>OX940953.1:14278258-15625758 GCA_954870475.1 Euphrasia confusa
ATAATTACAGTATCTTTTTATGCGAACAATGTCTGTGTGATGTATTGTTTGATTCCTACTTCATTTGGGTACAATAGCTGCAGCAGTAACTACTATTCTCTTCTTAATTTGGTAACATGATATAGGGCCACTAGGATTTTGATTATTGGTTTTATTTTAGGCTTTGTTGGACATGTTTGCATTTCGATTAATTTCCACATTTTGATAGGTATTTCATTTGATGTGGATATTGGTATGGTGTAATTACAGTGTTCGATGATATTTCCAAGAGAAAGTATTTTTTTGTTTTTTTTTAGTTTTTTTAATTTTGTTGTGCGATGAATTGATGATTTTCGATGACAGGAGTGGATGATCACGAAGTCGACGATTAGTCGTTTAGTCGTTTAAGAAGATAGTGGACGAGAGCGACTTGAGGGTGTACCTGGAGAAGTGGGACAAGACGTACCTCATTATTTTTAATTTCATGTGTGAATCGCTTATTCTTTCAGCTCCAAAGAATTCCTCTATTGCCATGTTCGATTTTTTTATTTTTATTTTTAATGTACCTCATGCTTTGTTGGACTTGTTTACAATAGCTCCAAAGAATACCTCTTTTAATGTTATTCAGTGTTATTCAGTGTCTTTTAATGTTATTCAGTGTCTTTTAGTGTTATTCAGTGTTATTCAGTGTCTTTTAGTGTTATTCAGTGTCTTTCAGTGTTATTCAATGTTATTCACTGTTATTCAGTGTCTTTTAATGTTATTCAGTATCTTTTAATGTTATTCAGTGTTATTCATTGTTATTCTGTGTCTTTTAATGTTATTCAGTGTTATTCAGTGTCTTTTAATGTTATTCAGTGTCTATTAATGGTATTTAGTGTCTGGAGGTGGGGTGGGTTGAGTAGAAAAAAAATTGACGTTCAGTGTTTTTTAATGGTATTCAGTGTCTGAGGTTGGGGTGAGGTTAGTTGAGTAGAAATAGATTAAGGGTATTTTCGTCCTCTCATATATATTTTTTTGGCCCAATTGGAACAAAAAGACCTAATTGACACATAAATTGAAATTCGGCCTTATTGGGCAAAAAATGTTGAAAATTGGCCTTATTGCCATTTTTCCCATTGGGAAAAATGGCAATAAGGCCAATTTTCAACATTTTTTCGGCAATAAGGCTTTCGAAAAATTACGCGTGTCAATTAGGCCACCTAAAATGTGCAAAGACACTATTACCCTATCTTAAATTCCACATCTCTCAGCGAGCTCATTCGATCGATCCAATCTAACCATTCACCCACCCCCTTCTCCCCCAAATTCCAACATCCGAGTGCACAAGCTGTCGATCGGGAAGCCCGATCTGGCCGGCGGCGACAACATGACCCTCCGCGCCGACGTGTGGGTGAGGAACCCGAACTTCGCGAAGACGGTATAGGCGAAGAAAAGGACGGCGGCGACGAGCGGCGCGGAACGAGACGGACCAGATCGAGGCGGCGGAGGTGCTGGCTTGCCATGGGGCTTCTGCTCCTGGAGGTCGCCGACGGTCTCTTCAACGAATGTCGTCCATCGGGGTCGATGTCCGGTGCTGCGGCGTAGATCGGAACGGTCAGGGCTTGGCTCGGCTTGAATCGGACTGAACCGACGAGTGAGTTTCTCTCTGCCTTCTTTTGTTGTCGGTTTGATCTTATGTTCTCTGATGAAAACCGTTCTTCAATCGTCTGTATTTATGGTTAAGAAAAGGAAAAATGAGGGAGGAGGTGTATTTTTCTGTTTTTTTTTTTTCTCGAGAGTGAACGAACTTACGTGCTCCCTAATCTAGAGATGTGGTTGTCATGTAGTGAAAATACGAGTTTACTTGTGATTATGTTACCAGTGTTCGGATGCTTCTTGCAGAAATTCTTGCTGCCACATCAGCAGTCTGCCCGCGTGCTGATGTCACCTATTGCATCCACACACTTTCTAGACGATTGGCGAAGACGCATAATTGGACGGTACATAGGAATTCCACTGTATTCTGCTTCATTGAATTACATGTGTCTTTTTATTCTGATGCTACTACGACTTCGTCCAAGTAAACCGTTTTTCTAATTAGTTGTCTCACTTGATTATTGCGGTGGCAGATTGTATATATAGTCATTTCTATATTTGTTTTGATGAATGAAACACATTGATATGGTTTGTAGAAGAATGATGTGACATGCGTGGGTTAATTTCATTTGGGTAATTACTAATTAGTAAGAAACGCGGAGGTGGTGCAAAGTGTTGCTTGCATATACCAGAATCATAATAGTTAGTAATATTCTATCATTTCTATGGTCATGTATATTTGGGTCCATCAATGGCAATATGATTAACAATATATATCGGTTGCTAATCTGAGTAAATTTTCAGACCTCTTTATGATTCGATCTTTCTGTACTGACTGTATTTTTTTTATTTTTTTTTTTGAGATGATAACTTTGACTTCTTTACTTCCTTATCTAGATTCAGTAAGGAACCAAGTCGAAGTTGGTTACGTTCGATTGCAAAATGAATGCCGCAGCAGGGGGGAGATTATTTTCTAGGTCTGCCATTTTTTCTTTTCGAATCGTTCAGTGTTTTTATTTGACCAATGAAGTGGGTAAAGAATTACACTGGCTCAAAAACGGTTTGGTCGTTCATTTTAAGAACTCAGATGCAAAGAAATTATATTTTTTATTAGATGATTTGTTTCTCAAAACATAACAAAATATAAAGCATTTTTGTGAGTTGTAGTTTGTTTCAAAACATGTTGAAGTTATTGTTGCTGTTATAATTACAGTATCTTTTTATGCGAACAATGTCTGTGTGATGTAGTGTTTGATTCCTACTTCATTTGGGTACAATAGCTGCAGCAGTAACTACTATTCTCTTCTTAATTTGGTAGCATGATATAGGGCCACTAGGATTTTGATTATTGGTTTTATTTTAGGCTTTGTTGGACTTGTTTGCATTTCGATTAGTTTCCACATTTTGATCGGTATTTCATTTGATGTGGATATTGGTATGGTGTATTTACAGTGTTCGATGATATTGCCAAGAGAAAGTTTTTTTTTTTAGTTTTTTTTAATTTTATTGTGCGATGAATTGAAGATTTTCGATGACAGGAGTGGATGATCATGGATTCGACGATTAGTCGTTTAGTCGTTTAAGAAGATAGTGGACGAGAGCGACCTGAGGGTGTACCTGGAGAAGTGGGACAAGACGTACCTCATTATTTTTAATTTCACGTGTGAATCGCTTATTCTTTCAGCTCCAAAGAATTCCTCTATTGCCATGTTCGATTTTTTTATTTTTATTTTTAATGTACCTCATGCTTTGTTGGACTTGTTTACAATAGCTCCAAAGAATACCTCTTTTAATGTTATTCAGTGTTATTCAGTGTCTTTTAATGTTATTCAGTGTCTTTTAGTGTTATTCAGTGTTATTCAGTGTCTTTTAGTGTTATTCAGTGTTATTCAATGTTATTCAGTGTTATTCAGTATCTTTTAATGTTATTCAGTGTCTTTTAATGTTATTCAGTGTTATTCAGTGTCTTTTAATGTTATTTAGTGTCTATTAATGGTATTCAGTGTCTGGAGGTGGGGTGGGTTGAGTAGAAAAAAAAATTGACATTCAGTGTTTTTTAATGGTATTCAGTGTCTTAGGTTGGGGCGAGGTTAGTTGAGTAAAAATAGATTAAAGGTATTTTCGTCCTCCCATATATATTTTTTTTGGCCCAATTGGAACAAAAAGGCCTAATTGACACATAAATTGAAATTTGGCCTTATTAGGCAAAAAAATGTTGAAAATTGGCCTTATTGCCATTTTTCCCAAATATGGGGAAATATTTATTAATAATATTTTTATTTATCAAAATCAATAATATACAGTATATAGTCAATGTTTATAGTTTTTAGATTTATTAATATTTTATATATATACATACCTAATCAAATTTTCATAGTCAAAATTATTAAATTGGTTACTTGAACTTAAAAATAACTTGAAGATAGATAATATATATAATATATGTTATTTTTATATTTATATAATTATTTTTTATACGAAAAAATTATTTTTATATATTTTGTAAAACCTTATGTAAAAATAACACTCTATATAAGAATAACTCTTTATAATAATATTTTTTTTTCTCACATCAACTGTATGTAGTTTTTACTGTATTGGATTCTCAGAGGATGCTCCTCTAAAATTAGCACTCTATAAAAAGTTAAAAGAGATATTGAATAATATTAATGTAAAAATTAAGGGTTTCAACTAAACCATTCAACCATCTAAGCATTTAAAGTGGGTTTGGTTCTTGTGTAAAGAATTTAAAGAATAAACTCACTAACAAAGGTTGGGTATACGACGGTACTGAATCCGTTCTATAATTCATCTGTCACATTGAAAATGTCACAATCTTTTACAAAAAAATAAAAAATTAACACACTACACATCGAAACTTCCAAAGAGATAGAAAGAGTATAAAATTTTCAAGTTAGTTAAAAGCATTCAGTTTAGTTATAACTCATTCAATTCAATTTGATTCAATGTAAAAGAAAAAAAAAATCTAAAAATAATTAATAAAGTATATTGTATACTTTACTCTATTCACTTGGACACGAACACAAAAATAAAAAAAAAATTACTTTTTACTATAAAATAAAAAGTAAAAATATATTTTAAAATAAAAAGTAAAAGTAATTGTGAGGTATCAAGTTAAAAAGTAAAAAATAAAGATAAATTATATTTTAAAGTAATTTTAAAAATATATTGTCAAGAGTGGAACATTCAAAAGATGAAAATGTGTATAATTCTACCATGTAAAGTAGAGTAGTTGTTTCATGACTAGAGTTTGAATCCTCCGAGTCCCAACATTCTTAAGAGTAAAAAGTTGTGACACCAAAGTAGAATCCGAATTAGTAATTCAATATCTGAGAAACCGAAACTTCATAATCCGAACGAGTGTTTATATGCAAATTACGTACAGACATCCTACTGTTAGATCAAAGGTGATCACACAGAAGTAAAGAGAGCAACACTCAAAGATAAGCCAACAAGCCTCACGACGACTTTTTCGATTTGTACATCTTGGCGCAAAACACATATACCACCATATTCACAAAGCTCAGTCCAGCCAGAAGCCAGAAGAAACAATCCAGACGGCCCTCGTTCAGATTATCCGGTATCCACCCGGGCCCACCCCCACGGGTCGTCAGGCTCGTCACCACCGTCAGAATAAACGAGCTCAAATAATTACCCAACGAAGTCGTCAGCAGTGAAAAAGCGCTGCACAAACTCCTCATTGCATCCGGAGACTGATCGTAAAAAAACTCCAACTGCCCAATAAACGTGAAAACCTCAGCTGCACCAAGCAAGAAATACTGAGGTACCTGCCAGAAGATGTTCATAGGCACCGCAACCGTCTGATCGACCAGCCCGAGCTCCTGAGCGATTGCCAGCCGTCGGATCTCCACGATCGCAGCGGCCGACATGCACAGGACAGACAAAAAAAGCCCGATCCCCATTCTCTGAAGTTCGGAGAATCCTCTCTCTTTTCCGGTGAGTTTTCTAGCGAGGGGGACTAGGAATTTGTCGTAGACTGGGACCCAGAAGATGACGCTGATGACGTCGAAGCTCGAGAGGGAAGCTGCTGGGATGGTGAAGGAGCCGAGGGATGTGTCCATAACCATGCCTTGCTCGACAAACATGGTCGACATCTGGGCGTAGACAGCAGAGAAGACGATTCCAGTGGCCCAGATGGGGAACATGCGGATTAGTATTTTGAATTCCTCGACTTGGGTTACAGTGCAGAGGGTCCAGGGGTTGGAGTGGTCCCCGGTTTTGTGTTCAGAATTGGATACTATAGCGGCTTTGTCAAGACACCTTTCAGGAGAAGAAGAAGAAGAAAAAGTTAATATGATGACAGTTCATACATAAGACAAAGTCGGCAACATGAAGAAAATTGATATTTAGCACGGTTATATCATATGTTCAGGAAATTATCATGATTCAGCATATATATATATATATATATATATATATATATATATATATATATATATATATATTTTGAATAGATAGGGGGGAAAATTGTTTGATTATTCTGATTAGAAGACGAGTAAATTTTAATTTGCAAAGTTGAAAAAAAGTGTGGTACTAGTTGTAGGCTACACATACATGAATGAAAGATTATCGATCAAAGTGCTATGCATATAGTTATGACAAGTACAGAAGCAAAACTCATTTCAAACTAATCACATATGAACCACGAGCATATCTCTGCAGCATATCCTGGAACTTGGAAGTCAAAGATTTAATAATACAAGCATAGAGATATTCCAACCCAAAGACATACCAAAGTTCATTAACCATAATAAAAACTAAAATAAAATAAAAAAGACAGAGAGAAAGAGATTTACTTCAATTCATTAGTGTGCAACAATTTCCGACTTCCTTCTATCGCAGAGCTTTTATCCGGCGTCTCATACAGAAGGCTACTATCGCTTGGGACAGCCAAATTCCACTTCCGGAAAGATGCGACCAAAACCTGACACATTCTCGTAATCGGGCTGCCTCCTGGTTTCTGAAACCTATACAGAGTGCTGCCCGAAAAAAAACTCACTATAGCAACACCCATAAACAAAGCAGGGATGCCAAAACCGAGGCCCCACCCAGCATTATCTTGAATCCACACAATTAAGCTACTCGACACCAGGGCGCCAATATTAATAGAAAAATAGAACCAATTAAAGAAGGAACCCTTCTTGACTCTCTCGACGGGATCCGTATCGTCAAATTGATCAGCCCCAAAAGATGAGACACATGGTTTAATCCCTCCCGTACCGAGTGCTATGAGATAAAGCCCAAAGAAAAATACTGAGTATTGGGCAGGTGAAGCAGAAGGGCATATGGTATCAATGCATTCAGGGGGCTTAAGAGACGGTAGAGTTGCGGAGAGAGACAATGTGCACATCCCCTAAAAAAAATTTAGAGAAACACTTGTTAATATAAGACATCGAGTTAGTATTTAGGTAAATATAAATAATGTTTCAATCATCGCAAACTAAAATTATCTGGGTGAAAGTGAGAAAAAAACAGTTGAAAGTTCATCTTGGACAAAATTTATATTATCATGGTTTGAAAATGGCATTCAAAATATATGTTACTATGTTAGGGTGGCTTCATATCTGCAGTTTTCGAGTAGCCGAAAATTGCAGTAGCTTCAAATAGATTTCTCAAGGGTTCACCGTTCACCTTACACACTAATTCTTTCTTCAGAGATTAAAACAATACACAAACAAAGGTAATACCTGCCGACAGTAGTTTCAGTTAAACCAGATCGTACTTTTTTTTATCACTGACAAAGATAAAAAATGCAAACAATTGCTATGCTCAATTCTACTTAAAACTACACCCAAAAAACAAAAAAGAAAATGGGCAGGAAGAGACTGTCTGGAAAGAAACAATTACCTGATGAAAGCTAAAGTTTTTAAGTGTGACCGATTTCAGTGTGCCACAATTCAAAAATATGACAAATCAAAATTAAAAATAAAATTTTGCATTTTAAATTTTAAACTTTTTAATTCTAAGCACCAATGTTACCAACAAATCAAGGGACTCAAACTATAAGTACAAAACCAACGATCCATTTTATATCAAAAATCAATATTTAAAACGACAAAAACAAGTTAGGAGATTACAATGAAGTAAAGAGTGGAAAAGGCAGCAATGGTCCAATATTTTCCCCAGTAAGCATCTGCTAAGACGGCCCCAATAAGAGGAGTTAAATAACAAGTGCCTTGCCAGGTGGTCACGTTTCTAGCAGCCGAAGCATTCCCTTGGTGTAACTTTTTAGTGAGATAACTAACAAGATTAGTTGATATCCCATAGTACGCTAATCGCTCACAGCATTCAGTCCCTGTCATCAACATTTACAAAATAAAACAACAACAGAGAAGAAAGCTGAGGTATCAGCGTAAATGAGGTGTAACATCGTCCGAAAAGTACCAAGAATGAAAGGACATGCTCTCCAGTTCCCGGTGTTGCTCTTCAGAACGGGGTTCCCCTTAATGTCAACAGAACCATCGCCAGCAAACGGACCATTTTTAGGTTCCTATATAGATGAGGGAAAGTAGTATGATGAAATACAATACATGGAAATTCAGTGTAAGAGTATGCATTGTTTTGAGAGGATAAAGTTGTGAAAATTCATTCAATTTATAGATGTGCAAAGTTTTAAGAGACAACTCAAAAAAGAAAGTAGTATTGTTTTGTGGGATGGAGGTAGTACAATACTACTATATACACAAAATTTTACAAACAAATCAGATGCATAGATAGAAACCCTCTTAAATTGTTTTCACCAACCTCACTCGTATATACACAAAATTTCACAAAAAATCAGATTCATAGATCAGAAACCCTCTTAAATTGTTTTCACCAACCTCGCTAATTTATGCACTTCCTAATATATTAAAATTCAGAATAGATTTACCAGAAATATCGGATCGATTCTTGCAATTTCGAATGAATAAATTAATAATTATGAAAAAAATATGAGAGACAGCTACCTCAACAAGACCTTCCTCCAGGAGCAGCCTTTCGTCCTCGCGGGTACCCATTAATCTTCTGCTGCGTGTTAGATTAGTTGGTGATTGATTTATATATACCGGTGGTGGTGGTGGTGCAGATAACGTAAACTCCGGCGAATTTGTTTCCCTACGCAAACGGAATCTGATCGTGCTGTTGGCTATGCATCATCCATGGAAGGCGTGGAGATTATTGCAACTACAAGATTTTGACTAATCTGACCTTTTCTTTTTTTTTTTCCTTTTCTTTTTTTATATACAGTGTTTTTATTTATTCATTCTCTACTTTTTTTTCATAAAATTATTAACTGTATTTCTTTTTTTTTAAGTTCAAACTAAGATAAAAATAATTATTTTATTTATTTATTTTAATATATAATTTAATCTTTAATAAGCATATAATATGAATTTGCCGAGATAAAAATGTCCCAAAGAAAAGAATAAATGAAATGGGAGGTGCGCCTAAAGTCCCGTAATTTAGATCATTTTAGTGTTATTTTCGATGTGTTTTAGTATAATTTTGATAATTTTTTGTAAGAGCTGTTAGAGTTCATTTTGGACATGAGACTAGAAATAGAATGACAATTTATCTCTCTCTTAAGGATAAAAGTATTCATATTACACATCTTACAAGAACTATTTGTTTTTTTTATTGAGAGTAGTCTTGTGATTTGGTTTTTGATGCAGCAGCCAGCAAGTAGAGGAAAACAACTCTTGATTGTTGGTAAAAAAACAGTTGATTCAGTAGTATGAGCTGCGAAAAGGGATGTTAATTAATTAATTCTCTACAAAAACAAGCCTTCATAAGTTTAGAGATTAAATATATTGTAATCATATAGCCCACTGTATTAAAAGGTTGTATTTTATACTTTAAATTAGTAACACACACTTACAATTTTATTTCTTTTCATTTAATACAAATTATTATTCTTATTATTATATATTTATATTTATTACTCTTTTATTTTCTAAAACTTTTGTAAATTTGCACATAAATTAAGAAATAATAATTGTTTTTTATGTATTAAATAATATAAAGTAGAGATATAATGAGTATTGTGTTGGTAAGTAATGAATGATTTAAGTAAAAAAATAATGGTATTGATTTAAATAAATGAATATTGAAAAAATAATATTGTAATTTTTTTATTTTTTTATTAGTATACAAAATTTTAAGAGAAAAAAAGTAACAAAAACTTTATATTTATTAGTACTCACAAGTACTAAATACTTTATATTTATATTTAAATAAATGTATTAAAAACAGTTTTAAGAAGAAAAAAAATACAATTTAATTTATTAATTTATAATTCTCACTACAAAAAATATAGTTTCAATTTTAGGATTGAGTTTTTAAGCTTTTCTATTATTTAAGTTTTTTTGCTCTTGTAATTATAAAAACAAAGCGCATAATATTAATGTTAATTACAATAATATCCTTAACATTAATCATAACAATTACTAATTTAAAAAGATAATTATGGTATAAACATTTATAATTACCCTTTAAAACATTTAATTATATTAAATCAATTAGTTTTTCCTTTTTTCAAAAATACCCTTTAAAAAAAATCCCAATAATATTAATTACAAGGGAAGAGGGAAGGACATCATCGGTGACAGGCTCGGGTTACGCTTCGGAAACCCCCAAACCCCTCTTCTCTTCCTCACACACTGTAGCAGGTCTGTATAACCGTTAAAAACTCTCCCCTATTAGCTGCTGCCGATGGGGAGCAGGATCCCAGTTGACCACTACGGCTTGACCTCTGCCGCCGCCGTCGCAGACGCCAATTCCTACATAGAGACCACCTTGCACGACCTCAATTCCGGCGAGGACGTTTCCGAACCCGCCGCCGATGACGCCGCCGATGATATCGATGATCGGTCCTCCGCAATTGTCAGTGTTAGTACCTGTGCTGAAATTTGTCGATGTTTTTTTATGCAGTAACTTCCAATTCTAATCGGGTTTTAATGGGTATTTTTTTATCATTTACTGAGTTAATTTAGTAGTTTAAATTTTAATATATGGGCAAGATTTTTTTTGTGAATCTTTACAGGGTTTGAACTTTCTACTGGGTTGTGTATTATGTGTTGAGAATATTACACTGTTGATAGGGCAACAAGCTCGATTACATTGTAACGTTACACACGATTGTACGACTAACATTTGCTTGCTGGTTATTTTTGGAACTTGGGATCTAATTCCATTAGTGTCTGAAGTCTATTGTCTCGTATACAATCGCCTAATCTGTGTGTGAAATAAAATTATACGAATAACACCATTTCATGCTTCTGCTATTAGTCTATTTTTCTTTATTTTTTCCCTTTTTGTTGATTTGTGGTTCTTTCTCTTGTATACCAACTTCATGTGTTTAATTTTTGTAGGAATGCATGCACGAGTCTTATCAGACATCTTTACCACTTCACGGCATGGGTGTGGAGGATGAAAGTCTAAAAAACAATGGGTGTTCAACGGGTCCATACTCTATTTTGACCATCGACGGTGATATTTACCTTCATTCATACAATTAATTACTTTTTTAAGTTTTTAGCGAGTTTTTAAAATTGTCTAATGTCATTTTTGTTATGCCACTCCTCTGTACAGATATCTCCCCAATTGAAACAGCTAGGGCAAGGTTCTTAGACATCATTGTAGATCATTTTATTGAACCACACGTGATTGAGATGTCGGATTACGAGGTTGATTACATGGTGCAACAATCCTCCCAAGATATCGTAAACAAGAGGAAGTCCAGAGAGATCAGATACGAAGGTGATGCACGCTATGCTTTGCCCTTGATGTATGTTGCTAATATGTATGAAACATTAGTCAACGAGGTCAACATGAGATTATCAAAAATTGGTGGAATGCGCGAAAGGACTATTGGTGTAGCCCTTGAAGCAGCGGGTGGCTTGTATAGGAAGCTTTCAAAGAAATTTCCTAAGAAAGGTATCATGTTTCCGCATTTCGTTTTCTGGATCTCCTTTCTCTATGAGAAAAGAAAATAGAAATATCCATAACCTGATACCAATGTCCTTGGCAATATCTTGTGATGATATTTTGAATGTAGGTCCTTGTGTATTTAAGAGAAGGGAGCTGGCTACTTCATTTGAAACGAGATCAAAGTTTCCTGAATTAGTAATACAGGAAGAAAAGCGTGTTCGGTTCGTGGTGGTAAATGGTTTAGCTATTGTTGAAAAACCAACAAAAATTAGCATGGATGATTCTGCATGGTATGTTTAAAGATCTGCCCTATCAATTACTCATACTTTTACTTGAAAACATTAGCGGTCGTAATTTTTGTACTAAAAATAATGTTTGTTTGACATTTCTGTTTGTTTTACCATCGTAATTTATTTAGTTCCCCTAAAGTTATGTAGGCAATGTAGTAGTATCAAGCTCTAACTCAAATAAGAGGTTGGTAATGAGTTTGCACTGTTGAAGATGATTTGTTTTTGGTTTTAGTTTGACACGGTATGGCGAGAAGCATACATGGTAAACTTTTTGCAATATTCATGTCATTTTATAATGTATGACTTTGAACTTATATTAAAGAATAAATCATCTAACTTTAGTCAGAATACTGAAAATATTAGGATTTAGAACCTGGGAGTGGTGTGAAAGAAACATTATTTGGTTAATGCTCTAGTAAATTCTTGCTGTGAAGACTTTTATCAAGTGCTGGAGAGACAATCTGTTCTCTGAGGTTGAAGCTCGTCATGAGCCATTCTATTTGGAGTGGATAAAGTTTGTTTCCCGGGAAGCAAGGCAAATGCCTGCAAAACAAATATGTTCTAAATAAATTGAATCTTTCCGCTGTAGTGGTATGTTGTGAAATGTTTGTATGCACATTCACATTGATTTCATCTTGATTGGTAATTTAATTTTACTGTTTCCAGTATCTTCGTTAATATAGTACTATCATTTTACTTGTAACCCATCTTCTACACTTTCCTCCAACAGGTTTAAGAGGTTGACCAGAAGGAACGAAGTGGCTGTTTCTGCTAGAGACTACAAGTTTTATGCTCCGAGGCACAAATATAGGCGTGTCGCATCAAACTCTATTTCCAACATGCCTGGTTTGCCTGTAAGTTTTGGAAGTGTTTTTTAAAGCTTCAGTTCTGGTTTACAGCTGGCCATTAAACTCCTGACAAATATTTTCAGGCATTCCCTAGTCCTGAAAATTCTTCTTCAATGGCTACCTCTCAAGGCTATTGCTCGACGAATGAAGTAAGAAATTATTTATAAAATCAAAAAAATGCATTCTTTTTTACGAGTTGATAAAGGTTGCTGTCCGTGCTCGGTACATTTAACTGCCCTGGATTAGGAGAGTTTAATTTTACTTAATTTTATTCTAGATGGGTGATGTTTAAAATGCCTGATACCCGAAGTGATCTATTTAGAAAATGTAGGTTGTTTCCAATTTGAAAGCCCATATATGCTTTAGTTCCACCGAATATCAATATGCTCCAATAAGAACTCTCAGAAATTTGTTAAATTAGACTATATTTCGTTTCATGTCAAAAAGATTCTTTACATTATACGGAGTATAAGATTTTCTGCTCAACAATCGGCTATAACATTTACTCACAAAAACTGTTTCCAGGCTTCCTAATGGAACCTCGTACTTTTTGAACAAAAATTCCGACTTTTCACCACCAAATTATGCGTTTTTGTTTAAAGAAACGTTATAAAACATCTGAATGCAACTTTGCTAAGTGATCGTGTTTTTGTGCATACATTTCTTTTCCTTATTGTTGTTGTGCCATCACTTGAATCCACAGAATACCGAGCATTCTCCGTCGAAACAACATATGCAACTGCAAGCATTGGCGGCCCAACAGGCCCAGTTCCATCCACTACATCATCTTGTCAATCAAAGCCCACATTCAGCTCACTTTATGCACAGCCAACAACAGTGCGTCCCTTCACCTCAAGGTCCTCAGCTGCCTGAAATGTCTCACAACCAGCAACCATCATCCATGTCCCAACACATTGCTTGCCTACAGTCTCTTGCTCACATCGGAGGACGTCTGAATGTAATGGTGAGTTTGCTATTCTTTTTATGGATAATTACAAAATTTACCTTGAGGTTTGACCTAATTACCAAAAAAATCTTATTTTATCTAATATGCATTCTGGATATTAGGATTACTCTCCTTTCCTGTCACTTATAACACTAGTTTTCTTTTTTTCTTTTTTTCCCTATGTGATGTAAAATGTGTTTCCATATTTCACCTTATGTGCATGTGAATAATATTGTGGTCCAGTTTTTTTCCAAGATTGACTGCACTTGCACTGCTTACTTTGAGCCTACTTCTTCTTGTGGGTAGTTCAACTGCTTTTTCTAGTCTTCATAAATTTCTTGTGTCCCCATTAAAATTATTTCACACAACTTCAAACCAAATGTCCCCACTTCTAAAACTTTGGTTTACAAACAGATGCAAAAGGTTTATGTACAATGGACAATTTGTCCCAGCATCCATCTTTGAATTTCCGGGACTAATCCCCAATCATATAACCCGTATCCATCTTTGAATTCCTTTGAAACACATAATACAATTTAACGAGGTTAGATTTACTACTGTAAGATGTCGACTTTGTTTCCAGTATGATTCTATTTCCCGTTTGTTTGACATCGTAGTTTATACTTTATTATTTGATCAGCCAACGAGTCGTGCAAAGTTCTGTGATGAATGCGGTGTTCCTTACCTCAGGGAAACCTCGAAGTTCTGCTCAGAGTGTGGTACTAAGAGATTGGTAATCTGACCATATATACTCCCTTCCCCTGTGAATACTTTGTGCATATGGACTCCTAGAGGTTGTAATTTAACAAGATTGCATTATTTTATCAGAGATTAAATTTGTACTTCATATATTTAAGAATTCATATGGATTTTATCTTTGAAGAATTATTATAGCTAAAAACGAGTAACAAAAAGTAGAGAAGAAAATGGATGAATAAAAAAATCGAAATTCTTGATTAGGTAGGTACAAGCCAAGCTCAAGCACCACATAGAGCAATAGACAAGTCAAGGTTGAGTTCATGTACATGCAACTCTTGGGAAGAAGAAACAGCCTCACTGATCTCGCTCGTACACGACACATTACTTCTCTGGTGCGAACTAACATGATTATGCAAAGGCAAAGGCAAACGCAACGATAAAGACAATTCGCAACAATCTATTCCGTTATCAGCATTCGAGCTCTCGAGCTTGCGTCCCCCGATCAGTTCGCCATCACCGATGTCCTCATCTTCCTCCTCCTGCACAAGGTACAACCACAAAAGCCAGAAAATTTTCAGCATTAAAAAGAAAATTTGAAGGGGGAGGGAGTGGGGCTCAGGTATTGATTGTACCTTGAAAAGGTCAGATTCTAGCACTGCAGCATCTCCTGCAGCAGGAGCAGTAGCAGAGGAAGGGTTTTCATTTTCTTGTGGATTTTTTGCTTCTTCTTCTTCTTTTTCTTTATTATTATTATTATTATGGTTAACTTTTTTATGACCCATACTCTGCATGTAATCATCACCCTTGTACGGATCCCCCACTGTCTCACCACATATTCTTCTATGTCTGCATCCCACATTACTATTATTCTCATACACCCACCCCACCTTCTCGGTTCTTGCCCTATTCATAAACACACCAAATTCACATACTTTTATTAAACATTTATTGTCATTAATAAGCTACACTCATATAAAGCAACAACCCAAACCAAAAAAAAAAGGGTTCTTGAAATTTGAGAAGCTGATCTCCCGTGATGGAATAAAAATCTTATCTTTTTCTTTTTAAAAAAGGGTTTTACCTTTTAGTGGGGAGATCCTCAGAAGAGGGCTGTTGTTTCTTTTGCTGTGTCATGCAACTATCTGAAGAAAACAAAATATAAAAATTGAAAAAGAAAAGAAATCAAGAATGGATTTTTATTTGGATGAGTTAAATGTGGGTTGGTTTCATTAGACATTCCATTATTGGATTCACATTCCATACCATAAAAACAGCAAATAAATAATAAATGAAACTAATAACTGCATGAGAAGAAGAAAGAAGAAGAAAAGAAAAATCTGCAGATGAAGTACTCTGTTTTTGTGATGTAAGGGAATTAATGTAAGTAGTTATTTACCTTGTCTGTGGGATTCGTTCTTCATGCTTCTGTACATCTGTGTAACAAGAATCACACAGTACATTATAGTAGTAAGTATTTCTTTAAAAACAACAAAAAGAAAAAAAGAGGAAATTGTTGCTTGTACTACTACATTTACTATATAAGTATTATCAAGAAATAAAAACGCAGAAACACACACCTGAAGGTGGCTTTTGACATGAGAGATGGTGAGCCCTCTGACATCCATCGTCTGAAGAACCTGCTTCGGAGTGGCCTCTGCAGCAGCTCATCCCAAAACAGAGCAACCAAAATTTTTTAAAATAAAAAACAGAGTGAATAAAAAAACAGAGCAAGAGTGAACGTACTGTTATGGCCGCCGAGGCGTTCAATGGCCTGAACGAAGCAGGTGTGGAGGTGTGGGGTCCACCGGAGACGGGGTATCTTCGATCTCACGTACTGCCGCACCCCATTGCTCCTTCCATAGTTACCCATCTCAGTGTGTGTGTGTGTGCGCGAGTGATGTGTGTGTATATTGTATATAAAGGTGGAATTAATTTTTAAAAAAATATTAAATTTGAATAATTATAATTACGTGATTAATGAAAAAGGAAAAAAATAAAAAGATCACGAGGAGAGGAGGTAGAGCCGTAGAGGTAGACTATGTATGTATTATCTCTACACGAAATCATTACCAAAAATACAAAGTGTAGCAACAGATGCGCTGCAACTTCTGCGACTGCATTGACTCTCTCTTTTCTCTCTCTTATATATGTGTAGAGAGAGAGGGAGAGAAGAATCTTTAATTGCTTGGCCATCATCACAAAACTACACACCAAATTAATTGTCCTCATTTTAATTCAATAAAAAGTTTACTATATAGTGTTTGTTGTGTTTGTTTTATGGCAATTTATAATGTTACACTATGATATGGGCCACCGACGATGAATTAAGGTCCCATAAAAATGTTCATTTATATGCTATGAAAAAAATAATCTTAATTTGAGAGAAAAATCTTTGTCCCTTAAATCACAAAAATTTAATCAAGTTAGTCAAATTTGATGAAATTTTTTAAATTTTCGTCGAAAAAAGACACATAAACTTCTTTCCGGTGAATTTTGATAATTAAGTGTTGTGTGAGCATCACTTTGACCGATTTGGTCCACTAAAAAAACAGTTTCAATTTAGTCACTTAAATCACAAAAATGTATTCAATTTAATTGTAAAATTCAAATTTTCACTGAAAAAAATAGTGTACAAGAAAATTTTAACCATTCTTTTTTTTAAAAAAAAGATATGGGCCAGTCACTACAATCGTGACCATATTGTCATTATGTTGTTCGGAGTATTTGTTTTAGTTACATTTAAATATTTTTTTAAATAACATTTTAAATTTAAAAATAAAATAATTTGTTATTAACTGATTATTATTGTGTAATATATGTTCTAATTAATTTCATTACGGAAAAGAATGAGTTCGATCCTACTTGTATACAATATTTTTTTCACAATGAAAAATTATTTTTTACAATCAAATTGAACTTAATCGACTATACTCTTGTGATTTAAATGACTAAATTAAAACCAACTCCTTTTAGTGGACTAAATCGATCAAGCTAATGCTCAAATGACAGGTCTACGAGGCGTCTAGTCAGCGAAATTCACGGAAATAAGTTTGTGTCTCTTTTCGGCGAAAATTTGAAGTTTTGGATTAAATTTGAGGAAATTGACTAAATTTTTGTGATTTAAAGGATTAAATTGAAATCGATTCATTTTAGTAGATCAAATCGAGATTTGACTTCTTTTAAAAAACAAATAAAATAATTTTCTCTCTTAATTTACCAGTCAATTATAATTTTTTTATTTTATTATACTTAATAGCATTCAATGGTTCCTTTATTTTTTTTGGTAAAAGTCAATTTAATATAAAAGAAAAAAAATGTATGAAAGTACATTACAACGCATAGAATAGGTTCCTATTTGAGCAAATTTGACCACGTAAAATGGTTTTGGGCACCATAAAATGTAGTAAAAATGATTTGAATCGAACTAAAACGAAACGAACTGAAATTAAATGTAAAATAAAAGATCTTAAGTGTCAATATATGACCATTGATATGAGATATAACACTACAAGAAAATAACAATTTAGAGACAAAATTATAGGTGACAATTTTATTTTTGTTTCTAATAACTACTATTATTGACAAAATTGAAAATAATTTGTCACTAAAATGTATCTTACTTAATTCAACATCTAACATGTTTAAGTGACAAAATAAATAAATAAATGACAAAAATATTTTTGTCTCTCAATATTTTCTATATCAAAATAAAATTTTAGTCTCTAATACATTATGAATTTGTAATTTGACATTATATATTTTTGAATTCATGAATTTATTATTTAAAATAACAGGATGAAATTATTTATTATAACCGTATACTATGAGATAAGAATGACTACCTCAAGTACAAATTAATGGCCCAAATATTAAGAGAGTGTTTGACAGAGCTTATAAGTTCTTTAAAACAGCTTATAAGCGCTTTAAGAGCTTATAAGCTCTTCATATTTGTTTGGTAAACTTTTAAAAAAAGATCTTAAAAATCTTTAAAATAAGTTGTTTAACAGCTTATAAGCTCTTGTAACTTAAACAATAAAAGACCAAAATACCCCTAAAATTATTACCTTTTATATACATACAAAAATTCCAAATTTATAATTTAATTAATATAAATATTTTCAATTATTTTTTTCATATATAACAATTATTTTTAGTAATTTTATTTATATAAGATCTTAAATTTTCAAACAAATTAACATCTTATAAATTTATATATCTATTTTATTCAAACGGTTTAACAACTTATTTATTAAATAAGATATAACAGTTTATCAGCTTTTAAAACAATTTATAAAACGTAATATCTTATAATCTCTTTTAAATAAACTTACCCAAACGGACTGTAAATCAACAACTTTTATCACACACAACTGTACACATAAAATACCTTAAATTTGTAAATAAATACTCAAAACATTCATTTAATAACAATAAAAGTAATCCGGGGCCATTTAGGTCAATTCAGGGTAGTTGTACATACTTACGTTACATCGGGGACAGATGCAATTTGCAAATGCCCATTGAATCATTCTCCTGCCCAAATTGTCCTTTGACATTCTTGGAAAATATAATAATTTAAGATTTAAATAATACTTTAATTGTATAAATTGGTATTGTTATTAAATGGGTTGGCAGAAGGAATGATGGAAATTCCTGATGATAGGATAATATGTCCAAAATAAACCAACAGGACTATTTATTACTGGACTCTGACTCATGCCTTTTGTCTTAGTTACACATTATGTATTTCTTTACTCTACAAATTTGATATAATATTTCAATGTTTTCATATAGCTATAAAACCCATAACAATGTATTTGTACTAACAAATGTGAGCTGAGTAATACAATTTTCATTTAAAATTAAAAGAGTAAAAATATATTTGTAAGTTAAAAAGTAAATTAATTAAAAATAAAATTTAAAAAATAGACAAATAAATTATGAGTAAAATTAAGTTTTTTTAAAGGTATGTATATTAAGTTAAGTAATTTTAAAAAAAATGTGCATAATTAATTTGAACAAATAAAACTATATATTTTAATATAGCAAAATATTTTTTTTCTTTTTCAAATAAATATGAAAAGCCATTAAGACACAAACACATTTTAAGAATAAATTAACATATCTTTTGACATATAATAAATAATTTATATCAAATTAATGTTTACCTAAAATTCCAATGGTTAGAGATTTAAATTATGTTCTTTTGAACCGAAATAAAACTGATTTGAATGAATACACTTGAATTAAATTATTTAAAATAATACTAATAAATATTATACATTATTATTATTTTAAGAAAAATTATGAATAATATTATAACTTGAACTAGATCATACACACTAGATTATTTATTTTAATTGTTTTATAATTTTATTTTTTATATATAAAAAAAGATCTTGAACTAAATTGAGCTAATTTGAATTGAGTTGAACTGAAATACATCCAACTGAAAATAAGACACACAAATGATTTTGTACATGATATCAAATATATTTGTTATGGAGTATAACTTCGTCCTAACTATTTATGTACTAATTGATGAATACTTAGATAAATTAGTTGTCATTAAAATTTTAAAAATAAAAAAACAAAGTATGGTTTAAATTATATTTTTTAGCTTTTTATCAAAATGTAATAATTAAAAACATACCACATATGTCTCATAACAATGGTTACACTTTCTTCACGATAATGACCATTAATATAGGATCACTGCACTTCCTTCACAGTAATGACCATTAAATATGAGATCACTCAGCAATAGTCACACTTCTTTCACAATAATGACCATTAAATATGAGATCACTGAGCAATTGTTACACTTCCTTTACAATACTGTAATGTTATATGGGCAGATTCTGCCATGGGCAGAATTGCCCAAAATTATTTATTTTTTTTATTTTTTATTTTTAAATAATTATAAATATGATAGATTTAATAAATATCTTAAAATAAAATTTTTATTTATTATTATTATATATTAAAAAATATTTTTTTTATTTAATTGATTTTTTTAGTGTAAATATAAAAATATGCTTATCTTTAATTAAAAAATTTATTTTTGATTTTTTTGTACAATATATATTTTATATATTATAATTAACTATAACAAATGTCAAAAAATAATTAAAATATTATTATACTTGTGAAAAATAAAAATTTAAGCGTTTTTGTCCATGGAAAAATTCTGTTCATTTAGCACATCCCATTCACAATAATGACCATTAATATTGAAAAGAATAAGTATAAGACAAGAAAGGAAGACACGAACAGAACACAACACGCATAGAAATTTTATCCTAAAATCAATTAGTACTAGGTAGATTAGCTCCCTACACTTATAATATAATCTCTTTTCACTCAAATAGAAACGTGAATTTTTAAACAACATAATTTAAACAATTTAAGTGGGGATTTATGGTGTAAGCTACGCGCTACGTACTACGGTATATAAAAAATTAAAAAGGAAAATAGAAAAGAAAAGAAAGGAATGAGAATGAGAGAAGGTTTGACCTTCGTCATGTCAACTTCAGGAGAAGGCATGCAAAAGATTTTGGATTCAAAAACGAATGATCAATACATCACAAATAGAATAGCTCAATAGGGTGGGTTTGTGTTCTGTGATGTGGGTCCCACACCATATGTAATAATGCCCTACTTCTCTATCTATCCAGCTACATGGATATGGCTTCACCTTCAAGGACGCCGGTTTTCTTTTTTCTTTTTTCGTTTTTTGTTTTCTTTTTTTTTTTTTTTTTTGGCCTCAGCACAGCGCTTGTCTGCTTCTCGGTACTCTCGTTAATATTTTCTTGTTTCTATTTTCTTTCTTCTTATTCGTTTATTTATTTATTTGATCTCTTTGCTAAATTTAACCTTTTTTTAATACGAAAATTAAAATAAATAAATTATTTTAGGTATGTAATATGAGGACATAAAGATCAATTTATACTTACATTTCTCAACAATAATAAAGTATACAATTTTTATTAATTAGTGAGACTCACCTTTATACATATTTTTATTTTATTTACATATGAATATTAAATAAGAAATAATGATAAAAAAATAAAAGCATATCAATTTGGACTTACATTCAAATTGTACATAAGTACAAAGAATTGTTACTCATTTTTCTTTCTCTTCATTTGTACTCACTCCTCATTTGTGTACTTAATTACAAATTAATGATATGAACTCAACTACAAAAGATGCTCTAACTTATAATGAAACTTCAGATGTATCCTGACACTCACTAATTATTAAATTTACTATCTCCGTTCTAAAATATATCTCCGTTCCAAAATAAATATCATACTTTTTTAAGCACTCACTAATTATTGATATTACTATTTTTGTTTTAAAATAGATGTCATATTTTTTTAATCACGAAGTTTAAGAAAAAATATTAATTTTTATATTTTTTTAATCACGAAGTTTAAGAAAAAATATTAATTTTTTACTTTTTGACCAAAAAGTAAAAATTAAAAATATATTTTAAATTGAAAAATAAATTAGTTATGAATAAAATTTAAAATGTATTTGGATAAAGTAAGGTAAAATTGTATTTTAAAATAAAAAAAATTGAAGTTTAAGAAAAAATGTTAATTTTTTACTTTTTGACCAAAAAGTAAAAAGTAAATATATTTTAGATTGAAAAATAAATTAGTTATGAGTAAAGTTTAAAAAGTATATGGATAAAGTAAGGTTAAATTGTATTTTAAAATAAAAAAATTAAAATAATTTTTTTTTTGAGGTTTATCAACTATTGTGAGATAACTCACAAAAAAAATTGTGAATTATCTTGGAATTGAAGAAGTATATAGTAAAATCACTACAAAAAAACCAAAGTTTTCCTACGGCATTCCCTACGAGATCATTTTCTGAGTTCTCCTACGGCATTCTCTATGGCCCAACCGTAGGGGTGACTCCCGTAGGGGATCCCCGTAGAGGATTGCGCGCATTCGCGCCCTCCAATAGGCCCTACGGGGTCCCCTACGGCTAGGCGTAGGGAAATACTCCCTACGGCCATACCCCCGTAGGGGAGTAATAAATCACCTACGAGTAATTTCCCCGTAGGGGTCTCCTACGGTTTTCCGTAGGGGAGTAAAGAAATTTATTTTCTACGGCATTTTTTGTTTTATTTTTTATTCCGTAGGGGAATTGTGTTTTTTTTAAGTATTAATTTATATAATAATAAATTAATTAAATATTATTATAAAATTACGCTAAATTGTTTTAAATGTATTTTTGAAACCACTATTTTACTAAATAATAAAATTACAATTAAAGTTTTTTTAAATATTTACGCAGCAACTACCAATTACAAATTTATAAACATAATTTGTATAATTTTACAAAGATAAGTAATTAGAAAAATTAGCCAATTACGGCAAAAAATTATGCAATTTTGTAAAAATAATTAATTAAAAACAATATTGCAATTACGCAAAAATTAGAAAAAAATAATAAAAAAAAGTTTTATAGTCTAAACACATTTAAAAAACTACTACTAAATAATATTTAAATCTAAGTAAAACTTGTAAACGCAAAAAAAAAATAAAAAAAATAAAAGTTCTTAAAAATTAATAAAAAAAAGATTGTGAATTCTATTTAATTTAATATATTTAAATGCCCTTTTATTTTAAATTATCTTTTTTAAAATCACTATTTATATTTATAATTTGATATATATATATATATATATATATATATATATATATATATATATATATATATATATATATATATATATATATATATATATATATATATATTATTATTACATTTTTACATAATAAATATAAATTAATGTATTATCTTTTAAAAATTGTAAATATAACTCAGATAGCCTATAACTCAGATAGCCTAGCGGTTATCTTCCTCCTTGCCTTCTCTTCATTCATGAGGTCCATGATAAAAAACCTTGGGCACATATAAGTTAAACAACCTTGTTATCTTAACAAGGTCTTTTAAGGTGTTATTAGCTCAATTTTGACAAAAACATAAATTTTACTTTTATTATTATAAGAGTACTATATTCGTCCCAACAAATAATGCACTGAACGTTACTTTTTAGTTACTATATTCGTCCCAACAAATAATGCACTTGTTGACTGACATGTAGATTAAAAAAAATAAAAAAAAAACGTTACTTTTTAACTAAAAAGTAAAGGTAAAAATGTATTTTTAAGTTAAAAAATAAAGTATTTGTAATAATGTTTAAAAAGTAAGTGAAAAAAGTACGGTAATATTATATTTTAAAGGGAAAAAATAAAGTTTTTATTTTCTTTTTAGAGTGTGCATAATTACAGCAGTTGATTATCCAAAAAAGGAACGAAGTAAAAAATTGAAAATATATTTTAAGTTAAAAATCAAAATTGTTGTAATACAGTAGAAACTCATATCGTTGGGACGGGAAAAAAATATTAATAGATAGTTATTCTTATATAGGGTTTTACAAAATAAAAATAATTTTTTCGTATAAAAAAATAATATAAATATAAAAATAAAATGACTTGTATTTATCTATCTTAAAGTTCACATAACAAATTTAATAGTATTTAATAGTGTTGACTATGAATATTTGACCTAAAAATTGTATTTAATGTATATATTGAATAAAACACTATTGAATTCAAGGATTATAAATCTTGATCATATACTATATCTTATTAATTTTAATAAATATTGTAAGTCATTTTAAACATATTGTTGATTTTGATAAATAAAAATATTATTAATAAATATTTTTATTATATATTAAGGTATAAATTCTTAAGGCGAGACTTGAAAAATGTATGACTTATTACAATGTGGAATTTATTTCTATTTATAAGAGCATCTCCAATGGTATACCCAAACATAGGTATACCTAGGTACAATTCTTGCCACATGTGAATTGTACCTATTATTGGGGATGCTCTAACTGGTCCCAAGTCGGGACCTGAATTTTTTATTACGGGAGTTTATTTCTATACAGAGTATTATTATATAGAGTACGATAATATTATATTTTAAAGAAAAAAAATAAAGTTTTTATTTTCTTTTGAAAGTGTACATAACTAATTGGGATATTCAAAAAAATAAAAAAATATGCATAATTAGCTAGACGTTAAGCAACACCTCATAAAAAGAGTTTCTCTGCGAACGGGAAAGATGTAGTATAAATTTTGCAGTGGAATAAAAATGAAATTTGTCATTTTAAACCATGGAATGCACAAAATGAAATATATAAAATGTACAAAAATTTGTCATTTCATATAGGGATTGAATGTAGACACATAAGTACGATAAGTATAAATGTATAATGTACTTTAGAATTTTCCTATAAAATTATTTAAAGTACTTAGTTTAAATTATTTAAGTAAAATTATTTAAAGTACTTAGTTTAAATAAAGTTTTTATTTTCTTTTTAAAGTGTACATAACTGAATTTGTGTAATTGTAATTTTTTTTACAATATTTTTCCTATAAAACAGTTTATAAAAGTTTTTAGTTTTTGAAACTGGACATCACCACCACGGATTGAGGGGGTGATGCAGTATGAAAATTCACTGCATATTAAGCAGTGCACATCTACACCATCAAAACCTTTTCTTTTAATCTCAAACTTTAATCAACTTAATGTAAATAAACTTAACGCAATCAACTTAACTCAATAACACTTTTTGATTTATTTATTAAATATAAATAAAATGAATACACAAAATATATACCAATAAATTAAAATATATTATTATTATATAAAAAAAACTTAGACCATTCAAACGCAATAAAATCCAATGGTAACTTTAGTGTTTATGTGTTAGTATTATTTATTTTATTACTATTTTTTTTTGGTTTTTTTATTAAATATAAATAAAAAACAACACACAAAATACATACAAATAAATTAAAATATATTACTAATATATTAAAATAATGAATACAATATTATTTAAATAGTGTATAATTTTTATTATAAATAAAAAAAATTAAAACAGTGTTAATTATATTTCACTATTTTTGTATATTATTATATTTTAATGTATTTGTATATTAATAAAAATATTTTTTATATTAATACTAGGGTTCATTAAATTTATTTGTATATTAATAAAAATTAAAACAATATTCATTATTTTTTATTTAATATTAATATATTTTAATTTATTGGTATATATTTTGTGTGTTATTTTTATTTATATTTAATAAATAAATCAAAAGGTTTCATTGCGTTAAGTTGATTGCGTTAAATTTATTTACATTAAGTTAATTCAACGTTTCAGATTAAAAGAAAGAAAGAAAATGTATAATTCAACGTTTCAGATTAAAAGAAAGAAAGAAAATGTATTGACGGTGTGCACGGCTTAATATGGTAATATGCCTGCATAATATGCCGTGAATTTTCATACTGCACCCCTCAATCCCACCACCACATATTGTAAAAGTAGTACTCCACATATAGTTATGAAACATTCGAGTCACAAAGATCAAGAGTGTACATATAGTTATGAAACATTCGAGTCACAAAGATCAAGAGTGTCTTTTATCTGTTTCATAAAATTATGTAATTATATATTTTTTTAAATAATCAAAAGAGAAAATCAGAACATTTTCAATATAAAAGTAAGGCCTTTCAATGGGACAGAGAGCAGGAGAAATTTGTTTTCAAATTTGTAATACAGTAATACAGGGTGATATTTTTCGGTTCAACACAGTAGAACAGATGGAAGTGAAAATGGACGACTAATCATGCTTGAAATTTATTACAAACTTGTTTACCATGACGACAAGTCTTAACATTCAAATGAAAAAGGAATAACAACCTTTGGATGAATCTCCACCCTCTGCCAAAAACGCACCAGCTTCTTCCTGGGGAGGAGGAAGACAACGGTGAGATACCAAACAGCGAGAATAAAAAATAAATAAATATTCATTTTCATCTTATTATTCGATTTAGAGACGGTTCGTTTGTCAACAGAACAAACAGATTAAAGAACAAGAAAGATAAAAGGCAAATATAGAGCATTCGAAGCATGCGAAAAAATCCTAACTCCACACTAAGCTATGAGAACAAGTATAATTAGGTTATCTAGAATTCGAAAATCAACAATACTTATATTATATAATAAAGGCTTTATCATGATTGTGAAGCAGAGAAATCCACAGTTGATCAGCATGATCGAATCTATTCATCGTGAGTTTCTTGATGAAACTTTAGTACATAGACATGCTAAACATATCACTTTTTGACAAACTCTACACAAGCAGTATAAATAACTTTGCTTACAAATATCAGAATGAATTTGCTTAATAATATGAAAAAGAGGAAAACATGCTTACATACATGGGAAGAAAATGCCAAAAGGGGTGGATATTGAGATGTTTTGAGTGACATGTTTTTGGTTCAGGTT
Organism: Euphrasia confusa; assembly: GCA_954870475.1. Taxonomy (NCBI): domain Eukaryota; kingdom Viridiplantae; phylum Streptophyta; class Magnoliopsida; order Lamiales; family Orobanchaceae; genus Euphrasia; species Euphrasia confusa. Next base: position 14,304,947 of record OX940953.1, read on the forward strand.
CGACGCAGGTAATTCTTAGCCGAAGCTTTTCAAGCATGGTGATAGGCAGATGATTTTGTTTTCAGAAGTTTCTTATTGGATGATGATCCATCTTCAGTTGTTTGAGCAGATTTTGTACAATTTAGCAAATAATAAGACCATAGGTACTCAAACATGTTGCATCATCTAAAGGGTTCAAATCCTTTTTCCACAAACTACAGGTATGGATCCTTAGGAAAATAGACCTAAAAAATCATTAGGATTCTATATTTTTTTAATCTTAGGATCCTTGAGAGTATGAGACTATCTATCACTCACTTCCGTTTCTAAAAATTAATGTAAGAGGGTATTCTAGCTTGCTTACCTATCATATTCCCACCTAGTCATTCTCTGTCTGAGATCAATCAAATGAAATGGATCGTCTCGCACCCATCATGACACCCATTCTACACAATAAGATGAAGCTAAAAGCCTAAAACAACAATAGAAAGAATGCCTATACGTGTAATAAAACGTTTACGAATGGGGCCAAATACCTCCTGAATCAGTCACTAAGTGCTAAGCTCGCCATGTTCACAGAATCTCAAGGGGGAAGGAAGACTTGTATTCTCATGAAGAAAATGCACCAGCCATTTTATATTAGTAGAAATGATACGTAACTTCAGTGGAAGACTGGTGATAGAGATTAATTAGTATTTTGCATGTATCTTAATATCTTAAGTGTACATGAATATAAAACTAAAAGACTCAAATGCAATCACATTTGAAATCTAAATTATAAGCCAATGAGAGGCATTCTCCCAAGTGTGGAAATAGAGAGATTATTTTTCATATTTTGAGATAGTAATAAATAATAGTAGAAGTTACTGAGACATTGTAATGTTCCTTAACTGCTGAAATCTGAAATCATTATGTCCTCTCTCCATTTCTTTACTCCGTTTCTTTTTCATTGTTTTGGAGTTTTTGTTTTTCTTTTTTCCTTCTCTCTTTCTCTCAACATCAGATCAATACTTTGCAAGCCTATATATTTGATAACTCTAGTAGTAGAAAACACCTTGCAGAGGTCCCAAATTGTTGCTTTCATTTTCTACATCTAAAAACCCTGAACTAAAACTCTATCTATTCACACTAATTCAGTAATGATAAAGTTCTGTTCATTTATTTAACCAAAGAAATTCTGCTGTAGGGTTTCTTAAATTTATTCTAATTCAGTTATATTTATAATGTGTTTTGGAAGTGAGTGAAGGGTAGGATAACTAATTGAAAGACGCAAGGTTCCAACCCTCATCCACACCATATGAAGGTTGAGGAAAAACACTTGTGTAGTAAGGCTCGTAGTTCATTTTCTTCATATTGTACTTTATCATAGAAATATAGCATTATGATATATTGATATGTGACCCCACTTACTCAGGCGGTCAGGCCAAAACAATTTTTTCCTTATTTTTATTGGTAGAAACAAGATAAAAAAAAATTAAAAAAAATTTGAACACTGCTAAAAATCATTTTAGGGAATGCCCACTTGACTAAATAACCCACAGAAGTAGCTTGACAACAATGTACGAAACCCTGCCAGTTAACCGAACTTTAAATCACTTTTAACAATAAGCTCAGCCACACACAAATGAAAAATAAATCAATATGGGCACCCATAGAGAAAAACACACAAGTAGCAGCATGAAATATCCCTATATCTGCACCATATATAGACCCCTAACTATATTCAATCAAGTTGCAAGCTTTTACATGTAATTGCCTTCAATCAACTTGTAACATGTGCATACACTTTCCACTTAAACTTCTAACATATCCAATCAAGTAAGGTGTAGTTGAGGTGGCGTGGAAGAAAACTATATCACAAAAGTCACTAGACAAGAAGGAAGCATTAATAAAGGGGAAATAATAACTCAAAAATGTACACAAAGACAATGCAAACCAAAAAGAGTGACACCATACAATTAGCTTATCCTGTAAAAGTCGCCTAATACTCGGCACGAGATCCTATCAATCACCCGTATACTTTAAAAACATAAAACTAACATTTGCAAATAAACAAGTAAACAGCCAAGATTCATGACCAACTAAGTCACTCATACTAAGACGACATATACAAATACACTGTACACATCACATATATTATTATTCATTCGAGGGACTAAAAGTTTCACCTATAAAATTTCTAAAATCATGTTCATTTTCAATCATAGCAGTTGAAATTAGTTGCAAGAAAATCCACCAGAAAGAAACATCAGGAATCAAAAGCAAGCATATCTCAAAGTCATCTCTATCATTCTTGTACGAACAAGGAACGAACAAAACAAGCACGAGTTATTCGACCCCAAAAACAAGGAATTCACCTCACAAAGATTATTCAAAATCGTGACGAATCCTGGAATCAAGCATTGGCAGTTTTAGGGACGAGGGGAATCGACTGTGGGGATTGGGCCTTCAGCTGGGCCTCTCTCTCTCGGATCTTCTGCATATGAAGCATCCGCTCCATGACGAGCTCGTACTCGCACTTCTCGTAGGTGTGGCGCTCCGCCTCGCACTTCCACGGAAGGTAGAACTCCGATTGCCGGCATTTGTTGAGGGGGATGAGCAAATGAGCACACTGGTCTCTGTACGCGATCGGCACCTTCGCCTCCACCATCTCCTCTTGCGTCGCAATCATCTTCTTCGATGAACCGGGAACCTCCATTGAAGCAAATCGATCTATGAATTTTTGGATTTAGGGCTTTATTTTCCCTTATTATTATTATTAAACATTTATATTTCTACTCAAATCAAAATAAAATATTGAAATGCAATACCTGATTTTGATTTGTAATTTATAAAAAAATAAAATATTCTCAATGAAATGCAATACTTGATTTTGATTTGTAATTTATAAAAAAATATTTAAAAAATAGGAAAAATGCCAATAAGGTTAATTTTCAACATTTTTTGGCTAATAAGGCCAAATTCTAATTTATGTGTCAATTAGGCCTTTTTGTTTCAATTTGGCAAAAAAAATGTATATGGAAGAACGTAAATACCCCTCCTTCAATTAATTCTATCCTACCCCATCCAAACTCACCCCACCCCACCAGCCTTCCTCTTCGCCCCCAAATTTCGAATGACTTCTCATCTCTCAATCTCCGACGTCTCTCCGGTGACGTCGCCGTAGTAGACGAAGAGGATTTGGAGGAACATCATCGGGGCGAACACGACCACGAAGCCGGAGCCGTTCGATCGCCCTCTGTTTCAACCCGACGGTCGCGTTCGCCGCCGCGGAATTCGCCCCCAAATTTTGAATCGCTTCTCATCTCTCAATCTCGCGAAGATAACGCTCCAGTCGACGTCTCCCCAAACGTCGCCGCCGCGATTCTCTTCTCCTCCGGCACGACGGGGAGGGTAAAAGAGGTGGAGCTAACGCATCGGAACTTCAGTTTCTCGATCGCCGGGGTGCGAGTGACTGGACGGATTGAAATTAACATGCCATAAGTGTAGTATGGGTTTTTCTTCATCCCCATGTATTTTACTTTCTCCCGCTCATTATTCGGTCTCATCCTCTTCCTGTGCTCCAATTTTCTTCCCGTAGAAAGGGCAAAACTTAATCAGGAAAATGATGAATAATGACAGTGACGAGCCTTTTCTTTTTCTTCACTATTATTTAAGAGTGTGTGTTGTGCGTGTGTGTGTGTGTGTTTTCTTCAGTGTTGAACGATTTGAAAAAATGGGCAGAGGGAGAGAGAAGTGGACTTGAACTTTAATGTGAAATAACCACTTTTTTTTTTAGCTCGTTCAGCTGCTGTTTAGGTTCAATTCAAATTCACTTCTCGAGAGATTGCGATGGCGGTTCGATTGGTGCTTCCCGGCGAGCTGGCGAAGCACGCCGTTTCTGAAAGGGACTAATGCAGATACCAAGTTCACTAGTTCTTGAATGGAAATTGAATTGTGGTTTATGATGAATGACTTTAATTGATGTAAAGGAAAATGATTGATTTGGTGAAATTGTAATGGAATGTTGAATCGATGTTTTTATCACGAGTTTTGTGTATTTTTTCATTCGAGTTTTATGTATTTTTATTTTACATTCAATGTGTTTATACGACATTCAGTGTTAAAATATGACATTCAGTGTGTTTTTATGACATTCAGTGTTAAAATATGACATTCAGTGTGTTAAAATATGACATTCAGCGTGTTCAGTGTTAAAATATGTCATTCAGTGTTAAAATATGACATTCAGTGTGTTAAAATATGACATTCAGTATGTTCATTGTTAAAATATGTCATTCAGTGTTAAAATATGACATTCAGTGTTAAAATATGTCATTCAGTGTTAAAATATGACATTCAGTATGTTCAGTGTTAAAATAGGTCATTCAGTGTTAAAATATGACATTCAGTGTTAAAATATGTCATTCAGTGTTAAAATATGACATTCAGTGTTAAAATAGGTCATTCAGTGTTAAAATATGACATTCAGTATGTTCAGTGTTAAAATATGTCATTCAGTGTTAAAATATGACATTCACTGTTAAAATATGACATTCAGTATGTTCAGTGTTAAAATATATCATTCAGTGTTAAAATATGACATTCAGTATGTTGTTATTCAGTGTAATTTTATAACATTCAGTGTGAAACTCTGGCATTCAGTGTTATTATGCTTCAGTGTAAAAATGGGGCATTCAGTGTTAAACTATGACATTCAGTGTAGTGTGTTTTTATGACATTCAGTGTTAAAATATGACATTCATTGTTAATTAAAGAAAAGCCTCTATCTCTTTCCAAATTAGAAATACCACAAAAAACTTCATTAGTAACTAAAGCAAAACCTCCACATCACATAACATTGGACAAACCTAAAATCCAATTGCAGCAAGATTCTGAATTCAAACCACACAGTACATTACATTTGGAGGAAGTCTAAAATTCATTTGCAGAAAAAATCACAATGAAACATGTGACACCAGACCACGGAAGCAAGTCCCCATCTCCACAAGGATCATCACCGACCCACGCGTACACCACTCTCCATCCCAGCAAAGCCTTTATTTCATTTAATGCCTTGACTGTAATTAACAAACAAACAATAAAATCGTACACAGCGCAAAATGAAACTTAGTTCACACACACATAATGCACTGGTATCACATATTCAAAAGAAATGAAGAACAACTTAATTGAGAGGCTTACAAGCGTTCCACCCTTCCACCCACATTTAGCTCGAAAGCAGGTCCACGTTGCTCGATAGCTTCGGACGACATTCTCACTATTTTTGGATTTTCGTAAGTGATTTTCCCACAGCGCGTGCAAACGGCTCTCGGCTTTCGAGTATCTCGTGCTTCCAATATTAGAGCAACACACAGAAGGATCAATATTAGACTTAAAATCAAAGATGTTGTAAAATTCAAATATAAATGAATGAAGATATGCATTCACCAGGAACGAATTGATGGTTTCAGTTGAAGTAGTAGGACAGTAGCAGAAAGATATTGGGCACCATTTTCTTGGACACTGAGTATGAATTTTTGGATAAACGAAACTCAACACTGAATGAAACGTAAAAACACTGAATGTATTTGTACAATTATGCAGAATCGAGTCGAGCATTTTGTCGAACACTTGGTGGGCGGAATGAGCGATCGCGTCTTTCGCGTGGAAGACGATTAACTACCTGTACATTAAAGTTGAAATACTTGAAAATTACAGAAAACCAATGATAATTGTTTCCATTCCCAAAGTACTCAAATAGTGTAATAATATGCTAAAGAATTTCACAATAGGAAAGCATCATATATATTGACATGAATAAATAGCCATATAAAGAGATAAGTAAGCATAATTTACATGTAACAAGTACGGGAGGGCAAAGTCGATATGATCATGTTATTTATCCAGGCGAGTTCGAGTGCAACATCTGGGCGAATCAAATCGTAACAGACAAAGAGGCACGACGCGAGGCACTCCTTCTTGCCCTACAAATGCATAAACATCTTCAACACGACACATGCTAAAATAAAAAAAGAAAGCAACGCTAACATCAAAAAACACAGAGCACCACAAGTTTCTAATGGTATAGAAAGATGTTGATCCAAAATAATGGCATGAATAATGAATATCTACTAGTATCAAATATAAAGGTACAGTAGATGAGTATCACATACATGTTCCAGCAAATCTATATTTTCATTAAGTCAAAATATAATCGTTCAAGATAGGATCATCAGTTATACCTGTTCAATAAATTAAACAAGAAACGACTAAACATCCAGCACCCTGATCCAAAGTCCCGACAAACTTCTCCCTAATCGGATCACGATGTCCCCAGTCTCGTGCATCATGACGAACCCAAACCTCACATCCCTCAGCCTCTCGCTCACATACTCCATCACTCTCAGCAGCTCCACCACCGTCCCCAATCGCGATGCACGGGAAACGAACGAACAAACCTTTTCGCCCGATCCTTTGGCGTGAGCTGAGCGTATTTCGCCCGTTTCACTGGAACACGGACCTCCACAAGAAGCTCCAGTACGTCGGCCTCCTCAACTGTTTCTCAGGGGCATTTTGTCGAACAGGTGGCGGGCGGGTCGATCCGGAGGCCGAGATCCTCGTAGGGCTCCGAAGCTCTCGTCGGCGACGGTGAGAGCTAACAGCGGAGAGAGGCGGCGTGGAGAGGGAAGAGACGATCGGGCAGAGGAGGTGGGCAAACGGTTGATGAACTCGAGTTGGATGAAGAACGGGCCATCGTTGGACTGAAAAAGGGATCGCGATTTACCGGTGGCGAGATCCTCGAGGAGAGGCCTGGGTATGGATGATGAGAAGTTGAGGTCGATGGAGTCGAAGAGCACTATGGCGGCGTCGGAGATCACGCGCGGGGAGGAGGTGGCGTGTGTGTCAGAGAGATTAGGGATTTGAGACTGTGTATTGCGAACAGGAAGAGAAAAGAGAGAAGAGGGTAATACGGTATTTACACATTTTAGGAGGCCTAAATAACACGCGTAATTTCTCGAAAGCCTTATTGCCGAAAAAATGTTGAAAATTGGCCTTATTGTCATTTTTCCCAAAAAAATATTGCATCTTTTTTTGAAATAAAAAGTATAATAACTTAAATAATTTATTTTTTATTATAAAATATACCTTTTCCATATTATTATTATTATTAATATAAAATATTTAATTTTCTAATCAATCAAATTAAAAAAAAATATTAAAAAAAATTATACTACCTCCGTCACAAGTAGGCAGGGCGTGGGACGGAATGAGACAGGATTAGGACATCTCATCCCAAAAATAAATTATCGGGACGAGACGAGATTCGTATTTTAAAAATTCGTCCCGCACATCCCAATTCCGTTTGAGTTCGGGTCGGGATCGGCATGAAATCGGGACGTCCCAAAATTTTAAATAAAAAATAAAAATAAATAAAATAATTGAGATAAAATAATAATATTACTGACTTATAAAACAATCAAAATTTAAATAAAATAAGAATGACAAGTTTTTTGATATAATATATATATATATATATATATATATATATATATATATATATATATATATATTGATTTGATTTAATTTTTTAAAATTTTCAAAATAGAAATGTTAATATTTTTCAAGAAAAATATATAAATAAAAATTAAATTATTTTGAAATGTTATTAGATGTAAAAATATAATAAATTTAATTGAAATTATGATTAATATTTTGATATTTTATTAATTTGTGTGAAAAATAATAATATTATTGATATTAAAAAATAAACGAGACGAAACGGAATTAAACGGGATCGTCCCGATCACGTCCCGTCTCGTTGTAAATAATTTAAAACGGAACGGGATTGTCATTTTTTAAATCTATCACGTCTCACCCCGCTAGTTTTTGAAATGAGATCGGGGCGGGATGGATTTCGGGACGAAGTACCCTAGTCAGAATCGTATAGTTAATTAAGATTTTTTTTTTTTACTTTTTAACTAAAAATATGTATTGAAAAAATGTATTTTTAAATTAAAAAATAAAGTAATTGTAAGTAAAATTTGAAAAGTATGAGTAAAATTATATTTTAAAATTAATAAGTAATATATATATATATATATATATATATATATATTGTAAAGTGTACATAATTAGTTGAAACATTCTAATGATAATTTTGTAATCAATCAATAAAATAATAAATGAAATTACAAATTTAACCTCTAAAATAAAATATTATATTTTATTTGAAAAAAATAGTAAAGTGTAAAACGGCAAAAAGATAAGGTATGTAAGAATAACAATTTTTAGTTTTAATAAGTGAATGTAAAAATGTGTAAATGTTCGGTAAATATGTGTAATATTCTCTTATTATAACGATTTTGAAATTTTTTGAAATATGGTTGACGCTTTCACAGAACTATTTTCTGCATATGCGAACAATAATATTTCGATTGTTCTTGACATTACTCATGTTCAAAACAAATTAATCATCCGCAGTCATAGATAATAAACTTAGAGAAGACGAAGATGAGTTTTGAAAAAATATTGTTTCAAAAAAAACTTTTGAACACGAAAAGAATTGTGAAGAAAAGAATTGTGACGCATAGTTAAATAAAAAAGTTTTCTCGAAACGGATATTTTTTTGTAAACGATGAGTAAAAAATTTTATGATTAAATTTGTTGGTCGGTTTCAATCTATTTGGGGAGGCCTAACAATTGAATAATTAATTCATGTTCAAAACAAATTAATTATGCGTAGTCATATATGCTAAACTTAAGAAGAAGAATATGAGGTTTCAAATCATACTGTTTCAAAAAATATATTTTGAATACGAAAAGAATTGTGACGCATGGTTAAATGAAAAAAGTCTTTTCGAAGCATATATTTCTTTAAAACAATGATTAAAAAAAAATATTATTAAATTTGTGGGTCAATTTCAACCTCTTTTGAAAGATTTAACAATTGAATAATTAATTTATGTTCAAAATAAATATTGTTTAAAAAAAATCTTTTTAACACAAAAAGAATTGTGATGAGTGGTTAAATGAAAAAGTCTTTTAGAAACATATATTATATTTCTTTAAAACAATGATTAAATTATTTTTTATTAAATTTGTCCATCGATTTCAATCTTTTTTGTGAAGTTCAACAAGTGGATAATTAATTCGAGTGAAGTCACCTCTTTAACATGTTAGATGTTGTATCATTTAACAACTCGAACTATAAGAGAATTTGGATAATTTCACATTTATATTTATATGTCGAATATATTCTGCAATAAATATTATTTAAAAATATACTGTATGCAATATTTGTCTCGAATTGAACTTATTTGTCGAGATAACTTTCAGCGCTTATCGAATAAATTTCAATATACCCAACCTATCGAGCTCACTATCAATCTATCTTCGGAACTCACTTCATTTAATATAGCAAACTCACTAAGGTGACTCGTTATGAATCAACAATATTCAACCATAACGAATTTATTGTTATTACACGTCAATTGTAATTTTATTTATGTTTAAGTTCTCTAGATATATAAAAAAAATCAACTTTAACAAAATAGCTCATTAAAACATTTTAGTCGATATAATTGTGTTATATATTGTTTTTTAAATATATAATATGAATGTAAGACATAAACAATTATAAAATTTTAAAGTACTAGCTTTGTTTCAAAACTTTTTAAAGAAGTTGTCAGTTGTCACACCTCATTTGTTATTTACTAAAAAAACGCGACAATTAGTATTAAACGTTAGGAGTATATTTTTTGATGAATGATGAATAAAATATGAACTAAAAAAGAAAGAAAAAGTATTAGCTTCACAAGAATTTCAAGAAGAGATGAAAATGAAGTGGAATATATTATACTATTTGAATCAAAGAAATCAATTTCTCAAACTAAAATACAAATGTACTCGCATATTTTATTTAGAAATAATTGTACTGTTGCCAAAGGGGAATTTAAAGGGATATAAGTGTATTTATGCCAATGGAATTTGTAAAGACGAACAATTGAAGAAAGATTCTAGTGGTGCCTTCGCATTATTCTCATCAACTTTTTGGTATAGCAAATGTACTCAACATATTTTAAATTTGACAATTTCAGACCATCTCCAATGGTGGCAAATTTGGACTCAAATGTCCAATTTGCCACCACATTCAGCTCCAACGGTTGATTAAATGGACTCAAAATTGGACTCAAATTAAAGTAAATGAATTAGTATAACTCAAATTTGCCCCCAACTCAAATTTATACTCAAACACTATTTATACATTTTTTTATTTATTTTAAATTTATAAATTATTAAAATTTAATTAATTTAACATTTTTTTTTAAAAAGTATATAAAAATTATTATTGCATAATTTTTTAAATTTATGATTATTTAATAAATTTTAGCTACATTTCTAAAATTATTAATTTTTTTAAATTGTGTTTTCCTACTCAAGTTTATATTCCCTCTGTCCCAGAGCTATAGACACAGGTGGTCAACGTTGACTTTTTTGTTTCGTTGACTTTTTTTGTTCGGCTGGCTCATATCATTTGTACCAATGTTACTCTATCCGACTTGAAATCTGACTATTTTCGAAGTAACAAAGTATTATTTTTTTCACAAATTATTATGTCACATATGGCACAGTTAGACTAACAAATTTAATTCTACAACTTTTTGAAGCAATACTGCCAATACAATATAAGAGCATCTCCAGCAGTAGTTTCAACTTTTGGGTAAGAAGTAGGCCATCTATGCGCCAACTCATACTTTTTTTACTTCTACCTAAAAAAACTTCTACCTCGGTCCAATGGTTCTACCTACAAAAGTCCCACCACTAACTTATTTTTTTTTTTATTTTTTACTTAATATTTATAGAAATAATCAAGGATATATGATTTTAAAATTTTAACTATTTTAAAATTTTCATTTTTAATTAAATTTTATATAAAATAAAAAATAGTTTATAACACTAAAAATTTAACTATTTCAAAATTATTATTTTTAATTAATTTTTATATAAATAATTTTTAACACAAAAAAATTAACTATTTAAATTTTTTTATTTTGCATTAATTTTTATATAAAATAGAATAATTAGTTAAAATATAAAACAAGTTAAAATTTAATCTATTTCAATATTCTTAATTTTAAATAATTTTTATATATTCAAAATTCTTATTTTTAATTAATTTATATATAAATAATTTTTAACGCTAAATATTTAACTATTTGAATTTTTTTATTTTGTATTAATTTTTATATAAAATAGAATAATTCGTTAAAATAAAAAATAAGTTAAAATTTAATCTACTTCAAAATTCTTAATTTTAAATAATTTTTATATAAAATAATTAAAAATTACAATGACAGTATTAATTTTCTTAATTAATAATATTAAATAATAATAATAAATTAATAATGATAAATAATAATAATAAAATAATAATATAATTTACTTGTACCCGGGTAGAAGTTCTTCTACCCCAGATGTTTTAGGAATTCCTAACCTTAACACGTCATCACATCTCCAATGGCATCTACCTCATTTTTGGGTGAGAGGTAAAAGTACACGTAGACTTCTACCTCTCCATTGAAGATGCTCTAAAAGCATGTAGTTTCAACTTTTGGGTGAGAAGTAGGCCATCTATGCGCCAACTCATACTTTTTTTACTTCTACCTAAAAAAACTTTTAACTCGTCCAATGGTTTTACCTACAAAAGTCCCACCACTAACTTATTTTTTTTATTTTTTATTTAATATTTATAGAAATAATCAAGGATATATGATTTTAAAATTTTAACTATTTCAAAATTTTCATTTTTAATTAAATTTTATATAAAATAAAAAATAGTTTATAACACTAAAAATTTAACTATTTCAAAATTATTATTTTTAATTAATTTTTATATAAATAATTTTTAACACAAAAAAATTAACTATTTAAATTTTTTTATTTTGCATTAATTTTTATATAAAATAGAATAATTAGTTAAAATATAAAACAAGTTAAAATTTAATCTATTTCAATATTCTTAATTTTAAATAATTTTTATATATTCAAAATTCTTATTTTTAATTAATTTATATATAAATAATTTTTAACGCTAAATATTTAACTATTTGAATTTTTTTATTTTGTATTAATTTTTATATAAAATAGAATAATTCGTTAAAATAAAAAATAAGTTAAAATTTAATCTACTTCAAAATTCTTAATTTTAAATAATTTTTATATAAAATAATTAAAAATTACAATGGCAGTATTAATTTTGTTAATTAATAATATTAAATAATAATAATAAATTAATAATGATAAATAATAATAATAAAATAATAATATAATTTACTTGTACCCGGGTAGAAGTTCTTGTACCCCAAATGTTTTAGGAATTCCTAATATTAACACTTCATCGCATCTCCAATGACTTCTACCTCATTTTTTGGTGAGAGATAGAAATACACGTAGACTTCTACCTTAGATGCTCTAAACCATTCATCTTTTAAAAATTTAAATAAATACTCCACAATTAAAGTGTATTAAAATTTAAAATAAATCAAAAGTATATAAATTATCAAAATCATTGAGAAACATATATAGTAATCAGCAAGTACATGTGTAATACAATACCCCTAAAATTCTTTGGATTGCACTACTATTCACAACTCAAATTGATGTACCAAAAAAAGGAAAAGCTGTATTCGCACAGCCGCGCCGTAGAAATGGCGGCACCCGACGAGAACTGATTCTACTTTCCTTTCTCTCGCTCTTCCACTTCAATTGAGACGAAGGCGAAGACATGAAGCGAGGAAGAGATCCCATCGAGCTCTCCGACGACGAATGGTCTCCCCATTCCGATTCATTCAAACCCTCGCGCGTCCTCAAACCCTTGCAAAACCCTCCGCCCCCAATCGAGTCCTTCGCTTTCTCGAAACACCGAAATAATGGCAGCAGCAGCAGTACTTCCAACGCCGTTCACATAATTGAAAGCTCTTCCTCCGAAGAACTTGGAAACGCACTGCCCGGGGATGGATTCGAGGATTTAGAGGACGATGACGCGTACGTGGATTCGACTAAGAGACCTGCTACGGCTACGCGCGGGAATCGGTTTGTAATCGATGACGACGATGATGATGATGAGGAGGGCCGTGGAGGTGGCGAAGCGGGTGATTACAGCGGCAGTGAGGTTTGGTTGTCGGAGGATGAGGAAGAACAGGAAGAAGATGATGTTGTTAAGAAGGCTCTGCGCAAGTGCGAGAAGATTTCGGCTGAACTGAAGCAGGAGTTGTACGGTACAAGCGCGGTGACCTGCGAACGGTACTCTGAAGTGGAGTTGGGTTCTTTCGCAACAAGGATTGTTACTCAGGTATTAATTAGATGTTCGAAGTTTTGGAATTTTCACTGGAATGGGATAAACATTGCATGATGTAAAAGAGAATAGGGAGGTTTCGTTTGAAGCACCCCCTTCCATTTCATGTCTGATTAGCAAGATTCACTGATTCAGAGTTCGAATTATTTTCCAATATTATTGCAGGACGATGTAAATGATGCTTGCGGAGTTGGGGTTTCAGATTTTAAGCCAGTGCTCAAGCCATACCAACTCATTGGAGTCAATTTTCTTCTTCTTCTGTATAGAAAGAAAATTGAGGGAGGTATTATCCTTCTTCTTATTATTATTGATTTTTATAAAATATTACATTTTACGAAATTTAGCGATTTAGTGTTGCTTTCAATTGCTTTATGAAGCTTATTCACACAAGAACTTGTGTTATTTATTACTTGCTCTTTGATTATCCTCAGCGGTCAATCCCATTGTAGATGACTGTTCTTGTTTGTTATCTGAATACTGACTATGGCTCAGAATGTCTTATCAAGATTTTACTAGTATCAGTTTTGTCAATTTATAAGCGAAACATCTAGGCCAATTTATGTCATGGTTTTCAAATTTATGTGCCTATCATGCATTTTCTGTGTCTGGATCTAAGATGCATCTTCTTAAACCAGGACATCATCAGTTTCCTATAATAAAAGATTATTAAGTTCTTGGTTATTTCTTGGGGTTACTGACATCCGTTATGTCCCACAAAAATATTTTGGCTTGCAGCTATTTTGGCAGATGAGATGGGTCTTGGTAAAACAATACAAGTGAGTTCATTGTTGTAATTTTTCCTAGTCATTACGAAACCTGTTTTTAAATATCTAACCACTATAACTGCAAATTGGATTTTAAATGTCAGGCCATAACCTATCTGATTCTGTTGAAGCATTTGGAAGATGACCCTGGTCCTCATTTAATTGTGTGTCCTGCTTCTGTTCTGGAAAACTGGGAAAGGGAGCTTAAGAAATGGTGCCCATCGTTTAGTGTGCTGATGTATCATGGTTCTGCACGGTCAGCTTACGCAAAAGAGTTAAGCTCTTTGGGAAAGGCTGGGCGGCCACCTCCGTTCGATGTTATTCTTGTGTGCTATTCACTATTTGAACGCCACAAGTTAGTGTTTACTATCTTTTATGTTATTTTGGGTGGAAGTCCTTGCAAGTTTGTTCTCTTTTGTTCTCAATTCTGAAAGTTATTCTCAGTGTGCAGCAGAAAGATGACCGCAAAATTCTTAGGCATTGGAAATGGAGTTGTGTGATAATGGATGAAGCTCATGCTTTGAAGGACAAGAACAGTTACAGGTGGAAAAATTTGATGTCAGTAGCTAGAAATGCGAGACAGCGTTTGATGCTTACGGGCACACCACTACAAAATGATTTGCATGTACGTTTTATGCAACCTAATTTTTGATACCAAAGCTAACATTATGATTGGTGAAGGGATTGTTGATCCAATGCTAACATTGTATCAAGATAGTTTTCCTTGTTTCTCAATTTTATCACTCACCGATTGTTGTTTCCGAAATAAATTTGCAGTGTGCTGTTTTTCAGTTGCTCTTGTAAGAAACTCGATTAGTTCCTCTGTACTGTTTTATGACTTTGGTTTACTTGGAGATTCATGTATATGCTGCCTTCTTTGATTTCTCAACTGTTTTGATTGCTTCTATAGATTCAGTAGTAGAGTAGAACTCTGTATTTTTTTTTTCACTTTGATATGCTTGATTTTTTTTTTTTTGCTTCTCCCAAATGATGGTAGTAACTCCAGAAGTTTTAACTCTGGAGCTTGACTAAAATGTAATATCCAAGAATCTTCTCACACTAAGATGTGTAGTTAATTTCTGAGAATGGTTGATCTTAATCATCTAACATCATATATAAGGTTATCTTCTGCCGCGGTTTCTGCTTAGTTCTGTTTACTCTGGAGTGATTCAGTTGGTCCTTTATTTGCAGGAGCTCTGGTCTATGTTGGAGTTTATGATGCCTGATATATTTCAAACTGGAGATGTTGACTTAAAAAAGCTATTAATTGCAGAAGATAGAGATTTAATTGGTAGAATGAAGTCTATTTTAGGACCATTCATATTAAGACGTTTGAAATCAGACGTAATGCAGCAACTTGTTCCAAAGACGCAGAAGGTATACCAGTTGTATATTCATGCAACTGATTTGGTCTCAATTACCTTTCCTTCTCTTTATACTTTTGCTAGGAATTAACATTGTTGATTAAGGCTTCTGTTCATATGCTAAATCTTAATGGGACCTTGATGTTATTATAGGTTGAATATGTGCGCATGGAAAAACAGCAAGAAGAAGCTTATAAAGAAGCGATTGAGAATTATCGTGCTTCTTCACTAGCTCGTATTACAAAATCTTCTGAAACTTCTGTACATGACGTGGCTAGAATTTTGCCTAAACGTCAAATTTCTAATTATTTTCTTGAATTTCGCAAGGTACTCTCTTGCTTCTTTTATCCAGTGAAGCTAATTTATGCATTATAACATCAGTTTACTGGAGCATGGATATGATTTTTCATTTTTTTAGATAGCAAACCATCCTTTGTTGGTGAGGCGCATCTACTCAGATAAAGATGTTGCTCGTTTTGCTAAAATGCTGCACCCGAAAGGTGTGTTTGGCTTCGAATGTACCTTGGAACGTGTCATTGAGGAGCTTAAAGGCTATAATGACTTCGCTATTCATCGGGTAATTGGATTTTTAACTGTGGAGAGTGCACTTTTTATTAGATTGATTACAGTAATTTATTATTGACCCCCTGACTGATAACACTGAGTCACTGACAGTGCGTCAATGAAGATAGTCTGGTGCTTTTATGTTTGAGTTCTTTAGGCATCACTACAAAAACTACCCTTAAGGTTTAGTCCAAGAACCACTTATCTAAAAGTTGATGATATTCCTTTGAGATTTGTAATTCCTTACAAATACCAATCTCAAGGTTTGCACTTATGTACGATAGAAACATATCAGGGGATATTTGTAATTTAAAAACTAATTTTTTATTATTTGTTCTCGGGGTAGTATTTGTATTTTACCCAATTCTTTTAGTATGCCCTTAAGGTTTGCACTGATGTAAGATAAAAGCATGTCAGGGGATATCTGTAATTTCAAAAACAAATTGTTTTGTTTGTAATTAGGCTAATAATTATCACAATCCAATATTATTATGCCCTAAGTTTTTCTGAAATAAAAATATTTTTTAACCTTTAACATCTGTGAATGTGTGGTTGTCAGACTAGTTAATAGAGTAGGTCTCTCTGCTCGGTGAGTTTGATATTCATCATCAACGAAGAAGTTACGTCTCCAAATCTAACTGAGACAGATCTCCCTTATCCTGTTTTGGCTTTGACTTGTTGTAGAATTATACATAACAAGCACCAATTATTGTAAAAGAGATAATCCAGTTGCTTATTTTCCTGTTTTATGCTCTGTTTGATTTTTATTATAAGCCAGTTGTTTGAGATGCCACTTGTGACATATGAGTACAAAGGTTCAATTTGAATGCCTATTGCAGCTTCTACTTTACTATGGTGACACTGGTGCAAAAGGAATTCTTTCTGATGATCATGTTATGACTTCGGCAAAGTGTCAGGTGTGGTTTAGTTTCTTTACCCTCCTATTGTTAACATTTTGATAAGTTCAATCTTTAAGTAAGGAATGTTCCTCGTGTTTTGCTTGCAATATTGATTACAACTGGATTTGAATGTGCATAGGTATTGGCTGAGCTTCTCCCTAAACTAAACCGTTCCGGGAGTCGTGTTCTTATTTTTAGCCAATGGACATCAATGCTTGATATATTGGAGTGGACTTTGGATGTGATTGGGGTGACCTATAGGCGTCTTGATGGAAGGTAAGCTTGCCATCAGTTAAATTTACTCTGCAGTTTTCTGCACCACCTATATAGTCTGGCGCATGTGAATGCTCCTGACATACATACTAATGAGAATGAAGACAAATGGGCAACTTTCCGCCAGGAATAATTTATGAGTTTAGGGTGCAATTGGATTTACATCCATTTAAAAAAATTATCTATCCGCCAAAGAATAGTTATGATTTAAATTGAGAGAAAAATGATGAAATTTCAAGTGAATGTATTGTAAGATGTATTGATTAAAATTGGTGTGATTCAAAATAGTAAAAATGTAAAATAATGATTTGTAATTACAAATATTTGAGTGGGAAAATAATGAACTTTGCAGGGAACTTGTAATAATTATTGGGTCTTGTTTTAAAAGTATTTAGATGAGATTTTTTTTAATATCCAATCACAACTGTAAAGAAAAACAAAACTCTAGTGTGTTTTATTCTTTTTTTAATATTCAGTCGCACCCTTAGTTTTTCACATTTTAGTTATTTTTATACATTTCATTAAGGTTATTAATATGTTGGACTTTCATTTTCATTTTATATTGTTGTCAGTACACAGGTGACGGAGAGACAGACAATTGTGGATACCTTCAACAAGGACACGACAATATTCGCTTGTTTGTTGTCCACAAGGGCTGGGGGACAGGGCCTGAACTTGACTGGAGCAGATACAGTTATAATTCATGACATGGATTTTAATCCCCAGATTGATCGACAGGCTGAAGACCGCTGTCATCGCATTGGGCAAACGAAGCCTGTCACAATTTACAGGTTAGCGCAAACCCTCTTATTTACTATCAATTTTGTTTATCGACAATTGATGGACTGGAGGGTTAATTTGCTGTACGTGTCATGGGACAATCGAATCATTATACATGTATTTCGAGATATGTTTGCCACTGTATGGAGACGAGTAATAGGACCCATATAGTTGATATATGTTCTTCCTGAAGAACGAAAAGATGCAAACCTCCCATGTGGTCCAGTTCAGGGGTATACCGAATATGTCTACTTGCCGATGCATTTCTTCATCGGGAACCATGTTTTGTTTTTCAAATATTGGTTTAGTATTGATCTTGAGTGATCACAATCTTTATAGTATAACATACATGAGTTTACTAATTTCAGTGAATCCCTGTTGCCAAACTCCCAAGTTTATAATTTCTTGTTATGTTTAGGCTGGTCACAAAGGATACAGTCGATGAGAACGTTTATGAGATTGCAAAAAGGAAGCTAGTTTTGGATGCTGCCGTCCTCAAGTCTGGCGTGGAAGTCGAGAATGGAGGTGGGATGGGCGATAAGACTATGGCTGAGATATTATCGACATTGCTGCTGCAGTAGTAAAACTTTAGTCACTAGGCAGCAAAATACTGCACATTTTGAGTTTAAAAATTCCTTCCATTTATGAATGCCAAAATGTTGTGGCATATAATTTGTTCTTATAGAATGAGTTATATTTTGGTTACTTGTAACTTTTCAATGCTTTAATGATCATTTAAATATTTATTTCAGTAAAAGAATGAAGAAAACTATATATCCTTTAAATTTTTGAAGTCAATTTTTTGTGAATGATTAATATATTTACAATTTGAATTTTTCATAATAATAAAAATACTAATTGTTAAAAATTATTATTATTTTTAAATTATAAATAATTATTAATGCTTTTATTTTGTTTTATTTTGTTAACATAAATTGAATATATTTTTTATTCATTATTAACTTAAAATCTCATTCATTTTTATGATAAGTATTTTAAATCAAAGAATTCAGAGAATTGACAATCGACTATAGGGAAAAAAAAGCCGTGTAAGATAATCTCTTTCTACTATAAGAGACTATAATTATAAATAATTAAAGTGACAATAGTTACACTGAGATAATAGTGTAAGAAAAATATCTCCTGCTCCCTAAACCAAGTCAGCATTTATCCTAACAAACAAGGGCCATTAGGCCATATTCACAATTTAATATCCACAGCCATTGTGAATTCTCTCACTTCTCAGGGTATCGGCTTCGACCAGTGTTTCAACTCATTTTTTTTCCTCATCGACATTATGTACATTATGTACGAAGAGAGACTCAATACTGCAAACAATTGATAGAGACAGTGAGATAGAAATATAAGCACACATAATATAGTCAGGTAAAGGGAACATATCAGTTCTACAAAAACTTCCCCTGATATATGGTTTAGTTTCGAAAAAACCATTTATACCGCGTAACAGTGGTATGAACAGTTGGACAACCAAATAAATAGGGTTTTAAAAAAGAAAAGGAAAAAAAAAATCAGAAAATTCATGCTACCTGCAATTTTGAGGAACTCTCCAAGAAGACTCGAAAGGCTTTAAACTCGGTGGCAAGGATAAATACCTTTTCCAGTCTTCGAGCAAAATTCTGAGGTCATGAAGTTTGCTATCCAACCCCAAACAACAGTTTGCATGCATAGTACAAACATGATTGAGATCTCGGCTGGGTTCACAAAACCCACCAAAGAGTGCTGTATCCAAGAATTTCATATTTAGCCCAATTTCTCGGATCAAGGTATCATTCTTAATTCTATTTAGAACATCTTGGTCATGCAATCCTGGATACGTAATGTGAGAGGAGTACCAAAACTTGTAAAATTCGATAGACCGTTTATTTGAACGAACAAACGTAAACCCTCCATTGGGTATATTATTTTCTATATCCTCAGCAATGCCTGAGAAATGATCACATGCTATCTGAAAGTCGGCATCTGGATGAAATTCTGGAAATGGATCCCTGAACCACATGACATCTGCATCCTAGAAAAGGGGACCAAACAATGAATAAATGTAATTTTTCAATTTCAAACAACCACCTAAAAAAGTAGGTGTTAGTTAATTGACTTCTTGTTTGTTCATAAACTTAATGTGTATTTACAATACTATGTTAATAAATATTGTTTTTTTACTTAATAATTTTGTGTTGAAGTAATAACGATATTGCCCTACTGTAGTGCAAAAGCTGGGGTAAAATAGGATTATGAGTCTATGACTTATGAGAAATGAATTGAAGTGCTTCACACACACATACTAACTTGTATCCAACACCCATGTGTACAATGCATTGTTCACCTGGTTCAAGTTTATTCATTCACACATAACCATTCATAAAAATTGAATTCATGATGTAATTTTTATATTTATCACGTTCTACATGCATATTCAAAAAATAAAGATAATTTTCATCACACCATAATCAAATTCATCGAGCACTACTTCCATATTCATCACGCACTACGTGTATATTCAAGAAATATATATAAATTTTATCATCTACTACTTTCATATACTGTACATATTAATCATTTGAGTACACCAGATGTACGATGCATTGTACACAATATAAATTGCCGAGAGAGGGGGTGGATACTTTCATAAGATCAACAATTTGTATGACATGTAAAAGCCAAAAGAAACTATAGCATAAAGCATCCATTACAGTACACATTTCATAAACGAATATATTCAAACAAAAATATTTAGGGTCGATTTTTTACTAGTTCAATTCATAGAATAGGGTAATGGAATCAGCTAATCAAGTTCATTTCACAGAACTGCAGCATTTCTACGAAACCACATAAAAAATAATCTCAGATAAGGTTGGGATATGATACGTACAACTTTTATCAATAAGAGTTAACATTACAAGACACTAGGGCTAGGTAAGAGAGAGAAAGATTGAGTACCGTGAAAACAAAGTTGTATCCCATTTCGAGAACAGCTCTTAGGAAATCAATCCTTCTCCACATCATCTTTAAGTAGTCCGGAGTCATGAAATAAGCCTCGTGCGAAAAGTCGACCCCTTCAGTGAAGAGGGCAAAACAATGGGAATGCACAGCCAAACAACGAGAAAATGCCTTTTGATCCAATGAAACAATAACCAAGTGGTTCAGTAAACGACGAGTATGCTCTCCAGTTCTGAAGCTCTCAAGAAAGAGGTCAACAACTGAATTTGGAGTGGCCCATGCTTCATTAAGGGTGGTCAATATCACCGACTTATCCGGCATGGAAGCATCCATCAAGACTCTTTCAAGACTATACCGCTCACTGTCCTACAAAAAATTGGAAATAAGCATGTAGGATACAGAGTTCAACAATTATGTCTAATATAGAATCTTAAATATAGTAAAATGAAAATGACAGCATTGAGGATGTTACTCTAGCAAAGTCTGAGTAAAGGATCTGTGGCAAAATTTATAAATTCAATTTCTAACCTAAACTAAAACGTTCATACTTTCAGAGTTATAAAAAAATGAATTGAAGCAAAATAGCTATTCAACAATGACTTTGGTTCTCGAGACATCAATCTATTGTTTTGGCTCAGCGAATACAAATCCTCTTACGTAGGATCCTCTCAAATAGAAATAACGATTGGAGTAATGAGAAACATTGTCAAATCATCAATTATATGTTTCAGAAGAGCAACTGAATGTCAATATTAGCACATTCTAACATGTTAGTTGATGTGCAGATATAGTAGTTCCCTTTTCGCAGCTTTAATCCAAAGTGCAGATATAGTAGTTCCCTTTTCTTCAAGAGAAAAAGAACCATACTCACAAACACGTACCATGTAATTCAGTATACAATCCATTATCGAATAGCTTCACTGAACAAGATGATGTTTACAAGGGTGTGTGTGTGCGCAAGTCTAATTTTACATAATTAGAACAGAAAATGCAAATCCTATATTTAGTAACACCACAACTCCTGTCTTTTGTGTTAAAATATAATCTAATTTTCAAACACCCTAACTACATACTGTCATCTATTTGACAGATATTTTTGGCCAAAATGTAATTTTAAAACTAATATTTTTCCTATTTTTAGGAGGTATAATTATGCCAGATAACAGATACTACATTTCATCTCATAGAACATGTGTATATTTTTCTTTATGATGAACAGTTTGTTGAAATTGGGGGCGTAAATGCGGTCCCACGTATAGCGCACCGAGACCGTGAAACCCGAGAGGGAGTCATCTAGGGAGGGAGGTTCGATCTTAAAACTAATTGGTAATAAGAGGAATTCGACATAAATAAATTTTAACACAGTTCATAGCTATAGGGTTGGATTTCTCGGAGATGGCATTGTAAAATCCCGATGCAAGCAGGCACTTTATTTGGGCGAATAAAATCATCAAACGTAATAATATGAGCAGTAGTAGTAGTAGCACGAACTATGGAAAGGTAATACTGACCGGAGGAAACGTCGATTCGTCGTCAACGGCGGGGATCACGTGAGAGGCACGTGAGATTCGGAGCGCCATCGAGTCGGCGGCTCTGTAGAGAAAGATGCAGGACAGAGCCATAGCGAAGACGAGCATGAGCGCCCAAGTGGCCGTTCGGCGGAGGACGGCGGCGTTCGGGGACGATTCCATTGGCATCAAAATCACACTAATTGAGAGTCGGCATTCAATGAATTTTCTCTATTTCAGAGGGAGAGAGAAACAGAGAGACAGAGGTCAGAGGGGTTTTGGGCTTTCGGTGATTTTAAATAAAAATATACTATTATTAAATGAGTCAATAACTCGATGGTAACTGAACTAACAACACCATCCCTTTAAATCTAAATAAATAAAAACCACTCCAATAATAAGTACTTATTGATCCTTGAAGTCCCCCGCTAGATCAAATGGAGGAAAATAAAAGTACCATAAAGCAATAAAACAGAACATGCTTATTTGTCGTACCATATGAAAAATATACTTTTTACACTAAAAATGCGGTGATACATCAAAACTACCCTCAGATGACATCGAATCTTACATACTTACCTGAATTCGACAAGTACTACTTGTCGAATTAATATTATCGACAAACTACTACTGGAGGATTGGGCGAATTAATATTAGCTAATGTATTAATAATTGTTTGACGAGAAGGTATTACTTGTCGAATGCTTGTCGAATGTCTGTGTACTGTAGGGCGAATGGTTTGTCGAATACATGTATGAAGAATGTTTTGATTTTTATATGTTTGTCGAATACAATATTGATGTATGTCGAATTATTGTCAAATACATTAAATATTAGCTAATGTACTAATAATTGTTTGGCGAATACATGCTTGTCGAATGTCTGTTTACTGTAGGGCGAATGTGTTGTCGAATATATGTTGTATTGCTTGTCGAATACATATATGGCGAATGTTTTTATATGTTTGTCGAATCCAATACTCATGTATGTCGAATGGTTGTCGAATACATTAAACATGTATTAAAAATTTTGTCGAATACATTGGACATGCGATTAACATGTTCAGTGATCTGAGTTAATGTGATTTGTACATGAACACGCAATGTAAGTTAATTTGATTAAGTATGTTTGATTGAACAAGTCAATTGGGGGAATTTAATATGGCGAATCAGTGTTGGGGTGGTTGGCGAGTGTATTGTATTCAATTGGGCGAATTTAAGCAACGCAACCTTTCACCAACCGACGTATCCAGTGAGCCCTAATTGTTGCTATAAATTAGGGCGTTTATTTTCTGATGAAAACATACCCTTTCTTATTTCTTCCAAAAATATATCTCCTGTTTTCTCCTCAAAGTAACAAAGTAATGGCTAACGTGGGACATGCGTGCGATTAACAAATTCTGGAAAATTCTCGTATCCGACGACTTCAAGGATGTGCTTCGCCTGGACTCGAATTTTGCACATTCCCACGAGTATCTAATTGGTGATGTTGAACTCAAGGACAAATCTGGCCTTGTGTGGATTGTGCATGTGTCCTGGACTCAAGGTTATCTGACGTTGAATCGTGGGTGGCGGGAATTTCGTGAAGCGCATCATCTAAAGATGGGCAAGGTGGTCCTCTTCGAACATACAAGATTCACGACCTTTGTCGTGACCATTTACGGGCGGATGGCAAGGAGATTGTGGATTTTAATAATCCGGTGGCTCGTGGATCCGAGAGTTTGCCCAATTTCGGCAAAGTTATACAATCCATTTTGCGTGACAATCAAACTTTTGCTGACGTCTACCTAGATGATGACTCTGTCGATGAGGACGACAGCGAGATGGAAGATGACGAGGAGGACGACCAGGATGATGACGGTGCTGCATAAGACGGTGTTCTAATTGTAATGTTGTTTTGAAATTCAGAATTATGTATTTTCTTTTAGTTTCTTTTGAATTTTAATTTTAATGAATATTTAACTCTATTTCAATCAATGTTTTAATCTGATTTCATTCTGATACTATTAAAAATCATTCGACAATTGTTTTAATCATTCGACAAAGGTTTTTATTGGATACGGCAAAAATTATACAAAAAAAACAAATCTAATTTCATTGTGATAGATAATATTAAATATTCGATATTTAAATATCATTCGCTATTTAATAAAGCATTCGACAGTGTTAATAAATCATTCGACAAAGGTTAGACCAAGATGATAATGATTCGACAAAGGAGAAGAATGTTTGTCGAATGTCTGTTTATTGTTTATCGAATTCAACAAATTGTTGAGCGAATGTTTGTGTATTGTTTGTCGAATGTGTGCTCATTGTTTATCGAATACACTTAGATTGTAGGGCGAATGTTTTTCGAATATAATATTTTCGAGTATATGTTTGTCGAATACATTATCAATGTATGGAGAATGTTTGTCGAATACATTACCAATGTATGGCGAATATTTGTCGAATACATTATCAATGTATGGCGAATGTGTTTCGAGTACATTGAAATTGTCTGAGTTGATGTGATTTGTATATCAACACGCAATCTGAGTTAATGTGATTGAAAAATTCAGATGAATTAATGGGGCGAATGAGTGGCGTGGTAGTTGGCGAGTGTATTGAATGGGGCGAATTTAATTAAGGCAACCTTTCACAAATCGATGAAAAAAAAACCGTCCAGCGAACTCTAATTATTGCTATAAATTTGGTTGTTTAGTTTCTGATCAAAACACACCTTAACTATTTGTGGATTTTCAATAAGTTAACTAATTGTGGATTTATAAACTATTTGTGGATTTATAAACCATTCGACATGTTTTTCTGACATTCGATAAGCATAATTAAGGATTCGACAAGGGTTACTTCAGATTCGACAATGTTTACTGTCATTCGATTACCATTATTGAAGAAAAAGATGTCATGTCGAATAGTATCTAGGGCTTGTCGAATAGCATCAGGGCTTGTCGAATGATTCCCATTCGACATAGGTTTTGAATTCAAATTCACATTTGAATTTCCTGACCATCAATGCAACGGTAAAATGACTAACCGTTGCACTAGCACCAAAAAATACATGATATATACTACCCCTATCCCGTAACAATAGTTATACTTTCGGTTTTTTATCGTCCCATAACAATAGTCACACCCCTCTTAATAAAAATAATTTATACTCTTTATAAACTTTAAATATCAACATATTACTAAAATGTCATCACAAATTTATTTTTAATTCAATATTAACTCAACTGATTATTATTTTTTATTAACAAACATATAATTAAACACCATTTAATTACCAAATACACTCATCTTTAATTTTCCACACCCAAATCAAAGCACCGCCCCCACTCATAATCAAACAATATTATCATCATTCACCCCTTCGGCCTCAATCTTCATCTTCTAAAAAAATCTATGATCCGATTTTCAGACTACCCACTATAGCAACCAGGCATGTCTGGTTGCTCTCATTTATAATAATAAAATATTAAAAATGTAATAAAAAAAAAAGCAAAAAGAAGAGTTTAGGTTCGACCAGGCAAAACAATCGACCGCCCGGGCTTGCCTGGTCACGTGCCACTTGTCAAGGTAAGATTGGTTGCTTATTTTATTTATGTAAATGGTTGAAAGCCACGTGTTTATTTCTCATTGGCTACGGAAATTTTTATTTATCTTACATTAAAACATTAATAACTTTTTATACATTTAATAAAAAAAATAAAAAAAATACCAAAATTTATATTTTTCGATTCTCTATAAATAGAGACCAAACATGGTATAGTTTGGAACACAAAAAAAATACGATTCTTAATAATCGACGGATCAATATTTCATAATATGGATCAAAATCATCCTTTTTTTTCAACTTCTAATCAAAATTCCGACTCCCAAAATTACAATAATCCCGAACCATATCCAAATTCTCCAGTTTATCAGAATCCCCAAAATTTTCAAAATTTTGGCAGTGATCCAAATTCCCAATTTTCACAATTTTCTCCTAATAATTCTCAATTTCCTGCATTTGGATATGATCAACCACCTTCTCAAAGAACTCAAAATGATCAACACCCACATACCAATTCTCAAATTGGTCCTAAAAACTGGGAGGAACAAGAAGACATAGCCTTAATGTCATCTTGGTGTATCATCAGTGAAGATCCAATTGTTGGAAAAAGTCAAAAGAACAATGCTTTATGGGGGCGCGTCTTACAAATGTATGAGCAAATTCGTGCAGAAAATCCAGGAGGTATCAATGAAAGAAACATTGAGTCATTGAGAAATCGTTTTAAACGACTCAATGCTAATGTAAACAAGTGGATTGCTGCATACAAAGAAGCATATGGCAGAAAAAGGAGTGGAATGAACATGAAAGATATTGAGAAAGAGGCTCAGACAATTTATGGCAAAACCAAGTTCAATGATTTGCGGGTTTTCCAAGAGGTTATGAGTAAGCATCCTAAATGGGAATTGAAACTGGAAACGACCCGCAAACATTTCATTCCTGAAGATGAACAAAGCCACGAAGAAGATCATGGCAGCTCAAAAAGATCAAAGACTGATGAAGAAGGCGGACATTCAATCTACTCTAATCCAGAAACTCCAGGAAGTGAAGCTTCACCAATATCTCGTCCGATCGGAAGGGATGCTGCTAAAGCTAAACGAAAGGGAAAAGCTGTCGCATCACAATCTTCTCAAGCATCTGATGATTTTACTGCAGAACTTTGTGAAATGAGGATCACGCGTCAGGGGGAACTTGCATTGATGTCCAAACTTCAACCTGAAAAACTTGAGTTGGAGCGCAAAAAAGAAGAAAGAAAGGCACTGAAGATGAAAATGTTTATATTGTGTACACTGATGGGAAAAGATCACTTAACGTCCGCTGAAGAAAAATTGAAAAGTGAGCTCATGAAGCTTTTCTATCCGCAGTGATTGTAGTCGAGATAATTTGGGTTGTCTGTTTAATTCTCTAATAAGTGTGTTGTATGTTTAATTCCCTAATAATTGTGTTTTCTGTTTAATTTTCTAATTAGTGTGTTGTATGTTTAATTCCTTAATAATTGTGTTGTCTGTTTAATTCTCTAATAATTGTGTTGTCTTTTTAATTCACGAATAATAGTGTTGTACGTTTAATTTCTTAATGATTTTATTGCATGTTTCAAAGTTAGTAAAATCAAGTGGCTCCTCTGCATACTCCACTATGTGAAGACCCATCAAACATTGATGGGATTGCCTCCTGCACCTTCTGCAAAGTTAGTAAAATCAAGTGGCTCCTCTGCATACTCCACTATGTGAAGACTGTTGGAAATCGATATCCCGGAATTAATAAATTTAAATAAATAAATTATCTAATTAATTCCGACCGAAATCCTTCGGAGATCGAATATCCGGATTGTCTAAATTGCGGAACCGACAATCCAATCGACTCCCGGTTGCCGGAACATCCCGCCACGAACCACCACGAAGCCGGACTCAACCAAACAAGCCGCCGCGGGGATAGCCCGCGGCTGTCCGGTCAAGCCCCCGCATGGGGCTCGCGGCTGTCCTTGGCAGCCGCCTAGGGCTGCTCGTAGCAGCCCGCTACACGTGCCCGAGCCCTCGCGGAACAGCCCCCATCGAACCCTAGCAGCAGCCCGAGCCGCCGCCGTTCGATCGAGGCGAGCGCACGCCACCGGGCGCGCGCTAGGGTTCTGCCCGTAGCAGCCCCGTACACGGACTCGCACGGTCCCGTGCACGATCCGCGAAGGCACGCGGATCCGCTGCGGGAAATCCCGCAGCCCGCTGCGAGCGCGCACGGGGAGGGCTCGGACAGTCCGCGAATCCGCTACGGGAAAACCCGTAGCTCGCGGCCGAGCCCGTGCGTTCGAGTCCTTCGGCGTCCAGCCGAGGCTCACGCCCCCTCGACCCTCTCATGCTCGAGCCGTTGAGCCGCCGGCGGTCCGGTGATCTTCGATCACCACCGCCCGGTTCAACCTCGACATGGGTCGCGTTCACGGATCTTGGTTCACGATAATTTTACGATAATTAAAACGATTAAATCATAAAGGGG
The DNA here is from genome assembly GCA_954870475.1 of Euphrasia confusa. Lineage (NCBI taxonomy): Eukaryota > Viridiplantae > Streptophyta > Magnoliopsida > Lamiales > Orobanchaceae > Euphrasia > Euphrasia confusa. The sequence goes on from OX940953.1 coordinate 14,333,405, forward strand.
GTTTTACGATTTACCTCGTTCTCGTTGTTCGGAAAAACGAAGAACTCAATTGATGACCTTGAGATCTTCCCACGTATTCCTTGCACTAGCCCGGACGTCGTGTGGGCGACGATCTACCGAACTCCATGGATCTCCTCCACTCTTCAAGAACTTTATGATTGGCGTATCTTAGGTTAATGAATTGTGAAGACCATGTAGTGCTTTTATAGGCTACGTAGGGGATCAAAAGGAGATTAAATATTGGGCTTCTAATATTGAAAATTAAATTGGGTCCAACCCAAATCCATTAATTCTTATCAATATTAATTTTATTTATTTTCCACTATATTAATAAAATTGCACTCCCAATATTTATCCATATTATATCAAATAATATTTCTCCGGTAGTATTATTTATTCCGTGAATTTAAGATTTAAATATCCATGAATAAAATTAATTTATTGCTAATTAATTTATTCATCTCTTATATCCGAGAATAGTACCGTTCAACTTTAATTATTATGCGGATTAAATCCACCTGCAGGGTTTACATAATAATTCCTTATGAACTCATCTCGGGGATATTATCAACCCTTACGGGATACACTTTCCCGTCAAGTATTCACGGCATGTCGTATATAAAATATAGTGACCCAACTCAACCGGTAATTGACCCAGTAATTAAACCGGTCAATTCCTTTGGAAAATCAAAGTCACTTATATTAAATATACACACCCGCAATAATATCGGGGATTAAGAATAAAATACACTGAGACTTAAATCGATTATCGCCGGCAATCCTAATCGATAAATCTCAAGCGATCCGCTCAATACACTAAGTGTACAAGTGTGATAAAATAATTAAGACAAATTATTTTCTCTCTCACACAACGACTATACCGATGGATTGGTCCGTGTCCATCTAGGTCGTGAGCAACTGTTCGATTAAATACGAGTAACCGATAGTATGATCTTCTGTGTGGGCCCGACACACCATACTAACTACAACGTATAGAATCCAGGACTATAATTTGCATATATTTAATTATAAATAATTAAACGCAAATAATTGTTTATTTAATTAAATAGATTAATGGCAATGGATTGGGAGTTTCCGTTACTTAAATCTAGACATTAAGTACACAACTCCAACAATCTCCCACTTGTACTAAGGTCTAGTCATTTCCTCCAAACTCCCGACTCCCATACTCATCACGTGCTTAAGTTGTACTTCCAAGAAGTACTATGTGAATGAGCAGTCTAGGTTGCCGCTCTGAAGTTATCTTGGTGACTACAGCGTCGTCTCCCCTGACGATGACTCGTATCAGGTGGTACTTGCTCTATGTGTTATCTTACACTTATGGACTTGTGATTTCTTACCATTTGCCATCGCACCGCTATTTACATAGCCTTTGACAAATTAAGAACCACATCTAAGTCCCAGAGATTATCCCGGAGTTATACCAAAACTTCCGCTGCCTCTGAGGCCGCTATTTGGTTACCCATGGCAGAGTCCGAAAAGCATCGTGCTTATCACTCTTCCATGTTAAAAACTCCTTCTCCTTCAATAGTGAAACACATAGCCTGATATCGACTTACACTGGTCCTCATTCGATTAGAAATCCAAGAGAATGTAATCCAAAGGAAGAGCTTGTCTGCTCCGTAATCCAGAACATAGTTTCCAGTACTTCGAAAGTACTTTCAATGTTCATTACAGCAGTTCAGTATTCCTTTCCAGGATTACCTTGATATCCTCCCACTATACTAGTCGCATAGCAGATATCAGGTTCTTGTTTTTAACACTGCATTTATCAAGCTTTCCACATTTGAAGTGTAGGAAACCGCTTTCATTGCTTCTATCTCCTTTTGTGTTCCAAAACACATATCCTTAGATAGATGCATTCCGTATCTGAAAGGTAACGAACCCTTCTCGGAATTTTGCATGTTAAAACGAACTATAATCACATATATGTAAGATGTCCAGGAGAAGTACAACTTCTTCCTATATCTTTCATAATGATTTATCCAGACAACCATCATTTCATGTCTGATTACATCTTTACATTGTTGCCAATGATAAAATGTTATCTACATAAAAACCCGAGAAACACCACCTTGTTTCCATCACGTTTCCAATACACACTATTCGTCTATGCTTTGATGAATCCATAAAATGGACTATCTCATCAACTTGCAAGTACCACGAACTCAATGCTTTGTTCCAATCCATAAATGGATTAACTAAGCTTGTACTCTAAATGATCTTGCCTCTTAGCAATAAACCTTATTGCTTTCTAAGAGAGCACATTTAGATCTAGTACTGCCTCTATGTAGATCCAGGGATCGATTTCATGTATACTAGGTCCAGAGTCCGAAGACTCTCCTAGTCTTATGAATATCTTCGGTTGTCATACAACCTCCCACTACAACGGCATTCCGGTGTATAAACAGTAATAACAGTAGGTGCAGTCAGTGGTGTATTGCTACTCGGTTCGGCTGGTTCTAAGTCTTAATCTCTCTCTCTTATTTCAAAGTATTATGTCACTTTGGGCTTGTGGTTCATCTAATAGTCTTCCTCTAAGAACCGGGCGTTAGAACTTATAACGTCCTTCTGGTTCATAGTACTATTGAACACACATCTTTTGTTCTTCTAGGATATTCTACAACCGCACTTGAATGCGCCGTTGTTTCCAGACATATCCATAGAACACAGGTAGTTCCGTATAACTCATGCTTTTACTATTTCTATAAGAGTTCCATTTCTTATTTCCGACACACCATTTCTACACAAGAGTGTATGGTGTAGTCATTTGGGATCAAATCCCAATCTCTGATCAGTATGCCATGCATTCCTCAGACAGGCACTTGCCTCCGCGATTAGATCGCAGGCTTTCAATGGATATACCATGATGGTTCCCCACAATAGCTTTGTGTCCATTGACTTGTCAAAACACTTTGCTTTTGTGGCACATCAGGTATGCTAATCCATTCTTTCGAGTAATCATAAAATGAAGTACTCGTACCTTATTGTCTGAGTAAACAAGGTCTGCATACATCAGAGTCAACCAATTCTTATACTTGTCCGGATCTTATATCTTATATCCATAAAGGATTGCTTAGTCATGTTATCTTCCAAATTAGATTCTTAGGTCGGAAGGTCCACTCCTTCAACTTAATTGATCAAATATCAATTTTCGATCTTTGAACTTCTTATTTGAATAAACATGATTTAGCATAAGAATCCACAAGTATAATCGATTTAATAAAGAAATCTCTTATTAGTAAAACGAGTTTTGTACTACGGTTCGTTGCACCGTGGTGGACTCAGGATTCATCATTTATATATTGCTAGCTAATGTACCAGAATAGATACTATCTTTATTTCTTCTTATAACCATCAGATGATTAAAAGAAATAAAATATCCATTCTTTAGAAATCCAGAACAAAGTTCTTTCTAAAGGTACATAAAAGCAATAGCTCAAAATGAAATCCTATAATTGTCCTCCACTGCAACAGCTGCCTCCTTAACAGCATTGCCCATGTAGACTACGATTTCTTCTTTTCCAAGTCGTCAGGTTTCCTGGAACCCTCGCATTTAGAATGCGCATTCCGTCAATGGTTCCATATCTACACACCAGGTTCCGGTAGATAATACCACTGACTATGTTTTACGACTAAAGAAGATTTCGTACTTTCTTTGAGAGGATAATCAGACTTCCAGTACCTAGACTGTTTGCATCGAGAACACTAGTCTTTAGGACCACTGGGTTTCTTTGCTTGCTTTTCCTATCCCCCGGTTTTGCCCTTAGGTTCGAAACCTTTGGCATTGGCTACAAGAGCTTGCGATTTCTGTCTCAACTCGTCTAAAAGGTCAATCATCTCAAAAACGTGTTTAAGCGTTTCCTCGAAGCGACTGGCCTTTATGAGTATCCTCATCGCTTCTTGTCTAGCCGCCTATGTCATGTCTAAACTTCCTTGAGTTTGAACATGATAAAATCAGTTCTTTCCTCAACAGTCGAGACATTAGTAGGTTCGGGAGAACAAAACTCACTGAGTACAAACTTGTACTCTTTAACAGTCTAGGCAATGTCTAGATCTCTATTCCAATCAATACATTTAGGGACCAGTGAGTTAAATTCCTCAAGTATCACATAAAGTGGGTTCAAAGCCATCCATAATCTATGAGCACATATAACAACAAACAATCGATTTAATCTCCGATATTATCTCCCTTAAATAATATCATTAAACCACTAATCACATCTAAAATCCCATCAGGTAAAGCAAGCCACGTTCGTGTGGACGTTTACCCACCCAAATGATTTAGCAATTAGATTTGCTTCGGTCATACATCACTTACAGCGTAACCTCTTTGGGAGGAATACTATAACGCGTATCTAAGTGTAAACCATTACTCAGTACTAAGGTGAATCGTTTAGAATTGTTACGTCACCGCAAGCCACGTTCGTGTGGACGTTTACGACAACTCGCAACCCTTCACAATTCCCTATAACTGTCTACATCAATTATTCTAAAATCCCATTCAGTATAGCAAGCCACGTTCGTGTGGACGTTTACTATACCAAAAAGATTTATATAATTGACTCCCAATTACTTGATCCATTCGATCTTGTAAATCAAGACGCGGAGAATCATAAGTGAAACTCGAAGTTTCTAACCAGTGATTCACCATGCGAACAACCCTATCTCTCATTAGATGAGGGAGCCGAGCAGACAATCGATCCATCTATAAAAGAATGGTACGAAGGTCTCTAATTTGTGTCCTCTACATGACCAAGTGGCTTTGGCTCCATTCCACTCCCCGGGGTGAGAATGAGTCGACTTGAAATCAGCTTTGGAAAGACAAATTAGGCATTGTTTGATAAACTTAATCAATGTTTCTTGTAAGAGGAATTACAAGAACTCTCCTCCAATGACTTATCTATATAAACTTCAAAAGTTTATAAAAGTCACCAAGAGAGCAGCAATGGAGACCATGGGTATGTTTCCATACCCTCTCCCACTTAGCTTTTTACAATAAAGGGATACGCTATCTAGTGCATAAAGTAAACACATATAGCATGCATACATGTAATAAAGCACATAAATATTATCACATAGTCAAAATAATACTAGAATATTATTTTCCGACTATTATGGCTTTATCGCATCTCCGTACGCATCTTCTAGTCTTCAGTCTTCGTTTCTTGAATGCTCCATGTGACGAGAATATTAATATCCAATATTTAAATCCATTTATTTTCAATTAATCCAAAAGTTACTTAATTCGAAAATTAAGTCAATCGAATATATCGAAAATAAAATTAAATATTATTAATATTTTTATTTATTTTTATTTTCCTATCTAATTCTATTAAATCTCTAGAATCCCATCCAAGTCAAACTCGGAATATTCTAGAAGACTTTTATAATAGAATAAGGAAATAAAATAAATTAGGACTCCTAATCCTTTCCAAATTAATTCCTTTCCTAATCTATTAAAAATTCCATAAGGAATAATTAAATAGGAAAAATTAATTAAGGACCATTAAAACTTTCTAAATTAATTATTTTCCTAATCCATTAAAAATTCCATAAAGGAATAATTAAATAGGAAAAACAAATTAATTCTAAATTTATTCTTTTCCTAATCCATGAAAATTCCCATGAGTAGGAATAATCAAATAGGAAAATAAATTTAATACTAAATTAATTCTTTTCTTATTCCATGAATATTTCATAAAAGAAATAATCAAATAGGAAAACCGAATTAAAATAGGAAAGTTGGATCTCGGCGGAAGAGCACGGGTTGGGAGTCCCCGCGCCCTACCACCATCGATCGCCGCTCGGAGGAGCACGCCGCCGCCGCCCAGCCCACGCGCCACCACCACCGGTGGCCGGCGTGGCCGAGAGTTCCCGGGCAGCCCCTCCCCTCGATCGAACACCATGGGATCGATCATGGGGATGATCGATCCCGAGCCCTTCTTCTCTTCGTCACGTGTCTTCTCCGGTAGTCGTTTCGGCATCGATCCAACGTAAATAAATTACAAAATTAATTTACAATTATCCGGTATCGATTCTATACATGAAATCGACCCTATACATTTTCCGGAAAAATAGAACGTAATAATAAACCTAAATTCGGTCAACCCCCGAATTTTTACTATTACAAGCATTCACCACACATAAAACGAATCTCGACATGTCCGAGAGTTTAATAAAAATTATGACAATAATTAACGAAGAATTATATCTAGCCATAATAGTCGGAAACCCTGCAAGGTAGAACAATTTATCGAAAAATACCGTGAACTAAAACCAACGCTCTGATACCAGTTGTTGGAAATCGATATCCCGGAATTAATAAATTTAAATAAATAAATTATCTAATTAATTCCGACCGAAATCCTTCGGAGATCGAATATCCGGATTGTCTAAATTGCGGAACCGACAATCCAATCGACTCCCGGTTGCCGGAACATCCCGCCACGAACCACCACGAAGCCGGACTCAACCAAACAAGCCGCCGCGGGGATAGCCCGCGGCTGTCCGGTCAAGCCCCCGCATGGGGCTCGCGGCTGTCCTTGGCAGCCGCCTAGGGCTGCTCGTAGCAGCCCGCTACACGTGCCCGAGCCCTCGCGGAACAGCCCCCATCGAACCCTAGCAGCAGCCCGAGCCGCCGCCGTTCGATCGAGGCGAGCGCACGCCACCGGGCGCGCGCTAGGGTTCTGCCCGTAGCAGCCCCGTACACGGACTCGCACGGTCCCGTGCACGATCCGCGAAGGCACGCGGATCCGCTGCGGGAAATCCCGCAGCCCGCTGCGAGCGCGCACGGGGAGGGCTCGGACAGTCCGCGAATCCGCTACGGGAAAACCCGTAGCTCGCGGCCGAGCCCGTGCGTTCGAGTCCTTCGGCGTCCAGCCGAGGCTCACGCCCCCTCGACCCTCTCATGCTCGAGCCGTTGAGCCGCCGGCGGTCCGGTGATCTTCGATCACCACCGCCCGGTTCAACCTCGACATGGGTCGCGTTCACGGATCTTGGTTCACGATAATTTTACGATAATTAAAACGATTAAATCATAAAGGGGGTTTTACGATTTACCTCGTTCTCGTTGTTCGGAAAAACGAAGAACTCAATTGATGACCTTGAGATCTTCCCACGTATTCCTTGCACTAGCCCGGACGTCGTGTGGGCGACGATCTACCGAACTCCATGGATCTCCTCCACTCTTCAAGAACTTTATGATTGGCGTATCTTAGGTTAATGAATTGTGAAGACCATGTAGTGCTTTTATAGGCTACGTAGGGGATCAAAAGGAGATTAAATATTGGGCTTCTAATATTGAAAATTAAATTGGGTCCAACCCAAATCCATTAATTCTTATCAATATTAATTTTATTTATTTTCCACTATATAAATAAAATTGCACTCCCAATATTTATCCATATTATATCAAATAATATTTCTCCGGTATTATTATTTATTCCGTGTATTTAAGATTTAAATATCCATGAATAAAATTAATTTATTGCTAATTAATTTATTCATCTCTTATATCCGAGAATAGTACCGTTCAACTTTAATTATTATGCGGATTAAATCCACCTGCAGGGTTTACATAATAATTCCTTATGAACTCATCTCGGGGATATTATCAACCCTTACGGGATACACTTTCCCGTCAAGTATTCACGGCATGTCGTATATAAAATATAGTGACCCAACTCAACCGGTAATTGACCCAGTAATTAAACCGGTCAATTCCTTTGGAAAATCAAAGTCACTTATATTAAATATACACACCCGCAATAATATCGGGGATTAAGAATAAAATACACTGAGACTTAAATCGATTATCGCCGGCAATCCTAATCGATAAATCTCAAGCGATCCGCTCAATACACTAAGTGTACAAGTGTGATAAAATAATTAAGACAAATTATTTTCTCTCTCACACAACGACTATACCGATGGATTGGTCCGTGTCCATCTAGGTCGTGAGCAACTGTTCGATTAAATACGAGTAACCGATAGTATGATCTTCTGTGTGGGCCCGACACACCATACTAACTACAACGTATAGAATCCAGGACTATAATTTGCATTTATTTAATTATAAATAATTAAACGCAAATAATTGTTTATTTAATTAAATAGATTAATGGCAATGGATTGGGAGTTTCCGTTACTTAAATCTAGACATTAAGTACACAACTCCAACAAAGACCCATCAAACATTGATGGGATTGCCTTCTGCACCTTCTGCAAAGTTAGTAAAATCAAGTGGCTCCTCTGCATACTCCACTATGTGAAGACCCATCAAACATTGATGGGATTGCCTTCTGCACCTTCTGCAAAGTTAATAAAATCAAGTGACATGCTCCACTATCTCCACTATCTTCACTATCACCACTATCTCCACAATCTCCACTATCTGCATTATCTCCACTAAAGCCACATTTTGAATCAACAGAGAGACGGAGGAAATACAGTAGAAGAACAAGAGGGCGATCTACATTTTGAATTCTCTACTGATCGGATTACAAGTTTATCAAGATACATGACTAATAGGTCACAACTACGAGACAGACAAGCTCACGCAACTCTTAAAAATGATTTGATCGAGCATTTATGGCTAAAATTTGGCAATGGTACTTGAATATGTATTAATTTGTTTGGTTGTATTCTATTATTTCTATTATTGCAATTTCATTTTTAATATTTGGTTAGTTAATATTTTTTTAAACAATAAATGCTTAATATTATTTATAAATGTTTTAAAATTTTATTAAATAAATGTTTGAATATTTAAGAAATTTTACAAAAAATATTAAATATTTTTTAATAATATATACAATATTAGATTTACAAAATATTTTGATATTATTTTATTTAAAAATAATAATTAATTAAATATATAAATAAAATAAACATATTTATTAATTGAGAAAATTAATAATATATAAATTATTATTTTTATTGGGTAGGTTGGGTTTGAGGGTGGTTGTTGATAAATGTTGAAAAAAGAAATGAAATGATAGGGTGGTTGATTGTATAGGTGGTAGAGAGAGAAAATAATATTTAATTAGGTAGGTTGGGTTGGGGGTGGTTGGTGTAGTGTATGGTCTCATACACTTCCATAAATCTTCTTCAAATATCCTCTTATTATTTTCTCAATCAAAGAACATATGTCTACTCCTTATGATCTTGACACTAAATTTTAGATCTACGAATTCCTAGATTTGAGATAAGGGGTTGTCATCTTCAGATCTAATCTTCTCCTAGGTATGTTTTCTGCACCCGATTTTTTTTTTGCGCATTCCATATCAGATCGTTTGTGAGAAACTTTAGATCTGAATCTATTTCTATGACCACATCACATATGTGTTTTGTTCGTATAAAAAATCATAGATCTGGGTTTTGTGTGTCAACAAACGCACAAATTTGTGTTTTATTCAAGATTTACTGAACCCAGAAAAAATTTAATCATAAAAAATAGTTGAATTTTATAATGTTTGAGTGTTTTATATTATGAGATAATTAATTTTATTTGAGATAACTAATTTTATTTGCGATAATTAATTTTTTTTTTCATTTTTGTTTACTAGTACCACTCTTAAAAGGCAACGGATCAAAAGTTCTAATTTTTCATTTCACTGTTTATTTTTGGTGATTTTCCAGATTTACAGATGATTTTGAAGAACTCCAAGATCAAAATCCAAGAAATGTTTACATTTTACGTATTTTACTATGTTTATCTCGCGTACTAGGAAAATATATATTTTTTGTTTAATATCTTGAACAATTCATTTAATTATTCTTTCACTGTGCTTTTATTTATTTTTGTTTACAGTAATTATCTTTTGTTTTAATTTTTAATTGTTAATTAGAGTTTAAACTGTGATTAAAAAAGGACTTTTCTACCCTTGAAAAGTCATTCCGAAAAATGTAAAAAACACATTCTTAAAAACTGTGCCGAGCTCCTTCTGCCCATTGGGACAGAGGGAGTACTTGACAACACATATCTTGTTTGCAATTTCATCCACTATAATATATAAGAAATGAAACTCGCTCCCGAGTCACCCGACAGAGACGGGTATACCACCTATTCATCTGCTATAGATGGACCTCCTGTGAATTTTCACCACGATTTAGAGGCCGAACTACTAACTACAACAACAAGATATTTGCGTTGTGACGTTCATGAGGTAATTTAAATCACAAATACATTTGTGTTTTTTATTTTAACCCGTTGATGCTATGTGTTATACCCGATAAAACGGTCACCGACACGTGTCAACAATGAGGTAGCCACGTCATCAGATACACAAGTCAGGAACAACCTGTGGAAAAAGACCTAAAAAGGCAACTAACAGAAGTCAGAGAAGAGCTTGGACAGGAACGATCGCACGGTAGGGTCAAACTTATTACACGAGAATATCCGTGGGGAAGGTGTCAGAGTCAACAGGCGGTCAAACGGGACTTGACGGGGAAAGGAGATAAAGTCATTGTTAAGAGCTAAGTGGGTTTTTAATGCTAGATATTAGTGGATTTGTGGTCCAATAGGAATCCGATAAGTGGGCATTAGGTGACATAATCTTGCCATGCATGGGTTAGTATAAATAATGGGGATGTAAGAGAGGAAAAGGGAAATGCAAACCTTGATTTCTATAATGATTTCTAAGTATGAATATTTGAATAAAGAGGTGCCTTGAGCATCCATTTTCTACTTATGATTTCTGCTATAACTAATTCCTCTTGCTAGCTTACCTATAAAAAATTTACCATTTTGTGTTGTTGCCAAAACCCTCTGTTACCAGCAAATTACACTATCAAAGAGCAAAAACAACCCAAAACAGTTGGCGCTAGAAGGATTGAGCATCAGGTAATTTAGTTGCAGAAAAGCTCAATTCGAAATCAAAAATGGTTAACGAAAACGAAGATACTACAGTATCTGGTGAATCTGGTACAAGTGGCAGGTGGCGGGCTGTAATGGGTAAGGCCGTGATGGTGGAACCCGAGGTTCCATCTCCGCCTAAGAACCCAAAACCTGAGAATAAGGAGCCGCCGCCGCCGCCTACCCAGATCAGCTCTGATGAGCAGAATAGCAAGCATGCAGGGGCCGATGAGCCCACTGACAGTCAGGCTGATCAACGACAACGTCGACTTCGGTCACGACGTCGGAATCGCCGTCTGCACCCCTATGATCTCGGAGGGCCGTCGACGCCGAAAGGCCCGCCTCCGATTAGATTTGGAAGTCTCGATACTCCACAAAAAATAGATGAAGCAGTTGCAGATCTTATGACGATGAAATACGTCATGACGACTCCTGTGATACCGGTGAAGGGCACGCATGCAGCCACCGGGGCAAATCTGAATGTAGCTCCCGAGCAATCTGGCCGTGTTCCCAAAAAGAACCGCAGAATGCGTCGAGCAATAGATCTGAACAAAAGAGCCGAATCTATGGCCACCTCTACTGAGCCTCGTCGGCAGATTAGTAAAAGTGACATGCATGGCCGTCATGCAAACTTTCCACCGGGTGGGGCCACTGGAGCCCCCGGTACTAATTCTGAACTGGCCGATTTGAGGCAGAAGTACTCTGAGCTGGAAAAGCGATTGAATGAACACCAAATTCTCGCTGCCCCGGCTGGTCGTCATAACGATCCTTTGGCCCCAGAGGTCAAACAAGCTCCCATGCAACTGGAAATTCAGCCCATGCAAACTACTTTGTACAGTGGCAAAACTGATCCAGAAGCTCACTTGAGCAGATTCAGGACATACATGTCCGGCCGAGGAGCCACAGATGCTACTCGGTGCAAACTGTTTCCCCTTACCCTGGGCGATATTCCCCACCAATGGTACGTCAGCTTACCCACACATTCGATCAAATGTTTTAACGATTTGGTGCAGAGGTTTGTGTCGTATTTTGACTCCAAAGCCTCCTATATGGAATATAGTCAGAAGCTGTTGGGAGTCAAACAGGGTAACACGGAATCAGACGAATCTTACGTCGATCGAGTTGAAGAACTACTTTTGGCAGGTGGTGAAGAGATTGGCGACAACCTCAAACTTCACACCGTGTTGGCAGGTTTGCGGAGAAATTCTAAGTTGTTTAAATCTGCAATGTTGAATTATCCCCGATCGTATGAGGATTTTAGGAGGAAAGCTGGGGCCCAAGTGGCCTACCAGCGTCTTGTCGCCGGCGGGGAACATCCCCCCGAGCAAAAGAAAAAACCTCCTTTTTCCTCCGATCGAAGGCCAAATTATATTGGCAAAAAACCAGGCCCAAAGCCAGCTGACCCACGGATGCACGAGATCCGTGAGTTAGAAGAAAAAATAACTACCCAGACTGGTCATACACCAGCAAATATTCTGAATATTATGCTCATGCACGAATCTGATTTGATTGAGAAACCACCACCAATTCTGACTGCCCCGGAGAAGTTGGATCCCAACAAATGGTGTGCCTATCATGAAAAGATAGGTCACAACACCAGCCAGTGCTGACAACTGGTTAATTTGTTGTGGAAACTTTTCCAGGATGGCAAGTTATGGCAATTCTTACCCAGGCCCGGTGCAGGGGGAAATCCGCAGGGGCCACCTCCCCAGGAAGTACCCGCACCGGCGCCACCACCGCCTCCCCCGGCACAAGGCCCACCACGTGTGGGTCAGATTATGATGATCGGTGGGTTGAGGCCGTTGAATGAAGAAAGCCACCGCAAAAGGAAGAGAGATTTCCAGATGTGGGAAGTGTGGTATGAAACGGCCCCGAGCCAGGGGTCATCAATTTCCGACACGGCGGTGATAACTTTCACCCCGGAAGATCGAACCGTGAAAAAATTCCCGAAGGATGTGCCCTTGGTGATAAGGGTCAGAATCCTCGGTTTGGATGTGTCTCGCACGCTGGTGGACAATGGCGCGCATCTCAATGTTCTCTACAAGAGGACTCTAGATCTGATGGGGAACTTGGCGCGCTATGTCAAACCGTGCGATATGGTGTTGAAAGGTTTTGGAGATGATGTAGTCATTCCTTACGGCGAGATCATACTCCCGGTGGAATTGATGGATGTGAAGAATCTCGAAGTCATGATGGTCAGGAATCTAAAGTTTGTAATAGTTGATAAGGTTAGTGGCTATAATGCTTTGTTAGGCAGGCCCTTTCTAGACGCTTTTGAAGCTGTCGCCTCGTCCTACTACTACTGTATTAAGTTCCCTACTCCCTCCGGTGCAGTTGGCACCGTCAGAGGTGATCTAGTAATGGCTAAGAAGACTTTGATGTATTTTCGCGATCTTGATAACTCCAAAACCAAAGTAAACGAAAATATTCCCCAGATTAATCTGAGAGGAACAAAGATAAAACAAATCGATCATATAAAAAATGTAATAAAAATAAACGATCAAAATTCCCAACTGAATCCTTCTCAGGAAAAACCTACCGGGGAAATAACTGAAATTCCCCCGGACAAGATTAGTCCCCCCAAAGAAGGAACTGGCGTAGACACAGTTTCTACCAGCCAGAAGCTTCCCCCGTCAAAACCAGAAATGGACGATTGGGGTTCGAGGGGTAGATATCAATCTAAAAAGGTACCAGTTGTAGAAATGGTCGAAAATCTGGACTCTATAATTTTAGATCCAGAACAGGCTGAAAAGCAAATACTTGTGGGATCTCATATGGAATCAAATACCCGGAGCGGAATTATAAATTTCCTTAAAGAGAACATCTCTACTTTCTCATGGTCCAGTGCCGATTTAGGAAAGATAGATCCGAAACATGCCTGCCATCGATTGAAAATAGATCCCTGCAAGAAACCAATTGCGCAGAAGCGTAGAAAAATGGGCCCCGAGAAGTGTCAAGCACTCGCCGGGGAAGTAGACAAACTAATAGAAAACAAATTGGTCAGGAAAGCTTCGAGTGATGTCACTTGGCTTTCCAATGCGGTTATGGTGACTAAAACGACGGCTGCGTGGCGTTTGTGTATAGATTTTACAGATCTAAACAACGCATGCCCAAAAGATCTTTTTCCCATGCCGCACATCGACCATGTCGTTGACAATTTGACAGGTCACGCGATATTTTCAACACTGGACGCCAAGGCAGGATATCACCAAATCCCCATGCATCCAGACGACGTCGAGCATACGTCTTTCTACTCAGAAAAAGGAATCTATTGCTGGGAAAGAATGCCTTTTGACCTGAAGAATGCCGGGGCCACCTATCAAAGGTTGGTAAATCTGATGTTTTCTGATTTAATTGGTGTAACCATGGAAGTATACATTGATGATATAATCGTTAAATGTAAAAATGAATCAGATCACATCAAAGACCTCGAAGAAGTTTTCAAAATTCTGGGGCATTATAACATGAAATTGAACCCCAAGAAATGTAACTTTGGAATTAAAAAAGGGATGATCCTGGGGCATGTGGTTAGCGAGAAAGGCATTGAGCCCAACCCTACCAAAATCCAAGCAATTCTGGACATGCAAGAGCCCCGGGACATAAAAGGCGTACAACGACTCACGGGTCGTTTAGCCGCCCTGAATCGGTACATTTCTTGCTTGGGGGATAAAACTCGTCCGTTCTTTGCTTCCATCAAAGGACAGGAATTTCACTGGAAAAAGGAGGCCCAACAAGCTTTCATACGGATAAAGGAATATTTGTCCAATCCCAAAGTAGTTGTGGCCCCTAAACCAGAAGAAAAACTGTACTTGTACCTAGCCGCTTCAGAACACGCCATCAGTGCAGTTCTGACAAGGGCAGAAGGGATGGTGCATTTTCCGATATATTTCGTAAGCCAAGTACTACACGAGGCAGAAATTAAATATACTCCACTGGAGAAATTAACATATGCTTTAATAGTGTCAATCAGAAAACTCTGGGCGTACTTATTTGAGCACCCCGTCGAGGTCTTGACAACTATGCCTTTAAGGCAAGTATTGCACCGGTCGGATATCACCGGGAGACTCCTACGCTGGGCGTTAGAAATTAGTCAGTATGACATAACTTTCGCCCCGAGGACAGCAATCAAAGCACAAGCCCTGGCAGATTTTATTGTGGAATTAACTTTCCCTGAGAAATCCCAAAGTCAACCACGCGCCTGACAGCTGTTCGTAGATGGATCATCTACCACCGCGTGCTCGGGGGCAGGTGTGGTATTACTCAGTCCCGACAGAGATTCAGTAACCCATGCGGTGAAGTTTGAATTTCCTGCGTCCAACAATGAAGCAGAGTACGAAGCTCTCATTTCAGGGTTGGAACTGGCCATTGCCGTCGGGGCAAGAAAACTTCATGTGTTCATGGACTCACAGTTAGTAGTGAACCATGTAAGTGGGGATTATGAAGCCAGAGGCGAACAAATGATAAAATACCTGAAACTGGTATGGGAACTTTGCGAAAAAATCCCAGAAGTTCTAATCGAACAAATCCCACGGGAACACAATTCACAAGCTGACGCCCTGTCAAAATTAGCATCAGCTGAGGGCTCAGCAGACTTCTCAAATATTGTTTTGACAAAACTAATAATCCCATCAGTGGAACAAAGAGAAGCACAAATACAAATACTTGCCGGGGCCGGGGAAGACTGGCGAATTCCCATTCAACGGTACATAGATACCGGGGAAGTACCAGCAGATAAAACCGAAGCAAGACAACTTCGTACCCGAGCGGCAAAGTATACTTTGATAAATTCACAACTGTACAGAAGAAGTTATTCCCTTCCACTACTTAGGTGTGTGTCGAAGGAAGAAGGATTCAGAAATTGGAAGAAATACATGATGGTGTGTGTGGAAACCACGCGGGTGGAAGATCCCTGGCGCACAAAACCATGGGACAAGGATATTACTGGACAACCCTGAGAAAGGATGCCGTCGGCTATGCACGTAAATGTGTCAAGTGCCAGACGAATGGGCCTAATATCCATGTATCCCCGGAGACCCTGAAATCCATTTACAGCCCGTGGCAATTTGCTCGGTGGGGTATCGACTTGATCGGACCACTAGCAACCGCCCGAGGCGGGGTGAAATTTGCGATTGTAGCAGTCGACTATTTCACCAAATGGGTTGAAGCGGAACCGTTGAATAAGATCGATCAACCCCAGGTCATCAAATTCATATGGAAAAACATAATATGTCGTTTTGGTCTACCCGAGTCAATCATTTCCGACAACGGAAAACAATTCGATGGGGCAGAGGTAGAGGAATTCTGTGAAAGATGGAAGATTAGGAGGTTATTATCTACTCCCTACCACCCCCAGAGAATGGTTAGGTTGAAGCGGTCAATAAGATACTGAAGCACACCATCAAATCAAAATTAGAAGGCCGCAAAGGAAAATGGGCGGATGAACTCCCAGAGGTACTGTGGTCATATCGAACCACAACTAGAAACGCCACTGGTGAGACCCCCTATTCTTTGGCTTTTGGAACGGAAGCGGTGATTCCAGCGGAAATAACGGTGTTATCACACCGTACCGCTCAGGAAATCTCCCCGGAGAACGAAGCAACCATTCGAAAAGAATTGGATCTCCTTGAAGAAAGGAGGTTAGCTTCTGATTCTCTGAATGCCATGAATAAGCAAAGAATTGCTAAACTATTCGACTCAAAAGTAAAAGCACGAGAATTCCGAGAGGGAGACTTGGTGATGAAGAAAATCTTAGGAACGCACCAAGGAGCATTGGGACCGAACTGGGAGGGACCGTTTAGAGTGAGCCACTGCCTCCAGAATGGAGCGTACGAGTTGGAGCTACTCGACGGGACCAAGGATCAGTATCGATGGAATGCGTTGCACCTAAAGAAGTTCTACCACTGAGAAACTCTTAGGATAAAAGTTATTTCTTAACTTCCTGCGAAAATGATATTTTTGTAAACCTTTTCTAAACTATCTTTTGAAAAACCTTTTGTACTTATTAAAGTATATCTATGCAGTTTTCAGCAAAAGCATTTTCTATCCTTTGAAAAATAAATGTATGTGAACTTTCACATTTTGTCTGTATAACAGAAATATATTACCCCGGGAAATTACATGAATTCTCCGGTGCAATAAAAATATTGAGTATTCTTGAAATACTAAGGTTCGGTAAATACCCATGAGATCTATTGATCAGGGGCCGATCATTTCTTTAAGGGCACAGATTCAGTAGAGTAAAAGAAACTCAAGAATCGCCCTAAAGAAAATACTGGTCCGAGAAAATCCTAAAAGGTAAAGTATTCATACTAAAACCACTGGATCGGTCAGTTCTGTTGAAAGGAGAGATTTAAAGAGAAAAATGTTACTTAGAATCATAATGATTCAGAGAGGTAACTAAATCTAAAAATCACTTTCACAGAACAAAAGAGCTCACAAAGAAACCCAACAAAGTTTGATAAAACTTGGGTGTGAGCCAAAAGTTATCTATTCACAAGAAAAATAATTCATAAAACAAGCTAAACTGACTTGTAAACAGTGATAGATAATAAAGGGAAAATAAACCCTGAATAAAATGGTGAGAGGGCCATTAGTAAGACCCAAATGATGAACATCCAAAATAACATACTAAGTTATTACACACCAGCAAAATATAAATATTTGTTCCAGGCAAAAACTGCCTGTAGAATCCAAATGCAAGATAAGCAAATATTGTTTTTTGGCAATTAAGCCCAAACTGAACATAAAATAAAGATTAAAATCTCTGAGCTTTTTACACTCAGAGCAGTCATCAAATTTTGCAGACTCCTGAGCTGTAAGACTCAGGAGGTAGAACCACCATCAACCGGGGGAGTAGTCAGGGTATCTTTTGGCTTGCCATCAGGCCCGACACCAAGAAGATCCATTTCCTCCCCTTCACCAACACCTTCGTCATCAGAAGCTCACCAGGAATGGAGAGCTTACCAGGAATGGTTTTAGCAGGCTCACCAGGAATGGAGAGAAGACTGTATGTGGGCCACCATTTCATGTCTATGCCGTGGACAACCTCCAGATCCATAAAGGGCTGTGGAACTCTGGCATCCAGAGTACACCCTTTCATGTGAGCTTTGAGGAGTTGTAAACCATAGTCCTTGGCCCCATCATTCTTCTCCTTTGTTGCAGACCTGATAAGATCAGCATAAGCAGTGACATAGAGTAGGTCAGCCAATACCCGGGGATTGTGAGCAGGAGACTCTAACAGGGCTTCAAGCTCCGAGACCCTCTCCATGGACTGTCCAAAGTCATCTTTGGCCTGTTTCAGCTCCCTGGTAACTTTGGCCACCTCCTCTTTGAGCTCTTTCTTCTCCCTGGTAAAGCTGTCCTGAGCATCCTCAATTTCTTCTTCTTTTTCTTTAACGGTCTTCAAGGCCTCCTGCATCTCAGATTTCAGCTTCCCCACCTCGGCCCGTGCAATATCGGCAGCCTTCTTCCACCTATCCCTGTCCCCTGCTGTGGCAGTGTATGCAGCTTTAAGCTCCTGTACCTGTGCCTCTTGCTTGCTGCTGGTAGTTTTGAGCTTGGACACTTCAGTTCTGATCTTTTCAGCCATGTTGTGAGCACAAGAAATGGCAACTGCACTTTGACTGGCCAACTTTAGGGCCAGGGAAAAGGCATGCTCCTCATGGTCCATCATATCATTGAGCTCTGAAGTCCAGCACCTACCAACAACATCAATTGAGTCCCCTACTGGATTGCCCAGGGTAGTGACAGGGTCAATGGGGCCTTTTCCAGAGTAGAAGGGAAGCAGAACTGAGGGGAGATTTTCCTGGGGAAACCTACCAAGAAATAAAACAGAAGAGTCAATTGAGTGAACCATGTAATATGAGAAGAGTGTAAATGAATAAAAACTTACTTGGTAAAGAGTATTTTTTCAACTCCAAAAACAGACTGATTTTTGTCAGCACGAGGGGGAGAATCTGTCACCTCAATAATACCCAAATCAATCTTTTTCCTTTTCTTGTCGCCTTCGAGCTTGACTTGTAAAAGAGTTGATGACCCAGAAGGGGGTAAGCCTTGACTTGGAGTAGCATCAGTCATCACCACGTCTGGTGGCTGGGAGCTCTCCTTATACGAATCCACAACATCCAAAATCCCTGAAGGATCTGTCTCACCGCCCTGTGCCGAAACCGTGCGGGATCTAGTACGGGAAGCCGGAGCACCAGGTGTGCCGCCCCGAGTTTTTGCAGATCCCCGTCCACCAACACTGGTGGAACTGGTTTTGGCCCTGCGAGCCTTAGCGGCCAGGGCTGGGTTTGGGAGTCCCAGGTGTTACACCATAAAAATCCAACACCGACACGTGTCCAGACGACCGGAGCCACGTCATCAAGAAGGCGATCAAACGGCGGACCAAAGTCAGAATTGGAGCCATGTATGAAGAAGGTACCAGGCGAGTTCAACAGTAGCCCCAGGAAGACAGCCCCGTGCCAGATTAGGGGATCAGTCAGATAAGGCTCCAGGCAAGAGGCGGTGCCTCTGGTGACATGCAGCAAGTGGAAGACAAAATTAGTGGGTATTTAATGTAATGACTTAAAAGTCTTCATTAGTGGGATTAGATGTGATAGGAGGCTAATAGGTGGCATAAGAAGAGCTTGCATGCTCATGCATACTACTAGTATATAAGAGAGAGAAGAGAGAGGAGGAAATGACTTCACCTTTTTTTCTATTTTTCCAAATACTTTAAGTAAAGGAAAATAAAGAGCTTTAAGCTCAAGAACATCATGTTCATTTCCAGATTTCCGGCCATGCATTCTTCGGTCTATAACCTGTCCCAAATCAAATAAATATCTTGTTGGTACCCTTCTTTAATCACCCCCCGTTCCAGTAATAGTATAATTTAGAGAAAAAGGGTCCAAACAGTGGCGCTAGAAGGAGATTGGGTTTTACGCATCGAAGTTAGAGGTTCAACCGGCGACAAAAATGGCAGACGAGAGAGAAGGCGCGACGGCATCCGACGACTCTGGTGTTTCCGGAAGGTGGCGCGACGTCATGGGCAAGGCGGTTATCGAGGATCCCAACGCTCCGGCGGCTGAGGCAGACCCAGAACCCGTCGACCGAGACGCACCACCGCCGCCAATCCAGATTGTCGATGAGGAAAGCCCCGCCGACGGCCAGGCAGAAACCGATCTGCACTCGGATTCTCAGGTAAGAGCTCCTATTCGCCGTCATCGTTCTCGCCGCCGTGCTCGTCGTTTGCACCCGTATGATTTGGGTGGGCCGTCGACGTCCGTTGTGGCTCCGCCCCCAATCAAATTCGGAAATCTGGATACTCCAGAAAAAATTGATGAAGCCGTGCATGCTCTTATGCACAGAAAATATGTTTTGACAACTCCATTGAAACATGCAACCGGTGCTTTCATGACACCTGGACATGCCACAACAGTGGCTCCAGAGAAGGTCAAACGCCTCCGCAGAAGAGAGCAAAAAAAGCACCCGGTGATAGATCTAAACCGAAATGCTGAATCTGTGGCCACTTCGACGGATCGTCGAAGGAAAGGCAGCCAGAGTGACATGCACCGGTATCGGGAGGGTTCTCCTGTGCCTGGGGCCCAAGGGGTTAGGGAGGAGGACCCGGAGATCGTAGATCTGAAGCAGAAATATGCTGAGTTGGAGAGACGAATAAATGAGGGACAGGGTGTGCATGTACCTTCAGGTTACAAAAATGAACCCCTGGCCCCGGAGGTTGAACATGCATCCATGCAAACTGAAATCCTCCCCATGAAATCCCTGCACATTCGATTAAATGTTTCGATGATTTGGTGCAAAGGTTCGTGACGCATTTTGCCTCTAAGGCTGTGAGACTGGAACAGAGCCAACGCCTACTCGGGATAAAACAGGATGATGAGGAGTCGGATGAAAGGTATGTGGATCGAGTTGAGGAAATTCTCCTGGCTGGCGGAGAGGATATAAATGAGAATTTAAAACTCCATACCGCCATGACCGGTTTGAGAAGAAGCTCAAAGTTGTTCAAATCTATGATGAAATACTATCCAAAATCTTATGAGGAATTTCGTGTGAAAGCTGCCGCTGAGGTAGCATATCAAAGGTTGACCAGGACCCCGCGGGGCCTGGGCGAAACCAAAAAGAAGGCCCCATTCTCTTCAGAGAAAAGGCCAAATTATATTGGAAAGAAATCCGGTGTGAAAACCGGTACTGATCCCAGAATGGATGAAATAAGAGAACTGGAAGCCAATATTCGGCGTGAAACTGGTAAGGCCCCAGAGGCCATTTTGCAGGTGTTCCTGACTCAGAGGATAGATGTGTTAACCAGTCCCCCGCCCATTAACACTCCCCCAGAGAAGTTGAACCCGAACCTATGGTGTGATTTCCATGAGAAACACGGCCATTCAACAAACCAGTGTCGTCAGTTACTGAGGCAACTGTGGAGGCTGTTCAATGAGGGAAAACTGTGGCAGTACCTCCCCCGTCCCGGGGCTGTAGGGAATGAGCCACGGGGTCAGAATCCTCAGGGCCCTCCACCAGCTGCACCGGGCCAGAATCAAAATATTCCGGGGGCACATGATGCCCAGGAAGTTATGATGATTGGTGGTATCAGGCCCTTAACTGAAGACAGCAAGCGGAAACGCAAAAGAGACTTTGCTATGTGGGAAGTTCTGATGGCTACTGCGCCTTCGCAGAGCGCAACAATCTGTGACACTGTGGTGATATCTTTCACGCCACGGGATCGAGCTGAGGCCAAATTCCCGAGGGATGAACCCCTGGTAATCAGGGCGAGGATCCTGGGAATCGATGTGTCTCGCACTTTGGTTGACAACGGTGCTCACTGCAATGTTCTGTATAAGAATGCCCTGGATCAGATGGGCAAGCTGGCCCGTTATGTCTCACCGTGCGATCTGATACTCAAAGGTTTTGGCAGCGACGTGGTACATCCATATGGCAAGATCGTTCTGCCGGTGGAGCTGAAAGATGTCAAGAATCCAGGTCTGATGTTGGTTAGGAACTTGGAATTTGTAATAATAGATAGGGAGAGCGGCTATAACGCACTCTTAGGTAGGCCCTTTTTGGACGCTTTCGAAGCGGTAGCCTCATCCTACTACTATTGTGTAAAATTTCCTACTCCCTCCGGTGCGGTTGGCACCGTTAGAGGCGACCTACTAATGGCAAAGAAGTGTATTTTGTATTTCTGTGATCTTGATAACTTAGCTATAAATGCAAATGATAATCCCCAGGAAAGACTGGAGGAAAATATCAAAGACTCACAGGATGAGCAAACCAAAGACTCACAGGGTGAGCAAAACAAAAAGTCCCGAGTGGTTGAAGTTACTATTTCAGGTGTGGAATTCCAGGTTCCTGATGACATAAATACCGTGGGGCCCGGAGCGATCCAAGATTTGGTTCCGGGAAAGAAAGCAAATTACCCAGGGCAAGATCCCTGTGCGGGAATAGCTTCCACCAACCAAACTCAGGATCGGCTGGGGCCGGAGCACGAGGATTATGATCCCAGGACGGGAACTAAACACCGAAAAGGAACCGCCATGGAGGTGGTCGAAAACTTAGACTCCATAGTGTTGGATCCCGAGCAAGCTCATAAGCAAGTTCTCGTGGGTACACATATGTTAGAGCATACTAGAAGCGGACTGATAAATTTCCTCAAGGAAAATCAGAGTACTTTCTCCTGGTCAAGTGCGGATTTGGGAAAGATAGATCCCAAACATGCATGCCATCGGTTAAAAATCGACCCCAAGAGAAAACCTATTGCCTAGAGGCGAAGGAAAATGGGGCCGGAGAAGTGCGAAGCACTGGCCGGGGAAGTAAACAAATTGATTGAGAATAAACTGGTGAGGCAAGCCTTGAGCGATGCCACCTGGTTATCCAATGCTGTGATGGTATCGAAGACAGTAGGCGCCTGAAGACTATGCATAGATTTTTCAGATCTGAATAATGCATGTCCCAAATACCACTTTCCGATGCCACACATTGATCACCTTGTCGACAATTTGACAGGTCATGCTATATTTTCAACAATTGATGCTAAAGCAGGATATCATCAAATTCCGATGCACCCAGATGACATAGAGCACACGGCGTTCTTCACGGAAAAAGAAGTGTTTTGCTGGGAGAGAATGCCCTTCGGTTTGAAGAACGCCGGGGCCACATATCAAAGGTTAGTAAACATGATGTTTACAGATTTAATCGGTAAAACTGTTGAAGTGTATATCGATGATATCATTGTGAAAAGCAAGAATGAAGCGGATCACATAAAAGACCTTGCAGAAGTCTTCAAGATTCTGGGGCACTACAATATGAAACTGAATCCCAAAAAATGCAATTTCAGTATCACGAAAGGTATGATCCTAGGGCATGTAGTCGGGGAACATGGGATTGAACCCAACCCGGCCAAGATCAGAGCCATACTGGATATGCGGGAACCCCGGGATATCAAGGGTGTGCAGCGCCTAACAGGTTGCTTGGCCGCCCTGAGCCGGTATGTCTCCTGTTTGGAAGATAAAACCCGTCCTTTCTTTGCATCCATCAAAGGAAATAAATTCCACTGGAAAAAAGATGCTCAAGAAGCTTTCAAGCAAATCAAAGAGTATCTATCCAGTCCCAAAGTGGTTGTGTCTCCGAAGCCCAGGGAAAAGTTGTTCCTGTATCTAGCCGCGTCGGAACATGCCATCAGTGCAGTTCTGACGAGAGCAGACGGAATAAAACACCTCCCCGTGTACTTCGTGAGCCAAGTCCTGCATGAAGCAGAAGTACGGTACACACCGTTAGAAAAACTCACTTATGCCCTGATTGTGGCGGTGAGAAAACTCCGAGCGTATCTTTTTGAGCACCCCGTAGAGGTTTTAACAACCATGCCGCTGAGGAAAGTATTGCACCGGTCCGATGTTACCGGGAGACTCCTGAAGTGGGCTATGGAGATAAGTCAATATGACATAACCTTCAGCCCCAGGACAGCAATCAAGGCCCAAGTGTTGGCTGATTTTATCGTGGAACTGACATTCCCGGAAAAGTCAAATAATCAATCACGCGCGTGGAAACTGTACGTGGACGGTTCAGCAACCACAGCGTGCTCGGGGGCCGGTATAGTACTACTTGGACCCGAGGGAGATTCTATCACCCAGGCGGTTAAATTCGAGTTCCCTGCGTCGAACAATGAGGATGAATATGAAGCTCTCGTCGCGGGACTAGAATTATCCATAGCCGTTGGTGTAAAAAAATTAATCATATTCATGGACTCCCAACTGGTTGTAAACCATGTGACTGGTGAGTATGAAGCCAAGGGAGAACAAATGATCAAATACCTGGAGTTGGTAGGATCACTTTGTAAAAAGATCCCAGAGATAGTAATCGAACAAATCTCGAGGGAACATAACTCTCAGGCAGACGCCTTGTCAAAGCTAGCCTCTTCGGAAGGCTCGGCAGATTTTTCAAAAATCATGTTGACTAAGTTATTGAATCCCTCGGTAGATCGAAGAGCAGAACAACTGCCAATTCTGCCCGTATCCGGTGAGGACTGGCGAGCACCAATCCTAAGGTACATAGATACTGGGGAATTGCCGCCAGACAAAACCGAAGGCAAACAATTGCGAATTCGAGCAGCAAAGTATAAAATCTTAAATTCGGATCTCTACCGGAAGAGTTATTCCCTTCCACTGCTGAAATGCGTGTCGAAGGAGGAAGGACTGAGACTCCTGGAAGAGGTCCACAACGGCGTCTGTGGGAACCATGCCGGGGGGAGATCCCTGGCACATAAAATAATGGGTCAGGGCTATTACTGGCCAAGCTTTCGAAGGGATGCCATTGGCTACGCTCGTAAATGCGTAAAGTGCCAAGTAATAGGTCCTACCATCAGGACTTCCCCGGAGATGCTGAGATCCCTGTACAGTCCCTGGCCGTTTGCTCGTTGGGGAATCGATCTGATAGGACCACTGGCAACGGCCCGGGGAGGGGTAAAATTCGCCATAGTGGCAGTTGATTATTTCACCAAATGGGTGGAAGCAGAATCACTGAACAAGATAGACCAAGCACAGGTCATCAAATTCCTATGAAAGAATATTATATGTCGCTTCGGTTTACCGGAGACGATAATTTCCAATAATGGAAAACAATTCGACGGGGTAGAAGTGGCGGAGTTTTGTGAGAGATGGAAAATCAGAAGATTATTCTCCACTCCGTACCACCCCCAAACGAATGGACAGGTTGAAGCTGTCAATAAGATTTTGAAACACACCATTAAAGCCAAGCTCGAAGAGCGAAAAGGCAAATGGGCAGATGAACTCCCAGAAGTTCTATGGTCCTACAGGACAACAGCCAGATCGACTACAGGAAAAACCCCATATTCATTAGCATTCGGTACCGAAGCGGTGATCCCGGCGGAGATTACGGTGCTATCACATCGAACCGCCCAGGGAGCCGACGGTGAAAACGAGGAAGCACTCCGTAGAGAGTTAGACCTTTTGGAAGAAAAAAGGTTAGCTTCTGACTCGTTGAATGAAATGAACAAGCAAAGAATTGCAAAGTGGTATAACTCCAAAGTAAGAGTCAGAGACTTCCAAGTGGGAGACCTGGTATTAAAAAATATCCTGGGAGCACATCCTGGGGCCCTGGGTCAATCCTGGGAAGGACCGTTTAGAGTAAGCCAGTGTCTCCAGAACGGAGTGTATGAACTAGAGCTACTCGACGGCACAAAAGATCAGTATCGCTGGAATGCGTTACATTTGAAAAAGTTCTATCATTAGCCTGGGAGCTAAAAATGTTGTAAAACCTTTTGGCGGAAATACAATGTAATGCTTGTTGGCAAACTCTATTTATAAAGAAGGTTTTGAAGTCTAAATTTGAGGTAATGTACCACTATCAATTTCTTCTTACCTTCATTATTTTTATTTTTATTTTTATTCAGTTATAAATATATAATCACTCCGGGAGAAGGCTGAAAGTCGTACCCATGTGATAACCATAAATAAGCCGAGAAGAAGTCAGAACTTCACTCAGGCAAAACCCATATATGGGATGATTATGAATACTATGAAGTATATCTTTTACCGGGAAGAGGCTTAAAGCTGTACCCAGGTAATGAACATATCTATGCCGGGAAAAACTTAGATTTTTACCCAGGCAACCCCTTCTTGAAGGAGGATGATATGATAAATATACTATCCCGGTGAGAGCTTTTAAAGCTTCTCCCGGACGAATCCCTTTTCAAGGGAAGATTCCTGTAAAGGGAACTTAAATCCGGAATCCACAAAAGAGTCTTGAAGACTCGGGGCCGATGAATTCTGTTCTCGGGGATTAGAATTCTGTTGATACAGGATCCCTCGGGAAGAGAATTACGAATTAGTTTGGTATATCCAAGAGGCTTAGATAAAGTCCACTGGGCCAAACTTAAACTTTGTAGGAAATCGGTTGAGGTAAGAAAATGGGACTAGGGCCGAAAGCGAATACCAAAAGGAAAAGAACATTTACCTTTAATCGACCTATAAAGTTAAGAGCTCAAAGTACCTAGAACGAAGGGTAGAGCCAAATTATTCGGACTTGAAAGGCTGACATTTTATGAAAAGAGCCATGCCGGGTAATAAAGAGGTGCAAACGCATCCAAATTGTTCAGAGATCCCTATAAGAGGATCCTAACAAAAACTTATATAAAAAAGAGATGCAGACGCATCCAAATTGTTCAGAGGTCCCCAAGAGAGGATCCTAACAAAAAACTAGCAAAAACTTAAAGTTTTAAGCTATTACAAACCAGAATAGTAATAAGGAATTGTCTAGGGCCGAAGGCCAAAAGATAATACTTATAAATACTGAAATGGTAAAAACCCTGGGTTTTTCACACCCAGGGGAGGCTTCATAAACTTTTTAGACTCTTGAGTTTTGACACTCAAGAGGTGGAATTACCATCACGGGGAGGAGTCACGGTAGAATCTTTTGGCATGCCCCTGGGCCCGTCACCAACCAGATCCTGTGCCTCCCCATCC
Organism: Euphrasia confusa; assembly: GCA_954870475.1. Classification (NCBI taxonomy): domain Eukaryota; kingdom Viridiplantae; phylum Streptophyta; class Magnoliopsida; order Lamiales; family Orobanchaceae; genus Euphrasia; species Euphrasia confusa. Next base: position 14,360,258 of record OX940953.1, read on the forward strand.
TTCATTTCTTCATCTTCTTTATCTTCTTCTTCTTTTGTAGCAATGGGCAGTTCACCAGGCATGCAGAGCTTGTCATAAGTGGGCCACCACTTCATGTCTATCCCGAACTCGACCTCAAGATCTTTGAATGGCTGCGGCACCCGGTCATCGAGTGTGTCCTCTTTCATATAGTCTTTGAGTGTCTTGAGGGCGAAATCTTTGACAATTTCATTCTGCTCCTTAGCCGCTGACCTGACCATTCCAACATAAGCAGTCACATAAAGAAGGTTAGATAAAATTCGAGGGTTATGCGCTGGAGACTCTAGCATCTCGCAAGCTTTATCAAAGGTATCTGTGGTCTCCTTTAGATCAGCTTCGGTCTGGGCCAGTTTGGCTTTCAAATCTTTTATCTCCCGAGACGTCTCGTCCAAGGCCTGCTCCATCGTCTTCTCATTCTCCTTGACGTCTTCAGGGCCTCCTCCAACTCAGATTTTATTTTCGACTTTTCAGTCCGCTCAGTGTCAATAACTTAATGGCAAGTGTCCCGATCCCCGGCTGCAGATTTATATGCCTCATTGAGCTCCTTGATGTGTTGCTCGAGCTTTTTTGCATTGGTTTCGTGAGCTACAATTGCCTCGAGCATTTTCTCTGTACGAGTATGAGCACCGGCGATGGCCACTGCAGCTTGACTGGTTAGCTTGAGCGCCAGGGAAAGCGCGTGGTTGTCGTGGTCCATCAAGTCATTGAACTCGGTAGTCCAGCACCGGCCAACTGTATTAATTGCCTCGCCCACAGGACTGTTCTGAGTAGACACCGGAGGGATGGGACTTAGCCCGAAATAGAATGACACGATCACTGGAGGAATTGGAGGATCGTGCAGGGACAGTCTGAAGGATGATATAGTGAGAAGAATGAGTGTAGAGTAGAAGACTCAAAATAAATATATTTTTAGAGTATAAACACAACAAGTAATTTACTTACTTGGAGAACAGCTCAGCATCTAACCCATACATAGCGTTTTCGCTAGTGTTAGAGGAACGTGGTGGAGAGTCTGTAACATCAATTATGGCCCCCTGGGCCCCCTTGCGTTTTTTCCCTTCTTCCTGTTTGACCTTGAGCAGTGACGTAGCTCCAGAAGGTGGCAATCCAGTGCTCGGGGCAGCTTCAGACATCACAGTGTCAGAGGTCAGAGGAGTTTCCTGATAAAAATCCACCACATTCATCAGCCCGTGAGGATCGAATTCCGTTCCCGGGTTAGACAGAGTGTGGGATCGGGTTCGGCTTGCGGGAGTGTTTGACGAACCACCCCGGGTTTTCACAGCACTCTTTCCTCGACCAGCCGATGTGCCAGCTTTGGCTTTTCGCCCCTTGGTGAAAACTGCAGCGTCCACGATGCCAAGTGTGCCAAATATATCACTGTTGTCAGCCATGCCGTCGGGTTTTTCAGGGAAGACAGTGTTGAAATATTCTGCACAGGAAATAAATAAATCATTACACCGGGAGGTCTGAAAAGATATCTCAGGGCATTTTTGGTTTATAACACAATGGAGTATCGGGAAGTCTTTTTAGATATCCAAAGGAAGACCATTTAAAAAACAAAAATATAACTAAGTACCAGGGAGTTGAAAAATTCCCAGGGAAACCAATACTCGGTTGTTAAGTAGAATACCATGGGATTTGAAAAAGTCTCACAGGGAAAACTTAAACACTTTGAGAGAAGGTACCTGGAAATTCTCGACCTTCGATGTACGGGGGATAGTATAAACCGGCTTCGTCTCGAACGTCGTCGTTGTACAAATTGCAATCTCTCTTTTCCGATGGTATACACAGTGCTAGGAGATTCGCCGTCTCTAAATCCCACGGGAGATTTATGGTTTTCGACAATCGACCACCTGCACCATTGAAAATAGTTTAGATCAATCAATATTGTACAATAGTGAGTTTGAGATGCTTACAGTCAGGTTTTCAGAATAAGTGACAGGAATGTCAATTTCCCCGTCACGGGTTTGAGTTTTCCAGCGGCCAGAAACAAATAGCCATCGATCCCACCAGCGAACGTCTGTGAGCTTGGGTTCCTTAATCTTCACTTTGTTCGGCCTGAGGCGAATCATGTAATCCCCGCGGGTGGAGGAGTTGGAGACGACAGGACTGAAGAATTGATGAAATTCGGCACCGGTTATGGGTCGAGAAAGCCCCACCTGGCCCAACGCGGTGAGTACACCGTATAGTTGGCCCCATCCGTTAGGATGAATTTGGTGGGGGGCTAATCCCCAATGGTTGAGAATTCCAGAAATGGAGGGGTGGAGCGGGAACCGCAACCCCACATTCAGCGCGTCCTCTCCAACAGCCACCATCCCCGCCGGAGGGCAGCACGCCGATTCCCCAGGTAACGGTACGTATAAATGAACATTGTTTGGAATCCTCCACTTCTTTCGTTTTTCCAGTAATGTTGAGGGGTCTACTGTACTGCTCCGACCGTGCGCGCCCCAGTCTTGGTGATCCGCATCGGGCCTCACCGGAATCGATTTTCTCGTAACCGGTTGGTAAGGCCCTTCGGTAGCCGGATCTGGCGCCTCCGGCGACGGAAGGTCAGGCACGACTCCCTCCATGAAGGATTTGTATTCTCTGCCGAAGACAACGTGAGGAGCTTCGGGTGGTTGATACCTCCCTCGAGGGCCTCGTCTCAGTCGCGGCATGATTCGATTTACAGTCGATGAAAAATAAAACACAAAAACAAAAGATTTCGTAAGGGAAAAAAGATAAATCGAGAGCGAATTTTTCTTACCCAAAATATGAATTCTGAATTGTGCAAAGTGATTTCAAAAAACTTTGAAATAAAAAATAATGATATGGAAACTGTAAGGACGCTGTAATTGCGTGTGGGAGAGAAGGGGGGCGGTTACCGAGAAAAAAGTACTCAATTACTGCCCCACTATCTCATAACCCTATCAAATCACTCTGTAACCGCCAGGCCACGTGGCCAGAAAAACCTGCAGAAAGGTAACTTTTGAAGATTCAAATCTTTTCGAATCTTTTCCATTTCTTTTTTGATTTATTTTAATCATTTAAAGACCGAAATTAAGTCGGCATGCGAAAAGTCTTCCCATCTATACAGGGAAAGAAAATACATGGTTCCAGTACCATACTTATTATTTGTACAGGGGAGTCTTAAGACACAACCCCGTGAGAGAAATACTAAATTTTCTTATCCAAGGACTATATGTGTCCATTACGAAAATATTAATCGGGGAAGATCCCGAAAGAAGTTTTTGATCAATGCAGGTACAAAAGTCCAGAACGATAAGAATCGCAATCTCCTCTCCATCTCTCTCAGAATTATCTTTCAAGACCACACTAGAGCCACCTAAAATCAAATACATCCCAAGAAGATCCCACGTCAAAAGCCACTGCTGACAAGATCCACAAGTCAAATATCAACTCCGAAGAGTATCAAGAGTCGATTACCAGGAGATCTAAGACCAAACTTCAGAAAAAAAAGATGTTATAATCCATCAATTTTCCTGGGGGCCAATGTTACACCATAAAAATCCAACACCGACACGTGTCCAGACGACCGGAGCCACGTCATCAAGAAGGCGATCAAACGGCGGACCAAAGTCAGAATTGGAGCCATGTATGAAGAAGGTACCAGGCGAGTTCAACAGTAGCCCCAGGAAGACAGCCCCGTGCCAGATTAGGGGATCAGTCAGATAAGGCTCCAGGCAAGAGGCGGTGCGCCTCTGGTGACATGCAGCAAATGGAAGACAAAATTAGTGGGTATTTAATGTAATGACTTAAAAGTCTTCATTAGTGGGATTAGATGTGATAGGAGGCTAATAGGTGGCATAAGAAGAGCTTGCATGCTCATGCATACTACTAGTATATAAGAGAGAGAAGAGAGAGGAGGAAAGGACTTCACCTTTTTTTCTATTTTTCCAAATACTTTAAGTAAAGGAAAATAAAGAGCTTTAAGCTCAAGAACATCATGTTCATTTCCAGATTTCCGGCCATGCATTCTTCGGTCTATAACCTGTCCCAAATCAAATAAATATCTTGTTGGTACCCTTCTTTAATCACCCCCCCCCCCCCCCCCCCCCGTTCCAGTAATAGTATAATTTAGAGAAAAAGGGTACAAACATCAGGCGATCAAACAACTTATTATCTGCCATCTCGGTAGATATTAATTCAAATACAGTAGAGAAGAACTCTGCACGGGAAAAGTAAAACAGTTACTCCCGACAAAAAATATTATAATTTCCCCGGGAAATATACTCCCAGGAAATAAAAGAAACTTATAAAAAATAAAGGAAAAATACCAAAACAGGGTTGATCCTCAACGAACGGGGGGCAAAACTAGCCTGCTGCGTCACGAATACTATCGTCGTTTAGATAATCCGAAGCTCTTTCTTCGGCCGGGATACACTGTGCCAAAAGATTTGCAGTCTCCAAATCCCACGGGAAGGAGCAGGTCGCCCGCTTAAGCCGCGCACCTACAAAATACCAACGAGTTTAGATCAGTTCAAACTGTAAAACATTAAGGCTTTAAAAACTTCCTTTCTTCCTTAACACCATAAGTCAGGGGAATGTCGATCTCCCCTTCTCGGGTCTGAGTTCTCCATCTCCCCGAAACAAAAAACCATCTATCCCAACAAGTCGGATCCTTTTCCTCAGGCTCTCGAATTTTCAACATATACTTCCTGTGGCGGACGGTATAGTCTCCCAGCGAATTCTTGTTGAAGTTGACTGGACTGAAGAAAAGATGGAACTCATCCCCAGTAATGGGTCGAGAGAATCCCACTTGCCCAATACATTCATAACTCCATAGATCTGTGCCCACCCATTCGGATGAATCTGATGAGGAGCCAAACCCCTCCGGTTCAACAGGCCTGAAACTGAAGGATGCAGGGGAAACCGCAACCCTTGATCCATTGCGTCGACGCCGATGGCCACCATGCCCGGAGGTGGACAACAGGCGGATTCACCCTCTTCTGGCGCATGCAAATGCACGTTGTAGGGAATCCGCCAATCGTCCCTCCAGTCGGCTAGTTGTGCCGCCGTCACCGTGCTTTCTCGGCCGTGAGCACCCCACTCCTGGTGATTCGGGTCTGGTTGAACCGCTGTAACGATCCTCTCGGCAGGTACGTAAGGGTGGGCCTCCTCCAGTTCATCTAAACGGAATGCCGGCAGCGCCGGAGCGGCCTCTTCCATGAACTTTTTGTATTGGCGTGCGAGGAGAACTTCCGGTGCTTCAACTTCCGGTCGAACGACTTTGGAGATTTTCGGCATAGTGTCGGGTTGGTAAAGAGTAAATAAACAAAGAAAATTACAGAGGAAGAAAGGAGAGTCTTACCCAATTTCGGATCTGAAAGGTCGCAAGAAAAACTTGGAGTGAATTTGAAATTCGAAACTCCAAATATGTTTATTGGTTTCTGAAAATCAATTTCTGCCGTTTTTCCAAATCCAACGGTGAGGATTGAAGGAGGGGAAGAGATAGCGGTTACCGAGGAAAAACGCACTCGAGTACATCTCCACTACCCATCAAACCCTAAAAATACTTGGCCAGGATAATGCCACATGGCAATTGTCTCCTGACAAGGTAAGTTGAAAAAGTTACCTTCTTTTTCAAATCTATTATTATTTTATTACGGTTAATTATGGATAAGTATCAGAATACTTATCTCATCCATATAAAAACATAGAATCCTTTAAGGATCAAAACTCTGATTTATTTCACCGGGAAAAATCCCAAGAAATGAAACCTGGAAAATAAACCCAGGAAAGGTAATCTTACATAAGAAAATACAAAATACTTCTCGAATAGATTTCACGGGGAAAGATACCCCCAATTATCTTTTGCAGGAGAATTTTCCAGCTCGGAATTGATAGAGCTATCTTCAGAATCAGTTCCCAGGTCAATGATCTCCTCTCCATCCTTTCCAAATACTCCAATGCTGAAAGACTTTTGCCCACGCAACTCCAGAAAGATGATTCCGCTCACTGAAACCAACCGACGCTCACAAAACTTACTCCAACCGTCAGTCAGTACCAGACGCCGACCATCCTTCTCCACTTTCACCGTCCAGATTCTTTCAAAAGCATCTACCAAAGCGACGTCCTGTCCAGCAAGCTCCGGAAACTTCTGTGAAAAAGATAAAGACAAAGGCAGCTTAGCCTTCATCGACCGGTTTCTAATCCTGAAGGAGAAACTCGTGATATTATTCGGGTACACTTCTCTATTCCAATGAAGAATCAACCACCGGCAGAAAGTCAAAATGCATATTCCAAGGCGCGAAGACCAAGGTATTCAAACACAATCTTCAGGGAAATCGAAGTTGAAAACTCCAATTTTCCTGGGGGCCTATGTTATACCCGATAAAACGGTCACCGACACGTGTCAACAATGAGGTAGCCACGTCATCAGATGTGCAAGTCAGGAATAACCTGTGGAAAAAGACCTAGAAAGGCAACTAACAGAAGTCAGAAAAGAGCTTGGACGGGAACGATCGCACGGTAGTGTCAGACTTATTACACGGGAATATCCGTGGGGGAGGTGTCAGAGTCAACAGGTGGTCAAATGGGACTTGACGGGAGAAGGAGATAAAGTCTTTGTTTAGAGCTAAGTAGGTTTTTAATGCTAGACATTAGTGGAGTTGTGGTCCAATAAGAAGCCGATAAGTGGGCATTAGGTGGCATAATCTTGCCATGCATGGGTTAGTATAAATAAAGGGGATGTGAGTGAGGAAGAGGGACATGCAAACCATTGTATTTCAAAATGAATTCTAAGTATGAATATTTGAATAAAGAGGTACCTTGAGCATCCATTTTCTACTTATGATTTTTGCTATAAACTATTACCCTTTGCTAGCTTACCTATAACAAATATACATTTTGTGTTGTTGCCAAAACCCTCTGTTACCAGCAAATAACACCATCAAAGAGCAAAAACAACCCAAAACAGCGTGCTCGGGGGCAGGTGTGGTATTACTCAGTCCCGACGGAGATGAAGCAGAGTACGAAGCTCTCATTTCAGGGTTGGAACTTGTTATTGCCGTCGGGGCAAGAAAACTTCATGTGTTCATGGACTCACAGTTAGTAGTGAACCATGTAAGTGGGAATTATGAAGCCAGAGGCGAACAAATGGTAAAATACCTGAAACTAGTATGGGAACTTTGCGAAAAAATCCCAGAAGTTCTAATCGAACAAATCCCACGGGAACACTGATGGAGTAGTATACTTAATGTCTAGATTTGAGTATTCTGAACTCTGTATGCACTTTCATTTACCTATCTATTACAGACATTCATTTGCTTTTAATTATTGTTAATTAAATACATGCAAATCATAGTCCTGGATTTTATACGTTGTAGTTAGTATGGTGTGTCGGGCCCGCACAGAAGATCATACTATCGGTTACTCGTATTTAATCGAACAGTTGCTCACGACCTAGATGGACACGGACCAATCCATCGGTATAGTCGTTGTGTGAGAGAGAAGATAATTTGTCTTGATTATCTTATCACACTTGTACACTTGGTGTATTGAGCGGATCGATTGAGACTCATCAATTAGGATTGCTCGGCGATAATTGATTTGAGACTCGGAGTATTTTATTCTTAATCCCTAAAATAATTGCGGGTGTGTATATTTAATATTAGTGACTTTGATTTTCCAAAGGAATTAACCGATTTAATTATTGGGTTAATTACCGGTTAAGTTGGGTCACTATATTTTATATATGGCATGCCGTGAATTCTTTAAGGGGCAGTGTATCCCGGAAGGGTTGATAATATCCCCGAGATGAGCTCATAAGGATTTATTATGTAAACCTCGCGAGTGGATTTGTTCCGCATAATAAATAAGGTTGAGTGGTACTATTCTCGGATATAAGAGATGAATAAATTTATTAAGCAATAAATAAATTTTATTCATGGATATTTAAATCTTAAATACACGGAATAAATAATACTAAGTTGGAGAAATATTATTTGGTATAATATGGAATAATATTGGGAGTTCAATTTTATTTATATAGTGGAAAATAAATAAAATTAATATTGATAAGAATTAATAGATTTGGGTTGGACCCAATTTAATTTTCAATATTAAAGCCCAATATTTATTCTCCTTTTGATCCCCTTCGTAGCCTATAAAAGCACTACATGGTCTTCACTTTTTACTAACCTAAGTTACGCCAACAATAAAGTTCTGAGAGTGAAGAGGATCCATAAGTTCGATAGCTCGTCGCCCACCCGACGTTCGAACGGAGTGCAAGGAATACGCGGGAAGATCACGAGGTCATCATCGATTTCGTTTCTCCGAACAACGAATCGTAGGTACAATTCTCAACGCACTTGTTAATTGTTCGATTTGATTTATTGAGAATACCGTAGAACAAGGATCCAAGGATCGAACCCCGGGATGAGGGTCGAGCCGGGCGGTGGTGGTTGGACCACCGGACCGCCGGCGGCTCGTGGATCCCTCGCGGGGATCGAGTGCGCGAACCCTCGGCTGGATGCCGAGGGTCGATCGAGCCCTACGGGGCCGATCGCTAGGGCTGCGGGTTTTACCCGTAGCAGCTCGTAGCGAGCTGCGGGTTCTCCCGCAGCGGCTCGCTGGACGCGAGCCCTAGCCGCGAGCAGCGGATCGCCGGATCCGCTGCGGGGATGTTGCGAGCATCCCGGGGATGCCGCGAGGCATCCCGTGCGATCGCTGCGAGCGATCGCGAGTCCCCTCGCGGGGACTCGGCTGGGCGTCCGCGTGCCTCGTGCGCGCGACGCGTTCGGTCGGGTCCCGGATCGCGTGGGCTCGTGATTTCTCCGGCGATTGAGGTTGTCGATTGTACGAACCTCCGCTCGCGGGTTTTTCGGGTGGGGGCGGATTACGTGCCTTCGGGTGCGTGGTCTCCAAAGCCCGGACTCCGGCGGATGAGTCGGTGTACGTACGATCTCCGGCGAAGGGTTCGTTCGGGTTATCGGTTCCGCAATTTTGATAACCCGGGATAGCGAATTCCAACAACTGGTATCAGAGCGTGGTTTACGTTCGCGGTATTTTCGATAAATGTTGTTCTACCTTGCAGGGTTCCGACTATTATGGCTCAATTAATTATTCGTTTAATTTATTTTGTCATGATTGTTGGTTTTATTAAACTCTCGGACATGTCGAGATTCGTTTTTGGTGGTGAATGCTTGTAATAGTAAAAATTCGGGGGTTGACCGAATTTAGGATTTATTATTATGTTCGTTATTTTCCGGAAAATGTATAGGGTCGATTTCGTGTATAGAATCGATACCGGAATTGTAATTTAGATTTTTGTAAATTTATTTTGCGATTGGATCGACGTATCGAAGACCGCCGGAGAAGACGTAGTGACGGGATGGACGAGGGCTTGGGATCGACTTGATCGATCCCGTGCGATGCCCGGATCGAACGACCATGGGCTAGGGGCTGGTTGCCCTAGCCGCGGCTGCCACCGGTTTCGGTGGTTGGCGGCGTGGCTGGGCGGCGGCGGTCCTCCCCGTGGCTGGCCGGTCGATCGAAGGTGGGGGTGGTTCGGGGTCTCCCAACCCGGGCTACTCCTACCGGAAATATACTTTCCTAATTAATTCGTTATTTCCTATTTTGATTATTTCTTTATGGAATAATCTAGATAAATAGAAAAAGAATTAATTTAGTACTAAATTTATTTTTCCTATTTGATTATTCCTACTCATGGGAATATTCATGGATTAGGAATAAAAAATAAATTTGGAAAAGTATAATAGTCCTAATTATTTTATTTCTTTATTTCATTATGGATATCATCTAGAATATTCCAAGAATATCTTGGATAGATTATTCTAGAGATTTAATGAAGTGGAAAAAGAAAATAAAATAAATAAAAATATTAATAATATTTAATTTTATTTTTGATATATTCAATTGACTTAATTTTCGAATTAAGTAACTTTTGGATTAATTGAAAATAAATAGATTTAAATATTGGAAATTAATATTCGTCACATGGAGCATTCAAGAAACGAAGACTGAAGACTAGAAGATGCGTACGGGGATGTGATGAAGCCATAATAGTCGGAAAATAATATTCTAGTAATTATTTTGACTATGTGATAATACTATGTGCTTTATTACATGTATGCATGCTATATGTGTTTATTTTATGCACTAGATAGCGTATCCCTTTATTGTAAAAAGCTAAGTGGGAGAGGGTATGGAAACATGCCCATGGTCTCCATTGCTGCTCTCTTGGTGACTTTTATGAACTTTTGAAGTTTATATAGATAAGTCATTGGAGGAGAGTTCTTGTAATTCCTCTTACAAGAGACATTGATTGAGTTTATCAAACAATGCCTAATTTGTCCTTCCAAAGCTGATTTCAAGTCGACTCATTCTCACCCCGGGGAGTGGAATGGAGCCAGAGCCACTTGGTCATGTAGAGGACACAAATTAGAGACCTTCGTACCATTCTTTGATAGATGGATCGATTGTCTGCTCGGCTCCCTCATTTATGAGAGATAGGGTCGTTCGCATGGTGAATCACTGGTTAGAAACTTCGAGTTTCACTTATGATTCTCCACGTCTTGATTTACGAGATTGAATGGATCTAGTAATTGGATTTCAATTATATAAATCTTTTTGGTATAGTAAACGTCCACACGAACGTGGCTTGCTATACTGAATGGAATTTTAGAATAATTGATGTAGACAGTTATAGGGAATTGTGAAGAGTTGCGAGTTGTCGTAAACGTCCACACGAACGTGGCTTGCGGTGACATAACAGTTCTAAACGATTCACCTTAGTACTGAGTAATGGTTTACACTTAGATACGCGTTATAGTATTCCTCCCAACGAGGTTACGCTATAAGTGATGTATGACCGAAGTAAAATCTAATTGCTAAATCATTTGGGTGGGTAAACGTCCACACGAACGTGGCTTGCCTTACCTGATGGGATTTTAGATGTGATTAGTGATTTAATGATATTATTTGAGGGAGATAATATCGGATATTAAATTGTTTGTTTGTTTTATGTGCTTATAGGTTAAGAATGACTGTGACCCCACTTTGTGATATACTTAAGGATGAAAACTCACCGGTTCCATATGGTGATGATTGGGAACGAAATCTGGACATTGTTCAGACTGTTGAGCTTTCCGAATCCACTGTTGTCCCAACTGATGAGGACATTCGAAATGACCTCAGGATGATGTTGAGACATAGCGTGGAAGCCGGACAAGAGGTGATTGACATACTCACAGAGTTCTCTCTCAATGAGTCCCTTAAAAAGGATTCGGCGAAAGCGGAGTTTGTGCGTAGGTTGAGAGAATCACAAGCTTTTGTGGCAAGGCTAGAGGAAAAGCGTGCAAAGAAACCCAGTGGCTTAAAGCCACGGATTGGGAAAGGCAAGCCTTTGGGCAAGTGCTTTCGATGCAAGCAGTTTGGGCACTGGAGGTCTGATTGTCCTCTCATCAAAAGTACGAAATCTTCTTTAGTCGTAAAACATAGTCAGTGGTATTATCTGCCGGAACCTGGTGTGTAGATATAGAACCACTGACGGTATGTGCATTCTAAATGCAAGGGTTCCAGGAAACCCGACGACTTAGAAAAGAAGAAATCGTAGTCTACATGGGCAATGCTGTAGAGGAGGCAGCAGTTGCAGTGGAGGACATTTTATAGGATTTCATTTTGGGTTATTGCTTTTATGTACCTTTCAAATTAGAAAGAACTTTGTTCTGGATTTCTAATAAATGGATATTTTATTTCTTTTAATCATTTGATGGTTATAAGGAGAAATAATGGTATTATCTATTTTGGTACATTAGCTAGCAATATATAAATGATGAATCCTGAGTCCACCACGATGCAACGAACCGTTTTATATATAACTCGTTTTACTAATAAGAGATTTCTTTATTAAATCATTTATACTTGTGGATTCTTATGCTAAGTCATATTTATTCAAATGAGAAGTTCAAGGGTCGAAAATTGATTGTAAGATCAATTAAGTTGAAGGAGTGGACCTTCCGACCTAAGAATCTAATTTGGAAGATAATACGACTAAGCAATCCTTTATGGATATAAGGTATAAGATCCGGACAAGTATTAGAATTGATTAACTCTGATGTATGCAGACCTTTGTCTACTCAGACAATAAGATACGAGTACTTCATTTTATGATTACTCGAAAAATGGACTAGCATACCTGATGTGCCACAAAAGCAAAGTGTTTTGACAAGTCAATGGACACAAAGCTATTGTGGGGAACCATCATGGTATATCCATTGAAAGCCTGCGATCTAATCGCGGAGGCAAGTGCCTGTCTGAGGAATGCATACTGATCAGAGATTGGGATTTGATCCCAAATGACTACACCATACACTCTTGTGTAGGAATGGTGTGTCGGAAATTAAGAAATGGAACTCTTATAGAAATAGTAAAGGCATGAGTTATACGGAACTACCTATGTTCTATGGATATGTCTGGAAACAACGGCGCATTCAAATGCGGTTGTAGAATGTCCTAGAAGAACAAAAGATGTGTGTTCAAATAGTACTATGAACCAGAAGGACGTTATAAGTTCTAACGCCCGGTTCTTAGAGGAAGACTATTATATGAACCACAAAGCCCAAAGTGACGTAATACTTTAAATGAGAGAGAACGATAAGACCTGGATACAGCCGAACCGAGTATAGATACACCACTAGAACCTGCACCTAATACTGTCACTGTTAATACACCGGAACGCCGTCGTAGTGGGAGGGTTGTCAATGATGGAGTTGTATTCTAAATGTCTAGTTTAGTGCAAATACGGAACTCCTTATCTATACCTTAATTCGATATATGATTCAAGCATAATTGCACTTTATGCAATAGTCCTAGATATATACGTTGTAGACAGTATGGCGTGAGGAGACACGCGGAAGATCATACTGTCGGTTACTCGTATACTATCAAACAGTAGCTCACGACTTAGATGGACAGGGACAATCCATCGGTACGTCGTTGTGTGACTGGTAGATAGTCGGTCTTGACTATCATGTCATACTCGTACACTTGGTGTATTGAGCAGGACCACGGGAGGGCGTTCGATTTATACTAATCGAAGTAATCGAACTAGACCTCAGATATTACGGATATACGAATTCCTAATCCCTATATAATTATAGGTGCGTGTGTCCAATTCTCGGTTCTTTGACTTGCCAATGAGTGAGACTAATTGATTAGTCGAGATCCTCGGTAAATTGGGAATCGTAATTGTACGCACGGCATGCTATAGATTATAGACAGGAAACCGTGTCCCGTTTATCGGGTTGATGACGTCCCCGAGATGAGCTCATAAAGTTTATCATGTAAACCCTGCAGGTGGATTTGTTCCACATGATAATAAGGATGAGTGGTACTAGTCTCGGATAATAAGAAACGAATTAATTTAATTATTAGTAATTAAATAAATTCGTGGACGTTCGATATCTTAAACATGGGGAAAGTCGTATATGTAATTTCGGCGGATTTATTATTGTTGAAATAATATTAAAACTAATTTCGGGAATTCAATTATTATTTTATAGTGGAGTTAATAATAATTAAAATTGAAATCAATTAATTAAGGAATTGCTTTTACGTATTCCAAGTTAATTAATATTTCAATTTAGCCCTTAATTAATTTATCCTAAGGTCCCTAACGTAACTCTATATAAACCCCCTCCCTTACTCTCCTAAGACCTAACATTCGCCGCAATAATTATTTTCATCAGAGAAAAATAAATTGCTTAGCGCAATTAAAAGTTTTCTCTGTTAAAAATAAAAGTTAACGCAATTAAAATTTTTATTCTCTCATTGAGAATAATCATACGCTGGTCTTGGAAAGGAGAGTACAGACGGGAGAACTCCAGCGGATCGTTGCCCACACAACGGTTGGAGACAGGATCTGAGGCATACGTTAGAAGCATCTAAGGTCTCAACAATCGACCGAGAAGGTATGAGATCGGAACTTTTAATTCCGCAATTATTCGATCTCAATTTATCTCGTTGAACATACATGAACGTAGATCGGTTCCCGTGGCTTGGATGTGATATTCTCGGACTGCTGGGAGGTTTCTGACCTCCGGCGTGGCAGTCGGATCGAGAAAATCGCGTCGGAACAGCCGGAACGGGCGAACGGGGTCGCTGTTCGCAGCAGGCAGGCGCCCGCCTGAGGGGCAAGCGCCCGCTCGCGACAGGCAGCAGGCGCTCGCCTGGGCAGCAGGCGCTCGCTTGCTTTGCTGCGCGAGCGCTCGCCTGGTAGGCAAGCGGTCGCTTGCTCCGGGCAGATCGCGAGCCGCGGCTTCGGCTGCGGCGGACGCGCGATCTCTTGGGCGGGCGGCCATGGCTGTTTAAGGGTGACCTCCAGAAGTCGATTGGGGACGTCCGGATGTTCGATGGTTCGAACGGACGTGTCCCGGGTAGTCGATTTCCAACAAATGGTATCAGAGCCGGTTTTGTTCGTTCTTTGTATTGTTTGCGAGTTTTGCCTTGCAGGTTGAACCCGGTTATTATGGTCAACGTTGTGATTGTATGTTGTGCTTTAATTTGTGGTTTTGATTAAACTCTCGGGCTTGTCGAGATTGTTTTTGTTTTGGAAAAACGATGCTTGTTTGTAATAGATAAAAACGACGGGTTGAGTCGTTAGGTTTATTTATTTTTCGTTGTATCCGGGACATGTATAGGGTCGATCACCTTGTATAGGATCGATGCCGGATTTAGTAAGTTTATTCTTGTAATTTTTCTTACTAATTTTGGTGGATCGATACGAGATCAAAACCCGGAGAAACGAGGATCGAGGAGAGCGAACCGGCAACGGGCAGCCATCGAACACACCCCGTGTTCGCGACGGGCAGCAGCGGGGCTGCGGGTCGTTCGACCCCACGGACGACTCAACGAGGCTCGAGACGAGGCTCCAGTGGGAGGAGTTCGTCTCTTGACCCTCGAGCGAGTCGGTGGTGGACCGAGATCGAGACGAGCAACGAGATGAAGTTCCAAGAGACGTGCATTGGAGAATACTTAAGGCCATAATAATCGGGGCCACGTTAAATGCCTTTTACGTGTTTTACGTGCTTTTATTATGCTTAATTATTTTATGCATGTTATCCCTCAATCGTAAAATACTAAGTGGGAGAGGGATTGGAAACAATCCCGCGGTCTCCATTCTCTGTTTTGAAAGTGTTGTGTATCGACTTACGAGTTGGCTTTAGTGTCATCCTCCCTATCGGATAAAGTCGGTACACGGACATCACTTGATCAAAATTCGAATTAAAATTCGACTTATAGAATTGAACAATTATATTTTTCAAAAGCAAGTGCCTAATCTGTCTTTCAAAGACTAAGTTCAACTCGACTCATTCTCACCCCGGGGAGTGGAATGGAGCCAAAGCGCTTGCTTATGTCGATGACACAGATTAGAGACATTCGAGTCATTCGATGACTAGATCGATTGTCTGGTTGGCTCCCTCACCTAGTGAGAGATAGGGCTCAATTGCATGATTGATCGCTGGTTAGAAACTTCGAGTTTCACTTACGAGATATCAAGCTTTGATTAATAAATTGTGAAATTTAATAAATGTAAGAATCAATTAACAAAGTTGTTTGTTTTAGTAAACGTCCACACTATCGTGGCTTGCTGAATGGAAACGGTACTTTGGGTTAATTAAGATTCTATGACATTTAAATAAGTGAGATTCAATTAATAAAGTTGTTTGTTTTAGTAAACGTCCACAAGAACGTGGCTTGCTAAATGGGAACGGAACTTTGGGATTAATTGAGGCTCGACAGTTATAGAAAGTCGTGGAGGACCGCATGTCAACGTAAACGTCCACAAGAACGTGGCTTGCGGTGGGCATGTAGTTCCCGAGCGGTGGACTTAGTACTGAGAAATGGTATACACTTAGGTACGCTTTATAGTATCCTCCCCATCGGAGTCACTGCTATAATGATGTATGACCGAAGTAAAAATCCAATTATAAAATCGTTTGGATTAGTATACGTCCACAAGAACGTGGCATGCTAGTCTGATGGGATTTTGGAAATGATTGGTAGTTTAATGATATTATTTGAGGGAAATGATATCGAATTAAACTCATTGTTTGTTTTATATGGTATTATTCCCATTAAAAGTCAACAAACTCACTGAACCTGTTTTGTATGGATTAAAGGAGAAACTTGGACATTGTCCTAACTGCAGAGGAGTACAATTATGTACTCCAAGTCAATTGACCTGCTGAACCAATTGGAGCTTCCACTCCTGAGGAAAGGAAGCTCATGGAAATGGATCAAGGCTCTGAGATGACGCGGAGCTACATTATGGCTTTTCATGTCAAATGTACTGCAACATCGGGATCAAGCCATGACCATTACCTATGATATGATGCTTAAACCTCAAGAAGCTTTTTGGTTATCAGGACAGGACAGCCGGGCAAAATGCAATGAGGCAACTTATGACGGCCATCGCATCAGAAGGAACACCCGTGAGGGATCACGTTCTTAGGATGATGTGCTATCTGAATAAGATAGAGATTCGAGGATCAGTTATCGATGGGGTAACCCAAGTCGATATTGTGCTCCAGTCTCTGCCGAGAAGTTTTGAGCAGTTCCGCCTGAACTATAACATGAATAAGGGGTCTTACTCATTGGCGGAACTCCTGATTGAACTTCAAGCGGCTGAGGGAATCTCTAAGGGCTCTCAAGCACTTGTGGTTGAGAAATTGGCTCTTCCTAGGCCTCCGGGCGGCAAAAGGAAGAAGAAGCAAATACGGAAACCCAGTGGGCCTAATATATCTGGACCACGGAATGGGACAAGCAAGCCCAAGGGGCAAGTGCTTCCGTTGTAAGCAGTCTGGATACTGGGAGTTTTAATTGTCCTCTCAAGCAACAAGAAGTTGACTCTTCTTTAGTCACCGAAACATGTTTAGTGGTAGTATCTGCCAGTACCTGGTGTGTGGATACGGGAACCACTAATCATGTCTGCACTTAATGCGGGGGTTCCAGGAAACCCGGAGACTTAGAAAGGAAGAAGTTATAACCTACATGGGCAATATTGTTAAGGTAACAGCCGTTGCAGTGGGAGATGTTAAATGTTTTAACGGTAGGATTTTAGTTCTAACAAATTGTCTTTATGTGCCGGCATTTAGAAAGAAATTTCATTTCGGATTTCTAAATTGGCTTAGAATGGATATTCCGTTTCTTTGGATGGTTTCCTACATATCAGAGTAGGAAACGGGGATATTATCTATTCTGTTACATTGATAGACAAATTAATACTAAATCCGTGTTCTTCCACGATGCAACACACCGAAGCTAATAACACATTGTCAAAACCCAATAAGAGTAAAGATCCTTCTAGGATGAATCAAATGTACTTATGGAATCTTAGGATAGATCATTTTAACTTGAGTACGATTCAAAGGGTGAAAGCTGATGGACTACTCAGCTATGTTGAAGGAAAGGACTTTCCAACCTTCGAATCATACTTGGAAGTTTTAATGACAAAGCAACCCTTTACGGTTAAAGGGAAAAGATCCAAGAAAGTACTAGAGTTGATTCGCTCTGATATATGCAGACCTCTTTGAGGAGTAAGGCATACTTATCAGAAAATGGGATTAACTCCCGACAAACTACACCATTTATGCCTCGGCAAAATAATGTGTTGTAAAGAAGGAATAGGACTCTTATAGATATGGGAAAGTAGACAATGAGTTATTCGGAGTTACCTAATTCGATTTTGGGATATGCCTTGGAAACAGCGGCGTTTATCCTAAACTTGATTCCTTTGGAAACTTGTACAAGATATTCGGCTGTTTATAGGATACCCTAAGAAAACGAATTGAGATATGTAATATAGTCCAAAGGACCAGATGTTCATTGATTGCATCAACGTTCGGTTCTTAGACATGGACTATATATGCAAGATCACAAGCCCAAGAGTAGAGTAATACTTAATGTGCTTAGAGGGACTGATCAAGACTTAGAACCAGCCTAACTGAGTAGTTCACTACTATAATCTTTAGTCACTAAAGATACACCGGAGCGTCGTCGTAGTGGGAGGGTTGTTAGACAACCCAACAGGTTCATGTTTATAGGTGAGTCTTCGGACTTGTTACCTGGAGAACATGAAGCCGAACCCTGGATCTATGACGAGACGCTGAAAGATCAAGATGCTCAGTCTTGGCAAAAGTCGATCAGGATTCTTTTGTCTTCACATGGAAGATGGAAGTCAAGACAGATTTCCTAAATCGAAGTCTTGACGGGGCCATCTGTGTGGGACAGCCAGAGAGATTCATCGAAAAGAGCCAAGAGCATTCGGTAAGCAAGCTTAATCAATCTTAGGATTGAAGGAAGCTTCAAGATCTTGGACACATGCGGACCTATGAGAAAATCCATTTCATGGATTCATTCAAGGCATGTTTAGGTCCTGAGTGTAATAAAGAAGTGACAGAAAAGATGTGGTGTTTTCTCATTCTTTATGTAGACGACATCCTTCTAAATTGGCAACAATATGAAAGATGTTATCGGACATAAAGGGATGGTTGTCCGAGTAATTCAATGTAAGAGACTTAGGAGAAGTCGGGAATGTTCTTGGGATCAAAGTAATAAATGATCGCCAGAAAAGAACATAGAACTTATCTCGAGCCTCATACAAAAATACAATTCTTACTCGTTGCAGCATACAGAATTCCAAGAAAGGTCTTCACCTTTTAGATGTGGAATTCATCTATCTAAAGTTTTGTGTCCGACACAATAAAGGAGATAGATGAAGATTAAGCAGTTCCCTGCACCTTAATGGTGGGAAGCTTAATGTATGTAATGCTATGCACGAGACTGATATCTACTATGCCATGGGCATGGTGGTGAGATATCATAGTAATCCTGGAAAGGATCACTCGATTGATGTAAAGAACATGTTTAGGCTCCTGCAGAGGACCAGGAATTATGTTCTGAGTTACAAAGCAGTCAAGTTGTTTCCTTTGGATTACATAGAATTGGATTTCCAAATCAAACAGGGACAGTCGAAAGTCGAAGTCAGGCTATGTGTTCTCACTGTGAAGTGGAGCAGTCACATGGAAGAATGTAAAGCAGCGATGCATTACGGACTCTACCATGGAAACTGAAAGGATAACGGCCTCTGAGGCAGTTAAAAGGTCAGTGTGGCTCCAGAACTTCCTAAGGGACTTAGATGTGGTTTCTAGTTCACCCAAAGCTATTTTGAATAGCGGTATTGGCAAACTTGAAATGCCACGAGTCCACAGTGGGAGATAACATGTAGAGCGCAAGTACCACCTGATTCGAGAGATCGTCTAGTAAGACGATGCAGTTGTCACCTAGATAGCATCGAGAGGATTGCCTGGTAAAACCATTCACAGAAGCTCTTCCAGCGGAAGCGTTGGGTAGGCGTGATAAGGTTATGGGAATCTGATGTTTGGTAGAGGGCGACTAGACTTTTAGTATAAGTGGGAGATTGATGGAGTTGTATTCTAAATGTCTAGTTTAGTGCAAATACGGAACTCCTTATCTATACCTTAATTCGATATATGATTCAAGCATAATTGCACTTTATGCAATAGTCCTAGATATATACGTTGTAGACAGTATGGCGTGAGGAGACACGCGGAAGATCATACTGTCGGTTACTCGTATACTATCAAACAGTAGCTCACGACTTAGATGGACAGGGACAATCCATCGGTACGTCGTTGTGTGACTGGTAGATAGTCGGTCTTGACTATCATGTCATACTCGTACACTTGGTGTATTGAGCAGGACCACGGGAGGGCGTTCGATTTATACTAATCGAAGTAATCGAACTAGACCTCAGATATTACGGATATACGAATTCCTAATCCCTATATAATTATAGGTGCGTGTGTCCAATTCTCGGTTCTTTGACTTGCCAATGAGTGAGACTAATTGATTAGTCGAGATCCTCGGTAAATTGGGAATCGTAATTGTACGCACGGCATGCTATAGATTATAGACAGGAAACCGTGTCCCGTTTATCGGGTTGATGACGTCCCCGAGATGAGCTCATAAAGTTTATCATGTAAACCCTGCAGGTGGATTTGTTCCACATGATAATAAGGATGAGTGGTACTAGTCTCGGATAATAAGAAACGAATTAATTTAATTATTAGTAATTAAATAAATTCGTGGACGTTCGATATCTTAAACACGGGGAAAGTCGTATATGTAATTTCGGCGGATTTATTATTGTTGAAATAATATTAAAACTAATTTCGGGAATTCAATTATTATTTTATAGTGGAGTTAATAATAATTAAAATTGAAATCAATTAATTAAGGAATTGCTTTTACGTATTCCAAGTTAATTAATATTTCAATTTAGCCCTTAATTAATTTATCCTAAGGTCCCTAACGTAACTCTATATAAACCCCCTCCCTTACTCTCCTAAGACCTAACATTCGCCGCAATAATTATTTTCATCAGAGAAAAATAAATTGCTTAGCGCAATTAAAAGTTTTCTCTGTTAAAAATAAAAGTTAACGCAATTAAAATTTTTATTCTCTCATTGAGAATAATCATACGCTGGTCTTGGAAAGGAGAGTACAGACGGGAGAACTCCAGCGGATCGTTGCCCACACAACGGTTGGAGACAGGATCTGAGGCATACGTTAGAAGCATCTAAGGTCTCAACAATCGACCGAGAAGGTATGAGATCGGAACTTTTAATTCCGCAATTATTCGATCTCAATTTATCTCGTTGAACATACATGAACGTAGATCGGTTCCCGTGGCTTGGATGTGATATTCTCGGACTGCTGGGAGGTTTCTGACCTCCGGCGTGGCAGTCGGATCGAGAAAATCGCGTCGGAACAGCCGGAACGGGCGAACGGGGTCGCTGTTCGCAGCAGGCAGGCGCCCGCCTGAGGGGCAAGCGCCCGCTCGCGACAGGCAGCAGGCGCTCGCCTGGGTAGCAGGCGCTCGCTTGCTTTGCTGCGCGAGCGCTCGCCTGGTAGGCAAGCGGTCGCTTGCTCCGGGCAGATCGCGAGCCGCGGCTTCTACTGCGGCGGACGCGCGATCTCTTGGGCGGGCGGCCATGACTGTTTAAGGGTGACCTCCAGAAGTCGATTGGGGACGTCCGGATGTTCGATGGTTCGAACGGACGTGTCCCGGGTAGTCGATTTCCAACAGTCAAACAACCGGACAGATGGATTGGACTGGGTGAGTCTTCGGACTCAGCACCCGGAGTTCATGAAATCGATCCCTGGACCTATGATGAGGCGGTACAAGATATAGATGAGCCTTCTTGGAAGAAAGCGATGAAATCCGAAATAGAATCTATGGATTCTAATAAAGTCTGGGATCTTGTAGAACTACCAAGCAGCGTAAAGCCAATTGGGTAAATGGGTCTACAAGAGAAAGAGAGGATCTGACGGAAAGGTTGAAACCTTTAAAGCTCGGCTTGTTGCGAAAGGATATACTCAGAAAGAGGGAATCGATTATGAGGAGACCTTCTCGCCGGTAGCCAAGATAAAGTCGATCCGGATTCTCTTATCCATAGCAGCTCATATGGATTATGAGGTGTGGCAAATGGATGTCAAGACAGCTTTCCTTAATGGAAGTCTTGACGAGACAAACAACCAGAAGGATTCATTGCTAAGGGGCGAGGTCATCTAGTGTGCAAGCTTAATCGATCCATTTATGGATTGAAACAAGCCTCGAGTTCGTGGTACTTGCAAATTGATGAGATAGTCCATTTTATGGATTCATCAAAGCATAGACGAATCGTGTGTATGGGAAACGTGATGGAAACAAGGTGGTGTTTCTCGGGTTTTATGTAGATAACATTTTATCATTGGCAACAATGTAAAGATGTAATCAGACATGAAATGATGGTTGTCTGGATAAATCATTATGAAAGATATAGGAAGAAGTTGGACCTCTTCTTGAGATCTTGGATCTCTAGGAGAGAACATTGTACTTCTCCTGGACATCTTACATATATATGATTGTGGTTCGTTTTAACATGCAAGATTCCCAGAAAGGTTCGTTACCTTTCAGATACGGAATGCATCTATCTAAGGATATGTGTTTTGGAACACAAAAGGAGATAGAAGCAATGAAAGCAGTTTCCTACACTTTAAGTGTGGAAAGCTTGATGAATGCATTGTTGAAAACAAGAACCTGATATCGGCTATGCGGTTAGCATAGTGGGAGGATATCAAGGTAATCCTGGAAAGGAATACTTGACTGCTGTAATGAACATTTTAAGTACTTTCGAAGTACTGGAAACTATGTTCTGGATTACGGAGCAGACAAACATTTCCTTTGGATTACATTCTCTTAGATTTCTAATCGAATAAGGACCGGTGTAAGTCGATATCAGGATATGTGTTTCACTATTAAAGGAGAAGGAGTTTTAACATGGAAGAGTGATAAGCACGATGCTTTTCGGACTCTGCCATGGGTAACCAAATAAGCGGCCTCAGAGGCAGCGGAAGTTTTGGTATAGCTCCGGGATAATCTCTGGGACTTAGATGTGATTCTTAATTTGCCAAAGGCTATGTCAATAGCGGTGCAATGGCAAATGGTAAGAAATCACAAGTCCATAAGTGTAAGATAACACATAGAGCAAGTACCACCTGATACGAGTCATCGTCGAGGGAGACGACGCTGTAGTCACCAAGATAACTTCAGAGCGGCAACCTAGAGTGCTCATTCACAAAGTACTTATTGGAAGTACAACTTAAGCACGTGATGAGTATGGGAGTCGGGAGTTTGGAGGATAAGACTAGACCTTAGTATAAGTGGGAGATTGATGGAGTAGTATACTTAATGTCTAGATTTGAGTATTCTGAACTCTGTATGCACTTTCATTTACCTATCTATTACAGACATTCATTTGCTTTTAATTATTGTTAATTAAATACATGCAAATCATAGTCCTGGATTTTATACGTTGTAGTTAGTATGGTGTGTCGGGCCCGCACAGAAGATCATACTATCGGTTACTCGTATTTAATCGAACAGTTGCTCACGACCTAGATGGACACGGACCAATCCATCGGTATAGTCGTTGTGTGAGAGAGAAGATAATTTGTCTTGATTATCTTATCACACTTGTACACTTGGTGTATTGAGCGGATCGATTGAGACTCATCAATTAGGATTGCTCGGCGATAATTGATTTGAGACTCGGAGTATTTTATTCTTAATCCCTAAAATAATTGCGGGTGTGTATATTTAATATTAGTGACTTTGATTTTTCAAAGGAATTAACCGATTTAATTATTGGGTTAATTACCGGTTAAGTTGGGTCACTATATTTTATATATGGCATGCCGTGAATTCTTTAAGGGCCAGTGTATCCCGGAAGGGTTGATAATATCCCCGAGATGAGCTCATAAGGATTTATTATGTAAACCTCGCGAGTGGATTTGTTCCGCATAATAAATAAGGTTGAGTGGTACTATTCTCGGATATAAGAGATGAATAAATTTATTAAGCAATAAATAAATTTTATTCATGGATATTTAAATCTTAAATACACGGAATAAATAATACTAAGTTGGAGAAATATTATTTGGTATAATATGGAATAATATTGGGAGTTCAATTTTATTTATATAGTGGAAAATAAATAAAATTAATATTGATAAGAATTAATAGATTTGGGTTGGACCCAATTTAATTTTCAATATTAAAGCCCAATATTTATTCTCCTTTTGATCCCCTTCGTAGCCTATAAAAGCACTACATGGTCTTCACTTTTTACTAACCTAAGTTACGCCAACAATAAAGTTCTGAGAGTGAAGAGGATCCATAAGTTCGATAGCTCGTCGCCCACCCGACGTTCGAACGGAGTGCAAGGAATACGCGGGAAGATCACGAGGTCATCATCGATTTCGTTTCTCCGAACAACGAATCGTAGGTACAATTCTCAACGCACTTGTTAATTGTTCGATTTGATTTATTGAGAATACCGTAGAACAAGGATCCAAGGATCGAACCCCGGGATGAGGGTCGAGCCGGGCGGTGGTGGTTTGACCACCGGACCGCCGGCGGCTCGTGGATCCCTTGCGGGGATCGAGTGCGCGAACCCTCGGCTGGACGCCGAGGGTCGATCGAGCCCTACGGGGCCGATCGCTAGGGCTGCGGGTTTTACCCGTAGCAGCTCGTAGCGAGCTGCGGGTTCTCCCGCAGCGGCTCGCTGGACGCGAGCCCTAGCCGCGAGCAGCGGATCGCCGGATCCGCTGCGGGGATGCTGCGAGCATCCCGGGGATGCCGCGAGGCATCCCGTGCGATCGCTGCGAGCGATCGCGAGTCCCCTCGCGGGGACTCGGCTGGGCGTCCGCGTGCCTCGTGCGCGCGACGCGTTCGGTCGGGTCCCGGATCGCGTGGGCTCGTGATTTCTCCGGCGATTGAGGTTGTCGATTGTACGAACCTCGGCTCGCGGGTTTTTCGGGTGGGGGCGGATTACGTGCCTTCGGGTGCGTGGTCTCCAAAGCCCGGACTCCGGCGGATGAGTCGGTGTACGTACGATCTCCGGCGAAGGGTTCGTTCGGGTTATCGGTTCCGCAATTTTGATAACCCGGGATAGCGAATTCCAACAAACACAACTCACAAGCTGACGCCCTGTCAAAATTAGCATCAGCTGAGGGCTCAGCAGACTTCTCAAATATTGTTTTAACAAAACTAATAATCCCATCAGTGGAACAAAGAGAAGCACATATACAAATACTTGCCGGGGCCGGGGAAGACTGGCGAATTCCCATTCAACGGTACATAGATACCGGGGAAGTACCAGCAGATAAACCCGAAGCAAGACAACTTCGTACCCGAGCGGCAAAGTATACTTTGATAAATTCACAACTATACAGAAAAAGTTATTCCCTTCCACTACTTAGGTGTGTGTCGAAGGAAGAAGGATTCAAAATCTTAGAAGAAATACATGATGGTGTGTGTGGAAACCACGCGGGTGGAAGATCCCTGGCACACAAAACCATGGGACAAGGATTTTACTGGCCAACACTGAGAAAGGATGCCGTCGGCTATGCACGTAAATGTGTCAAATGCCAGACGAATGAGCCTAATATCCATATGTCCCCGGAGACCCTGAAATCCATTTACAGCCCGTGGCCATTTGCTCGGTGGGGTATCGACTTGATCGGACCGCTAGCAACCGCCCGAGGCGGGGTGAAATTTGCGATTGTAGCAGTCGACTATTTCACTAAATGGGTTGAAGCGGAACCATTGAATAAGATTGATCAACCCCAGGTCATCAAGTTCATATGGAAAAATATAATATGTCGTTTTGGTCTACCCGAGTCAATCATTTCCGACAACGGAAAACAATTCGATGGGGCGGAGGTAGAGGAATTCTGTGAAAGATGGAAGATTAGAAGGTTATTCTCTACTCCCTACCACCCCCAGACGAATGGTCAGGTTGAAGAGGTCAATAAGATACTGAAACACACCATCAAATCAAAATTGGAAAGCCGCAAAGGAAAATGGGCGGATGAACTCCCAGAGGTGTTGTGGTCATACCGTACCACAGCTAGAAACGCCACTGGTGAGACCCCCTATTCTTTGGCTTTTGGAACGGAAGCGGTTATTCCAGCGGAAATAACGGTGTCATCACATCGTACCGCTCAGGAAATTTCCCCGGAGAATGAAGCAACCATTCGTAAAGAATTAGATCTCCTTGAAGAAAGGAGGTTAGCTTCTGATTCTCTGAATGCCATGAATAAGCAAAGAATTGCTAAACTATTCAACTCAAAAGTAAAAGCACGAGAATTCCGAGAGGGAGACTTGGTGATGAAGAAAATCTTAGGAACGCACCAAGGAGCATTGGGACTGAACTGGGAGGGACCGTTTAGAGTGAGCCACTGCCTCCAGAATGGAGCGTACGAGTTGGAGCTACTCGACGGGACCAAGGATCAGTATCGATTGGATGCGTTGCACCTAAAGAAATTCTACCACTGAGAAACTCTTTGGATAAAAGTTATTTTGAACTTCGTATGAAAATGGTATTTTTGTAAACCTTTTCTAAACTGCCTTTTGTAAAACTTTTGGTACTTGTTAAAGTATATCTATGCAGTTTTCAGCAAAAGCATTTTCTATCCTTTAAAAAAATAAATATATTTGATTTTTCACACTTTGTCTGTATAACAGAAATATATTACCCCGGTAAATCATATGAATTCCCCGGTGCAATAAAAAAATATTTAGTATTCTTGAAATACTAAGGTTCGGTAGATACCCATGAGATCTATTGATCAGGGGCCGAACATTTCTTTCAGTGCACAGATTCAATAGAGTAAAAGAAACTCAAGACTCGCCCTGAGGAAAATACTGGTCCGAGAAAATCCTAAAAGGTAAAGTATTCATACTAAAACCACTGGATCGGTCAATTCTGTTGAAAGGAGAGATTTAAAGTGGAAAAATGCTACTTAGAATCATAAAGATTCGGAGAGGTAACTAAATCTAAAAATCACTTTCACAGAACAAAAGAACTCACAAAGAAACCCAACAAAGTTTGATAAAACTTGGGTGTGAGCCAAAAGTTATCTATTCACAAGAATAATAATTCATCAAACAAGCTAAACTGACTTGTAAAGTGATAGATAATAAAGGGAAGATAAACCCTGAATAAAATGGTGATAGGGCCATTAGTAAGACCCAAAGGATAAACATCCAAAATAACATACTAAGTTATTACACACCAGCAAAATATCAATACTTGTTCCAGGCAAAAACTGCCTGTAGAATCCGAATGCAAAATAAGCAAATATTGTTTTTTGGCAACTAAGCCCAAACCGAACAGAAAATAAAGATTCAAACCTCTGAGCTTTTTACACTCAGAGTAGTTATCAAATTTAGCAGACTCCTGGGCTGTTAGACTCAGGAGGTAGAACCACCATCACCTGGGGGAGTTATCAGGGTATCTTTTGGCTTGCCATCAGGCCCGACACCAAGAAGATCCATTTCCTCCCCTTCACCATCACCTTCATCATCAGAAGCTTCAACAGGAGTTTTAGCAGGCTCACCAGGCATGGAGAGAAGACTGTATGTGGGCCACCATTTCATGTCTATGCCGTGGACAACTTCCAGATCCATAAAGGGCTGTGGAACTCTGGCATCCAGAGTACACCCTTTCATGTGAGCTTTGAGGAGTTGTAAACCATAGTCCCTGGCCCCATCATTCTTCTCCTTTGCTGCAGACCTGATAAGATCAGCATAAGCAGTTACATAGAGCAGGTCAGCCAATACTCGGGGGTTGTGAGCAGGAGAATCTAACAGGGCTTCAAGCTCTGAGACCCTCTCCATGGACTGTCCAAAGTCATCTTTGGCCTGTTTCAGTTCCATGGTAACTTTGGCCACCTCCTCTTTGAGCTCTTTCTTTTCCCTGGTAAAGCTGTCCTGTGCATCCTCAATTTCTTCTTCTTTTTCTTTAACGGTTTTCAAGGCCTCCTGCATCTTAGACTTCAGCTTCCCCACCTCTGCCCGTGCAACATCTGCAGCCTTCTTCCACCTATCTCTGTCCCCTGTTGTGGCAGTGTATGCAGCTTTAAGCTCCTGTACTTGTGCCTCTTGTTTGCTGCTGGTAGTTTTGAGCTTGGACACTTCAGTTCTGATTTTTTCAGCCATGTTGTGAGCACCAGAAATGGCAACTGCACTTTGACTGGCCAACTTTAGGGCCAGGGAAAAGGCATGCTCCTCATGGTCCATCATTTCATTGAGCTCTGAAGTCCAGCACCTACCAACAACATCAATTGAGTCACCTACTGGATTGCCCAGGGTAGTGACAGGGTCAATGGGGCCTTTTCCAGAGTAGAAGGGAAGCAGAACTGAGGGGAGATTTTCCTGGGAAAACCTACCAAGAAATAAAACAGAAGAGTCAATTGAGTGAACTGTGCAATATGAGAAGAGTGTAAATAAATAAAAACTTACTTGGTAAAGAGTATCTTTTCAACTCCAAAAATAGACTGATTTTTGTCAGCACGAGGGGGAGAATCCGTCACCTCTATAATACCCTCATCAATCTTTTTCCTTTTCTTGTCGCCTTCGAGCTTGACTTGTAGAAGAGTTGATGACCCAGAAGGGGGTAAGCCTTGACTTGGAATAACATCAGCCATCACCACGTCTGGTGGCTGAGAGGTTTCCTTGTACGAATCCACAACATCCATAATCCCTGAAGGATCTGTCTCACCGCCCTGTGCCGAAACCGTGCGGGATCTGGTACGGGAAGCCGGAGCACCAGGTGTGCCGCCCCGAGTTTTTGCAGATCCCCGTCCACCAATACTGGTGGAACTGGTTTTGGCCTTGCGAGCCTTAGCGGCCAGGGCTGGGTTTGGGAGTCCCAGGCGATCAAACAACTTATTATCTGCCATCTCGGTAGGTTTTAACTCAAATACTGTAGAGAAGAACTCTGCACGGGAAAAGTAAAACAATTACTCCCGACAAAAAGTATTACAATTTCCCTGGGAAATATACTCCAAGGAGATAAAAGAAACTTATGAAAAATGAAGGAAAAATACCAAAACAAGGTTGATCCTCAACGAACGGGGGGCAAAACAAGCCTGCTGCGTCAAGAATACTGTCGTCGTTTAGATAATCCGAATCTCTTTCTTCGGCCGGGATACACTGTGCCAAAAGATTTGCCGTCTCCAAATCCCATGGGAAGGAGCAGGTCGCCCGCTTAAGTCGCGCACCTACAAAATACCAACGAGTTTAGATCAGTTTAAACTGTAAAATATTAAAACTTTGAATACTTACTTTCTTCCTTAACACCATAAGTCAAAGGGACTTCGATCTCCCCTTCTCGGGTTTGAGTTCTCCATCTCCCCGAAACAAAAAACCATCTATCCCAACAAGTCAGATCCTTTTCTTCGGGCTCTCGAATTTTCAACATATATTTCTTGTGGCGGACGGTGTAGTCTCCCAGCGAATTCTTGTTGAAGTTGACTGGACTGAAGAAAAGATGGAACTCATCCCCAGTAATGGGTCGAGAGAGTCCCACTTGCCCCAATACAGTCAAAACTCCATAGATCTG
This sequence comes from Euphrasia confusa, assembly GCA_954870475.1. Taxonomy (NCBI): domain Eukaryota; kingdom Viridiplantae; phylum Streptophyta; class Magnoliopsida; order Lamiales; family Orobanchaceae; genus Euphrasia; species Euphrasia confusa. Next base: position 14,389,276 of record OX940953.1, read on the forward strand.
TGCCCATCCATTCGGATGGATCTGATGAGGAGCCACACCCCACCGGTTCAACAAGCCTGAAACTGAAGGATGCAGGGGAAACCGCAACCCTTGATCCATTGCGTCGACGGCGATGGCCACCATGCCCGGAGGTGGACAACAGGCGGATTCACCCTCTTCTGGCGCATGCAAATGCACGTTGTAGGGAATCCGCCGATCGTCCCTCCAGTCGGCTAGTTGGGCCGCCGTCACCGTGCTTTCTCGGCCGTGAGCACCCCATTCCTGGTGGTTCGGTCTGGATGAACTGCTGAAACGGTCCTCTCGACAGGTACATAAGGGTGGGCCTCCTCCAGTTCGTCTAGACGGAACGCCGGCAGGGCCGACGCGGCCTCTTCCATGAATTTCTTTTATTTACACTGTAAATAAAAAAAGAAAAATTACAGAGGAAGAAAGAAAATTCTTACCAAAATCTGGATCTGAAAGGTCGATAAACACTTGGAGTGAATTTTGAAATTCTAAACTCCTATGTGTTTATTGATTTCTGAAAATCAATTTCTACCGTTTTTCCATCCAACGGTGAGGATTGAAGGAGGGGAAGAGATAGCAGTTACCGAGGAAAAACACACTCGAGTACGTCTCCACTACCCATCAAACCCTAAAAATATTTGGCCAGGATAATGCCACGTGGCAATCCACTCCTGACAAGGTAAGTTGAAAAAGTTACCTTCTTTTTCAAATTTATTATTATTTTATTACTGTTAATTATGGATAAGTATCAGAATACTTATCTCATTCAAATAAAAATATAGAATCATTTAAGGATCGAAACTCTGATTTATTTCACCGGGAAAAATCCCAAGAAATGAAACCTGGAAGATAAACCCAGGAAAGGTAATCTTACATAAGAAAATACAAATTACTTCTCGAATAGATTTCACGGGGAAAGAGACCCCCAATTATCTTTTGCAGGAGAATTTAGAGCTATCTTCAGAATCAGTTCACAGATCAATGATCTCCTCTCCATCCCTTCCAAACACTCCAATGCTAAAAGACTTTTGCCCACGCAACTCCAGGAAGATGATTCCGCTCACTGAAACCAACCGACGCTCACAAAACTTGCTCCAACCGTCAGTCAGTACCAGACGCCGACCATCCTTCTCCATTTTCACCGTTCACATTCTTTCAAAAGCATCTATCAAAGCGACGTCCTGTCCAGCAAGCTCCGGAAACTTCTGCGAAAAAAATAAAGACAAAGGCAGCTTAGCCTTCATCGACCGATCTCTAATCCTAAAGGAGAAGCTCGTGATATTATTCGGGTACACTTCTTTATTCCAAATGAAATCCATGATATGAAGCCGTAATACTACTTGAAGAGCCTTTAAAGGCGTAAAAATAGCATTAAATGAAGAATCAACCACCGACAGAAAGTCAGAATGCAGATTCCGAGACGCAAAGACCAAGATATTCAAACACAATCTTCAGGGAAATCGAAGTTGAAAACTCCAATTTTCCTGGGGGCCTATGTTATACCCGATAAAACGGTCACCGACACGTGTCAACAATGAGGTAGCCACGTCATCAGATACATAAGTCAGGAACAACCTGTGGAAAAAGACCTAAAAAGGCAACTAACAGAAGTCAGAGAAGAGCTTGGACAGGAACGATCGCACGGTAGGGTCAGACTTATTACACGGGAATATCCGGGGGGAAGGTGTCAGAGTCAACAGGCGGTCAAACGGGACTTGACGGGGAAAGGAGATAAAGTCATTGTTAAGAGCTAAGTGGGTTTTTAATGCTAGATATTAGTGGAGTTGTGGTCCAATAGGAATCCGATAAGTGGGCATTAGGTGGCATAATCTTGCCATGCATGGGTTAGTATAAATAATGGGGATGTAAGAGAGGAAAAGGGACATGCAAACCTTGATTTCTATAATGATTTTTAAGTATGAATATTTGAATAAAGAGGTGCCTTGAGCATCCATTTTCTACTTATGATTTCTGCTATAACTAATTCCTCTTGCTAGCTTACCTATAACAAATTTACCATTTTGTGTTGTTGCCAAAACCCTCTGTTACCAGCAAATTACACCATCAAAGAGCAAAAACAACCCAAAACACTATGATGACTGATATAAATTGCTTTCTAGTACGATGATTGTGAATTTTTCCGCCTGGTTGACAGTGAACTAGCTAAACTCCAAAATGGTATTGTAGCAAGATTGAAAGCGCAAATTGATAAGTTGGAGCATGATAACAGGGTGCTCAAAGGAAGACTGGATACATTCACTAATAAGTGTGTTGGTTCATCATCTCATTTTGAGTACCGTATTATGTAACCCTTGTCGAATAAAATGATTATCGGTTTTTTGTCGTTTGTCGAATCAATAATTTACCTTATCGAATGAGGAAATAACTTGTTGAATATTGACGTTATGTATTAGGGAGGGAGCGGTCATCCTGCATTGAATATATAGTTGGTAGGATGTCTTAAATTCGTAATAAATTTTAGAGTTTACCTATTAAAATATTAGTTGTGGATATCTCTGAAACAAATAAGGTCGAATTCTAAGTAAGTTTTATTTGGATTGTGGATTTGAACTAATATTTGGGACTCTGTAATGGTCATTCGATAAGGCTTTTTTATCATTCGACCAGATTATTTTATCATTCGACAAGGCCTATTTCTCATTCGACAACAGTTAATTGTTATTCGACAAGGGTTACTTGTCATTCGAGGAGGGTTATTTATAAGTCGAAATAGATAAATAATTAAAAGACGAATTATTCATTAAATTTCAAAATAATATTACGGGTACATCAAATAAGAGAATAAACACTAAATTGATCAGACATCACTATCGACCACTGGAGGCGGTGGTTGACCAATCCTCCTGCGAAAGTTTAGAACTTCGCAGGCGCTGCGGTTAAACACAACGACTTCAAAATTTTCCACTAGATTTTTTCGATTAATCGGGAAGTAGTGAAACACGAAGAACCAACCTTCTTGAACGCGGTGATCCCTATAGAAACTGGGTCATCCCCGACCAAAGTATAAATTGTCGTTTACTCGGGTTACTGTGACGTCGTCATGGTCGTTGTTAACATCGTATAACTGGACCACCTTGTTCTCTAGGTTCCCGGCGTGCCGCGCAAATTGTGGAGGAAGTAGAAGATTGGTTGTCCAATCCCCAATCATAACTTTAAAGAATTTTCTTTCCATGTTTTGAGATTGTGATTGTGAATAGTTCTTTTGATGGGGAAGAGAGGAGAATCGATTCCAATACACCAATTAAATAGAGTTCTGCCTTATGGCATAATGTGATTTAATACCTATTCAACCACGTCTGGTTGTTTTATGACTCAATTTAATGATAATTACTCATTCGACAAGGGCTACTTGTCGAATGAAAAACATTCGACAAGTGATAATTGTCTTTCGACAATAGTTATATCTCATTCGCCAAGGGTTAACTCCCATTCAACAAGAGTTATTTCTCGTTCGCCAAGGGTTAACTCCCATTCGACATGAGTTATTTCTCGTTCGCCAAGTGTAACACCCACTTTTCGCGTCTAATATTTTAAACCCATTTAAATTAATTTACATATTTATTTCTTTCATAAATCCCAATTAAAGTACAAAAATAAAAATTAAAGTTTGTTAATATAATTATCACAATAAATATAAACGTTTCATTTCATTAAACTCAATAATATATATATATATATATATTATCGAAAATTATCGTCTCCGGTAAACCGAAGCGACATATAATATTCTTCCATAGGAATTTGATGACCTGTGCTTGGTCTATCTTGTTCAGTGATTCTGCTTCCACCCATTTGGTGAAATAATCAACTGCCACTATGGTGAATTTTACCCCTCCCCGGCCCGTCGCCAGTGGTCCGATCAAGTCGATCCCCCAACGAGCAAATGGCCAAGGACTGTACAGGGATCTCAGCATCTCCGGGGAAGTCCTAATGGTAGGCCCTATTACTTGGCACTTTACACATTTACGGGCGTAGCCAATGGCGTCCTTCCGAAGGCTTGGCCAGTAATAGCCTTGACCCATTATTTTATGTGCCAGGGATCTCCCCCCGGCATGGTTCCCACAGACGCCGTCGTGGACCTCTTCCAGGAGTCTCAGTCCTTCCTCCTTCGACACGCATTTCAGCAGTGGAAGGGAATAACTCTTCCGGTAGAGATCCGAATTTAAGATTGTATATTTTGCTGCTCGAATTCGCAATTGTTTGCCTTCGGTTTTGTCTGGCGGCAATTCCCCAGTATCTATGTACCTTAGGATTGGTGCTCGCCAGTCCTCACCGGATACGGGCAGAATTGACAGTTGTTCTGCTCTTCGATCTACCGAGGGATTCAATAACTTAGTCAACATGATTTTTGAAAAATCTGCCGAGCCTTCCGAAGAGGCTAGCTTTGACAAGGCGTCTGCCTGTGAGTTATGTTCCCTCGGGATTTGTTCGATTACTATCTCTGGGATCTTTTTACAAAGTGATCCTACCAGCTCCAGGTGTTTGATCATTTGTTCTCCCTTGGCTTCATACTCACCAGTCACATTGTTTACAACCAGTTGGGAGTCCATGAATATGATTAATTTTTTCACACCAACGGCTATGGATAATTCTAGTCCCGCGACGAGAGCTTCATATTCAGCCTCATTATTCGACGCAGGGAACTCGAATTTAACCGCCTGGGTGATAGAATCTCCCTCGGGTCCAAGTAGTACTATACCGGCCCCCGAGCACGCTGTGGTTGCTGAACCGTCCACGTACAGTTTCCACGCGCGTGATTGATTATTTGACTTTTCCGGGAACGTCAGTTCCACAATAAAATCGGCCAACACTTGGGCCTTGATTGCTGTCCTGGGGCTGAAGGTTATGTCATACTGACTTATCTCCAGAGCCCACTTCAGGAGTCTCCCGGTAACATCGGACCGGTGCAATACTTGCCTTAGCGGCATGGTTGTTAAAACCTCTACGGGGTGCTCAGAAAGATACGCCCGGAGTTTTCTCACCGCCACTATCAGGGCATAAGTGAGTTTTTCTAACGGTGTGTACCGTACTTCTGCTTCATGCAGGACTTGGCTTACAAAGTACACGGGAAGATGTTTTATTCCATCTGCCCTCGTCAGAACTGCACTGATGGCATGTTCCGACGCGGCTAGGTATAAAAACAACTTTTCCCCGGGCTTCGGAGCCACAACCACTTTGGGACTAGATAGATACTCTTTAATTTGCTTGAAAGCTTCTTGAGCATCTTTTTTCCAGTGGAATTTATTTCCTTTGATGGATGCAAAGAAAGGACGGGTTTTATCCCCCAAACAGGAGACATACCGGCTCAGGGCGGCCAAGCAACCTGTTAGGCGCTGCACACCCTTGATATCCCGGGGTTCCCGCATTTCCAGTATGGCTCTGATCTTTGCCGGGTTGGGTTCAATCCCATGTTCCCCGACTACATGCCCTAGGATCATACCTTTCCTGATACCGAAATTGCACTTTTTGGGATTCAGTTTCATATTGTAGTGCCCCGGAATCTTAAAGACTTCTGCAAGGTCTTTTATGTGATCCGCTTCATTCTTGCTTTTCACAATGATATCATCGATATATACTTCAACAGTTTTACCGATTAAATCTGTAAACATCATGTTTACTAACCTTTGATATGTGGCCCCGGCGTTCTTCAAACCGAAGGGCATTCTTTCCCAGCAAAACACTCCTTTTTCCGTGTAGAACGTCGTGTGCTCTATGTCGTCTGGGTGCATCGGAATCTGATGATAACCTGCTTTAGCATCGATTGTTGAAAATATAGCATGACCTGTCAAGTTATCGACAAGGTGATCAATGTGTGGCATCGGAAAGTGGTCTTTGGGACATGCATTATTCAGATCTGAAAAATCTATGCATAGTCTCCAGGCGCCTACTGTCTTCTATACCATCACAGCATTGGATAACCAGGTGGCATCGCTCGAGGCTTGCCTCACCAGTTTATTCTCAATCAATTTGTTTACTTCCCCGGCCAGTGCTTCGCACTTCTCGGGCCCCATTTTCCTTCGCCTCTAGGCTATAGGTTTTCTCTTGGGGTCGATTTTTAACCGATGGCATGCATGTTTGGGATCTATCTTTCCCAAATCCGCACTTGACCAGGAGAAGGTACTCTGATTTTCCTTGAGGAAACTTATTAGTCCACTTCGAGTGTGCTCTAACATATGTGTACCCACGATAACTTGCTTATAAGCTTGCTCGGGATCCAACACTATGGAGTCTAAGTTTTCGACCACTTCCATGGCAGTTCCTTTCCGGTACTTGGTTCCCGTCCTGGGATCATAATCCTCGTGCTCTGGCCCCATGCGATCTTGAGTTTGGCTGGTGGAAGCTGTTCCCGCACAGGGATCTTGCCCTGGGGAATCTGCTTCCTTTCCCGGAACCAACTCTTGGATCGCTTCTGGCCCCACGGTATTTATAACATCAGGAGACTGGGATTCCAATCCAGTACTAGTAACTTCAGTCACTCGGGACTTTTTGTTTTGCTCATCCTGTGAGTCTTTAGTGTTTTCCACCAGACTCTCCTGGGGATTTGCATTTACAGCTAAGTTATCAAGATCACAGAAATACAAAATACACTTCTTTGCCATTAGTAGATCGCCCCTAACGGTGCCAACCGCACCGGAGGGAGTAGGGAATTTTACACAATAGTAGTAGGATGAGGCTACCGCTTCGAAAGCGTCCAAAAAGGGCCTACCTAAGAGTGCGTTATAGCCGCTCTCCCTATCTATTATTACAAACTCCAAGTTCCTAACCAACATCAGACCTGGATTCTTGACATCTTTCAACTCCACCGGCAGAACGATCTTGCCATATGGATGTACCACGTCGTTGCCAAAACCTTTGAGTATCAGATCGCACGGTGAGACATAACGGGCCAGCTTGCCCATCTGATCCAGGGCATTCTTATACAGAACATTGCAGTGAGCACCGTTGTCAACCAAAGTGAGAGACACATCGATTCCCAGGATCCTCGCCCTGATCACCAGGGGTTCATCCCTCGGGAATTTGGCCTCAGCTCGATCCCGTGGCGTGAAATATATCACCACAGTGTCACAGATTGTTGCACTCTGCGAAGGCGCAGTAGCCATCAGAACTTCCCACATAGCAAAGTCTCTTTTGCGTTTCCGCTTGCTGTCTTCAGTTAAGGGCCTGACACCACCAATCATCATAACTTCCTGGGCACCCGGAGGTCCCGGAATATTTTGATTCTGGCCCGGTGCAGCTGGTGGAGGGCCCTGGGGATTCTGACCCCGTGGCTCATTCCCTACATCCCCGGGACGGGGGAGGTACTGCCACAGTTTTCCCTCATTGAACAGCCTCCACAATTGCCTCAGTAACTGACGACACTGGTTTGTTGAATGGCCGTGTTTCTCATGGAAATCACACCATAGGTTCGGGTTCAAATTCTCTGGGGGAGTGTTAATAGGCGGGGGCCTAGTTAACACATCTACCCTCTGAGTCAGGAACACCTGCAAAATGGCCTCCGGGGCTTTACCGGTTTCACGCCGAATATTGGCTTCCAGTTCTCTTATTTCATCCATTCTGGGATCAGTACCGGTTTTCACACCGGATTTCTTTCCAATATAATTTGGCCTTTTCTCCGAAGAGAATGGGGCCTTCTTTTTGGTTTCGCCCAGGCCCCGCGGGGTCCTGGTCAACCTTTGATATGCTACCTCAGCGGCAGCTTTCACACGAAATTCCTCATAAGATTTTGGATAGTTTTTCATCATAGATTTTTGAACAACTTTGAGCTTCTTCTCAAACCGGTCATGGCGGTATGGAGTTTTAAATTCTCATTTATATCCTCTCCGCCAGCCAGGAGAAGTTCCTCAACTCGATCCACATACCTTTCATCCGACTCCTCATCATCCTGTTTTGTCCCGAGTAGGCGTTGGCTCTGGTCCAGTCTCACAGCCTTAGAGGAAAAATGCGTCACGAACCTTTGCACCAAATCATCGAAACATTTAATCGAATGTGCAGGGAGGCCAGCGTACCATTTGTGGGGAACATCACCCAACGTAAGGGGAAAGAGTCTACAGCGCGTCGCATCAGTTGCGCAGCGACCGGACATGTAAGACCTGAACCTACTCAAATGAGTCTCTGGGTCAGTTTTACCGTCATAGACTAAGGATTGCATGGGGAGGATTTCAGTTTGCATGGATGCATGTTCAACCTCTGGGGCCAGGGGTTCATTTTTGTAACCTGAAGGTACATGCACACCCTGTCCCTCATTCATTCGTCTCTCCAACTCAGCATATTTCTGCTTCAGATCTACGATCTCCGGGTCCTCCGCCCTAGCCCCTCGGGCCCCAGGCACAGGAGAACCCTCCCGATACCGGTGCATGTCACTCTGGCTGCCTTTCCTTCGACGATCCGTCGAAGTGGCCACAGATTCAACATTTCGGTTTAGATCTATCACCGGGTGCTTTTTTCGCTCTCTCCTGCGGAGGCGTTTGACCTTCTCTGGAGCCACTGTTGTGGCATGTCCAGGTGTCATGAAAGCACCGGTTGCATGTTTCAATGGAGTTTTCAAAACGTATTTTCTGTGCATAAGAACATGCACGGCTTCATCAATTTTTTCTAGAGTATCCAGATTTCCGAATTTGATTGGGGGCGGAGCCACAATGGGCGTCGACGGCCCACCCAAATCATACGGGTGCAAACGACGAGCACGGCGGCGAGAACGATGACGGCGAATAGGAGCTCTTACCTGAGAATCCGAGTGCAGATCGGTTTCTGCATGGCCGTCGGCGGGGCTTTCCTCATCGACAATCTGGATTGGCGGCGGTGGTGCGTCTCGGTCGACGGGTTCTGGGTCTGCCTCAGCCGCCGGAGCGTTGGGATCCTCGATAACCGCCTTGCCCATGACGTCGCGCCACCGGCCGGAATCACCAGAGTCGTCGGATGCCGTCGCGCCTTCTCTCTCGTCTGCCATTTTTGTCGCCGGTTAAACCTCTAACTTCGATGCGTAAAACCTGATCTCCTTCTAGCACCACTGTTCGGACCCTTTTTCTCTAAATCACACTATTACTGGAACGGGGGGGTATATAAGAATGGGAACCAAGCAGATATTTATTTGTTAGGACAAGTTATAGATCGAAGTTTGTATGTTGCCGGAAATCTGGAAAATAGGATGAACATCAAAGTGTTTTTGAGCTTAAAGCTCTTTTCCATTACTTATAGAGTTATAGTATTTTGGAAATAAAAAAAGGTGAAGTCCTTTCCTCCTCCCTTCTCTCTCTCTTATATACTAGTGGTTTGCATGAGCATGCAAGCTCTCATAATGCCACCTATTAGCCTCCTATCACATCTAATCCCACTAATGAAGACTTTTAAGCCATTACATTAAATACCCACTAATTTTGTCTTTCACTTGCTGCATGTCACCAGAGGCGCACCGCCTCTTGCCTGGAGCCTTATCTGACTGATCCCCTAATCTGGTACGGGGCTGTCTTCCTGGGGCTACTGTTGAGCTCGCCTGGTACCTTCTTCATACATGGCTTCAATTCTGACTTTGGTCCGCCGTTTGACCACCTCCTTGATGACGTGGCTCCGGTCGTCTGGACACGTGTCGGTGTTGGATTTTTATGGTGTAACACGGTGTTTTCAGGAAAGGGGAAGGAGAGCAAGTATGTTTTTCTCCAGCAGGAGTGGAGAGCCTTCTGCATCAAAAACAATTTCAATAGAGAAATGACTTTGCGCTTTACGTATGACCCTGCTTCGACAACACTGCACATCATGCAAGCACCCCCTCTCTGAAAAGGATGTTGGTTTTTTAGTAATTCTGTTAAATTCTGTTAAATTATGAACAATTTGGGCTGTGTCCTTTTCTTCTGCTTTTGTGAATGATGGTACAATTTGGGCTGTGTCCCCTTTTAGCATTCCGGTGCTATATTTTTGTGAATTTTGAAACAATTTGGGCAGTGCCCTGTTCTAGCAGTATGTAGTTATATTTTTGTAAATTTTAGTAGTACAATTGGGGCAGGTCCCTTCTAAGTATTTAACCTTTTTTTGGTGGTTTAATTTATGATTCTCTAATTTTTTATATCTTTGATTATGCAAATTTTAGTAGTACAATTAACTAGCTTTGATTATGTACCTGTTGATGCAATTGTGATTTAAAACAAACAATACACATAATAGTACAAACTCAAACCCGATTCACTAATTCAATGATTTAACCAAACCAAATTAAACTTTAACATATATACTGCACTAAACCAAAACAAAACCACAAAACCATAATATCAGATTTTTTAACAATTACACAATTGTTTTCAGAACATGAATTAAACAACATTTGCACAACACAACTATTCAGATTGTCTACAACCCAAATGAAGCATAATCTATCAACTTGAATGAAGCAGAACCAAAAACTTTATTTTTCCAGAATTCTTCCTACGTTCCTTCTTCACAGTCCTGTAATGGCATTTCCATATTCACATCTCATCCCATTTCATGTCATATGGCCCATCTCATGTCATATGGTCTGATCACTGATCAATAATCTGCATTGCAAAAACAACATTTCAAATTAATTTGTAAATGGATAAAATATCACATTTGTTCATATTTAAAGCTCAGAGGATGAACACAGAAAACTGATTTGGGGCTTAGTGTTCTGCACCATAAGAATTATATTGATGAACACTCTAATTCATGCTGATCAAACTGATTTGGGGATTAGGGTTAGGGTTCTGCATTTGAACCTAATTCTTTGAAAAATTGGGGAAAAGTGGAAATTCAAGAAATTTATGTCTCAGTGTTCAACACCATAAGAATTATATAAGATAAACACTCTAATTCATGCTGCTACAAAAATAGAAAAAATCGATCAAATTGATTTGGGGATTAGGGTTCTTCATTTGAACATAATTCTTTGAAAAATTGGGGGAAAGTAGAAATTCGAGAGATTTATGTTATGAACAGACGGATTACTACACAATCAAACCAAATTCATTTCAAATTTCAGTAGTCGACGCGAGTTTACCTCGGCTATGGCTATCGTTTGGATCAAAATATTCCGCCATTGAACACTGATTTCTCCCACGCCTGAGCAAGATGTACCACCGACTACGTCTCTGAATCTAATTTCTTCGAATATAATCCAATGTGTGTTTTCCAGAAAATTAGGGTTCTACGTGCGGTCGGGGGAGAGAAATTGGGGATGAAAACGTTGAAAAACGATTGAAATGAGAAAGAATGAAAAGGGCATTTACGTATTTTCACATATAACATTAAGATTTATAATAAAAAATATTTTATAATAAAAAAAACATTTTCTAAATTAATTTTATGTTTTTTAAATAATAAAAATGTATTAAAATCATTTTTTCCTTTTTTTTGAAACCTTGACTTTGTCAAATGCCTCATAAACAAGAGGCCTTTGAGAAGTGGCTCTTTAGCCAATAAAACCAATAAAAAATGAGCAGTATAATTCTTAAAAATAGAATGACTAGTAGTATAATTTTTCAAATTAGATATATAATTTATAAAAATAATGGTAAATAATATAAACATTATAAAGTATTTTAAAATAACAATATTAATATGCAAATTTTCATTTTAATTTTTAAAACGAGGGAACAAATAATTTTGCACATAAATTATTGTCTTTATAGTTTTTTATGTATTAATTAATTGATTAATTTTTGTTGAACTATTTTTTGATAATTTAATTACACACTTTTCTTACATATTTTAATTTACAAATAATTAATCATTCCCATTTGACCTCTCTCTATTGCATATATTTTCACCATGCATGCTAGCATGCACGCCATGGCCACTATGATTTGTGTTGACCAACTTGATCACACCACTCATAAAAACAAATCTATCATTCTAATTAAAAATTAATTTTAAAAAAAAAGTGAAACAGAAAAAGAAAAAAAAAAGAAAAATTAGTTAGAATAATATAGTAAATGAGCCCCCACAATAGAAAATTGAAATCCAAACAAAAGAGAAACAAACAACCTTCATACACACATAAGACAAAAGCACAGTTTGAATTCTGTACTATGGGCTATGAACATGATCCACACTCATCACACTAACCAAACAAAACCTAAATTAATATTATTGCAAGTACTACTCCCTTCTTTTAATTAGTATTTGCACACTAATTTGGTTGATTCAAATAAATAAAAAAAATTATAATAAGTGTTGAAAGAAAGTTTCAAAAATTATTTGAAAAATAACAAAGTATGAGTTTAAATAAAATAAATGTATAAAGTGAATGTTAAAACAATTATAAGTAAGAGAGATAATTAGGTTCATCTTTTAAATTTGACAAAAGAAGTATTATTGTTTTTTTATGAAAGAGGGATTACAATATTTTTAATTATAATAATTAAAAATACAATTATAAAATAATCAATCATAAATACAATATTTAAAAATACAGTTAAAACTATTTATTTATTATTTTATATTCTTCTATTTCAGGATATTAGGCACATTTTATTAATAATTCAAATAAAATGTTGATAATATCTTGGAACGAAGCTAGTTATATGAGTAATTATTTTTATTGAATTAATTAGGTACAATTAAGATTATAGTACGTATACTAATTTGATTTTATTTTTATATAATATGGAATATATATTCTGTGAGCAGTGATTTTGAAATAATCTTTATACATGATGTTGAAACACGTTATCATAACCACCACAATAATTTAGTCCCCCGCTTTAAAAATTGAACCCCACCACTCCACATCAAAAAACAACTTCCGAATCCCAAGAAACAACTCATCATTTGTTCTGTCCGTTGACTCATTATTCCAAAATTCTACATAGTATAATTTGCATTTTAAATCACTTTACAATATTAAAAATTTACTTAGAAAATAGTTTTCTAAATTATATTACTGCGTATGCCGCATTTTTAATACACAGCTCGATTTAAAAACGTGTTGAAAATAAATTAATTAATATAATCAAAATTTACGAGTGTTTACTTAATTAAAAATATTTAACAATATTTGATACTACAATTTAATATTTTATTATATTTGAAATAAGTATTCTTAAATCCATACACATTATTAAGAAAAATATCAAATCTCTATTCTATTTTCAATTAAATATTTTTAAATTTTAAATCAGATACCAAAATAATTAATATTTAAATAATTTTAATTAATACTAAAAAAATTGAAAGTCTAAAAGTGGTAAAAGAAAACAACTCAACACCCCTTATATGTAAACTTTATGAAATTACACAACCTTTTCTTTTTTATATAGTAATTAATTTAATGCAACTCAATACTAATCTTTAGGCGAAATAGATCGATCCTTTTACTTTGCATCTTTCACTTTAATATGGTGACTTTATTTCGTATTTATCTCAAAATGTTACTAAGATAACTCATGCTTTGTATTAAAAGAATAACATTAATACATTTTTGCATCTGATATAATTTTATATGATTAGGAGTCATGATTAATTAGTTTGTTAATACAATTTTGGAATCCATGAATATCATCAAAATTTATCCTTTTCTTCCTCGGTTCTAGCTTCATCTGTCTACATATTTGTTTTTATAATTTACAAAAACAAGTGTGCAAGAGACGAGAATTACTAATTTATTATATTAACTATTTGAGTTATCACACTAATTAAGTGGAAGAGTGGCTATGAAAATTAAAGCATTACTCCGTATATAAGATACGTAACATGAAATAATCTGAATCAAGACGATCGGTAGAAACATTTGAACAATCGTGAAATGTAGCTATTTGTTTAAAGATATATATTTTCTTAATATATGTATTTTCAAAGAAAATATTGTGGAATTTTGAATGGAGAAAAAAAATGTGAATTAATTTATACAGAGAGGTACGTAATTGCTGTTAGGATTTGCGCCTAACTTCGTCTCTACAAGAAACGATAAACACGGAACGAGAAACGAAAGAAATTATAAGCAAAAATAAAGAACACGTATTTATAGTGGTTCACCCGAATAGGCTACGTCCACTTTGCCGCTGCAGATCCTTTCACTAGAATAATAATTGACTCCGGGGAGTTTACAAACGCACACACACGATCTCAGTAATCTCACGCTCTCAATTATATCTCTATTCTAGTCTTTTGTGGTCGGTTAACCCTAAATACACGAGTAGGGCTGTTTAAATAGGGGTAGGAGACTTGGAGGAGAAGAAAACACGTCCGCGGCTGAAAAGCCCCCGCTTGTCGGCCGACGGCTCAAGGGTGTCGGCCGACACCCATCCCGAAGTTCGGGTTTCAGCTCGGGTTGTGCCTCGCATTCCACAGAATATCAATTCTGGCTCCATGTCGGCCGACAGGGCCTGGTGTCGGCCGACACCAGGCCAAAACTCCAGCTGGCCTCCGCGGTGCACTCCCGACGCACGTCCGACTTCGATCCGACGTTTTTCTTTGTCCCCTCCGGCGTGAATAAACCTTCACACCCAACAATCTCCCACTTGAAGTTAATTCACGACCCCTATCTTCTCTTCTCACTTGGAGGCGAATCTCGATCACCTCCCACTGCAGCGGCATCCCCGGTTCTCACCAACATCGCCCAGTCGAAGTCTTCACCGACTTCGACGCATTACGACTTCTCAGGTTCCTCCAGGCCTTTTTCACCTTGCCATCCCCGGTAACCTTCTCTTCACCTTGCGATTCACCTTCGGACCTCCGAAATCGCAACATCGAAACCAAGCTCTTCCAAGCTCCCAGATGTCGCCTCCCCGAATCGCTAGTGAAACGGCTAACCTTCACTGGATGATCACCACCGGCATTCGCATGCCCATCGTCTATCCCCGACGACCCTTTCTGATAGCCTCCAACATACTCATCGTCAGCTTCACGACTAACGACTCCCACCGCATGGGATATGTCGGCCTTCTCAACAATGCCCTTCGACTTTTCCGTAAGACTTCCTCCAGCAGAGACGCAAGGAATCTTACCCGAATGCATTCTCTCGTTTCTCACGGACGAGTCACCGTGTGACAATAACGAGGTCGCCTCGTTTCTCATTGCCAGCTCCCACTTGCTCGATTTCCCAGCCAACATTGCCTCTTTGTCTCGACTTGAAAGCTCGTGACTGGTCTTCAAGATCTCATCCGGTTGGTCCTCTCACCGGAAAATCTTCCACATCACTTCTCAGCTTTCCACTCTTCGACTCTCCCTCGAACACCGAGAATCGAACTTTGCTCTGCTCTTCGAGAACCGAACTCCGATCCATGCGAGAATTTCCCGAACTCTCCCTCGCACGACCCAGTCCGCAATGCTCAGGCGCATTGGTGTTGTCGGCCCCACCAATATCGTCACGACCTCCAGCCGTAGTGTAAAGAGTGCCCGTCTTACGACCTCGAGCAATCACCATCGCACCCTTCGTCACTTTCCAAGACCCATCATCGAAGGTCACCCTATGGCCGTCTCTCGCAAGCTGACTGACCGAGATCATATTTCTCTTCAGCTTGGGCACATACCTCACCTTCGAAAGCTCCAACGTCTGTCTACGAGACGTCTTCAATGTCACGTTTCCAATACCACCAACCTTCAAAGTCCGACCATCCCCGAGGCGAACTTTCCCACGATTACCAGCAACGAAACTCTTCATGCCATCTCGTCTTGTTGTGGTATGAAACGACGCTCCCGAATCCAACACCCAGGAGTCTTCAGGATTCTCAGAAGATGTTAGCAAGACATCTCCTTCATCCTCGTCAGTCACCGCATTGGTTTGAGCCCTCGCAGACTCCCTGCAATGCCGCTTGATATGTCCCTCCTTCTTGCAATTCCAACAAACCACTTTCTTGCCTCCGCTGCCATGATTAGTGTTGCTCCCTCGACCTCGTCCTCGGCTCTCAGTACTCAGGACAGAACCAGACGTTGCCGGCAGAAGATCCTTCTTTCTCAGCTCCTCGGCCAAGACGCTATCTCTGACATCAGAGAATTTGAGATTCTCCTTCCCCATGGAGTTACTAATCGCAGCCCTCATGGGCTCCCAGCTATCCGGCAAAGACGCCAGCAAGATCAGTGCACACACCTCGTCATCGAACACAATTCCGACCCCTTTCAGCTTGTTCAAGTTCGAGCTCATCTCATGGATATGAGCCGTAGCATCGAACCCATCTTTCATCCTCAAGTTGAATAGGCTCTTCATGAGGTGTATCTTGTTGTTGGCAGTTGGCTTCTCATACTTGTTTGCAAGGGCCTTCATCAAGCCTTGAGTGGTCTTCTCATCGGCCACATCATCCGCCACCCTCATCGACAGAGATAATCGGATTATCCCCACAACCTGTCTGTCGAGCTCAAGCCATTTATCATCTTCCATCTTCTCCGGCTTCGGACCCAATGGTTGATACAGCTTCCTCCCGTACAGGTAATCCTCGATCTGCATCTTCCAGTGCCTATAATTCTTTCCATCAAATTTCGTCACAGAGAAATTTGCAAGATCTCCCATCGTTTCTTCAATCGCTTCCTTGAAGCTCTGATACCAGTTGTTAGGATTTGCGCCTAACTTCGTCTCTACAAGAAACGATAAACACGGAACGAGAAACGAAAGAAATTATAAGCAAAAATAAAGAACACGTATTTATAGTGGTTCACCCGAATAGGCTACGTCCACTTTGCCGCTGCAGATCCTTTCACTAGAATAATAATTGACTCCGGGGAGTTTACAAACGCACACACACGATCTCAGTAATCTCACGCTCTCAATTATATCTCTATTCTAGTCTTTTGTGGTCGGTTAACCCTAAATACACAAGTAGGGCTGTTTAAATAGGGGTAGGAGACTTGGAGGAGAAGAAAACACGTCCGCGGCTGAAAAGCCCCCGCTTGTCGGCCGACGGCTCAAGGGTGTCGGCCGACACCCATCCCGAAGTTCGGGTTTCAGCTCGGGTTGTGCCTCGCATTCCACAGAATATCAATTCTGGCTCCATGTCGGCCGACAGGGCCTGGTGTCGGCCGACACCAGGCCAAAACTCCAGCTGGCCTCCGCGGTGCACTCCCGACGCACGTCCGACTTCGATCCGACGTTTTTCTTCGTCCCCTCCGGCGTGAATAAACCTTCACACCCAACAATTGCCGCTGCTCTGGTTATTGATCATTCGCTAGGAAGTAAGTCGAGGAACTTGCTGATAAAATAGTGTGCACGCATTGTAGTGTTGAAGACACTAAATACCAATTCAAATTCTTGACTCTAAGTGGTTAAGTTAGAGATTGAGCCTAGAGTATGCTTTGGACAACGTAGGCTTGCGGAAAAAAACCGAACGCAAGAAGATGATGGATTGTTATTACAAAATCACTTATTTGGTCTAAGTTTGAGTGTGTCTAGAGACTTATGGTACTCATATTGTTGATTGTGTCTAGAATGACAATTTAATTTGAAGAATTCTATGATTGATCGATGCTTGAGTCAAGATGAGTTGATGGTAATTTTTGGATTCGTGCCAAGGTGAAATTGTCAATTGTGACTCACAAATGATTTAATTTTAATATAAGTGTAAGGATAAATATGTTTGGCATTACAATGCCTTAAAGGATCTAGGCAGAAGTTGTTTTGCTAACATATTTATTTGTTTTCTTCTTTCTTCACAATTTAACTGTTGTAATCACTTGTCATAATTGGTGATTTGATTTAGCATAGTTCATTAGTTGGAACGTGCTTGAAAAACAATCAACATAGAAGATTTCTGCCGCAGCACAGCCATGCAGAGTTATGCCGCAAGCAGTGCAAGGCTTGGACAAGAGGTTGAGTTCAGAGTATCAAGCGAAGCATGATAGAAGGGCAAAGGATTGCTGAAGTCCAGATAGTATGGAAGGCAGTGCAGTGTGGCAGAGCATTCCAGAAGAACTTCAGAAGGCATTCCTGCGGCAGTGGTCAAAACAGCCTGTCCTTAAATTCTCAACCGCCTTGTTGACCTAGCAATTCAAGGAGATCAGTTGGGACTCTCCTCCTATAAATAGAGGACGACCCCAGCTGCATTTATTAGCTATTCCAACACCTCAGAAACATCTTTTCAATTCCAAGATCGATCATCACGCCTTTAGTGCCGCGGCTTCACTTGTGAAGTTCGTCGAGCCATATGTTCTCTCGTCTCAAAGAGAGTTCTTTTGTTAGCTGATAATCATGACATTAGATAGGTGTTTATTCAGTAGCTAGGTCTTTTTATTGTTGATTGTTAATTACACTCTTCGGATACGATTATCACGAAGACATACGTGTGTATGATCTTTGGTAAAATCATTTGTAAATCCAAGAGTAGACCTTTTGTAAAAACTCGTTTCTTTAATAAAGTTTCTGGCCGTAAGGCCGTTTCGTATGTGTATAATTTAAATACACATACAAAGATTAAATTCTTGTTCTTTTAATTTCCGTATGTGTGTGTGAGTTCGTTTTTACAAGTAATTTATTTTTAATTAATTCCGCTGCAACGATATACATATATAACATATATGAACCTTAATCTGAAACATTAAGACACACGCTAAAATATATAAATTACGAAAAACGAACATTTTCTGTGCAAGGCATCGTGCTGCGGCATACGCTGTTCTGCCGCAAAACACTGCCTTGCCTAGGCAGCGCATTTCACTGCGTTTTATTTACTGCCTACGACTTTCAAGTGGTATCAGAGCGGGCACTAGACTTACTTAGTGTTTAAGGTCCGTCTGATCACGCACACTTACAATGGCAGATCCATCTTACATCGTACGAACACCGGTTGTTCTTGACGGTAGTAATTATGGTTTTTGGAAAACCCGCACTGAAGCAAGAATCAAATCAATTGATCGTAATGCGTGGTTTTCTGTGCTTCGAGGATGGAAACCGCCTCAGGAGGAAATCCCTGAAGGTAGTAAGCTTGAAAAAGCTCCGGAGAAGTGGACTACCGATGAGGTTGCGGCAGCGACTGCCAACGATAGGGTAAGATGTGTCATCCTTGAGTCCATTGATTGCAATATGTATAGAATTATCAAACAATGTACTACTGCCAAGGACATATGGGATTTGCTAGCTCTTCATTGTGAAGGTAACAACACAGTGAAGAAGACCAAGGTCCGTATGCTAATGTCTCGTTTCGAGAACTTGCGTATGAACGAGTACGAGACAACGCTTCAGTACTTTGGAGAATTAATGTCCATTGTTACTGAATGTGCTGACCTTGGTTCACCCATTAGCAACCCAGCAGTTTGTAGTAAGATAATGAGATCTATGAGCAAAAAGTTTCTGCCGAAGGTCACTGCCATAGAAGACAGTTCCATGTCGGATGAAGATTATGTTTCATTAATGGCAATCTTCAAGAACTATGAGCTAAATGTACAAGATCGTGAAACCCATGGCGAAACGCGTGCAAGAAGTGACGAGAAAAATCTGGCTTACACTGTGGCAGAACCTTGCGGCAGAGAGTCAGGCAGTAGCCCTTCCACCGCAAATGACTTGACCGATGAAGAAATCTAAGAGCTACTTGGATCCAATGGTGGAGAAAACAAGTATGCATTCCTTTCTCAAAAATTGGATGCTATACTTGCTCGCTCGTTGAAGAAGCCGTACGATCCTCGACGAATGAAGTACCCACCAAAGGCAAGGCAAAATCAAGATAGAAGACTCGTCGTTCGCCAACCAAGCACGGGATCAAGTTCAAGCTCAAGTCCAAATTCAAAGGACTGGTTAAGGATCAAGTGCCACACGTGTCAAGGGATTGGACATTACCCATCCGAATGCCCTTCCAAAGATCGAGGCATTGGAATTTTAAATTTCATGGTTGCGCAAGAGGATATGGAACAACACTGCCTAGAAGACTCCACCACTGCGCTTGCTGCTCGTTTCGATGGCATATCCCTATCCAATGCAGAAGATGATGGTCCATCCCATGCCCCTGCCCGACGGCACATTGCGTTTTTCACCTCTGCCGCAGCAAAGTCAGAAACTCCTGCCGCAGAGAACTGTCTGTGTCTCACTGCCTCCATCAATGGCTATGAATCTGAGGAAGAGACCATTTCCATTGATCTTTTCATCGAGCTCAAGGACAAATTCGACGAGCTACGCATGGACTTCTCCCGGCAAACCAAGATGATGAAGATGCTCACCTCAACCAAAGCCGGACACGAAGAAAAATTAAATAAGCAGGCCATGGCAATTGAACAAATGCTCGTGGAAAAGAACACTTTTGAAGAACGATTAAAGAAACTCGATGTTCAACTCACAAGAAAGGATATGGAGGCCGAGAAACTAAAAATTGACCTTAATCGTGTAAATGGAAAACTCGAAGTTGCTAATAATACTTTTGTAAAACTTAATACGGCAACGTCAAAATTAGATGTCGTAATGAGCATTTCACACGTTGAAAGGCAAGGCCTCGGACATCAAAAGATTGTAGATGCCGTCTTTCCAAAGAAAAATTCAATGGACATGGCATTTGTAAAGGCATCAAATGACGATTCAAAAACCTCCACAACGTCTCCATCTCCACAAGAGCATGCACCAACAAAAGGCAAGGCCACTGCCCCAGGAAGAGACTGCCGCAGAAGGCCGAAGCAAAGGAAGGAATCATCAGGCAGAATGAAGACAAGGAAGCCCGTGCCTAAGCAACATTTCAAATCGAAGAGACGATATGTTTGTCACTACTGCCTAGTACCTGGTCATATTCGACCTTTTTGTTGGAGACGTGAAGAGGATCAAGCAAGAGGATATTATTTTCACTCCAACACTGGACCGCGGCATCCCAAATACTTCTCGCATTCTCTGCCTTCACAACACCCTATCAAAAAGAAGGCAGCGACTATACGCAAATGGGTGCCCAAAACTAAACTTTCTACTAATGTTTGTTTTTCAGATCCCTCCAATGACTCCTCTGCCGCATCAAATGCCATCCAAAATGCTGAAACATGCAATGTTATTTTCACTGCCCTCAAAGCTACCAAAGATGATAAGTGGTACTTCGATAGTGGATGCTCGCGGCACATGACCGAAAATAGTGATCACCTTATCGACTACAAAGTCTTTCAAGGAGGAGAAGTCACTTTCGGAGGAGGTTCCAGTGGCTCAATTGTCGGCCGAGGCACATTGAATGTGCAAGGACTGCCTAAGTTGCAGCACGTGCTTCATGTTGAAGGCCTTATTACAAATCTCATTAGCATAAGTCAACTATGCGATGAAGTCATGAATGTAAAATTTACTCACCAAATGTGTGAAGTGTTTGATAATGCAGGGAACCCACTCATCCAGGGGGAGCGTTCCAAGGCAAACAACTGCTACTCCATTGGAGAAACATGCCACTCTGCACAAGTCAAAGATGACATAGGCCTATGGCATCAAAAACTTGGACACACAAGTCTTGGGAATTTAGAGCGTCTAATCAAGCTCAATGCTGTTAGTGGACTTCCAGCTCTCCCAAAAATCCAGAAGACAACATGTGAACATTGCAAACAAGGAAAAATGACTCGTACAAGTCATCCAGCAATACCTGCCGCAGGACAGACTGATGCCTCTGCCGCAGAACCTGCCAACTCCAAGGCAGGACTGTATCAAAAGCAAACCAAATGCTTTGATCTCCTCCACATGGATTTAATGGGACCAATCGAGACAAGAAGTCACTCTGGAAAACGCTACGTACTTGTCGTAGTTGATGACTTCTCAAGATACACATGGGTGTGTTTTCTTACAGACAAAAGTGAGACATATGATGAAGTGTACAAGCTCATTAGGTGGATAAAGACCAACCATGAAGCCTCCATAATGAGAATAAGAAGTGACCACGGCACCGAGTTCGAAAACCAACGGCTTTCCCAATTTTGTGATGCGCATGACATTGCCCAAGAATTTTCTGCCCCAATAACACCACAACAAAACGGCGTGGCTGACAGAAAGAACCGAACCCTCAAAGAAATGGCGTGTACAATGCTGATCGCCAAGGGCTTAAGCAAGAAATTTTGGGCAGAAGCATTCAATGTCGCATGCCACATCCTGAACCGCATCAGCATACGATCAGGAAAATCAAAGACGGCTTATGAAATTTTGAACAATAGGAAGCCTAATTTAAAATATTTTCATGTTTTTGGCTCTGTTTGTTATGTTTTAAATGATAGGGAACCTAGATCAAAACTTGATCCTACGTCACTTAAAGGACTTTTTGTTGGATACTCTAGGAATAGTCATGCCTATCGTATTTTTATCATACAAACTAGAACCATTATTGAAACTGTAAATGTTGATTTTGATGATTCTAGTCGACTCAGGAAGCCCAAAGAAGAAGATGTAAGAGATTTGGTCGAGCCTGCCGCAGTAGTAGAAGTTGAAGGCAGTTTCACACCTACGCAGCCTACTGCCGCACCCACTGGCTCGAATGATGATGCCCAACCTTCTACAGCGTCTCCCGAGCAATCAAACGATGATAGCACTCCTCAACAAGCAGATTCATCAGATGTTGAAGAGACGTCAAACCAACGACGAAGGGATCCCCCAAGGCATGTTATCCGAAACCACCCTTCGAGTCAAATGTTGGCCAGACGCATGAGAGTTCATCCGTACATCGACTACCGCAACATGACCAAGAATTTAAGCATGTCTGCCACATGCATTGAGATAGACATTGTCTCGTATCTCTCTACGGTAGAACCGAAAAATGTCAAAGAAGCGTTGGCCGATGAATTTTGGACCATGTCAATGCAAGAAGAGATGAACGAGTTTGAAAGAAACAAAGTTTGGAAGCTCATTCCTCGTCCCAAAAACAAGAATGTCATCGGGACAAAGTGGATTTTCAAGAACAAATCGAATGAGCATGGGCAGGTTGTGCGCAACAAGGCAAGACTCGTGGCACAAGGCTACACCCAAGTTGAAGGCATCGATTTCGATAAAACTTTTGCCCCCGTAGCACGTATGGAGTCCATTCGTCTACTCATTGCCATTGCATGCCACCTCAACATCACCTTACATCAAATGGACGTGAAGGCAGCCTTCCTCAACGACATACTTGAAGAGGAGACATACGTTGCACAACCTAAAGGCTTCGAAGATCCGAAATATCCTGACCATGTGTATCAACTACACAAGGCATTGTACGGCCTAAAACAAGCTCCTAGAGCTTGGTATGGCTGCCTAACTGATTTTTTACTCAGTTTCGGATTCACTCGAGGCACTGCCGACAAAACACTGTTTGTTAAATTCAATTCTTCCAATATTTTAATAGCTCAAATTTATGTTGATGATATTGTTTTTGGATCCACATGTGAGAATATGCTTAAGGCATTCACCGCTGCCATGACATCAAAATTTGAGATGAGCATGGTAGGAGAACTAACTCATTTTTTAGGGCTCCACATCAAGCAATTATCAACTGGAACTTTTATCTCACAAGCCACATATGCTAAGAATCTCATCAAAAGATTCCAACTTGAAGGATCCAAGCCCATGAGAACACCTATGGGTTCAACGGACAAAATCTCCCGAGGCATTGATACTGCCGCAGTGGATCAGACACTCTACCGATCCATGATAGGGAGTTTACTTTATCTTACGGCAACTAGACCAGATATCATGTATAGCGTTTGTTTATGTGCCAGGTTTCAAGCTGATCCAAGAGAAGAACACTTGAAGGCAGTCAAACGCATCATACGATATGTTGCCGCATCAGTCGAGTTAGGCATATGGTACACCAAAGACACCAATACCAATTTAGTTGGATTTTCTGATGCCGACTGGGCTGGAGACATGGATGATAGCAAGAGTACAAGCGGTGGATGTTGTTTTCTTGGAAATAACATCATTTCATGGCATAGCCGCAAGCAAAACTGCATTTCTCTACCTACTGCCGAATCAGAACATGTTGCCGCAGGGAGTTGCTTTACCCAACTGATTTGGTTGAAGCACATGCTTGATGACTACCACCTGGATAGCAATGTTCTTACACTCTACTGCGACAATACGAGTGCCATAAATATCAGTCATAATTCAGTGCAGCACTCAAGAACCAAACACATCAGCATAAGGCATCATTTCATACGAGATTTGGTGGAGAAACGTCTCTTGAGGATTGATCACATCCCAACAGAGAATCAAATAGCTGACATCTTCACCAAGCCACTGAACTCAAATTGATTCATTGCTCTAAGAAATTCTTTGTGCATGTGCACCATGCCTTAGATGCTGATCTGCATCATGCTGCCGCATTGTCATGCCTACTGAACCTCTGCCACAGCATTCTGCCTTAGTCAATTTTTGAGTTTAAAATTTTTCGAAGGAAGAGAAAATACCCAAACCACTCTAGGCAACATGGTCAAACCCATATACATGTAATTAATACGAAATGGGTTGAGATACTATGTACTAGGTGAACTAAGTATTTGATAATCTCATTTTTCACATGACATTATGCCCAAGTAGAGAATAAGTACTTATGAAGCAGCATGATGCTCCATTAGGATTAGATGGTCTTATTCTTTTCCTAATTTTGCTTTGTAAGCCTTGATTTTTCACACCACAAAAATATTTTACTTATTTTATTTAAAAAAAAATAAAAAATGAAAAATAGAAAAAGAAAATATTATGAAAAACAGAAAAAGAGAAAAATTAAAAACAAAAAAAATATATAATAATAATAAAAAAAAAATAACAAAAGAGGGATTTTTTAGTGTGGTTTTTTGCAACAACCTGCCGCAGAGCAATGCCCCCACTTGACCGTTGGGCAGCACTCGAGTGTGCGGCAGGCGACGGTTCAGGTCACAGAAACGTAATCGTTGCCTATTTTTGCGTTACATCAAATCACCATCTGATTTTCACTTATCTTTCTTTATTCTTTACTTCAAACTCTTACTTCGACTACAATTCTCTCATAATATTTGATCAAGAGTTTGAATTAATTTGAACCTGAAACCCCTAATTTTTCTCTCGCACATAAAGTCACATCTTTGTGTCGAATTTGTGCTCTGTTTTCTTGCCATAATTTTCTTTCTCTCCAAATTTTCAATGGCCGACTATATTCCTTTTACTCCTTACTTTGCCGACTCACGGTTCATTGCGTCCATAAGGAAAGGTTCGCCCCGAGGCAATGCTGGAAGCATTCAGGTGCCAGAATAGATGGATGCCATCTACCGCATCCGCGTCACCGACAACATGCCTACGCCACCGCAGACCACTGGGAGCTCACCGCCGTTCATTCACCCGATCTGCTGCCTCAGCAAAAGGCAAGAGGCTGCCACTCACTTCTTCGGCCAATCCAATTGATTTGGAAGCCACTGCGAAGAAGGGCCGCAAAGGGAAGGAAGTTGCCACATCAAAAACGGACAACTCTCAGAGTGGAGATGCCGCAGTACCTCCATCTTTCAAAAAGGACAAGGGTAATGCCATTGCTGCCGCAATCCATGCGCCTAAGTAGGATTCTAAATCCGACATGGAGGCGATAGAGGCTTACTCAAAGAGGTTTTGGTCTTAAAGGCGTGCAATCCTTGGGCCTCTATACTATGATGCAAAGCCATTCATCCCTGACCGCAACATCGACATGTCATTTTGTGCCAAATACAAAGTTGACAAATCTCTGAATAAGATGCGGTTGATCATGACAGTCACCTACGTAAGGTTATACTATGAGGACTTGATATGGGATATTTATGCCAAAATGCGCCCCTGCTTTGGTAATGATGGCTCTCAAGGCTACGACAAGGTGCATCTCCGAAAAAAGATATTCGCTATCAACCCTGCCGCAGTCAATGATTAGCTCGGATATTTATAATACTGCCGCAGTCACTGAACCCAACACTGCCGAAATTGCTCGCCGCCTGATTCGCTCAACACCAGACATTGTTTACCTTCTTGCCTCCAAACTAACCTCTTTTTACTATCTGTTGTCTACCATTGCTCGTGGCAACTGGACTCCCACGTCCAAAATGCACGTTGTGCACACCACGATGGCAGAGGTTCGTTTTAACCTTGGTGCAGGAAGGCAGGTGAACTTTGGGCAGCTCATTTTTGACATAATGGCTACGCAGCATCACAGACGCAGAGTCTTGCGTTCGCTCTTTTATCCGGAATATGATAAAGGCACAATGGTTGTCATACAACGATGCTGATATAGACACTACTGCCTACAGCATACAAGTTGAGCATCCGCGATCCCAATGATTTTTCATGGACATGTTTTCATGGCACTGCCGCAGTCCCAACTCCAAAGAAAGCTCCAAAAGCGCAGACTGATGCCCTCAGTTCCTCAGCTCTGTAGACGAGTATTCATACTCGAGCTCAAGCATTTGCCGAACAATGTGCTGCAAATCAAATTGTTGTCATGCAGGATTCCATGACCAAGGCCATTGTTGATGGTATTATCTGGTTTCTTGAAGAAGAGGGTTTTCCTCCACAAAAAGGGGGAGTACCAGCAGCAGCAGCAAAGCTCAAAAAGGCAAAGAGTCAACTGTTGAATCAATTGAAGGAGTACAAAGAGGATGAAGTGCAGAAGATTGCCGCAAAACAAAAGTCTGCCGCAGATGATGGAGAGGACCATGAAAGTAACCCGAACCCGAGACCTGAAGATTTGAAGATTTGAAGACTTAAAGCTCTGAAGACCCGAAGAAATATCATTTCTTCTTTTTGCTTTATTTTTATTTACTCTGAACAATTTATTTAATTTCTGTTTATTTGGTTTTGAACAATTTGGTTTTTAAGTTTTTTGTTTGAATAATTTTCAGATTCAAGTAATTATTTCCTTTTGAAAAAATTGGTGTGTTATTTAAAGGCTTACTTAGTTTAACCTGTTTTGTTTATTAGTTAGTTAATTATTAAATAAATTTTGTTCTACTTAGGAAGTATCAACTAAGGGGGAGTTTCATTGCCTTAGTTGTTTGTCAAGATAAATTTCATATACTTCTAAGTCAGATGTATTTCATTGAGGGGGAGTGCTCCATTGCGCTGCTGCCTCATGGTTTTATGAAGAAAGATAAAAAGGGGGAGTTTGTAAGGATAAATATGTTTGGGCATTACAATGCCTTAAAGGATCTAGGCAGAAGTTGTTTTGCTAACATATTTATTTGTTTTCTTCTTTCTTCACAATTTAACTGTTGTAATCACTTGTCATAATTGGTGATTTGATTTAGCATAGTTCATTAGTTGGAACGTGCTTGAAAAACAATCAACATAGAAGATTTCGGCCGCAGCACAGCCAGGCAGAGTTATGCCGCAAGCAGTGCAAGGCTTGGACAAGAGGTTGAGTTCAGAGTATCAAGCGAAGCATGATAGAAGGGCAAAGGATTGCTGAAGTCCAGATAGTATGGAAGGCAGTGCAGTGTGGCAGAGCATTCCAGAAGAACTTCAGAAGGCATTCCTGCGGCAGTGGTCAAAACAGCCTGTCCTTAAATTCTCAACCGCCTTGTTGACCTAGCAATTCAAGGAGATCAGTTGGGACTCTCCTCCTATAAATAGAGGACGACCCCAACTGCATTTATTAGCTATTCCAACACCTCAGAAACATCTTTTCAATTCCAAGATCGATCATCACGCCTTTAGTGCCGCGGCTTCACTTGTGAAGTTCGTCGAGCCATATGTTCTCTCGTCTCAAAGAGAGTTCTTTTGTTAGCTGATGATCGTGAAATTAGATAGGTGTTTATTCAGTAGCTAGGTCTTTTATTGTTGATTGTTAATTACACTCTTCGGATACGATTATCACGAAGACATACGTGTGTATGATCTTTGGTAAAATCATTTGTAAATCCAAGTGTAGACCTTTTGTAAAGACTCGTTTCTTTAATAAAGTTTCTGGCCGTAAGGCCGTTTCGTATGTGTATAATTTAAATACACATACAAAGATTAAATTCTTGTTCTTTTAATTTCCGTATGTGTGTGTGAGTTCGTTTTTACAAGTAATTTATTTTTAATTAATTCCGCTGCAACGATATACATATATAACATATATGAACCTTAATCTGAAACATTAAGACACACGCTAAAATATATAAATTACGAAAAACGAACATTTTCTGTACAAGGCATCGTGCTGCGGCATACGCTGTTTTGCCGCAAAACACTGCCTTGCCTAGGCAGCGCATTTCACTGCGTTTTATTTACTGCCTACGACTTTCAATAAGTTTTTATTGTTATTTGTGATCCATGCATGCCGATGAAAAATTGTTACAATCTCATTATCGATACAATGAATTTTTGTTTCATTGTAAATAAATGAGGACAAAAAAAATATTACTACTATTTTGTACTTCACTTAATAAGGATAGTAATATTTTCTTATTTTTTAAAAATAATCAAAAATAGATCATGTTTTGTCAGGTGTCCTCCACACAAGTTACCACAACCTGTGTACAATTTGTTATTTATCAAATTATTTGTATTTAAAAACCATTTTACATATATATAAAAGTGAAAAGATACATACTACTACTACATATAATGGGTGATGATCATTTCAACTCCAAATCACTTTTGAGCATGTAGTGTGTATACATATATACCCTACACCACACACACCTCACTGCTCCCAATAATTAGCTAGCTTGGAAATTTACACAACACAAATCAACCTTTGACTTCATGTCTCAATATTGTAATGTGCCTACCTAGCTACTTTTCATTTCTTCTTCGATTCTCCTTCTTTTACTTTGCTTTTATTTATTTATTTCCTCATTTTCAAATATAGAATATTTGATCATTCATATTAATTGTTTTGTAATTGTGCAGCATATGATGAATATCACCGTATGGCCGAGATGATGAGCAGCTGCAGCCCCGCGACATCCCCACCGTCCGTCGACGCAGCGGATCATTTAATCTCGACCGGATACCTTGAAGACGTCCTGTTTCAGTTCAGCTCCAACTCCAAAAAACGAAGAAGTCGGCTGCAGCAGCCACTACTCGACGATTACACCAATACCCCGCCACAAATATTAGACGACACCTCTTCATCAATTAAGGTACGTACACTCTTAAGTTTGAATTTGGAATATTGGACTATATTGTTGATTAATTAATTATATTATGTTTTTTTTCTTACATTTTAGTTATTTATATTGTAACATTTTTTTTTCAAATTTGCATAGGAATGTTGCTGGACATCAGACCTCTTCCGGGATTACGACACCCTCGCCGATGTTACAAAGCGTGACATAAATTATTCGGGTACGTAATTATTAGATTTATTTAATTTCATAATTAATTTAAATGAATGAATGTATTTATGTATGTACATATATTTGCAGATTATATGAAAACACCGGAGGAAGAAGCGATTTGGGAAAGCTATTACGATTCTTCATCATCTTCCCAGAAGGAATTACCTGCAGGAAATTACCAATGGACCCCTGAGAAAGAAAATCAACATTTCAACCCCATATTTTCTTTTGGTAACTTTCTTTTTATTTCTTCTATTTTTTTCCCTTTTTCTTTTTCCTTTTTTTCTTTTATTTATTCCCTAAGGAAAAAAAAAAAAAAAAAAAAAGCTGCAAAAATAAAATTACTTTAAAAATATGTATATTTGTCAGTGGATATGGATGAGGTGAAAAGAAAGAAGAGGCTACTAGCCAAAGTGGTGTGTCCATTTGCCCTAGTGAAGCCTGGAGGGTTCGAAGGGGGGATGACTTTGAACGACATAAACGAGAGGATCCTAATGCCGCCAACGAGGCCGGTTCGCCACCCTGTGGGGGAATTCGCCTGCCGGCCGGTGGTGTCTCGCGACGGGGGGACGGGATTATCGGGAAAAGCTGTGGTGGCATTCACAAGGATTCAGACTCATGGGAAGGGCACAATTACTATTGTGAGGACTAGAGGTTAATTAAAATTTGAAATGTGTAGATAAGAGTTTGTGTATGTACTACTATTATTATGATAATGTATGATTTAAAATATATATAGATCATAAGAGTTAATTAATTAATTAATGTGTATTTAATTTTGAAAATTTGATGTTCTTATTATTTTATTTTAAAATTTTGATGTATTATGTAAGATTATTTATGAAATGAATGTTTAAACAGCTTATTATTAAATATGTAAGCACGAATTACATAAAATAATTGTGCAAATAATACATGTATAATTATAAATATAAAATCGATGATCCAATTGAAAGAATATTTATTGACACGTGTGGCAATAGTTTGGATGTGCTTGTGTTAGACCATCTTCAATAGGAGATATTACATTCCATACATATTTTTTGCCACATCATTATATTTCATTTTACACGTCATCAAATATCTACAATTATTTTTCAAATATCTCTTACTCTACAATAGAAAACATTTCAAAAGTTATTTCTTTCTTCCACCTCATTAAAATATCAAAAATTGAAAAAATTGCAAAAAAAATTAGTATCCAAATCAAACAAACTTAATCTCTATTTATAGATCTTGAAAAATAAAAAAATATTGGTGCGAAAAAAATTAAATTTATTATTAATTTTATATTAATATATCATTTATAAATGTAAGATGAAATTAAAGGTTGTTAATTCCTAGCTGTGGATCCCACTGTTGTTACTTTTGACAGAATAACTCTATAGTTATTCAATAATTTTACACAAAATGGACAAAAAGATACTGCTATCAAATACTCTCTATTGGAAGGAATTATTCCTTCAAAAAACTCCTATTGGAGTTGGTCTTAACATGAGAGCATTTATATATTATGAAATAGTACAAATATATTATTGTGTCGCAAAAATAATTGAGCGACAGAAGTGGGTTACGTAACTCATCATTCTCTACGAATTCAAATTATTACAGTAAAATTTTGTTTCATGATTTTGTTTTCATCTGTTATGAAAATTAAATTGATTTTGAAGTGGATCGGACGAGTGAAGATATACATTCAAAAATAAATATCAAGTATATAAATATCCATAGTATGAATTATATTTTAAGGATTTGACAAAAATTAAATAAATAAATATTGCATATATTTTCACACTATCATCCTATATGAGTTGTCTCATATATACGAGTGAAGGATAAAATAATATAATAAAGACTGAATCATATATAAATTATATATACGCATATACACAAGTATTAAGGGCTAAATATATATAAAATAGTACACTTACGTATAACTTTTTTAATAAAAAAATAATACTCCATCTTATTCTTTAAAATTTGTATTTTTAAACGTAAATTAAGAAAAAATGGTTTCTTATGTGTTAAATAATAAAGTAAAAGAATAATAGCTATGATTGTGTAAGTAATTAATGAGTTTAGTGTGAAAAAATAATAATGTTAATATAAATAGGAGAAAAATGGCAATAAAGGCCAATTTTTAACATTTTTTCGTCAATAAAGATTTCGAGAAATTACGCGTGTCATTTAGACCCCTAAAATGTGTAACTACCACATTACCCTTTCCCTAGTTCTTTCCCTCTTCTTCCTTACGAGACGTAGAGTCGAACCCCCCGAATTCCACCTCCCCTTCTTCCTCCTCACCATCGTCAGAGCCCGCCGCACCACACCACATCCGTCGACCACTGCTGATACATCACCACGTCGCTGACATCGACACCGCGCCCCTCCACTCCAGCGGAGTCCGTCCCCGCGAGCTCCTCCTCCTCCGGAAGTTCCAGTCCCTCGTTCTACAGATCGTCGAATTCATCCTCGTCACGATGACGAGGTCGTTGACGAGAAGGCCTCGGCCTCGTCCCGCTGTCCGAAAACCTGAGGCACATCACGCCCTCCCTCGCCTGCACCATCGAGATTCCAGAGGCCGACAACCTCCCCTGTCGGGATCAGTTATTTCACGGCGTTTTCGGGCCGGACTCGGAGAATCGGGCGCAATCAATTATGGTTTCCATGCCCGACTTTGATTTGGGGGAAGGGGCGGGTGTTTGACTACGCCCGCAAGGTGTTCGAAGAAATGCCCGCAAGAAGCTTCACTTCCTGGAACACCATCATCAACGCTTACAGCAGAAGCAAGAACGAGGAAGGAACGACTTTCGAACTCTTCGTGGCGATGCTGAGAGACGGGTCCGGGTGCAGCGAGTTCCCCTATCGAGCGTGTTGTGCGCTTGTGCCTCCAGGAGTCTATCGTTCGAGGGCAAAAAGTTGCACGCCTTTTCGATCAACGCGTCGATGGAGTCGAACGCGTACGTTGGCACCGCGCTGCTCGATGTTTACGCCAAGTGCGGTTTCATCGAGGACGCTTTTCGAGTGTTCGAGTCGAATCCGATAAAGAGCGAGGTGTGAAGATTTTTAGTTGGGTCTATTGTGCAGGTGTGAAGATTTCAAATCCATTACAATAGTTTAATATATTTTTCCATTTAATAAATACTAGAAAAATAAAAATTTAGAAAATTTTCTATGCAAATTAGCTCAGTGCATGTGTGTGTTTGAAATGTGAAGTTTTTGGGAGATAGTGTTGTTATGTGAGTTTCTAATAATTATTGGATTTATGCAAGAAACTAGGAAGCATTGCTTGAGTTTGGTTTAATAGGAGCTGTGAGCCGAGCTCTTTTCTTTATAGTTAAATACATGTAGCATCTTATAATTTTATGCCATTTTTAATTCTTATGCGTAGTTTTCCTGGTTGTATGATTTACTCATTGTTCAATTTGTAAGTGCGGGATCTCGTGTGGCAATAAAATTATTTTTTATGTTCTGTAATTCTGTGGGGTTAGCTTGCAGACTGAAATCAATAAGTGTCAGACAATTAGTTTCGACCTACACGCCTCTTCATCCAACTTGAATTCATGCCTCTTCATCCTTGAAAAAATAAATATCAGACCACGTACCATTTACGAGATTTATTGTATTTTTTTTAATTTTTTTTTTGGAATTTATTTATGACGTTCAGTGTTTTTTTACGACGTTCAGTGTTTTTATTGTTTTTCAGGACGGAAAGGTGTTAACGGAGCACAACCTGGTCCTGTTCTTTCTTGAGTTTACGGCGGATGAAGAAGCGAAGGGCAGGAGAATGCCTCCCGAGCCATCGGCCTCCTCGGGCGAGAGCCAGAGAGCGTCGAGCAAATCGTCGAAAGTCCTGACTCACTCTCGGGTGGCGTCGCTCTCAATTTTCTGGTGATCTTAAAAGCCACGATTTGAGCAGAATGCAGTACTTGAAAGTTGTCATAAGAGAGACACTTCACTTACACCCTTTGGTTCCATTTCTGGCCTGGGTGGTGCGAGAAGACGTTGAGGTCATGGGATACGTGTATGCAGCCGGGACGATGGTGATACTGAACGCGTGGGGGACCGGGAGGGATCCTAGCAGCTGGGACGAGCCCGAGAGTTTTCGGCCGGAGAGGTTTCTCAGCTATATAGTCGATTTCAAGGGATTCGACTTCAAGTTGATCCCGTTCGGGGCCAGGAGGAAGGGGTGCCCGGGGATTTCGTTCGCGGTGTCGAGTGTTGAACTCGTGTTGGCTATTTGAACAAGTTTGAATGGGGGTTGTCAGAGGCAGTGAAATAGGATGGTGTGGATATGATGGAACAACCTGGGGGTTACTAGTCACTTGAAAATGACTTATTTATATGTGCAAAGTAACCTGGGATTACTGGTGATTAGTGTAGCTACGGTTATTCATAATGAAGAGAGGAATGCTTGCTAGTTGTTAGGATAAACTTGGATCGTGATATTATGGATGTTGGTTGGAAAATGGTTGTATTACTGTTGTACTACTGAATTCGTGTTTGACATGGATATTATCATATTAAACCTTTGAGCTTTTATTGATGAACTTGTTGAATACAGTGTTCATGGTTTTCTAGTGCTTTGTTGATCATATGGACGGTTGGTATTTTATTTTTTAGGAATAGACATTCAGTGTTTTTTTGTGACATTCAGTATCAAATTTGATCATTCAGTATGAAACAAGTTAATGAAAGCAACACACTGAATATGATTAAAATACACTGAATAACACTTAAACACACTGAATAGAACTGAAACAAGTTAATTAAAGCAACACACTGAATATGATTAAAATACACTGAATAGCACTTAAACACACTGAATATGATTAAAATACACTGAATAGCACTTAAACTAGCACTTAAACACACTGAATATGATTAAAATACACTGAATATCACTTAAACACACACTGAATAGCACTTAAACACACTGAATATGACTGAAACGCACTGAACACACTGAATAGGACTGAAACACACTGAATAACACTGAATAGGACTGAAACACACTGAATAGAATTGAAACACACTAAATAGGATTGAAACACACTGAATACACTGTTTGATTAAAAAAAACACTGAATAAGACTGAAACACTGAATATGAATGAAATACACTGTAATACACTTGTTTGATTAAAAAAATACACTCTATAAGTACTAAAACATACTGAATGTGATAAAAACACACTGAATGTCATAAAAATACACTGAAAATAAAATAAATATTTCAAAAATATTGAATGTCACCAAGACATACTGAACGTCGCCAAAAAATACACTGAATGCACCCATTTTTTTCTTTCAAACTGAAAATAATCGACATGCTTTCAAAGTTGGTTCTTTCTCAGAACCTAATCTTCACCCTCGACAATTCTGTTATGCATATAGAAATCTGGTGGTTGCCGTTGACGTTGAAAACTTCGAGCACCATCTGGTTCAGCGCCGAGATGGAACCCTAAAATCGATTGGACTACGACGAGCCGTGGAAAGGCGAATCGATCCCCGACCCCCTCGCTTCCCGATTCAACACCCTCCTCAGCAGACCGTGCAGGGGAAGAAGAGCTCTTCGCCGGCGTCGTCTTCTCAATTCGGCCACCTCGGCGATCTCAGATGGCGAAAATCGACGTCGTCCTCGTCGTTGCCTCTTTCGAAGAACTAGCCGAAGACCCTCGGAGATGGACGACCCCCTGTCAGATCTATGACGATTATTCCTCCGATCTACAGCGGAGTCCGTGTCGAAGTCGGAGAGAATGTCTACCTGAATTGGTTGGTGACATTTTCGTCTCCCAAACACAGTTACACAGTAACACATGAGCGAGGGGTGAGTAGATGAGGGTAGGGTGGGTGGGAGTTGAGTAGAAATAGAGTAAGAGTATTTTCGTCCTTCCAGGTATATATTTTTGGCCTAATTAACACAAAAAAGCCTAATTGACACGAAAATTGGAGATTGACCTTATTGCCGAAAAAATGTTGAAAATTGGTCTTATTGCCATTTTTCCCAAATAGATTAGTTTTGGAATGATGAAGTTATAAAAAAAATTAATTTATAGGTGTCCTAATTTTTAATAGAAAAAAAATTAATGAAAAAGAGTATTTTTTTCATGGGGCTTCGTTTGGTTCCAAAATCTCGATCTCTTCCCGATCTTTTCATATCTCATTTTTAAAAGCCATATTTTAAATTATTTATTATATATTAATGTACTTCTGATTTATATAATTTGTAAAAATATATTTATAATACAACAATTTAAACTAAATCAAGAAAATATGGTCTTTAGAAAAAAAAAATGTTTTATAAGATTAATAAATGATTAAATTAAGTATATAAAAATATTTTTAAAAGTATATGATTTAAATGTGTTATAGGCTTTGGTATATGCTGAAAATAATGGGTTATGAGAGTATTTTATATTGGGAGAGCCGAGTAATCTCCGCACACAAAACACAATAAAGTAATCCTAATTAACTCATCATGCACACCACACCTTGTCTCGCTAAAAGGAGATTTTGAGGGCAGACCCGAATCCATTCCGAATTCGGCTATGTTGACTATAGAAAATGTGGAGCATATCTAAATATCAATGTGGAACTTTCATATAGAGCTTTCAACGTGGAGCATATAGAAATGTGCATCTATGGTACGTTCGAATCCACCCAATTTCTTCAATCCTCAAGGGGATTACACCGGATTCGTCTACTGAGGAGTTTAGCTGGAGGTCGGCCAATACGTCTCACATTTGAGGTCTCGGTGGGAAGCGATGTCCCCAGAGGAGCGCATGTAGTGAGAAGGTCTTAAGGATTTTCACGGAATTTGCTCAGAACACATGGCAAAGAACATGTATTAACTGTTCTGGAAAAGTTGCTCCTTGATATTAGACATCATAGATTTAAGGCGTTTCTGGAAGCTCATCTATACGGATACAACCATTCGATTATCGCACACTACTAACAACATACATCTAAGAGGTTAGTTTATGTTGTGATTTTTTAATATCATGCACTATGTGTTTCTAATATAGAAAAATAATATTTGAAGTGTTGAATTGTTGAATGTGTGAATTGTTTATAAAAATCTTGAATTATAGTTCGTTCCAAGGCTTGTACACTAATTGTTTGTTGCTTTGTAACATGTCTTTCATTATCTCTATTTGGACACTAGGCCACCTTAAATACTAGTTGTCGTTGGTATATTCTTTGATATTCGGATCTTTTTGAACTTAATTGAAAAATATATTTCACTTTGCAACTTTGTTTTTTTTTTTTTTAATTTCTAGTGACACCGGTGCTTTGTGCATAATAGGGAAAATATAGATACCCTTATTTTATTATCAATATTGGCTTGTGCGGGTGGGAGGATTTCAAGCCCTTCTAGAAGTACGTTCCCTCGTTGTAGAGATCTCAAACCTTGTTTGAAGAATTTTAATAATCAACAGGGTAGCTGCAACACATGTTTTAATGTAGAAAATGAATGGTTATCATAAGGTGTGACTTGATTTAGTTGCAATTTTTTTATATTGAAAAATGAATGGTTATCATGAAGTGTGACTTGATTTAGTGCAAGTTTTTTAGACTGTATTATACTGTTATGATTATTAACTAAAATATGAGGCACCTTAGCACGTATATATTCATCTCAATATTTTATATCCATGTATGTATATTCCTTAATCCTTGGTTCTATTCTTGTTTGTTCGAGTATTATTTGAATTGATAAATTTTCGTTTATCGTTTTTTTTTATCATGAAATCATCAGTACTGGTGCGATTCAACGACAGAATTCAAATTAACCTAAAAATTTGAATATTCTCTTTCTTACACTAGTACCTTCTTATATTACACCACCAATAGTGAGAACTTGTATAACTTCTTTGTCATAAGCTTTCACATTTCCCCTATATATATGTAACAATGTAGTAAGTTGCATTTCTCTCACATTTTTTCTGCCTTTTCCTTTGGAGGTTCAAGTCATATATATAGATAATTGAAATCGATTTTCTAATTATTTATAATGAATCAAGTTGGATTAAATTAAGGAACTTATAATGTATGAGGAACGTCCAATGATCATATAATGCATATTCCATTTAGTGTTTCATCTTGTATACATTACAGTGTTCACAGCCCAGCCTGACCGAATCTTGAACATTAGCAGACTTCAAAGAAGCACATACTGACATACATGATACATGCACATAAGTTGTAAGACTGAGTAGAATAGATAATCTCCAATTGTTAAAAATGTAATCTTTTTATCAACAATTAATCTCTCAAATGGATCTAACAAGTTGCATATGGATGACAAGAAAAAGAGCGGACAAGGTATCAAATAAATCTTGGCAAAACCTAATGTGGTCCTCAATTGAAGGATTCTTTCTTCTATTTCGCAAAAAAAAATGTTGCCGCTCATCCATGGCATCGATCGGTAAGGGCTCTTATATGTATTCCTTCTGATACTTTTTGTTCATCATTGTGTATATATGTAAATGCATGCAGGGCCAGGGGCACCTTCGGGTTTGAACTGCGTTAGTCGTTCTCATAGCTTGAAAAAACTACATTTTCTTTTAAATAATTATCGAGTCGAACATCATAATGATTGATCAAGAATTAATTCAATTTTTGTAGGTGGTTAAAATTGAGAAAGACAGCAAAGTAAAATACTGTATGAGCTTATCTATTCAATTTTTGTAGGTGGTTAAAATTGAGAAAGACAGCAAAGTAAAATACTGTATGAGCTTATCTAATCAAAGTGAGGAGATTTTTTTTCCTTTTTAAAAACTTAATTCTGTTATAAATATTATTAATTAACGAATGACTAGTTTACCCTTTCTTGGTGAACAAGACAGAAACCCTACTTTGTATCCTATATAAAGGGGTCTCCCCATATGAATGAGATAACAATTCGATTCTCCTCTTCTCTCTTTATACTCTATTATTCTCTCTCAATTCTCTTGAGTTTATAACACGTTATCAGCACGAAAGCTCAACCGCGTTCTTCTTCATCGAAGTTCTACTCATCCAAGATCCGAACTCAAAGACAAGAAATTATATGTTTGTTTATATTCATTAATAATTATAAATATATCTACTTCTCCTCCCTTCTTCTTAAATTCAACTGTTCCTGAAGAACATTATAATATGATATTCCTGAAGTAATATCATATGTTCCCGAAAAACATTATAATCTGATATTCTTGAAGTAATATCAAATTAATTATGTTTAATAAATCAATTGAAAGTTTTTAATGTTCCTGAAAAACAGTGTGATATGATATTTCCGAAGAAATATCAAAACTAAATGTTCCTGAAGAACATGATATGATATTCCTCATGAAATATCAAAATTAAATGTTCCTAAAGAATATCGTG
Organism: Euphrasia confusa; assembly: GCA_954870475.1. NCBI lineage: Eukaryota > Viridiplantae > Streptophyta > Magnoliopsida > Lamiales > Orobanchaceae > Euphrasia > Euphrasia confusa. The sequence goes on from OX940953.1 coordinate 14,427,768, forward strand.
ATATGATATTCCTGTAGAAATACCAATATCAAATTGATTATGATTATATACTAATAAGCTCGAATAATATCTTTGAAGATTTTTGGAAAGATTTAAAAGAAATATATGATCACCCGAAGTTGATCGTACTATAAAAAACGTGGTATGGTTGACTCCAATTACAAGATTTTAAATATGTTGAGACATATAATAAAGCTATCATGAAAAACATTATAATTTGATATTTGTGAAGTAATATCAAATCAATTATTCTTAATATATCAATTAAATTGAATGTTCCTGAATAACATATACTCGTATTTTAAATATTATATTGATCGTTTTGGAAGAACATCATTATTTGATATTATTCGATATATATCAAATTAAATTGCTCTCGTAGTAGCAATAAATTTGGAAATATCAAATTAAATTGCTCCCGTAGTAGCAATAAGTTTTATACGTTCCGAAGAATATTATGATATGATATTCATGATTAAATATCAAAATTAAATTTTAAATGTTCTTGGAGAACATCATGATATGATATTCCCGCAGAAATATCAAATCAAATTGCTTTTGGGATAGGAAATAAACTTTAAATATTTAAAATCGAATATTGATATTCATAAGAAATAATACAAAATATTCTTGAAATAATATTTTTGTAGATTGCTCCCGAAGAAGCAAAGTTCAAAAATTAAATGTTGTGTTGAATAAAGTTACATCGATTGTTCTCGTTTAAACAATGGTTACATATGAATTATCCATGAAAGATATCTTTTGAAAATCGAGAATAAATGTACTATGTGGGTACTCATGGAAGAAAGTCGATTCCAATTAAATGTAATTTCTGAGAAAATTATATATTGAGATATATTTTGATCCCCGAAGGATCATTGATAAAACCTAATATTTTGATCCCGAATGATCATTGGTAAAGATACCGTATCCCCGACGGATCATTGATAAATGTATTGTATCCCCGAAAGATCATTAGTAAAGATACTGTTATGCAAATTATGACATATTAAGAGTGGACTCCGGAAGAGCTTTAATAATAAATTTCTACGAGTACTAAAAATGTACTTAAAAATGAAGATGATGCATATCATGGTTATTATTAAGTGCGTGGAAATGAATAAAAATTTCCCATCTACGAATAAATTTTACATATGCAAGTTATATTAATATCACCACTAAAGTGTATTTTTATGAACGGACATAATATCTCGAGCCCACGATCCAGAAGATCGGTTTATAGCAATTATGCTGAGTTGCATATTTAACGAAGATCATTTCCCGACATTAGGGGGAGATAAGAATATATAATATATTAATGCCGAGAAATTTCATTAAATGAAAACGATCTTCAATTCTTGATCCACGCACCAATCAATTGAGAACCCGAAGTTCATTAAAATAAGTGACTTGCAATATTCAGCAAGTAATATGCCAAATTAATGAAGGTGTGACAAAATCACATATATTTGTGATAAATGAACTATAAGAGTTCAAATACCAAAGAAATCAACTCAAATGTTGATTCTAATATACGCCTGAAGCGTAGTAGATCGATCTTAAAATATAAAATAAATCCGCGGAAAAACAAAGAAATTAAGTCACCCTCAAAATCTCCTGAAGAGAGTTAGATGAAAATCCCATTGAAAAAGCATGTGCACATGATAATAGAAAATCGTGGGATTGCGGAACAACCAAACTAAATATTTTGGGAAATTATGAAAGATTTGGTTGAATGAATTGTCATCAACATGAAAAAATTCGTCAACGACATATTTGCCTCAAGAGTTGCTCTAGAATATTTGGATCCAAAACTTAAATCAATAATAGTGTGCCGGCAGCACTCAAAGAAATAGAAACGAGCAATTGAGGCTGAGCATGACTCGCTGAATAAAAGAGATATTTAACTCTATAGTACACACCTCAAAATATTATCCCAGAAGGATATATGTGGGTGTTCGTACGAAAAACGAATAATGATGTGGTGAGATATAAAGCGAGATTAATTGCTCAAGAGTTTTTCGCAGAAACTCGATATTTTTAAGAATGACATTAAGTTTCGCTACCTTATACTTCTGGCAGCAACAACGATAAATATAGATATGCATGAATGTATGATTTGACCATGTAGAAGACATTAAAAGATACATACATGAAAATCCTGGATGGATTTTAAGATTCTTGAAATGAAAATCAGAACATGTATAGTATCATATTAAAAATGTCATTATGGACAACATTGATATTGAGACAAGGTCCTGAAGACCAGTGATTGGTCCCGAAGACCAGTGATTGCACTTTTTTTCCCTCTACTAAGTTTTTCCCACAGGGTTTTCTTAGTTATAGGTTTTTAACGAGACAATCACCACAATATAAATGTGAATGTCGTGTACTTTTTTCCTCGAGTATTTTTTCCTTCATGGTTTTATAACGAGGTTTTTAACGAGACATGTACATCACTCGATAATAATTAATGAGAACATCAGAATGTTCCATATGAGTTTGTTTTCAAGATAAACTGAGATATTGAACTTGAAGTTCAAATGATTGTGAATTGAAGTTCACATTATTGTTCATTTGTCAAGAAATGTATATTGAACACTAGACGCATCTAAAATACTCCAGAAGAGTTACCGACCGGTTATAGCAATTGCGAATGCTCTAGTCAATATAGATGTCTGGTAAAGGCATGTCCCTGAAGGACGAAAAATATACAATAATACAAATGAATATGAAACTCGACAACTCGAAGGTTGGGTCCTGAAGACCAAAATTTATATTTGAATAACTAAGTTTTTCCTATATGGTTTTATTAGTTACAGGTTTTAATGAGACTGATTGATCACAAATAATTACTTTCAAGAAGTCAAAGATCTTCGGTGATTACAATCAGGGGGAGCAAGCTGTAATTTTTTTCCTTCGTCGAGGTTTTATCCCACTGGGTTTTCCTGGCAAAATTTTAATGAGGCAGCAATACTGTAAACAGTCATTCAAGGGGGAGTGTTATGAATATTATTAACTAGTGAATGACTAGTTTACCCTTTTTTGGTGAACAAGACAGAAACCCTACTTTGTATCCTATATAAAGGGGTCTCCCCATATGAATGAGATAACAATTCAATTCTCCTCTTCTCTCTTTATACTCTATTATTATCTCTCAATTCTTTTGAGTTTATAACAAATTCAAATTCGTGATTAGTGTGACTTTATTGTGAAATACAGTAAGTATATTTTTGTACTGTAGTATATTATTGTGTCACGGAATTATTTTGAGGGAGTCATGGGTTTACACATGATATTTTGGTGCATTGTTTAAGAAATATAACGCTTCGTGGTGTGCGATAAGTGACGGTGGAGGATTCAAGCCAAGATGTTCGATGACTTGATTCGAACTCTTGACAATGGGACAAATGTATTGAAATGGGACGAACGTATTGAGGAAGAGACAGATATATCTCAATATTCTAGGTGAAAAAGATTTAATATTAGTTATAAATGAGTATTAAAATAAAATAAAATAAAATTAATGTTTAAATATAAATATAAATAAATGAGTATTGAAAAAATAAAATTGCATTTTTTTTTGTAATGTTTAAATTAAAATGGTATTTTTCTTATAATGTTTAAATTAAAAAAAAAACACAAACATAGTTGGGAAAGAGAGAATAGCATAACATATACTACTAGCAGTATTAAAAAAAAAAGAATTAAAAAAAATAAATGTAAAAATTAAGAGAGAAAAGTAAAAGAAATGGTGGGAAACATTCTCTTACTAGAAAGAGAAGGGGAGACAATAGCATTTGATGGGTACAGAGGGAACACAAGTCAAATCTTATTGTCTGTGACTGATCAATCGACTGTAATTTATTGTAATTACCGGACATACCCTCCTACTTCTCACTATTTAGAGTACATACCCTCCTCCACTTTTTAATTTCTACATCCTTTCTTTGAATTCTATAGGGGTTAAAAAAGGAAGAAAGTACAAAAAGTAAAAAAGAAAAAAAGAGTTAAAATACTAGTAGTATCAATCTAACTTGAGTAAGTAAGAAAGTAACAAACAACTTCCCCCAATTTTACAATACCCTACTCTCAAGTCTCAACAGTATTAGTATTTTTCTGAACATTAACAACTATCTAAATTAAAGGATTGATTGAAACTTGCTTATAGCTGCATTGCCACTTCTCATTAGACCTCTAATTTAGCTCTCTTCTAATCAGAGAACCCGACGGGCCGGTGATCAACTGCACATGTTAATAGTGAACACAACTTCTATTTGGCTCAAAACATCTGATATCTAGTAGTATGACATGCCGCATCATATGATACAAGGGGTCTGGTCTTCAAAGACGAATTGAATGGGCTAATGCTTCAAGATGTTTAAGAGAATCAATTGGTATCACAGTGATCACCACAAACAGTGAAAACGAGAAAAAAATCAACTTTATCAAAATACAGAAACTCCCCTGAGATTCTTACATTCATCCATTCATAAGCTAAAATATATTCCACTTCTTTCTTTTAAACAGCATCACTCATTATCTCAGGATGACCAATGGTTTTTATTTGGAGCAAAGTATCATTGTTTAAGAGGTCAAATCTGCAGTTTTTATTTTTCAATGTTCAAAATTTTCAAAACAATTTTGCTACATAACTAAGGGCTAAAATCATGTTTTCATAATTTTTTTCCTTAAAAAGTAACACATCAAATGTTCCCGAAACCAGAATCCATCATCCATATATCAGGAACCACACAAAACAGACAAAGATACAATGAAAGGAAAACCTGAATTTATCTTCCATATCAAGAGTAGGCAAATGAAGATACGATATAACAAGACAAAAATGCTCGACAAGAGACAAAACATAACATTCATTTCCTTTACAACACCTTAATAAGACAATTCAAGATTTTGCCAATGCAGCTATTCAAGGAAAAACTAACCAAAGACAACACCCCCATTAACCTCAAATGCAAAAATAAGTGAATCTAGCATAAAAGCGAAAAAAAAACACAATAGAGAGAAAATAATCCTCAAAATATCCATTAATTGATCAGAATAAAAAAGGAAATAATAGTTCATCATCATCCTAACCTCGCCAGAAAAACTGCCAGCCTATGATATAGAAACAAAGGAGAATCAATTAATCCCTTTTCAAGAACCCAACATCCGACTAGTTCAAACAAGTATTATGAATCAGAAAAAAAAATTCAAGTGGGGCTACAAGTTACAATCGAGGCGAATTAAACGCAAAGGCCACAAGAAATATATACATTGGAAAAAAACGGACCTCATGCGATAGGCAGTTCAAAACTCTACCGGATTATCACAAACTTGTTGGTACCGTGTTTGGCCCAGTAAGTCCTCAGGTCAATCGGGCTATTACCAAAGTCATACCCTTCCGAGGCCAGTTTCTCCAAGACCTTCTTGAATGCCCCCTGGCTCATCTTCCGGCCCGCGATACGGGCCCCACGCCTCTTTGTGCTCATAGGCAACGGATACATGGATATAGTCGTGGTGCAACATGCAGACTGCCATCCCCCGCAACCCCACCTATAACACTGCTGTGGGGTCCCCGTACACGAGCAAACAGGTATGGGTATGCCCGTAATGTCCATATCAACCCCGTTAATCACAACCTCGACATTCCTCTTCGCGCGTTGAACGGAAGAGGCACTGTTATTACTGTTGCTGTTTCCGTTCTCTTTCGGGCCGGGCCCTTTCCTCGGCTTCTTCCCCTTTGGGGTTTTCGGTGCAGATGCTCGTTTCTTGGCGGAGCCGGGTTCTTTCTTGACTGTGGTGACAGGCTCTTCCTCCAGGTCGAGACGGGGGTTCTCCTTGGGAGGGTCTGATTGCTGGTGGTGGTGGTGATGGACCATCTGCATGGGGTGCTGACGTGGGCCCGAGGATTCGGGCAGGGTAGGATGAGTGTAGGGGTTTTGACTGTTTCCTGGGAACATGTGTAAGAATTTATCTCGGTTGTTGATCCAAGAGTCTCGGACAAAGTCCATCCGGGTGATGGGAGGCTCGGTTACTACTCGGGGGCGATATGGGCTGTTGGATGGGACCATTACAGGGTGGTTATCGCGGCCCGATAGGAAGGGCTTGGTTTCTTGCTCGGCTACTGATGACATCAGCTGGAAGCCGAGAGGATTACCGTGACCTTTGTCGGGCTCGTAGTAACCCCAGTTTCTCAGGCTGTCTTCATCCATGAATAATGGCCTACAAACAATAATCTAAAATCTTAAAAATGAAAGCAACATAATTATCATTTCTCATAAATCTCTCAAGTCAATTTTTTTGGGCATATCGATTTCGATTGAAATTGGCATTCGATCTGGGAAATATTAAACAGGGAAAAACGAGTGATTGGACAGATCTCAGCCAATCGAAAAAAAACCATCGGAAAACGCGAACAATTATCGATAATAAAGATCGGTGAAAACGAAGATCCCTGCAAAAAAGGTTCGATCTTTGACATGATGAAACAGATCTGAAACAGAATTAACAAGCAATTACAGATCTGAGATGGAAATTAGGGCAACGAGATTGAACAAACAAATGCGGATATGGTACATTCAAATTCAAATAGTTTGACAGCAAAGGGGGAGAGAGAACATAGATAATTATATTATTTTTATTTTTATTTTTATTTTTGAAAGAGAGAGAGAGAGAACTTACTTGTGGGTAAACCGGCTCTTTTAGGTTTTCTTTTTTTTTTCCCTTCAGAGGAGAGAGGAGAGAGGAGAGAGAATTTGAGAGAAACCAGAGATAGGTAGACAGAGGGAGAGAGAGAAAGGTCCTCAATATTGAGTTTTTAAATGAAAATAGATTCACATTTAATACTGTAACAAGAAGAAATTTTTAGAAAAAATGGTAATTTAGTTTATGAATTTATAATTTATATTGTGCTTTATAAAAACACATTTCAAATTCAAGGTTAATTTTTTTATTAATCAGAATAGTTATACAGTATATTTGTAATTATAAAAAATAATTTGAAAAAGACTAATTACTAATTTACTATATTACTTGGAGTAATTTACCCTCATATTTAATTAAGAACTATAATGATATTAAATTCTATTAAATCATTTAATTTTGCTCCATTAAAAATGAATTTTTATTTTAAAATATAAGTTTATTTTTATTTTATAATTTCTTTTTGTTAAGTGGTGAAAATGTATGATGCTCAATAGATTAATTGGTATAGGGTACAAATATATACTGTGATATAAGTATTGGGTTAAGCCCATATATACAAAGCCTATCTATCAATATTATCTCTAACAGCCCCCCGCAATCGCAACGGGAGGAGACTGGACGTGAAGATTGGAGCGAAACTCATCAAACAGAACCGGCGACAATCCCTTAGTCATGATGTCTGCGAATTTTCGAGAAGAAGGGACATGCAAGACGCGTATCGAACCCGCAGCAACACGTTCACGAACAAAATGAAGATCAATTTCAACATGTTTTGTGCGTTGAGTCTGTACCGGATTGGCAGTAAGAAAAACTGCACTAATATTATCACAAAAAACTAGCGATGCCCCAGAGAGTTTGTGTTGTAGTTCGGTCAACAAGGAATGAATTGAACTAACCTCTGCTACCGCATTAGCAACAGCGCGATACTCTGCCTCTGCACTAGAACGTGATACGGTGTGCTGACGTTTGGAAGACCTAGAGATAAGATTGGGGCCAAGAACGACACAATAACCGGAGGTGGATCGTCGAGTATCAGGACAACCAGCCCAGTCAGCATCGGAGTACACTGTCAGACGATCAGGGGGATCAGGATGCAAATGAAGACCATAATCTAAGGTGCCTTTCAAATAGCGCAAAATTCTTTTAACAACAGCCAAATGAGTGGTTCGGGGCGCATGCATGAATAAACAAACTTGTTGAACGGGAAACGCTATCTCAGGGCGAGTAAAAGTAAGATATTGGAGAGCGCCAACAATACTACGATAAGATGTCGGATCCGATAACAAATTACCTGCTGAGGTTGAATGTTTGGTCTTATAGTCAACCGGAGTGGATGCAGGATTGGCACTTACCATATTATATTTCTGTAATAACTCACGGAGATATTTACCTTGAGAAAGAAATAGACCTGAAGCAACCCGAGTAACAGATATTCCCAAAAAATAATGCAGAACTCCGAGATCAGTAATAGCAAATTCTGATTGAAGGAGAGAGACAACAGCAGCGAGCAGAGATGTAGAAGAAGCAGTGAGGATAATCTCATCCACATAAAGTAACAAAATCACCACATGGGAACCCCGACGATATATAAAAACGGAAGAATCAGAGCGACAATTAATAAACCCTTTGGCACAAAGAAACGTCATAAAGCGTTGATACCATGCTCGAGGCGCTTGTTTCAAACCGTACAATGCTTTATGAAGCTTACAAACATGATGTGGGCGAGTTGGATCCACAAAGCCCGGTGGTTGACGAAGATATACTGTTTCAGACAGATTACCATGAAGGAAAGCATTTTTCACATCCAATTGATGTATATGCCACTTCTTGGAGAGAGCAAGCGTAAGGATAAGCCGTATAGTAGTGGGACTGTAACGCCCCAGAAAATTCAAAGGCTTATAAGGATTGAATATGCTACTCATACCAACAGATGCATCTTCTTTTCTGGGCATCCTCCTATAAGAACTCCAAAGTTAAGCATGCTGACTCTGGAGTAATTCTAGGATGGGTGACCCCCTGGGAAGTCTCCCGGGTGCGCACGAGTGAGGACAAAGTGCGTTGGAAAAGACAAGTGTTGGTACAGTGGGGCCAGGATATCACTCCCGACGGCAGTCATTGGTAACCGAGCCGGCCCATTAGGGTCGGGCTTCGACCCCTCAACGGGCCGGGGCGTTACAAATGGTATCAGAGCAGGTGCCGACCGGAATTGTGGGAACTAAGTGTCTTGCGGGGCCAAGTGCTCCACCCAGAAGTTGGTGAGAGTACCCGCAAGGGGCATTCCTGCACGGATGGTAGGTCCTGGGCAAGTAAGGCAAGTAAGGCGCACAACGAGGACGTTGCGCATAAAAGGTGGGGTGATTGTAACGCCCCAGAAAATTCAAAGGCTTATAAGGATTGAATATGCTACTCATACCAACAGATGCATCTTCTTTTCTGGGCATCCTCCTATAAGAACTCCAAAGTTAAGCGTGCTGACTCTGGAGTAATTTTAGGATGGGTGACTCCCTGGGAAGTCTCCCGGGTGCGCACGAGTGAGGACAAAGTGCGCTGGAAAAGACAAGTGTTGGTACAGTGGGGCCAGGATATCACTCCCGACGGCAGTCATTGGTAACCGAGCCGGCCCATTAGGGTCGGGCTTCGACCCCTCAACGGGACGGGGCGTTACAGGGACGAACAACCGGGCTATAAGTTTCACCACAATCGATACCCGGTCGTTGATTATATCCTTGAGCAACAAGACGGGCTTTGCGTCTATCGAGTGTACCGTCAGCTTTCTGTTTAGTTTTAAAAACCCATTTAGAGCCAACCAAGTTCACACCAGGAGGACGCGGTACCAATTTCCAAGTAGTATTACGGGCAAGAGCATCAAGTTCCGCACGCATAGCATCAAGCCAAAGGGGATCTTGTAAAGCTGCACTTACTGTTTTGGGTTCCTGCGGAAGAGTGTTAGCAACAACAGCATGTAACGACAACATATTTCGGGGCTTTCGAATACCCGCTTTTCCTCGCGTAATCATAAGATGACCAGTAGGAGATGGAGGATTGGCGGACTCAGCTAAGGCAGAATCTGTAGGAAAATTAGGACTAGGAATCGGAGGCGGGACGACGTTAGTTGTGTGTGGATCAGCAATACTTGGTCCATCAGCAGGTATTCTAGGTGAAGTAGCAGCAGGGGTATTGAGTTCAGGAGGGTTGTTGGAGACAATAGGTGCATTAGAGGGAGTACGCAGCAAAGGTTGTGTCGAGGAGAGTATTGGTGTCGGTAATGGGGCTAAAGTCGGGTGGAGAAGTTTGGTAGAGGAACGACGAATGGGACAAGTAGTAGAAATGGAATACGGGAAGTATTGTTCATCGAACACCATGTGACGAGAGATAATGACTTTATTAGTAGAAGGATTATAACACCGATACCCCATTTGATGGGGTGGGTAGCCGATGAACACACATAAGGCAGAACGAGGTGCGAGTTTGTGTGGGGCTTGAGAGTGAAGATTAGGGTAGCAGGCACATCCAAAAACTCGTAGGTGAGAGTATGATGAAGTCGTACCATAGAGTGACTCGTGAGGAGATTTATTGTGAAGAAGAGGAGTGGGTAAAATATTTAGTAAATAAGTGGCAGTGTAGAGGGCTTCAACCCAAAATGAGAGAGGAACAGATGCTTGGAATAGGAGGGACCTAATCATGTTTCCAATGGTACGATTAAGACGCTCAGCTTTGCCATTTTGTTGAGAAGTATAAGGACACGATGAACGAAAGCGAATACCATTTGAAAGACAAATTGTTTGAAATGTACGGTTTGTGTATTCAGTCCCATTGTCACACTGAATGGTTTTGATAATAGTATTATGTTGTGTGCGAACCAAGGTAAGGAAATTAGAAAAATGATATGACACTTCAGACTTATGTTTCATAAGATAAATCCAACAGTAGTGTGTAAAATCGTCGAGAAATGTTAAAAAATATTTATAACCAGAGCATGATAGAATAGGAGACACTAGGGCTGGATATTCGGATTTCGGTTATTCGGTTAGTCGGTTAACCGAACCGAATAAGGCACAATTCGGGTCACCGATACCCGAAAATGTTGATTCGGTTCGGTGTTCGGAATACAGAATTTTGTTTGTTCGGTTATCGGGTTAACCGAACCCGAATAGTAAAACCCGATTAGACCGAAACAACCGATTCCATTACAAAATTAAAAAAATATAATTTATAATTTCATTTTTTAATTATATATATATATATATATATATATATATATATATATATATATATATATATATATATACTTTGGACCAGACCTCCGCTAACTTAGTATGACATTTACATTTTCTTTTTTCGCTTCAGAAAGAGCGCTAACAAAATCGTAAACCCTAATCGTCTCTTCGTCGTTCACCTACCGCCGGCTACATAGGCAGCCGCCCGAAATCATCTTACAGTACGAAGTCAACCGCCGGCCAAGAGAGGTAATTTAGCATCTGTAATTTCTGATTTTATCTGCTTCTTCGATTTATTTTAATTTGAATTTTATCTGAAAGTTTTTTATCCGAAAACGAAATGTACTGAACTTTGCATGCAAAATTTCTTAACTTTTTGGATGGATAGTTCTAAAGAGCAAGCTAGCAATGCCGTTGAAGATGAGCAAGAAGAGAGCGAAGAGTTGCTTGACGACGAAGAACATACTCACACCTCAAATCCAAAAAAACGCAAAAGAGCTTACAAGAGTAGGTCTGTTCATTGGGACGCATATGATAGGACTATCATTTTTGAAGGAGACACTCCTGTTGAAGCTCTCAAAGGGAAGTGCAAAACTTGTCATACACTAATTGCTGCTCACACGAAGAGGAATGGTACAACGGCCTTAAAAAATCACACCATTTCTTGTCGTCGCAAATTTGCAGATTCAAAACAACAAGCCATTTTGAATTTAAAACCTAATGAAGCTGTTGGAGGAAGTGGAATGGGATCGTTAACGAATTGGAAGTTTGATCAAGATGTGGGTAGAAGGTCTATGTGCAGAATGGTACTTCGTGATGAGCTTCCCTTTAGATTTGTAGAGCATGAAGGGTTCAAGGACTTTGTTGCCGATATATGTCATATGTTCAAGATTCCTTCTCGAAAGACGGTGAAAGAAGATTGTATCCGTTTGTTTCTTAATGAAAAAGGGGTTTTGAAGTCCTTCTTCGCCAAAAAAAAACATGGGCCGAGTGTCTTTCACCACAGATTGTTGGACAGAAAGCAACAACTCAAGCTATATATGTGTCACAGCGCATTGTATCGGAGAAGATTGGAGATTACACAAGAAAATCATTACCTTTCGAAAGATTTTTGGCCACACTGGGGACGATATTGCACATGCACTCATTGAAACTATAAACGATTGGGAGTTGAAGATGCTAATTTGTTGCACGGTAGATAATGCAACGGCAAACGATAAGGCCATTCAGTATGTTCGGGGCTTCTTAGATACTCGTAATTCTGTCATTCTTGGTGGGAAGTACCTCCATTTATGTTGTTCCGCACACATAATCAATTTGATTGTTAATGACGGCTTAGACGAAATTGGAAGTTCAGTGAGAAGAGTAAGAGAGGCAGTGAAGTGGGTGAAGGCCTCGTCGATAAGAACCGAACAATTTCTTAGTTGTGCGAAAGCGTTAAAAATTAATTCCAAGAGATTTCTAAGCCTGGACGTTCCAACGAGGTGGAACTCCACATTCTTGATGCTACAGGCAGCCGAGCCATATGAGTCGACATTGAAACTATTTGGGTCGATGAAAGATATTACTTTGGTAGCCGACTTGAATAAAAAGACGTACAATGGTGCACCTATTGGGCCACCAGAAGAAGAGGACTGGAGTAATGTCCGGAAGATGATGGAGTACTTGAAGAAGTTCTACGAGTTGACTAAACTCCTTTTCGGTTCCAAATATGCCACGATACATAGGTTTTTACCAGAAATGTGCGACTTATTGGACCTTGTTTTGGAGTTAGAGAAGAGCTCGGACATCGAGGTTTCTTTTATGGCGAGCAAGATGAGGAGGAAGCTAGAAAAGTATTGGTTGGAGTTTGATACTCTAAATCCAAGGATGAACAAAGTTCTGTACATTGCAGCCGTTTTGGATCCACGGCAAAAAATGCGACATGTGGAAAGATGCTTGAAAAAAGTGTATGGAAGTGTTCGAGCAGTGGAATTGATGAAAGATGTGAACGAATCGGTCGTCGAGATGTTTGAATTATATAAGAAGATGCTTTTCACGAACTCATTACCTTCTTCGGCTCCATCTCAGTCTTCGGCTTCTTGTGAATCTTTGGATGAAGATCGAGATGATCGTCGTGGTTCATGTAGCCTTTATCTTGATGATTTTAGTAGTGATGATGAAGACAGTAGCGATAATTCGGAATTGACTATATACCTCGCCGACAAGTACAAGAAAGAGTCTAAATCCGAGTTTGAGATTCTCGTTTGGTGGTCGATGAACTGTACACACTTCCCTATTTTAGCAGAGATGGCAAAGGATATCTTGGCCATTCCCGTATCCACTGTTGCTTCGGAGTCGGCATTTAGCACGGGAGGTCGGGTTCTAGATGACTTTAGAAGTTCTTTGGACCCTAGTACGGTTGAGGCTTTGATATGCACCGAAGATTGGTTGAGGTCTAGTTCGACTAAGAAGTTAGATGTAGAAGACCTACCTGAAGAAAAACAAGAAGAAGAATTCTTAAATGGTAAATGCTTTAAGTATATTTGTTGTAGTTTTACTTCTCTATTTTTTCCCATTTCTTTTCTTATTCTTTTTGTTCCAGTTTCCCTATTTACTCTAATGCTTTTCTTTTATGTTTCAAATTTATTCATTGATTTCATAGTGCTGAAATCTATTGGAGTTGAAGGACGAAAAGCCGATTAGCCGAAGGACATTAAATTTTGAAAGAAGATGAACTTTGATCGAAGAATAATGAATTTTGGGCATGGAAAATGTTGAAGGAAGATGATTGTCGATGTCGATCGAAGACTGATAATTTTTGGCATTGCTTCAAACATTATTAATGTTTTTTTACTTTTATTTGATTTGGACTGTTCGTTTCATGTTGCCCTTTAGAACATTGGTGAACAGTCAACTTTTTGGATTAACTTTTTTTTTTAAAAAAAACTAATTTAATTCTTACTCGGTTACTTAGCTAACTGACTAACCGAACCGAATAACCGAATTAGTAATTCGGATAACCTAATAACCGATCGGGTTCGGTGTCGGTTAGTCATTTTGTGTTAGTTTCGGTTTCGGGTAACCGAAATTTCGGTGCAGTTAACCGAACCGAATATTCAGCCCTAGGAGACACCCAAACATCTGAATGAATTAATTGAAAAGATTGTTTAGATTTAGATGTAGAAGCATCAAAAGGCAATCGAACATGCTTTCCTAATTGACAAGCATGACAAAAACAAGAAACAATATTCGTATCTGGACGATAATGTATCAAATGTTTATTTGCTAAGGTAGAAATAATTCTAGAATTGACATGTCCTAAGCGACGATGCCATAAAAGTGGTGTTTCGGAGGCGGCAAGAGCAACATCGGGAGAAGATGGAGTAGAGGCGACGGGGTGGGTGTATAAACCGGTGGTACTACTGGATGTGAGAAGTGGTGTCTTCGTTTGTAGATCCTTAACACAAACACCAGAAGGAGAAAATTCAATTAGACAGTGATTATCATTCACAAATTGACGAACAGACAAGAGATTATGTGTGAGGTGGGGAGAGAAAAGTACATTACGGAGAGGAAAATTACGCAAGGAAGACCGGATATTAGAAGTACCAGAACATGTAATCGGTAACAAAGTACCATTGCCAACACAAATCCCGGAAGAGACAGATTTATTATCAACAGTAAGAAGGTTACCTGCGTTATTAGTCATATGGGTGGAGGCCCCTGAATCAAAAATCCAAGATGGTTGAGAAGCATCAGTGGCCGGAAACACGTTGAAAGCCTGAGGAGTGGCATCGTCTGTCCTCAGAACAGATGGGCAATATCGTACTGTATGGCCAAGTCCCCCACATCGATAACAAGTAACAGGTAACTGATAGTGTTGTGGTGTAATCGAAGAGGATGTTGGTGGTGGTCCAAGAATAGAACCAGCAGAGGACTGCCGTTGCGGTCGAAAAGGCTGGAATTGAGATTGACTTGGACCACGACCACCACGTCCAACCCGACCTCGATTGCCATTGGACGTACCACGCGAACCTGACCCGCGACCACTAGAATTTCCTCGACCAGTATTTTGGGCTAGAAGAAGTTGATCAGGGGGTTGCGAAACAGAAGCAGGTTGTTGCGATTTCAGTTTGGATTCCTCCAATAAGAGCATGGATTTCATCTGATCGAACGTAGAAGAGGGTCGCTGTGTAGTAAAAATGGAGGTGATAGTATTGTACTCCGGTCCAAGACCCATAACCAATTGAAGCAAGAGGTCACGAGACGAAAGTGAATCACCAACCGAGATTCGACAATCATATAGATCCTTTAGTTTGAGAAGAAACTCCTGCATAGTATTGTTGCCTTTCTTGAGACTATAAAATTCTTGACGTAGTTGGACGATGCGGCTCTCAACATGATCACGAAAGAGAGCATCAATTTTAGACCAAGCCTCTGCAGCAGTCATGGGCACACCGGGAGTGATAATTGAATGCAATATATCTCTTGAGATAGTCGAGTGAATCCAAGATAAAACCAAAGCATCAATTTGAAACCAAGATGCATAATCAGAAGAGTCAGGTGGAGGAGCGGGTGTACCATCAATATGAGTCATTACCTGGTACGCGCGAAAAATTGGGAGAAATAATTCTCGCCAAAGGAGATAGTTGTTGTAATCGAGAACCTCTGTAATATGAGAGCGGATGTTAGAAAGAGAGAGAGCAGGATGAGAATTATAGCGAGGAGGGACAATAGAGGAAGAAGAAGAAATCGGATTCTCTGGTGTTTCACCCATGAGAGCAGCGGCAATTAAATTTAAATTAGGGTTTGAAGAATGGCTCTGATACCATGAAAATGTATGATGCTCAATAGATTAATTGGTACAGGGTACACATATATATATTGTGATATAAGTATTGGGCTAAGCCCATATATACAAAGCCTATCTATCAATATTATCTCTAACAAGTGGAATAAAAAAAGTCTTGTGAAATATTTTGAAACAAAAAATTCAGTTTTTCTTATGGTTTATGGGTCCGCTTCATATTTCATAGTATTCAACTTTGGATAAAAATATATTAGATGAAAACTATAAAACCTCTAAAAATGAATAGTCTTGGACCCTAAAATTTTATTAATTTAGAGAGTTTTATTAATTTAACGAGTATTTTTTTCATTTAAAAGATCAAATCGAGATTTGAAAATCCTATTAATTTAGAAAAGTTATTAATTTATCGAGTATTAATTTATAGAGGTTAAACTACTCCGTATTTAATCAATTTTCTTGCATGTGTGACCATAATGTTATTACTTGTCATCATGCTGAAAATGGAAAGTAATACAGAGTATATCTTAAATTTTTTTGATATTTTCTTTTAATAAATCCCATTAAAATATAATATAGAATCTCAAACAATATTTTAAATATTAAATTTATATTTAAAAAATAGAGTTAATAAGATGAACGATATTTTTTATTAAAATTATAAAAAAAAATAAAACTTAATATTAAAAAATATGAGATAGTTATATTTTGTAACTATTGTGTGTTATTGAGTAAACTATACACATAATTATGTTCTCATATTTGAAGTCCAGGGTCACTTGTCTAAGTGGGAGCATTTTAAAAAAAGTAGTACTATTATATTTAGTGAAAATAAATAATTTTGCACAAATTTAAAAATGCACGTAGCAAAAAATTGCACAAATAAATTTATTATATTAAAATTCATATATATATGTATATATATATATATATATATATATATGATAAATTTATTTGTGCGCATTTTTTTCTCGATTATCATATTGTTCTGAAGAAATTTCAGAAGAGCAACCTCCCTCTGTCGACATAGACGATCACCATACGGGATCCAAAGGGTCTCTCTTGGCCGGTGAACACGACCATTCTCGGTGCTAAATCTTTCGGCATGTGCGGAGGGTGGAAGGCCTTTGCGGATAGTAACTCGATCGAGTTAGGCGACGTCTGCATTTTCGAACTGGTCGAGCAAGAGTCGATGCAAGTCCACATTTTCCAGCACAACTAGATTCATTATAATGAAAATCATGTAATGGCCTAATAGAGCTACCTGTTTTCGATTGTTTTTCGCCTTATTTACAAAGACGAAGACTTATAACAATTACCAATTTTTCTTCTCATCGATTTGATCCCTACCGATGTAAATTCATATTTCGTTATGATCAAAAGACGTTATGATCAAAAGACGAATTAAAAGAGAACCCACATATTTCAGAGAGTGATTATAGAGCAAATGAGTTTCAATACATTATAGTAGTAGTAGTAATTATAGTAGTAGTAGTAATAAGTTTGAAACCTTTTTAGGTGCATTTAAATATAATATAATAATTGTATACAAAATTATTTATTTTTAGATTTAATGTGTATTTTAATATAATATAATAATTGTATACAAAATTATTTATTTTTAAATTTACTGTGCATTTTTCTTTTGTTTATATTTAGTTATATACTGAAAAATAATAAAATTATAGAGTAAGTATTTTTGATAAATTTGTTTTTAAAAAAAAGTAATTACCAATTTTTTTTCTCATCGATTTGATTCCTACCGATGTAGATTCATATTTCGTTACGATCAAAAGACGAATTGAAAGAGAATCCACATATTTCAGAGAGTGATTATAGAGCAAATGAGTTTCAATACATTATAGTAGTAGTAGTAATAAGTTTGAAACCTTTTTAGGTGCATTTAAATATAATATAATAATTGTATACAAAATTATTTATTTTTAGATTTAATGTGTATTTTAATATACTCGTAATATAATAATTGTATACAAAATTATTTATTTTTAAATTTAGTGTGCATTTTTCTTTTGTTTATATTTAGTTATATACTGAAAACTAATAAAATTATAGAGTAAGTATTTTTGATAAATTTGTTTTAAAAAAAAGTAGTACACTGAAATGATATAGGGTAGCTCTATTCACACCTCCAAATTTTATAAGTACACCACTTTTATTATAATTATAAATTAAACATATTACTTAACATATTAAGTACACAATTCAAAAGTCTATATTGTCCTTGTTAAAAAATTAAATACAATTAAAAAATATCTAAATTCACTTAAATATAATATTTTTAATACATAATTTTTATATACGTTCTTCTTTTATCTTCCAAAAACCCTTAATTTTTTTATGAGTGATATCAAACGTTTTTTGAGCAAATTCACCGCACAAAACAAATAATGGTTGCGGAATTAGATTTTTATCAAATACGATTAAGAGTATGAACATTACTACTATACAAAGATTCATTCTAAGCACAATTTACGCGTTTTTTTTTCAAGAGAATTACAAATGGTTTTTTTTCTTAATGATTGAGACAAACTAGTAAACTCAAAAAGCCTACTGTAATTAAATATGATAGGCTTGATAGCCTTACTCGGGACAGAATAAGAAAAGAACTTATTTTTCTATTCGAAACCTCAATACGAAGAAGAAAGAAAACAATTAAGATTTTTTTTATTCTGATAAATGTAAATTTTAATTTTTATATATAATTGAAAGTAGTGTATTTAGTTTTATTAAAGGGTATATTAGGAATATATAAGAGTGTCTTAAGTAAAACGTTGATATACCATTTATTTAGTAAGAATATACTTAGTAAGTTGGTGTACTTATTAAATTTGGAGGTTTAAATAGCAACACCCAATGATATAATCAAATTTGAAGGGTCTATTTTTATATTTTGCCTAGAGCTTCTAAAATGTCATAAACGGGCCTGTTGAAACCGTAACTTAAAAATACATCAAAACAATTTTAATTTCAAAATGTGAAAAAAAAATGTACAAGAAGATAGAATGCTATGAAATTTATTAATACTATGAAAAACAAATTACTTGATAAGAAGACAATGTATATCTAGATATTTATGATTAGATAATGATATGAAGCATGCTTAACACTTAATTAACACCTTTAAATGTCAAGAACAATTCATCATCCATTTTCTCGCTTCACCTTTTCTCGGTCACTGGTTCTTGAATCAGTCCAAACTTAAATCTCTAATACCAATTGAGAATTTATGTCCAAATTTCGCCCAAGTAACAATATTGAAAATTAATGAAAACAAACACAAAAATTTAAAATGATTCACCCGTTAACTTAACTAACGAGGAGGGCTACGTCCATTTGGCCGCTGACTAGAAAATATAGATCTCAATTAAGTACATGAATTTTACATGTACAATTGCGTGACAATCAAAACGCATGTCCCCATAGGAAACAAATATAAAAACAAAAAACTATATGATCATGCATGCTGCCACAGCGATTCTTTTGCAAAGGCACGTTAATATTGGCACATATCATGCACATAGTCACCTATATATTTTTTGATCTCAATCTCTCATATCCCTTCTTTCTATATTCACTGGCACCACATGCGTGTGAGTGAGTGTGTGTGCGTGTGTGTGAAATTTATATGTATATAAAACGAATCCAAGCAGCGACATATTCTTGATCACTCGAATATCTCTCGATCGATCATGTCTCAGCTGGACTTGAGCGGGTGCCGGAAGAGGAAGAGAGGCGAGAGGGTTTTCAAATTCAAGGTGTTCGGAGACAGAGGCTATCCGGCCGACTTCAACGGATCTTTCCAAGAAAACATGAGCGCTCTTCTCCAGTTCGGACAGGTCGAGAGCACTGGGGCCCACCCGATCTGGTCCTTCCAGCTCGAAGTTCGTCGACACCCATCTCTGCATCTCTTCCTCTTTGTGGTCGAGGAGCCCATCGAGCTATCTCTCGAGCTTCGTTGCAATCACTGTCACTACATAGGTACTCTGTCTTTCTTAACCTACTCATAAATTTTAGTTATAAAAAAGCATACAATACTTCATTCTTCTTAAAGTGTTAAAAAATATAGTTAACAAAATAATGTTTAAATTGTATTTTAAAATAATTTTTTTTAAGAATTTGTAATGTTGTTTTATTTTGGAATAAAGGTAGTTTGGTTTATTTATTTAGATTTTATACTCTATAAAATTTACATTTTAATTAAGTGTTTTAATATTTTGTTTTATTTAGTTTTTAGTGTAATTTTAATCAAGAGCACATTATTAAAATGATAATTACTATTTTACTTTTACATTTAATTTATATTAATTATTAATTAAATATTAATTTAGGTAAACTAACTACTTAAAATTATAATTAAGAAAAACTAATATCCTAAATCATATACAAACTTTTAAAATTACTCTTTTATTATAATATTGAAAAACAAACAAAAATTTGTACTAATATTTTATTTTATTTTAAATGTTATTATTTTCTATTCAAGGATTCTATTTTGTGAAAGGAAAGAGTTATGTTGTGTTGTTATAAAGCATAGTTGTATGTTATGCTATTGACAATTGGAATGTACATAGCTCAGGCTGGGGGCAGCACATGATCTGCAACAAGAAGTACCATTTCGTGTTGCCTGCAAACTCCGGTTCTTCCGACTACTGCAAGACCAACGTGGTCGAGCTTCAGGCCGAGGGCCACACCCTCCACGCCGTCTTCCACTCCAACGGCTTCGGACACTTGCTCTGCATCAACGGTTCCGACGACACCGCCACCTGCGGTTTGCCAGGTCACCAAATCATGGACTTCTGGGACCGCTTGTGCTCCGGTCTCGGCGCCAGGTAATCAATCATCAACAAAACTAATCTGACGAAGATTTGATGAAGCAGCTTCTAATATAGTATCAATGATCAAGAAAACTAATCAGACGATATCATGACTGAGATTAGATGAAGCAGTTTCTAACATAGTATCAGAATGTTGTAGGAAAGTGAGCTTAAAAGACGTCGCGAAGAAGAGAGGCATGGACCTCAGGTTGCTCCACGCTGTCGCGTACGGAAAACCCTGGTTCGGCCATTGGGACTACACGTTCGGTCGAGGGACCTACGGAGTGACTCACGAAATGTATCGAACCGCGATAACCGCAATCCAAACCATCCCTCTCAACGTGCTCGTTGCTCCACAACTCGCTCACACCGAGGCTCGAGTCATCTTGCCGAGGTACCAAATCCTGTCGGGCCACTCGTTGGTGACTCTCGGCGACTTGTTCCGGTTCATGCTCGAGCTGCGGTTCCGAATTCCGAAAGAAAGCAGCTCGATCGACTCCCACTACCCTGGGATCATGCTCGACGCTTCCTGCAGGTGGTCCCCGAAGCGAGTCGAGATGGCCATCCACGTGGTGGTCGAGGCCCTGAAAAGGTCCGAGTTCCAGTGGGTGTCGAGGCAGCAGGTTCGCGACGTGGCCCGGGCCCACATCGGGGACACGGGCTTGCTCGACTTCGTGCTCAAGTCGTTGGGGAATCACATGGTCGGGAAGTACTTCGTGAGGCGGTGTTTGAATCCGGTCACGAAGGTGCTCGAGTATTGCTTGGAAGACGTCTCGCGGGACCCGTATGGGCTCGGGCTGGTCGAACCCACGTCGAAGCCGGCTCGGAGCAAGGTCTCTAGGGGCCAGCTGACGAGGGACATTCTACACTTGTACAGAACCCTTCTGAGCGAAGTTCATCAGAACAACGCGGCTTTGGCCTCGAGGATCATTCTCGACTCCAAGTACCTAGTGAAAGAATACGTCGGGGGATTGGAAACGTGCAACGCGGGGAACAAGTGGAAGGTGCATTGCTCAGTCGTCTTTAAAAACGGAGAGCAAGAAGAGAAAGCAACGCCTTATCATTGCGTTACGTTGAGAAGCAACGCGATGTTTGATGAGCTGAGGAGGGAAGTCGAGAGGACGTTTAGAGGGATGTATTTCGGGCTGAGGGATTTTGTGGCGGAGTCGGTGAGGAGCTTGGAACCTGTCGGAGGATCGGACTGGGTTTTTAAGATGATTAGGCCTGGAAGCAAGCTTGTGTTCGAGTGCAGTAGAACGGAAGGAGAAGGCTTAGTTAGGGTTGTGGATTGTCTGTGTGGGGCTAGAGACGACGATGGGGAGAGACTGGTGTCGTGCGATATATGCCAAGTGTGGCAGCACACGCGTTGTGTGAGGATACCTGAGAGCGATCAAGTTCCCAACATATTTATTTGCAGCGCCTGCGAGCAAGATATCTTGCGTATTCGTTCCTCACCCTAGTCTTATTAACACCAAGGAAGCTTGTGTTATGTTTTTTTTTTCTAGTCATAACAAAGAATGCAAGTGCATGGTATACTATAGATGTTATACTGAAATACAAAACTTCAAACGCACCTTTGCCTGTGGTTCCAATTCGACTATAACTTGTTCTCATTATCAAATGAAAGTATGTGCGAATAGACAACTGATGTACATCATATTATGTCACAAAACAATCGAGCGAAAATCAAGAGCAAAACCAAATGATGTTCAGAAAGATATGATATCCCTGATTTATTTCAGGCAAACAGGCGAAAGCCCGACTGCCCAGGGATTGAATACAAAATAATAATTCCACAGCCATCAACTAGGGTGAAGTTTTTCGTTCAATAGGATATGGGGTGTGAGATCAAGAAGCAATACCCACAATACTCTGGGCGAAGGACAAGCCAACCGGGTAAGACCGGTGGATTCTCGTTTTTGTAGCCGCCAGCTTTTCAGCAGAAATATTATCAACTTCTTTTCTATCGACTACTGAGGTTGATCTCGTTATAACACTCGGTTCGTCATTTCCAACAATAAACTGAAGCCCCTGTATAGTGTGATACATTTTGTTGTTTTTTCAATCTGATAAAACCATCAAACCTACAACTAGAAAATATGGAGTGTATAATTCGAACTATAACTCACCTTTACCCTCTCTCCCTTTGGAACTACAGATGTCTTGTCTATTAGCTTTGCCCCAACATCCTGAACAAAATTACATAAAAAATTCTTCATCAATATACAGAGATGCTGTGACGGGTTAGGCCAAATTTCTTTGGGATGCTAATTTAGGGTCCCCAATCCAACTCATACATAGAAAACTAGATGAAAACATCGGACCAAGAGGCTGAACCCCATAGCTAGACCGAAATACCCAGTTCATTAGGAGCTGGAAAATTACAGTTCAGCTGGTCTACGTGCAGGACAAAAAATTGCCCGCTCTAGTGAAAAAATTCAATTTATATCTTGCTTAAGATTTGGCGCTAACCTGAATAATCTTAGAACTCTGTTGATCTTTAACATTACCAGCCGCTTGACACAGATACCACAAACCCGAATTGGTCATATCCTGCAGTCCCATTTATACATGTTAAATGAAAAACAGTTTTGCAGGCAAGTATTTTTACATATTGAGGTATACATTTAGAAGATTAATTAACTTACCTGCTTGCCTTCAAGAACCTCAATTTTTCCTTCCTGTCAGTTAAACCAGGCACGTAAAACTTAAAAGACATTCATCAGATAATTCGATCGTATTGATATATAAGAACAAAATTGGATTTTCGAAGCTTTGGTGAATTACCAAGCCAGACACCATCTCATGGATCAAACCAATGTCGAATCCTATTTGGTTAAGATCAGTTCTCACTTCAGTTACCTGCATCACAGAAGCTTAGATCCTTGTAACTTCATGGGGGCCAAAAATCGAGATGTCTAGCTAGATCACATCATCCATTAAGAATTTATGATATAAATAGTACAAGGAAAATGAAAATAACTAGCACTCCCTTTCATTCTTAAAACAGAGAATTATTAAACTAGCATTTTTTTTCTGGAGGTAGGGTTTCTGGGTTTGCACTAACCCACCATTTACAATGCTTATACGCATGATTCTCATACATTTAGAGTCGCTGCATCTCAATTTTAGATATATATTTTCTCCACGTGAAGGATTAAAGTCTCTTTCACTATTGCACAAGGAATATATTATGGCATTACTGTCTTTCCTATCCAGATGAAGGTGGTGAAATATTAGGAAAAAAACAATGAAATGCTAAGCAAGAACTAAATCATCTAATAATAATAGCATCTTGATCGAGGCAAATATGTCATTACAAAGATTGATAATGATACGTACATCATTGGCAACATGTTTCGATATTTCCCTCTGCTCATCCATTTTCCAGTCCAGGCTTTCCAATCTCTTGGTCAAATGTCTCTTTGTTGACTGTGAAAAAATAAAATGAATTGATGGATGAAGAACAAATTGAATAATATATATTTTCTTGATTTTACTTACAACCAAAGCTTCAGAAACATTGTCTAACTGCTTTGACACGGTTGCAACAGCATTTGCCATATTATTCTTGGTGACAAACATAACATCAGAGAATGACCATCCCTGCAGTCAGTCACAAAATGATAAATTGAAGCAAAAAAAAAAAAAAAAAAACAGAAAACAGCAAGTATTACTAGTCTACAAGGAATAAGGGGTTTTCATAATCCTCTTTAAGGATTATGGGTAAATTAGACATGGAGTTGTAGCACATATGTAGGGAGTAATAACTAATAACTACTATTGCAACTGGTAAACAAACTTATAATTCAGATGGCTCAATAGCTAAAGTGTCAGTGCTAAAAATCTTGCCTTCCATCGCATGTAACAGTATCCCATTGCACCCAGAGCTGCTGTAGGCAATATATATATGAAGCATAACTTCCTGCAGAAATTAGAGACATAGTAAGATTATTTGTTAGCAAGTCCTTCAAATAAAGTAAGAGCCGAGAAAAAAACACCTCTGGTACAAAATGTTAATTTTTGCTTTACATGTAGTAGCACAATGGAGAAACAAATGAGGGAAATTGATTTCAAGAGAAGTCAGAATTCATGGATGAGTTCTTATTAATTATTATGATGTTAAGTCACTTGGAAACAAACTTTTAAAACGATACCAATATGTAACATGATGATCTACTCAAGAATTTTATATCACAAGGGAGAAAAGGAGAAAGGGATACAAGGGTCCTTCGAGTATTAAGTCAACAATGTTGGCGAAAGCAAAAGGAGAAATTGAATAGAGAAACGGAAATGTTTTTGAAAAGTTTCCCGAGGGATGCATTCAAATGAAAAAAAATGCTTTTGACTATAACTTGGTCTAATTTACAATGATGAATTGATGTATCATGCTGAGAAAACATTTGATTTACTAGTCTTTCAATATAACAAAGATGTCTTCTAGAATGGAACTTTGTTTTTGTGTAGGATTTTGAAATGTTTTTATTAAGAAAACATTTCATGAAAAAGGAAAACCTCCTAAAATATACAGAACAGACATGCATTGAGGCAATTGACTCTAAAAATAATTTAGTAAACTACTAAAATGCATTATACAATTACTTGCCTCACTCTCATTCTAGATGACTTAAAGAATGTGTTGTTCATCCAACAACATGCACATAATGATTTCTCCATCTAAACAAAAGCATACAAATATCATTCCTAAAATTGGCAATCTGTTTGAATTTAGAATCAAAGGTCATGTTCTTCAAATTTCACTCCTCTTGGATTATAATAGAAGCCCGAATGCAAAATGACACATCGCTATCTTCAATTTGAGATTTCAACACCAATAATACTGTACAAATTCTATGTCAAACGGCTATCATTATTATTGCAAGCTTATTTATAAGAAGAAAGATAAGCATTTTGACTTTGTACACATCGATGAATGGGTAGTTGATACTCAAATATATCGATAGCATTTAAAGGTGGCTGCACTTAAAATTCTTAAACCACGACATTATGGTTCTTATTCAAAAATCTGCATTTGAAAATTG
This sequence comes from Euphrasia confusa, assembly GCA_954870475.1. Taxonomy (NCBI): domain Eukaryota; kingdom Viridiplantae; phylum Streptophyta; class Magnoliopsida; order Lamiales; family Orobanchaceae; genus Euphrasia; species Euphrasia confusa. The sequence continues at coordinate 14,453,359 of OX940953.1, forward strand.
TAAGGTTAACCTCATATATGTATGACACCTAATGACACTTTCCAAAAACTTGAGCTCTTGGGATGTCCCTATACATATTTCTATAATAAAATGAATTACATCCAAACATTGAATACATTCATGGATAACCTTTGGTGATGGTGAGTGTAGGTTGTATCAGAACAAAGAATTAAGACATATGTTGGTGAACACAGCAATCATTACATACCACTGGATGATGTATTCCCATTAAATATGGTAACGGGATTCGATAAACTTAACTCCTTGATCTCTTTAGCCAACTGTCGAACCTGAAGGCAAGTCATCCAATGAAAAAACAGGGAGCATTTTGATAAAAACCCTACTAATTGCTATTCCATGAAAAAAAAAGCCTATGTCTTTCAGCATTTGTTGATAGTAAGAAAATCTATAACGAACATTATGCAAATAGAGGTGGAAGGTCAAGTGCCTCTACATTAAACAATTAATCAAGAGATATAGTTTTTTTTACCACTATCGAGAATGTAAATTAAGGTTCAAAAAAAGGCATACCACAATGTTTATATATAAATGCTCTAGTCTGTGCACTCAAAAACTTCTCTTCTTTGTTAAGTTTGCTTGCCCTACCTTTCATAGTCGTAATTCAATATTAAGGGAATCTCTTTCATCATTGGAAATGGAAACTAGAGGAAAACCGCAAAAATATTTCTCCGTAGATGACTGTAAAGCGCAGTATTATTATTATTCTCATTCAAGCCCATTCCGTTAGCATAAAAATATTCGGAGTTCAAACTAAGGCAGATCCTTTCTATCATTTTTCCTGTTTGTAGTGGATTCAGTGGACTGGATATCTCATCCCATGTACTGTATCCTTTTTATTCTATAAAAAGACGTCTGTTTCTTATATACTCCGTATTAAAAAATCGAACAGCTCAATTCTTTACTCATATATCAGTTTGGAACTTTCACCATAGGTATGTATTCTCTTATTCATTGTTTCTTTTAGATAGAAGGAACCAATTCTTAGCAACAGTACCTCAATGAAGTTTAGCAAGATCAGAAAATTTATTATTTTCCATCTCCGTGACTCACAAATTTCAAGATGACTGACGATGAACTAGAATAGTGAAATTAACTATAAGACACTTTTTCCTACCTGAGCTGCTAGAATAGCAGCATCATATTTCCCAGGAGATGTTTCAGATTCATTTATTCTACTCATCAACTCTTGGAGATTGGAAATCACATCAGACAAGTGTCCACTCCTCAAGACGATTGATCCAGTTACACCTGTCCACGGACAAATCTTATAAAAATCGAAACTTTTTTTTAACTTCGAATTGCTAAGGACTATATAAAGCCCACCATACATCCGAATCCAGAAAAAAACGATTTCTGATTATGCCAGTACTTTACTGGTAAACTCCCTTCACAAAAACATACTAAACCTTCTAGTGATTGAGAATCGAGCAGCCTATATTACTATTCGATGCAGCTTACAGAAGATAATATTAGAAATTGACCTCCCCAAAAGTCCGATTCCATAATGGACTACTTATGGAATCAGCCTTTCGGGGAGGACTATTTGTGATATTATCCCTAGCTTAGAGCTTAAAAATAAACACCCATACGAAGAAAAATGACCCCTCTTCTAAAAAATCACTTCTGAATAGCAACCCAAGAATATCCCTCCCTCCTCCCACACCTTACTAATAATTCCCAATTCTCCATGAATCTGAATTTGAGCTTTTGGTGCCCTAAACGGTTTCAATCATACAAAAATAATGGGGGGAAAAAACATACAAAAGGTAGAGAGAGAGAGAGAGAACCTGCTCCGACGATAATCAGGACCTTAGAGGCAGCAACGCCAGTTTGCATCATCGCCATGGTTGAGTTTTCCTACTCTTCTTTCATACGTCACTCGGACGAGAATATAAGATCCTTGTCTTTTTCTATTGTTTAACGAGAGAGAGACTTGGAATTTTCTCCTCCGGAAAAGGAGAAAAAGTGAATGAATTAATTTTACATTTCGGTACAGAAACTTTCGTAGTTTATCAAATTAGTATACTTACTTCAAGAAATTGCCAATTAACCCCATTAGTTTGTTACGTTCTTTATCTAAAATTTGAGTATTTGACTGAGGGCATAGTATACAAGGACTATGAACTCCTTCCATTCTTTGTTTCTAATTTTGGAAAGTTATGTCATGCTTAATTGCTTATAGTAGTAGTTATATCTTCATCTTAATGCATGTTTCGTTATATTTTCCGATCAATTGGGATGAAGGTAGAGCCCCCGTCGAGCCAATATACAAGAAATCGACTGCATTGAGACCTTTGAATACATATATGAGAGTATAACCATATAAGTAAAAAATTGTTACACTTATCTGCAAATATTACATCTCACAAACTTGATCAATCAAACAAAAAAATTCAAAAAAAAAAAAAAACATCAACACAAGAGACTCAAGCACTGTGACTGGAAGACCCCCCAGCCCCAAGCTCCCTCAACATGGCCACCACCTGCAACATATTCGGCCTCCTCGACGGAAAATCATCCACGCACCTCAACGTGACCTCCAAATACCTGACCATCTCCTTCACCTCTTCCGCCTCATCCTCGTCACTCCCCTTCTTCACTCCGGCCAAGTTCCCATCCATCACCTCCGTCCCTTTCCCTTCCCTCACCTTCCCCTTCACCCACCCCACCAAATTCGTGTCCCCGAAATCCTCCTTATCCGTCGGCCTTCGCCCCGTCAGCAGCTCCAACAGAATCACCCCGAACGAATACACATCCCCTTTCGCAGTACATCGAAAGCTCTGGTAATACTCGGGAGGCACGTACCCAGGAGTCCCCGCCAGCGTGCTCACGCTGAGATGCGTGTCGAGCGCGCTAATCAGCCTGGCCATCCCGAAGTCGGAAACGCGAGCCTCCATCTGGTTGTCGAGCAGCACGTTGCTGGACTTCATGTCTCGATGGATGATGTGTGGGATGCAGTTGTGGTGGAGGAAGCAGAGCCCTTTGGCTGCCCCTCTCGCGATCTTCTTCCTTTCCTCCCACGACAGGACCTTCTTCTTCGCCTGCTGCTTGCAGTGGAGCATCTCTTCCAGGCTCCCGAACTCCATGAACTCGTAAACCAGCAGCCGCTCCTCTCCTATCTTGCAGTACCCCAAAAGAGGGACGAGGTTTTTGTGCTTGATCTTTCCGAGCGTTTCCATCTCCGCCATGAACTCGCGGTCGCCCTGGCAGCTCAGACGGACCAGCTTCTTGATGGCCACGCTCGACCCGTCTTTCAGAGTCGCCTTGAAAACTTCCCCGAACCCTCCCGAACCGATCATGGAGGCAGCCGAGAATCCGTTGGTGGCCTCGATCAGCTGGGAGAATTTCAGCTTCCTCAGCTGCCTCTGGAAAGTTGCCACGTTGATGCTCAGCGGCTCCTTCTCCTTCTCGATGTTCCACGTCGTGCCGCTCTGCAAGCTCCCCAGCATCTTCATCTCCTCCGCCTCTTTTCTGCGGGCCCGCATCGCGATGGCCCACACGATTAACACGCAGATCGAAGCAACCGAGATGAGCACTCCCATGACGATGCTGTTGGCCCACGAGGGGGTGGATCCCTTTCGCCCCCTTCCTCCTCCAAGATCGTCCGACTGAGGGTTCGGGTTGTTGTTGTACTTGCACTCGTCGAGAGGGATCCCGCAAAGCCCGGGGTTGTGCGAATACTGAGTGGCAGGAAGAGTGCTGAGCTGTCCAGTCATCGGGATCTCCCCTGTCAGCTCGTTGTAAGACAAATCGATCTGGACAAGGAACGAGAGCATCGAGAAGGACCCGGGTATACGCCCCTGTAACCGGTTGTGGGAGGCGTCGAACACTCCTAGATTCTTCAGCTGTCCCAACGAGGACGGAATCTCCCCCGACAGCTGGTTGTGTCCTAAAACCAGAACCTGAAGCGCTATCATATCGCCGAACGTATCCGGAATCTTCCCGCGGAGATTGTTGTACGAGAGGTCGAGATACTCCAACGTCTGGTATCGGGTAAAAAGACTCAAAACCGGACCTGAGTAGAGTAAAGTGAAGTCGCAAGTTCTCAAGGAGGGGACCTGGAGTAACCTCTCTGGACGAATTCCGGCGAACTCGAGCAAACCTCCGACTCCTTTACACGAGTTCCCCAAGTTCCGAACGAAAACGAGTGTGTTCCCTGAGAGGATGCCGGACAGAGCTTTCGACCCGAGCTGTCGGCCGAGGCGAGACGGGATTTCGCCCGTCAACTGATTGTTGTTCAAGTCTATCCAGACCAAGCTTGTGCAATTGGCCAGCTCCTTTGGGATTTCGCCCGTTAAGTTATTGTATCCTAGCTGGAGAACCGCGAGCCTCGTCAGGGACCCGAACCGGGTCGAGATCTCGCCCACGACCCGGTTGCTGGTGAGGGAAATCCACTCGATGTCGGAGCAGTCGAAGAGCTCGGAAGGGATGAGGCCGGATAAGTTGTTGTTGTTGAGTATGAGGCTCTTGAGCTTCTTGCATTTCCCGAGCTCGGCTGGGATGCTTCCTTCCAAGCTGTTGTACCAGGCGATGAGCTGCTCGAGATTCTGAAGGCTTCCGAGCTCGGCTGGGATCGAGCCGTTGATGTAGTTCAAGCTGAAGTCCACGATCTTGAGCTGAGAGCATTGCGAGAGCTGAGGGGGGATCGGGCCGAAGAGGGAGTTGTCGGGGGCCCGGAGCTCCTCCAGCGAAGAAGAAGAAGAGGAGTTGCATATATCGGAAGGTATGAACCCCGAGAGCGAATTGGAGCTCATGTCGACTATCCTTAGTTTCTTGCAGTACGAAATCGAGGATGGGAACCGACCCGAGACCCGGTTGCTGCTGAGTAACAGGGTCTCGAGGGAGGATAATCCGGGTAGGATTTTATCCGGGAACGGCCCGGTGAGATTGTTGCTCGATAAATCGAGGGTCTGGAGGGAAGAGCAGGAGGAGAAGGAATCGGGGACGGTGCCGGTAAGGTTATTCTTCGCCAGCTTGAGCTCGGAGAGTGAGGCGCACGCGCCCCCCAATTCGTACGGGATCCAACCGGATAAATGGTTCTGGGAGAGATCTAGTTTCTGGAGGTTTTTCAGCGACCCGAAATTTGGGGGGATTTCGCCGGTCAGGGAATTCTCGGGCAGGAGCAATTCGGTCAGGCGCGTGCAGTTGGCGAGTGAGGGGGGCAAGGGGCCGGCGATCTGGTTCCCGGACCAATCGAGGTGCGTGAGGGATCCGCATCGGTCGATTCGGAGGCCGGAAATCGGGCCGGAGATGTTGTTGTAGGAGAGGTCGAGGTACTGGAGGTTGTCGATTTGGGCGAGGAGGGTTTCGGGCAGGGAGCCGGTGATGTTGTTGAAGGCGAGGTTGACGCGGACGAGATTGGGGCGGCCGGAGAAGAGGTTATCCGGGATGCGGCCGAGGAGGCCGGAGAAGGAGAGCTCGAGGTGGGCGGCGCTGTAGGGGAGGGCGGCGAGGGAGGTGGTGGCGTTGACGGAGAAGGAGTTGCCGGAGAGGTTGAGGGAGGCGAGGGTGTCGAGGGAGGAGAAGGGGGCGAAGGAGATTGGGCCGGCGAGGTTGGATTGGGCGAGGTCGACGGCGGCGACTCGGCCGGCGGAGTTGCAGGTGAGGCCGGCCCAGGTGCAGGGGGAGGTGGTGGGGCGCCAGGTGGAGAGGGCGCCGTTGGGGTCCACGTGGATCATGGTTTTGAATGAGAGGAGGGAGGAGGCGTCGGTTTTGATGGATTTTTCGGCGGAGGAAGACGAAAGGAGGAGGAGGAGGGTGGTGTGGAACAGAGCCATTTTTGGTGTCGTCATAACAACATGGATTGAATTGAAGAATGCTTAATTAATTTGGGGAAAAAGGAATTTGATCAAGGATCGAGAGAAAGTGAAAGAGAGAGAGAGAGAGAGGGAGTGGGGAAAATGATGAGAATTGATTCGGTTTGTTGTTAAGAGTACTGTGTGAAGAGAGTGAGATTGAGCTTTTACGAAAAGCTTGTCCCGGTGGATGCGCATGTTTATATATGGAGTATTTATAGTATATATATTCACCATGAAATAAAAAAAAGGAGGGAAAACAAATCAAAAAGTTGTGTGTAGAGTCTACTCAGCAGTAGTCACTAGTCAGTGGTATTCATACACGGCGGCTTTGGGCGGGTAATTTGTATTTTTGTTAGGGAACCCGAGGGCTAATGGGTGTGTATTTAATACATGCATGGTTATAAGTATTTGACTTCATTATATACTTGTGTTTATAGTGTGAAATTTTCAAAGACTAATGTTGTAGAAATGCATTGACCTAAACAAAGTAAATATGATACTGTAATTTAGGACACCGAAAATCTTAATTAAATCAAGATAATGATGTTTAAAGTACAAAGCGACAAACGTGAGAATGGCCCACTGACAGACAAATATCTATTTAAAAAAAAAATCTGATATAAAATGTGAATAACAAAGTTATTTTTGTATATTTATTTCATTTTATTTATTAGCATTTGTGTGCATTGGATGATCCAAGAGTCAGTGATGAGTCCAGAAAAGCGTGAGAATGTCTCCTCCAATGGGAAATGCAGAAAAGAATAATATGATGGTATGTATACTCTCACTACTGATCAGATGGCTTTGTGCCTCTTTATACTTTAAAATTTTCTTTACAATACATATTTAAATAATTAAAACGTAAAAATTAGACATTTTGACAAAAATATCGAAACATATATCTTCAAATTAAGGATTGTAGAAACTAGAAAATATCATCTAATCTTTCTATCTCAACACAGCTCACGATCACATAAATATTATCGATTGAAGAAGATAAACACATGAATATGAGATTGTAATTATCCGTAACAAGTACGATGTCTTTGAGAAGTTTTTTAATTCTTAAAATTTTTTGGACTTAACTTCAATTTATTTGTGTTCTGTTTAGTTCAAATCCATTTATTGCATTCGAGTTTACTTCAACTCAATTATATTAAATCTATTTCAAAAATAAATGAATATAAAAAAATATAAAAAAATTAGCATCAATAATTTCAAGTGTATAATTTAGTTAATACCATTATATTATTCATAACATTTTAAAAATAATTAACAATGTATACAAATTATTACTTCTTATTATTTTTATAAAAAAACAATTCACTAAGTACATACTCTTTCGGTTAATACATCCAGTTCAATTAAAACGAATTTAATGAAAAGAATAAGTTCTTTAACCCTAAAAAAATATTTGATCATTTTATTAAATAATCAAAAGTAAGGAAAAATATGTATTTAAACCTTAAGAAATAAGCCACTCTCAAGTAATAAACCATGGATTGAGGAGTGCCAAATTAAAATTTCAATCATCAGCAGCGTAAATAGATTAAATTTTAATTTTGTAAAGTGAATAAAAATAGAGTAAAAAATGTTAATGTAAATTTAGTAATCAGCAGCGTAAATAGATTAAATTTTAATTTTGTAAAGTGAATAAAAATAGAGTAAAAAATGTTAATGTAAATATAGTATTCTAGGGAGAGTAACGAAAAAAAGTGTTTTAACAGTGGAGATGTACACAGTTAATTAAACATTGAATTTTACATTCCACCGCGTTCAATCGCTAAATCATACTGTAATACAAAATATTTAAAATATACTTCCATCTAGAACCCAAGTGCAGACGCTCAATCCGTAAATCATAATAAAAAAAAAAATTAAATATCGACTTCCATCTAGAACCCAAGTGCAGAGCTAGGATTTATTTTCAGGATGAGCTAAAGAATTAAAAAGACTAGCTTAAAATTTATTCAAAAAATTAATTATTAAAGATCAAGACTTTGACCTCCAAGTTCAAACATACTCCATAAAATCGACATAGACCTATGCAAATTAAAATCATGGTTGAATACAACCACCCCGCCATAAGGTTGTTCCGCATATTGGAGACTATATTCGACCCACTATAAATGTTTAGTTGCTCAACTTCTTTAACAGTTCGAGCTGATGAAGCAGTTTCTAACATGGTATCAAAGTCTAGCCTTGTGGCAGGTCCTGGGTTCGACTCCTGCCATGTGCGACTCCACCCGAATTAATTATCCACTTGTTGGGCCTTCCTCTGAGGTTGAAATTATATTCAGCCCACTATAAATGTCTAGTTGTCCAACTTCTCTAACAGTTCGAGCTTTTAGATGAAGCGGTTTCTAACACCGCCCACTCCTCGAATCAATGGTAATATGTTTTTTTTTTTTTTTTTTAGACAATGAAGGATATATTTATTTAATTGACATTTAAAAAAATTAAGAATAAAATTTAATTTTTCAATTTAAGATAAATAATTGTAAGTAAGTTATATAAAAAAATATAAAAACTCAAAGATTAAATTGTGTTTTAAAATGAAAAGATAAAAAATAATTATTTTTAAATAAAGTAAGACTAGTCGGCCATTGATTTGAGATATACGAAAATAAAAAGTATGTCCATTGATTCAAAATTGATGGAGTAATAATTATTTTTTGGCTTAAAAACATTAAACTCAAGAAAGTTTAGTAAAAATTGCATTTTACCTCCAAAACTTTCATAAAATATACTAAACATTCAAAGATTAGAAAAAAAAATGCACTTCACCTATTTTTATTAAATATTTGAAATATTATTATTTTATGAAAAAAAACGTGTTTAATTTTATCCTATACATATTTATAAATAAATAAAATTAATTTTCAACTGATTATTATTTTTTAAATTATTTTAATCTTTCATTGAATTTTATAAATAATTAGGTTATAATTTTTTTAGTAAAATGACATAAAATAATAGATCAAAAATTAATAACAAAATTATAAATTGAAAAAAAAAATCATGTTATAAATATAAATTCAAAAATTAAAATTAAATGTCTTAAAATCTATATTTAAAAGTACAATTTAACACTAGGAAATATTTAATTTTAATTTTTAAATTTTATTAATAAAATAAAATTGTTGTTTTTTTAATATTATTTTTATAATTTTATTATTAATTTTTAAATATATTATTACGGAGTATTTTTTATCATATTAATTGTTTTGAGTAAAATAGTGTTTTTTGCCCAAATTTATTTTTTAATTTTTTTGGTAAAAGTGTAATTTTTTTTCAAAATTTTGAATGTCTAATGCATTTTATATAAGATTTGGAAGTAGAGTAACTTTGACCAAAAGTCCAAAATTTGAAGGTTAAAAACTTTCAACCTTTATTTTTTCTTAAAAAGAAAAAAGGCCTACCATGAGATGAACCATCAATGAGGCCTTGTGAGTTAAAGTTGATTTAAGGGAGATAATGATGATGATAGCTACACATATAACATTATTTTCGATCAAGTCTTTTTATGATGCTCACCACCCTCTGATCCTCATCCTCTTCCATAACCTTTTCATTACAACTGGATTACAATTCACAGCATTAAAGTTTTAATTTATCAACCTTTTCAACTTGTCATTGCCCTACCAATTGAAGATTGGTCAAAATTCGGTTAAGAAGGGTTAACTAGATTGGTTCAATTAGTTAATTTGGTTACCGGTCAAATTATATTGAACCTCTCATTCGTGACACGCGTTGATTGATTCGAACAAAAGTTTTGAAAATAAAATAAAATCGATAATCCACTAATTTAGTTCCAAAATTCAAAAGGGTATTAATTTATGAAAAATGTAGCAAATCATCCATTTTTCAGAAGTGATTAGATTAATTCTCAAGTATGGAGAGTAGTGGAGAGCTTGTGAATCCTCTATTATTAATCATATTATTGTTTATTTGCTGTTACAATTAATAACAAAAAATTAAAAAGTACAAATATTATAAAATACAAAGTTTTAGACCTATGAAAGTCTACCCAATCCACTCACAAGTAGAGATGATTATTATATCAAATATATATTATCGGAGATTTATTCATTAAGGTCCGTTTGGTGTCCTAGTTAAACATAAGATAGTTTAGTTAACTAGGATATTTCACGTTTGGTTATACTTATTTGGGCCCGTGCTAAATAACAGGCCCAGTCCTAAACTCTATTCACCTTCAGAAGACTTGTCAGCACATTTTGGTGTGATAATGAATCTCATCTGAACAGTAAACGATACTTCATTATTAAATTACCATTTTGCCCATTAAAATTATTTAAAGTTAAAATAATAATTTTTACCATTTAACCTAATTTCAAGAAAACAAAATAACGCAACAGATTGAAAATTCAATTTTTCTTTCTCGATGGCTCACTGGAGAAGTGGTTGGAGAAGTGGGTGGAAGAGTTTCAAATATTAAATTCTCGTCGAACGATTTTTGGGCAACGCAAACTATGATGTTTGTGGTGCTACCGATGAACGAAAATTTGTAGTCGAAGGACACGAAGCCAGATCTGGGGAAATCTCGTACATAAGATATCAAAGAGGATTTCGTGTGGGGTGATGAGGGCGGCGGCGCCATCGGCGAGAGGCAGATGTGTGTTATTTGTTGAATAAAATGGGAAAAATGGGGGTATTTTGGTCAATTATTTTTTGATTGGTCATTCACTTTTGGAATAGAGACTCAAGATTGATAAAATTCACCAAACAATCATATATGTTATCTCATCAGACCATGTCAAGATTATTTAAGCTAGTTAATTTATCAACCCCAAAAAATAACTAGCTACCAAACAAGCTTTAAGCCAGGAGATTTATTCATCAAGTCAGTATCATTCGCGCTCACGAATCATCATCTAGTGAAGGACGACATTGTTTGATTGTTATATAAGTTATTTTGTATTGTTTGATCTTTTAAATTTTGATTGATAGTTGAAAATTAGATTGTTAATTTTGATGATTGTGTTTTGTTGATTACTTTTTTTAGGCAATTGACTGCTCAATTACTCGACCCGATTATCTGAGTTGGGTATTGGGTAGCCACCTTATCAACAAAGAGTCGAAAATTGGAACATTAAATATTTTTTAATGAGCACGAGTACTTAATTTGTAAGTGTGAGTACTTGATCTGTATCGAATAATCACATCTATTCACATTTCACAAGCAAGTCTTTGTGCAAAATCAAATTCATGTAGGTCTGGAGACAAGCTTGATGGTCTAAGCCTGAGTCGAGTCGACATGTCGAGTGTGCACCCGCCCACGTCGTTAAATGTTAAAAGTGACTTATATTCAATACGAGTTGAGTACTCTTACCAAAGTTTGTCGAGGTTTCGATCTCATTTAAGAATCTTTTCATGTTTTGATATGTTTTGATCATTCACGTGTTCAATAATTGATTCAGTTATTAAGATCAGAAAATTCTTTATTCATATTTTCAATTAAAAAAATCCTAAAAACTATTGTAAATTCAAAAAAAAAATGATGAAAAATTCATATTAGCATTTTGATTATTTCACTCATCTTGGCTCATCAAATTTATAAACTAAGTATCATCAAAGTATAATTAGTTTTTAAGGAAATTTGAGACAAAATGACTGATTGAGTCAATAAAACCTTTTATGTAATTTATAGTATTATTTTGTAAGTAGTCAAATTTCCTTTCCGAAGAAAATGACACTACCAAATCAAAGTTTGTACTTGTATAATAAGTGTGTGGGTTGAATATTATTGATGTTTTGATACTACATAAATACATAATCCGCCCCTTTATATTATAGCACTAGCTAGTATATAAAATTGAATAAATAAATAAATAAATTAGAATAGTAATGTGATAATTTGTTGGTGGGGGCTTTAGGCACGCGTATGGATTGGGTCATATCACTTTCTCCGCTACCCACATTTTCGGCAAGCCCAAATGATTGAGATGGGCCCTATAAATAACCCAATAATGATTTTGTCTTCGTATGTTTTAGCATCAAAGGATTGTGCTTTGAAAATAACGGTATTCAATTAGAATTGTGTTATTGTCGAATCATATGAATCAAATTACCATTTATAATATCAATCTAACCACTAATCAGTAATCACTTTCACTATTGTCTCATGGGACATTTATTCAACGTGTAAACTTAACGTTATTATCATCGTCGATCTATATATCATGGTTTCAATCGTTCTTCCACTTATTCAAACTCGTTGTCAAGTCGTGTAATGCTTGCTAGTGAGGAGGCCTTAGCAGCTTTGGAAACTTTGGATCGTATTGAAGTATATACATGCTAATGCATGTTACACACAAGTTTGAAGTTTGGGGCCGACTTATAATTTTCCATAGTTATTTATTGGTTTTATGTTTATTAAACTTTAGTCCTTAACATAATTAAGGTTTGTTAGTTGTTTAGTTGTCCACGGCTGTTACTATAGGGTTTTGGTTGTCTCACTCCTTATAAATAAGGGATAATTATAGTTTAGTACCTGAACTATAGGCACTTTCGTGCTTTGGTGACTGATCTTTTTTTTTTGGGGTTTTGGTACCTGAACTTAGGCAAAATTAGACTTTAGCGGCTGGAGTGGCGGATCCCGGCGACACGTGCCTGGCACATGCTTAATTTCGTGGTCAAGATGTGAGATGAAGGGTATTACCGACCTTTCCTTATATTATTAATATATAAATAATTAAAAATATTTATAAATAATTATAAAAATAATTAAAAATATTTATAAATAAATATAAATAATTAAAAATATTTATAAATAATTAAAAATAATTAAAAATATTTATAAATAAATAGAAATAATTAAAAAATATTTATAAATAATTATAAAATATTAATAAATAATTATAAAAATAATTATAAATATTTATAAATAATTATAAAAATTATTAAAAATATTTATAAATAATTATTTATAAATAGATAATTATAAATAATATATAAATAATCAAAAATATTTATGAATATTTATAAATAATTGTTTATAAGTAGATAATTATAAATAATATTTATATATTATTAACATGATTAAATGATATTAATAAAAAACAAAAAAAAGGACGGAGTCATCTCAATCCCACGTAAAAAACAAAATAATTACTCACGATAATTCAATCTCCAATTTCCAGTTGCAAGAACTATACAAATTCGAAATCGCTTCAAACTTAAATTCAGTGCAAACCTAAATCCTAAATGGGGGGTCCTCTCGTTTCTCCTTTTTCATAGAGTCGATTCAGATCCCAGAAAAAGGATTCCAGGTGAAGAATCAGCCTAGGACGGCGGCCCTAAGAGTGCCGACGAACGTTGACCCTCCATCGCCGCTCTCGCCTTCGCCGGCGAGCCCGTCGTGAAACCCGCCGCCGAATCCGGTGATTTTGAGCTCACAGTTGGAGTTGCTGAGAATGATCTTGTGGGTTATCGGGTTGAGAAACTCGCTGCTCCCGATGGACCTCGGGTCTTGAACGTCCGCCGGCTTCGATTTGCTGAGTGCAGCGATGGATTACGGATCGGGCCACGTCCATTCCCGCATCTATCCTTCATGAAGATTTTTGCTCTTCAAATTGAATTTAGGGTTCTGAAAATTGGGGTAATCGAATTCAGCTGCTGCGGAGGGGGACGACATGGAGCTGTTGCTGGTAGAAGATCTCTGCGGGCTCCCGTATTAGGGTTCTTTCGTTTCTGAATTGGGGAGAAACCCATTTGTCCCAAATACACAATATATACATATGTCGTATGTCGTTATAATTTGGACCGTATATAAATCAGAATACATATTAATATATTTTAAAAATAAATCGAATATATAATGAAAAGGGTAAAATAGTAACTTCCCACCGTCAGCCAACGTAATCGTGACACCTGTCAACTGAAGGCACGTGCAAGGCACGTGTGGCCGGGATCCGCCACTCCAGCCGCTAAAGTCTAATTTCGCCTAAGTTCAGATACCAAACCCCCAAAAAAAAAAGATCAGTCACCAAAGCCCGAAAGTGCCTATAGTTCAGGTACTAAACTATAATTATCCCTATAAATAAAGGAGCAGACAGTATGTACGTACAATACAACAACAAAAACATCAAGTTTAATATCAATGCAAAAGTTTGTTTTCTAGTTTTTTTTTTCTTTCGTATCTTCCCGTTTGTTAAGGAAGAACATGTCTTTTATTCATAAATTCTGCAGATCGAAAGCGTAACTATGCCATACGTATTCTCACAAAGAAGAATACAATTAAAAGAGATCTTTCATAGGTAACGATTGTGCTTAAACCAAAATAAGTAAAATTTAGGTATTTATTTACAATTAATTTATTCCAATAACTGATCATAAAATTCATTACTGTAGGTTATAGCTGTATTAGTAGAATTAGTTACAAGCAAATGCAACACGTTGTACAATCGATTTACAAGACGAATTTAAATATACTAAAGAAAAGTTGAAAGAGTCCAAAGCTCAGTGCATGAACTCAAAACTTAAGTGACTCTTTTGACTACAAATATGGAAGCTCAAAGTGCAAATATCGAGAAATTAATGGCTTTCGTGTCTGGTACGAGATAGAATTATGAATGTTTTGTTTGGTTACATGCAGTTGAAAAACATTTTTTACTTAATTCTTATTTTTTGAATGTTGAACAATTTTTTTTTTTGGAAAAGATTATTTTTATGTTATTAATTAAATTGTTTATTTTTTTAATCTTGTTTTTTTAATAAGTATCCATATTATTTTTATCTCAATAACTACATATGTACTAATGATGTGGATTATATTGGAAGGCCCAATATAAGTTTTGTTTATTTACGTATTAATAAAGCCCAAGTAAATTAGGGTTTGAGAGTTATTTATATTTCTTAATTGTCATTGAGTTAGACAGTTGATTTTGGAATAAACATGTTTTGAGTTTTCTCAAAGTTTATCAATTTTCGGAATTCTTCGGAATCAACGAATCTTGATCTATCGATTCTCGGTATTCACTCTTGAATCAACGAGTTTTGATATTTATCTTGTATTTTATTCTATTTATTTATATCTTCTGCTACGCGCTCTGCATCATCTGGTATCAGAGCGAAGTTATCCTGCGAAATTCGGTACGTAGTATGTGTTCGACGCCCATGGGTGTTGATCTTGAAAATTCATTTTTTTTCAATTTTGACGATGTGTTGAATACACAATCCAAAGAATTTTTTGATTTTGATGATGGCTATGGATCTGTTATTTGGGATGCCGAACCAAACAAAGAAGAAGAAGGTAATTGTGTGATTTGGGATACAGAACCAGACGAAGAAGAAGAAGACGAAGAAGAAGAAGAAGGTAATTGTGTGATTTGGGATATAGATCCAGACGAAGAAACAACAACTTGTGAAATTTGGAGTAACGAGTCGGACATAATCATAGAAGAAATTATGACTTGCGATGAAGAGTCCAAGTCAGAGAAAGAATTTTTTGTCTTCCGGAATGAAGAGCCTGCCGACGAAAATGAAAAAAACAAGTTTTGCGATGCGGAATTTTTCGGGCATCAAACAATGACTTTGAATGGGCCTCTTGCTCCAACATGTGATATTGATGCACTTTATACGTGTGAGGAGATGATTTCAATTTCCATACCTCTATCAGCAAGTGTCCATCTTTATGATGGTCATGTGGTGGTCAAACACAAGAGGCAGGGCCGTGTGCAAGCAATTCACAAGAAAATTCATTGTTCGAGTCCTATTTTCGATTCGAGGACGAATCTTTTCGACCCCGGCGGGAATGATGTGGATTATATTGGAAGGCCCAATATAAGTTTTGTTTATTTACGTATTAATAAAGCCCAAGTAAATTAGGGTTTGAGAGTTATTTATATTTCTTAATTGTCATTGAGTTAGACAGTTGATTTTGGAATAAACATGTTTTGAGTTTTCTCAAAGTTTATCAATTTTCGGAATTCTTCGGAATCAACGAATCTTGATCTATCGATTCTCGGTATTCACTCTTGAATCAACGAGTTTTGATATTTATCTTGTATTTTATTCTATTTATTTATATCTTCTGCTACGCGCTCTGCATCAACTAATTTAATGACAATTATATAACACAATATTCATTACTTTTATGTCAAAATAATATTGTCACAACATGTTAATTAACAATGACGATAAATATTTTGTGATTATTTTTTAATAATATAGTGACAATAAATCTTTTATCACAAAAGTCATATTTTTTTGTCAACATATATATTGATATATACGTCAATTTAAGTCATTAATTGAAATTCTTTCATAACTAAAAATAAAAAAAATGACAAATATATGTTGTCACAGTTGCTATTTTTATAATGACGAAAAATATTTTCATCACTAAATAATAAATTACAATGACAATACTTTTGTCATTATTTCAAAATTATTTTTGACAATATTTTTTTGTCCATATATTTTAATCATTAATGACAACTTATACTTGTCATTATATTAAAAACAAATTAACATACATATTTGTCATCACTGACCAACGAAATTGACGTCACATTAATTCTATAAGTTTAATAATTAATTCAAAATCGTCACAAAAATATAAGATTTTAGCGACAAAATTCAAATTTTCATAACAAAATTAACATGCAGTGACGAAATATCATATTTGGTAATAAAGTTCGGAGGACATATGTGACAATATATGACATTTACTTATTGCTGACACACAAAAATTGACATTAAAGAGATTGTGACAAAAACAACAATATTGTTTTTACGACATAATATATCATCACGGCTTTTCAAATTTATTGTAGTGTGATCTGTAATAAGTAGAGTATAAATTACTTATAAGGATGTTGCAATTGAAGTTATGGATACAAAAGAGAGGGGTCGAATCCAGAAGCTTAAGTAATCCCGAGCGCACCGAGTCTTGAACATTGTGGTTTTGAGTTTAACTCAATAATAAGTTTGGTTTATTTGAGTTCGACTCGACTCGATTCGATCGGATCCTGATATACTCTCTGTTTCGACAAGATATAGAGTATTTCCTTACGGATGTCGGCCGCGACGCGTGCCTAAAACCAACCAACACGTCAAAGTGTGTCAACGCGCTTTACCCATTTCTGGTCACGAGATTAGGTACACCAACAGCAACTGCTGCACACGCGTCGTCATCCTCAAATAAATACACTACTCCTACTTCTCTATTTTCGATATATTAATTAATTGATTTTCTGAATATTTATCCACACACACAGATATGTCGACGATCACCATTCCTCCGATGTTAACTTCTCCCCGTGACGACGCTATCCAACTCCACCGAGCTTTCAAGGGTATATTTCTTTAATAGTTTTCTAATTGAACCCCTAATTCATTTTTTATCATATTCTAATTGGGGGTTTTGGTTTCTGTCTTAAAAATCAAATGGTGATAAGAAAAGTCGAGCACGAAAACTTATCAAGTAATTTGTTATTCTTGCATATTATAGAATTAATCATGCTATTTTCTCCCAGAATAGTGTTGTTCGCGGCGCATTGATTATGATCGTCCAGAAATTGTTAGATTGAGAGCTACACAAATCATTAGTTATCGTGAATTTTAGAGTAAAATCAACTCATTATAGAAAAATGTTGACTATAAGATGATTGATTTGTTGTAGTTCTTGTATGTATTTGGTTTTAATTAGTGATATCATTGTATAGGTTTTGGGTGTGACACTGCAGTGGTCGTAAATATCCTTGCCCACAGAGACGCAACTCAGCGTGCGCTTATTGCACACGAGTTCAGAGCTATGTATTCCGAAGATCTCAACAAACGCCTGGCTTCTGAACTTCGTGGGGATGTTGAGGTACTTAACCGCGTGTACTGCATTTTGTTTGTGAAAGTTCTCGTTCATGTATGTATTTTCTTCATTCTCGAAATGTTTTTCAGAAAGCAGTACTACTGTGGATGCATGACCCTGCTACACGAGATGCAACAATAGTAAGGCAAGCTTTGGCTGTTGACGCCAATCTAAGAGCTGCTACCGAAGTGATCTGTTCTCGTACTTCGACCCAGATACAACAGTTTAAACAAATTTACCATGCGAAGTTTCATGCTTACCTCGAGCATGATATCGAAAAACAAGCGAATGATGATCACAGAAAGGTTTCTCTCTCACTCTATAGTCTACACACACATGATTTTATCGTACCTCAAACTAGAAGTAATTTTGCTCGATATGCCTTGCATTGTTTTATATCCATTTCCCTTCCGTTTTGCAGTTGCTACTTGCCTACGTTAGTGCGATGCGCTATGAAGGTCCGGAGGTTGACAGATCAATGGCTGAGCATGATGCTAAGGCACTCTATAGAGCTGGGGAAAAGAAGTTAGGCACAGATGAGAAGACTTTCATACGCATCTTTTCTGAGAGAAGTCGTGCGCAGTTGGCTGCCGTTTCTTCTGCTTATCACAGCATGTATGGGACATCGCTAAAAAAGGTTAAAACATCATTCTTTGTGATTTACTTCAATTCATTGAGATTTTTTCCTTATTTTTCTGGTGGCTAAAGAGTACTATATTATTGCAGGCCGTTAAAAGTGAGACTTCGGGCCACTTTGAGTTTGCGCTTGTGACTATATTGCAGTGTGCTGAAAACCCTGGAAAATACTTTGCAAAGGTAAAACATGAGATTTGTAATAAATGAATAATTACTATAAAGAACATGGAGATTTTATTCTGAAATTGTGTATTCATTCTGTTATGGCTTTGAAATACATTCAGTTGCTGCATAAGGCAATGAAGGGCATGGGGACAAACGACTCGGCCCTTACTAGAGCTATAGTGACAAGAGCGGAGATTGACATGCAATACATAAAAGCAGAGTACCAAAAGAAATACGGCAAGTCACTTAATGATGTCGTTCATTCAGAGACGTCTAGTCATTTCCAGGCATTTCTCCTCGCTCTTTTAGGCCCTACTCACCACCGCTAGATGGTGTCGCAGGCAGTTTGTCTGTTAAGTTATGTATACTATCTCTGAAATCATTGTTCGTACGTTGGTGTGATGTATCTCGTGTGGGATGTCTACTAGATTGAACGTACCTTATCAGTGTGTAGTAGTATAATGTATTATGGTTTGTCTTGGTCTTTCAAAGGACTTGTTATAAATGAATTCAATAAACTGATTCACCTTCAGATGTTTCATCAAGAATCCGTGGAACCGTCTCAAATTTACATCTTTCGCAACCTCGTTCGCCTACCAAATGTACACACAAGTGAAAAAAAAAGGGTTCTATAATACGCGCTCTCTACGTATACAAATCACTTACACCGCCACGATTGCTAACTTTTACCCATAATGTTGTTAGTTAAACTCTAGTCCGTTTTTTTCACGATGAGATGGGCTTCGACTCGAAGAACTTGGCGACAGCCTGATAAAGGCTCTTCTCTTGGAATGGTTTGGACACATATCCGTCCATGCCCGAGTTGAGACACTTATCGAGGGTAGCGTGTATGACATCAGCAGTCATCGCCAAAATCGGTATGTGCCACTCGCGATTATTCCCTTCATTTGTTTGCGCATTCGCTTTCCCCTCCATCTCCCTAATGAGACGAGTCGCCTCGAACCTGTAAGTTCAAAAGATAAGTTCCCTGTGTTGTTTTAGTAATTAACCCTTGTAAGAACAAACATTTCATAACACACACATACATACCCATCCATCTCAGGCATCTGGATATCCATAAAACACGCGTCAAAATCGTGCGGTATCTGTAGGCAGCCGAGAGCCTCATGCCCACTCGCTGCACACCTCACCTCGGCCCCAAACTTCTTTAGTGCTCCAGCTGCCACACGTCTGTTCACTACATTATCGTCGACGACCAAGATCTTCCGGCCCCGCAGTAAGCCTTGCAGGCCGTTGGATCGTCCGGGCCCACTCCTTCCGTTGTGGGCCTTCCGGCCTCCTATCCCAAACACCTGCTGAAGGCAGGCAGCCATCATGCTCGACCTCAGGGGCTTCATGATCACGGTGTCGGCAAAGCCCGCGGACTTGGCCCGGTCGGACTCGGAGAGGGAGATGTTCGTGGCCAGGAGGATTACTTTGGGGAGTTTATACGAGTGCCCGTTTTGTCTCCACTTCGATAAGAGCTGCGTGGGGTTGTCTTCTTCTTTGCCCGAAAGCCACGTGTCTTTTTCAACTAGAAACATGTCCGGAAGCTCTTCGTTGCTGTACGATGGTATAGTTGTAATTATGTGAAACAACGGGGTGAATACTGAACAGTGAAGCCTCGAAAAAAAAAAGAAGCTTACTTGGATATAAGAGAGCCGTACTTGGTATACAAAGCAAGAGCCATCCTCACGCTACTAACGGCTTCAGCTTTGATACCGAGTCTCCTTAAATGGTACCTCGTCACAGCAGCTCTAACCGGCTTCCCGTCAACCACAAGCGCTTTCAGCCCCTTAAACGCGATAGGAAGATCGTCCGAAAGCGACCTATTCAGACCTGTAGTTCCACAAGCACTCTTCCCACATCTCTGGAATTCGACATTGAAAGAAAAAGTGCTCCCGACCAGAGGTCGGCTGGCGAAGCTCATCTGGCCTCCCATGAGCTCGACTAGACATTTGCTTATGCTAAGCCCGATGCCAGTCCCACCGTAATGTCTGGAAGTCGAGCTGTCAGCCTGCATGAACGGGGTGAAAACCCGTTTTTGGGCTTGTTCGGGGATGCCGATTCCCGTATCTTCTACACACACGGTCAAGGCGACTTTCTGGTTGTTGAGGTTTTCGTTGACCGCCATGTCACCATATAGAAAGTTGTCGTCTATGTGTTTGAAGGTCTCCCAACTGCTTCTGTCGTCGGCAGCTTGTTTGCCACTCAGAGTGTTGAAAGATTTCGGTTCGGATTCTACGTTCGATGAGGATTCGGTTTTCACATCCTTTGCGGATTTGGAGGGTTCGGCTAGGTTGACTTGGACGAATATATGTCCTTCGTCGGTGAACTGTTAAGAAAATGAAAATGAAAAACAAAGGAGTTTAGAATTGCAAAATCTACCCAACTTTTGATTCTGTGGTGAATGTAATATTTTGTGAAAGGGGGTGTTTGAAATGTTTTTGATACAGAATCAAACCTCAAAAGGGTATTTGTAATTTTAAAAAAACCCTCTGGGCCTTTTTTGTAATTAGGGTAAACCCGAGGGGTGATTTTGGGCATTTAATCCATTCTTGAATCCAAGACAGGGTTATATAAACCAAATTGAGATTACGAACTCAGACTTACTTTGACCGAGTTTCCAACAAGGTTTATGATGACTTGTCGGAACCTTCCGGGGTCCCCCATGACGATTTCGGGCACTTTATCTGAAACGAAAACGGCCAACTGCATTTTCCAGTTGATCAAATATATTATTGTTTGTCGACAGAATCTCCGAACGGATTAATAACAAAATCACACATATAATTTCGATAATTCAAAAACAAAAACATTGGTTTGCTTTCCTGTCTTACATGACGGAAAGTGGTGATGTCATCAGTATTTCTAAATATTGCAAACTAGTCCCACCTTTTAGTTTGGCTTGTGATTCGTAACATTCGGAACTTTTAAGAGTTGTAATGGTTGTAATGGTTAGAAAAGTCGAGGGATGTAATTGTAGGTGGATATAAACCTAGAGGATATTTCTCGTAACCATCTAATCGAAATAATAACATGAGAGCCCTGAAAAAAGAGATGCAGGCTCACCTCAATGCCCTTTTGCCGAGATTTCTCAGAAAACAAGGACAAGACATCATCGAGAATCAACCTAAGGTCAAACGGGACTGCCTCGAGTTCTAGCTTGCCGGCTTCAATCTTTGCACGGTCGAGCACTTCATTTATCAAGGTTATAAGTGCTTCTCCACACCCTTGAGCCGTTTGAGCAAAGTCCCTTTGTGTCGAGCATAGTTCTGTGTCTAGTAGCAGTTGCAACATTCCTACAAGCACAAAAACATTACAATTAAAAAAAGTTAATCCCAACAACAACATGACATTTTTGAAAATTACAAGTGCCCCTTCAGTTTTTGTTTCTCTGGTTTCCAAATGACACCCTTAATAAGAAGGGAGTTCGAGTTCAACATACCTAAGATTCCATTCATGGGAGTTCTTATTTCATGTGAAACAGTGGCTAAAAACTGCACAAATAGGTTAAAAGCTCAGGTTTCCAAGAATCTGAAGCAAACATGTATATAAAGCAAACATGTATATATATATATATATATATATATATATATATATATATATATATATATATATATATATATATATAAAGAAAGAAGTCGGAACCTGAGATTTGGCCACATCAGCAGCTTCTGCTTGTACTTTCAGCTTCTGCATTTTATTGAAATCAGATTCAACTTTCACAATGTGTCTTACTGCACTATACACCATGTACCCGAGCAAGAACAAAATCATAAAGACACA
This sequence comes from Euphrasia confusa, assembly GCA_954870475.1. Taxonomy (NCBI): domain Eukaryota; kingdom Viridiplantae; phylum Streptophyta; class Magnoliopsida; order Lamiales; family Orobanchaceae; genus Euphrasia; species Euphrasia confusa. The sequence continues at coordinate 14,475,598 of OX940953.1, forward strand.
GGCTGCTGTTTGAAGTGCAGTCCACGATGTAGGAGCCTCATGGAGATACCTACAAGATGAGAACCCAGATATGAAAATTGCAGTTAGTCCGTAAAATTTAAACAACTAAACGAAATCCTTAGTATCCGAATGTTATTTGGCTCTTTTTTTGTAATTATATCTATAGAAAAAAGGGCTTTAAGGCTTTGGGCACCTACCGGCATATCATCTCATGTTTACGAAAAGGGTCTCCAAAGTCGAGCTTGCTCACATGCTCGAGGGACACATCACCAACCTGAGAGTTGTAGCCGTACATGATCAAAGGATAAGATGAGTTGGTGATATCGTACACATTGACAACTATAGCCTGGTTCTCGGCAAGTTGGCCCAACAGATTCTCTACAAGAGATTCCACATCAAAGGACCCACCGAGGTACCTATTCGACATTTAAACACCGACTTAATATACTCCGAGAAAAAGAGTTTAACAGTGCATGTTTGCAATAAATAATGACGATTTACATTTTACACCGAATGTGCTTTGCTTACCCTGCCGTAGCTTCGATTCTCTCCTTCACGGTTGGGTTAGTGGGCATCTTAGATTTGTAGACCGGAAAAGTCAAAACTACCCCTAGATGAGAGTTTAGCAACCTGAAGGGGCTAGTAAGAACTGCTTTACCCGTAGCCCGGGCCCTCAATATGTTCTCACGGTCCTCCTGGAGGTAATAATTTCGTCTTGAGGTTGAGCCATAGTAATAAAAACAAATATCATCAAGAAGAGAAAAGAAAAACTATGTTACCTCCCCCGACATCATATCAAGTGACTCGATGTAGGATACAGTTTCTTGGGAAAAAATCACGGGGGCATACTCGTCTCTAATAGGAGACGGCTCTTTCTCCATTGTTCTAATGGTCCAACCGTGTTGCCTTTCGAACTCTTCCCTCTCGGAGATTAGAATCCTCTGCGCGTAAGCCACGCCGCTTAAGAGGGGTCTTTCGAAGGCAGTTCTTGCTGTGTACTCAGCAAAAGTATCCTACATTGATCAATATTATTCAGCCTTTTTTACAAAATCAAAGTTAATACTAAATTATACAAACATTCCAAGTAACACAGATTATCCTAATGGCAAATTCTGACACTCAAACACATACAACCAAAAATTAGGATACAAAAGTCGAGAACCGAGATTTTGTTATTAAAAAAAACATAATGTGTAATCAAGTGGCAGAAAAAACCAGAATACAAAAATAAAAATACAGAAAATCAATTTTTTTTTTGTTTTTTACAAAATACTCCCAAAAAAGAAAGCAAACACCAAAGAAAGTCACAAAATATAAGGATTCCATAAAAACAGATGATCCCAAAATTAGACATAATAAGAACCTGGTCAATTGCAGAAGGGTTCTTGTAATAAAGGAAAGTGGAAACAAGAACAGCAAGGGCATGAACATGATTAATGCTAACACTAAACTGGTCCTGCAACATTCTTGCCCTCTGATCACACATGCTCACAAGCACTTCTTTTCTCCTCTGTTTAACATCCTCGTCCATACGACGGTACAGACACCTACTCCCAAACAACACTACCAAGATCCAAACCCCCAACAGTTTCGTCGAAACATCGTTCACTAAACTGTTTTGCTTCTTTGTCGACCCGCCTAATTCTAGGGCCAACTTATGGTATATTTTCTCACCCATCTCGGGGTCACTCAAAAACCCTTTTCAAGATCCTTAAACCCTATTCCCCCCAAATCCCTTTTTTTTCCCTAAAACCCACTTTTCAAGACTTAACCTTTTTTCGTCCTTCTTGCAAAACTGCCCATAGAAACTAAAACCCAGAAACCACAAATAATTCAAATGCCTCTAATTCAAAGAAAATGTAGCACCACCTCTCAAAAGGTGGAATCTTGACCAGACTCCATAGAAGAAAATCATACACTCACACTCAAAGACTGATGATGTTTGCTAATCCAAAAAGTGTCTCTGAGAGAGAAATAATTGAATAACTAAAAGTAAAAAAAAAAAATTGGAAAAACAGGGAAAGAAACAGCTCCTCTAATCATGCACAGATTTTGAATTCTGTATATTCAAAGCGTGAGTGAACAAGTCTTTTTAGTTGTTGGCAGGAAAAAGCACGTTCTCTGCCACACTCAAAATGCTTAAAATAATGCTTCACATTCTCATAGAAACTCAAAAATAAACACCCCAAAGATTTCATTTTTGACCAAAACCCACAAACCCCTTTAGCTAGTAGTACATCGTATAGTATAATATATATATTACTCCTATATTTTATTATTATAATAAAATTAAATAAATAAATAAAAAGGACCCAGCAGTTCTGGATCCATTGAACAACTGCACTCGTTGCCGTGCAGTTTCGAGTTCACGTTCTGAGCTTTTTGGCAATAATGTGTATTATTATATATTAAAAGATTAAATATTATAAAGTTGCTTTTAAAAGTGTAAGTGAATCGAATTTGAAGATTTTCTCAGATATGGCTCTTGTCCCTTTCTTAAGCATTAAAAAATACACACTACTACTACTACAACTCTCTAATCACATTTAATATACGTAGTATGTTTTCTTAGATTTATTAGTACTTCACTTCACTTGAGAGCTTCATTTAGATTTCACATGAATTGTAATTAATCATACTCTTTCTCTCCTTGTTTGTCAAGTTTTTGTAATTAATGTTAGAGTGTATGTTATTTTATTAGTGTATTGGGTTTGTGTAGTCATAAATTAAAATGTAATGATTTTTGTGATTATAATTATTTATTAAATAAAATAAAATCTTCGTAAATAATAAACGAGACCAATTCAAATCGGAATAAATATACTCTTGCTATCTCACAAAAATAGAAAAATATCATTTATATTTAAAAAAATTATTTCTTTTTATAGAACACCGCCTGTATATGTTTAGCTTAACTACATTGTGTTAAAAGTCTAAATGGGCCTCGAACAAGCTTTTGACATTTAAAATGGCAAAAAGTCAAGTTTACCTCATGACATTTTTTGGGGCATTTTAATTCTCCTCCACTCGATTTTCAAAAAGAAAAATGGTTATTGGAACGAGTCTCACTTACCGTTCTCTTGAATTAGTAGATTTACCATTTACTGTTATATAGAGATTTTGAAAAAGGAAATTTTACTATATTAAAATGTGTATTTTAAAGTATATAGTAATTATAATATTAATGTTATAAATTCAAAAGAATTGAGAGGGAATAATATAGTATAAATAGAGACAATATGATAGAAGAATAGAATTGTTATGAATTGTTGTATTCATTCATATGGGGAGACCCCTTTATATAGAATACAATCTAGGGTTTCTGACTTAGCCAACAAGTCATTCACTATAATATAATAATATTCATAACACTCCCCCTTGAATGACTATGTACAGAATTGCTGTCTCGTTAAAACCTTGCCAGGAAAATCCAGTGGGACAAAACCTGAACGAAGGAAAAAGAGTACAGCTTGCTCCCCCTGATTGTAATCACCGAAAATATTTGACTTCTAAATATTTGTGATCAACCAGTCTCATTAAAACCTGTAACTAATAAAACCATATAGGAAAAACTTAGTTATTCAAATATACATTTTTGTCTTCAGGACACAACTTTCGAATTGTCGAGTTTCACATTCATTTGTACCATTGTATATTTTTCGTCCTTCTGAGACATGCCTTTACCAGACATCTATATTGACTAGAGCATTCGCAATTGCTATAACCGGCCGGTAACTCTTCAGGAGTATTTTAGATGTGTCTAGTGTTCAATATACATTTCTTGACAAATGAACAATAATGTGAACTTCAATTCACAATCATTTGAACTTCAGGTTCAATATCTCACTTTATCTCGAAAATAAACTCATATGGAACATTCTGATGTCCTCATTAATTATTATCGAATGATGTACATGCCTCGTTAAAAACCTCGTTATAAAACCCTGTAGGAAAAAATACTCGAGGAAAAGAGTACATGACATTCACATTTATATTTTGGTGATTGTCTCATTAAAAACCTTTAACTAAAAAAACCCTGTGGGAAAAACTTAGTAGAGGGAAAAAGAGTGCAATCACTGATTCACTGGTCTTCGGGACCAAAATCACTGGTCTTCGGGACCAAAATCACTGGTCTTCGGGACCTTGTCTTCAATATCATTTGTGTCCATAATGACATAGTAATATGATATTGTACATATTCTGATTTTCATTTCCTTTCATATCAAGAATTTTAAAATCCATCCAGGATTTTCATGTATGTACCTTTCTAATGACTTATACATTGTCAAACCATATATTCGATGCATATATTTATCATTGTTGCTGCCAGAAATATTAAGTAGCGGAACTTAATGTCATCATCCTTAAAAATATCGAGTTTATGCGAAAAACTCTTTGAGCAACTAATCTCGCTTTTATATCTCACCACATCATTACTCGTTTTTCTTACGAACACCCACGTATATCCTTCTGGGATAATATTTTGAGGTGTGTATTATAGAGTCAAAATATATGTTTATTCAGCGAGTTATGCTCAGCCTCAATTGCTCGTTTCTTATTTTTCGAGTGCTGCTGGCACACTATCATTGATTTAAGTTTTGGATCCAAATTTTCTAGAGCAACTTCTTGAGACAAATATGTCGTTGACGACTTTTTCCATGTTGATGACAATTCATTCTATCAACCAAATCTTTCATCATTTCCCAAAATATTTAATTTGGTTGTTCCGCAATCCCATGATTTTCTATTATCATGTGCACATGTTTTTTCAATGGGATTTCCATCTAACTCTCTTCAGGAGATTTTGAAGGTGACTATTTTATCTGTTTCTCCGCGGATTTATTTTATATTTTCAGATCGATCTACTACGCTTTAGGCGTATATTAGAATCAACATTTGAGTTGATCTATTTGGTATTTGAACTCTTATAGTTCATTTATCACAAATATATGTGATTTTGTCACACCTTTATTAATTTGGCAGATTACTTGCTGAATATTGCAAGTCACTTATTTTAATAAACTTCAGGTTCAATTGATTGGTGCGTGGATCTAGAATTAAAGATCGTTTTCTTTCAATAATATTTCTCGGCATTTATAACTTTTATATTCTTATCTCCCCTTAATGCCGGGAAATAATTTTCCTTAAATATGCAAACTATCGTAATTGCTATAAATCGATCTTCTGGATCGTGATCTTCTGGATCGTGGGCTCGAGATATTATGCTCGTTCATAAAAAATACACTTTAGTGGTGATATGAATATAAGTTGCATACTAATTCGCAGATGGGAAATGTGTGATTCATTTCCACGCATCATGATATGCATCATTTTCATGTTTAAGTACATTTGTAGTACTCGTGGGGATAATTAATAAAACTCTTCCGGAGCTCACTCTTAACATGTCATCATTTGCATAACAGTATTTACCAATGATCCTTCGGGGATACATTATCTTTACCAATCATCCTTCGGGGATACAATATCTTTACCAATAATCCTTCGGGGATCAAAATAAATTTCAAAATATAATTTTCTCAGAAATTACATTTAATTGAAATCGACTTTCTTCCATGAGTACCCACATAGTACATTTATTCTCGATTTTCAAAAGATATCCTTATCATTGTTTCAAGAGAACAATCGATTTGACGTTTCACTATGAGTATCACGATATAACTTTATTCCAAAACATATAATATTTTGAATTTTGCTTCTTCGGGAGCAATCAATAAAAATATTTTTCAAAATATTTTGCATTATTTCTTATAATATCAATATCGATTTTAAATATTTAAACTTTAATTGCTACAAGCAATTTGATTTGATATTTCTGCGGGAATATCATATCATGATATTATTCAAGAACATTTAAAATTTAATTTTGATATTTAATCATGAATATCATATCATAATAATCTTCGGGATCATATAAAACTTATTGCTACTACGGAAGCAATTTAATTTGATATTTCCAAACTTGTTGCTACTACGGGAGCAATTTAATTTAATATTTATCGAATAATATCAAATCATGATGTTCTTTCAGAACGATTAATATAATATTTAAACCAGAGTTTATGTTCTTCAGGAACATTCAATTTAATTTATGTATTAAGAATAATTGATTTGATAATACTTCAGGAATATCAAATTTTCATGGGGATTCAAACTCATGTGGCTATCCCAATATTCAAGCAAATAAGCTATTCAACAAGGTTTGGATTAACTTTTCCTAAAGTTTCATCCACTTTGGAATTCATATTACCTCAATTGATTGGGTCGAGTTCGCATATGCCTCGACCATGAAAAACTCGCACGATGTTCTTCAGGAACATTTAATTTTGATATTTCGTCAGGAATATCATATCATGTTCTTCAAGAACATTACAAACTTTAATTGATTTATTAAACATAATTAATTTGATATTACTTCAAGAATATCAAATTATAATTATTAATTTGATATTACTTCGAGAATATCATAATATAATGTTCTTCGGGAACATATGATATTACTTCAGAAATATCAGATTATAATGTTCTTCGGGAATATATGATATTACTTCAGGAATATCAGTTTATAATGTTCTTCGGGAACATATAATATTACTTCTGGAATATCATATTATAATGTTCTTCGGGAACATATGATATTACTTCAGGAATATCAGTTTATATGTTCTTCAGGACATATTACTTTTGTGAAGAAGGGAGAAGAAGTAGATATATTTATAATTATTTAATAAATATAAACAAAACATAAATTCTTGCCTTGTACTTCGGATCTTGGATGAAGAACGCAATTATTAAGCTTCTCGTGCTGATAACGTGTTATAAAGTAAAGAGAGTTGAGAGAATTGAGAGAGAATTGAATTGTTATGAATTGTTGTATTCATTCATATGGAGAGACCCCTTTATATATGATACAATCTAGGGTTTCTGACTTAGCCAACAAGTCATTCACTATAATATAATAATATTCATAACAATTAACAATATAATTAAATAATAGGTACTTACCTAATTACATAATAAAACTACTGTATTATAATAATTGCACATCTCTTATCTTTTTTTATAATTTCAAAAACCAAAATTTATTTTTTCCTAATAACTCCTTTAAATTAGTCATTTTTATTTTACAATAATATTTATCAAATAATTACAATTACACTATTACATTTAATAATTACAATTACACAAATTTAATACTAGTACACTAATAAAGTATTATTTCAATGAAACAACGTGAAGTATAATATTATTATTTATTACTCATCTCATTAATGTTTTCCACTTTCTTTGTAAAAAAATGTAAATAATATTGTACTCACCTCCGTCTCACCAATGTTTTCCACTTTTTTTGTAAATTTAAAAAGAAAGTGGAAAACATCAGTGAGAAGGTGGTGAATACAATATTATTTACATTTTTTTTGCAATTTTTAAGAATTATTAAAAAAATTAAAGTCAAACAATTTAAAGACGCATTTAAAACATAAGCAATACTCCCGATTTATCCAGTAATAATAGACACATGTGGTCAACATTTAATTTTTTTTTGTCTTTTATTGAATATACATGCATGTATATTGCATGCCATACATAATCGTCTCCTTCCTTTTATATCATTAGGGTTCTTATGTAATTTATTTAACTCCTTTTAATTGCTTTCTAGTCCTTGTTGTTTAGGGTTAGGATTACTACATGCGTATATATAAACACATGCATAACCAGTTATTTCAATCATCGAATATATACAAAAACAACTCAGAACCCTAATTGGTTTTCTGTGATTTACGCCCTTCCAGTTTATTATTCTACATGGTATCAGAGCGATTCCGCAAATAATATGGTGAACACAGAAGAGAAAGAAGCAGGGAGTAGCGATCGACAACTTTCAAATCCCATGGATCCATCAAAACCCTCAAGTCCATACTACCTACATTATGGAGAAGCGCTTGACAGAAGTTCGTTAGCGAGCCCTTACATGCAAAGAATTATCAGGTCCGGAGCAGAAACATGATGCACGCGTTTACAACAAAGAACAAGCAGGGATTTGTTGATGGCTCGATTCCTGAACCCCTCTCTCAGATCCTTTGTTCATGGATTGGAGAAGATGCAATATAATGGTTCTCACATGGATTTCTTCAAACGTGTCACCAGAATTAGGAGGATTCACAGCCTATGCTACCTCAGCAAGACAAGTATGGATTGAACTTCAAAACAAAATTTCAATAGCCAACAATAACATGGTTTATATTTGGAACAAAAGTTAATAAGTACAAAGCAAGAAGGAGATGCTGTCAGTATTTATTTTGCCAAGCTGAAAGGGATTTGGGATGAAATAACAGCCTATGAACCATCATCCATCTGTCCCACAGTTGATTGCCCTACTATGATGGAGAATCAGCAGAAAGCCAACAAGAGAAAGGTCCTGCAGTTCTTGATGGGGCTCAATGATGAATATGTGAACTTGAGAAACCAAATCCTTCTCCACGATCCACTGCCTACTTTGGATCAGATTTTCAGCCTTGTTTCCCAAGAAGAATCAAACTTGGAGTTGAAAAACATGAGTCTACCCAACATACAATCTAATGACATGGCAGCCAAGCAGGATACCAAAGCCACAAGTCAACAAACTTGGAGTAAATCAGCAGGTCAAAATCAGAAAAGCTCAATGATTTACACAAAGTGTGGAAGAAACAATCATACTATGGATAATTGCTTTGAGATTTATGGTTATCCACCCAGATATGATAAATCATCCTCTGAGAATCAAAATCAGAATAGAGGGAACTACAGCTGAACTCGCTGTGGAAATAAAGGCCACAGCATTGAAAGATGCTTTCAATTAAATGGATATACTGGAAAGGATTCTAAAGGTGTCAAAACTTATTCCCAGAAATCCAATGTTAATCAAGTTGAGAAACAAGAAGAGCCTTAAACAGTTCAACTTTCATCCAAGGAGTATCAACATCTTTGTACCTTGCTGCAGGGAATTAATCATACCAATGATAAGAAAACCACAGGTACTGCCTGCTCCTATACCTTAACCTCACATTTGTAAATGTTAGTTTTGTCGACAACATGTGTTTGTTGTTTGTTTGTGTTTTCAGGTGTTGGTTGAATGAATGCAAGGCATGTAACATGAGATATTGAATCATTGAAGTCCAATGCATCAAGTAAGAACACTTGATGCATCATCGTTATGCATCTCAGTCGCTAGCGCCAGCAACACAGTGTCTCTCTCTAGCGCCAGCGGCGCTAGCGCCAACTCACTCTGATCCGGCATCTTCACTACCTGGCGCTAGCGCCAATCTTACCTGCTCCAGCACAAGCGCATGTCGGTGCATGCGCCAACTGGCGCACGCCGTGGTACTGCCACTCTGTGATCATCATATGATGCTGAGAGTGTAACGTCCTATCATCAACGTCAAGTACAAGTGTTGTCTACCTACGTTCAAGTGTTGATGATGAGTGAATGTTGTTTACTACTTCAACTATATCGACGACTGTGAAGACGATGAAGTACTGAAGCCTCAACGATGAGTGTTCATCACGATGAAGTTGAAGATGAAGTATTGAGATCGACGGAGTTAAGATAATGTTGAAGTCTGAAGTTAAAGAATCGAAGATTCAAGATTCGAAGATTCAAGAATCGAAGATTCAAGATTCCAAGATTCAAGAATCGAAGATTCCGAAAGTGATGTCATCCATGGAATTGTGATGTAGGCCAAGCATGTGGCCAATCTGTTGGGATATGTCCTTCGATCCTACGTGTGCAATCGATAAAGTCATAAGGTCGTCTATGGATGTTAAATGATTATTTGATAATATTAATTGTTGGGAACAATATAATATTGATCAATTAAATCATACCTACAGGGTCACACATGAACTCGAAGATAATGTACGATGCTTGATATATATATTGATTTAGAATCAATATTTACGTGGAATTAATATACATGCATGGGATGCATGGCTTGCATGGATGCATGTCACATAGTGTGACATGGCATGCCACACAAGCAAGTGGGACCACATACAATGCATGGTGGCATGTGTATGTGGCATGACCTTTCATCTCCTTTGTAACCCCTTTTTGTGTGTTAAATGGTGCATCTTTATGCACATGATGATGGAGGTTACAAAGAGGTGTAATGGTGTGCATAATGGATAGATTATATAGATGAAAATCAGATTTTCATAAAAGACAATCACCACCCACGAAATTCACAAGAGAAAGAGAGAAAAGAGGTGATCTTGGAGATCCATTCTCAAGCAAGCAAGGTGTTCATTATCCGGGTTCGTGTGCAACACGTAGAGGCCGGGCCATTTGTGCGGCTTCAACATCCGGGTGATCTAGACAAGAGGAGTGACGAGGTCATTCACAAGGAGAGCTTCGAGAGGCTGATCCATTTGAGGTGGTTCAATCGACTCAACACCACCTCAACGACATCAACGAATCACTTCGTCACAAAAGTAAGTAATCGTTGATATCTCTCTCTATATATATATTGGATGTATATATATATAAACATATGTGTGTCTATACATATTTGTGTGCACTAAGATCATGGCATAGTAGATCTATTGCTTTACACGCTTCCGCACACACGGTCTATCGATCGGATCGGTATACCGGTTCCATCAATTGGTATCAGAGCCTAGGGCTCGTGCACACTTTTGTGTTGGACACGAAGGTTAAATCAACATAATTGGATTATATGTTTTATTGTGATTATGTGATTAGATGTAAGGCCGGCCACCGTTAGTGGTCGGGTGGATGAAATCGTGTTTTTTACGTGTTGAATGGCCATAGTTTTGGAGGGCTGCGTCCCTTGGAATCTTTTGTAATAGATAGGTTTTTCTATTCAAAATGTATTGTTCAACATGTAAGCTATGGATTTATCCATGTATCGGAGTTGGATTTCGAAGCCCAAGCGAAAACGAGAAGAAACGAAGCAAAACGGAGCGAAATGAACAAAGTCGGGGCTGCTGGAGACAAACAGCGCCCGCTGTTGTAGCACCAGCGGTCGCTGTTCGAGGTTCAGCGGGCGCTGTTGTGGCAACAGCGACCGCTGTTCGAGCCAAATCGGTCCAGAAATTTCTGACCCCTTTTTGATGCTTTCGGCGGGCGCTGAATGCAAAACGGCGACCGCCGTTTCCTTTCAGCGGGCGCTGTTTCGGGTTTTTGGGGTCAGATTTGAGAGGATCAAATGTATTGATCTCTACCTTGGAGGTAGGGGTCATGGACCTGACCAGATGCAGCAAACTTCAGCCGGATCAAGTCGGGATGATTTCAAGATGCTTCGATTGTTTTAATTTCGTTTTTCATTTGAGTGTTGTGAGGTTCTAGGGGCCTTTCAATACGTATTATGTGCTTTGCTAGTTATTAGATGTTTTATGTTATAAATGTTCAACTTACATATAAACACCTATGCATGCAAGTTCCCAAAATAATGAGTATAATGTCTTGTCCAAAACATCACACTCATGAAGCCCTCGATCATAAGTTGGTAGGTCCGCCTCAGCGGGGTACTACTTGTTATCTTGGGATAAGTGGGAGTAAGGGTTAGACCCTTACAAGTGAATTTGGTTTTCTCATCGATAGATCCACTGCAGGCGTGGCTATCGAGACATGAGATGAGAATGGGACTCTCATCGACCGAGAGTGACATTGGATGTCATTGACATGGGATGTCTACCTATCTTGGAGTTCTTAAGTGCGGACTCAGTCGGCTTAAGGATTCGCAAGATGAGGGTCTTGGGATCGTTTTGTTCTAATTTATTAAATTGTCAAAAACCAATGCCTAATCTGTTTTTCAAAGACTAAGTTCAACTCGACTCATTCTCACCCCGGGGAGTGGAATGGAGCCAAAGCGCTTGCTTATGTCGATGACACAGATTAGAGACATTCGAGCCATTGGATGGCGTGAATCGATTGTCTGGTTGGCTCCCTCATTTTAATGAGAGATAGGGCTTCAATTGCATGATAAGATCGCTGGTTAGAAAACCTCGAGTTTTCACTTACGATTTATCACGGTTTTGATATTAAGATAATTGGGAACGACGATATTGGATATCGAATGAACAAAATGAAACAAATAAAGTAGTTATGCGAGACAACCTTATTTGTTTAAACACTTTGTGGATGTTTACTTGCTTAATTTATCTTTCTTCTGTAGTTTAATATGTCTGTATCAACTCAATTCAAGTTCAGCTCTATTTTGGATAGAGAAAAGTTGAACAAGACCAATTTCCTTGATTGGCAACGTAACTTGAGGATAGTCCTCAAATACGAAGAAAAGGAAAGTGTGTTGGACAAACCCCTTCCCGTGCTTCCCGCTGATGGGGGCACGGATGCCCAAAAGGCATCATATGCCCTTGCTAAGAAAGCCTCAAATGAGGTGACATGTTTGATGTTGGCATCCATGGTACCCGAGTTGCAAAAACAATTCGAGTTCATGGAAGCTTATGACATCATAGAAGAGCTCAAGAGCATGTTCGGGGAACAGGCTAGGATTGAGCGCTTCGGTTTCACCCGGGCTATAGCAACAGCTAGGCTGGAAAAGGGTAAACCCGTGGGACCACATGTGCAGCAAATGATTGGATTATTTGCTTCAAGTGCTCGCCTCGGTTTTTCATATGATGACGAGTTGGCTACCGATTTCATTCTTCATTCTCTTCATGATGGATATGACGCCTTTAGGCTGAATTTCCACATGAATGGACTGAAGAAATCGCTTCATGAGCTCCATGGGATGCTTAAGGCTGCTGAGCCGGCGATTAAGAAGGACCCTAGGAGGGAAGTTCTTATGATTCGGGAAGGAGGTACCAAAAAGTTCAAGAGGATTAAGAAACCGGAAGTGAAAGGCAAAGGGAAAGGGAAAGTTGTGGCAACTCCTTCCAAAAGGTTCTTGAAAGCTTCTAAGGTTCCTGGGGAATATGAGTGTTTCTACTGCAAGCGTGTTGGACACTACAAGCGGGATTGCCCCAAGTTCCAGGAGGATGTAAAGAACGGTGTCGTTCCTTCATCTTCAGGTATTTATGTCATAGACATAAACTTTACAAATTCTTCTTCTTGGGTATTGGATACCGGATGCGGTGCTCACATTGTTTCACATGTGCAGGGACTGCAAAGAAGTAGAAGTTTGGTAAAGGGAGATGTCGATCTGCGGGTTGGAAATGGAGAGAGGGTCGCTGCATTAGCCGTAGGATCTTATGATTTGTGTTTGCCTTCGGGCCTTGTTTTAGTATTGAATAATGTTTATTTCGTTCCAAGTATTACCAAGAACATCATTTCTATTTCAGTATTGGATACTGAAGGATTTTCCTTCACTATAATAAATGGGTTATTTACTATTTCAAAAAGTGGAGTGTTCTATGGTTCGGCACGATTAGAACATGGATTATATATACTTCAACTTGACAATCATATATATAACATTGATACCAAAAAGGCCAAATCGAATGAATTCAATGAAACATACCTTTGGCATTGTCGATTAGGCCACGTCAACATTAAACGTGTAGAGAAACTTCTTAAAGAAGGCATTCTCAAATCTTTTGACTTGGAGTCATTTGATACATGTGAAGGATGTTTGATGGGCAAAATGACAAAGTCACCTTTTCTAGGAAAAGGAGAACGTGCAAGTGACCTATTGGGTTTAATCCATACTGATGTATGTGGTCCAATGAGCTCACAAGCACGTGGAGGTTATTTCTACTTCATAACTTTTACCGATGACTTAAGTAGATATGGTTATGTCTATTTAATGAGGCATAAGTCGGAAGCCTTTGAAAAGTTCAAAGAATTCCAAAATGAAGTTGAGAATCAACTTGGTAAGAAGATAAAAGCCATTCGATCGGATCGAGGTGGTGAATATCTTAGCCAAGAATTCGATGATCATCTTATGAGTTGTGGTATTTTATATCAACTCACTCCACCTGGAACACCCCAGATGAATGGTGTTTCCGAAAGGAGGAATAGAACCTTATTGGATATGGTTCGATCGATGATGAGCCTTAGTGAACTACCGAAATCTTTTTGGGGACATGCACTTTTAACAGCGGCCTATACACTGAATAGGACACCGTCAAAAGCTGTTGATAAGACACCATACGAGTTATGGAAAGGGAAGGTCCCTAACTTGTCTTATATCAAGATTTGGGGATGTGAAGCTTATGTGAAGAGAAATATCTCTACAAAGCTTGAACCCAAATCGGATAAATGTTTCTTTGTGGGTTATCCAAAAGAAACACGAGGGTACCACTTTTACAACCAATCTGAGAACAAAGTTTTTGTTGCTCGAGATGGTGTATTTCTTGAAAAGGAATATCTTTCCAAGAAAGTAAGTGGGAGCTTAGTTGAATTGAACGAAGTTCAAGAAAACTTGAATGAGGTTCAAGAAGATCAAACTGAGATGGACACTCAAGACCAAGTCGAGAGTACTCCATTGGTTTTGAAAACCACACCTAACCCTCGAAGGTCTGGAAGGATTAGATCTCAACCTGACAGATACCTAGGTATTCTGACAAACGAGAGCTATGAAGTCATGCTTTTAGAAAGCAATGAACCTTCGACCTATATCCAAGCTATGACGAGTCCAGATGCCGAGAAATGGCAGGGTGCCATGAAATCCGAAATGGAATCAATGTCTGAAAATCAAGTTTGGAACTTGGTCGATTTGCCTAAAGGGGCTAGGCCCATTGGATGCAAATGGATTTACAAAATAAAAACAGACATGAATGGAAAACCTAGCTTTTTCAAAGCAAGGTTGGTAGCAAAAGGATATAAACAAATTCACGGGATGGATTATGATGAAACCTTTTCACCAGTTGCTATGATTAAATCCATTCGGATTCTCTTAGCCATTGCTGCTCATTATGATTATGAGATATGACAAATGGACGTTAAAACCGCCTTCTTGAATGGGATTCTAGTAGAGGAAGTGTTTATGACACAACCAGAGGGTTTTATCGATCCTAATCAGGCTGAGAGAGTATGCAAGCTTAATAGATCCATTTATGGATTAAAGCAAGCATCTCGGAGCTGGAATCTTCGGTTCAATGAATCCATACAAGAGTTTGGATTTCATAAAGAACACAGAAGAATCTTGTTTCACAAGAAGATCAGTGGGAGTTACGTTGTTTGATTATCACCCAAAGTATCGTATGCTTTGAGCATGACAAATTGGTTTCGAGGAAAATCTGGTGAGGCACATTGGATGTGGCCAAAACAATTCTAAAGTGTCGTTTACAGACTAAAGAATATTATCTTGTCTTTGGAGGACAAGATGAGTTGATATTAACAATCTATTTGAATGCATACTTCAAAACAGACTAAGATAATTTCTGATTTTAATCTGGTTATATCTTTTGTCTGTTTAGAGGTAAAATGTGCTGGAATAGTTCCATGCAATACAATAGTTGATTAAACTACAGAAGCTGAGTACAACACTGCATTGGATGTAGTGATGTTGGCAGTTCAGATTTGAAAGTTCTTCGATGAACTAGGTGGCGTAA
The DNA here is from genome assembly GCA_954870475.1 of Euphrasia confusa. Taxonomy (NCBI): domain Eukaryota; kingdom Viridiplantae; phylum Streptophyta; class Magnoliopsida; order Lamiales; family Orobanchaceae; genus Euphrasia; species Euphrasia confusa. The sequence continues at coordinate 14,491,132 of OX940953.1, forward strand.
CTAGTTAGGCCCATCCGATAGTTCTCTATTTATAGTAGAGCTATCGCGCAAGCCAATGAGCTAGGAAGCACCACAAGTCTAAAACTGGTGCTCAGGAAGTTCCACATTATCTGGGAGATAGTTTTGTGGAGACATCGAGATAATAAAGTTGCAACTTTTGGTAAGGTTGCAAACCCGCTTTCTAAACCTCTCCAGCAGTTTTAGCTTGAGGCTTTCACGACTGCAATAAAGATCAAACATCTTAGAGATGGGTTGTGATTTCTATTACTGTATTAGATACTTTTGGAGATTTGGTAAACATTCCCTCATATGTATAATACATATTTCTTCATATAAATATGGTTTAATTTATATGAATTGTCCAAATGATTAAGTGATATCAATTGGGTTATGAGGTCGACTTACCGCATAATGAAGTCCCAATGGTTGAACTGATATACTTGAATCATATAGTTGTTCCTGGTTCGTATAATCGAGTACGGACAAACTGACGATACAAAGAACTAGATTGTAATGTGTACTATAGCGCCGCTTCATGGGCTAGTGATGTGGGACATCAAGTACAATTACATAGATATTAGCTGGGAGCTAATGATCGAACAGACCCGACTGGAATAGTATTTAAGATTTCGAGTCATAATACTATTTCATTGACTGTCGAGCAATTTCCTCTGACCTGAGTAGTCCAGAGTGATTCCATTGTGAAATGGTGTATTATGATACAAGTAAACGCCTTTCGTAAAAGGAGGTTATAAAACTTGTTATTGGGTATATCAGGAAGCAAGTGGGAGAGCTTGGATTGACAAGATGAGATTGTCCTCCATTCTATAATGGGATACATGTCTTACCGGCCACTTGGAGAGTCGAGACTGTGGAAAATACGTGGCCACGTCCAGATTCGTATCATAGTGATAAATCTGGTTTTACAGTCTGTCTCAAAGTCCAAGAAAGGTTTGAACCGATTGAGGATGACTCGAGTCTTGCCTCAAGTTCAAATTTAGACATAAAGTGACAACAGGAAATTGGCAGCACACTGGCTCTGAAGGCCAAGTGGGAGATTGTTGGGATATGTCCTTCGATCCTACGTGTGCAATCGATAAAGTCATAAGGTCGTCTATGGATGTTAAATGATTATTTGATAATATTAATTGTTGGGAACAATATAATATTGATCAATTAAATCATACCTACAGGGTCACACATGAACTCGAAGATAATGTACGATGCTTGATATATATATTGATTTAGAATCAATATTTACGTGGAATTAATATACATGCATGGGATGCATGGCTTGCATGGATGCATGTCACATAGTGTGACATGGCATGCCACACAAGCAAGTGGGACCACATACAATGCATGGTGGCATGTGTATGTGGCATGACCTTTCATCTCCTTTGTAACCCCTTTTTGTGTGTTAAATGGTGCATCTTTATGCACATGATGATGGAGGTTACAAAGAGGTGTAATGGTGTGCATAATGGATAGATTATATAGATGAAAATCAGATTTTCATAAAAGACAATCACCACCCACGAAATTCACAAGAGAAAGAGAGAAAAGAGGTGATCTTGGAGATCCATTCTCAAGCAAGCAAGGTGTTCATTATCCGGGTTCGTGTGCAACACGTAGAGGCCGGGCCATTTGTGCGGCTTCAACATCCGGGTGATCTAGACAAGAGGAGTGACGAGGTCATTCACAAGGAGAGCTTCGAGAGGCTGATCCATTTGAGGTGGTTCAATCGACTCAACACCACCTCAACGACATCAACGAATCACTTCGTCACAAAAGTAAGTAATCGTTGATATCTCTCTCTATATATATATTGGATGTATATATATATAAACATATGTGTGTCTATACATATTTGTGTGCACTAAGATCATGGCATAGTAGATCTATTGCTTTACACGCTTCCGCACACACGGTCTATCGATCGGATCGGTATACCGGTTCCATCACAATCATATTGCTCTATTTCAAGGCCTCACATGTGCGAGACTACTATATATACCCATGGAGTTCCAAGACTTCACTTGACGATTTTTAAGATTTTGAGAGAACGAAATCTGATAACCGAGTATCAACGATCGTTGTTTACGGCTCTATGCCTTTAGAGTTTTGGTTGTTGTTTTGTGCTGTGCACCGATAGTAGAGTTATGCGATTTAGCTCTAGGTGATATAGTACTAGATCATTAGTTCGTTGGAGTGCTACGTCACTTGGGATACGACTCTTGATCATTCCGTCTACCTTTCTCCACAAGTGTAATAGTTAGTTTTGTTTATCAATGAAATGAACCTATTACATAACTTTGTCTTCAGCACCTTACTTTACTCTTGTTGAGTTCGAACACACAACATACACCGAACAACATCCATAGCAAGCAGAGCTAAGTGTGTGCGAACGAAGTTGCTGAAGTATCTGTGTTTAAGACCGACTTCACGAAAAGTTGGTATCATACGTCGAAGACGTAATTCAATTGGTATCAGAGCGGGACGTCATACGTATAAGACTTGATCCGTTATTTGACTCCATATTTCCGCTACAATGGAGTCGTCTATGTTTGTTCAGAAACCTATTATGCTTACTCATCAGAACTACTCGAACTGGAAAGCCAAAGTATCTGCTAGAATTAAAGGCTATGACTCTAGAGCTTGGATGGCTGTATTAGAAGGATGGGAGCATCCTTATACTGAGGATGCTGATGGTCTGAGAACTCCAAAACCTGAACGTAGTTGGACTAGAGAAGAGCATGACTTATCGACTGCTAATAGCAAAGCTCTACTCCTTATTTGTGAATGGCTGGAACTCAGCATGTATCAGTTGGTTAAGAACTGCACATCTGCTAAGGATGCATGGGAGACTTTACAGAGGACGTGTGAGGGAAGTCACGCTGTTAAGCGCTCTAAAATTCGAACTATCACTGCCCAATTTCATCAACTCCGTATGAGAGAAGATGAAGACATAAATGACTACCTAGACAAGATCATGAGATATGTCAACGAGGCATATGAACTTGGAGAGATCTTTCCTGCTATCATGGTCTATGAGAAGACCCTATCTAGTGTCAGTTCCAGATTCGAGAGCAAGGTGCTAACTATTGAAGCACGCAATGAAGGGAATCAGAACTGGGACTATGCTGATTTAATGGCTGACTTGAGAAACTACGACTTAACCCTAAAAGTGCGGAGTAACCCTAATATGGCACTCGTCTATGAACCGATGACTGCACTGAAAATTTATGAGAAAGGGAAGAGTTCGCGAAGCACGAAATCTCAACAACCTCGGTTGAAAAATGAGAAGTCTGAAAGTAGTTTCTCAGCTGATATGAATGAATCTGACGATGAGGAAGCTGAGGATATTGAACGATTGATGAATTCGAACAATCCGGATAAGCTTGCTGTGTTGACTGATATAGTCACCTATCTTGTGAAACAAGATTTTAAGAGAAAGAACCGAGCTCGAAATTTCCGAAAATTTCAGAAAAGTTCTAACTCATACCCGAATACTCCGGACAATCGAAATCAGGGGTTTTCATCTGACAAGAGGTTTAAAGGCACGAAGCTATCACCATACACTTCTAATAGCAAAGATGTCTCGAAGATGCAGTGCTATGAGTGTAAGGGATATGGACACGTCAAGAATGAATGTCCTAACTTGCATCGAAAGAAGAAGCTGCCAGTGAGCTACGTGGTGATTGATGATGAAGATGTGATCTCTGAGAACGATGCATCTGACGATGATAACTCTGATGACGACGAGGACAACGCTCTAGTTGTCACTTTTGGTGAAACGTTTGACCTCGAAAATGTGGAAGTTGAAAACTTTGTTTTTGATGCTTTTCTGAAAGACACTGCTACAGCTGATAACATCTTCCGTGTGGCCTCAGTGAATCGAAACTACTGTGACGACGACATTTTCTCAGATTGCGAATCTGAACCTATGTCTGAAGCTGAAGAGACAGAGATGACACCTAAGGTGTCACGTACTGAAGCAGAGTGTGCTGAATGATTGCTCAAAAGTTATTTATAAAATCCGAAAGATTTACGTTCGTAAATCCCCCGAGTCGATCTCTCGAGGAGCAATACTATCGGCTTGTGAATCTCAATTTGTATATGCTAAGTACGAGTTCCAAAATAAGGAAGAAAGTCATTACACTAAAGGGGGGTTGCAAAGATTGTTTGATTAATAACTACGAGCGAGAATTGAAAACGAGTAATTAAAAGATCGAGTTGTAACAAAGGTTTTGGAAACGCAAGGGTGTTCCGATTACTCTTCCTAACGAACTAGAGTTGAATTAGATTTATAAACTCTCAATTATCTAACAATCGGACTAAAGAGATCACGGTGTTGTCACGTTCTCCCTCACCAAAGATCGTCTAATTACACATCGACCGTATGGTCCACTAGCGATATACTACGAAGTTGTTCGACACGAGACCACAAATCGAGAGGTGTAATCGTCCAATTAATAGAAATCGAGCTACTTTAGAAGATCAACTCTAATTCATTGAGGAATTTCATCAAACACCCTCACACAAGTTTAGCTAGCCATAATCAAGCAATCAAAAGCACAATTCACAATCGTATAAGCCATATTCGAGTGAAAACGAGAGAATCTCACCTCGGAGGTGATGGAATCGATGGATGAAGTCGTAGATCGAGAAAAGCTTCCAAAATCGGGACCGAGCTTCAACTTGTCACACGAAGAAACTAATCCGATGGAAACGTCCGTCTCGATGAGGTGAACAACGTTTGTGAATGAGATTTTGTCGAATTCCAAACGAATCAAAAGTAGATCTAGAATTTATGCTTGGATTAAATGAAGAACAAGTGTTTTCAATGTTGCTTGAGGAGAAAGCTAAAAAATGGAAATGGAATTGTGTAGAATGAAAGTTAGTTGGGGTGTTAGTTACAAGTCTCAAGCCAAAAGACTATTTATACCCTTCAAAAGAGGGGTCAAACAAAGTCAAACAAATTATTCTTCTCAATTTTGCCCCAAGGAAAGTGCTGGTGCGTTTGTCGATCCATATCTTCTAGCTCGAACATCCAAACACAATCTTGACCGTTGATCTTGTAGAGGTTGAAGTTAGGAACCCACAGTTAAAATTTCAGGCTAATCCGACGGTTAACGAAGCCGCAAAGACATTTTTACCGAATCCGCGCAGTGCGCGTCGACGCGGTAAATCCGCGTCGCTCGTAGCCTAGGTGCACTGAACCACGCGTCGCTTCAGCTCGAATTGCGTCGCTCGCGGTGATTTTGTCGTCCGACAGCTTTGGGTGTCGTCCGACATGATGATGTCGTCCGACGGGTCTCAGCTGTCGGCCGACGTCTTCACGATTTCACTCCTTTAAAAATCTGGGTTCTTACTCCGACTTCTGTGGCTCTTATCTTCGTTCTCGGATCTCATCTCACCAAAGTGACCGTTGAAATTGTAACTCTAGAAGTCTTCTACATGCTGTAGAAATTTGGAGACGATCCAACGGCTGAATTGTCGGGGATGACGATTCTCCTACGACTGCGCAAAGCTGGAATCAACATGGACCTCTTTGTGTATTTTTTTCTCGTTTTCGCTCGATTCTCGTCCAAACTCTACCAAACCAAAACCATGACAACATAAACACATAATCACATTAATAGGATGAATATAAGCACAAAAACACTACACGAAAGTCACACAAAACAATAGAAAACATCGCACAAAAACGTGCGAAACACTGAACTACTCACTCTGAAAGAGAGTCTTGCTGAACTTAGAAGACTACATGACTTAACTATCTCTGAGAATAGCACACTTGATGTGTCACTTGTATGTGTGAATGAATCTTTTAATGAACTTTTGAATGAGAAACGAAAGTTGTGTGATGAGGCAGTTGAGTTGAAAAACTCGGTTGAAAATACGGAGGATGAGAAGAAAAGATTGAATAATTCTCTGACAATTCTGAAAATTAAATTTGATGCTCTCTTCTAAGAGAAACACAAATACTACAAAGAAGTTGTCGAACTGAGAGAATCATTTGAGAAGTCGAACTCTGAGAATTCGAAACTGAAGACTTGTCTGAAGAAGGAAACATCTGAAGTGAAGAAACTCCAAACTCTTTTCAAGAACACTGATGCTGAGAATGATGAGCTAAAGTCATCCTTGATGAAAGCTCTGTTGGAGTTGTGTACTTAATGTCTAGATTTAAGTATCGGTAAACTCCAGGTCATAGCATTTAACCTATTTAAATAATAAACAATTATTTGCATTTAATTATTATTAATTAAATTATGCAAAAATATAGTCCTGGATTTTATACGTTGTAGTTAGTATGGTGTGTATGGACACACAGAAGATCATACTATCGGTTACTCGTATTTAATCGAACAGTTGCTCACGACCTAGATGGACACGGACCAATCCATCGGTATAGTCGTTGTGTGAGAGAGAAAATAATTTATCTTAATTATTTTATCACACTTGTACACTTGGTGTATTGGGCGGATCGCTTGAGATTTATCGATTAGGATTGCCTTGGATAATCGATTTAAATCTCAGAGTATTTTATTCTTAATCCCCGATACTATTGCGGGTGTGTATATTTAATATAAGTGACTTTGATTTTCCAAAGGAATTAACCGATTTAATTATTGGGTTAATTACCGGTTAAGTTGGGTCACTATATTTTATATATGGCATGCCGTGAATACTTGACGGGAAAGTGTATCCCAGAAGGGTTGATAATATCTCCGAGATGAGTTCATAAGGAATTATTGTGTAAACCTCATGAGTGGATTCGTTCCGCACAATAATTAAGATTGAACGGTACTAGTCTCGGATATAAGAGATGAATATAATTTATTGAGCAATAAATAAATTTATTCATGGATATTTAAATCTTAAATACACGGAATAAATAATACTACCGGAGAAATATTATTTGATATAATATGGTTTAATATTGAGAGTGCAATTAATTTATATAGTGGAAAATAAATTAATTAATATTGATAAGGATTAATAGATTTGGGCTGGGCTCAATTTAATCTTCAATATTGGAAGCCCAATATTCCACCTCCTTTAGATCCCCTACGTAGCCTATAAAAGCACTACATGGCCTTCATAAATCATAAGAAAAGAATATCAATATTTGATAGTTCTAAAGAGTTGAAGGAGATCCATAGGAGTTCGATAGATCGTCGCCCACACGACGTTCGAACGGAGTGCAAGGAATACGTGGGAAGATCGTAAGGTCATCAACGTTTGATTTCGTTTCTCCGTACAACGAATCGAGGTATAAAATCATAAACCCCCTTCTATGATTTTATGTGAATTAAATAGTGATATATACATGAGCGGACGATCCGGGAAAACGACGAACCTCGGGGACGGGGATTCGAGATCCCCGGCGAGGATCGAGAGGGGCGGCCGAACCCTAGGGTTCGACCGCCGGTACCGCGCGACGAAGGGAGCCCCGGCTGGACGCCGGGGCAAGCGATCGACGACAGTCGATCGCTGGGGATGCCACGGGCTGGTGCCGTGGCGGATCCCCGCCCCTCGACGGCGGCGTGCGCGCGGGGAAGAGCTCCGGCCGAAGCCGGAGCGCGCGATCGAGCTGGGCTCGATCGCGGAGGGCAGCCGCGGGCTGGTGCCGCGGCTGGGGGCCCTCCACCCCGTGAGGTGGTGGCGGTGAGTCGCCGGACTCACCGCCAGGGGCTGTTCAGCACAGCCCCGCGGGGTTGCACCCGCAACCCCGGCGATCGCCATGCACGGCGATCGCGAGCCCCGGCGGGGGCATGGCTAGGGTTTAGCCGCGGGTTCGCCCGTGGCGACGCCTCGGTCATGCTCCGACTCGTTCGGTCTTCGCGATCGGTTTCCGGCGATAGGGTTTCGGTCGGGTTATCGGTTCCGCATTTTTTTTGATAGCTCGGGACATCGAATCCCAGCAATTGGTATCAGAGCGTTTGGTTTCGTGTTCATGTATATGTTCTATTATTGTTCTACCTTGCAGGGATTTCCGGCTATCATGGTTGGATTTAATTATTGTGTTAATTAATTATCATGATTATTCGTTTATTAAACTCTCGGGCATGTCGAGATTCGTTTTGTGTGGATGAATGCTTGTAATAGTAAAAATTCGGGGGTTGACCGAATTTAGGATTTATTATTACGTTCTATGTTTTCCGGAAAATGTATAGGGTCGATTTCATGTATAGAATCGATACCGGAATTGTAAATTTATTTCTTTTAATTTATTTACGTTGGTTCGATGCCGAGACGACCGCCGGAAAACTCATGTGATGAAGGAGATGATGAGAGGGAGAACTAGGGCTCGGGATCGATCTTGCGATCGATCCCATGGTGATCGATCTTGCGATCGATCCCATGGTGATCGATCTTGCGATCGATCCCATGGTGATCGATCGAAGGGGGCTGCCCGCGGGAACCCTCGGCCACGCCGGCCACCGGTGGTGGTGGCGCGTGGGCTGAGGTGGCGGCGACGCTCCTCCCCAGCCGGCGATCGATGGTGGGGGACGCGGGGTCCTCGTGATCTCGTGTTCTCCTACCAAGATTCACTTTCCTAAATTAATTCAGTTTTCCTATTTGAGTGTTCTTCCTTTTGGAAACTCTCATGGATTAGGAAAAGAATTAATTGAAATTAATTTATTTCCTTATTCTATTATGGAAGTCTTCTAGAATATTCCAAGTCCTACTTGGAATAGGATTCTAGAGATTTAATAGAATTGGATAGGTAAATAATTAATTAATAAATTGATTTATTTCCTAATTGATTATTCCTATTTTATGGGAATTTTCATGGACATGGAAATTAATTAATTTTGGAAAGTAGAAGAGTCCTAATTTATTTTATTTCCTTATTCTATTATAGAAGTCTTCTAGAATATTCCAAGTTTTACTTGGATAGATTATTCTAGAGATTTAATGGAATTAGATAGGAAATAAATAAATAAAAATATTAATGATATTTAATTTTATTTTTGATATATTCGATTGACTTAATTTTCGAATTAAGTAACTTTTGGATTAATTAAAAATAAATAGATTTAAATATTGGGATTAATATTCTCGTCACATGGAGCATTCAAGAACGAAGACTGAAGACTTGAAGATGCATATGAAGATGGAATAAAGGCATGATAGTCGGGAAAATAATTTTCTAGCATTATTTTGACTATGTGATACTATGTGCTTTATTGCTTGTATGCATGCTATATGTGTTTACTTTATGCACTAGATAGCGTATCCCTTTATTTTAAAAAGCTAAGTGGGAGAGGGGATGGAAACATTCCCATGGTCTCCATTACTGTTCTCTTGGTGACTCTTATGGACTTTTGAAGTTCATATAGACGAGTCATTGGAGGAGAATTCCTGTAATTCCTTTTACGAGAAACATTGATCAAGTTTATCAAACAATGCCTAATTTGTCCTTCTGAAGCTGACTTCAAGTCGACTCATTCTCACCCCGGGGAGTGGAATGGAGCCAAAGCCACTTGGTCATGTGGATGACACAAATTAGAGACCTTCGTACCATTCTTTGATAGATGGATCGATTGTCTGCTCGGCTCCCTCATTTATGAGAGATAGGGTTGTTCGCATGGTGAATCACTGGTTAGAAACTTCGAGTTTCACTTATGATTCTCCGCGTCTTGATTTACAAAAATCGAATGGGTTCTTGTAATTGGGAGTCAATTATAAAAGTCTCTTGGTGTAGTAAACGTCCACACAACGTGGCTTGCTATACTAACGGATTTTGGATTAATTGATGTAGACAGTTATAAGGAATTGTGAAGAATTACGAAGTTGTCGTAAACGTCCACACAACGTGGCTTGCGGTGATGTAGCAATTCCAAACGATTTACTTTAGTACTGAGTAATGGTTTACACTTAGATACGCGTTATAGTATCCTTCCCAACGAAGTTACGCTATAATCGATGTATGACCAAAGAAAATCTAATTGCTAAATCATTTGGGTAGGTAAACGTCCACACAACGTGGCTTGCCTTACCTGATGGGATTTTAGATGTGATTAGTAATTTAATGATATTATTTTAGGGAGATAATATCGGATATTAAATTGATTGTTTGTTTATATGTGCTTATAGGTTTAGAGAATAGCTATGAATCCACTTTCTGTGATACTCAAGGAGAATAAACTCACTGGTCCCAATTATATTGATTGGAAGAGAAATTTGGACACTGTCCTGACTGCTGAAGAGTACAAGTTTGTACTCTATGAGCACTGCCCTGCTGAACCCACGGCTGCCTCAACTGATGAGGAAAAGGAAACATATCGGAAGTGGAAAAAGGCTGATGAGATGGCTAGGTGCTATATTTTGGCTTCTATGTCGAATGTACTCCAAACCCAACATCAGTCGATGAACACTACCGAGGATATGTTGTTCAACCTCAAGGAGATGTTTGGGCATCAAGACCGTGCGGGTAGGCAAGAAGCCATGAGAGTCCTCATGTCGACTACTCAATCTGAAGGAACGCCCGTTGGGGAGCACGTTCTTAAGATGATGAGTTTGTTGAATGATTTGGAGGTCCTAGGAGCTATGATTGATGGTGAGACGCAAGTCGACATCATACTCCAGTCTCTGACCCCTAGTTTTGAGCAGTTTCGTATGAGCTATAATATGGGTAAACTATCTTATACTCTTGCGCAACTCCTGACTGAACTGAAGGCGGCAGAGGGGATCTACAAGAAGGGCAAGTCTCAAGCGCTTGTAACTACTAAATCCAAAAGCTTGAAAGCTGTTGGAGGTAGGGGCAAGAAAAGGAAGCAAGCCTGGAAACCCAGTGGTGCCAAGAGGAATGGACCAAGAGTGGGGGCTAGTAAGCCAAGGGGCAAGTGCTTCCGGTGCAACAAGTCTGGACACTGGAGGTCTGAATGTCCTCTCAAAGGTACGAACTTTTCTTTAGTCGTAAAAACATAGTCAGCGGTATTATCTACCAGAATTCTGGTGTGTAGATATGGAACCACTGACGGTATGTGCTTTTTGAATGCAGGGGTTCCAGAAAACCCGGCGACTTAGAGAAGAAAAGTTCGAGTCTACATGGGCGAAGCTGTTGGGGTAGCAGCGGTTGCAGTGGAAGACGTTTATCTACTTTTAGTAGTTTTAGGATTTCATTTCAAGGATATTGCTTTATGTACCCCTTTATTTTAGAAAGAACTTTTGTTCTGGTTTTCTATTATTAATGGATATTTTATTTCTTTAATCATTTGATGGTTTGGATAAGAAATAATGGTGATATCTATTCTGGTACATTAGATAGCAATATGTGAATGATGAATCCTTAGTCTACCACGATGCAACAAACCGTTATATAACTTGTTTTACTTATTAGATGTATTTATTTGTTAAATCATTATACTTGTGAATTCTTGTACTTAGTGGTATTTATTCAAATAAGATTCAAAGGTCGAAATTGATTTGATCAATTATAGTTGGAGGAATGGACCTCCCGACCTAAGAATCAATTTTGGAAGATGATACAACTAAGCTAACCTTTCTGGATAAAGGATAGAATTCGGACAAGTATTGAGAATGATTTATGATTAATGCGGTAACATGTGTAATTAGAAAGGTACGAGTAGTTCTTTCAAAGAATACTCGAAGATGGATTAGAATACTTAATGTGCCATAAAAGCGAAGTGTTTTTGACCCGTCAGTAGACACAAAGCTATTATGGGGAACCATCAAAGTATATCCATTAAAAGCCTGCGACTTGTTCGCGGAGGCTGCCACCTGTCTAAATAACACATAGCATAAATCGAAGACTGAGATTAAGTCTCAAAGGACTACACCATACACTGATGTGTGGAAATGGTGTGTCAGGAATAAGAAATAGGATTCTAATAGTAGAAAGACAAGTTTGTTCGGAACTACCTATGCTCTATGGATATTTCTGGATACAACGGCACATTCAATGTGGTTGTAGAATATCCTAGAAGAGCAAGTGGTTGTATGTTCAATAGTACTGTGAACCAGAGGGGTGTCCTCGCCCGGTTCTTATAGGAAGACTATTAAATGAACTACAATGCCCTAACTGACAAAGGTACCTTGAAATGAGGAAAGGACAAAAGACTGAGAACCAGCCTGACCGAGTAGAAGTACACCACTAACTGCACCTAATGTTAATTACTGTTATACACCGGAACGCCATTGCAGTGGGAGGTTGTTAAGCAACCAGAAATGTTCATAAGACTAGAGGAGTTTTGAACTCTGGATCTAGTAGAGATGAAATCGATCCCTGGTTCTGCATGAGGGGCGGTACTAATCTAAATGTGCCTACTTGGATAGCAATAAGTATTATTGTTAAGAGGCTAGATCATTTAGAAGTACGAGCTTAGTAAATCCATTTATGGATCGTTACAAAGCTATGAATCGTGGAACTTGCGAATTGATGAGATAGTCCATTATATGGATTCATCAAAGGGCATAGACGAGGAAGGTGTATTGGAAGAGTAATAGAAACAGGGTGGTGTTTCTCGGAGATTTTATGTAGATGACACTTCATCATTGGCAACAATGTAAAAGTATTGTCAGACATAAAGTAGAGGTTGTCTGAATAAATCAAGATATAAGATTAAGAGTAAGTTGGATCATGTTCTTAGAATCTTTCGCTGTCTAGATAAGAACATTGTACTCGTACTTCTCTTAGATATCTTATGCGATAATGGTTTGTTTTAAACATGCATAATTCTGAGAAAGGTTATTACCCTTCAGAAACAGAATGCATCTGTCTAAAGGTATGTGTCTTGAACACATGAAGGAGATAGATAAAGGCAAAGCGGTTTCCTACACTTCGGGTGTGGAAAGCTTTATAGATGTAATGTTGTAAAACGAGAACCTGATATCAACTATGCGGTTAGCGTAGTGGGAGGATATCAAAGTAATCTTTATAAAAAGATATTCGAATGCTGTAAGAGTACTTTCGAAGTACTGGCTTACATAGCAAAAAGCGAATTCTTCTTGGATTACATTTTCTCAGATCCGAAATCAGAGAAAGACCAGTGTAAGTCGATATCAGGCTATGTGTTCACTTTTAGAAGAGGTGGAACCTTAAGATGAAAGAGTGATAAGCATGATGCTTCTCGGACTCTATCATAAACCGAATAGCAGCCTCAGAGGCAGCGGAAGTTCGGGTTAGGTTCCAGAATGACCCCTGAACTTGGATATGATTCTTGGTTCACCAAAGGCTATCTATATAGCGGTGCATGATGAACTGGAAGAAATCATAAGTTCAAAAGGGTGATGATAACACATAGAGCAAGTACCACCTGATTCGAGTCATCGTCTAGGGAGACGACGCAGTAGTCACCAAGATAACTTCAGAGCGGCAACCTAGATTGCTCATTCACATAGTACTTCTGAAAAGTACAACCTAAGCACGTGATGAGTATGGGAGTCGGGAGTTTGGAGGAAATGACTAGACCTTAGTACAAGTGGGAGATTGTTGGAGTTGTGTACTTAATGTCTAGATTTAAGTATCGGTAAACTCCCGGTCATAGCATTTAACCTATTTAAATAATAAACAATTATTTACATTTAATTATTATTAATTAAATTATGCAAAAATATAGTCCTGGATTTTATACGTTGTAGTTAGTATGGTGTGTATGGACACACAGAAGATCATACTATCGGTTACTCGTATTTAATCGAACAGTTGCTCACGACCTAGATGGACACGGACCAATCCATCGGTATAGTCGTTGTGTGAGAGAGAAAATAATTTATCTTAATTATTTTATCACACTTGTACACTTGGTGTATTGGGCGGATCGCTTGAGATTTATCGATTAGGATTGCCTTGGATAATCGATTTAAATCTCAGAGTATTTTATTCTTAATCCCCGATACTATTGCGGGTGTGTATATTTAATATAAGTGACTTTGATTTTCCAAAGGAATTAACCGATTTAATTATTGGGTTAATTACCGGTTAAGTTGGGTCAATATATTTTATATATGGCATGCCGTGAATACTTGACGGGAAAGTGTATCCCGGAAGGGTTGATAATATCCCCGAGATGAGTTCATAAGGAATTATTGTGTAAACCTCATGAGTGGATTCGTTCCGCACAATAATTAAGGTTGAACGGTACTAGTCTCGGATATAAGAGATGAATATAATTTATTGAGCAATAAATAAATTTATTCATGGATATTTAAATCTTAAATACACGGAATAAATAATACTACCGGAGAAATATTATTTGATATAATATGGTTTAATATTGGGAGTGCAATTAATTTATATAGTGGAAAATAAATTAATTAATATTGATAAGGATTAATAGATTTGGGCTGGACTCAATTTAATCTTCAATATTGGAAGCCCAATATTCCACCTCCTTTAGATCCCCTACGTAGCCTATAAAAGCACTACATGGCCTTCATAAATCATAAGACAAGAATATCAATATTTGATAGTTCTACAGAGTTGAAGGAGATCCATAGGAGTTCGACAGATCGTCGCCCACACGACGTTCGAACGGAGTGCAAGGAATACGTGGGAAGATCGTAAGGTCATCAACGTTTGATTTCGTTTCTCCGTACAACGAATCGAGGTATAAAATCATAAACCCCCTTCTATGATTTTATGTGAATTAAATAGTGATATATACATGAGCGGACGATCCGGGAAAACGACGAACCTCGGGGACGGGGATTCGAGATCCCCGGCGAGGATCGAGAGGGGCGGCCGAACCCTAGGGTTCGACCGCCGGTACCGCGCGACGAAGGGAGCCTCGGCTGGACGCCGGGACAAGCGATCGACGGCAGTCGATCGCTGGGGATGCCACGGGCTGGTGCCGTGGCGGATCCCCGCCCCTCGACGGCGGCGTGCGCGCGGGGAAGAGCTCCGGCCGAAGCCGGAGCGCGCGATCGAGCTGGGCTCAATCGCGGAGGGCAGCCGCGGGCTGGTGCCGCGGCTGGGGGCCCTCCACCCCGTGAGGTGGTGGCGGTGAGTCGCCGGACTCACCGCCAGGGGCTGTTCAGCACAGCCCCGCGGGGTTGCACCCGCAACCCCGGCGATCGCCATGCACGGCGATCGCGAGCCCCGGCGGGGGCATGGCTAGGGTTTAGCCGCGGGTTCGCCCGTGGCGACGCCTCGGTCATGCTCCGGCTCATTCGGTGTTCGCGATCGGTTTCCGGCGATAGGGTTTCGGTCGGGTTATCGGTTCCGCATTTTTTTTTTTATAGCCCGGGACATCGAATCCCAGCAAGCTCAAACTGATCTAGCTATGTGTGACAAGGAACGTTATGTCCTGAAGGAGAAGCTTCACATGACTGATGAGCTCCTGAGAAAGATGAACACAAACTCTTCAGTGTTCGACAATGCTGCTTCTTACATGAACCCAGGTCGGGTTGGACTTGGTTTTCAGAAAGTTTATGAATCTATCTATACTGCACCTGAGAAGAAAGAAGTGACCTTCGTCAAAGCTTCTACTGACATTTCTGAGAGTATAACCAAAGATGATTCTGAAACTCTGAAACGTAAGGAAATTGCTGAAGGAAAGAAGATTGTTACATTTCCGAAAGCTGAAACTCAAAAGTCGATCTCGACTACTAGCTTGAAGGCGAAGACATATCAATTTCCAAAGTCTATTGTGAAACATCCTCGTGGTATACTGCCATACGAGAAGACGTTGCTGAAGAAGTTGAGTAAACCTCAGAACGTGAAACCGAATGATAAACTCTCTCGCTCGAAACCTGTCATGGTTAAGACATCGAGGAATGTTGAAGTTCGTCAAAAGAGGAGATATGTGTGTTACTATTGCAATGAACCCGGACACATCAGACCTTTCTGCTTTAAGCTGAGAGATGACATAAACCGGGATTTTGTGACTGAGAAGAAGAAGACTGGAGTTATAAAGAGTGTGAAGAAACACGTGTCTCCGGTATCGAAAGTCATGAAGAATGTGAAACTTGTTATTGAGACTAAGTTTAAAAATTTTGATGCGAAAAAGAAGTGGGTGCCTAAGTCCCGAAAGAGTGAAGTTAAGCTTAACTCCACCACTTCGACCACCTGGATACCAAGATAACTCATTTTTTGCAATGTTGCACTGAATGCCTCCGATTCTGGAAACAAAGGCATTTGGTATTTTGACAGCGGATGTTCCCGACACATGACAGGAACTAAGAAATTTCTGAAAGAATACGAGCCTATGACTGGTTCTCCCGTGGTGTTTGGAGGGGGAGCTAAAAGCATCGTTATGGGTAAGGGAACGCTGCATATCAAGGGATTTCCACCAATTCGCAATGTTGTTCATGTGAAGGGTATTGTGGCAAATCTTATTAGCATCAGTCAACTGTGTGATGAAGGGCTGAATGTTAGCTTTGATAGAGACTCTTGCAAGGTGTTTGATGTTGAAGGGAAGTGCATCATGGAAGGTCCACGTGCGAAGAATAATTGTTATACAACTGAGTATAGTTGTTTCTCTGTGACCGTTCCTGATGAAGTCGATTTGTGGCATCAACGCCTTGGACACACTAGCACTCGAAACTTGAGTAAACTGGTTAAGGGGGAGATAGTTCGAGGAATCTCTCAACTCCCCAAAATTCAGAAAAGAGTGTGTGGTGACTGTCAGAAGGGTAAGCTGACGAGAACTCCTCATCCTGCACTACCAACACTGATGAGCACATCTGCTCCATTTGAACTACTTCACATGGATCTCATGGGTCCAATGGAAGTGAAGAGTATTGCGAAGAAAGAGTATGTGCTGGTGGTTATGGATGATTTTTCACGCTATACTTGGACAAGATTTCTGGCCACTAAGGATGAGACTTTCAATGCCTTCAAAGGTATTGTGAAATGGATTCGAACGAATCATGAAGCTAAGGTGAAGAGGATCAGGAGTGATCATGGAACTGAATTTGAGAACTCTAGCTTCAATGAATATTGTCTGATGAAGGGGATTCATCATGAATACTCGGCTCCTAAAACGCCCCAACAGAATGGGATAGACGAACGTAAGAACCGTACGCTGCAAGAGATGGCTCGTGTTATGCTAATCTCGAAAAATCTTGCTCGTACCTTTTGGGCGGAAGCCGTCTCTACCGCTGGATATATCCTTAATCGTATAAGCATTCGATCCGGCACAACGGCAACCACCTATGAGCTTGTGAATGGCAAGAAGCCATCTGTTTCCCACTTTCGTGTCTTTGGCTGCACGTGTTATATCCTGAAGGATCGTGATCCTTTGAAGAAGTTTGAAGCCAAAGCTGATCGTGGTATCTTTGTTGGCTATAGTCAGAATAGTTATGCTTACCGTGCTTACAACCTCCGAACTAAGAAAGTCATTGAAACGGTGAACATCAACTTCGATGAACAAGAATTTTTAGGAAAGGATGCTAATGAAGACTGGGTAAAGGAAGGAATTTTGGAGTATCGTACATTTCCCTCTATACCCACTACTGTGGTGCCAGGCACTCCTACTCCTAACACTTCACCTGAAGCTAGAGAGACTAGTCATCGAAACAATGACACTTCATCGTCTGATGGTGAAGAAAATGAACAAGTTGACAACCCAGCTGATGCTCCAAGAGATGCACCTGGGTACATACAAAAACGTCATCCTCCGACTCAGATGATTGGAAACCTGAACGAGCGAACCACTCGCTCAAAGAAGCCGATTACTTCTCCAGACGAACTCTATAACATATGTACTTCTGCCGTCTGCCATGAAATCGGGGTCTCTAGCTTCTTATCTGAAACAGAACCGAAGAACTATAAGGAAGCAATGAAAGATGACTTCTGGATAATGGCTATGCAAGAAGAACTGAATGAGTTCACAAGAAACAATGTTTGGTCCTTGGTTCCCCGAACTTCGAATGTTAATGTTGTTGGAACCAAATGGATTTTTAAGAACAAGACGGATGAGCATAACCAAGTTGTGCGAAATAAAGCTCGTCTCGTTGCACAAGGCTATGCCCAAGTTGAAGGGATAGATTTTGATGAAACCTTTGCTCCAGTTGCACGCATTGAGTCTATTCGTCTCTTAATTGCTATTGCTTGTCATCTTGGCATCAAACTCAGACAAATGGATGTCAAAGCTGCATTCCTAAATAGAGTACTTGAAGAAGAGGTTTACGTTGCTCAACCGAAAGGTTTCGAGGACCCTAAGAAGCCTAATCATGTTTACAAGCTTCACAAAGCTTTATATGGGTTGAAGCAGGCCCCTCGCGCTTGGTATGTGTTGGAGTTTTGTACTTAATGTCTAGATTTAAGTAACGGAAACTCACGATCCATTGCCATTAATCTATTTAATTAAATAAACAATTATTTGCGTTTAATTATTTATAATTAAATATATGCAAATTATAGTCCTGGATTCTATACGTTGTAGTTAGTATGGTGTGTCGGGCCCACACAGAAGATCATACTATCGGTTACTCGTATTTAATCGAACAGTTGCTCACGACCTAGATGGACACGGACCAATCCATCGGTATAGTCGTTGTGTGAGAGAGAAAATAATTTGTCTTAATTATTTTATCACACTTGTACACTTGGTGTATTGAGCGGATCGTTTGAGATTTATCGATTAGGATTGCCGGCGATAATCGATTTAAGTCTCAGTGTATTTTATTCTTAATCCCCGATACTATTGCGGGTGTGTATATTTAATATAAGTGACTTTGATTTTCCAAAGGAATTGACCGGTTTAATCATTGGGTCAATTACCGGTTAAGTTGGGTCACTATATTTTATATATGGCATGCCGTGAATACTTGACGGGAAAGTGTATCCCGTAAGGGTTGATAATATCCCCGAGATGAGTTCATAAGGAATTATTATGTAAACCCTGCAGCTGGATTTGTTCCGCATAATAATTAAGGTTGAATGGTACTAGTCTCGGATATAAGAGATGAATAAATTAATTAGCAATAAATTAATTTTATTCATGGATATTTATATCTTAAATACACGGAATAAATAATACTACCGGAGAAATATTATTTGATATAATATGGTTTAATATTGGGAGTGCAATTAATTTTATATAGTGGAAAATAGAATTAATTAATATTAATGGATTAATAGATTTGGGCTTGGGCTCAATTTAATCATTAATATTGGAAGCCCAATATTCCACCTCCTTAAGATCCCCTATGTAGCCTATAAAAGCACTACATGGTCTTCTCTATTCTCATAACTTGAAGATCATAATTCTAGAGAGAAAGTAGAGAGGGAGATCCATGGAGTTCGGAAGATCGTCGCCCACCCGACGTTCGAGCTAGTGCAAGGAATACGTGGGAAGGTCTTCATAATATCTCGTTTCTCCGTACAACGAGAACAAAGGTAAATCATTGAAACCCCCTCGATGATTTTAATTGATTATTCGTATATGCATATGAACGAAGATCCGAGGGACGAACGAACCCCGGAACGAGGATGAACCAGCGGTGGTGGTCGAAGACCACCGGACCGCGGCGGTTCGGATCCCCGTGGGGATCGTGCGCACGCACGGACCAAACCCTCGGCTGGACGCCGAGGGTGGCGATCGAAGCCCTAGGGCTCGATCGCCGGGTGTGCATGGAGGAGTCCCGGCTGGCCGCCGGGGCGTGCGATCGACTTTGAGTCGATCGCTGGGGCGCCGCGGGCTGGTGCCGCGGCTGTCCGCTGGGCAGACGCCCCTCCTCCACGGCGGTGGCGGTGAGTCGCCGGACTCACCGCCGGGGGCTGCTACGAGCAGCCCGCGGGGATGCGCGTGCATCCCCGGCGATCGTATTCGATCGCGAGCCCCCTCGCGGGGCTCGGCTGGACATGCCGCGGGTTTATCCCGCGGCGGTGGTTGTTCGGTCGGGCCCGGCTCGCGCGGTGGTTCGCGGTTGTTCTACGGTGATGAGCCATTTTATTTGCTCATCTTGAGCCCTTTTTTGAGTCAGTTTGAGTCTGTTTTATGTGTCTGAGAGGGCACAGTAGAGTGTTTGGTCAGGGTATGCAGGCAAACAGGTAGCAGGTGGCGCACTGGGCAAAAGAGGCACGGAAAACCCCTTCTTTGGGCAAACAGCGATCTGGAGCGTGTAGTGACTGAGCAAAGATGGCCTAACAGGCAAGTCAAACCATTCAGGGTTGAGTCATGAAGCAGAAGACCCAAATCGACTACTAAGTACCGTGCCTGGTCCGTTCATCTGTGGAGGAGAAGAATACCTGAAGAGAGTTTGGGAAGCGGGTTGCCAGCGGGCAAAGTCAAAGGCGGCTGGAGCTAAAGATGGAAAGTACTTAGCGGCGCCTGGAAAAGGAAGCCCATGCAGCGGCCCATGCAACTGCGATTCCGCAACCCTAATTCGTGCCTATATAAGGAAGAGAAGCTGGAGAAGAAAGCGAAACACAATTCCGACCCCGTTCACGAAGCAACCGCCGGCGATTGAAGCTTGGAGATTTTCCGGCCAAGTTGTTTTGTGCTTTGAAGTTGATCGAGCCTTCGGGCATTAAAACAATTTATTGCTTTATGTTTTTAGTACTTTGTTTTTATTCCAGTTGAACGATTTCAGATTCCCGTTAATATGAATTTCAGTTTCGTTTTCCAAATTATTTCTTATTTTATTTCTTCACGTATGAGTAGCTAAACTTGCAGGGCGTCTGGGCAAAGGCTGATCGAAGGGGACTCTGGGCTAAGATAGAACCGTGAGGTTGATAGGGCTTAGTTAACTGCCTGGGGTTTGTTCCCGATTACACAGTTGAGGAATAACTTTATTCTTGCAGGTTTGGGCGGACTAATTTGGTCGTTAGGAAACCCTTACGCTTTGAGATACTGGCGATTGATCAAACCGAGGAATAGTATCGTGTAGTACTACGGGCATAGCGCTAGAACGTGTTGGAGTAGCGGTCGTATGATTCGGATTTCCGGACATGCTATTGGCCGAATTGGGTTCGTCGAGAGAGTAATGCGAGTTTGGGCAAACTAGATCCATGCGACCACATAGGTTATCGAATTGTCTAGGCTCAGGGGATTAGGCATAAGTATACCTTGCCTTTCTTTACCCAGTAAGGACGGATTGGGGTGGGGTGACTGTAGGCGTGACTTAATAGGACTGCTTTCACTTTGTTAGACATCCTATAACCGATTGACAAACCATCAGTTAAAATCTTTAGTGCCAGGGATCGGTAGTTTGCCCAGAGAACCCAGAGAGAAGCCAAAGCCCAGAAGCCTACTTTCTCTTATTTGATTTCAGTTTGATTAATTGTTTTCTGTTCCAGTTTGGTCAAAGTGTTCAGTTTATTATTTCTGCATGTTAGTTTGGGTTAATTAGTTTAGTTGTTTCTGTTAGTTGGTAGTTTGATTAAACGCTGTGACTCAGCAACCAAACTCAAAACCTTTTGATTGTGACATTATTTGGGCAAAGCCGAGATTAACTAAATTGCAATTGCTTCCTCGTGGGATCGACCCTATACTTACCACTTGCTATCTTGTGTTGAGTTTAGGAATCTTTATAAATTTATTTTGCGCGCGTTAGCTTCCACGACAAAGTTTTCGCGTCGTCAAAATTGGCGCCGTTGCCGGGGAGGCAATATTCCAGCTTTTTAGTTTTTCTGTGCTAATTGATTTGTTTTACTTCTTTGACTAGGTACCATAAACGCGGTGGAAGGCGACACGGGATTACTCTTTGATCCTGAGATCGAGAAAACCGCCAAGAGACTAAGAAAAGAAGCAAAGAACAAGGCATTAGCACGTGCATCCCAAGGAGAGAATTCTGCCAAAGCACGTAAGGTAGAGAAGGCAAAGAACAAGGAGATCATACCAGTTGACACTCCTAGTCAACCAATACCAGAAGAGATAGAAGAGATGGGAGCAGAAGCACCACGTACTTTGAGGGACATGATGTTCCCGTCAGAGATGAACTTGAGGCCATTGGGCATCACTTTGCCCACCATTCCTACCCCCTGGGAGATGAAACACAATTTCATACAAATCCTGCCAAAGTTCAGTGATATGCCCGGAGAAGACCCACAGAGGCACTTACAGGACTTTGAGCTAGCATGCGGGACGATTCAGGCAACCGGGATATTAGCGCAATATATACGACTCCTGGCCTTTCCCTACTCTTTGACTGATGGGGCCAGAGAGTGGCTGTATACTATTCCGCAAGGCGAAGTGACCACCTGGGCACAACTACAAAAGAGGTTTTTGGAAAAATATTTCCCAGCGGCACGAATCCAACAAATGCGCAAGAAAATCAATAGCATAAGGATGGGAACTAACGAGAATTTCCAGGACTATTGGGCAAGATTCAGGCAACTGCTAACTAAGTGCCCCCAGCACCAAATTCCGGACCATGATCTCATCCAATACTTTGTGTCCGGATTGAGACATCATGAGAAGACTCTACTCCTAGCTGCCAGTGGAGGGTCTCTACTCAACAAAAGTGCTGCCGAGGCATTCAAATTGTTCAAAGAGATGGCAGAGGAATTAGGCGAGGACACTGATATGCCCAAACAAAGCCTGCTGGTACAGTCCCCCTCTGACTCAAAAATCGACAAGCTGTGCAGTGCCATGGAAAAATTCATGACCAGTATGGCGGGAGGACCAAAGAAGGCAGTCAAAGCGTGCCAGATTTGCCAAGAGGTAGAACACGCCACTGATGAATGTCCATCTTTATTCGATGAGGAGCTCAAAGCGATGGGGCAATCTAATGGAAACAGTCAAGGCAGAGGGAGGCCGCACTTTGACCCATACTCAAATACCTACAACCCAGGATGGAGGCACCATGAGAATTTCAGGTATGGGAATAATAACAACCAAGGAGACGGATATCAAGGCAACCTGAACCAAAACCGTTACAACCAGCAGCAACAAGGAAATTCCCAGCAGAATCAGGGCAAAGGGGCATCACTATCAGACATGATGGAGACTTTGGTCAGAGAGAACGTGAAGTTCCAGCAAGAAAGCGTGAAGTTCCAGCAAGAAAACATGAAAGCCATGCAAGAAAACGAAAAGTTCAAGCAGGAGACTAGAGGGCAACTGAATAATTTGGGAGCTCAAATGGCTCACTTGAACCAGGTCGTGGCAAAGCTGGAGCAGAGGAACGGAAACTTACCACCACAAGTCGAAGTGAAGAGTGCCCACTGTAATGCCATCCAATTGAAGAGTGGGAGAATCTTGCCAGAAGTCAAAGCGCCAACCCAGGGCAAACACCCTCAAGAGACAGATCCCATAGAGATAGAAGACATAACTATTGAAGATGAAAGAGAGAAGGAAGAAGAAGTAGTCAGGGCAAAGAGAGATAAATCACCACCACCAAAGATTCGAGTCCCCTTTCCAGGAAGGCTGAGCAAGAATAAAGAAAGGGAAGAGACTTACGAGATGTTCCAGATGTTCAAAAAGGTGGAGATCAATATGCCGTTACTGACTATACTAAACACTATGCCCCGGTGTGCCAAGTTCCTCAAGGAGCTGTGCACAAAAAAGGTAAAATATCAAGACGATGCAAAATTCGAAGTGGGTGAAAATGTCTCAGCAGTGCTTCAAAGGAGCGTGCCTACCAAGTGTGGAGACCCAGGCATGTTTTACATACCATGCATCATAGGAAGAATGAGAATCGAAAAGGCAATGCTGGACTTAGGGGCATCAATCAATGTGATGCCCAAGACTATGTACGAGGACCTGGGCATAGGGGTTCTCAAACCCACAAGAGTGGTGATCCAGCTGGCTGACAGATCCAATGTCTACCCTGAGGGCATACTGGAGGACGTATTGGTCAAAGTGGAAGATTTAATCTTCCCAGCAGACTTCTACGTACTAGACATGGGGAGATCAAGCAAAGAGCCAATTATGATTCTGGGCAGACCGTTCCTTAAAACCGCAAGAACACACATAGACTGCGAGACAGGCAAACTGACATGTAAGTTCGAGGGAGAAACAGTTACCTTTGACCTCTACAAATCCATGAAGAACCCAACCGATACTGAGGAAGTTCATATGATCGATCAGATCGACAAAGCGGTAGAAGGCAAAGTGCTGCAAAGCGGTAAGTACGACGAAATTGAAGTAGTGATTCAAGAAGGAATGCTACACGATGAATTAGAAGACGAACCGGAGGGAATACAAGAAGCAATTAAGCAGTTGGGGGCACTAGAGAATTATAAAGGAGACCCGGGCAAACTGCCAATACTAGAGGAGACAGTCATAAAGCCATCCTTGGAGAGACCCCCAGTACTGGAATTGAAAAATTTGCCAAAGCATCTGAAGTACATGTACTTAGGAGAGCACGACACTTTGCCCGTAATTATCAATTCCTCACTCTCGGACGAGGAGGAAGTTAAACTCAAAGAAGTGCTGGGACGATACAAACTGGCTATAGGATGGACTTTGGCTGACATAAGAGGTATAAGCCCGACGATTTGCCAACACCATATACTCCTAGAAGATGACTCTACACCAGTTCGAGATCCCCAAAGGAAACTCAATCCTGCCATGAAAGAAGTGGTACTCAAAGAGATAAAGAAACTCCTCAGTGTGGGGATAATTTACCCTGTCTCAGACAGCAAGTGGGTTAGCCCTGTACACGTTGTGCCTAAGAAGTCAGGGATCCAGGTCATAGAGAATGAGAAGAAAGAACAAATAGCTACCAGGCTACAAACAGGATGGAGAGTGTGCATAGACTACCGTAAGCTGAACAAGGTGACCCGCAAAGACCACTTCCCTTTGCCCTTCATCGATGAGATGTTAGAACGATTGGCCGGGAAAAAGCACTTCTGCTTTTTGGATGGATATTCGGGTTACATGCAGATCTGGGTAGCCGAAGAGGATCAAGACAAAACAACGTTCACATGTCCTTTTGGCACCTTTGCCTATAGGCGCATGCCCTTTGGGCTGTGCAACGCACCAGGGACCTTCCAGCGTTGTATGATGAGCATATTCTCTGACCTATTAGAGAATGGGATTGAAGTGTTCATGGACGACTTCACGGTCTATGGTAATACCTTTGACCTGTGCCTGGCAAACTTGGAGCTAACACTGCAGCGGTGTGTAGAGAAGAGTTTGGTGTTGAACTATGAGAAGTGCCACTTCATGGTAGAAGAAGGAGTAGTTCTTGGACATGTAGTGTCAGCCAAGGGAATAGAAGTCGACAAAGCAAAAATAGAAGTCATTGCCAAACTGCCATATCCAAGGAATATCAAGCAAGTAAGGGGATTCCTTGGCCACGCGGGATTCTATAGGAGGTTTGTGAAGGACTTTGCCAGTATCGCCCAACCGATGACAAGACTGCTGCAGAACGACGTAGAGTGGGACTTTGACGATGACTGCCAAAGAGCCTTCAACCATCTGAAGGAGAGACTTGTAACAGCACCCATTATCCAACCCCCAGAGTGGGGGATGCCTTTTGAACTAATGTGTGACGCAAGTGGATATGCGGTAGGGGCGGTACTTGGGCAACTAAAGGGCAAAGAGAGGCACGTGATATACTACGCCTCAAAGACACTTAATGCCGCCCAAAGCAATTATGCAACTACTGAGAAGGAGCTATTGGCCATAGTGTTCGCGTTTGAGAAATTCAGGTCGTATTTATTGGGGAGTAAGACCATCGTGTATACCAATCACGCTGCACTCAAATACTTAATGGCTAAGAAAGAAACCAAACCAAGGCTAATCCGATGGATCCTACTGCTACAGGAGTTTGATATTGAGATTAGGGACAAGGCTGGCAATCAGAACTTAGTGGCAGATCATCTCAGCCGAATTTTACAAAAAGAAGAAGACATGCCCATAACTGAGACGTTCCCAGACGAACACTTATACTCTATCTATGCCATGAACAAAGAACCATGGTACGCTGACCTAGTAAACTACATAGTGGGAGGAGAGTTCAGGGATCAAGCCACTCTCTACGAAAGGAAAAAGATGAAACGAGAGGCAAAGAGCTACATATGGGATGAGCCGTATCTATGGAAAAGATGTGAGGACCAAGTGTTAAGGAGATGCGTCGCTGAATCGGAGCAACAAGATATAATGAGGCACTGCCATGAGAAGCCATGTGGGGGTCACTTTGGGCACAGGCGTACTGCCAGAAAGATTTTAGACTGCGGTTTCTTCTGGAAGACTTTGACTAAGGATTGCATTGCCTGGTGTAGGGGATGTGATCAGTGTCAAAAGGAGGGAAACGTGACAAAAAGAGACGAGATGCCCTCTGTGCCCATACTACCAGTGGAGATATTCGATGTATGGGGTATAGATTTCATGGGTCCACTCCCAAACTCCAAGGGCAAAGAGTATATATTGCTAGCAGTTGACTATGTATCTAAGTGGGTCGAAGCCAAAGCGACAACCACCAATGACTCTCGGGTAGTAGCAGAATTCTTAAAAGCAAATATCTTCAGTCGTTTTGGTGTACCCAGAGCGTTGATAAGTGACCAAGGTACACACTTCTGCAACGCGGTGATAAAAAAGCTGCTTCAAAAGTACGGGGTGACACATCGGATTTCCACAGCATACCACCCCCAGGCAAATGGGCAAGCTGAACTATCCAATCGAATCATCAAGACTATTCTAAGGAAGACAGTTAGACCAGAGGGTAAAGACTGGTCTGACAAACTAGATGATGCACTTTGGGCATACCGCACTGCTTTCAAGACCCCCTTTGGGATATCCCCATACAGGATGATATTCGGGAAAGCATGTCATTTGCCCGTAGAAATTGAACATAAAGCACATTGGGCAGTGAATAAGGTAAACTTCGATTGGGACCTTGCAGGGAACGAGCGCAAATTGGACCTTGTGGAATTGGAGCAGCTAAGAATTGAAGCATATGACCATGCAGCTCACTACAAGGAACGAACCAAGCGAGCCCATGACAAGATAATCAAGGACAAGCAATTACAAGCGGGACAATGGGTTTTACTTTATCAAACAAAGAATTTGTTTCGGAAGGGCAAACTGTTTTCAAAATGGGAAGGTCCATATACTATACACCACGTTTGCCCCAATGGATCAGTTGAGCTGAGGGATAATAAGGATCCGAATCGCATTCTCAAGGTAAATGGGCAACGAGTTAAACCATACTTTGGGCAAGAGGGACTGGTAGGGCAAATTGCCTTCATCGCTCTCTAGCCAAAGTCAGCAGCAAGGTCATGCCTAGGACCTAAAATAGGGCGCTGGCCAGGAGGCAACCTGGTATGTTTTTTTATGCTTTATTTCCTATTTAGTTTTTGCTTTTTTTTTTTAGGTTTAATAAAAAAGATCACTTCATACCAAAATTAACGAGGCCGGAAGAAAGGGTGTATTGTATTTTTGATTTTGCAGGGACAGGAGTTTGGGCAAAGGGCGTCAGTTGGGGGCTTACCATAACTGATAGATGGAAAGTACGAATTTTGAGGGAGAAACATCCCATCATTAGGACTCTGCAAATCCAACTTTCCATAACTCCCCCCCACGAAAATCGATAACTACCCAATCAACTCCCCTTCCAAATTCAAAAATCCCTATAACCCTAACCACCGTCGTCCATGGTGAGCACTCGCCCGAAAAATAAATTGAGAGGAATCCCGGACGGAACCCATATCGATCTTACCACACCACCACCACCCACCACAACAGTCAAATCAAAGCGCAAGAGGATGACAGAGCCAAAGAACGACGCCGCCATGGAAGCAAACAAGGAGGAGGCACTGCCCGCTGCCACCAGTGAGACCACCGGAGAAGCTTCCTCCGCCGTGCCGCTTGTCATCATACTGCCAACATCCACCACGCCGAACAGCCCGCCGCCGGTCGACCAGAATTTGATAGCGCAACTCAGCGCTGAGCTCGACGTGCCCCAGCTTTCCGAGCAAAAGGAATTGGAGATTCTGGCCGACGCAGCAGAGGGGTCTGCACAGCCGACCGGCGACGTGAACGAGAGCCCACAAAGGAAGAAGCCCAGATCTGACGTCAAGGGTAAGGGTATAAAATTGTCTGATGCAGGTTCGAGCGACGAGAAGGAGGAGAATTCGACAGCTGCCGGCGGCAACGATGAGGGAGAAGACTAACCAGAAATTGAAGTCACCCACAGCCTTCCAAAGACACCGAACACCAGAGCTTCGACCAAGAAGCGCAAAGCTCCGACTCCGGCGACTACCAGCGTTCCACCTCGCAAAATTGTGGTGCCCAAAACTGTGTGTTTCGACACACTGAAGTTGATGGGGGTGGAGGCCAAAGTGAGGGAGTACTTTGCGAACATTGGGTGAAGCCAGTTTTTGGAGTGGTCTGGGCAAATAAGCGATAAGGTGGTGAGAGAGTTTTTCAGGACGTTGGTGATCAAAGAGGACAAAGAGGAAGGAGTTACTGGCATCCAGTTTGAGATACTGGGAAGCAAGGTCAAAGCAAGCTGCACCGAACTGGACCTCAGTTTGGGGATGGTGACATTCGAGGAGTGGAAGTCAAAGGAGTACCAGGGGGCACTGAAGGCTTTGCCCGAGCGAACCAAGAGCGAGTTGAATGAGATATGGAAAGTGTTAGGCAAAGGGGGGACGTTCATTGCACAAACCACTAAGGGGAATCAGTTGAAGGATGATGCGATGAGGGTTTGCCACAGGATCCTGGCTGTCAATTTCTTTGGCAAACAGGACACAAGCAATGCGATCTCCCAAATCGAATTGGGGATGCTGTGGTGTATGGAGAAGAAGATTAGGCTCCACTTTGGGTCTTTTCTCTGTGCACAGATGAAGTGGTTGATCACTCATCCCATGCAGCGCCACTCCTTTGCCCAGTTCCCTATGGTGTATGCTGCAAAGATGGACTTGCTGGTAGGAAAGAAGGTGAACCTGATGACTGAGGAGAAGTTTGACAAGGCCTGTTTCAAGAGGATGCATGATATCAAGGAGAGCAGTGAGGGAGTCATAGTTTTTGACGACAACAAACCAGTGAAGGCAGAGAAGGTTGTGCCAGTTAGGGCAAAGGTAAAGAAGGAAGAGCTGAAGGAAGATGGCGCTGTGGAAGAGCGCCTGGAGAGGATTGAGCAGAAGCTGGAAGAGCTTGCGGGGATGATAAAGGCGTACTTTGATCGCGACGGATTCAGGTACCCACCTGGACCCAGCTCTTAACTGACCCTCCCTTTGTTTTTTAGTTTTTAGTTTTTTTTATTTTTATTTTCTTTTTTACTGTTTGAGTCAAATAACTCGGGCGACGGGGTCGACCTCCCTGCTGACACACTTTGCCTACGCAAAGTGTGTGAGGGGGTAGGTGCGCCAACGTTAATTTAGAGTTATTGTTTGGTCGAGGCAGCCCCTACTGATCTTATTACTTTCACCCACTTTGCCTACGCAAAGTGTGTGAGGGGGGAAAGGGAAAGGGCAAACCTCTGTGTCTTATCGAGTCAGCATGATTATGTGAATACTTAGGGCAATTAGAAGCATTTCATTTATACAGCAGGTCAAAATTTGTAGTTAAAAGCATGAAAATAGGGATGATGGAACTATACTAGGCAAACTGTGAGATTTGAGCCATACATTGAATTAAAATTTCTTTCTTGAGAGAATCTGTTGTGATATTTATGATGCCTGACTTTGCCTATTTGCTGTGATAAGTAGTTTTGTTGAGTGGGGGTTATTGTGTGATTAGGGCATTTTCTTTCAGTTTGACCTTATGAACATTGATCCCTTGATAGCCCCTTTGAGCCTGTTGAATTTTCTTTGTATACCAGTCTGGCACTTTGCCAATGAGCAACCAGACAGATGTTGAGAGGGGGGTGGAGAGATTGGTGTTGAAAAAAAAAAAAAAAAGAAAAAAAAAAGAAAAAAAAAAGGAAAAAAATATAGAAAAAGAAAAAAAAAGAAAGTAATAAATTGGTTGTGTGCTAAGGCCCGTAAGAAAAGGGGCAAAGAGGTAGAGAGTAGGCTAGTCACTAAGCCCTCTACCCAAACTGTGCCTACTCCTCAAAATCCACCCAAAGAGCCTACATTACAACCCAATAAAAGCCCCTTTGATGAGACCCCCCCACTCAGTCAGAATAACTTGATCAGCAAACTGTCAAGTTTGGGCAAAGTAGATTCACAACAGAAAAAGAGTGACATTATACCCATCCACTAAAAAGAGAGATACACTTGTGAGGGTGTGACCCAAAGCCCTAGTATAGACTCTTGACCAAATTTTTTATGTTTCTAACTTGAATTTTGACTTGCCTGTATTTGCTTTGCCCATTTTATATTCTGTAATCATGCTAAAGTCCTTTGAGTCTCTGTTTATTTTGTTTCCCCTCTATCTTGATTTCTTTTTACTTTGGTCTTGAGTCAAGTGAGTCAAACCCCACGCTTGAGGACAAGCGTATTGCAAGTGTGTGCGGTTTGATGAGCCATTTTATTTGCTCATCTTGAGCCCTTTTTTGAGTCAGTTTGAGTCTGTTTTATGTGTCTGGGAGGGCACAGTAGAGTGTTTGGTCAGGGTATGCAGGCAAACAGGTAGCAGGTGGCGCACTGGGCAAAAGAGGCACGGAAAACCCCTTCTTTGGGCAAACAGCGATCTGGAGCGTGTAGTGACTGAGCAAAGATGGCCTAACAGGCAAGTCAAACCATTCAGGGTTGAGTCATGAAGCAGAAGACCCAAATCGACTACTAAGTACCGTGCCTGGTCCGTTCATCTGTGGAGGAGAAGAATACCTGAAGAGAGTTTGGGAAGCGGGTTGCCAGCGGGCAAAGTCAAAGGCGGCTGGAGCTAAAGATGGAAAGTACTTAGCGGCGCCTGGAAAAGGAAGCCCATGCAGCGGCCCATGCAACTGCGATTCCGCAACCCTAATTCGTGCCTATATAAGGAAGAGAAGCTGGAGAAGAAAGCGACACACAATTCCGACCCCGTTCACGAAGCAACCGCCGGCGATTGAAGCTTGGAGATTTTCCGGCCAAGTTGTTTTGTGCTTTGAAGTTGATCGAGCCTTCGGGCATTAAAACAATTTATTGCTTTATGTTTTTAGTACTTTGTTTTTATTCCAGTTGAACGATTTCAGATTCCCGTTAATATGAATTTCAGTTTCGTTTTCCAAATTATTTCTTATTTTATTTCTTCACGTATGAGTAGCTAAACTTGCAGGGCGTCTGGGCAAAGGCTGATCGAAGGGGACTCTGGGCTAAGATAGAACCGTGAGGTTGATAGGGCTTAGTTAACTGCCTGGGGTTTGTTCCCGATTACACAGTTGAGGATTAACTTTATTCTTGCAGGTTTGGGCGGACTAATTTGGTCGTTAGGAAACCCTTACGCTTTGAGATACTGGCGATTGATCAAACCGAGGAATAGTATCGTGTAGTACTACGGGCATAGCGCTAGAACGTGTTGGAGTAGCGGTCGTATGATTCGGATTTCCGGACATGCTATTGGCCGAATTGGGTTCGTCGAGAGAGTAATGCGAGTTTGGGCAAACTAGATCCATGCGACCACATAGGTTATCGAATTGTCTAGGCTCAGGGGATTAGGCATAAGTATACCTTGCCTTTCTTTACCCAGTAAGGACGGATTGGGGTGGGGTGACTGTAGGCGTGACTTAATAGGACTGCTTTCACTTTGTTAGACATCCTATAACCGATTGACAAACCATCAGTTAAAATCTTTAGTGCCAGGGATCGGTAGTTTGCCCAGAGAACCCAGAGAGAAGCCAAAGCCCAGAAGCCTACTTTCTCTTATTTGATTTCAGTTTGATTAATTGTTTTCTGTTCCAGTTTGGTCAAAGTGTTCAGTTTATTATTTCTGCATGTTAGTTTGGGTTAATTAGTTTAGTTGTTTCTATTAGTTGGTAGTTTGATTAAACGCTGTGACTCAGCAACCAAACTCAAAACCTTTTGATTGTGACATTATTTGGGCAAAGCCGAGATTAACTAAATTGCAATTGCTTCCTCGTGGGATCGACCCTATACTTACCACTTGCTATCTTGTGTTGAGTTTAGGAATCTTTATAAATTTATTTTGCGCGCGTTAGCTTCCACGACAAAGTTTTCGCGTCGTCATACGGCGAAGGGATTTTGATCGGGGTCGTGTATTCCGCAATTCCGACGACCCCGGGATATCGATTTCCAACAATTGGTATCAGAGCGTTGGTTCTAGTTCATGTGTATATGCGATAAATTGTTCTACCTTGCAGGGTTTCCGACTATTATGGCTAGATATAATTCTTCGTTAATTATTGTCATAATTTTATTAAACTCTCGGACATGTCGAGATTCGTTTTATGTGTGGTGAATGCTTGTAATAGTAAAAATTCGGGGGTTGACCGAATTTAGGATTTATTATTACGTTCTACTTTTTCCGGAAAATGTATAGGGTCGATTTCATGTATAGAATCGATACCGGAATTGTAATTTAAATTATTGTAATTTATTTACGTTGGTTCGATGATGAGACGATCGCCGGAAGACGAAGACGTGTGACGAAGAAGACGAAGAGGACCGGGGATCGATCAACCCCATGATCGATCCCATCGATCGAGTGGGACGGGACGTCGCGCCCTCGGCCGTGGGCTGCCGCCGGTGGTGGTGGCTGGTCGGCTGGGGTGGCGGCGGCGGCTCTCCTTGGCCGGTCGATGGTGGGGGTGGTGTGGGGTCTCCCAACCCATGCTACTCCTACAAAGATTCACTTTCCTAAATTAATTCGGTTTTCCTATTTGAGTGTTCTTACTTTTAGGAACTCTCATGGATTAGGAAAAGAATTAATTGGAATTAATTTTATTCCTTATTGAGTATTCTCTTTTAAGGGAACTCTCATGGATTAGGAAAAGAATTAATTAGGAATTAATTTATTTTTCCTATTTAATTATTCCTTTATGGAATTTTTAATGGATTAGGAAAATAATTAATTTGGAAAGTTTTGAAAGTCCTTAAATTAAGTTTTCTTATTTAATTATTCCTTTATGGAATTTTTAATAGATTAGGAAAGGAATTAATTTGGAAGAATTAGGAGTCCTAATTTATTTTATTTCCTTATTCTATTATAGAAGTCTTCTAGAATATTCCAAGTTTGACTTGGATGGGATTCTAGAGATTTAATAGAATTAGATAGGAAAATAAAAAAATAAATAAAAATATTAATAATATTTAATTTTATTTTTGATATATTCGATTGACTTAATTTCCGAATTAAGTAACTTTTGGATTAATTGAAAATAAATAGATTTAAATATTGGGATTAATATTCTCGTCACATGGAGCATTCAAGAACGAAGACTGAAGACTAGAAGATGCGTACGGAGATGCGATAAAGCCATAATAGTCGGAAAATAATATTCTAGTATTATTTTGACTATGTGATAATATTCTATGTGCTTTATTTCATGTATGCATGCTTATGTGTATTTAATTATGCATTAGATAGCGTATCCCTTTGTTATAAAAAGCTAAGTGGGAGAGGGATTGGAAACAATGCCATGGTCTCCATTACTGTTCTCTTGGTGACTTTTATGAGCTTTCGAAGTTCGTATAGACAATTCATTGGAGGAGAATTCTTGTAATTCCTTTTACGAGAAACATTGATTGAGTTTATCACACAATGCCTAATTTGTCTTTCTGAAACTGATTTCAAGTCGACTCATTCTCACCCCGGGGAGTGGAATGGAGCCAAAGCCACTTGGTCATGTGGAGGACACAAATTAGAGACCTTCGTACCATTCTTTTATAGATGGATCGATTGTATGCTCGGCTCCCTCATCTAATGAGAGATAGGGTTGTTCGCATGGTGAATCACTGGTTAGAAACCTCGAGTTTCACTTATGATTCTCCGCGTCCTGATTTACAAAAATCGAATGGATCAAGTAATTGGGAGTCAATTATAAAGATCTTTTGGTGTAGTAAACGTCCACATGAACGTGGCTTGCTATACTGAATGGGATCTTGGAATAATTGATGTAGACAGTTATAGGGAATTGTGAAGGATTGTGAGTTATCGTAAACGTCCACACGAACGTGACTTGCGGTGACGTAGCAATTCCAAATGATTCACCTTAGTACTGAGTAATGGTTTACACTTAGGTACGCTTTATAGTATTCTTCCCAACGAAGTAACGATATAATGATGTACGACCGAAGCAAATCTAATTGCTAAATCATTTGGGTGGGTAAACGTCCACACGAACGTGGCTTGCCTTACCTGATGGGATTTTAGATGTGATTAGTGGTTTAATGATATTATTTGAGGGAGATAATATCGGAGATTAAATCGATTTTTTGTTGTTATATGTGCTCATAGATTAGGAAATGGCTTTGAACCCACTTTATGTGATACGTAAGGATTTTAAACTCACTGGTCCCTAAATGTATTGATTGGAATAGAGATCTGGACATTGCCCAGACTGTTAAAGAGTACAAGTTTGTACTCAGTAAAGCTTTGTCCTCCCGAGCCTACTAATGTTTGAACTGATGAGGAAAGAACTGATTTTAAGAAGTGGAAAATGCTTTTGTAATAACCACTGATTATGATATCATGTTCAAACTCAAGGAGATGTTTAGACATGACGTAGTGGCTAGACAAGAGGCGATGAGGATACTCATAAAGGTCATTCATTCGAGAAAGCGCTTGAACACGTTTCTAAGATGATGGACCTTTTAGACGAGTTGAGACGGAAATCGCAAGCTCTTGTAGCCAATGCCAAAGGTTTTGAACCTAAGGGCAAAAGCCGGGGAAAGGAAAAGCGAGCAAAGAAACCCAGTGGTCCTAAGTTTCTTGGATCACGAGATGGGACGAGAAAGCCAATAGGCAAGAGTTCTCGATGCAAACAGTCTGGGTACTGGAAGTCTGATTATCCTCTCAAAGAAAGTACGAAATTTTCTTTAGTCGTAAAACATAGTCAGTGGTATTATCTACCGGAACCTGGTGTGTAGATATGGAACCATTGACGGTATGTGCATTCAAATGCAAGGGTTCCAGGAAACCCGACGATTTAGAAAAGAAGAAATCGTAGTCTACATGGGCAATGCTGTAGAGGATGCAGCAGTTGCAGTGAAGGACATTTTATAGGATTTCATTTTGGGTTATTGCTTTTATGTACCTTTCAAATTAGAAAGAACTTTGTTCTGGATTTCTAATAAATGGATATTTTATTTCTTTTAATCACTTGATGGTTACAAGAAGAAATAATGATATTATCTATTTTGGTACATTAGCTAGCAATATATGAATGATGAATCCTGAGTCCACCACGATGCAACGAACCGTAGGATGAAACTCGTTTTACTAATAAGAGATTTCTTTATCAATTATACTTGTGGATTCTTATGTTGAGTCATGTTTATTCAAATAAGAAGTTCAAAGGTCGAAAATTGATTTTTGATCAATTAAGTTGAAGGAGTGGACCTTCCGACCTAAGAATCTAATTTGGAAGATGATACGACTAAGCAATCCTTTATGGATATAAGATATAAGATCCGGACAAGTATAAGAATTGATTGACTCTGATATATGCAGACCTATGTCTACTCAGACAATAAGGTACGAGTACTTCATTTTATGATTACTCGAAAAATGGATTAGCATACCTGATGTGCCACAAAAGCAAAGTGTTTTGACAAGTCAATGGACACAAAGCTATTATGGGGAACCATCAAGGTATATCCATTTGTAGCCTGCGATTTGATCGCGGAGGCAAGTGCCTGTCTGAGGAATGCATGGCATACTGATCAGAGATTGGGATTTGATCCCAAATGACTACACCATACACTCTTGTGTAGAAATGGTGTGTCGGAAATAAGAAATGGAACTCTTATAGAAATAGTAAAAGCATGAGTTATACGGAACTACCTATGTTCTATGGATATGTCTGGAAACAACGGCGCATTCAAATGCGGTTGTAGAATATCCTATAAGAACAAAAGATGTGTGTTCAATAGTACTATGAACCAGAAGGACGTTATAAGTTCTAACGACCGGTTCTTAGAGGAAGACTATTAGATGAACCACAAACCCAGAGTGACGTAATACTTTGAATGAGAGAAAGCGATAAGGACTGAGAACCAGCCGAACCGAGTAGCGGTACACCACTAACTGCACCTACTGTTATTACTGTTTATACACCGAAATGCCGTTGTAGTGGGAGGTTGTGGATCAACCAGAAATATTCATAAGACTAGGAGAGTTTTCGGACTCTGGACCTAGTATACATGAAATCGATCCCTGGATCTACATGGAGGCAGTACTAGATCTAAATGTGCCTTCTTGGAAAGCAATAAGGATTATTGCTAAGAGGCAAGATCATTTAGAGTACAAGCTTAGTTGATCCATTTATGGATTATAACAAAGCTAGAGTTCGTGGAACTTGCGTATTGATGAGAAAGTCCATTTGATGGATTCATCAAAAGGCATTGACGAATCGTGTGTATGGGAAACGTGATGGAAACGAGGTGGTGTTTCTCGGAGATTTTATGTAGATAACATTTTATCATTGGTAACAATGTAAAGATGTTGTCAGACATAAAATGATGGTTGTCTAGAAAAATCGATATATGAGATAAAGAAGAAGTTAGAGCATGTTCTTAAGATCTAGGATCTCAAGAAAAGAATACTGTACTTCTCTAGATATCTTATACGATTATAGTTCGTTTTAACATGCAAGATTCCGAGAAAGGTTCGTTACCTTTCAGATACGGAATGCATCTATCTAAGGATATGTGTTTTGGAACACAAAAGGAGATAGAAGCAATGAAAGCGGTTTCCTACACTTTGAGTGTGGAAAGCTTAATAAATGCATTGTTGAAAACAAGAACCTGATATCGGCTATGCGGTTAGCATAGTGGGAGGATATCAAGGTAATCCTGGAAAGGAATACTTGACTGTTGTAATGAACATTTTAAGTACTTTCGAAGTACTGGAAACTATGTTCTGGATTACGGAGCAGACAAATATTTCCTTTGATTACATTCTCTTAGATTTCTAATCGAATGAGGACCGGTGTAAGTCGATATCAGGCTATGTGTTTCACTATTGAAGGAGAAGGAGTTTTAACATAGAAGAGTGATAAGCACGATGCTTTTCGGACTCTGCCATGGGTAACCAAATAGCGGCCTCAGAGGCAGCGGAAGGTTTGGTATAACTCCGGGATAATCTCTGGGACTTAGAGGCGATTCTTAATTTGCCAAAAGGCTATGTGTATAGCGGTGCGATGGCAAATGGTAAGAAATCACAAGTCCATAAGTGTAAGATAACACATAGAGCAAGTACCACCTGATACGAGTCATCGTCAAGGGAGACAACGCTGTAGTCACCAAGATAACTTCAGAGCGGCAACCTAGAGTGCTCATTCACATAGTACTTCTTGGAAGTACAACTTAAGCACGTGATGAGTATGGGAGTCGGGAGTTTGGGGGAAATGACTAGACCTTAGTACAAGTGGGAGATTGTTGGAGTTGTGTACTTAATGTCTAGATTTAAGTAACGGAAACTCACGATCCATTGCCATTAATCTATTTAATTAAATAAACAATTATTTGCGTTTAATTATTTATAATTAAATATATGCAAATTATAGTCCTGGATTCTATACGTTGTAGTTAGTATGGTGTGTCGGGCCCACACAGAAGATCATACTATCGGTTACTCGTATTTAATCGAACAGTTGCTCACGACCTAGATGGACATGGACCAATCCATCGGTATAGTCGTTGTGTGAGAGAGAAAATAATTTGTCTTAATTATTTTATCACACTTGTACACTTGGTGTATTGAGCGGATCGTTTGAGATTTATCGATTAGGATTGCCGGCGATAATCGATTTAAGTCTCAGTGTATTTTATTCTTAATCCCCGATACTATTGCGGGTGTGTATATTTAATATAAGTGACTTTGATTTTCCAAAGGAATTGACCGGTTTAATCATTGGGTCAATTACCGGTTAAGTTGGGTCACTATATTTTATATATGGCATGCCGTGAATACTTGACGGGAAAGTGTATCCCGTAAGGATTGATAATATCCCCGAGATGAGTTCATAAGGAATTATTATGTAAACCCTGCAGCTGGATTTGTTCCGCATAATAATTAAGGTTGAATGGTACTAGTCTCGGATATAAGAGATGAATAAATTAATTAGCAATAAATTAATTTTATTCATGGATATTTATATCTTAAATACACGGAATAAATAATACTACCGGAGAAATATTATTTGATATAATATGGTTTAATATTGGGAGTGCAATTAATTTTATATAGTGGAAAATAGAATTAATTAATATTAATGGATTAATAGATTTGGGCTTGGGCTCAATTTAATCATTAATATTGGAAGCCCAATATTCCACCTCCTTAAGATCCCCTACGTAGCCTATAAAAGCACTACATGGTCTTCTCTATTCTCATAACTTGAAGATCATAATTCTAGAGAGAAAGTAGAGAGGGAGATCCATGGAGTTCGGAAGATCGTCGCCCACCCGACGTTCGAGCTAGTGCAAGGAATACGTGGGAAGGTCTCAAGGTCTTCATAAGATCTCGTTTCTCCGTACAACGAGAACAAAGGTAAATCATTGAAACCCCCTCGATGATTTTAATTGATTATTCGTATATGCATATGAACGAAGATCCGAGGGACGAACGAACCCCGGAACGAGGATGAACCAGCGGTGGTGGTCGAAGACCACCGGACCGCGGCGGTTCGGATCCCCGTGGGGATCGTGCGCACGCACGGACCAAACCCTCGGCTGGACGCCGAGGGTGGCGATCGAAGCCCTAGGGCTCGATCGCCGGGTGTGCATGGAGGAGTCCCGGCTGGCCGCCGGGGCGTGCGATCGACTTTGAGTCGATCGCTGGGGCGCCGCGGGCTGGTGCCGCGGCTGTCCGCTGGTCGGACGCCCCTCCTCCACGGCGGTGGCGGTGAGTCGCCGGACTCACCGCCGGGGGCTGCTACGAGCAGCCCGCGGGGATGCGCGTGCATCCCCGGCGATCGTATTCGATCGCGAGCCCCCTCGCGGGGCTCGGCTGGACATGCCGCGGGTTTATCCCGCGGCGGTGGTTGTTCGGTCGGGCCCGGCTCGCGCGGTGGTTCGCGGTTGTTCTACGGCGAAGGGATTTTGATCGGTGATTGCTCAAAAACTATTTATAAAAACCGAAAGATTTACGTTCGTAAATCCCCCGAGTCGATCTCTCGAGGAGCAATACTATCGGCTTGTGAATATCAATTTGTATATGTTAAGTACGAGTTCCAAAAGGGAAAGAAAATCATTACACTAAAGGGGGGTTGCAAAGATTGTTTGATTATCAACTACGAACAAGTAATTAAAGCTAGTATTTAAAGAACGAGTTGTAACAAAGGTTTTAGAAACGCAAGGGTGTTCCGATTACTCTTCCTAACGAACTAGAGTTGAGTTAGATTTATAAACTCTCAATTATCTAATAATCGGACTAAAGAGATCACGGTGTTGTCACGTTCAAATTCATTAAACTAAGGGGGGGGTCGCAATGATTGTTTGATTAAAAACTACGAGCGTGAATTAAAAGCGAGTAAGTAAAGATCGAGTTTAAGTAAAGAGTTGGAAAGCAAGGGTGTTCCGATTACTCTTCCTAACGAACTAGAGTTGAGTTAGATTTATAAACTCTCAATTATCTAATAATCGGACTAAAGAGATCACGGTGTTGTCACGTTCTCCCTCACCAAAGATCGTCTAATTACACATCGACCGTATGGTCCACTAGCGATATACTATGAAGTTGTTCGACACGAGACCACAAATCGAGAGGTGTAATCGTCCAATTAGTAGAAATCGAGCTACTTTAGAAGATCAACTCTAATTCATTGAGGAATTTCATCAAACACCCTCACACAAGTTTAGCTAGCCATAATCAAACACTCAACTTCACAATCCATAATCAAAAACTCCATAATCGAGAGGAAACGAAGAGAATCTCACCACGGGAATAACGAAATCGATGGATGACGGAGGAGATCGAGAAGAGCTTCCAAAATCGGGACCGAGCTTCAACTTGTCACACGAAGAAACTAATCCGATGGAAACGTCCGTCTCGATGAGGTGAACAACGTTTGTGAATGAGATTTTGTCGGATTCCAAACGAATCAAAAGTAGATCTAGAATTTATGCTTGGATTAAATGAAGAACAAATGTTTTCAATGTTGCTTGAAGAGAAAGCTAAGAAATGGAAGATGGAAATTGTGTAGAATGAAAGTTAGTGGGGTGTTAGTTACAAGTCTCAAGCCAAAAGACTATTTATACCCTTCAAAAGAGGGGTCAAACAAAGTCAAACAAATTATTCTTCTCAATTTTGCCCCAAGGAAAGTGCTGGTGCGTTTGTCGATCCATATCTTCTAGCTCGAACATCCAAACACAATCTTGACCTTTGATCTTGTATAGGTTGAAGTTAGGAACCCACAGTTAAAATTTCAGGCTAATCCGACGGTTAACGAAGCCGCAAAGACATTTTTCCCGAATCCGCGCAGTGCGTGTCGCTCGCGGTAAATCCGCGTCGCTCGTAGCCTAGGTGCACTGAACCACGCGTCGCTTCAGCTAGAATTGCGTCGCTCGCGGTGATTTTGTCGTCCGACAGCTTTGGGTGTCGTCCGACATGATGATGTCATCCGACGGGTCTCAGTTGTCGGCCGACGTCTTCACGATTTCACTCCTTTAAAAATCTGGGTTCTTACTCCGACTTCTGTGGCTCTTATCTTCGTTCTCGGATCTCATCTCACCAAAGTGACCGTTGAAATTGTAGCTCTAGAAGTCTTCTACATTCTGTAGATATTTGGAGACGATCTAACGGCTGAATTGTCGGGGATGACGATTCTCCTACGACTGCGCAAAGCTGGAATCAACATGGACCTCTTTGTGTATTTTTTCTCGTTTTCGCTCGATTCTTGTCCAAACTCTACCAAACCAAAACCATGACAACATAAACACATAATCACATTAATAGGATGAATATAAGCACAAAAACACTACACGAAAGTCACACAAAACAATAGAAAACATCGCACAAAAACGTGCGAAACAATCGGGGTCGTGTATTTCGCAATTCCGACGACCCCGGGATATCGATTTCCAACAGTATGGATGTCTGACGGACTACTTACTGAAGTTTGGGTTCGAACGCGGCTCTGTTGACAAGACTCTCTTCTTGAAGCGTGCTGGCAAACACATGATGGTGTTGAGATATGTCCTTCGATCCTACGTGTGCAATCGATAAAGTCATTAGGTCGTCTATGGATGTTAAATGATTAGTCGATAATATTAATTGTTGGGAACAATATAATATTGATCGATAATCAAACCTACAGGGTCACACACGGACTCAATATTGATATATGTTGCTTGATAATAATATTGATTTAGAATCAATATTTACGTGGATTTTCACATGCATGGGATGCATGGCTTGCATGGAATGCATGTCACATAGTGTGACATGGCATGCCACACAAGCCAATGGGACCACATATCATGATTTGGCATGATTATGTGGAGGTGACCTTTGAACTTCACCATAACGCCCCATTATGTGTGGTTATGACACACACATTAAAGTGGGGGTTACATGTGAAGTAAAAGAGGTATAATGAGCATGAAAATCAGATTTTCATGTCTCATTCTAACACCATCATCATCAGCCACGAAATTCACACCAAAAGGAGAGAATAGAGAGTGTTCTTGGAGAACCACTTCAAGCAAGCAAGGTATTCATCATCCGGGTTCGTGTGCAACACGTAGAGGCCGGGCCATTTGTGCGGTTTAAACATCCGGACGATCCAAAGGCGTGACGAGGTCATTCACAAGGAGAGCATCTAATGGCTGATCCATTAAAGTGGTTCAATCGACTCAACACCACCTTAATCAACATCAACGAGGCACGCTACACCGGTTGTAAGTGTTCTCGTTAATCCTTATATATACATATATATTGGATGTATATATATATATATATATATATATATATATATATATATATATATATATATATATATATATATATATATATATATATATATGTGTGTGTCTATACATATATATGTGTGCACTAGATCTTTTTGTTCGTGTTTACTCGTTTTACACGCTTCCGCACACACGAACGAGGTATTCATGCGATTGGATCGGCATCAAAAACATTCAGATGGTTGCCCAGATCTACGTTGATGACATTGTATTTGGTGCTACGTGCCCCAAGCTCGTGAAAGCTTTCACGGACTCCATGTCTTCAACATTTCAGATGAGTCTTGAAGGCGAGCTACATCAATTTTTGGGTCTTCAGATATCTCAACGACCGGATGGGATCTTCATTTCTCAAAGCAAATACGCTAAGAATATGGTCGAGAAATTTGAGATGCAACATGCTAAGCCCGCCAACACTCCCATGGCGACAACCGACCGGTTATCTATGTCGACTAAAAGTCGAAGTGTTGATCAAACTCTCTATCGTTCTATGATTGGGAGTTTACTTTATTTAACTGCTACTCGCCCTGACATTATGTTTAGTGTTTGTATGTGTACCAGGTACCAAGCTGATCCTAAGGAGGACCATTTACGAGCTGTGAAACGGATTCTCCG
This sequence comes from Euphrasia confusa, assembly GCA_954870475.1. Taxonomy (NCBI): domain Eukaryota; kingdom Viridiplantae; phylum Streptophyta; class Magnoliopsida; order Lamiales; family Orobanchaceae; genus Euphrasia; species Euphrasia confusa. The sequence continues at coordinate 14,533,574 of OX940953.1, forward strand.
CTACATCTCTGGAACTTCTGATCTCGGTCTTTGGTATGCATGTGACACTACATCAAATCTCGTCGGCTACTCCGATGCGGATTGGGCGAGTGACAATGATGAACGAAAGAGCACTTCCGGATGCTGCTGCTTCCTTGGCAATAACATATTGTCATGGCATAGTCGGAAGCAAAATTGCATCGCTCTATCGACAGCTGAGTCTGAGTATGTTGCAGCCGGGAGTTGCTGCACTCAATTGCTTTGGCTTAAGCAGATGTTGGATGATTATCTTATCGAGAGTGCTCCCTTGGTGTTGTACTGTGATAACCAAACTGCTATCAAAATCAGCGAAAATATTGTTCAGCATTCTCGCACTAAACACATCGACATTCGACATCATTTCATTAGAGATTTGGTTGATCGTGATATAGTCAGTCTACAGCATATTTCAACAGAAAAACAGCTCGCTGACATCTTCACCTAACCTCTTGACTTTGAGAGATTAAAAAAACTAAGAAATTCTCTCTGCATGTGTTCTCTATAAGAGTTCACGAAAAATTTTGAAGTCTGAAAGAATGTTTTCTTTACTTCTGAATACACACTATGAATCGTCGTGGATTAATCTAATAAGATGAACATGGATTCGAGGCCGCTTTAGTCTTCGGACCCAAGTGTATTTATTCCTCTGAGTGCAAACATGTGAACTTGGCATATAACTCCCATAGCTATCATTTGCATAGATCCATAATACCAAGTAACGGAGGACGCCGGATCATTTGTCCGCCGGCTCCCCTCTTCGAAAGGTAACACATGGACGCTATAATTTAAGATGCTCTCCCATCACACTTCGGAGATGCAGGATGATCCTTGCTCCCCTCTGACTGTTGTAATGAGCATCTGTTGCATATCATTTAAAGCTAAAACTCGTCTGGAGGACGCCGGATCAATTGTCCGCCGGCTCCCCTCTGATTGTAGTAATGCTAGTCCCTAATGGAGTGCCTTAAAAGTTCACCTTGCAATAATGAATTAAAATCTCTTGTGCGGTGTTAACTCACCATATATGTTCCGATGAAACACGATTGTATTCTCGTGATTGCGACGAAGGACAAGTTAAACTTATTTCAACATACTTCGGTCCGTTTCACCGGTTTTTACTTCGAGAGTTATTTCATTATACCTCAAAGTTTTATTCACCTTGTGTGAAATTTTTTATTTGGAGATTGATAATAAGTGAAAAAAAAATTTGGGAAAATATTTGTTCTTCACTGCCTCGTATCACCGCTTAAATCTCCACTAAAATGTGTTTGAATGTTTGCAGTGTGTTGAACGCTTGAATACTAACTCGGGATGTGTTGTTTTGATATGTACTTTTGTATTTCATGTTCAGCGTCTCGTGGAGTTCAACCGAAAAGGCATACGATGAGTGTAGCAGCACCTGGTGGACTTCATATCTCATGACGTAATTGACATAGGCGTCAAATGTCCCATCTTCAGCGCCAATTGGCGCTTGCGCAAATCTGCGCTAGTCCGGGTCATGCCAACTGGCGCTAGCGCCAAGTTGAGGGGGTCGCGAACTGCGCCTCTAGGCGCTGGCGCCAAGACTGTGAGACCTGCTGCCGTTGATCTATTCCACTCAGTCAACAACACAACATCAACATACCAACACATCAACAACGTCATCAACGCATCAACAACACTCCATCAACACACCAACACTTCAGTCGTGCGACCTTCGATCGACGACACTCGATCTTTTTACTTAGAATATTTTTCCGTTTTTCGGATTAATATTTTATTATTTTTTATTTTTTTATTATTATTTCAATTCGATTTTTGTACTGATGGGCCATTTTTTGTTCTGTTAGTTGGGCTTTTACAGGTCTTTTTATTTCCGGACGGGCTGGCCAAAATTTTGCCTATATATAGGACTTCAAAATTCGGATTTAGGGTTACCTGAAAATCGAATTCTCTAAGTCTTATAGTCGCCGTGCTTGCTTCGTGTTCTTGCTATCTTGCTTTCGTGGTTGTCTATTAGTGTTCGTCTATTCACGCATCAGGCGTTCGACGTTACTACTCTTGCTTCACGCATCAGGCGTCAGTGATCTTACTTAGGTTCTTAGAATTCCTATCTCGCTACTCTCATACTATCTTGCTATGACTTCATCTGAAGGCAACATGTTTGCGGAACTCGACAAGGAGGTTCTTGCTGAGTTGACTACCGCCTGGCGAGAGGCTTCTCCTAATTCTAAGAAGAAGGCACTACATGCCTTACAGAAACACATTGACAAGATGGACAGCAGGGGAAGCAAGTCCAAGTCTGAATCTCCTTTGGTCGATCTGACCAAACCAGTTAAGCCGGCACATTCTGTGTCTCGGAGCGCTGGGAAGAACACTAAGGATCAACCTCCGAAGACTAAGGATCCGAAATATCCTTCTAACTTCTTGCGTTTCTATAAGGGCCTTATGTCTCCTACTGAGTATAGGAAGTTGGTTGATGATGGGATCATGACCGATGACGGTAAGAAGATTGTTACAACACCTACTGCTGCTGATGTCGTTAAGTCGACTGTTTCTGGCCCTAGTGCCTCTACTAAGAAACCAACGTCATCTGACGTTGTTTCTGAAACCAAAAAATCGAAACCTTCTATCTCTGGGGCTGTTGAACCTAAGAAGGTTGCTGAACCTAAGAAGGTGGTTGATGCTAAGAAAGTTGTCAAACCTGCTGGCTCCACTGCACCTGACTACTTCTGGCTCGACTGGAGCCACTGCTGAACCCGAATATTATCTTCTGGTTGAGGATTGTGGTCCTGCCTACAAACCAGATTTCTTCACTTATGCTGCTGAACGTCGTCTCACGTTCATTGAAGGATTACCTATTCTCGCGGATCGCAACATCCGCCCGGCTGACTATGAGAAAACAGGAGTTTCGAAGTTCTTGGAGGCTATGCACTTGATGGACTCTGTGACAAAACCTTATCATTTCTCGTTTCCAATCATATACAAGTTTTATGCTAACCTGTCTCCTGAGTTTGCTGATCCGATTAGCAGGATGTACGGTCGTTTTGTTTTCAGAAACAAACTCTATCTCTTTCGCCCACTCAACATCAACAACTATCTGAAGCGACTTGAGGTTGAGAGTTCATGGGTGACGCCGTCTGATGATGATAGGATGAGTGCTATGAAGATTGGGTCTTTTCTGACTCAAGAAAAGGCGAAATCAATTCTACCTCCGCCCTCGAAGTTGTCGGCCTTCTACGGCACGCTTTATCGTCTCGGCATGACGAACTGGGCTGTTGCTAATCTTGATGAAAACTATCTCTCTCCCAAACTTATGCATATACTCTTCCGCCTCGACTGCGGTGAACAGGTTGATCTCGGGGAGATCATTTTTCATGATATCTGTCGTGTTGTTAAGGCAACAGACTCTACTCTCGCACTGCAGCGAGATCTTGATGAAGGGAGACGTCTGCACCTTACTCATCCTTGTCTCATTTACGGCATGATGATAGAACAAGGCTTCAAGGAGATGACGGAAACGGAAAGGAAGACAAAGAAAAATTGTCATGTCAACATTACTCCTACCTTTCTGAAGAAGAGAGTGATGGACTTCCCCTGGACTAAGTTTGCTAAGAGAGAAGATGTCCCTGACCCTGTCACTCCACCTCCTTCTCCGAAGTCTTCGAAGAAGCGTGCTTCTGCTTCGAAACTTGAACCTGTGAGTGCTAAGCGACAGAAGGCTGATACTGTCATCATCGAGGATATCACGGAGGAAGACAGACTTGAAGGACTAGCTGGTGAGGAGAAGAAAGATGAGAAACGTGAAATTGTGGTTCCTCGTGAGTTTGGTCCACGATCTGGTGTGCCGCCTCACCAAAACCCTTATCATCCAATGAATAATTATCGCTCAATCGTGCCCTCTGTTGTTGTTCATCGTTGTTTCACTACAACACAACGATTGGAACGCAAGCAGGCTGCTCATGCAGTTGCGTATGCTGAGATGATGGAGGCTCAGCGTGATCAAAAGGATGCTTTCACCTACCTTCACCAGATGACCCATCAAGGGGGAGGATTAGGTGGTTCTGGTTCATCTAGCAAAGGGATGACTGATACATTTATGTTTCAGCTAATCAAGGATGGGATCAAGGAGGCGATAGCTGATCTAGCTAAGTCCAAGCACGTTGTGGTTGACACCGATGATGAAGGTGTACGTGAGATGATGGCTGATGAAGTTTTTGATATGCTAAGGAAAGGGAAGGGAAAGGTGGATGTTGAAGGTTCCACACATCCAGAGGTATCGCGCGCGATGCCGTCTGACGGTTTAAAAGATGAAGATGTTGATGTTGAAGGAGAGACTGATGATGATGAGAGGATCAGGATCGGTGAAGATGAGTTTGGCTTCTACGAAACTCTAGAGAAAGACTATAAGTCAGACTCTGATGAAGCTGAAGTGGAGGAAGACAAAGGTGATGGCACTGAAGCTGATGATGATGAAGCTAAGTCTGGTGATGCTTCACCACCTACCACTCCTCTGCGCTCGCCTACTCCAGCTGGATCACCCAAGGGCTCAGACTTTGCATCTCAGTGATGCTTGATTATCTTGTTCTGTTTTAACTCTTGAATATTCTCGTTTTTCATATTTCATCGTTGCATGCATAAGACTTGAACTATTTTTTACCATGCATGTTTTTCATATTCGTTTTGATGAACATCTTTGAATGATTTCGTTTTGAATATTTGACTAAGTATTTTGGTTTTCATATCTCTATGGTTGATCTACTTGGTTGAATGAATGAATGTTTTAATTTTTATTTCGCTTGCATCTCTTTAGGGGGAGATAACTTGTATCTCCGTATGCTAACTCTTGTTCACATGAGTTGTGACAAAAAGGGGGAGAATGTAGATGTTAGTTTTGTCGACAACATGTGTTTGTTGTTTGTTTGTGTTTTCAGGTGTTGGTTGAATGAATGCAAGGCATGTAACATGAGATATTGAATCATTGAAGTCCAATGCATCAAGTAAGAACACTTGATGCATCATCGTTATGCATCTCAGTCGCTAGCGCCAGCAACACAAGGCCCTTGTCTTCAGTCGCTAGCGCCAGCAACACAGTGTCTCTCTCTAGCGCCAGCGGCGCTAGCGCCAACTCACTCTGGTCCGGCATCTTCACTACCTGGCGCTAGCGCCAATCTTACCTGCTCCAGCACAAGCGCATGTCGGCGCATGCGCCAACTGGCGCACGCCGTGGTACTGCCACTCTGTGATCATCATATGATGCTGAGAGTGTAACGTCCTATCATCAACGTCAAGTACAAGTGTTGTCTACCTACGTTCAAGTGTTGATGATGAGTGAATGTTGTTTACTACTTCAACTATATCGACGACCGTGAAGACGATGAAGTACTGAAGCCTCAACGACGAGTGTTCATCACGATGAAGTTGAAGATGAAGTATTGAGATCGACGGAGTTAAGATAATGTTGAAGTCTGAAGTTAATGAATCGAAGATTCAAGATTCGAAGATTCAAGATTCCAAGATTCAAGAATCGAAGATTCCGAATGTGATGTCATCCATGGAATTGTGATGTAGGCCAAGCATGTGGCCAATCAGATTGCTCTATTTCAAGGCCTCACATGTGCGAGACTACTATATATACCCATGGAGTTCCAAGACTTCACTTGACGATTTTTAAGATTTTGAGAGAACGAAATCTGATAACCGAGTATCAACGATCGTTGTTTACGGCTCTCTGCCTTTAGAGTTTTGGTAGTTGTTTTGTGCTGTGCACCGATAGTAGAGTTATGCGATTTAGCTCCAGGTGATATAGTACTAGATCATTAGTTCGTTGGAGTGCTACGTCACTTGGGATACGACTCTTGATCATTCCGTCTACCTTTCTCCACAAGTGTAATAGTTAGTTTTGTTTATCAATGAAATGAACCTATTACATAACTTTGTCTTCAGCACCTTAGTTTACTCTTGTTGAGTTCGCACACACAACATACACCGAACAATATCCATAGCAAGCAGAGCTAAGTGTGTGCGAACGAAGTTGCTGAAGTATCTGTGTTTAAGACCGACTTCACGAAAAGTTGGTATCATACGTCGAAGACGTAATTTCAACATTGTTTGTTGAGTTTAAACCAGAATATGTGGATTCTGGACTCAGGTGCTAGTGATCACATCACTAACACTTCTAAGGGAATGAGAAATATCAAAACAAGAGCCTATTACTTTGAGATTACCTAATGGATCCAGTACTATAGTAACTCAAGTAGGAACTGTTACCCTTAGCAGATACATAACCTTAACCAATGTCCTTCTTGTACCATCCTTTACATTTAACCTTATTTCAGTGAGCAAGCTATTACTGGATACACAGTCTAAACTGACTTTCTCTCATGACCGCTGCATTGTACAGGACCTCAACTCCACAATGATTGGGACAGCTAGAGAGGTTGGAGGGCTCTATCAGTTTGAAGCAGTGGCTGAGAAGAAAGAAGAGCATAGTTATAGTAGTTTTGCTAATCATGTTTCAATTAATATATGGCACCAAAGAATGGGCCATCCTTCTGTGAACAGAATGATCCTTATGAATAAAGTTATTAAAGATTTTCCTTCTATTCCTGGCACTTTGATTAATCATGCTTGTGATGTTTGCCATAAATCTAAACAAACAAGATTGCCCTTTCCTGAACATGTTGATGAGGCAGTTTCCTTGTTCCAGTTGATTCATGTTGATATTTGGGGTCCCTTTTCAGTTACCTCACACAATGGATCAAAATACTTTCTCACAGTGGTTGAACATAAGAGTAGATTTACATGGATATTTTTGATGAATTCAAAATCTCAAGCAAGGAATCTGTTGAAAAACTTTGTACTATATGTCAACACACAGTTTGATCTCAACATCAAGACTATCAGAAGTGATCAGGGTAAGGAATTTGACATGCCAGATTTTTATAATCAAAATGGCATTGATCATCAAAAGAGTTGTGTTTACACACCACAACAGAACTCTGTGGTTGAAAGAAAACATAGACACATATTGGAAGTTGCAAGGGCTCTCAGGTTTCAATCCAATGTACCACTTGAATTCTGGGGAGAGTGTGTGCTTACTGCCACCTACTTGATCAATAGAACACCCTCCAAATTCATCAACAACACTACCCCTTACACTGTTCTTTATAACAAGGAACCTAACATTCCATATTTGGTTGTTTGACTTATGCTGCAAATACTGGTCCTAGAAAAGCCAAATTCACAACCAGAGCTCACAAAAGTGTCTTTGTTGGATACCCTAAAGGTGTCAAAGGTTACATTTTATATGATTTGGATATGCATACCTTTTTCACTGCTAGGGATGTCAAGTTTTATGAAGATCAATTCCCTTTCCATGATGAAGAGCCTCCTTCAGAAAACAACTCTTCACTGTCCCATACACCTTTTGACTACCCAGACTTCTCCATTGATCAACCAAAATCAACTGTCCCTACCAATACCAATATACCTGAACCTACCAGTACCAATACACCTACAACCACAGCAGACACACCACCATCCACAACTGACCATTCCATTAACCCATCTACACCCATTGTTGTCCCAGATTCTACATTATCTACCACACCTCCTGCAGATGTCATTCCTGTTAGGAGAACAGGTAGACATTCCAAACCTCCTACTTACCTCACTGATTATCAATGCAATTTGATTTCCCAAGTCAGACATCATGATACTGCCCACTCATTGCCTCCATCTCCATACCCTCTATTTGATCACTTGACATTCACACAGTTGAATGACCTCTATCTCTCTTATGTTATGTCCACAGTCATACACACTGAACCAAGGTCCCTTTAAAGCAACATCCATGGAACCTGAATGGCAAGCAACCATGGATAAAGAGATAGCAGCTCTTGAAGCCAACAAAACATGGACAGTAGTATATGTTCCACCAGGCACGAGTTTGATTGGAAATAAATGGGTATACAAAATCAAAAGACACTTAGATGGTTCAATTGAGAGATACAAGGCCAGGTTGGTTGCCAAGGGATACACTCAACAAGAAGGGTTAGATTTCTTTGAAACTTTCTCTCCTGTTGCCAAGATTGCTACTGTGAGATCTGTTTTGGCTTTGGCAGCTTCTTTAAAGTGGCATCTCATTCAGATAGACATCAATAATGCTTTCTTGTATGGTGAACTTCATGAGGAAGTTTACATGTCTCTCCCACAAGGATATTCTACCACAAATCAGCACAAAATGTGTTGCAGACTCCATAAATCACTTTATGGCTTGAAACAAGCTTCAAGACAATGGAATGAAAAACTATGTTCAGTAATTATGTCTTATGGCTTCACCCAAAGCACTGATGACTCCTCTCTATTCCTTTTAAATTCAGCATCATCCATCACCTTCATACTCATCTATGTAGATGATATTATTTTGGGAGGTAATGACTCAGAATCTCTTGTCAAGTTGAAAAGTTTTCTTGCCAGCCATTTTCAACTCAAAGACTTGGGTGATTTAAAGTTTTTTCTTGGCATTGAAGTTGCTAGAAATGCTTCTGGTTTGGTGATCAATCAAAGGCAGTATACCCTTGATATCATCTCTGACTGTGATCTTCTGGACAGTAAACCTGTGAACTTTCCTTTTGAGCAAGGACTCAAATTAACCACGGATGAAAGTATTGCCCTCTCCAATCCCGAGTATAGAAGACTCATAGGCAGGTTACTATACCTCACTCTCACCAGGCCAGACATATCCTACTCCTTCAGGTTCTCTGCCAATTTCTTGCTCACCCAACTGACCTCCACATGTCAACTGCCATTCGTGTGGTTAGATAGTTCTCCAGGTCAAGGTCTCTTCTACTCAGCATCTACACCAATTCACCTAAAATCTTATTGTGATGCAGATTGAGTTGCTGATGTGGAAACCAGAAAATCAATCACTGGATATTGTGTGTTTCTTGGTGATTCTCTGGTAGCATGGCGATCCAAGAAGCAAACCACTGTATCTCGTTCCTCAGCCGAGTCAGAATACCGGGCTATGGCTTCACTTGTCTGTGAGCTTCTTTGGTTCAAGAAGCTACTCACTGACTTTGATATTAATCACTCTCAATCGGCCCTTCTTTACTGTGATAATGTAGCGGCCATGCACATTGCCTCAAATCTTGTGTTCCATGAACGCACCAAACATATTGAGATTGACTGTCACCTTGTCCGGGAGTGGTTGTATAAAGGTCTCTTCAAAATATTCTACCTGAAAACCGAGGATCAACTTGCAGATTTGTTTACCAAAGCGCTTGGCTCAAAGGCTTTCCTTCATCTGCTATGCAAGATGGGAATTAAAAATATTTATTCCCATCTTGAGGGGGGCTATTGAATATACATGCATGTATATTGCATGCCATACATAATCGTCTCCTTCCTTTTATATCATTAGGGTTCTTATGTAGTTTATTCAACTCCTTTTAATTGCTTTCTAGTCTTTGCTGTTTAGGGTTAGGGTTACTGCATGTGTATATATAAACACATGCATAACCAGTTATTTCAATCATCGAATATATACAAAAACAACTCAAAGCCCTAATTGGTTTTTTGTTATTTACGGGAGATTAATTCTTCTCCCTTCCAGTTTATTATTCTACATCCGTCCAATACATGTGATACAGTATACATAATTATGAAAAAATAATTAAAATAAATATTTTCCGGATCCGGTGCAATACTTAAACACCCCTAGCAACGTCCTCTAAACACTTGAAGGATCATTTAGATCATTAGATGCAAAGCTACTTTATGTGCGGCACAGTATTCGGCCCAGGCCCAACTCATTTCAGCCAACTTTGTACAGGGTAAGTATACAACTCGTCTTTCATTTACCTCACTCCTTTAACTTATAGTAATAAAAAAAAAAGTTAGTATCCACGTCTATTGGAGCGATTTTCAGATTGTGCTGGCGACAGTGATCGGAGAGGTACGATGGTTGTTGAAGAAGATGAAAAGGCTAATGAACGTAACATTCTTTTATTGACCGCGATGTGACCAGTAGATTGTGTTAAAATAACTTCAACATAAGCTATTTTTGATATAATTACATATATACTACATATTTTTTAATTTAATGTTTTTATATTTAAGTTAATAATTATTTTTATAATTAAATAAATCAAAATATTATGTATATTTTTTTATATAATATTTTTATAATAATTATTTAAATTTAATAAATTATATTTATAGTACAATCTACAATAGCAATTCAATGCATATTTTTCAAGTGTCCTTCCTCTTAGCTCTTCTTAATTAAATTTGCACACTCACGTCGTATAAATACTTTTATGTTCTTTTTATTATTTTATAAAAGACAAGATCTTTTTTATTTTTGGATAAAGGTCGCAAGATCTTATTTCTATGAAACGAAAAGACTGTCACATTAAAAAAAAAAGTAGAATAAATCACTAAAATCGAGATTTTTTTTTTTTAAAAAATTATTTTTATTTTTGTATTAAGAATCTTTTTTTGTAATTTTTTTTATCAAACTTTTACAAAAGATAGAGTCCTAGTTTTCGAAAACAGAATGATTATAAAAAAAAAAAGTATTGTGAATTACTAAAATTGAGGTTATCTTTATAAAAATATTTTTACCTTTGTTTTTGTATTAAGTGGGGTTTTAGAAAAAAATATCCAACCAATATAAGGAAGATAATTGGAGAACAAAAATAGTCAATTGCATGCATTGTGCAATATTGAAAACCAAAGAAATAAAAAAAAATTATTACAAGCACCACCTTTGATTTTGACTTTGTTAGAAATAAAAAAACATTTTTGGATATAATTTGTTATCTGAAATTCCTTTTGCTATTGAAATCATGACTCTTCCCACATGTACGAGAATAGTCATTGTGAGTTTGACGATTGAGGATTTCGATCCTTTTTTGTTTTTGCTAAATTATTACTTACAAATCATGTGAACGCGTTGGGTTGCATACTTGCTTGTAATCATTTTATAGAAGAAAATCAGATAATTTTTTGTTTAAAAGAAAGAAATTGATTTTATTGATTCAATAAATTTAATTGCACTTAATTTAATATAATACTATTGCAATGATGTATAATCAAGTCGAAAACAAAATTTTATTACAAATAAAACGATGATAGAATATTAGAATTACACAAACCAAATCAAAAAGAAAATCAAAATTGAAAGTAATCATTCAACATGTGAACAATAAATAAATTACAATAGGGTTAAATTAATTAATACACTCATTTCAACTTTTTAACTAGACAAAGAACCACTTGTTAACATATTGACTAAAACTCTCCTAATAATTTTTTATTGAATTCAACTTATAAGTCTTGTACAAAATAAGTAATCTCATGAATAAAGTTGTACAGTAATAAAATAAAATGTGAAAACTTAATATAAAAATTGAAAGACTTTTTTAGGTACAAAAGATTGATACTATTATTTTTATTTTTTGACTAAAAATTAAAAAATATAAATACATATTTTTAAGTTACAAAGTAAAATATTTATAAATAAAGTTAAAATTTAAATAGATAATTTAAAAATAAAATTGTAATTTAAAATTATTTTTTTATTTTTTTATTTTTGTGTGTGTCAACTAGATACATCTCAAAACTATTATTATAAGAGAAAGATAGTATAATTATAATAATAAACTAATAAAGCTTATTAAATAAATATCATTTCAGATATTTGAAATTTTGAAATGAAATTACCACTTCACCTTTACAAAGAAATATAATGAGTGTAGTAGCATTAGTGGTGTAGTAATATTTTAAAGTACAATTAGTCAATAAGTCATTTTTAATTGTAAAGGGTTAACTTGTAGTATTCCACTTCGAGCTAAGGGCGTGTTTGGCAAAATGTCTTCCAAACAATTTGACTTTTTGGACCAATTCAAGCAAGCACCGATTTCGATTTCAGACTTATTCAAGGGCTATTTTAGTAATTTCATCTCCACCAGCGGAGCTCTAATCCGCGTCGAAGACTTGAAAAATGTGAGAACAAAAAAAAATAAAAAATAAAAAATAAAAATAAAAATAAAATCAGCCGTTACAACTTGACGAATACACAGAGCGTGTAGAAAAAGAGAGAGAGAGAGAGAGGAGATGCAGTGAAGTCAAAAGCTCGAAGCTTTCCATCGGACTAGCTACCGTTATCCTCCCTCGGTTTATCAGCCGTCTCCGTGAGTTTATTTCCAGCTCATCTCTCTCTCTGTCCGTTTATTATTTGTTTCTGGGTTTTTCGAGCTGTTAATTTGGGGGTTGAAACGATGGGAGAAAATTCCGACGAGCTTTCCGGCGAGAAAATTAGGGACAGCCCACCTCCGAAAATGGAGTTCCGAGAAATGGGCATCGATTTTCTCGGCGAGAAAAATAATTCGCCGGCCGATAAATTAACAACAATCGGCGGTTTCGACGAAATATCCGCTTCGCAGCCGCAGCGGGATTTGAATTTCAGCTCGCAGGAGCTTACCCTCAGCTACCTCTGCGAGAATTCGAAGCTCGGATTCCCCGAAAAGGACGGTTCGGGTCAAACCCAAACCCTCGTCAATGCTCTAAGTGGTAAGTACAAGGGCAAAGAAGTAGTGGATCAAAACGAAGAGGAGGAGGGTAATAACGACATATGGGTGGAGAGGGATTTCCTTCAGCTGAACGAGACCAACAGGATGAACTCGTCCAAGAGGGAGTTCACCTCCGAAAACATCGAACCCAACGGAGGGGAAAACAGAGAGAAGAAGCCAAAGGTCGAGTCTTTGAACCTATCCTTGGCCCTGCCAGATGTCTCCCTCTCGTTGGCCGGCTCCAACCGCGTTCCCAATGGAGACCTCCCGTCTCGTCTGAGGCCGAGCCGGAGCTTACAGTCGACGGGGCCCTCTTTTAACAACAACACGCAGACAACTTACTCGAATGATTTCACAGCCGCCTCTCTTTCCTACTCGTATTCCCACCAATTCTCCCACAACGCCAGCTGTTCTCTCACCCGGAACTCGACCGAGAACTACGACTACTCGGGTGGAAGCCACAGGAGGGACTGCGACCAGATTTGGAACTGTGGGGAAGGGACCAATGGGTCGGTCCACAGCAGATTCCGACCCGTTGGGGATGGGACTGTTGCTTTGTCCAATGGGTTTGGGGCGGTTAATCGAAATGGATTCAATAAGGATTCGTGCAATAATAACAACAATAGTCTTCATAGGACCACGAGCTCGGATAATATTTCTTTTTTCCCCTCCGAGCTGCAAGCGAAGCCGAGAATGGATTCAGAAGATGTGGACGTGGTGAAAGCCCGTGGCTTTTCGACTCCCGAGAGGATACTGAGGGAGATCGTCTCTGAGTCTGTTCCTGTTATGGCCCAAATAATCCAGGATCTCACAAAAGAAACGGTTGAGTCCGTCAAGGCCCACTTGAAGAGCATCGTGGATAATAATTCATCAGAGACGAGAGATGATGAGTTGTCAGGCCTACAGAGGAGGCTCGAACGAAGGTCAGACCTGACACGTGAGACCCTCGCCAAGTGCCAGAGGAACCAACTGGAAATCATGGTGGCTATTAAAATGGGCCTTGGGAGCTTCCTCAAGAACCAGGTCTCGCCAGAGGAGCTGTCGGATATTTTCCTGCTCGAGAGGTGCCGGAATATAAACTGCAGGAGAATGTTACCGGTGGACGACTGTGACTGCAAGATTTGCTCGACTAAAAAAGGGTTTTGCAGCGAGTGTATGTGCCCCGTGTGTCTGAACTTCGACTGTGCCAACAACACTTGCAGTTGGGTAGGGTGTGATGCGTGTTCACACTGGTGTCATGCGGCTTGCGGGCTTAAAAAGAATCTCATAAGGCCGAGCCCTTGTTTGAAAAACGGGTCTTCTTCTTTGTCTCTAGGAGGGACTGAAATGCAATTTCACTGCCTGGGCTGTGGGCATGCTTCGGAGATGTTTGGGTTCGTTAAGGAGGTTTTTATGTCCTGTGCTAAGGAATGGAGTCCAGAGAATCTGATGAAGGAGTTGGACTGTGTTGGGAAGGTGTTCGGAGGGAGTGAGGACAGGAAAGGGAAGGAGTTGGGTTTGAAGGCTGTGGAGATGCTTGGGAAGCTGAGTAACAAGATGATGAGTCCTCTGGAAGTTTGCGATTCCATCTTTCGATTTTTCAACTGTGAGTTTTTTTTTTCGTTACTGTTTTTTTATTACTTCATGTGAGTTAAATGTGGTTGTGCTTGGAACATAGGTGTACGGACTTGTTTCCACTCCAATTTCCGATTTCTGCGTTGATAATGAATTTTGACTTTGGAGAAGTTATTGAATTTCTGTTTGAAAAAATATAGTAAAATGTTTGGTAAGTCATTTAATGGTGAATGTACTGTGATTTTATTTTCTTAATAGTCGAATGGTAATGCTTTGCCTTGAGTAGATCTTACGTTGAAATAAGAAATCTGAATTGGAAGGAAATTAGTGAGGATATCACTTGTTATTATGGTTTACCTATATCAATAGTGTTTCCTCCAAAGTTTTAAAATATTCATGTACTTGTTGTGTACTTCAGCAGCTGCATGAAGTTGGATCATATTATCGTGGGGCTTTAATAATCAATAATAGTTCAGTATAGCGGGTTTTAGTATTAAGCGTATTTAGAAACAAATTGTCACCAAATTGTGAGTAGTATCCTTACATGGACTTTCTCATTTTTTTAAGTTCTTTTGTCATTTTCAATGAGTTTTGATGTTTTGTCTACAATGCACAGCTACACATAATTACTTGGACATTGGTCCCTCGAGCACTCCTTCAAAAGAATCGACGGGTCAAGCTGCTTTCGGAAAAGACGCTTCTTCCCTCACTCCAAAACCGTCCTTCTACAACACCAACTCTTCAAACGGGCCCACCTCTTTTGATCTCTATCACAATGACATCAAAGTTCCTATCAACAGCGAGAAAATAATAGAGGACGAATGGTCGGTCAAGCCCGCCCCGAAAAAGGCCGGCCTTGACAGCCTGGAAAGCCTCGTCCGGATTAAGGAGGCCGAGGCCCGGATGTTTCAGGGCCGGGCCGATGAGGCCCGAACAGAGATAGAGAGCTACAGGCGGATGGTGAGGCTGCAGATGGAGAAGCTGGAGGAAGAGTATGGAGAGAAGCTGGCAAAGCTATCCCTGCAGGAGACAGAGGAGAGGAGGAGGAAAAAGGCAGAGGAGCTGAAGTTGCTGGAGAATTCGCACTGCGATTATTACAAGATGAAGATAAGGATGCAGTCGGAGATTTCGGGCTTGCTGAAGAGGATGGAAGCGACGAAGCAGCAGTTGGTCTGATTTATTATATGTGTAGTGTTGTTATAGACTTGGTTTGCTATTTTGTTATATGCTGTGTTGTTTTGGATTTGGAAAATATGTGTTTCGTGGTGTTTTTTTCTCTTTGATTTTGGATTCCGGTTGTATGTTTGCTTTTGGTTTGTTTGGTACTGGCTAGGCATAGACATGTTTGGAGTGTGGAGATTCATCTTTGAGGGGGGAAATGGCCCTTCTTTTTTAAGTGCTTAGAAGGTTTTTTGTCATCAAGATTCAAGAGTACATGAATCTAACAGGTTTGGTTTGTATATTCCCTTGAACGAATTCTCGTCCAGGTTTGGTTCGATGTTGTACAACAATATCCTATTTTATTTCTCGATTCAATAGAAGCCCAAAGGTTTGGTTTGATGTGGTATATTGTATTACCAGCCTCTATGTGCTCACTGCCCACACCATAACTATAGGCAAATAACTTCTTTATAATTTAACAACTCGAAATTAATCCAGGATGCAAGGTTATAAACTGCCTACTACATTGTGAAAACATGGCACCGATTCATTTATTCATCCGAAAAACATCTTATGTGGAAAGCCTGAGTAGGATCGGGGCTGCAATTCTCGGTTGAGGAGACCCTTAACAGACTTCTACCAGCAGTGAAGTTGCGGAAAGGGCGTTTCACGGGAGGTAATACCAAACCCGATTGCTTGTCCATTGATAGTAGCTTCCCGCACTTGCTGCGAGGGTTACAATCTTGACCAATTTAGTGTAGATACTAGAATATAACTTCATTATTTAAGAAGAACATAGCAAGAAAGGAGGGTTAAACAAACAACAATCTCACCTGCACACTTTTACGAACAGTGATTGGTAGGTGCAAACCCAGTACTGCATCATCAAACGCGCATAAAACATGTTTTTTATTAAATAAAAAAATTAACGATCATTAATATTGGGGTAGTACCAGCAGGGATTGCAATGCGCGTTCGGGATTGGCACAAACAAAGTATTGTAGAGCCACAGACGCGTGTTCCTGCAGTGGTGCATTTATGAGACGTAATATTTTTCAGTATCTAAAGTGTACACAGAGCCGGTGGATGTTATTGCTTAGAGTGAGAGAGGGAGAGTAAAGTAATTCAATAAGTAGTCTTACCGAAACATGCCTAAATACACGATGTGTTGAAAAACCCCGTGCATGCAAGTAGTTGCCACCCTTCACAAGAAATCCAGTACTCAAACATCAGCTGTAGGTAATAAAATAAAGCTACACTAAGAAAACATTCTAGAATCGGCATTCTTGTTACAAAATTCTACCTGAACAAAACTCGAAAAATCAAGATCCTTATGACCCCTTTTAGTAATAACTATGGGACTATCCAATCTTTTAGCAAAACAAAACTTAGATCTCATTCTATGTACAACTAGAGCTGGCAATTCTAGGCCCAGACCAAGAATAAGTGGACTCGGGCTCAAGTTTCATTGGTTAAATAATGGCCAACCAGTCCCAATGGGCCCATGCGCTGGGGCAGCCTGGTTTACATGATGGGCACTGCCTAAAATACGGCCGTAGAAATTTTGACACGCATGCGGCTCGATTTTAAGGCTTGTCCCCAGTCTGGCTTATTGCCAGCTCTATGGCTAAGAGAAAAGACATCTTTAAGGCAAAAAACAGAAAATATGCTAAAAATCTCTCAATAATACCATTGAGGACTGAAGGAAACAGCAAAAAAAAAAAGCAAACTGAATTATATAATTGACTAAATCTAAATCACCTCATCAGGCGAAAAGAAAGCCACTGCATCAGGATCCATGGACCCCGCTGTGTGTAGTGATACCACCGCTCTAAAAACAGAAGGCAAAAGCAGCTCAATCACAGCGGCTTCTTTATCCCCATCGTGGATGGTTACCGAACTTTGTCCCCACTTGCTTGTGCTTGAAAAGCTATTATGATCTTTTGATGATGACTCGGTGGGGCTTTCGTCTGCAGACGAGGACAAAGATGATGCCCGTTTTAACCAATCCAACCGTTGATAAGTAAATGTTTGCAGAGTGGGAATCTCTTTCTCTAGATTTGATAAGATAGCATTCAATGTTTCCTGGTCATTTATCTCTTCTTGAGATGTTGGCTGGGGACTACAGTGTTTCTTTGTAGCTGGTTCTACACCTGAGTCATCGGCAAGGTGTGGGAAAAATCGTCTTTTTTGATCCGTAAATGCCTTGAGTGCAAGTCTGCAAAGTTAGGGAAAAAATAAATATGAAATGGGCCATTGTTACACAAATACATGTTTGTGTTAGGTTTCACAATACCGGACTCAGAATTGGGAATCCGAAAACCTTTTTGTGCTGAGGAGTTGGATTTTCAATTTCGAACCAACATCATTTTAAACCTAACCTTTTCCTATTCGCACATACATCAATGCTATCTCATTATCCTGTATAACTACATACAATTAAAAACAAAATATTGATACAACATCATCCAAGCTTCAATGTTTTAGGCATGATTTAACAACTGCATACAAAGTAATAATACAACATTGTCCACTTTTCACACATGATTTGACATTTGCATACAACCTAATAATGTTGCATCATCTACTTTCAATACATGTTTTAAAGAACTTTAAAATTTAAATCACGCAACAAACAAAGATTCTGATTATAAACAATACTCTCAATGCCCAAGATTTGAAAGCCATCCCAATGAAGCTTGGTCCAAACATTATTATGTATATAAACATTATTCTTTTTTTGGATGTTTTACCTTTTCAGTTTAAAATACAATTTTACTCCTTTATTCACCTTCTTTTTAAACTTTAATTACAACTACTTTACTTTTAACTTTAAAATGCATTTATACCCCTTACTTTTGGGTCAAATAGTCAAAAATTATATTTTTCTTAGTATATGAGCCCCTGTCCCAGACTCCCAGTGCATATATTTCTGAGACAAAGAGAGTACGAAAGGTGATGTTTGAATATCAAGAACTATTATCAAAGAATCGTCTTAAAATACTCCATAATAACTATGCTATTTTATTATTACCTGCACAATATGGTTGTCAAATTGTAGATATCACTATATCAGAGAGATGATTAATTTGAGTATTACTCATCGAAAATAAATAAAAAGGATAGTGGCTAATTACAGTTTTGGGTGTAAAACATAACAGACAGGACAGATACAGTAGCACCTTATTAAAAACATTACAGTTTAACATTATAAACACCGAGAATTCTTGTCCAAAAGTAGCCTAATGAATCTCAACACAGAAATTTTAAGAACAAGTATCAAACAGTGTTGTGTAACAATGTCAAAATTCTACATGTATAGCTAATAGTGTTAGCTGATATATTTTGGCTTCACCGAAAGGTGTTATGGCTACAGACTAATACCTACCAGTGTATTGACATCAACCTAACATTACATTAGAAACATGCCACTGGTACAAAAAGTGCCCTTGACATCCAAATATATATGGTCACAGTAGGATGAGTTATATTAGATCAATTACATGTAACGTCCAGGCCTCTTACGTCCCGACCTTTATGGGCTGGCTCGGTTACCATGTCAATGACTGATTTTAGGAGTGATATCCTAATCCCACAAACCAACACATGTCTTTTCCAACACACTTTATCCTCATTCGTGTGCGTCTGAGGTGCTTTTCAGGGGTCACTCATCAAATGATTTTTCCGGAGCAAATACGCTTAATTTTTGAGTTTTTATGAATTGATGCCCAAAAGAAGGCATACTTTTGTTGGTATGTGTAACATATTCAATTACTTTAAACTTTTGTAGTATAATTTAGGGTTACATTGCAACTCACTATTATAATTATATAAAGGTTACAGGTTGCTGAAAATGCCATTCTGGTAGACAAGCAACATCCCACCTGGGACACAGTTAATGATTTAAGTATTTGACAACAAGTTGTTCTTTTAATGAGACCGTGTCCAGTGAAGGTTAAATATAACTAGACCATCAAAATGATCAAATAGGCCTGGACTATGGTAGCTTTGCACTAGTGCCCGACATAAGAAAAAGGATGTTCAGCCTTCACTAGGCAGCTAAAACCAACCCTTTTGGATTTTGATCCCAAACTAGTGAGCAACAGTGGTTGTAAGCTACTCTGACCAACCACACCCAGAAAGAACCACAACCATTCAAGCTGGTATGGACTAAACAAAACCTGCCTGAGAACCACAAATATCCTATGATTTCTCACATCTTTCAGCAGCCCCTAAATTCCTAATACCATTTTTCAAGGGACTTGACTGAGCTTTTTAGGTAACAGAAATCTTAATAGAGAATTCGACCCATAGTTCAATTCCAAAGCAAGTATTATTATTAACGGAAAAAAAAGTACAAGAAACACAAACCTCCAAAAATATTCCAACCTATCTTATAGATGACAAACATATCACTTCTTCAATATACTATGCCACACAATAATACTCACCACTTAAAGAGAAAAAATACCCTAACCATTTCAGGCCTAAAGCCACTTAAACATACCAAGATAATCAAAATAAATAAGACTCAAAAGCAATGAAGCATAGATCTCTAATGAATCTAAATAACATAATCTAAAAACACAAATAATAATTGTTATTGTCTCGGATTATAGATCAGCTAGAAGTTACCTTGTCCTATCAACAGCGGATGCACCAGCCTGCCCCGCAAGTTGGCGTTTCCATGCATACGCAACCACAGCACCGTCTGGACAAACCAGAGGCATATGAAGGCCCCACGAATTACTTCGTGAACGGAGAGTATCATTTAGAACACCAGACTCCTCTAGCTGTCTTCCTAAAAAACACAATGACATGTTAAAACCACACACAGAAAAAAATAAAAACATAGTCAAATACTAAGATGACAAATACAAGAACCACATGAAAATCAGAGATGAGAATTGTAATGAAATTGAGAATCAACAGCACTAGGGGTTCATACAACAAGATACATCTATTTACCGTTTCCCCCATTTTCTATCGATCAATTCAACATAATTGTAAAGTAATCGAACTATACACATATAGATACATTAGTTTGTGAGTGCACCCACCAATAGCGCGGAGGTCTTGGAGATGGCGGCGCATCAAGGATTCTTCTTTGAGGATTAAATTCAAACACTTGGCGGAGTGCTGGTGGTGAGGCTTATCCCCCACTACGAACAAGGCTCCCAGAAGCCGATCCGCGCCGAGACGCACATCGGCAATCAAACGCCCAGCCTGCCCCAGCTGCTCCAACGCCTGCGCCACCTGCTTCGGCGGCGCATCCCTTGCCGCCGCCGTTCCCTGAGCCGCCGGCAGCATTTCTTCCGGTTTATGGGTTTGGGTTTGAGATTGAAGATTCGAGCCGCTTTACTCTCTTCAACCACGATTATTTTTTAAATCATTTAATTTCAAATGTCTATATTACCCTCTCTCCTTATTCTTTACTAATAAATTTAAATTAAATATTTTTTATTTTGATAAGTTGAACATACAAAGAACACGCTCACATCAACTTGTTACATATAAGTTTTATACAATAATAACATCATCATATATAATTGAAATAAATCCACTCTCGTTCTAAACATTTTGGAATTTTTTTGTGTTCGTCACACTTAAACTACGAGCATCGTCGCAATGAATCCAACAAGAAGCACGAGTAGAGTGGAGCTATATCGAGCAGCGGGCAGAGCCTGACTCTTCTGCGCTGTTGATTGATCGGTAAAATTAGTGCAATCGAGCCCATCCCCGGGCCCGGCTTCCTTGCAGAGAGCTACAAATAGTCCGGGTGGGTATTTTCCATAAAGATTTACGTAGCTAAAAAAGGTGTCGGCGCAGTTAGTCTTGAGGTCGTTGAATTGTTCATCTATCGGGCACACCAATTCCTTCAACGGGGGGCAACATCTTTCGGGCGTGTAGTTAGGTCCCTTGCACCGGCTCGTGATAATCGTGTAGTTCATGCTCTCAAAGTCCACGGTGCATGCTGTAAATAATCGTTACAAACGTTAAAATCTAATAACAGGTCGAACTGATAAAAAAAAGTTTGACAGCTTCATATTTATATTAATGGATCGAATATATTCTTTAATACTTTACCTGATCTCTGCTGCAGGAGGGCACGACCTATTGATCCGTGTGGCTCAAGAACATCATCTATTCACACACACAAGAAAATTATCCATGTGACCTATTTTTTTTCTTTGTTCAATGTAAAAGAAGCGCGAAAGATATTATTATGTAATAAGTATGTTGAATCAGATGGGTTACTTGAAATATAGGACGAAGATGCGATGGAAGGCACGAGGAAGAAAAGAAACAAATGCAACAAGGATCTTGAGGACCCCATTGTTGCCTTCTTCGTTTCTCCTTCGGATCTCGATCGTCGATGGCCCTTTCTCTTCTCTCTTGAATATGCTAAATATCAACCCTCAATTTGTTCTTCAAGTCTTGTTTTGTTTTCTTATATCTCTTGAATCTTGATGAGATTCGTAATTTTATGCATTTTTTTTTTTAAAGTTATATGTGATTTGTTGCTACCTAGGTTTAGGGAGATATTGTGGGGGAGACAAAGGTGGATGATAAATAAATGAATGAATGGCTTAAAAATTCTATGACAAACAAAAATTCGGGCAAGAAATATTTCATATTGAAGTTAAATTAAAATTTAGTATCTTTAGAAAAGTAAATTGGGGCCTACATTGTAGTTTTGGGGATTCTCAGTTGGTACTTTCTGGAAACCTGAGGGGGGCGGGTGAAATATTTCGAGATTGCAGGGGCTTTTTAATATATTGTCGTATGCACAAAAAACTGTGTGCATAAAAGATGCACGTTATTATACATACATATTCACATATGGTGTGTTATTCACACGTCCTTTTTAACCCAATAAGCCACTATAATTAAGTGGCAATGCAAGTAAAAAGGTACCCGTGTAATAACTAATGGCAAAAGAAAAATAAAATTAATTAATGCATTTAATAATTTTAAACAATATTATATGTAAAATTAATTTAATATAATTAAAGAAAACTAAATCTATTAAAAGAATAATATACTCCAAGAACATAATAATTATTAGTTATCAATACTTACACTGATTAATTATAATTTATTAGTTATAGAAAACTAATCAAAATAATAATTTTAATATGTGAAAATATTTTCAAACATGAGTTACCGAAAAATTTCTCCACTATTCTTGTGCTTCTCATTTCTAACAAAATACTGAGTACTATCTATTATGTCATTGAAAATGGTTTGATTATAACAGATATGAAACTCTTAGAATTTTAGAATATTTCTTTAATTTAAGGGTTAATTACACAACTCAATGTTTAAGAGTTTTTACAATTTGCACTTGATTTTTGTTGCCGTTTAGTACTCATGTTTTCGTTATTTACGATTTGCAACCGATTTTCGTTATTTCGTTTTTAAGGAATTTATTGGTCAGTAACCACTCAAATAATCTGTAAAATATAAACTTACCATCAACCAACTTTTAGTTAATTATAACATCTATTGTTGGCCGGGCGGAGTATAAATACTAATGAATCAATAAATTTAAATTATTTAGTGCAATATTAAATTAATATTAGATTTTTAAATTATTTTGATTAATATGTAGTTTTATAATTGTAATAAAATTAATTTTATATAATATAATTTTATTATTATTATTATTACAGAAAAAACAAGTATAATAAAGTAAAAATATCCGTTTATCCCATTGTTTGTGTATGGTCTAATTGTGTTGCTTGAGTTTTATCAAGTCTAGAGTTGGAACCCCTCCCTATTAATTTAAATTTTAATTTTTTTATAGACAAAAAAACACTTTATACTATTATATGTATCATAACTATTTTTTATATTTTATTATATTTTTTTGTCGATATATATTTCAATTGATAAAAAGTACTTTTATTGAAAATACTCACATTATACATTAATTAAATAAATGATTTATAACATAAGTTCTAATAAAATTAAATAAACTAGTACCAATGCCCGTGCGATGCACGTGATTTATTTGTTTGAAATAATCTAAAATTTTATTTAATCTTCAATTATTTATGGATTAACAAATTATTTTATTTAATAATCGAACTCTCACTTAAATTTGTAAATTCGTATTAATCTCATTATTAACCGTTATCTCAATTATGAAAATTTTATTATCTTCAAAGACTACGCATGTTTGATATAATTTATAATATGTAAGCTTCTTGGGGCATAGCTGAGTGGAAAAGTCTGTGATGATGTTGGTGTAATTCTCATGCAGAGTTCGAATCTCGTATATGACAAATTTTCATTTAAATATTATGAAGTTAGTCATTCGATGAGACCTATTGGTTATCTCTCACATGTGTCTGCTACTCGGGCGCATCCCTCGATTTATATCCTACCCGATCGAGTAGCCTCTGATCTGGTGGAAGAGGAGTTTCTCGTCTCATCCTACCCGATCGAGGAGCCTCTGATCTGGTGGAAGAGGAGTTTCTCGCTCTGCATTCAATCTCGTATATGACAACTTTTCATTGAAATATTATGAAGTTAGTCATTGGATGAGACCTATTGGCTCTCTCCCACATGTGTATGCTACTCGGGTGCATCCCTCGATTTATATCATACCCGATCGAGGAGCCTCTGATCTGGTGGAAGAGGAGTTTCTCGTCTCATCCTACCTGATCTCTCTCCCTGTGTCTGCTACTCGGGCGCATCCCTCGATTTACATCCTACCCGATCGAGGAGCCTCTGATCTGGTAGGAGAGGAGTTTCTCGTCTCATTCTACCCGATCGGGGTGCCTCTGATCTGGTGGAAGAGTAGTTTCTCGTCTCTGCATTTCTCTAGTGTCAAACGCATCCAATAAATACCTAAAACCGCTGGGGGAAAATCCAAATAAATGGAAAATAAAAATTATAAAGCTGAAAAATAAATAAAAATATAAAAAAAAATGAATTATTTGGTGAACATGAAGGAGATGAGATGGGTGAAATGCAATTATATTAATATAGCGTATGTTAACCTGCAAAACAAATTTAACATAACTGAATTAGAGATAAACTAAAAATTAAAAAAAAATCTAGTCGAATATAATTAATAACTCGACAATTTGATTCTGAAATCTCCGAAAAAATCATAATTAATAAATAAAATTAAAAAAATCGAGGAAAAAAATTGAATAAATAGAAGAACGTATACATGAATCGATTATGTTCAGAAAAATAAAAAAGGATTTATTAATTGAAATTAAATTAATATTAATTTCAATTAATAAAAAAGAATTTTGAGAAAAGAAATAAAAATTTATATATTTAAGATAATGATTAATTATTATTATTAAAAATATATAATTTCAAATTATTATTTAAAATTTATATATAATAATTTAAATATGTTTAATAATATTACTATTTATAATTTATATTATTTTTATTTATAATTTATAATGTGAACACAATATTATTATTGCTTTTCTATTGGTCCACGTGGATCCTGAAATTATATATGTATAGATGAATTATTAAGACTTATTGAAATTTTTTATAATACATTTCTAAGAATCAATTTTTTTTATTTAATTTAATTAATAGAGAAATTCCCCCAAATCAATAATTAATAATTAATCTCCTTTTTCCATTTACTCAACAAAAGAAATTGAGTAAGAAATTGAAACGCCGCAGACATTGTCATGTGTCACCGGCCAAACATCAACGATTCCGAGAAAAGAGAGTTTGTTTAATTTCTACTCCTTCCGACGTTTTTCTCCAATTCACTTTAATCGACGTTTTAACTTTTATGATTTTTTGTTTTATATTTGACGTTGTAGGATTTTTTATTTTTTTGTTCTTCATTAATTATGCTTTAATTGATAAATAAATAACATATTTTTCATTATATAAATTGAGGAAAGGGGAGAGAGAGAAGAGATTAAGAGGTAAAGTAAAATAAATAGTAGAATTAAATAAGGTTAATTTAGAAAATTATAATTATTATTAAAAATTGTGCAGAAGCTTAAATGACATTTAAAACAATAAGAGAGTATCAATTTTGAATATCTCATAATAACATTTACACTATTCAATTTAAAATTAGGCAATTAGGAGATAAAATGTAAATATACTCAATTGGCCATTTTCTTCCTAAAATTTTGTAATTAATTCGATTTTTAGGCAATATTTTCCATCTATCTTACATCCCGTCCCCAGATTTAATATTCATTTGATTTTTTTTTTAATATTGTGAATTGAACGTTTTTTATAATGACGAATATAAATACTCAAATACAAATTAAAAATTAATACTATATTGGATTCGATTGGAAATAAATTATAAAAGATGCATTGAAATTTTGGAATTTGATTTTTTTAATAGCAGTACAAATTTGAAACTTATTACTATATTTTAATGAATTAATTCATTAATTCATAGAATGTTTTATTTCTAAATTTATATATGAATAATTAATTTTTTCTTACCAAATTTAATTTATACAACACAATCATCATTACTAAACCCATATTATTATACCCTATAAATATTCTTATACTAACCGTAACGTCTTCCATCGGAGAGACGGTGAGGTCGTGAGGAGTCCACCATCGACTTCGGTAGATCTCGAAATCTGATAGGCCATGGAGCTGACAGTACCGTCGTCGGTAGATCCAGAAATCGGAAAGGCGGCGGAAGTACCGGCGTGGTTAAAACGACTGAGGGGGGAGATGTCACATCGCACCTTTGTTTGGTATGTAGTGTCTATTTGTATGGCAATGTTCGCCCTCCCTTTTTATGCTGGGTTATACCTAAAGCTTCTGCCCCTTGGATATGCATATCATCTGGTATCGCTAATGTATTTAGTTATGTTATCTTATATTTTTCTTATTTTCTACACCATTGGCTGTGAACCCGTACCCTACGTCCTCCGCCGCTCCGATAAACTATGGATCGAGTCATCAGTCGTTGTTGCTTCTTCCTGCTGGACTTTCTTTGTGAGGGACAGTGACATTTGTACAGCAATTCTAGGGCCTATTATTCTATTTAAACTTGTTCCCTTGCTTAATCTTTGGTGGGATTTCACCAATTTCAATTTTTGGGATTGCTGCTTCGCTCTACTCATCGATGCCGCTTTAGTTTATTGTCGCTCTTTCGGTGTTGTCGCTTTGATGGCGGTTACTGCTTTAGGTGTTGCTCTCCATTTCATCAAGGATGCATATCGTCAAAATTCTACTCTGAAATTCAAGAACGGAACACAGAAACATTTGGTTTGATCCAAGGAGCGAGAGCTTATTTATGGGGGGCTGTAAGTACTAATTTTAGCTATTGATTTAGTGCCTAACATTATAGGTTTGATTTGAGCTTATGGCTAAAGTTGAAATTCTAATAATACTATTATTAGTTAGCTTGTCAATGTGTACCTTGTAGACATATCGTCTATAGACAATGCAACAAAAATTATTTGCATTCAACCCATGCATATGTGCTTTCTTGTCATAACTAATTTCATCAATTATGATCAGAGCACATCACACCTCAAACCATTCTTTACAAAAACAATTTATTCAATCTTAAATTTGATGGGTTATTTCTAACGTGTTTATGAATGTGAGTGTTTTAGTTTTCAAATGTATTTTACTTCTCTGGCTTGTTGTATATATATGTTTGTTTTTATTCTGAGTTTGAACCTTTTTGTGAGATTTAGAGATGTGGGATTGCTGCTCGGCGAGACTGGTATAGTTGGTGCATTGGTGTTGACGTTGAAGGCTTGACTGAAATGTTGTTCTGAGATATTCAAGGATGATGTGAATGAATAGATTTGATCTTATCTTAATTATGGTTTTTTGTTTTGAATTGGAGGCTGAACTTAATTAATACCGGTACATATTTTTATTGAGATTGTTCTATAATTATTGTGTTTTCTTTTGGGGGTTTTACAACGATTGTTCCGTCATTTTTTTAAAACTTAAATCATGAGTTCCTGACTTGAATTTTTTAAACCTATGTTTATATTTTAGACAATTTTGATAGATATTGAACATTGTAAAACGTCAGTATATTGTTATATAATTTTGTTAAGATTAAGATTTGAATATCTTAATATATTTGCTTAGGGAGATGAATGCGGGGAGTGTGTACGATGAACTAAAAATCTGAAAGAAAGTCGTGGCTATATGATAAAGGTGCAAGAAAGTAACAAAAAAAGAAAGGAAGTAAGTAGTTGAGGGGATTATTCAGATTGATTCTTGGCCATGGAAAGCAGAGGAGGAGCAGGGGAAGAAACAAGTGTTTTTTCCTCACTATTTGTGTGTGAAGTTTGGTGGTTAGCTTTTGTAGGACTGGAACTGGAATGAGTGGTGGAAAGCTCAAGATAAATATTCCAATATCCACTGGCTTTAATTTGACTTTTATTTTGAAAATAATCTCAATTTTGAAAATAATCTCAATAATGATTTGAATTGTATTGTTACATATTTTCTGAGCTTAAATTTTAAATCCCCACTTGGGCTTTATTTTGTTATAATTAGTTGTATTATCAGAAAGCTTAGGATGTGTTATGATTTTTATGAAGGATTATTGATTGCTTACTAAATTCATTCTATTAATTAGAAAAGCTATTAACAATAATCTGTCTTAAATGTTATATCATATTAAGTACGCAGAAGAGAGATTATCAGGTAATGTCTGACTTCATAACCATTTGACTATGGATCTTTCTTAATTTGATGTCCTTTCACTTTAGGTTTTTCATTTTAAAAGTTATATTACTTTGATAAATGCATCTGCATGGATTGTTTATCTTTACTTTGTTTACTCCCATAAAATATTTAAGGTTGCCCTTATTTTCCAGCTAGAAATAGAGTTGCATGAATACTTCCATTGCAAAATCAAACTGCATGTTCTTATACGAATTAACTATTGAAACACAATTCATCAAATGTTGACTTTATATGTAGTACCTTACTTTCCCTGGTACTATACCGTTGGTGCTATATATTTTTGTGTCAAATTTCAGCCTAGTGTTGTTTATTCATAAGGTGATCATGCTTTTATTTTCTTTCCTTCAGTTGTATTTGGCTAAGAAATTAAGTAGTTAACCCTTGTCAATGAGATGTACTTTGCCATCACCATTGATCGTAAATCTGCTGGTACTGTAAGTAAACATTGAGGCTCTATTTGTGTTATCGTTTATCTGGTGGCAATCAAGTTTTCATTCATTATTAATTTCTTATCAATAATTCTTCTTCGCACTCTGTTCCATTCCTTAAGAAAGTGAAAACTGTGCAGTTTGAAATGACGCATCGCTATAAATTATTTTTAAATTCGTGTTCTAATAAAATGCTGTTTTTTTTTCTTTTGTTCTTTGTTGGTTAATGTGCGTCACTCATAACAAAGATATCTGTTTCTGATCCATGGGTTCTCTTCTATATCTTGCAGCTTATAATTGCTTGTAAAAAGGTAGGAACGAATATGAAGATCTTGTAGAGGAACATCCAGAACTGATTGTAAAGGTTAGATTCCCTTTTGTTACGTCCATGTTGTAGAAATTTCTTATTTGAATGTATTTTTTTATTAATTGGTGTTATTTATTATCTCTATTTTTTTGCTAGGTGCCTATAGTTTTCACAGGAATTACTGATGAAGATGCCCGCTAAGGTTGTGGATGGTTTATCTACTAAGGGGGCTGATAGAGATGCCTCAATTGAACAAGTCAAGAAGTTGTACGAGCTTTTCTGCGAATGTGATTGCACTATGTTAGAGGTGACAAACTCAATTTAGTTTCTGTTAGGTCTAGAAAGATGAAAAAAAGATCTATAAATCTAAGCCATGTTTTGCATCTTGCACTTTCTTGATATTTAAATATATTTTCTAAATTACAGTTCCTAAATATATGTATGTTTTATTTGTCTTATTGAGAGTTTTATCTTTCGGGCCCTAAATCAATTAATAGTATAAGATTAATGGATTTAATGAGCACTAGGTTTATGATTAGAACCAGGTTGCATTAATTCCACTATTTCTATCTTTGAAGCTCTATTCTTATAACAAATCAATCCCCTTGCTGAGACTTCTGATAATCAGCTAGTGGCTGCTGATGCAAAACTGAACTTTGATGATGATGCTGTTGCTTTCCGCCAGAAATAGGTTTTTGCTCTTCGGGACCCAGCACAAGAGGATACTTGTGAGGTATTAACCCATCACTTGACATTATATACGAGGCTAATAATTCTTTCTATAATGGATGTTTTTTTAGTGACATTTCCTTTTAATTTTAGGTTGCTGCAACAAAAGCCGACTTGAATTACATTGGAGAAATTGGTTGCATGGTTAATGGTGCTGGATTGGCTATGATGGCTACTATGTACATAATTAAATTACACGGAGGCACTCCCACCAATTTTCTCTATGTTGGGGGAAATGCCTCAGAAAACCAGGTAAATTAAATGTAGTTTGATGGGATAACTATCTATTATTTCTTAGTCTGGATTTATTTCATGATTTTGATTGATTTAGTTGAATACTGTATGTTGTACTGATCAGGTTGTGGAAGCTTTTAAAATCTTGATTTTGGATGAGAAAGTGAAGGCTATTCTCGTCAATATTTTTGGAGGAATCATGAAGTGTGATGTAATAGCAAGTGGAATTGTGAATGCTATAAAATGTGTAAAATATACTGTATACTTTATTGATAGTCTATGAATTTGCAATTTTATTTGTCATTATTAATGAGCCTAAGAAGAATAACAGCCTTAAAGAGAATATAAGTATTAATGATGAGTAGTTATTGTGATTTCAACAATAACTATAAATAACTTATCCAACAATTACAATTATGGTAAGTTACAATTAAGAATTAATGTGATTTATAAATACGAAAAGGATTTAAGAACAAATGTTCTTCTCAAAAGTCAAAACATATAATATAATTTTATAATTAAAGTCAAAATACAAATAATTAACAATGTTTTATAATCTTCAATGAAACTAAGATAACACTTTCATTTCCTCATACAACTTACTTACTATAGCATCAATATAGCATCAAGAGAAAAAAAAAAGAAAAAAAAAAGTGTTCTTTATTATAAATGTCCCCAATAAATTATTTTTAACTTTCATTTTCTCATACAACTTACTTACTATATCAAGAGAAAAAAAAAAGAAAAAAAAAGTGTTCTTTATTATAAATGTCCCCAATAAATTATTTTTTAATGTTTCCTAATGAATGATTTTTATATAAAAAAAGAAAAAAAATGCGTTGTTTATTATAAATGTTTCCCAATAAATGATTTTTAAAATGTTTCCCAATAAATGATTTTTATTAAAATAAATAGAAAATAGAGTTTTGGTTGCCTCTAGTTCGGTAACTTCTTACTTTTTATACTCTTTTGTGTGAAGATGTGGATCCCAATAAATGATTTTTATTAAAATAAATAGAAAATAGAGTTTTGGTTGCCTCTAGTTCGGTAACTTCTTACTTTTTATACTCTCTTGTGTGAAGATGTGGAGCGCGTTTCATCTTTACATAGATGAGGCTTAAGTTAGAGAGATGTTTTGTTAAGTCACTTTTTTGTCTTGCTCTTTTGTCTATATCAAGATGTGGAGCTCTCTTGTTTGAGTATATAGATGAGTATATAATAGTAACTAAAAAGTAACTATCAAAAAAGGGAAATTATGGAGATATCTTTATGGATAACAATTTTTTTCACTTATAAATATGCTAAGTTACAATTGAAAAAGGATTGAAGAACAAATATTTTCAAAACATAGAATATACTGTAATTATATAATTAAAGTCCGCACCACTAGGGTTTGGTGGGTGAGTCCTCCTCAACTTGGTTATTGTAGCTTGCAGAGAAAATGGCCAAAAAGCGTAGCGGGCCATTAGAGCTCCAGGAAGTTACCTATCTAAAATCTTCGCTGCTGTCCTCTTCGACGTAGCTGCAGTATTTTTTTTAATTTAATTAAATCAATTGTAATATCTTGAGTTCGAACTTTGTATCTTGTGTACTCAATTCAAATGTTCAACACTTATTATGAACTAAAAAAAATACAGTATTTTTTTTATCTAAGTCAATTGTTTTGAACTTTGAACCTTGTCTACTCAATTCAAATGCTAAACACTTATTATGAACTAAAAAAAACTATGGATGCTCAACTACAAGCCTAAAAAAAACAACATCCCTCTATCTAAGATTCTAGTTCGGTAACTTCTTACTTTTTATACTTTTTTGTGTGAAGATGTGGAGCGCGTTTCATCTTTACATAGATGGGGCTTAGGTTAGAGCTTTTTATACTTTTTTGTGTGAAGATGTGGAGCGCGTTTCATCTTTACATAGATGGGGCTTAGGTTAGAGAGATGTTTTGTTAAATTACTTTTTTGTCTTGCTCTTTTGTCTATATCAAGATGTGGAGCTCTCTTGTTTGAGTATATAGATGGAGCTTAGGTTAGAGGGATGTTTTGTTAAGTCTCTTTTTGTCTTGCTCTTTTGTCTATGTCTATGTCTAATTTATGCTAGTAAATGTAGATTAAGTGTCAATTTCATATACAGTACTATTATGTTCGAGGGCCGTGCTATTTGGGCATAATCTGTCCAAGGTAGAAACAATGTAATTACTATATATCTTATCTCTTATTAATACTTTAGTTAATTGTTTTAATATTAATTTTCACATATTTTTTTATATGTATATTTTTACCGTTTTTTAGGCTGTATTAAATTTTTTAGCAATCAATGCATGGTAAATTAATTATGATATATGACTTGTAATTAATTTAAAATTATCTTTTAAATTCAAATTATCTTAATTCTTACTTAAGTTATTTTAAAATTTCAAATTGTTTGATGGTTTATTTTTCAGATATAAATTTAAAAGTTTCAATTATTTGATGGTGTAGGTGTATATGTTGTAGATATATTTAATGATGAAAATTATATAATTTCAAATTATGGACATGTAGATTCATATTTTTATTTTTTAATGTGAATTAAAAAAAATTGAAAGTATAATTATGCAATATTTGTTTAGCTATAATTATTTATCTCATATCTAATGGGTTTTTATTGATTCAACTCTATCTAAAGTATTATAATATGCATGGAGTATGATGTATCTATAAATCTATAATAAATAAATAAATTATTACGTCATTTCAATTGTTTTTTTTTCAAACTGTATTGAATAATTATTCTTAATTATAAAAAATTATATTAAATTTTCAAATGTCTCGAGTATCAAACACTAGTATAATAAAAAAATCACCAAATTCCACCAAATAATTCAAATAAAATTAAAATTATGTATTGTTCTAATTTTAACAATAGATTACATCAATAATTAGTTCTTTTAATTTACATATTTAATATTTTATTTGAATAAGATAAAATTATATTATTACTATGTTGTACCCGAGAAAACGATTACCGACACGTGTCACGAATCAGACGGCCACGTCATTGAGAGAGAAAGTTAGTCAAGACAGTCATAAAGACCTTCAAAGGCACTTCAAAGAAGAAGACAAGTAGCTTGGACAGGAAAAATTGTACGGGAGAGTCAAATTCCTTTCACAGGAAAATCGTCCGGGAAGACTTCAGAGATACCAGGCAGTAAGCTGGAGCATCACGGGGAAAGGGACAGATTAAGAACTAAGGGAAATTAGTGGATATTTAATGCATCATATTAGTGGACTGGAGGTCCAATAAGAAGCCGATATGTGGGTATTAGTTGGCATAATCTAGCCATGCATGGAGTATTATATATAGAGGGTATGTAAGAGAGGAAAAAGGGACATGCAAACCTTGATTTTAATAATGAATTCTAAGTATGAATATATGAATAAAGAGGAGCCTTGAGCTTCCATGTTCTATACTTATGATTTCTGCTATAATTTAATCCTCTTGCTTTCTTACCTATAACAAATATACCATTTTGAGTTGTTTCCAAATCCCTCTGTTACCAGCAAATACTACAGACAAAGCTAAAAACAACCAAAACATACTATATTACAATAAGGTCTCTAGTATATGAAATTATATTACTACTATATTACAATAAGGTCTATGATATATCTACTTATTTTTCCATATAAAAATACAATTGTTTTTTTTTATTAAGGTTGTACAATATATTATTTTAGTTTTATTATATTGTATTATTTTAATTTGTTTTTGTATTTAATTTGATTATTTCTAATTTTTGTTTACATTTCTTTTAAGTGATACGTATATATATTATTATAAATGAATACTTATATTACTTACACGATATTCTTTTTTTCAGGAGTATCAAAGTTTGTAGGAGTATCAAAATTTGTGTTCTTTTAATGTTTTTAATTTGGAGAGCTAAATAGTTTTACAATGATTTTATCATATATTAATTTTACAATCGTAAATATAATATGGTGATAATACTTTGATTCTTTTTCCAACTGTAGATAATACTTTTGTAATTTGATTAGTATTGAGTAACCCACAAGATAATGAGCAGTAAGTATCACCCAAAATATTGGGCATCACAAGAATCAAATTAGTACTATATATTTTTGTTTTCTTTATATATATATATTTTATACATTAACTGTGATATTTTATTATTTAAAAAATTATCTTAATGTGTGAAACAATTTTTATTCGATTTGTTTTGTGTGTTAAATTTTAATCCTTATCTCTTTTCACATTTACTTTGAATTTTTGTATTTTATTTTATAAGTATTATTTTTATTTCACTTTTATACTTAAATAATTTATAATTATTATGTCAAAATTGCTTATCTATCGCGTCATTTTTTATTAATTATTTAATTTATTTAAAAAGATTTTTTTAATAATTGACGTGAAAGAGATTAATGGTCTGTTTGTTTTGGGGTGAACCAGGGTGAGGGTAAATTTTTAAATTTACCCCAGGGAAAGGTAATCGAGGTGAATCGAAGTAAATGTTTTAAATTTTGTGTTTGGATACAAAATTTTCTTACTAGGGTAATCTATTTAAATTTTGTGTTTTAAATTTTTCATTGATTCACCTCCATTCATCCCCAATTCGGGGGGTAAAAATTAGAAGGGGAATCAGTGTAAATAAATTCCCCTTCATTCACCCCGATTCACCCCGATCTACTCTGA
The DNA here is from genome assembly GCA_954870475.1 of Euphrasia confusa. NCBI lineage: Eukaryota > Viridiplantae > Streptophyta > Magnoliopsida > Lamiales > Orobanchaceae > Euphrasia > Euphrasia confusa. The sequence continues at coordinate 14,567,959 of OX940953.1, forward strand.
TTCACATTCTGTTTTTTGGTCCCAAACAAGATTAATGATTAAATTACCCTTAATTTACTCTGATTCACCCCAAAACAAACGGACCATAAAAGATGAATTTAGTAAAAATAATTTGAAAACTAGAGAAAAGTAGAATAATTAATGTGAATATTTAATTTAACATTAATGTTAGTCTTGAAAAATAAAAAGTACTCTATAATAATTAAGAACTTAAAAAAATAACGTTAAATAACCTGAATTGTTTTTATATATTTATATTTGTATAAGGGGCACTATAGTAATTTAGTTAATGAGATAAATGATTTATGAATTAAATATTCAATTTTATCTTGGCAAAATCTGCCCAACAATCATTATATTTACTAATATTACTGTATTTGCTAATGTAAGAGCATCCCCAATGGTAGGTACAATTCACATGTGGCAAGAATTGTACCTAGGTATACCATTGGGAGATGAGGTACAAATAGGAGAGAGAGAAAAGAGAGTATCAAATATTAGATACTAGGTACAATTTGTATTGTGTCTTGTTGTGTGGGTCCCACATACCAAAAAGTGAACAATTTCATCTTACACCATTGAGACATTGAGGTACAAATTGATAGTTACAAAATATATGTGATGTGTCAAGTGATGTGTCACTAAATTATGCCTATGATTGGGTATACCATTGGAGATGCTCTAATGAGACTATTCGTAATTTGCGAAACTAAATGTTCCTCAATAAATGATTTTAAATGTTCCCAACGAAAAAGTGTTCTCTATTATAAATGTTCCTGATTTTTATTGAAAAGAATAAAAAAGAAAAATAAAAAATAAAGAAGCCAAACTTATATACAATTTTATTTTTATTTTTTTTAAATGTCAATCATAAATAAAAAATATGAGATAATCTATCTTTCAAACAATGTGAACACAAAAAAATATATTATAAAAAATAGCATGTTCCCATGACATACAAAGCTATATATGTGTACTATTTAATTATATGACTTTTCTTTATTAATAATAAATATTTAATTAGATATGATAATTTAATTATTTATGATTTAAAATTGACAATTACATCATTGTGGACAATTTACTAATATTTTCTCATAAAAAATATAACCTTTAATTTGTTATATTTTTATGAATTTTACCTTAATTTTTATATCTTTAATATTTCATTTATTATATTTTATTAATTTTACTTTTATAAGATAAAGAATATTTGTTGTACCCGAGAAAATGGTCACCGACACGTGTCACGAATCAAAGGACCACGTCATCAAGAGAGAAAGTCAGCCGGTATAGTCAACGAGACCTTCAAAAGCAGATCTAAGAAGAAGATAAAGACCTTGGACAGTAAAGATTGCACGGTAGAATCAGACTCCCTTCTCAGGGGAATCGCCTGGGGAGGCTCCTGGGGTGACAGTCAACAAGCTGGGACTTCACGGGGAAAGAGGCAGATTAAGCACTAAGGGAAATTAGTGGGTTTTTAATGCTTCATATTAGTGGACTAGAGGTCCAATAAGAGGCCAAAATGTGGGCATTAGGTGGCATAATTAAGCCATGCATGGAGTATTATAAATAGAGGGAGTGAGATAGTGGAAAAGGACATGCAAACCTTGATTTTAATCATGTACTCTAAGTATGGATATTTGAATATAGAGGAGCCTTGAGCTTCCATTTCCAGTACTTATGATTTCTGCATTTAACTTCATCCTTTTGCTAGCTTACTTATAACAATTTATCATTTTGTGTTGTTTACCAAAACCCTCAATTACCAGCAAATACTACCGACAAGTACAAAAACAACCAAAACATTTGGCGCTAGAAGGATCGAGCATCAGGTATTGAAGTTGCAGAAAAGCTCGATTAAAATCAGAAATGGTGAATGAAAATGAAAACACCACGGTGTCAGGTACGTCTGGCACAAGTGGCAGGTGGCGGGCTGTGATGGGTAAGGCTGTGATGGTGGAACCCGAGGTTCCATCTCCACCTAAAAACCCAGAACCTGAGAATAAGGAACAGCCGCCGCCTACCCAGATCAGCTCCGATGAGCACAATAGCAAGCGTGCAGAGGCCGACGAGCCTACGGACAGTCAGGCAGATCAACGACAGCGCCGACTTCGGTCGCGACGTCGGAATCGCCGTCTTCATCCTTACGATGTCGGAGGGCCGTCGACGCCTATGGTTCCACCTCCGATCAGATTCGCAAGTCTTGATACTCCACAAAAAATAGACGAAGCAGTGGCAGAACTGATGTCTTTGAAATATGTGATGACAACCCCTGTGATCCCGGTGAGGGGCATGCTTGCACCCGCCGGGGAAAATCCAGGGAAGGGCCCTGAGCGAGCTAGACGCGCTCCCCGGGGAAATCGCAGAGCCCGTCGTGCTTTAGATCTAAATAAAAGAGCCGAATCAGTGGCTACTTCTACTGATCCTTATCGACAGGCAAGTAAAAGTGACATGCACGGGCAACGTGTGAACTTCTCACCGGCGAGGGCCCACAGAGCCCCCGGTGCCGATCTTGAACTGACCGATTTAAGGCAGAAGTATTCTGAACTAGAAAGGCGATTGAACGAAAATCAAATTCTCGCCGCCCCGGCAGGTCGTCATAACGATCCCTTGGCTCCCGAGGTTGAACAAGCTCCCATGCAACTGGAAATTCAGCCCATGCAAACCACTTTGTATAACGGCAAGACTGATCCAGAAGCGCATTTGAGCAGATTCAGGACATATATGTCCGGCCGGGGAGCCACAGATGCTACCCGGTGCAAGTTGTTCCCACTCACCCTGGGCGATACTCCTCACCAATGGTACGTCAGCTTACCTACACATTCTATTAAGTGTTTTGACGACTTGGTACAAAGGTTTGTATCGTATTTTGCATCCAAAGCTTCCTATATGGAGTATAGTCAGAAGCTACTTGGAGTCAAACAGGGTGAGAACGAAACTGACGAATCTTATGTGGATCGCGTGGGGGAATTACTGTTGGCGGGCGGAGAAGAGATTCCTGATAGCCTCAAACTTCACACCGTATTGGGAGGTATGAGAAGAAGCTCTAAGTTGTTTAAATCTGCAATGCTAAACTATCCCCGATCGTATGAGGATTTTAAGAGAAAAGCTGGGGCCCAAGTGGCGTACCAGCGTCTTGTTGCTAGTGGGGCACATTCCCCCGAGCAAAAGAGAAAACCTCCTTTTTCCTCCGATCGAAGGCCAAACTATATTGGCAAGAAACCAGGCCCTAGGCCAAGTGATCCACGTGTGGATGAAATCCGTGAGTTGGAAGGAAAACTCACTGCTCAGACTGGTCATACACCAGCAGATATTTTGAATATCATGGTCATGCAAAAAACTGATCTGTTGGTAAAACCACCACCAATTCTAACTCCCCCGGACAAGTTGGATCCCAACAAATGGTGTGCCTTTCATGAAAAGATTGGTCACAACACCAGCCAGTGTAGGCAACTGGTAAAACTGTTGTGGAAAATTTTTCAGGATGGGAAGCTATGGCAGTTCTTGCCCAGGCCAGGTGCTGGGGGAAATCCGCAGGGGCCTCCTCCCCGGGAAGTTCCCGCACTAGCTCCACCACCGCCCCCTGTAGCTCCAGACCCACCGAGAGTGGGCCAGATCATGATGATCGGCGGTTTGAGGCCAGTGAATGAGGAAAGCCACCGAAAGAGGAAAAGAGACTTCCAGATGTGGGAAGTTTGGTATGAAACTGCCCCGTCAAAAGAAGCAACAATCAGTGAAACGGCGGTGATAACTTTCACCCCGGAAGATCGAGCCGAGACAAAGTTCCCGAAGGATGTGCCTTTAGTGATAAAAGCAAGAATCCTCGGCCTGGACGTGTCTCGCACACTGGTAGACAATGGCGCACATCTCAATATTCTGTACAAGAAGACCCTAGATCTGATGGGGAAGCTAGCGCGCTATGTCAACCCGTGCGATATGGTGTTAAAAGGTTTTGGTGACGATGTAGTCATTCCCTACGGAGAAATCATTCTCCCGGTAGAAATGATGGACGCGAAGAATCCTGAAGTCATGATGGTTAGGAATCTTAAGTTTGTAATAGTAGATAAGGTTAGTGGCTATAATGCTTTGTTAGGCAGGCCCTTTCTGGACGCTTTTGAAGCAGTCGCCTCATCCTATTACTACTGTATCAAGTTTCCAACACCCTCCGGTGCAGTTGGCACCGTCAGGGGGGACCTAGTAATGGCTAAAAAGACTTTGATGTATTTTCGCGATCTTGATAAAACTAAAATCAGAGAAAAAGCTAACATTCCCCAAATCAATTTGGAGGAAAGCAACATAAAACAAATTGATCACATTAAAGATATCATTAAAATACCCGAGGAAGGAATGAGCTCTCCCGGGAAAAACCCGCGCGGAGAAGTTCTTCAGATCCCCTCGGATGACATGAATAAACCCCCCGAAGAAGAATCCAGTAAAGACTTAGCATCTCCTGGGGAAAAACAGCCTAAACCCAAAGCGAACTTAGAGGATTGGGGCTCGCGGGGAGGATATCAATGCAAAAAAGCACCCGTTGTAGAAATGGTTGAAACCCTGGACTCTATAATTCTAGACCCAGAGCAAACCAAAAAACAAATACTTGTGGGGTCTCATATGGAATCTACTGTCAGAAACGATCTGATAAAATTCCTAAAAGAAAATATCTCCACCTTCTCATGGTCCAGTGCGGATTTAGGAAAGATAGATCCTAAACATGCCTGCCATCGGTTGAAAATAGATCCCTGCAAAAGGCCTATTGCGCAGAAACGTAGAAAAATGGGCCCCGAGAAGTGCCAGGCACTCGCCGGGGAAGTAGATAAACTCATTGAAAATAAACTGGTCAGGAAAGCTTCGAGTGATGTCACTTGGCTTTCCAATGCGGTAATGGTGACAAAAACGGCCGGGGCATGGCGTTTGTGTATAGATTTTACAGACCTAAATAATGCTTGCCCGAAAGACCTTTTTCCCATGCCGCACATCGACCATGTGGTTGATAATTTGACAGGTCACGCGATATTCTCAACGCTGGACGCCAAGGCCGGATACCATCAAATTCCTATGCATCCGGATGACGTTGAACATACGGCTTTCTACTCAGAGAAAGGGATCTATTGCTGGGAAAGAATGCCGTTTGGCCTGAAGAATGCTGGGGCCACCTATCAAAGGTTGGTAAATCAAATGTTTTCTGAATTAATTGGTAGAACCATGGAAGTGTACATTGATGATATTATTGTAAAAAGTAAAAACGAATCAGATCATGTCAAAGACCTCGAAGAAGTTTTCAAAATTCTGGGGCATTATAATATGAAATTGAACCCCAAGAAATGTAATTTCGGAATTAAAAAAGGGATGATCCTGGGGCATGTGGTTAGCGAAGAAGGCATTGAGCCCAACCCTACCAAAGTCCAAGCTATCTTGGACATGCAAGAGCCCCGGGACGTAAAAGGCGTACAACGACTCACGGGTCGTCTCGCCGCCCTGAACAGATACATTTCTTGCTTGGGGGATAAAACTCGACCGTTCTTTGCTTCCATCAAAGGACAGGAATTTCACTGGAAAAAAGAGGCCCAACAAGCTTTTGTACGGATCAAGGAATACTTATCCCATCCGAAAGTAGTTGTGGCACCTAAACCAGGAGAAAAGTTGTATTTATACCTGGCCGCCTCAGAGCATGCCATCAGTGCAGTCTTGGCAAGAGCGGAAGGAATCCAACACTTTCCGATTTATTTCGTGAGTCAAGTATTACATGAGGCAGAAATTAAATACACTCCACTGGAAAAATTAACATTTGCTTTAATAGTGTCAATAAGAAAACTCCGGGCGTACTTATTTGAGCACCCCGTCGAAGTTTTGACTGCTATGCCTTTAAGGCAAGTATTGCACCGGTCAGATATCTCCGGGAGACTCCTGCGTTGGGCGTTAGAAATTAGTCAATATGACATAACTTTCGCCCCGAGGACAGCAATTAAAGCACAAGCCCTGGCAGATTTTATTGTGGAATTAACTTTCCCTGAGAAATCCCAGAATCAAGCACGCGCCTGGCAGCTGTTCGTAGATGGATCATCTACCACCGCATGCTCGGGGGCAGGGGTGGTATTACTCAGTCCCGATGGGGACTCAGTAACCCATGCGGTAAAGTTTGAATTCCCCACATCGAATAATGAAGCAGAGTACGAAGCTCTAATTTCTGGGTTGGAATTAGCTATAGCCGTTGGGGCCAGGAAACTCCATGTGTTTATGGACTCTCAGCTAGTAGTAAACCATGTAAGTGGGGACTACGAGGCCAGAGGGGAACAAATGATAAAATACCTAAAATTGGTATGGGAACTTTGTGAAAAAATCCCTGAAGTTCTAATCGAACAAATCCCACGGGAACACAATTCACAAGCAGACGCCCTGTCAAAATTAGCATCAGCTGAGGGATCAGCAGACTTCTCAAATATTGTGTTGACAAAATTAATGTCCCCGTCAATAGAACAAAGAGAAATGCAAATGCAAATTCTCACTGGGGCCGGAGAAGACTGGCGGATTCCCATTCAACGGTACATAGATACCGGGGAAGTACCAGCAGATAAAACCGAAGCAAAACAACTTCGCTCCCGAGCGGCAAAGTATACTTTAATAGATACACAACTATACCGAAGAAGTTATTCCCTTCCACTACTAAAATGTGTGTCGAAGGAAGAAGGATTTAAAATCCTGGAAGAAATACACGAGGGTGTGTGTGGAAACCATGCGGGGGGAAGATCCCTAGCACACAAAACCATGGGGCAAGGATTTTACTGGCCAAGCCTGAGAAAGGACGCAGTCGGATACGCACGTAAATGTGTCAAATGCCAGACGCATGGGCCTAACATCCGTATTTCCCCAGAAGCCCTGAAATCCATTTACAGCCCGTGGCCATTTGCTCGGTGGGGTATCGATCTGATCGGACCACTGGCAACCGCACGGGGCGGAGTAAAATATGCGATTGTAGCAGTCGACTATTTTACTAAGTGGGTCGAAGCAGAACCATTGAACAAAATTGATCAACCGCAGGTTATCAAGTTCATATGGAAAAACATTATATGTCGATTTGGTTTGCCCGAGTCAATCATTTCCGACAACGGAAAACAATTCGATGGGGCTGAGGTGGAAGAATTCTGTGAAAAATGGAAAATTAGAAGGCTATTCTCTACTCCTTACCACCCCCAGACGAATGGTCAGGTTGAAGCAGTGAATAAAATATTAAAACATACCATCAAATCAAAATTGGAAAGTCGCAAAGGAAAGTGGGCGGACGAACTCCCAGAGGTGCTGTGGTCATATCGTACCACAGCTAGAAATGCCACTGGAGAAACCCCCTACTCTTTGGCTTTTGGAACGGAAGCAGTAATCCCAGCGGAAATAACGGTGTTATCACACCGGACCGCTCAGGAAATTTCCCCGGAAAATGAACTAACCATCCGAAAAGAGTTGGATCTTCTTGAAGAAAGAAGGTTAGCTTCCGATTCTCTAAATGCTATGAACAAACAAAGAATTGCAAAGTTATTTAATTCAAAGGTAAAGGCGCGAGAATTCCAAGAAGGAGACTTGGTGCTGAAGAAAATCTTAGGAACGCACCAGGGAGCACTGGGGCCGAACTGGGAGGGACCGTTTAGAGTAAGCCACTGCCTCCAGAACGGAGCGTACGAGTTAGAGCTTCTCGACGGGACCAAAGATCAGTATCGGTGGAACGCGTTGCACCTAAAGAAATTTTATCATTAAAAGGTTAATCTTTGGCTTTTTGTAAAGATAGTATTTTTGTAAAACCCTTTTTATCACTTTTATAATGTTTCTCAGTATTTACCAAAAATACTAGTATGGGTTCTAAAAAGTTATATTTTGTCTGTTACAAAGGAAAAATATTACCCCGGGAAAGGAATAAATTTCCCGGTAAAAATAAGAAATATTAAGTATTCGTAGAAGAATACTAAGGTTCGGTAAAGACCCAGAAAATCTGTAGATTACGGGGCCGAACACTTCTTTCTGCGTACGGATTCAACAGAGTAAAAGAAACTCAGGAATCGCGCGGGGAGAAGATATAGGTCCGAAGAACAAACCACAGGATCGGTCAGTCTTTGTAAAAGGAGAGATGGAGGAGAAAAATGTTACTTAGAATCAGAGAGAATTCCGAGAGGTAACTAAAATCCAAAAATCACTTTTGCAAGGCAAAGAACTCACAAAGAGTCCCAACAAAGTTTTAAAAATAAAACTTGGGTGTGAGCCAAAAGTTATCTATTTACAAAGAATTACGATTCACCAAACAAGCTAAAGCAGACTTGTCAAAATTATAGATAATCATGGTAAAAAGAAACCTAAACAAAACGGTGGAAGGGCCATGAGTAAGACCCAAAGGATGATATCCAAAAATAACTTACTAAGTTATTACACACCAGCAAAATATTAAAACTTGTCCCAAGCAAAAACTGCCTCTGAAAATTCAAACAGAAAAAACAAATATTGTTTTATGGCCTTGGGCCCAAATAAGAAATAAAACATAAAAACCCCTGAGCTTTTTACACTCAGGGTAGGATTCATTTTAGCAGACTCCTAAGTTATAAAACTCAGGAGGTGGAATTACCATCACCAGGGGTTACCAGAGGATCTTTTGGCTTGCCATCCGGCCCAACACCAAGTAGATCCATACCCTCATCATCAAATTCATCATCATCAACAGGAGCATCATCAGCCAACTTTGCAGGTTCACCAGGCATAGAGAGGAGACTATATGCCGGCCACCATTTCATGTCAATTCCATGGACAACTTCCAGATCCATAAAAGGTTGAGGAACTCTGGAATCCAGAGTGCATCCCTTCATGTGATCCTTGAGGAGTTTGAGCCCATACTCTTTGGCCACATCATTCTTCTCCTTTGCTGCAGACCTAATGAGATCAGCATATGCAGTTACATAAAGGAGGTCAGTCAATACCCTGGGATTGTGAGCAGGTGAGTCCAGTAGAGTTTCAAGCTCCACAACTCTTTCCATGGACTGTGCAAAGCTATCCTGGACCTGCTTCAGTTCTTTGGTGACTTTGACCACCTCATCCTGTAGCTCTTTCTTTTCCCTGACAAAGCTGTCCTGGGCATCTTCAATCTGCTCCTCTTTTTCCTTGATGGTTTTCAAGGCTTCCTGCATCTCTGATTTCAGCTTCCCTATCTCTGCCCGTGCAGTATCTGCAACCTTCTTCCATTTATCCCTGTCCCCTGCTGCGGCTATGTAGGCTGCATTGAGCTCCTTCACTTGTGTTTCTTGACCAATGTTGGTGATGCGTAGTTTGGAAACCTCAGCTCTGAGTTTCTCAGCCATAGTATGAGCACCAGAGATGGCAACTGCACTTTGACTGGCCAGTTTTAGGGCCAGGGAAAAGGCATGCTCCTCATGGTCCATCAGGTCATTGAGCTCTGAGGTCCAGCACCTCCCAACTGCATCAATTGAATCACCAACAGGATTGCCCAGGGTAGTGACAGGGTCAATGGGGCCTTTGCCAGAGAAGAAGGGAAGAAGCACTGATGGAAGTTTTTCTTGGGAAAACCTGACCGAGAAATAAAATGTAAAGATTGAATATTTTGTAAAAATAAAAGAAAGAGTATAAAATAAATAAAAACTTACTTATCAGAAAGGATTTTATCAACTCCAAAAACAGACTGACTTGTGTCAGCACGGGGAGGTGATTCAGTCACATCAATTATACCCCCATCAAATTTCTTCCTTTTCTTATCTCCTTCAAGCTTGATTTGTAGAAGTGTGGATGACCCGGAGGGAGGCAAACCCTGACTGGGAACAACATCAGTCATCACAGTATCGGTAGAGGCCGGGGGTTCTTTGTAGGAGTCCACCACCCCCATGACCCCCAAAGAATCTGTCTCACCGCCCTGGGCGGAGACAGTTCGGGATCTGGTCCGGGAAGCTGGGGCACCCACTGTTCCGCCCCGAGTCTTTGCAGATCCTCGGCCACCTATGCTGGTTGAACTGGTTTTTGATTTGCGGGCTTTCCCCGTCTGGGATGCATCCACAAGTCCAAGTCTCGCAAACAATTTGTTATCTGCCATATCAGGAGGTTTCACTTCGAACACAGTAGAGAAAAATTCTGCACCGGGAAAAGTAAAGATATTACACCCGACAAAAATTAATGATCTTTCCCTGGGGGATATGTCCCCAGGAAATAAGACAAAAACAGAAACTATAAAAAATTACAAGACTTTACCAAAACAAGGTTGGTCTTCAACAAACGGAGGACAGAAGAGGCCTGCTGCGTCACGAATACTGTCGTCGTTAAGATACGTCGAGTCCCTCTCGGTAGCAGGAATGCACTGAGCCAAAAGATTCGCTGTAGCCAAATCCCACGGGATGCTATAGTCAGTTTTGGAGATCCGGGCACCTACAAACATAAAAACAATTTTAGATCAGTCAAAACTGTAAAAAACTTAAAAGTATAACTTACTTTCATCTTTAACGCCATAAGTTAGGGGAATTTCAATTTCTCCCTCTCGGGTCTGAGTTCTCCATCTCCCCGAGACATAAAACCATCGATCCCAACAGGTAGGATCTTTAATTTCCGGTTCCTTTATCTTCACCATATTTTTCCTGCATCGCACTGTGTAATCACCCAACAACCCTTTCTGGAAATTGACCGGGCTAAAGAACAAATGGAATTCATCCCCCGTAAGGGGTCGAGAAAATCCCACTTGTCCTAGAACCGTCAAAACCCCATACAACTGAGCCCACCCGTTCGGATGAATCTGGTGAGGGGCCACACCCCACCGGTTCAACAGGCCTGAAATTGAAGGATGCAGGGGGAACCGCAGGCCTTGATCCATCGCGTCGACGCCGATGGCCACCATGCCTGGAGGTGGACAGCAAGCGGATTCTCCCTCTTCCGGCGCATGCAAATGCACGTTGAAGGGAATCCGCCAGTCATCCCTCCAGTCGGTGAGTTCTTCCGCTGTCACCGTGCTGTCTCGGCCGTGCGCGCCCCAATCCTGGTGGTTTGGATCGGGTTGAACCGTTGTGATGGTCCTCACAGCAGGAACGTAAGGGTGGGTCGCGTCTAGTTCGTCCAGTCGGAATCCCGGCAAGGCCGGTGCCGCCGTGTCCATAAATTCTTTGTACTGACGAGCGAGCAGGACGTGAGGCTCTTCCGGTACTTTGGGGTGAACAACTTTCGTGTATTTTGGCATGATGATAGGGGTTGTAGAAAGAAATTTACACTACGAATCCAACAAACTTACACAGAAAAAATTACAGAGAGAAAATATCTTACCGATTTCTAGATCTGAAAATCGAAGGGAATTGTGAAATTTGAAATTTGAAATGGGTTAATATGTTTTGAAAAATCAAACCTGCCTCACAATTTGGATCAACGGTTGAGATCAAGGAAGGGGAAAAGAGGGCGGTTACCGATGAAAAAACGTACTCAAGTGTCTCCCCACTACCCCGTAAAACCTAGAATACTTGGCCAGGATAACGCCACGTGGCAAATATTTACTGACAAAAGACAGGTTAAGAAGAAATTCTTCTTCTATATTCTTTTATTATTTATTTAATTATCAAATTCTTGATTTATTAAGAAGATAAGTTTTCTGAGACTTATCACGATTTGCAAATAAAAAGAGTCTTTCAAAAAACAACAAAACTCTTATTCATTTCACCGGGAAATAGAACCGGGAAAACATGATTTAACAAAGAAAATACAAAATTCTTATATTATGGATAAATCTCACGGGGAAGAATATCCCCAGTCATCTTTTACAGGAAAATTTTCAGGTTCAGTATTGATCGAGCTATCTTCGGAATCAGTTCCTAGATCAATGATCTCCTCTCCATCCCTCCCAAATACTCCAATATTAAAAGACTTCTGCCCACGCAACTCCAGAAAGATGGTAGCGCCCACCGAAGCAAGACGGCGTTCACAGAACTTGTTCCAGCCCTCGCTCAGAGCAAGGCGTCGACCATCCCTCTCCACTTTAACCGTCCAGACCCGTTCAAAAGCATCTACCAAAGCAATATCCTGTCCATCAAGCTCCGGAAACTTCTGAGAAAAAGACAAAGAAAGAGGCAGCTTAGTTTTCATCGACCGATTTCTAATCCGAGAAGAAAAGCTGGTTATTTGATTCGGGTACACATCTCTGTTCCAAGTAAAAGCCATAATATGAAGTCGACTCCAGTTCAGAAGAGCCTTTAAAGGCGTAAAATTCAGAATTAAATGAAGTCTCAACCACCAACAGAAAGTCAGAATGCTATTTCCAAGACAAGTCAACCGAGAAAGACCACCATAAACTTCAGGGAAATCAAAGTTGAAAACTCTAATTTTCCTGGGGGCCTATGTTGTACCCGAGAAAATGGTCACCGACACGTGTCACGAATCAAAGGACCACGTCATCAAGAGAGAAAGTCAGCCGGTATAGTCAACGAGACCTTCAAAAGCAGATCTAAGAAGAAGATAAAGACCTTGGACAGTAAAGATTGCACGGTAGAATCAGACTCCCTTCTCAGGGGAATCGCCTGGGGAGGCTCCTGGGGTGACAGTTAACAAGCTGGGACTTCACGGGGAAAGAGACAGATTAAGCACTAAGGGAAATTAGTGGGTTTTTAATGCTTCATATTAGTGGACTAGAGGTCCAATAAGAGGCCAAAATGTGGGCATTAGGTGGCATAATTAAGCCATGCATGGAGTATTATAAATAGAGGGAGTGAGATAGTGGAAAAGGACATGCAAACCTTGATTTTAATCATGTACTCTAAGTATGGATATTTGAATATAGAGGAGCCTTGAGCTTCCATTTCCAGTACTTATGATTTCTGCATTTAACTTCATCCTTTTGCTAGCTTACTTATAACAATTTATCATTTTGTGTTGTTTACCAAAACCCTCAATTACCAGCAAATACTACCGACAAGTACAAAAACAACCAAAACAATATTAAATAATTAATTTAATTATAAATAATTTTCTTAATAATATAAAAAATAAATAACAAATTATAAATCATAAGATTTCAAATAAAAAAAATTATTCATATAAAAATATTAGTTTTTATTTTTATTTTTTAAAGTTAAAACTTTTTAAGTAATATTAATAAATTATAAACAATGAGATTTTATTCATTTATTTTAATACTAATTTAATTTTATTCAAAATATTAACACAGATTATATATTTTTAATATTTCTTATGAAATTATATATTTTTAATATTTTTTGAAATAAATAATTACAATTTTTTTAATGAAATTTAATTATCTGGAGTTGGATATTATTAATAAAAAAAACTTTTTTCAAGTTTTTAAATAAAAATTTATTTATAAGAATCGATTTTTTTTTATTAAAAGTATATCATAAAAATTAAGTTCTAATTATTATTAATAAAAATAAGTTTTTTCAAGTTTTTAAATAAAAATTTATTTATAAGAATGATTTTTGTTATTAACAGAATATCATAAAAATTAAGTTCTAATTAAATTGATGTCTTACATTATAAAATAAAATTAATTTTAGTTATTTTAAGAAATAAAAATGGACCGTTGATGTTGTTTTGGTTGTTTTTGTACTTGTCGGTAGTATTTGCTGGTAATTGAGGGTTTTGGTAAACAACACAAAATATCAATATGTTATAGGTAAGAAAGCAAGAAGATTAAGTTAAATGCAGAAATCATAAGTAAGAACATGGATGCTCAAGGCACCTCTTCATTCATATATTCATACTTAGAGTACATAGTTAAAATCAAGGTTTGCATGTGTTTTTCCACTATCTCACTCCCTCTATTTATAATACTCTATGCATGGCTTAATTCTGCCACCTAATGCCCACATTTAGGCCTCTTATTGGACCTCTACTCCACTAATATGAAGCATTAAATACCCACTAATTTCCCTTAGTGCTTAATCTGTCTCTTTCCCCGTGAAGTCCCAGCTCGTTGACTGTCATCCCAGGAGCCTCCCCAGGCGATTCCCCTGAGAGGGGACTCTGATTCTACCGTGCAATCTCTACTGTCCAATGTCCTTAATATCTTCTTAGATCTGTTTTTTAAGGTCTCGTTGACTATACCGGTTGACTTTCTCTCTTGATGACGTGGCCCTTTGATTCGTGACACGTGTCGGTCACTATTTTCTCGGGTACAACATAGGCCCCCAGGAAAATTAGAGTTTTCAACTTTGATTTCCCTGAAGTTTATGGTGGTCTTTCTCGGTTGACTTGTCTTGGAACTAGCATTCTGACTTTCTGTGGGTGGTTGAGACTTCATTTAATTCTGAATTTTACGCCTTTAAAGGCTCTTCTGAACTGGAGTCGACTTCATATTATGGCTTTTACTTGGAACAGAGATGTGTACCCGAATCAAATAACCAGCTTTTCTTCTCGGATTAGGAATCGGTCGATGAAAACTAAGCTGCCTCTTTCTTTGTCTTTTTCTCAGAAGTTTCCGGAGCTTGATGGACAGGATATTGCTTTGGTAGATGCTTTCGAACGGGTCTGGACAGTTAAAGTGGAGAAGGATGGTCGACGCCTTGCTCTGAGCGAGGGCTGGAACAAGTTCTGTGAACGCCGTCTTGCTTCAGTGGGCGCTACCATCTTTCTGGAGTTGCGTGGGCAGAAGTCTTTTAATATTGGAGTATTTGGGAGGGATGGAGAGGAGATCATTGATCTAGGAACTGATTCCGAAGATAGCTCGATCGATACTGAACCTGAAAATCTTCCTGTAAAAGATGACTGGGGATATTCTTCCCCGTGAGATTTATCCATAATATAAGAAATTTGTATTTTCTTTGTTAAATCGTGTTTTCCCGGTTCTATTTCCCGGTGAAATGAATAAAAGTTGTTGTTTTACGGAAGACTCTTTTTACTTGTAAATTGTGATAAGTATCAGAAAACTTATCTTCTTAACCAATCAAGAATTTGATAGTTAAATAAATAATAAAAGAATAAGGAAAAAGACTTTCTTCTCAACCTGTTTTTTGTCAGTAAATATTTGCCACGTGGCGTTATCCTGACCAAGTATTTTAGGTTTTACGGGGTAGTGGGGGGACACTTGAGTACGTTTTTCATTGGTAACCGCCCTCTTTTCCCCTTCCTTGATCTCAACCGTTCGATCAATTTGTGAGGCAGGGTTAATTTTTAAAACATATTAACCCATTTCAAATTTCAAATTTCACAACTCCCTTCGATTTTCAGATCTAGAAATCGGTAAGAAGTTTTTCTCTCAGTAATTTTTCCTGTGTAATTTTGTTGAATTCGTAGTGTAAATTTCCTTCTACAACCCCATCATCATGCCAAAATACACGAAGGTCGTTCACCCCAAAGTACCTGAAGAGCCTCACGTCCTGCTCGCTCGTCAGTACAAGGAATTTATGGACACGGCGGCACCGGCCTTACCGGGATTCCGACTGGACGAACTAGACGCGGCCCACCCTTACGTTCCTGCTGTGAGGACCATCACAGCGGTTCAACCCGATCCAAACCACCAGGATTGGGGCGCGCATGGCCGAGATAGCACGGTGACAGCGGAAGAACTCACCGACTGGAGGGACGACTGGCGGATTCCCTTCAACGTGCATTTGCATGCGCCGGAAGAAGGAGAATCCGCTTGCTGTCCACCTCCAGGCATGGTGGCCATCGGTGTCGACGCGATGGATCAAGGCCTGCGGTTCCCCCTGCATCCTTCAATTTCAGGCCTGTTGAACCGGTGGGGTGTGGCTCCTCATCAGATTCATCCGAACGGGTGGGCTCAGTTGTATGGGGTTTTGACGGTCCTATGACAAGTGGGATTTTCTCGACCCCTCACGGGGGATGAATTCCATTTGTTTTTTAGCCCGGTCAATTTCCAGAAAGGGTTGTTGGGTGATTACACAGTGCGATGTAGGAAAAATATGGTGAAGATAAAGGAACCAGAAATTAAAGATCCTACCTGTTGGGATCGATGGTTTTATGTCTCGGGGAGATGGAGAACTCAGACCCGAGAGGGAGAAATTGAAATTCCCCTAACTTATGGCGTTAAAGATGAAAGTAAGTTATACTTTTAAGTTTTTTACAGTTTTGACTGATCTAAAATTGTTTTTATATTTGCAGGTGCCCGAATCTCCAAAACTGACTATAGCATCCCGTGGGATTTGGCTACAGCTAATCTTTTGGCCCAGTGCATTCCTGCTACCGAGAGGGACTCGACGTATCTTAACGACGACAGTATTCGTGACGCAGCAGGCCTCTTCTGTCCTCCGTTTGTTGAAGACCAACCTTGTTTTGGTAAAGTCTTATATATTTTTTATAGTTTCTGTTTTTGTCTTATTTCCTGGGGACATACCCTCCAGGGAAAGATCATTATTTTTGTCGGGTGTAATATCTTTACTTTTCCCGGTGCAGAATTTTTCTCTACTGTGTTTGAAGTGAAACCTCCTGATATGGCGGATAACAAATTGTTTGCGAGACTTGGACTTGTGGATGCATCCCAGACGGGGAAAGCCCGCAAATCAAAAACCAGTTCAACCAGCATAGGTGGCCGAGGATCTGCAAAGACTCGGGGTGGAACAGTAGGTGCCCCAGCTTCCCGGACCAGATCCCGAACTGTCTCCGCCCAGGGCGGTGAGACAGATTCGATGGGGGTTATGGGGGTGGTGGACTCCTACAAAGAACCCCCGGCCTCTGCTGATACTGTGATGACTGATGTTGTTCCCAGTCAGGGTTTGCCTCCCTCCGGGTCATCCACACTTCTACAAATCAAGCTTGAAGGAGATAAGAAAAGGAAGAAATTTGATGGGGGTGTAATTGATGTGACTGAATCACCTCCCCGTGCTGACACAAGTCAGTCTGTTTTTGGAGTTGAGAAAATCCTCTCTGACAAGTAAGTTTTTATTTGTTTTATATTCTTTCTTTATATTTATAAACTATTCAATCTTTACACTTTATTTCTCGGTCAGGTTTTCCCAGGAAAAACTTCCATCAGTGCTCCTTCCCTTCTTCTCTGGCAAAGGCCCCATTGACCCTGTCACTACCCTGGGCAACCCTGTTGGTGATTCAATTGATGCAGTTGGGAGGTGCTGGACCTCAGAGCTCAATGACCTTATGGACCATGAGGAGCATGCCTTTTCCCTGGCCGTGAAACTGGCCAGTCAAAGTGCAGTTGCCATCTCTGGTGCTCAAACTATGGCTGAGAGGCTCAGAGCTGAGGTTTCCAAACTACGCATCACCAACATTGGTCAAGAAACACAAGTGAAGGAGCTCAATGCATCCTACATAGCCGCAGCAGGGGACAGGGATAAATGGAAGAAGGTTGCAGATACTGCACGGGCAGAGATAGGGAAGCTGAAATCAGAGATGCAGGAAGCCTTGAAAACCATCAAGGAAAAAGAAGAGCAGATTGAAGATGCCCAGGACAGCTTTGTCAGGGAAAAGAAAGAGCTACAGGATGAGGTGGTCAAAGTCACCAAAGAACTGAAGCAGGTCCAGGATAGCTTTGCACAATCCATGGAAAGAGTTGTGGATCTTGAAACTCTACTGGAATCACCTGCTCACAATCCCAGGGTATTGACTGACCTCCTTTATGTAACTGCATATGCTGATCTCATTAGGTCTGCAGCAAAGGAGAAGAATGATGTGGCCAAAGAATATGGGCTCAAACTCCTGAAGGATCACATGAAGGGATGCACTCTGGATTCCAGAGTTCCTCAACCTTTTATGGATCTGGAAGTTGTCCATGGAATTGACATGAAGTGGTGGCCATCATATAGTCTTCTCTCTATGCCTGGTGAACCTGCAAAGTTGGCTGATGATGCTCCTGTTGATGATGATGAATTTGATGATGAGGGTATGGATCTACTTGGTGTTGGGCCTGATGGCAAGCCAAAAGATCCTCTGGTAACCCCTGGTGATGGTAATTCCACCTCCTGAGTTTTATAACTTAGGAGTCTGCTAAAATGAATCCTACCCTGAGTGTAAAAAGCTCAGGGGTTTTAATGTTTTATTTCTTATTTGGGCCTGAGGCCATAAGACAATATTTGTTATTTCTGTTTGAATTTCAGAGGCAGTTTTTGCCTGGGACAAGTTTAAATATTTTGCTGGTGTGTAATAACTTAGTAAGTTATTTTTGGATATTATCCTTTGGGTCTTACTCATGGCCCTTCCACCGTTTTGTTAAGGTTTCTTTTTACCATAATTATCTATAATTTTGACAAGTCAGCTTTAGCTTGTTTGGTGAATCGTAATTCTTTATAAATAGATAACTTTTGGCTCACACCCAAGTTTTACTTTAAAAACTTTGTTGGGACTCTTTGTGAGTTCTTTGTCTTGCAAAAGTGATTTTTGGATTTTAGTTACCTCTCGGAATTCTCTCTGATTCTAAGTAACATTTTTCTCCTCCATCTCTCCTTTTACAAAGACTGACCGATCCTGTGGTTTGTTCTTTATGAATACCTCTTAGGATTTTCTTCGGACCTATATCTTCTCCCCGCGCGATTCTTGAGTTTCTTTTACTCTGTTGAATCCGTACGCAGAAAGAAGTGTTCGGCCCCATAATCTACAGATTTTTGGGTCTTTACCGAACCTTAGTATTCTTCTGTGAATACTCAATATTTATGTTTCACCGGGAAATTTATTTCTTTCCCGGGGTAATATTTTTCCTTTGTAACAGACAAAATATAACTTTTCAGAATTCATACAAGTATTTTTGGTAAATACTGAGAAACATTATAAAAGTGATAAAAGGATTTTACAAAAATAATATCTTTACAAAAATCCAAAGATTAACCTTTTAATGATAAAATTTCTTTAGGTGCAACGCATTCCACCGATACTGATCTTTGGTCCCGTCGAGAAGCTCTAACTCGTACGCTCCGTTCTGGAGGCAGTGGCTTACTCTAAACGGTCCCTCCCAGTTCGGCCCCAGTGCTCCCTGGTGCGTTCCTAAGATTTTCTTCAGCACCAAGTCTCCTTCTTGGAATTCTCGCGCCTTTACTTTTGAATTAAATAATTTTGCAATTCTTTGTTTGTTCATAGCATTTAGAGAATCGGAAGCTAACCTTCTTTCTTCAAGAAGATCCAACTCTTTTCGGATGGTTAGTTCATTTTCCGGGGAAATTTCCTGAGCGGTCCGGTGTGATAACACCGTTATTTCCGCTGGGATTACCGCTTCCGTTCCAAAAGCCAAAGAGTAGGGGGTTTCTCCAGTGGCATTTCTAGCTGTGGTACGATATGACCATAGAACCTCTGGAAGTTCATCCGCCCACTTTCCTTTGCGACTTTCCAATTTAGATTTGATGGTATGTTTTAATATTTTATTCACTGCTTCAACCTGACAATTCGTCTGGGGGTGGTAAGGAGTAGAGAATAGCCTTCTAATTTTCCATTTTTCACAGAATTCTTCCACCTCAGCCCCATCGAATTGTTTTCCGTTGTCGGAAATGATTGTCTCGGGCAAACCAAATCGACATATAATGTTTTTCCATATGAACTTGATAACCTGCGGTTGATCAATTTTGTTCAATGGTTCTGCTTCGACCCACTTAGTAAAATAGTCGACTGCTACAATCGCATATTTTACTCCGCCCCGTGCGGTTGCCAGTGGTCCGATCAAATCGATACCCCACCGAGCAAATGGCCACGGGCTGTAAATGGATTTCAGGGCTTCTGGGGAAATACGGATGTTAGGCCCATGCGTCTGGCATTTAACACATTTACGTGCATATCCGACTGCGTCCTTTCTCAGGCTTGGCCAATAAAATCCTTGCCCCATGGTTTTGTGTGCTAGGGATCTTCCCCCCGCATGGTTTCCACACACACCCTCGTGTATTTCTTCCAGGATTTTAAATCCTTCTTCCTTCGACACACATTTTAGTAATGGAAGGGAATAACTTCTTCGGTATAGTTGTGTATCTATTAAAGTGTACTTTGCCGCTCGGGAGCGAAGTTGTTTTGCTTCGGTTTTATCTGCTGGTACTTCCCCGGTATCTATGTACCGTTGAATGAGAATCCGCCAGTCTTCTCCGGCCCCAGTGAGTATTTGCATTTGCATTTCTCTTTGTTCTATTGACGGGGACATTAATTTTGTCAACACAATATTTGAGAAGTCTGCTGATCCCTCAGCTGATGCTAATTTTGACAGGGCGTCTGCTTGTGAATTGTGTTCCCGTGGGATTTGTTCGATTAGAACTTCAGGGATTTTTTCACAAAGTTCCCATACAAATTTTAGGTATTTTATCATTTGTTCCCCTCTGGCCTCGTAGTCCCCACTTACATGGTTTACTACTAGCTGAGAGTCCATAAACACATGGAGTTTTCTGGCCCCAACGGCTATAGCTAATTCCAACCCAGAAATGAGAGCTTCGTACTCTGCTTCATTGTTCGATGTGGGGAATTCAAACTTTACCGCATGGGTTACTGAGTCCCCATCGGGACTGAGTAATACCACCCCTGCCCCCGAGCACGCGGTGGTAGATGATCCATCTACGAACAACTGCCAGGCGCGTGCTTGATTCTGGGATTTCTCAGGGAAAGTTAATTCCACAATAAAATCTGCCAGGGCTTGTGCTTTAATTGCTGTCCTCGGGGCGAAAGTTATGTCATATTGACTAATTTCTAACGCCCGACGCAGGAGTCTCCCGGAGATATCTGACCGGTGCAATACTTGCCTTAAAGGCATAGTAGTCAAAACTTCGACGGGGTGCTCGAATAAGTACGCCCGGAGTTTTCTTATTGATACTATTAAAGCAAATGTTAATTTTTCCAGTGGAGTGTATTTAATTTCTGCCTCATGTAATACTTGACTCACGAAATAAATCGGAATGTGTTGGATTCCTTCTGCTCTTGCCAAGACTGCACTGATGGCATGCTCTGAGGCGGCCAGGTATAAATACAACTTTTCTCCTGGTTTAGGTGCCACAACTACTTTCGGATGGGATAAGTATTCCTTTATCCGTACAAAAGCTTGTTGGGCCTCTTTTTTCCAGTGAAATTTCTGTCCTTTGATGGAAGCAAAGAACGGTCGAGTTTTATCTCCCAGGCAAGAAATGTATCTGTTCAGGGCGGCGAGTTGACCCGTGAGTCGTTGTACGCCTTTTACGTCCCGGGGCTCTTGCATGTCCAAGATAGCTTGGACTTTGGTAGGGTTGGGCTCAATGCCTTCCTCGCTAACCACATGCCCCAGGATCATCCCTTTTTTAATTCCGAAATTACATTTCTTGGGGTTCAATTTCATATTATAATGCCCCAGAATTTTGAAAACTTCTTCGAGGTCTTTGACATGATCTGATTCGTTTTTACTTTTTACAATAATATCATCAATGTACACTTCCATGGTTCTACCAATTAATTCAGAAAACATTTGGTTTACCAACCTTTGATAGGTGGCCCCAGCATTCTTCAGGCCAAACGGCATTATTTCCCAGCAATAGATCCCTTTCTCTGAGTAGAAAGCCGTATGTTCAACGTCATCCGGATGCATAGGAATTTGGTGGTATCCAGCCTTGGCGTCCAGTGTTGAGAATATCGCGTGACCTGTCAAGTTATCAACCACATGGTCGATATGCGGCATGGGAAAAAGATCTTTTGGGCAAGCATTATTTAGGTCTGTGAAATCTATACACAAACGCCATGCCCAAGCAGTTTTTGTCACCATTACCGCATTGGAAAGCCAAGTGACATCACTCGAAGCTTTCCTGACCAGTTTATTTTCAATTAGTTTATCTACTTCCCCGGCGAGTGCCTGGCACTTCTCGGGGCCCATCTTTCTACGTTTCTGCGCAATAGGCCTTTTGCAGGGATCTATTTTCAACCGATGGCAGACATGTTTAGGATCTATCTTTCCTAAATCCGCACTGGACCATGAGAAAGTGGAGATATTCTCTTTTAGGAATTTTATCAGGTCGTTTCTGACAGTGGATTCCATATGAGACCCTACAAGTATTTGTTTTTCGGTTTGCTCTGGGTCTATAATTATAGAGTCCAGGGTTTCAACCATTTCTATAACGGGTGCTTTTTTGTATTGATATCCTCCCCGCGAGCCCCAATCCTCTAGGTTTGCTTTGGGTTTAGGCTGTTTTTCCCCAGGAGATGCTAAGTCCTTCCTGGGCTCTTCTTCGGGGGGTTTATTCATATCATCCGAGGGGATCTGAAGAACTTCCCCGCGCGGGTTTTTCCTGGGGGAGCTCATTCCTTCCTCGGGTATTTTAACAATATCTTTAATGTGATCAATTTGTTTTACGTTGCTTTCCTCCAAATTGATTTGGGGAATGTTAGCGTTTTCTCTGATTTTAGTTTTATCAAGATCGCGAAAATACATCAAAGTCTTCTTAGCCATTACTAGGTCCCCCCTGACGGTGCCAACTGCACCGGAGGGTGTTGGAAACTTGATACAGTAGTAATAGGACGAAGCGACTGCTTCAAAAGCGTCCAGAAAGGGCCTGCCTAACAAAGCATTATAGCCACTAACCTTATCTACTATTACAAACTTAAGATTCCTAACCATCATGACTTCAGGATTCTTCGCATCCATCATTTCTACCGGGAGAATAATTTCTCCGTAGGGAATGACTACATCGTCACCAAAACCTTTTAACACCATATCGCACGGGTTGACATAGCGCGCTAGCTTCCCCATCAGATCTAGGGTCTTCTTGTACAGAATATTGAGATGTGCGCCATTGTCTACCAGCGTGCGAGACACGTCCAGACCGAGGATTCTTGCTTTTATCACTAAAGGCACATCCTTCGGGAACTTTGTCTCGGCTCGATCTTCCGGGGTGAAAGTTATCACCGCCGTTTCACTGATTGTTGCTTCTTTTGACGGGGCGGTTTCATACCAAACTTCCCACATCTGGAAGTCTCTTTTCCTCTTCCGGTGGCTTTCCTCATTCACTGGCCTCAAACCGCCGATCATCATGATCTGGCCCACTCTCGGTGGGTCTGGAGCTACAGGAGGCGGTGGTGGAGCTAGTGCGGGAACTTCCCGGGGAGGAGGCCCCTGCGGATTTCCCCCAGCACCTGGCCTGGGCAAGAACTGCCATAGCTTCCCATCCTGAAAAAGTTTCCACAACAGTTTTACCAGTTGCCTACACTGGCTGGTGTTGTGACCAATCTTTTCATGAAAGGCACACCATTTGCTGGGATCCAACTTGTCCGGGGGAGTTAGGATTGGTGGTGGTTTTACCAACAGATCAGTTTTTTGCATGACCATGATATTCAAAATATCTGCTGGTGTATGACCAGTCTGAGCAGTGAGTTTTCCTTCCAACTCACGAATTTCATCCACACGTGGATCACTTGGCCTAGGGCCTGGTTTCTTGCCAATATAGTTTGGCCTTCGATCGGAGGAAAAAGGAAGTTTTCTCTTTTGCTCGGGGGAGTGTGCCCCACTAGCAATAAGACGCTGGTACGCCACTTGGGCCCCAGCTTTCCTTTTAAAATCCTCATACGATCGGGGATAGTTTAGCATTGCAGATTTAAACAACTTAGAGTTTCTTCTCATACCTCCCAAAACGGTGTGAAGTTTGAGGCTATCGGGAATCTCTTCTCCGCCCGCCAACAGTAATTCCCCCACGCGATCCACATAAGATTCGTCAGTTTCGTTCTCACCCTGTTTGACTCCAAGCAGCTTCTGACTATACTCCATATAGGAAGCTTTGGATGCAAAATACGACACAAACCTTTGTACCAAGTCGTCAAAACACTTAATAGAATGTGTAGGTAAGCTGACGTACCATTGGTGAGGAGTATCGCCCAGGGTGAGTGGGAACAATTTGCACCGGGTAGCATCTGTGGCTCCCCGGCCGGACATATATGTCCTGAATCTGCTCAAATGCGCTTCTGGATCAGTTTTGCCGTTATACAAAGTGGTTTGCATGGGCTGAATTTCCAGTTGCATGGGAGCTTGTTCAACCTCGGGAGCCAAGGGATCGTTATGACGACCTGCCGGGGCGGCGAGAATTTGATTTTCGTTCAATCGCCTTTCCAGTTCAGAATATTTCTGCCTTAAATCGGCCAGTTCAAGATCAGCACCGGGGGCTCTGTGGGCCCTCGCCGGTGAAAAGTTTACACGTTGCCCGTGCATGTCACTTTTACTTGCCTGTCGATAAGGATCAGTAGAAGTAGCCACTGATTCGGCTCTTTTATTTAGATCTAAAGCCCGACGGGTTCTGCGGTTTCCCCGGGGAGCGCGTCTAGCTCGCTCAGGGCCCTTCCCTGGATCTTCCCCGGCGGGTGCATGCATGCCCCGCACCGGGATCACAGGGGTTGTCATCACATATTTCAAAGACATCAATTCTGCTACTGCTTCATCAATTTTCTGCGGAGTATCAAGACTTGCGAATCTGATCGGAGGTGGAACCATGGGCGTCGACGGCCCTCCGATATCGTAAGGATGGAGACGGCGATTCCGACGTCGCGACCGAAGTCGGCGCCGTCGTTGATCTGCCTGACTGTCCGTAGGCTCATCGGCCTCTGCACGCTTGCTATTGTGCTCATCGGAGCTGATCTGGGTAGGCGGCGGCTGTTCCTTATTCTCAGGTTCTGGGTTTTTAGGTGGAGATGGAACCTCGGGTTCCACCATCACAGCCTTACCCATCACAGCCCGCCACCTGCCGCTAGTGCCGGACGTACCTGACACCGTGGTGTCTTCATTTTCATTCACCATTTTTTATTTTAATCGAGCTTTTCTGCAACTTTAATACCTGATGCTCGCTCCTTCTAGCGCCAAATGTTTTGGTTGTTTTTGTACTTGTCGGTAGTATTTGCTGGTAATTGAGGGTTTTGGTAAACAACACAAAATATCAATATGTTATAGGTAAGAAAGCAAGAGGATTAAGTTAAATGCAGAAATCATAAGTAAGAACATGGATGCTCAAGGCACCTCTTCATTGATATATTCATACTTAGAGTACATAGTTAAAATCAAGGTTTGCATGTGTTTTTCCACTATCTCACTCCCTCTATTTATAATACTCTATGCATGGCTTAATTCTGCCACCTAATGCCCACATTTAGGCCTCTTATTGGACCTCTACTCCACTAATATGAAGCATTAAATACCCACTAATTTCCCTTAGTGCTTAATCTGTCTCTTTCCCCGTGAAGTCCCAGCTCGTTGACTGTCATCCCAGGAGCCTCCCCAGGCGATTCCCCTGAGAGGGGACTCTGATTCTACCGTGCAATCTCTACTGTCCAATGTCCTTATCTTCTTCTTAGATCTGTTTTTTAAGGTCTCGTTGACTATACCGGTTGACTTTCTCTCTTGATGACGTGGCCCTTTGATTCGTGACACGTGTCGGTGACTATTTTCTCGGGTACAACAGATGTAACACCCCGTTATTTTAAATAAATTAAGTACAACGGAAGAAAAATAAATTTTTATTTTAAACGTGGGTGCTACGAAATTTTACTACTTTAAAAGTTTTAGAAAATCTTGACAAGTCAACTTAAAAAAATAAGTAGAAACCTTTATTCATGAAAAAGAAATATCTCAAATCCAAACTTGAATAGTGAAAACAAAGTTGAATGAAAATTGAAATCATGTTTGAGAAGAATTTTATTGAAATAAACTAAGAAATTCCCTCGTCACTCGGCATCCTCGTTGGTACCTGAAAAAAAGGGCGTTGAAGGTGTGAGCTTAAAGCTCAGTAGGACAGTTACTCGTTTAACCCATGAATCGAATATATGCACACGCTATATGAACACCACATAGAATGAATAATAATACTTGATTGCGATAAACTTGTTATCGTGAATACTGCGATAAACTTGTTATTGTAAACTGCGAGTTGGGCCAACTATTGCGTCTCCCCGTCGACCCTTTTCCCCGGTCTCCGGTTACAACGATGGAATGAGCTGCGTTAATCCCCTCGACCATTTTCCCCGGTCTTAGGTCATAACGATTATTCGTTTACTTATTTAAACCACGTTTCTATGATTGGGGATTTGTAGACTCGATTTCATATGAAACGGGTGGATTTGTGTGTCGATTTAGGATGGATGAGGATTGGGTTGGGAAAGGGAGAGAAACGACTCGGGTTTAGACGAGGGAATTTCCTGGCCGTGAGTCAGATTCGTCCAACGACGGACCTCGTCGAAAGATGATGAAGCACGGGTTTACGATCGTCGACTCTCTCTCGGGTCGATTTCACTCGCCTAGGAGAGGTGCGACTTCGACTCGCTTAAGGTTTGAACAGATAGTAATTTGGGGATAATTCCACATATCGGACCTAGACTACGGGTTTGGTCGTTTCTGGTGAGAATAAGTTTTGGGTCGATCTCACTTGTACCTCGACGGAGGTCGACTCATCTTTTCGGGGTTGCAGGTTTGAACAGTGGCGAGAGGGGGCCTGTACATACGTTTAAGTCTAACTATCGCTATATATGTATGGAGGTGTAGTTATGGTGGTAAGTATAAATCTCTATACATGGTTTTGTATGTGCGTGTTTGAATAGCGAGGGGAACAAGTGATGTGAAGTGTGTTCAGAAGATGAGAACTATACAGAGAAGGGAATAGAGCAACGTACCAGTTTTCTGCTTGCCGAAAGGTGTGATTTTTAGGGGGGAGATTTTCAAAAAGGGTAATTATCTTACTTTTTATTATACATTAAGATCATTCTTTACACTATTTATAAAAAAACTAGAATTACCCAATCAACCCTTTTAATTCTTAAAAACTATATAATATATTTTATGATACATAATTTATGTGATATCTCTTAATTGAAGGTATTAATTATACAACCTTCCATATACAGAATACACTACTAAAAACAAAACTACGTAACTCCCTCCTCTTATACTGAAAAGTACAAATTGCTTCCTACCGGTGGCGATTTGGGATTCCTCTTACACACACGCCGTAGTTTCTCCTCCAAAACCAATCTTAAGGTAAGTTCTCTCAATTCGTTATCACATAATTTTGCAATTCTTGTTGTTTGTCCATACCAGATTTAGGATTTTCGATTTGTGTTTTTATTAAACCCAAATTAGTAGTTTTTAGGCTTTAATTGTCATCATCTTGCCGCCGAAATGATTTCATGTCAGATTTATGGTTCTTGGATTTGTGTTTTAATTCGTCTGAAAGATGTAATTTTTAGTTTCGAAATTATAGACATCTAGTAGAAAATGTCTCATGCAAGTGTTTTTGTGGCATGACAGGGCATCTGCGCGTTTGGCTCTCAATAGTTTGGACCATGAAACTCCAAAAACCAATATGACATCAATAGCTTTGATGGTTTCTTCAAATTTTGAGGTACTAGATTTGTTCCTTTCTAGATTTTTTATTAATGCTCTAGACCTGATGAAATATATGAATTGTGGCTCCCACTATTTCAATTGTTTCTATATCTAGGGTTTCTTCTCAAACTATGTATGTAACACAAGCAAATACTTATTACACATGTAAAAAGAGGGAAAAAATTAATCCACAATTTTAGTTCTAGTTACTTTGTCCAAAAATCACGTTTGAAATAGATTTCGCGGTGTGTATACATATATGATTCATAAAAGTTAATATCATTTGAGTAAAATTATCAGCATACTTAGAGTTAAAGCAATAGTAGAATTATGAGTTGTCTTGGAATGTAGTCTATTACGTCATTCAGTCTTTTGCCATCTGTGGAGTTTTAAAATTGGTCACATGCTTTTATAGTTTTATCATGGCTGTCAGCAATGCCCCCATGCTCCATGTGCTCAAAACGAGAATTGTAAATTACCTCATTACCTGCTTCAAAACTTATATTAATAATAAATTTGTGATGTTTGACATTATATTAATTTGAAAGAAACATTGTCTGATGTACGGGCTTTTTATGTGTTCATACTTAGTTTATTAAATCACTTGTTTTGCCTAATAGATTTCCCAATTAAATAATGTAGATTTTATTGGGTTAATGTTTCAGCTAGCTGTTAATTTACTGCTAATGTATTTTTGGTTAACGTACATTTTTAACAGTTTGTATTTTGGAACAGGCGTTTGAACAACAACAAGCCGGTGTCGCTAAAGTCGCAAAAGAGGAAACGGTTCAACATAGGAATAAACGCCCCAAAAATAATTAAGAAGCCAAAGGTATATGCCAGATACTTATTTTTTGTATTTATACAACCTAATTTGTTTAAAATCTACTTTCTTTTAGGAGTCTGAAAATGTAATTGTAAGTGACGATGATTTCCAAACTAAACAGTCGCTTCAGAAGAAGAAAAAACGAGTAAGTGATTGATCTAATTATTTTATTTATTCGAATATTGCAACGTCGGTCAAAGAACATTGTATCGGAATAATTGAGCCCTATAAACAGTTTATTGCTCGTTGCTATGACATTTTTTTGGTAACCAGAGTGGCATCAGAATTGGGATCGCCCGTGGAAAGTTTCCTCGAGAAACGTTGGGTGTTAAAAAAGGTTTGTTTCATATGTCACTTACTTTATACCAATTCTAATATTAATTTTGCATGCTAGTAGCGTTGTCCACCTATAGTGTTTACGATGTTTCAAAACTTTTGACAACACTTTGAACTACTTACAGAATATATGAATATGATACATACAAGTTATGATGTCATCCAATGTAGTTTGAACTTTAAGATACATAATATGCTTTGGAAGTCAACATTCAGTAGTTTAATATCTTAATATACAGAGATGTAGTAACTCAAATTTTAATTAGAGTAACTTTAAAGCTATTTGGTCACTTTTGTAACCATCAGGTGGTCAATTTATGTGTTGTAGGCCTAAATCTCATAAACATTGATACATATAGTGTATCAAGTAGTGTCTCATTAATCATTCTATAATCTGATTTCAAGATTAATACTTGTTAGGACAAAAAAATTAAGAAAGGCCATTAATCTAGTGCAAACGCTGCACATTATTTGGCAGTGTGTTATGTTGTTTTAATGGCTGAAACTTATTCATAGATACTATCAAATACACTTTCAAGTATTTTACCGGGATAACACTGATTTATAATAGTATAGTAGTGCAAAAAGATTAAACTTGATGCCAGAATATTAGCTAATGAACAAATGTCCACTTACTCAAACTCTGATATAGCACAACAACTATTTGTGCCAAATAGAAAAACCATAAAAACAGTGTTGGATTATGTGTTGGTTCATAAATGTTGTAATCTGTTACATACACTACACATATATTATCACAGTGTAGGTGATAGTTCAGAATTCCATGAATTGTGAAATTTTTGTGCTTCAAATTATGTTGTAGTTTAATCGAACAATTTAATAGTATATTTGAATAAATCAGAACTTCTTGTGAGTTGTTTTATCTTTGAAGCACAACTAAGTTATAGGGATTAACTAAATTAACTAACAATTGTTCATGCACATCACACATAGTAGAGCCAAATATGATTCATCTATCTGATTCTAGGTTATTGAATAGTGTACCGACGTCAAGCTTCATATCCATAAATCGGTGTGCTTTTAATTCAGTTTGCCATGAACCGATGAATCATTAATTGTGTGTATGTGTTACACCATTATATGTACATGTGTACCAATTATGCGTGAAATATTGATTATGTGATTATAAATTAAATTACAGGTGATTAAATAGTATAGATATTTATAAGCAGTTTATTGACTAATATGTACTTTGTTTTGATTCTCACTCTTTTCAGTTTAGAAGCACGGTGCCTCAATATGATGATAATACACAATCATCAATGCATATTTGGGCTTGCTTGAAGAAGAGTTGAAGTCACGTGACGATATTGCCTTGGTCACCAAGTCCCTTTATACATACGCACAGTGTTCTAAAAAACGGCCTAGGCGGCGCCTAGGCGCTGGGCGGCTGACAACCGCCCCGATTTCCAATTAGGCGGCTTGTTTAGGCGGTTTGATGTATAACTAACCTTTTTTGGGTCTAAACCAGACTAGATAGGCACAGGCAGGGGTGTGTAATTTATATGAACACACTTTTTTTCTAAATCTTTAATCTTTCATCCTCTGTGTCTTTTTTTTTGTTGCTCCGTCTGCGTAGCTTGAATAGATTTGCAGAGGAAAATAAAGTCAAAGTCCCGCTTATAGGAGAGAGAGAGAGTAGATAAAGTGAGAGAGAAAAAAAAGTTGCGGCGGGCTCTTATAATTAGGGTTTGGTTTCTATGCATATGTATGTTATATTATAATAATAATAATAGTAAAATATTTTTAGTATTATAATATTATTAAAATACAATATTATATTATTATTTTATAAAAATTAAGTATTATATTATAATTTTATTATGATAATGTAAAATAAAAAAAAAAAAATATAATAAAAAGTAAATTTTAATTTTGACATTTAATTATTTTTAATGTATATTATATTTATATATATTTATTTAAATATTTTTAGTATTATTAATTATAAAAAATAGGTAAAACGTTTAAATCCGCTTAGGCCCCGTCTAGGCCCCGTCTAGGCCCCGCCTAGCCGTCTAGGCGCTAGGTCCCAGGTCACCGACCTGCTAGCGCCTAGCGTTTTTTAGAACACTGCATACGCATGGGTAAGTCTTAACAACTAATTAATTATGTTTATTTGATACAACACCTGCACAAACTAAGTTATATAGTGTATTTGGTTGATCAAATTATATATATGATTAATAGTTTTTATGTGTAGATAGATGTTCATAACCAATCAAGATTCAAATTATATATAGGTATGTTTCATATATATAAAGCATATTAGTTACAAGAAATCAAGGTAACATGCATGAATATATTGCAAACAATGCCCCTTTTTTGGCAGTGTATTTTTTAGATATAATTGGAAATTTCTTGTACTATTTTAGTAGATTAATGGCTGTAACTACTCAAAATTGTTCAGACACTACCAAATACCCGTTCAATTAGTTTAACCATGATAACATGGTTTATAACTATAGATAATTGCCAATTGTTTAAATATGATAACAGTACATTAGCTAATGGACATGTGTCCACTTGACATATCTCAAAATCTATTACAAACATTGCTCCTATTTGTACAGTGTATATTATAGTTGTAAATGCGTAAAGTTGTTTAATCGATTGTTACCATTCTTATTTAATATATTAATAGATGCACTGACTCAAAATCTTTCATATCACAACTATTAGTGCCAATAGATAAACCTTACATACAGGGTTGAATTGGGTGTTAATTCCATCATGAACTTAAATTGGTACGTACACTTGACATTTGATGGACAATGTAGGTGGTAGTTTAATAGAATAATTTAATAGTATATTGGAAGTACATTTTTATTGGAAAAACATAGTACAGTGTGCAATAATTTTATAGTGATTAGCTAAACTAACTAAAACTTGTTCATGGACATCACTTAGTTCAAAAAATGTTAGCCATTATAACAGTGTTTGTTAACTTGATTAATGGTAGCTAATGATTTACCTGCATGTCATAAACTGCTACACGCGGTTTACCTGCTTGGGAAGGGTTTTTGTTAAATTAAACCTAATTTGTCTGACTTAATTATATCATATTTGATTGTTCAGATTAAAGAATTTGACTCTAATATATGTCCCAAATGTGTCTTTTTAAAATTAATACGTGCAATGTATGTTCTTATAAAACTGTTTCTGATTTGGACCGACATCATGTTTAATCGTATACAGGACGCGGTCAAGAACCTTGACACAGTGTCAATGCATGCTTTAATTTTTTAGCCGCTTTATGAGTACTTAGAGAGAGCGCATTTAATCTTCATTCCGCTGACCCATAAACGGAAATTCCACTACATCCTCTTAACTTTCGACTGTGTTACAAAGAGTTTTTTCCATTATGACTCTATGTCGTCAAGACAATCAAAGACTGAGGAATGCTTAAATGAGGCAGCTATCATGGTATTACAAATTGATCTTTCACTGATTTTTATAATGTTATTGTAACTTGATTAGTCCAGACACACTACGTGGTATCACGGTAGTGTTTTAAACATCATTTGACTAGTTTGGTTCTATCATTGAATTAGGTTGCCATGATAAACTTGTGGATGTGTGGCGTGGAGTTCCAAGCCGACCTCATGCTAAACTCAGGACAGAGGAAAAAACTAAACAAGAGTGAAAGCTCGAATGTTGCGTTACAGATGGACATGGATGCTTTGACCGAGAAAGAAATACTCACTATAAAGTGTGTGAAGGAAAATTAAAAGTCAGATTTCAAATTGTTTGATCACAAGGATCTTGTCCCTAAGCAGGCTTTCGGGTCGTAAGTTTCAAAACTTTCAACTAATTCTTTGAATTGAACCATATAGAATGTGTGTATAGTATACTAATAGTCTGTTACAATTACAGTCTGGATTGCGGCGTTTACGTCATGCACTATATGGATTTACTTGAATATGAAAAGTATATGAGCTCTCCATTTGACGAAACAGCGACAATGGGTTTCAGAGCTGCTCTTATTAAAAGATTTGCAAGTAGTTCAAAGTGTTGGAGGGCAGCGAGTTAGAAACTTCACTGATGTTTTATTTCAATAACAAATAGGCAGCTGGAGATTCAAACAAGATCCTTTTATTTTTCAACATTTCATTTGTGTTCAAGTTCCAGACATATTATTCTATACTTTACATTTTGGATATGATCCTTTGTCATTGAAATGATTGTCAAAATATTTTCAATTAGTAGTTGGATATTTGTTTAAATTGTTTAAGTGTTCATAAGCAGGTTTCCTTAAACAAAACTTGAGTAACAGTGTTCCTTATCTTAGAAACATTCGCATACTATACAATAATGTTTTATTGTTTTGGATAAAACATAGTGTTGTTTAAGGAGATAAATAAACGTCACATTTTAACAGCGGTTGAAACTAACTGTAGTAGTTTCTGGTCAAATATATGATGCCCAAGTCCGAATAAGACACAAAACTACCCATCTCATAGACTGATAATGATTTAAATGAAACTTTGTTTGTTTAAATCAGTGATATTGCAATGCTAGTTTGTGTCACATTTAACTCAGTTTAACTCAGTCTGCTCTACATAAAAAGCATGCCTAATGTTTAGCACCATGACAGTAGTTTTTTTAAATCAGTGATATTGCAATGCAAGTTTACTTCCAAGAGTAAGAGAAATGGTGTACATAGTTCCATGTGAATCCTAAACACATGACTCGAATTTATTCATATTCAATCTCGGTTGTGTGTACATGAGTTTAACTAACAATTTTTCAGTGGGAATCGCAAATGAAAAAATATAGAAACAAAGTTCCCGATGACATTAACTGTTCATACCTAAGAAATATCATGAAGAAAAGGCATGGTATAATACAAATTTGTCTTAGTAATATTCTCAACAGCTACAAAAAATAAAATGACGACAAATGTAAATGTGACAAGTTTATTTCCAAGAGTAAGAGAAATGGTGTACATAGTTCCATGTGAATCCTAAACACATGACTCGAATTTATTCGTATTCAACTTCGGTTGTGTGTACATGAGTTTAACTAACAATTTTTCAGTGGAAATCGCAAATGGAAAAATAGAGAAACAAAGTTCCCGATGGCATTAATTGTTCATACCTAAGAAATATCAAGAAGAAAAAGCATGGTATAATACACATTTATCTTAGTAATATTCTCCACAGCTACAAAAATTAAAATGACGACAAATGTAAATGAGACAAATTTATTTCCAAGAGTAAGAGAAATGGTGTACATAATTCCATGTGAATCCTAAACACATGACTCAAATTTATTCATATTTAACCTTAGTTGTGTGATGAAACGTTAATATCGACCCAAGACGACTTCAGTTGACCGAGTACCATAAACAACATGGACATATCGACGTCGTTACGTAGCCGATAGATTGTTGAGTCAGGAAGCACCGAGAATTTGAGTTGCAACGCCTTATCAATCAAAACCGGGAATTGGTAACGAATATTGTCGCATAGTTCGTTGTAGGATAAATTGGAGCCAAACGATATAGCCGCACCCTCACCACAGTAAACAATCTTAGAATCATATGCAAACATCTATCCTGCAAAAAAAAGGTTATTTGTTAACCTCGACGAATATTATGTACCAATCATACGAGTACACTGTGAAGTTGCACAACCCACCCATATTTATAAAAACTGTAGGATACAAAAGATTCTTAACCACATAATCATACACTACGCTAGCGACCCCCGATTCATAAATTACGCTATCAGAAATTGTAACAACATTACAACCAAACACGATCAACCTGGACAAAAAATCGCCTATCAATAATCTCTTACTGGGGAGCCACCTTCTGCTATTCCAAAAAACATAAAACTAAAAGAGCAGAACTTGGTAGTGTGTTCGATGATCTAGAAGGAGATATACACTAGTTGTGTTTTCATAAATAAACGCAAAAAAACCGACCGAAAAACTACCTGGTAAATAACCGGCCGAAATATTTGTTTACTAATCCAGATTACAAATTGAAAAGAAAAAAAGGTTTTTACCTCAGGCGAGTCAAGAAAATACAAATTGAAGTATGCGAATGCGAGAACAACTCTGCTTGATTTTTGAATTTTGAAAAAAAAATGAATTATAATCAAAAAATATTTTTTAAAAAAAGTGTGATTGATTTCAAGAATCTGTGTCCTAAAACGATTAAGATTACAACAATAACTACATAAAACGTATAAAATAAATGGAAAATATCATTAATATAATACAAAGGTTAAAATGGACAAATCAAATTTAAATAGGTTACCTAAATTATGAATACAATTAAAATAAATACATTAAATTGTATATATACAATAAATTGATTACCTTTTTTATTAAGAAGGTAAACTAGGATATTTATTTATAAATCATAAACTCATTCTAATTTTTTCTCTAAATTTTTCTTTTTGGGGTTACATCCTATGTGTATTTATAGAGTAGTATTAAGAAGTGGACTAGATATAGGTTTCTGCAAGGATGATGATTTTGATAAGGGATGAATAAAGGGTGGAGAGTTTTTCTCTAAATTTCTGGGAGTCGGTTTCGCTCCACCGAAAGGGTGTTATTCATTGGGTTGGACTATTGATTGTTATTCATTGGGTTGGACTATTGATTAATTGGGCTAGAAGAGTTTAAGTGGGCTGATAAATCTAGTTGGACTTGAATGAACTTGGGTTAAGTTTTAAAAGCTATAATATTTATTAAAATATTTAACTAAAATATTTTGGTCGCTACTGTTGAGATGTAGATTAAAGGTTAAGATTTAGTATGAGAAAATATTAGGAAAATATCCCATTAGGAGAGAATCCCAATTTTTTTTGTCATATATTGATTTTATTTGTTTTGCCATAATCGTGTAATTTTTCATTTTTTTTGTTTGATGTACTTTTTTGTCTCTTTTTTTTCGTTTTTTAGTTTGATGTTTTAATTTTAATTAATTATTTTTATTAAATAACACAAAAAAATACAAAAGATATATTTTATTTAATATTTTTGATAAAGGTTAAAGTTGAATAAAGAAAGGTGTATTAAGTAAAAAAAAAAATTATATATATTTAAAAGTATGTGTATTTATCAAATTGGTGTACTTATTAATTTTAGAGGTGAAAATAACAATTATCAGTACAAAAACCCTAATAACTAGAAATATATAGAACTTAAATATAATTTGAAAAAATATGGGAAGTTTATAAACTAATTAGTCCTACTCCTATACCCTCTAATATACCTTTTACATAAATTAATTATACTTGATACTTGTATATATAATTAAATTAGAAATATATCTTCTACAGTACCTCCTTCTACAACTTTATAAAAACTGATAGGCCATGGAGCTGGCAGTAGCATCGTCGTTAGATCCAGAAATCGGAGAGACGGTAGATCGAAAGGCCGTGGAAGTAGCACATAATCGCACCGTGGTTTAATCTTGAAGCTTAAGCCCCTTGGATATGGATATATTCTGGCATTGCTAATGTACTCAGTTTTGTTATCTTATATTTTTCTTGTTTTATACTTGAGTGTTGGGCGTGAACCCCTACCCTACGTCCTCCGCCGCTCCGAGAAACTATCGATCGAGTCGGGGTTCGTTGTTGCTTGTTCGTGCTGGACTTTTCTCGAGTTGGACAGTGACATTTGGACGACAATTCTAGGGCTTGTTTTTCTATTTAAACTCGTTCCGTTGTTTAATCTTTGGTAGGATTTCACCAATTTCAATTTTTGGGATTGCTGCTTGACTATACTCCTCGATGCGGCTTTAGTTTGTTGTCGCTATTTCGGTGTCTACGCTTTGGTGGTTGTTACTGGTTTAGGTGTTGCTCTCCATTTCATCAAGGATGCATATCGTCAAAAATCTCTTCAGAAATTCAAGAACGAAACACAGAAACATTTGGTTTGATGGAGCGAGCTTATTTAGGGGGTGTATGTACTAATTTTAGTAATGGGTTCAAGTTAGAGATTCTAATTTTTTGTAGGTTTTTATTCATTTTAGTTATATTCAATTCAATTATGTATAGTTTAGTTTATTTAAAATCTTGTAATAAAAAATAAATTTAGTATAACTCAATTTATTAAAATCAGTTAAACTGTTATTACTTTCCAACTTTATTAAGAGCCTTATAAGCTCTTTAAAGCTCCTACAATTTGTTTGAAAAGTTTTAAATAAAGATCTTTAAAAAATTAAAAATAAGCTGTTTAAAAAAAATTAAGGAAAGATGTACGGTTTTTTAAACAGCTTATAAGCATAAAAATCCAAAATACCCTTAAAATTATTATCTTTTATATAAAAAAATTAAATTCATTATTTAGTTAATATAATTATTTTTAATTATTTTTTTAATATATAACAATTTATTTTTGATAATTTTATTTATATAAAATCTTAAATTGAGAAACAAATTAACATCATATAAGTTTATATATCTATTTTATCCAAACAATTTAACAACTTATTTATTAAATAAGATATATTAACTTATCAGCTCTTAAAACAATTTATAAGACGTAACATCTTATAAGCTCTTTTAAATAAACTCTTCGAACTCTAAGATAATGAAAGAAATCAAGAAAAAATATGGTGCACTAAAATTGTTATTGAGATTATTTTAAAAATTAAAGTGAAATTAAGGCGGGGGCTTTGTTGAGAGTTCGACTTCAGAGGAGAGGGCGACGACTAAGTGTGGTTCAAGCAAAAGGACACCGTCACACCGATGAGATCACATTTTTTTTTAATGTCTCATCTAATTATTCACATCCTTAAAGAAAATAAACATTTTTTTTAAATGCAATTTTACTCGTACTTTTTTTAATTACTTTTTAAACTTTATTTCTAACTATTTTATTTTTTAATTTAAAAATACATTTTACTTTTTATCTTTTAATCAAAACTCTAAAAGTAACATTTTTTTTTTAATTTATTGTTTTTTATCTTTTAATCGAAACTCTGTAATATTTTTTTTAATTTATTGAGAGAGGTAGTAAGATATTAAACTTTTAACAATTTATTATTTATAATCTAAAAAATTTAATCACAATTTTTTAAGTAACAACAAACAACAATAAAAAAATTGTTGTTTTTAAAATTTTTTAAACTAATTATCAAATAAGAAAGTGTAAAATGAATGTTTAAATCTAAAGATATGAACTTTAAAATACTAACAAGTAATAAAACATTTTTTAAACGATTATAATTTCTATAAAAATTGCTAGATTATTTTGTTAATAAAATGTTGAAATTATAACAAAAAACTAAATTTTAAAAGAATAATTAAATTAAATTATTTGTAAAAAACCATGAGGTTTTAATGTTTTATATTACTAATCATAAAAAATTAAAATATCATCTTAATTTTTAATTATATATAATCGTATTTAACAATTTATTTTTAAGATTAAACATACAAATAATTAATATATATATATATATATATCACGCCAAATCATTGCAATTTAAAAAAAAAAATTGAAAACTGAACAATAATTTAATTTTAAGTATCTCGAGTATCAATTTTTATTCAATTTATTTTTTTAATATCATTAAATTTGATAAAAATAATATAAATAAATAAATCAAATATTATCATATACGGAGTAGGGTTTAAGCAAAAAGCAGTAGACCATCCGAGTATAATCCAACGGCGTCGGCGATATATCTCGAAATCGGAGAGGCAGTGAAGGCGACGACGGTAGATCCAGAAATCGGACCATCGACGACGACGACGGTAGATCTAGAAATCGGAAAGGCCGTAAAAGAACCGGCGTGGCTAAAACGAATAAGGGAGGATAAGCCACATCGCATCAACCTTTGGTTTGGTGTTTGTTATTCTACAGTGCTACTTGCCCTCCCCTTTTATAGTGGTATAAACATTAAGCTAATTATGCTCCATGGCAATGGATATATATTTATTGGGATGTTGCTAGCGCTTACAATTTCATTTTCCTATATTTTTCTTATTTATTACGCAACTGTTGGGGGGCGTGAACCCCGACCCTACCTGCTCCGCCGCTCCGAGAAACTATCCATCGAGTCGGCGTTTGTTCTTGCTTCTTTGTGCTGGACTTTACTTGATAGGAACAGCGACTTTTTTACGGCAATTCTAGGACTTATTATTCTCTTTAAACTTCTTCCCTTCCTTAACCTTTGGTGGTTTTTCACCAATTTCAATACATGGGATTGCTTCTTCGCTGTGCTCATCGATGTGGCTTTATTTTCTTGTCGATATTTCGGTGGTCGTGTCGCTTTGATGGCCGTTACGGGTTTAGGTGTTCCTATCCATTTTATCAAGGATGCCTATCGTCAAAATTCTACTAAGAAAATCAAGAACCAAACACAGAGTCATTTGGTTTGATCGATCGATGGAGCGAGCTTATTAACGGGCAGTAAGTACTAATTCTAGCTATTAATTTAGTGCCGTTGTCTATGTAATTCCATTTTCTTCTCAATCGCAAATAGGTTTGATTTGAGCTTACGAAGCTAAAGTTGAAATTCTAATAATACTAATGTTAGCTAGCTTGTCAATGCGTAGCTTGTAGACGATGAACCAAAAATAATTTGCATTCAGCTGATGCATATGTGCTTTCTTGTTATAACACATCACACCTGCAAACCATTCTTTACAGAAACCATTTATTCAATCTTATATTTGATGGGTTATTTCTAATGTGTTTATGAATGTGAGTGTTTTAGTTTTCAACTGTATTTTACTTCTCTGGCTTGTTGTATGTTTTTATCCTGACTTTAAACCTGTTTTGGGATTTAGAGATGTGGGATTGCTGCTCGGCGATACTTGTATAGTTGGTCCTTAATTATGGATTTTGTTTGAATTGGAGGCTAGACTTAATAAATAGTAGATTTGATCTATTCATAATTATGGATTTTGTTTGAATTGGAAGCTCTGACTTAATAAATACTTCTCTCCCACAAAACCACAAAAGTTGCAATACTTTCTTAGTTTTAAAACTGTCTCGCCGTAAATGATACATAAAAAAAAATTAATTTTTTCACTTTAAAATAATATTTTATTTTCACCTACTTTTTAAATTTCACTTACCGTTATTTTATTTTTCAATTTAAAAATATATTTTCACACTTTTATTTTAATAAAAAATCAAAAATTAATATTTTTTAAAATTTATGTACCCACAAAAGTATTGTATTAGTGAACTAGAGGGAGTAGATTTGATCTAAAAACTTAATTATGAATTTTGTTTGAATTGGAGGCAAAGTAACGATACTACTAATTTAAACAAATGAGTACTGTATTAGAATAATAAAGTAATGAATTTTTTTTTCATTTATGACCGCAAATTTTGAAAGGACAACTAAAAAAGAAAAGTAAGTGCACTTTTGAGGGACTATGTTTGTAGTTAATTACACGGTACTCCTTCTTTCCCTTAAAACAATGCATATTTTCTTTTTTAGTTCATCCCTTAAAACAGTGCACATTCCATAAATGGAATGTCTTTTCACAATTTTATCCTCCCAATACACATTTATTTACTCTTATACCACTACTTTTTCAACTATCTACTTTATTACTTACACATCAATACCTATTATACCCCTACTTTATATTATAAAACACACAAAAAATCACTTTTTCTTAATCTACGTGTCATTTTCTCTATGCATAGTGTTAAGGGAAGGAGGGAGTATATATTTACAAAGTAAACGTACATATTTATCGTTACTTTCAATATTTTTTTATATTTTTTTAAAAATCAAATTGTCTTTTATTATAGTACCTTCTTAATTTTAAGATCATGTTTATCCACAACCTAACACACCCCAACTTTTTAATAAATTATTCATTTCACTCTTTTTCATATCATCCATTTCAACTTTTTAATTTTTCATCATTTATTCACGACCTACAACTCATTTCAATTTTTTATTTTTTATTATTAATAAATAATTACATAATATTTATTTATTAAATTTATATTTAATATAAATTAAAAAATATACGAAATATTAAAATACTTCCATTAATAATTTTAAAATGAAAAAAAATAAACATAAAATAGTATAAAGTACATTTTAGATTTTAATAAATTACAATTAAATACTATTTTAAAAATTACATAATTATATAATAAATGAAAATATATCAATATTGATCTCTATATTTAAAGAGAATAAAAAAATAAAAATTTTGATATAACTATATTTATATATAATTATATATAATATTAGATATATAGTAAAATGTATATAAAGATATAAAGGTAAAACAAAATAAATAAAGTACCAATTAAATCATTACATGTGACAAAAAAAAAATTAAACAACGCTTTAAGAGCGTGAGAGAGCTCGAGTTGCGCAATGGCGTCCATTTTCTTTTCTTTTTTGTTTATTTTTTATATCCTATAATGATGTGGAGGGCGTCACGCCCTCCCGATAAACATGGTTTAAGGGTGATTTTAGATAAACGAAAGTATTTAAAGTTTTGTTAAAATTAATTGACTTAATTTTTTTCTAATTATGAATAAAAACGCATTACATAGTATTATTTTAATTTTATTAATTAAACATCGGTTATTAATTATATTAAATTAATAATTATATTTTGTTAATTTAGACTGTACTTATCAAACGATTTTATAATTATAATTTTAAAGTACTCTAATTAATTAAAAAATTAAACATTAAATTGTAAACATAATTTATGTAGTATAAATTAAAATATTATAAATTATATTACCCTTTTTCCTAAATAGTTCTAATTTTAATATATATATTTTAATTTATTTCATAAATTTAATTTTGTTACTTACACCTCTTTGAAAATATCTACTAATTTCATTTCGTATAAATATAGGAAATTATTTTTTCTGGTATGGATAAGAAAAAAAATTAAAATTTTGATTTCTTTATAAAAAATGAAAAATATTAATGTATTTTTAAATTAAAAAAATTACGTAATTTAAAATAAGTAAGTAGATAACGTCAGCGACTATTGACTATTGGTAAAGGTCTAGCGGCGCATTCTCCTTAGGCGGGGGCTTGCTCGAGTTCGAGAGTTCGACTTCGTAGGAGAGGGCGACGATGGAAGTGCTGTAAGAACGGCTTGTACCTTAGACTTACAGCAATGGTGGGCTCGGCCGAGTACACTTATCAAATTATTAAAAGTTTGAGATAAATTAAAATTGTAATTTTAGGTGTAGATCAGTAGATGGACAGATCTTTCAAAAATTCTTCTTTCCAAAATTGTAAATAAATAACCCTTTTATCTATTGAGCCTCTTATAAATTGGGAGACTTTAGGGATTATGATTCATACCCTAAACTCAAAAGAAATCGGGCGAGCAAGAGAGATGGAAAACCTCGTCTCCATGAACAGGATATCAGAATTGCCACACATACTCAGTTTCCTCTCTCAAACCGAAGCCGTACAAACTTCCGTCCTCTCCCGATCATGGCGTCATCTCTGGTCGACCCGACCCGTTTTAGAGTTCATCCTACGAGCTACTAATAACAACACATTTTTACTTGCTCTCAAAACCTTTCTATACAACGATTTCTATTAGAGATTTGGATTGTTAATTTTGAGACTAATTCGTTTCTTAATAAATGGATCCCAATACTCCTAATGGATGGACATGGGTGTTGAGTCGTTTTATCTTCTTATTCGGCCGTGTAACTTCACCCTGCCCTCGCTCGTCTTTCGAGCCGAATTCCTAAAAGAATTATACCTCTGGGGATGCGAAATTGAACCCATTGATGATGTTCGCTTCAAGCGTCTCGAGGTGATTTCCCTCGCTCGAGTCGAAATCGCCATCGAGACTTTGAATAAGATAATGGCTAGCAGCCCCGTGATCAAACGAGTCGACTTGGATACGACCAATTGTGGTCAAATCGAGCTCCCAATTTCTCTTCAAACACTCAAGATTTCATGGAATTATAACTTCCCTTATACACATCACTTCCCTCGTCTCGAGTCCTTATCTCTTTTCAAAGTGCGGCTGCCTAAAGATTCGTTCTCAAGCTTTTCCCGTAACTTCCCCTGCCTCAAAGAGCTGGAACTCATCAAATGCTCCGGCTTCAAACAAGTCCGACTATTGAACCCTTCGATTAAGAGCCTGAGTATTGTGGATGAGGAAAACCGGATCAAGACTATTACTGTCGATGCCCCTAACATATGCTGCTTTAAATTATCATATGGAGCCA
The DNA here is from genome assembly GCA_954870475.1 of Euphrasia confusa. NCBI lineage: Eukaryota > Viridiplantae > Streptophyta > Magnoliopsida > Lamiales > Orobanchaceae > Euphrasia > Euphrasia confusa. The sequence continues at coordinate 14,610,516 of OX940953.1, forward strand.
TGACTCTTCCGTCAATCACTTTTCCGAGAGCACCTGCTTCCGGAGAATGGGAATCTCGTTTATCGGTGTCCTTTAAGCTAAGGAAGTCTCGTAACGAGAATTTAGCGTGGTTCGTTAAGCTAAACGAAATGCTCAGAGCACTAAGAGGGTCGAGAATCACTTTGAACCTTTCCACAACCAATCCCACTCTGAATGTGCACGTCGAAAACGATGATCTTGTCGGGTTCGAAGAACCTGTTGTGGTGGAAAAGTTGATTTTGAGGGGATTTCCTTCGTCTGAATCCTTTGAACATGTGTTTGACTTTTTCTTTCGTATTTTTCGACCGAGATGCATGGACATGGACTTGTGCTTCGGTCCACGGGGTAGTCGACGGAGGAGAAAACTCAACAGGCTGGCTGAGTTTATATGCAACAGATTGAGGAAGGGAGAGTTTCATAGTCGCTACTTTTGGCATCAAGATTTGAGGGAATTAATCGTTGAATTATTTGACAGTGATTTAAAAGAATGGTGTCGTGTGGAAGGGCAGAGTTTGACAGAAACTCAATTGAGACGAGATATTCGATTTCGATTCGAATGGAGAGAGTTAGTAGGTCTTGGATTGCTTGCTTGATTGCTAATGTGTTGTTTTCTATCCGTTCTCGTTCTCTTACATGTGACAATCAATCTCAATGTGATTTATTTTTTTTAAGTATGAAATGAAAATCTTTTCTTTATCCAAACTAATTTGTTTTAAACTTTCATTCTTCTTTTAAAGCACTATAACCCAAAAATGTTGGGAAACTTTTGGAACCGGAGACAAATGGTATGTGTGTAGTTTTTATGATAATTAGTACTATATGTTTTCTATATATGCAAGGATATTATCTCATGCTTAGTTGCTGGATTTATCTTTGTTAATTTAATGATACAATTAAATGTGGCAAAGATTTTTGTTAAATTTTACTACATGATTTTAACTACATGTTCAAAAGCTGCTCACCTTTTTTACAAAGAGTCAGAGTCAACTCTCTTGGCTTAGGTCAGGTGGTGCGACGACCCATGGGGTAAGTATCTTTTGGAATTTTATAATTTGAATTTTTTACATTGTACTATAGGGAATTTTGTTGTCCTATTTTAACAAATCCAAGAAAAAAACTTTGTCGTCCACCTACAAAACCACTAGGTTGCGATGAATTATGTGCTTGTCGAAAAGGGAAGCAATGGAGATATTCTCTTATTGCAGTGACAGATTTTCACAAACGTTGTCATTCATGTTGATGATTTAAGTGAAATCATTGTCCATTTAATGTAATTGGATTCATACAAAGTTTCGGTAATGATCCTAAAGCACTACAATATGATTTAGGCGAAGTGCGGAGTGCACGGTTGTATAAAAGTGATAACGGATCATTGTTTGGTTAAGTGAATGTTGATGTTGATTTATTGTGTGTAAATTAGCATGAAATATATGTTAATTTCATGGTTTGCATGGTTGTAATATGCAGCCACGAAATTGCATGCATGGCACCTAAAGAAAGTGATTTCGAAGAGGTGTGACCATTCTTAAAGGGTGCAACTCTTCCCAAAGGGTGCAGCCCTTCATGAAAGAGTATTTTCACTATTCAAAGGGGTGTTTCAACACCTATATAAGGGTGTTGAAAATCAGATTCTAAGACCCACGAAAATTAAAGAGCTTTGTGTTAACGAAGTATAGCGAATAAACATTCTATAGTATACTTGTTTCTACGCCAAAGAACAAGTGCGGTATTGTCTTATCCTAGAAGAAGTTTCGTGATACCTTGGCTGTTATAGGGTCGAAATATTCTTTAAGGAAAACGTGTAAACGTGATTCAATATTTTCCAAAGCCTCCACATTCAGAAACACACAAAAGAAACAACAATCCTAAAGAATATTTCCTATTCTGAACGATGGAGTCGGTTCGTGAGATGAACAGTAAATTCGGAAAATTGGAGAAGTTCGAAGGCGTAGACTTTCGAAGGTGGCAAAAGAAGATGCATTTCTTGCTAACAACGTTGAAGGTGGTGTACGTTCTAAGTACTCCACAACCGGAAGCAGCGGACAACGAATCGCCGGAGGAAACTCGGAAACGCTGCAAATGGGAAAATGACGACTATATATGTCGTGGGCATATATTAAACGGTATGTCTGACTCTCTCTTCGATATCTATCAAAATGTGGAGTCTGCTAAGGCCCTTTGGGATAGCCTTGAATCCAAGTACATTGACGAGGACGCTTCTAGTAAGAAGTTCCTAGTTGGTAATTTTATGAATTACAAGATGTGCGACGGAAGGCCGGTAATGGAGCAATATAATGAATTGCTCCGGATATTGGGTCAATTTACCCAACATAATATGAAGATGGACGAGTCCATCTCGGTGTCTAGTATTATAGACAAATTACCGCCGTCGTGGAAAGACTTCAAACACACCTTGAAACATAAAAAGGAAGAGTTGTCTTTAGTACAACTCGGTAGTCACTTGCGCATAGAGGAATCTCTAAGGGCGCAAGAGGGTGAAAAACCCAAGGACAAGGAACCGATAAGGTCTGCAACTATCAATATGATGGAAGCAGGGGAGAGTTCGTATAAGAACCGAGGGACAAAGCGTCCGTACAACAACAACAACAGCAATAATGCTGGGAGTAAGAAGCCTAAGGGCGCTTGCTGGATATGCGAAAAAACGGGTCACTTTAAAAGTGATTGTCGTGCGAACAAGAATAAAAAGGGAACGATGAATAATCGCTCGGGACAAAGGTCTAATAACCAGGGTCCGGACACCAATCAAGGTGAGACTGCTATACATAATTTTGATGTAAATTTAAATTATGTCCCTATAGTTTCTGAAGCATTTTATGTGCAGGATGATTCGGTGGCGTGGTGGATTGACTCGGGTGCTACTAAGCATGTTTGCAAGGATCGTCATTGGTTTCAAAAGTATGAACCAGTTGTAGATGGATCAGTGCTTTACATGGGAAACGAGTCAACAGCCCCTATTCTTGGTCGCGGCGAAGTGTTGTTGGAATTCAGTTCCGGAAAGTCCTTAGTATTATTAGATGTATTACATGTACCTGGAATAAGGAAAAATCTTGTATCCGGTAGTGTTTTATCCAAGTATGGATATAAACAAGTATACGAATCTAATAAATATGTATTGACTAAGAATGGTGTATTTGTCGGTTTTGGATACCAATGTAATGGGATGTTTATGCTTAATATTATGAATAAAGTTGATGATTCTGTTCTTATGGTTTCTTCTAAAGTGAATGATTCATTATTGTGGCATGCTAGACTAGGACATGTTCATTATAAGCGCATGATTGATATGTCCAAACTTGAATTAATTCCTGCTATGAACATAGAAGAAGATAAGTGTAATACATGCATGCTAACTAAAATCGTTAGGCAGCCTTTTAAAGATGTTCAACGTGAATCTTGTATGCTTGAACTTGTGCATAGCGACTTATGTGATTTCCATGCTACACCTTCGTTGGGGAATAAGAAATACTTAGTAACTTTCATAGATGATTATTCTAGATTTTGCTATGTATTTCTACTAAGTACTAAAGATGAAGCGCTAGAAAAGTTTAAAGTATTTAAAACTGAAGTTGAACTACAACAAGAGTGCATGATTAAAAAGTTGAGAACCGATAGGGGTGGTGAATATTACGATCATGTTTTATTTGAATCGTGTGGTATCATACATGAAATTACTGCTCCTTATACTCCTCAACAAAACGGTATATCCGAAAGGAAAAACCGGGTACTAAAGGAAATGGTAAATTCCATGTTGTCTTATTCGGGTTTGAATAATGGATTTTGGGGAGAAGCCGTATTAACGGCTTGCTATTTGTTAAATAGGGTTCCTAACAAAAGGAACAAAGTTACCCCCTACGAACTTTGGTACAAAAAGAAGCCGAACCTTAATTATCTTAAGGTTTGGGGCTGTCGGGCTGTCGTAAGACTACCGGATCCCAAAAGGAAAACTTTGGGAGAAAGAGGCATTGATTGCATCTTTGTTGGATATGCTGTGCATTCCAAGGCATATCGATTCTACGTGATTGAGCCGAATGATTCAGTAGCGATTCATTCTATCATAGAATCGAGGGACGCCATATTTGATGAAACTAGATTTTCATCAATGGTTAGGACCAAGGATCTGGTGCCTAAGGTGGCTGAAAGCAAAGAATTAACTTTGCCCGAGCCTGAGTCGCTTGAACCTCGTCGAGGCACGAGGATAAGGACTAAGAAATCGTTCGGTCCTGATTTCCAGACCTTTCTGGTTGAAGGATCAAGGGACGAAGTTGGATTTCAATACTCGTATAGTTATCATGTTGATGATGAGCCTAAAACATACGAGGAAGTCTTGAAATCGCAAGATGTTGCATTTTGGAAAGAAGCCATCAATGATGAGATGGATTCCATTATGGGAAACAACACTTGGGTGCTTGCTGATTTACCTAACGGTTGTAAACCATTAGGATGCAAGTGGATCTTTAAGAAAAAGATGAAAGTCGATGGTTCAATTGACAAGTATAAAGCCCGATTAGTCATTCAAGGCTTTAGGCAAAAGGAAGGTATTGATTACTTCGATACCTATGCTCCTGTTGCGCGAATAACTACGATTAGATTATTGATAGCCTTGGCTGCAATACATAATCTAGTGATCCATCAAATGGATGTAAAAACAGCATTCCTTAACGGTGAGTTAGAGGAGGAAATTTACATGAAACAACCCGAAGGGTTCGTTATGCCTGGTAATGAGCATAAGGTATGTAAACTTGTTAAATCCTTGTATGGATTAAAACAAGCACCTAAGCAGTGGCATCAGAAATTTGATGAAGTAATTTTATCGAATGGTTTTAAGTTAAACCAATCGGATAAATGTGTGTATAGCAAATTCGATGACTTTGGTAAAGGAGTCATCATTTGTCTATATGTTGATGATATGCTTATCTTTGGTACTGACCAAAGACAAGTGGATTTGACTAAGTCATTTTTATCATCAAACTTCGATATGAAGGATATGGGGGAGGCGGATGTGATTTTAGGAATTAAAATCATTCGTGAAAACAATGCCATTACTTTAACTCAATCTCATTACATTGAGAAAGTGTTAAAGAAATTCCATTGTGATGACTATTCTACGGTCAGTACTCCATATGATTCGAGTGTAAAACTCATGCCCAATACGGGTGTTGCAGTGTCCCAGTTGGAATACTCCAAGGTAATTGGGTGCCTTATGTATGCTATGACTAGCACAAGGCCAGACATTGCATTTGCGGTAGGCAAACTAAGTAGATACACAAGTAATCCTAGCACGCATCATTGGCAGGCTGTTAGGCGTGTATTAAAATACTTAAAGGGAACCAAAGACTTTGGTTTGACATATGTCGGATATCCTTCGGTATTAGAAGGGTATTCCGATGCGAGTTGGATAACCAATATAGAGGATCATTCCTCTACTTCTGGTTGGGTTTTCCTACTCGGAGGCGGTGCTATAAGTTGGGCTTCAAAGAAGCAAACTTGTATTACGAGTTCCACTATGGAATCGGAATTTATAGCACTTGCGGCAGCTGGTAAAGAAGCTGAATGGTTAAGGAATTTGGTTTATGAAATTCCTTTGTGGCCAAAGCCTATTTCGGCGTTTTCAATTCATTGTGACAGTGCAGCCACTTTGGCTAAGGCATATAGTCATGTTTATAATGGCAAGTCAAGACACTTGGGCGTTAGACATAGCGCGATCCGTGAGCTGATCACTCAAGGAGTAATCTCTATTGATTTTGTGAGATCACAACATAATCTTGCTGATCATTTGACCAAAGGATTAGCAAAAGACTTGGTAGTAAAGTCGGTGATTGGGATGGGTCTGAAGCCTCTTTGAATCTTCAAATATGGGATACCAAATTCATTTCTAATTGTATTAGAACCAGAATTCAATTGGGAAGCCTATATTTGAGATTGAAACACATGGAAATTATCCCAAAGGTATGTGTTTGAACCTGTATGTTAAGGTTGAAGTTAATTCTTAATGAATCATTTGATAAAGTGCATTTTGCAGGTGCACGAAGAAATGATTCACCTATATGAGTGGGAAGTGTGGCAGCTTCAAGAGTCGTGGCTAAGCTCTATATACACTCAAGAATGGATGGGATACAAGGCCTAATTTTGTATCGGAAATCATTATAGAATGTATTTGGAATTATGTGTGTAGTATCTTTTATGTATTCAGATGGGTTGAAGAGTTCAATCTTTTAAGACACTCTGATTCTCGAATATATAAGTTGTATATAACACTAAGATGAAAATTCAATCTTCAAGACATTTTCATTTTATGCATAATTCTGGCTGTTATTGTTAAAATAAGTGATTCAAGGATTACACTTAAATGGGGGAGGAATGTTGATGATTTAAGTGAAATCATTGTCCATTTAATGTAATTGGATTCATACAAAGTTTCGGTAATGATCCTAAAGCACTACAATATGATTTAGGCGAAGTGCGGAGTGCACGGTTGTATAAAAGTGATAACGGATCATTGTTTGGTTAAGTGAATGTTGGTGTTGATTTATTGTGTGTAAATTATCATGAAATATGTGTTAATTTCATGGTTTGCATGGTTGTAATATGCAGCCACAAAATTGCATGCATGGCACCTAAAGAAAGTGATTTCGAAGAGGTGTGACCATTCTTAAAGGGTGCAACTCTTCCCAAAGGGTGCAGCCCTTCATGAAAGGGTATTTTCACTATCCAAAGGGGTGTTTCAACACCTATATAAGGGTGTTGAAAATCAAATTCTAAGACCCACGAAAATTAAAGAGCTTTGTGTTAACGAAGTATAGCGAATAAACATTCTATAGTATACTTGTTTCTACGCCAAAGAACAAGTGCGGTATTGTCTTATCCTAGAAGAAGTTTCGTGATACCTTGGCTGTTATAGGGTCGAAATATTCTTTAAGGAAAACGTGTAAACGTGATTCAATATTTTCCAAAGCCTCCACATTCAGAAACACACAAAAGAAACAACAATTCAGAGCAAGATGGTAGATTTTATGTCGAGAGTGACAAGAGATCTGTTAACAGTATATCCTAACTCTTATATTTGAGTTTGTCGAAATTCCAAAGATCAATTCACCATTCTTGTTGTGTTTTTTGTTTATTTGAATTGAACTATCTCATAATTGCCTGTAACATGCGTAGCTAACGTCCCTAGAGGGTAGCGGTTGTTACCTATAAGTGTTCAAAGAGAGTTAACGACCGCTGATGTATAGCAACCGTTACATCTTGTTTTCAGAGAGGACTGCATGCGTTTTCAGAGAGGACTGCATGCGAGGAGATCGACGCATAATTCATAGGTCAATAGCTTCAAAGGTTTTTACTATCACCAGGGTAGCGATCTCTGGCAACTAGCGATCGCTATGTGATGATTAGTGATCGCTACTTTGATTTTTATGAGCACGAGTTATTAAGCTTGGATGCCAATTTTGTGATAGATCATTTTTTTTTACTTAAAAATGAAGTCATTGAATGATTTCTTACCATAGATTTTGAAATTATATTAAAAAATGTGATTATTCTTTATTTGACGGGTGTTGAAGTATGACTTAAAGCCGCTCAAGGATTGGAGTAGAAGAGGTTGTTAACAAAGTAAAATTGAGCTAAGAAAAGAACAGCGCGCGCCGCACCTACTGCGCTTGTTTTCAGTCGCGCTCGACCCATGAGTTATTTGTCAACTACTAGGCTTGTTGATCAAGTTTATTGGACTAGCTATTTCTTCGGTTATATTGTTATATTAGAAAAATGATTCTATTTCTTATTCCTATATTTTTTGCTATTTTATGAATTTTTTGTATCTATTAATAGAAATCTTTATCGGATACAAAAATAACATTTTAGAACACATTAATACAAAAAATATTATTGTAAAATTATAGAGTTGAGAGTGATTTTTTTTTAATTGTGATCTATTAATTATAGTGGAATTTTCTGATTGTTTTTCTAGTGTTATTTTCGATTTGAATTTTCTTATTAAATTTTGTGTGTGTGTGTATGTGTGTTTTTTTGTGTTGTTATTATCGTACTTGCAAAAACTGATATTATAACTTAGAAGGTATTTGGTAGAGCTTATAAACTCTTTAAAACAGTTTATAAGTTGTTTATTAAAATTTGTTTAGTAAACTTTTAAAAAGATATTTTAAAAAATTAAAAAACAAATTTATTTTATAACAAAAATTTTTGTAATTTAAACAATAAAAGACCAAAATACCCCTAAAATTATTTTATATATATATATATATATATATACAAAATTTTCAATTTTATTATTTAGTTAATATAATTATTTTTAATTGTTTTTTTCATATTTAACAATTTATTTTTGATAATTTTATTTATATAAAATTTAAATTGTCAAACAAAAATTAAGTAACATCTTATAGGTTTATATATCTATTTTATCCAAACGGTTCTTTTAAAACAATTTATAAGACTTAACAAATAAGTTTTTTTAACTAAACTCTACTAAACGGGTTCTTATTCAAATCATATTGTTAGAAGTTACGTCATCTAAAAGCTCGAATTGTTAAAAAAGTTAAACAACATGTCCAATATATATTCCTCAATACTCATTTGTGGATCAATTTCAATTTCTTTAAGGAGACTCAACAAATGAATAATAAATTCTATTAGTTGTTTATGGCATAAATCGAATACAGGACACCGACATAAGTCTAACACTCTGATATCATTTTAAAAGTTGTATTATCAAGCAGATTGAAATGTTAAAAAAAATAAGCAAGACATACTTTTTTAACTTATAAATATATTTCCTCCCATATGATTTAAGTCATTTGCATGGACCATCCGTGAAATGATATACCTAAGTATGATTTTTACCTAAGCTACATAAATAATGCGCAATAAATTAGTAATAGTGCCAAGTGCCAACTATACAAAATATAAGCCTACCTATATATTATCGGTTTAATCTACCTATATATGTTCAAACGTATTATAAGCGGCCTATGTGTATGTGCTTCGTCTTGACTCACAAGTCTATTGGTACACTGTCGAACGATATGAATCATTAAAACTTATAATTAATTTTACTAATTATTAACAAAAATAGTAATTCATAATTTCATTTTACTTTCTGCAAAAATACATATGAACAATATGAGTTGGCATATATGCGTTAATTAATTACAATTGATGTAAATTAAATGGTGAAATAAATAGATTATTAGCTGGAATTTACAATGTTTTGGGTAGAAGATTTGGAAAATGGTACAGATTAGTAATTTGGTATTTATGTCATAATTATGATTAGTTGGAGAATTATGAGGCCAAAACTCTCTCTATCCCTTAAAACAATGCATACTTTCCTTTTTAGTTCATCCCTTAAAACAGTGCACATTCCATAAATGGAATGTCTTTTCACAACTTTATCCTCTCAATACACATTTATTTACCTTTATACCAGTACTTTTTCAACTACCTACTTTATTACTTACACATCAATACCTATTATACCCTCACTTTATATTATAAAACACACAAAAACTAACTTTTTCTTAATCTACGTGCAAATTTCTCTATGCATTGTGTTTGGGGAGGGAGGGAGTAGTATATTGGACCACCAACCATCAACTTATAGTCATCCATATTCTTCAAACAAATACTACAATGGAAAACTTATAGACATGTTTGATCTCACAACATATATAAGAATTATTTGCATATTTAAAATAAATGTAGACTTAGCACATTTTGGCTAGCGCACATCGATTGTTACAAAAATCGAACATTTGCGAGTTCCTGAATCAAAATCAAATTGAGCTCGGAAGATAGCTCACTCTCTTCCTCGATCAATCACTTTTTTCAAGAAACGAATAAATTTCTACCCTTTCGAATGTGCGTGAATACAATTAATTTATAACTATTTCGCCTCGAAATTAGGTCATAGAAGATCATCGGATAGCCTACGTAATTGTTTTAATATCTTGTAATGAATTGATTCACGGTTCTATTTCAGCCATATGATTTGGCATCACAATCACTATACAATCACGGGAGGTACCACAATCAAAGAGCCAACTCATTAATTAATTGCATGCATAAATCCAAATTGCAAATATGAATTGAATTATTATATACTCGTAACTATAATTTTTTGTTGCTTAGGTAACACAATCAAAGAGCCAACTCATTAATTAATTGCATGCATAATTCCAAATTGCAAATATGAATTATTATATACTCGTAACTACTATTTTTTTGTTTCTTGTTCCGTTAAGATAGAAATTATTACACTTTTTTTTGGAAACAAAAACAATATTTTCATCTATCAAACATCAAAACAAATCAATAATATCTAAAATTGAATATGAAGTAGGTCCATCAATATCAAAGTTTTCAGGACAAACATCATCATTTCAAAATTTTAATATTCTTGCAAGAATATATGTTTTACAGCATAAGACATGATGATCAGGCCAAGTGGCAAATCATTACTACTAGTCTTATTTTTGTTTTTATTCACCTTTTTTTTTCTTTAATTGAAATTTTATTTATACATTCTTTAATTTATTCTTTTATTAAAAAAAATTGACACACTTCTTATATAGTGAAACATTTCATAATATATAATTGACATTAATTATTTTTATTTTTTCATTTTAAAATATAGATTTATCTCTATTTTTATTTATTTTTAAATTTTAATTGTAATTATTTAATTTTTTAATTTAAAATATATTTTAATCTTTTAAATTTTGGTCAAAATATAAAAAAAATTAATTTTGTTACTGGAAAAATATAGTACTACTCAGTATTTACTCTTTGAGGACGAATATAGAGTACATAGAGTATAAAAAAAAAGATGTGGGCCGTGGGTGGTGGGGTTTTTGGTTTGGGTTTGGATAAACCCTAAATTCGGTGCCTCCACCTTACGTGGCAATCCAATCTAATCAAAGTCAGTAGACCATACAGAAAAAGACACGTGTCCCTCAAATTTTATGAGATTTTCAGTATTCGGCAAATGTGACTCACTAGAGAGGGAAGACGCTACATTAACACCAGGTGTAGAGATGACTCTCTACACGCCAATAAAATTTTGACATGTGACATTATTGATTAAAAGTATTTATTATTAGTTTTGATATGATATCTATAAATTTGGTAATAAAAATTAAATTAAATTTTGTTTAATTTCCTTCCATTGTTTAATTTAGTAAAAATATCTTACTTACTAAAAATTCAAAAGTAAATTAATTATTTTAATTGATTAATTAATAAATAAAATTTAACTAAATTTATCCATTTGATTAATAAGTAGATTTAATTAATGAAGTTCGTATATATTAATTCAATTGATTGATTATAATTATAATTTAAATTAAACTAATTAATTAAAAAAATAAAATTTAACTATATTTATTAATTAGATTGGTAAAATCGAATTTTATTTATATAATAAATTGATGTCTGATATTATTTTTTAATAATTTAAAAAATTATTTTAACAATATAGAATTTTTTTTAATTTTTTATTATTTATTATAAATAAGTTTTTAATATTTAAAAAAAATATTAAAACCCTAGTGTTTTCTAATTTGTACTTATTTATTATATTATACGCATATAATTAATGTTAAAATTATCTTGTACACTTAATTCAAAATATAAATTGTAATTAAAAAATATAGTCTAAATATATTTCGTTTAAATTTAGATATTTTTAAAAATACTTTATACAGTATCTTTGTTGATAGTCGAAAAATCGTGTTCTCCAATAATCAACTAAAAATAGAGATTTGGGGATTGAGTAGTGAACAAGGCTATTATGCTCTCCAGGAATTTTTGGGGAAAAGTGTAGATACCATTAAATGGAAAAATTACATCATCTATTTATAGAAAATACAAATTAGGGTTTCCTAAGCTAGTTAATGGGCCAAGCCCATCAAATAAATCCACCATTAAGCCCATCCCTCTTTTTCCTGGCCCAGGGACAGACCACTTAATCCTCGGACATCCGAACATATAGGGAGCCGAGGTTCTCCTCGCTCTCTGCTCGGACGGGGTATCATTTTATGCTGTTTTCGTGGGGTTTTCGATGTTCGTCCTGCTCGGTTACTTCTCGTGGGCGAGCATAACGTCCTCTCCCGGACTGCCCACAAAACAGGGGTTCCTTATGCTCGGAATCTGAGCGAATTTTCTCTGCATAACACTTGTGATCTATTTTAATTTTATTTTTATAATAAATTATCTAAGTTATATATTAGGATTTTAAATTATTACATAAAAAATAAATAAATCAAATTATACTACTTGAATATTCCAATTAAAGTATCAATTCACTTTGTTAAGATAAAAACAATTTCATTTGATTCAATTTAATTTTATTAAATTTTTTAAAAAATGATTAATTAATTATGCTCAATACTACTATATTAAAATATCACATTAAAAATTAAAATTAATTATTTTATGATCACTATTCTTCTATAAGATTAATACATTTTTATATAAATCATAATCGAGAAAATGCTCATTGCACTCGATTAAATTAATCTATTTGAATAATTTATTTTAAAATTGAATCAAATTATTATTTCAATATTATTGTATTCATTTTAAAATTATTTAACTAAATTATAGGAAATATTCACATCATATAAACCAAAAAATGTGCATTCAATAGTAAATATGCAATTGACATAATTTCAATATTGTACAAATTTCCATCGTGCGAGATATGATCATCTCGTTACGACTCCCGAATTCTTTTCAGGTACGGAAACTGAATAGAGTGTGTCATATAGTTTGGTAGTTGTTCACTTTTTATTATTTTTTTGAGCTATATGTTACGGTTGGTTGTTCGGAAGGCTAGTCTGTTAGCTCGTTAATGCCGTAAGTTTTTTTCCTATGGGATGTAATGTATCATCATACATTTTCTTTTATATGTGATTGACATTTAACAAAAAAAAATATTGTACAAATTAATTACCATGATCGAGAATATTAATGTACTTCAGACAAAAATCATGATCGAGAATACATCAACTTCACACTAAAAATTTAATTCGATTATTTTACTTATGTATAAAGAACTTTAGATAAATAGTCTACAATTTATTTCAAATTCATTATACAAAATTTAATAAAATAAAATTTAATAAATAAACTAAATTTTATGTCAAATTTATTATAAGAAATTAATTTTAAGTAAAATAATCATTTGAGTATAATTTTTATTAATGTTTTTAGTATAACATTTATATTGTACAATTTATTATATTTAAAATAATTAATTACTTAAAATATAATTGCAATATTTTCTATTATGAAATTTATTATACTTAAAATTTTCTTACTAGTCTAATTAAATTTTTTAGTTTAATTTAAAATTTTAGTTTATCAATTGAATGTAATTTGCTACTGTTTCCGGAAAAAAAGTCACGTAAAAGACGATATCTGAGAAAAAAAAGTCTCAGATATTGTCCTTTTTGGCCGGAAACAGTTGCAAAAAGATGATACGAAAAAAAGTTGACGACCGTTTATGAAAATGAGCATTCTCGGAGGGACGTAATATGATTCTAACCCGTACAATTAATACTCAATAATTTTTACTTTATTTTTTAGTATCATTTATCAAACATCGTCAAATTTAATTTACCTAATAAAATATTAATTAATTTATTATGTTTAATTAATAAAATATAAGTAGTATATATTATCTTAAAAAATATATTTATTTATTTATTTATATTTTATTAATAATCAATTGAAATTATTTTTTATTCAATATTGTACTCCGTATTTACTAAAACTAAATTATAATCCTTTAAAAACAATTAAAAACACTTATTATTTATGTTATAACAGTATACTTTTAAAAAATAAATATTAGGTAAATTAAATTTTTTAGTTTAATTTAAAATTTTAGTTTATCAATTGAATGTAAGTACTTACATCATTAGTTTTATTAGCAATATAATAATTAATAATTTAATAAACTAATTAATAAATTTTATTTAATTTAAATTAAATCAATAAATTAAATTAATTAGTTTACTTTCAAATTTATAGTAAGTAAATCATTCTTACTAATTAAATTTAACAATGGAAAAAAATTAAACAAAATTTAATTTGATTTGTATTACCAAATTTATAGATATCATATCAAAAAGAATAATAAATATTTTAATCAATAATACCACGTGTCCAAATTTTATTGGCGGTGTAGAGACTCTCTCTACACCTGGTGTTAATGTAGCCTTTTCCACTAGAGAGAGCTAGCAAATGGGCTGACCCGAATGACCCTATCTGGCCCGAATATCTAAAACTAGATTTTTCAACCCAGCCCGGCCTGGGCAGGCTGTCGGACTACCGGACGGCCATTTCGGCACAATATTTTTAAATTAACGAAAATAATAATAATAATAATAAAAAGTTATATGTAGTAATATGTTTTTTTATTTTTAAACTAAAATAATTATTAAATTTATTAAAAATATAGAATAAATGTGTATTAAAAATAAATAAAATCATATAATAAATAAATAAATAAAATAATAAAAATAAATTTAAAAATAAAAATATTATTAGAAAAGTATAATATAAAAAATAGAAAAATAATAATTACTCGTTGTTTTATGTTGCTAAATTATTAATTCTTAATTAAAAATATTATTTTGTTCAATTTGACATATATATATTTCATTCCTGAAAGTTGTTTTTTAACCATTATGTTTTGAAATATATCTCAAACAATATTGGATAGTAAAAGCATATTTTGAGTTTGATAAAGATGTCATTATAGTTTTAACTTTTCTTGTTGTAAAAGAATGACAAATTAGAATAAAATTTATAGTGCACAATCTTCTGAGTGTTTCACCCATTATTTAGAAATGCAACATAATTGAAGTACTTTGTTTTAGAATTGAAAGTAAGAAGAAAATGAATCGAAATTTGTGTACACAATATTTTTAAACGAACTCGTCATCTAAGTTTATAATTGTTTTTTATAATACAACGATTTTTCGAGCAATGAAATGCTCGTGCAAAGGTAGAATTTTACTTGTGGTTTGTGTATTTCACATTGGAAAGAGTATTAAAGCAAAGTGAGTATATTATAATTACTCGTGAGATCACTCTTAAGCTAGCTTTGGGAATGAATGATTAGAGTTATGTTCTTTGTTCTCCCTTCTACGTAGACGCAGGGATGCATGTTGATGTTGGGGCGACATGCATGCGTACGTGAATGTTGATCTCAGATTCTCAGTTTGGTACTTGCGGGTGTCTATACAATTAGCATTTCGATATTTTTTAAGAACAAAAATATGTATTCAGTTCTTTCTCATTGAATTTTATTTCATTTTGTTACAATTTAAATTCAAAAATTTTCATTCATTACAACTAGATTTTGAGTACGTACTCTTTTAATCAAATAATTAATAAGTTTTGTTAAAATATCTCACATTTGAATAACGAACTTTGAGCTCAGTACATGTACTTATAATTAGTTGGACAACCTTATTACCTTAACAATGTTTTTTAAGGTGTAATCGTCCCAACTATGACATGGTATCAATACATATAATTAGTGGGTGAATATATACAGGGTTCACCTTAATAGTACTTTAGCACTATATTAAAAATTATAATTTTATTTAGGCAAAACGTGTATTTTGCAATGGATATCAATATCAAGGCACACTAATAAAAAGGAAATAAATATTTTATTTTTTACTTTTAAAATATAAGTTTACTTTTATTTTTTTATTTGATTTTTAAATTTTACTCACAATTAAAATATTTTTTAAATTAAAAATAATTTTTTACTCATAATATTTTGATCAAAAAATGAAAAAGTAATATTTTTTAATTTATGTATTGATCAACCGGTGTATAAATAATTGTATAATAAATAATATTGTTTTTTTTGGAATGAACACATTATAAAAGTTCCATCCAAATGCATATAAAATGTGAACGGTTTCTTGGTTAACGCCGTTAACTCAGCTGTAACTTAATTAATTTCGCTGTGTGTCCTTATCCACCCGACCCACCAGGTTTCGTCATGTAAGTCACGCGCCGCACGCAACGGTTACTCGTTCCTATGTGGCACTCTTTTTTTAGACATGACACGTCATCAGTTTAATTGTTATTTCTGGATGACCAGCAAGCATTTGTCGCTAAATTGCGCCAGGGCCACACGTTATTAGTATGCGACTGACCGTTTTTAAATACTAGTGAAAATTCTATTTTTTCAACCAATTATTTGATAAAAAAAATTAAAAAACAAACAAAAAAATATTAAAATTTATTGAATAAATAATTATTTTTAAAAAATTGCTAATAAATACTGTATAAAAATATAATATGCAATGATTTTTCACATGGTAAAGGTGAAAAACGAAAAGTTCTTTTTGCCCCAAAGTCGTATTCAATGATTGTATTCTAATACTTTTAATTTATTTTTAATTATGAAATTATTCTTTCCATTAAAATGATAATATAAAATTTAAATGTAAATAGTACAGTAGTACTGTAATAGGAGAGTATATAGATTATTTACCACAAATTTTCATTTAATCAATTTTTAAATAGCAATTAACTAATTGTGTTTATTGATAAATCAATCGAAGCTAACAAGTATATAATCTTGTGCACACGTTCTCTGTTGTAATATTCGAGTATCATACTTTGTATTACATGACATATTGATATGTGGATATTGACACATTTATGTAAACTACTAGTATAAGTTAAGTGATGTGTTTAACTATAAATGAGAAAAATAGCAAAGACAAATTGAGCTACGTGTATAAAATATTGTGTAAACATTCGCTATTACAATATTTAGATACCATACTTTGTACTCAAAGACGGCTTGATCGGTCGAATAAAATTGACACATTTATACATATCTTACTTACTGATCAAAATTTTATAAGTGTATATCGAATCTAAGTTTATTTATTGATTAAGAATTTACTGAATTGCCGTGTCAATCTCATGTCCAAGTTTATTTATTGATCAATGTTTCAAATGACAAGAAATCAACTAAATTGAAAATAATAAACAAACACTCTTATAATTCTACAAATCGATTCAAAAGCTTATTTGAATGTCACAACCATTATTAAAATAAATAAATTCATTTATAGTTATGATTCATTGAATCAAATGCGATCTATAAAAGAGACCCCCTCTCCCACTTTTTCTCCAACAATAATCTCAAGCAATTATTCAAAAAATCAATTGTTAAATCATTTATATTTGATGTAAATGCCATTATTATCCCTCTAATACACTTATAACCACTCCATTGTATTCAAAATAATTTTTACTATTTTAATATTTCTGTTACAATTTTTTAATAAAAATCATCAATACTTTAACATTCTTGAAAAAGTAAAGAGAAAAAAGGGTCAAAAATACATAATTACCATATATATATATTATTCACAATTCAAAAATTATTATCAATAAGTAATAATTAATGGGAACAAAAAATCCCTTCAATTTCATTAATTTGTGAATGGTAAACAGCTCATTCCATCTCCCCCTCTCTCACCACCCAATAAAACCTCACTCCTTTCACCTTCTTTCTCATCATCTTCATCTCTTTCTCTGTAGAGATTGAGACCCCCACCTTTTATTTCTCACTCACAATAAACATATATATTTTTTTAATTTCGAAATAATAAAGAATTCAAGAGAAACAAAAGGGCTCCATTTTATCTTTTGTTTTTTTAATCATCGGAGGGAGAAACCATGAATATATTTTTTGCTCTGTTTTGCTCTGTTTTTCTTGCTCCGTTAGTTCGTGGGTTTTCAAGAAACCTCCCAATTGTGTCTTTTGATGAAGGGTATTCGCACCTCTTTGGGGATGACAATCTCATGGTCCTTAAAGATGGGAAATCAGTTCACATCACTTTGGATGCTAGAACAGGTTTTTCTTTTTCTTCTTTCCTTTTTTTTTAATAAGGTTTTGTTTTTGTGTATAAAGACTCAATTTTGAATTGTTTTTTATTTGTGTTGTTTAAGGTTCTGGTTTCGTGTCACAAGAGGTTTATCTTCATGGGTTTTTCAGTGCTTCAATTAAGCTCCCTGCAGATTACACTGCTGGTGTGGTTGTTGCGTTTTATGTAAGTTATTTATTTATTTATGATTATTATTTTGAAATTTCAATTGGATTAATTGATTTGCTTTAGAAAACCCATGTTGATTCTTGATTTGTTTGGTGTATATAATTGTTTAAGATAAATTGCTTTTGCATGATATATAAATCTACAGATGAAGAAGGGCCCTCCTCTTTCATTATTGATTTTCCCAATTCTGCTGAGATTTTGAATAAAAAACTTACCTAGATATATTCACCAGGGTCATTAATATATTCCCTAAGAAGATTATCTTGATATGAGTTTTCTTTTTATGCTGATATGTATGTAAATGCTCGACCAGATTGGGTTTGGTTTACTAATGCCTTCTCGTTTCTTGAATAATATGATGACAGATGTCGAACAGCGACACGTACGAGAAAAACCACGACGAGATAGATTTTGAGTTCTTGGGGAACATAAGGGGGAAGGACTGGAGAATCCAGACGAACATTTATGGAAACGGAAGCACGAGTAAAGGCAGAGAAGAAAGATACGACCTTTGGTTCGACCCGTCTGAAGATTTCCATCAATACAGTGTTCAATGGACCGAAAATTTGATTATGTAAGTCGCCTTGAAAGATAACATAGAACTAATAGAAGTCAAATGTATTATGTTGTTGCTGCCTATCTTAAGCTCGCTTCCATCGAAATTACTAAATTACTTTGGGTTAAAAATATACACTATACATAGATGGATAGTTTAATCAAATTGGAAATTCACCATCCTTTTCAAAGGACATAAAAGTAAAAAGAAAAAAAAATGTCCATTTTTCTTTTCTTGTTTTCTCCAATCTGTAACAGTTTGCAAAACTTTTTATTGCTTTATGCTTTTTTCCTTGTCTCGTGGAATCCATAACAAGAACGATAAGATAATTCTATTCTAGTCTTTTTTGTTTGTTTTTGTTTTTTTAAAAATTATGTGCATTCATCTTTGGATCGCCTTGCAGATTTTACGTCGATAATGTCCCCATAAGAGAGTTCAAAAGAACCGAGTCAATGGGCGGGGACTTCCCTTCCAAGCCCATGTCTCTCTACGCCACCATATGGGACGGCTCCGATTGGGCCACAAACGGAGGCAAGTACCGAACAAATTACAAATACGCCCCTTACATTGCCGAGTTTTCCAACTTTGTCCTCCACGGCTGCGCTGTGGACCCCATCGAGGGTTCTTCCTGCGACAGCCAAGAGGAAACGAAAGGGTTTGCCTCAGCCCCCTCAGGAATGACACGTCAGAAACGGGCCCAGATGTCGGGCTTCAGGAGCAAACACGTGCATTACTCGTATTGCTACGACAAGGCCCGACTGGCCCGTTACAAGCTTCCTCTGTCTGAATGCGTGTCCAACTCGAAGGAGGCTGAGCGGCTCAAGGCCTTTGACCCTGTGACATTTGGCGGTGGGGCCCGCCGCCACCGTTCCAAACGACGCCGCCGGTCCAGGGTGGTGCGGGGTGATGATGACGTTGTTTCTATATGAAGATAAAGTTAGTTCGTTCGTTCGTTTCCATATAATACTACTATATATACTATTCGGGTTGTTTTGGGGTGGCAATTTATTTTTATTTTTTGTTTCTGGAGTTGGTTTTATGTTTTGATGGTTCTTGTGGATGTGGAGTGGATAGTGATGTGGGATAAGAAAGGAAAATCATGAATTTGATGATATGATATTATTGAATTGTGGTATGTTTTTGTGTTTGTATATATATTATTTCACAAACTTTAGATTCTTCATTTAGTTTATTTTATTTTATTCTCCCATTATTATTATTATTATTATTATTATATCTTGGATTCAGAGCATTTAATTTGGAGAGATGATGTGATTTGTGTACTATGAAGTATGAACATTGACTTTGGTTTCAATATATATATTACTATTATTATATGGAATTTGTTTTTATTTTATAAATAGTTGGTGGGGATAGGATTCTCATTGTGTCATTACTCATTAACAATGTAAGGATGTTCGGTTTCATACAGAATGTTTCATGTGTTATTTGTTATGTTTTATGGACTGGACGGTTAAAGAAAAATACATGCGACAATAGTGTTAGTTAAAGTGATACTAGTGCATCTAGCAAGAGATAAAAAAAAAATATTATTTTATAAATATTACTCTCTCTGTCCCAGAGCTATAGTCACAGGTGGTCAACGCTGACTTTTTTTGACCGTCCAATACTTATTATAAACAGTACAAAAAAATTATGAAAAAATAACTAAAATAAAATTTAACTATTAAATTTTATTTTAGTTATTTTTTCATAATTTTTGTGTACCGTTTATCATACGTATTGGACGGTCAAAAAAAGTCAGCGTTGACCAAAAATGACTATAGCTCTGGGACAGAGAGAGTAATATTTATAAAATAATATTTTTTTTTATTTCAAAATAACATTCACACTTTCTTAATTGTAATTTTGAGACTGAGATGAAAATGTTATTTTTAATTAATAAAAAATGTACTTGTGAATTCGTTTTTAAAAACTATGTGAAATATTAAAAATAAAATTATCATTTGTAATGAAAAATAAGAATAATTATTTTTTAAGAGTACGATAAATGTAAAACTTACCAAAATAGAAATTGTGACTACAAGTGAATGAAAAATACAATACTTTTTTGTGTACTTATCAAAATAGAAATTGTGACTATAAGTGAATGAAAAATACAATACTTTTTTGTGTACTTACCAAAATAGAAATTGTGACTATAAGTGAATGAAAAATACAATACTTTTTTGTGTACTTACCAAAATAGAAATTGTGACTATAAGTGAATGAAAAATACAATACTTTTTTGTGTACAAAATAATATAAAAAAAAAAAAAACTAGATGAAAAAAATACTAAATATAATTTTAAAAAATGTGTATGGCATGTATAAAATTGGGAAGAATACTTTATTTTAAAATGAGCAAATAACTATGAGACAAACAAAAAAATGTGCAAACAATCAAGGGCATAAAGAGTAAAATTTATAGCATTTTTAACAAATCAATATTGTACTTCCCAATATCACATCGTCTCACTCAATAGACGTTTGATGAACAATGCAAGCTTTTGTGATTTAAGAAGAAAATCAAACAATGAGTGATTGTGAAACATAAAATCTGAAATCAAACCTTTGGGAGGACAAAGGCAAAAAGAGGGTCTAATTTGATCAACAATGACTGCTAATAAAGTTAAAAACTTTGAATGAATAGTTTTTTTCCTTATTATTTGATGTATTGGAGTATCTATTTCTTGGATTCTACAGCTTCCTTTCTCTCAATCACCTTGATAAAATTATGAACCATGGTTTTGCCTTCACTGGTGATGATACTTTCTGGGTGAAATTGGACTCCCTGCACAAATATTAATAACCAATGCAAAAAGAAGGTGAATTTAGTTGTGGCAAACATTGTACAAGATTCACCGAATGATTAATCTTACCTGTAGATGCCTATGTACTTTGTGACGAGCAGCCATTATTAACCCATCTTCTGTCCATGCGGTTATCTCAAGAGCATCACCCGGAAAGCTTTCCTTCTCAATCACAAGGCTGTGGTATCTAGCAGCAGTAAAAGGGCTGAAAACCAGAATAAACATAATGATTATCCATGTTAAGAATAAATATACGCAGATATAGTTCTCACAAATTTATCCTCTTTTGGCATTACAAAATCCATTGCATATTCATAAGAATATATCATTAAAATTACGCATTGATGTATCGACTATCAAGTATAATGCTTTTACTTCAGTAAATGTCAATATAGCGTATTATCTTATAAGTTGACGTAAATGCATGTCAATATGTATCGAGTATAATGCATTCAGAGGTTAGATACTTAGATTCCAGAAATGCAATAGAATATAGAGAAAATGACAAATATAGAAAGATTGCAAATAGGAAACTGAGATTAAGAATATCCTGAGATTAGGTATTCAACCTAGACCACGGACAATAATATATGAGCATCAGTGCTTATAAATAAATATGCAAAAATGCAACTATCAAGAGTAAACTGATCACCTTCTTCAATAATTTAAGGTTTGTTGCAAATTGAAAAATACTTACTTTGACAAGCCCGCAAACAAACCATCTTCCCCACCTTCATTGTAATATACAAGCGAACTTTTTCCATGCACAACACCATACGGAGATCGAACAATTTTCCCTTCACAGCAAAAATATTCATTTAATAAACAATGATAGAATTACTGAATATGAACATACAACTTTGTTACAAAATACAGGCTCGTCTTACAATCTCTTATTCTAATGCAAGTTCACAACAACTAGAAAACGTGTTCTAAATTTATAAATCCACCTTAAATATTTATCATCAAAGAACGAACACATGAATAGGTTAAATAATCAAGCATGTCAACAAGAGAATCACTAAACAACCTAACCTATTCCCTTGTGTACTTTTTGAGGATTTCAGCTAAAGTAGACAACCACAAGTCTTGTTTAATTTACAACTACCACTTGGAGGCTTGCATACATCTTTGATTGCTCCAAGTCTCCAACTACACGAACTAAGTTTATTCAGAACCAAGTTGTCTTCACCCTTAGAATTGAGAGAAAATTACTGAATACAACATCTCTGAGATTATGCTTTGAGCAGGCACCCCATTATTTTGCAGAACCAATCACGAAAATTCCATGTAGGATTTCCTAGTAAAAAAATCACTCAGTTTAACTTTCACCAAGAAATCCAATATAGAGTGTCCCATTAAAATCATCTAAATGATGACGGATTAAAGGAATAAAGCAAAAAATGAAAAATAAAATCTACTATTCAGGAGTTTTGATTCTTTTCTTCCTCTCCTTGGTATGGCTGAGAGATTGTAATTTCTAATTATAGTCTCTCATAAAAACAGGCCTGAATCTGATTTCCTCATTCAGATTAATTTTGTGTGGCTGATTTATCTCGTTTTTGTAATAGAACATAAACCGCTGATGAATTACTTAAAGAAGATGGAAGCACACAAGCACTATTAAAAATTTAACCAAGGTATAGAGGGAAGAGATAATATCAGCCTAATCGGACATGAATTAGTGTTATTGAGAATATTAATGTCTTTTTCCATAATCACATTTATCAGGTACACATTTTCATTACTAAAGTATCACCATAGCAATCAACCCAAGTATACATTGTCTTGTTTGATAAATCATTCTACATATCTTAATAATCATATTTCTTATTTATCATTTTATATACCCACCAAAAAGGTAAATGGGTCCTTAACCAATCATTTCATCCCATGACAATCATCAAGATTTATTTTTAAGAAGAGTCTTGAGAGATTATGCAGTCAGAAGTTTCAACTTCTTCTGATTCATATATGGCCAAAAGGTAGTCACAAACATATTATGGGCATTCGCTGCATTTCCTAACATGTTTGGATTACCAAAGTTCCTCCTAATATATTTTTCTTTTAATATTGTTACAAACTAGTATTTTCATGCTATTTGATTACCAAAGTCCCTCCTACTAATATATTTTATTTCAATATTGTTATTTCTTAGGCTATGAAAGTCACAATAATGCCATCCCTCCGAGGATATAAGCCTACACAAACCTGAAAGGTCGTGCAATTACACTTATACTTCAAGACTCTGGTTTTTAATATTTCTAAAAAAAAGCGTGTGTTAGTATTTTATCGTAGAAATCAAAGAATCTTCAGTGTCATTTGACACATCCAGAAAGTTGAACCAAACTGACTAACACAATATTTCACCAGTTAAGGGTATTATTAGTGAACCGAATTCTGTAAAATGTATCTTAATTTCCTGTTTCCCCTTTTTTGTGTGGTACATAAGCAAATGATACAACTGATCATCATGAAATATAGTATTTCACCTCAATGGAAGAAAGGGAAAATATAACAATGCCCTTTAAAATTAGATTATTACCTCCAAAAGCTTCCCCAATGCATTGCAATCCCATGCACACACCAAATAATGGCACGGTAGGACCAAGTTCCAGAACGGTTTGTAAAGATATTCCGGAATCTTGAGGTGCCCCTGAATTTGGGGAACAATAAAATAATAATATCAGAATCATCACGACATGATCCTCACTGACGTAAACATCTAAAGTAAAATTCTTACCAGGTCCAGGTGATATCAGTATACCTCTTGGGTTTTTCCTACAAAAGCCGACAATAATTAACATCCCAATTGATTTTCACTTTTATCAATGCTTTGCAAATTGATATACAAGAATAGCCATATATTAAAGAACTAGGTTAAACCCATTCCTCAGAATTATGCCCACATATTAAGTATACAATTAAATACTAAAATTAAAAAAAGAATTAAAAATCCATACCGTTTTAACTCATCAACTGTGAGCTCATCATTTCTGTACACCTCGAATTCACATCCCAGCTCTCCCATGTACTGTTGGAATCGAATGGAGAAATTAAATAAAGGAACAACGCAATAATTAAAGCATAAATAATAACAAAAAGTCTCGAACTGACCTGGCATAGATTATAGGTGAAGCTATCGTAATTATCGATGACTACGATTGGATTATTAGTGTTCCTTCTCGGAGACGATGAATTCACGGCAGACACGGAGGTATTTCTGGAAATCGCCAAGGACATTTTGGGTGGACCAGAATAGGAGAGTGTGCGGAGGTGGTGTTGTGCGGAGGAGGTGGAAAGTCGGATCGATCGGCTCATTTTCATTTTCGGAGACTGAACGAGATATGACGGTTTGGTGATGGAAGGGGAAGGGCTGGAGAAGATGGCCATGACCAAGGCCATTGAGGGTTTGGGATTTTGGATTTGGTAAAATAGCGGGTGTTTTCTAATTTTGGATTGAGTATCGGGACTGCCGAGACTCGGAGGGTGAGCGGGGCTGCCGTAAATCGAGAGACGAGGCCCGAGAATAAAAACCGAGACTAGGCACGGGACGGGCTGTGTTGGCTCGATTCGGGACTGAGCCGAGCAGCGGGTCGCGGCGCTCGTCGATTCCGGTGGAAACAGGTGTTGGTTCGAGTTCGATCGGAGACGGTGGACGGCGACCGGAGCGGTGGCGACGAGAACTCGGTTTGAGGGTGCTGTGGACCGAGTTGGTGGTCGGAGGGGCTCGATGGTCACGGTGACGATGGATTTGCACAGAGAAGGGGAAAACGGAAGGGAGGCGGATTGTGAAATTAGGGTTGACCTGTCTCCTTTCCAAAAATAAAAAATAAAAAAACTAATTAATTAACGGGGGATTTTTATAAAAGGCAAGTACAACCACATTATCTGCAGAAGTTGTGCATTCCGAAAAAACAAAATCTAATCTCATCGTCCTCCCTCCCTCATTACATCTCACAGACGGTGGAAGGGGATCTGTAATTTTCAGAAGGAAAATCCGAGAGTCTAGATTGTTTGATACCTTCCTCTGGCCCATTAAGAGTCACCTCCGGAGTGGTGCGAACTGGGGGCTTTCTGGGCTTCAAGCTAATCACTCAAATATGGATTTTATTTCGCCATGTGGTTTTTGCATAGTGTTTGATGGATATTGTTTATATAGTTTAATGATATTTCCCCTTTTAGTCGATAAACATTACGTTTTGGGTATTTTTTAGACAATTATTTTTCTTCCCATTCATAAGAGATCTTTAATTGAAAAGGAGGTTGTTTTTGCCCTCATGTTTAATTACAATGAAATTAACTACTGGTAAATATGTGAATGTATCTTTGCATATAATTTATTTGTGTTTGAAAGAGTTATTTTGTAGAAATTTTACTCTATTGTCCACCATATATTTTGTGTTCAAACCTAGTAAAACTTGTCTCATGAATAGCAAACTAGTTTGTCTGAGTTTATATACACAAGTAGTACTTAATACTGTATACTATATTTTATAACTTATCACTTCCATCAGTGCAAACGGGGTTGATAAAATCCGTTGTCTTCGAACACGGCTTCCGGATGATCTCATTTCTTTAAATTTGATTGCTCATGTGCTTGTATTGTTAGTAATTGAATTGGGTACCCAATTATGGAATTTCATGATAAAACATATTTATGAATTTTTATTTGTTTATTTATTTTTAGTTATGTGTACACTTTAATAGTGATTTTGCAGTTAGTTTAATTTGGTTTAGCTTATGATTGAGTTGTTGCTCTAGTCCTATAAAGACATGAATTGTGTGTTTTTAGATGGTTTGATTGCTAGTTTTCAAGAGATATATGTATTTGTAATTTGTAATTTTCTTATTAAGATATATTACATTTATCTTATTTTAATAGTCATATTTTTTTTGTTATTTGTGAAGGAAGTGTGACTATTGTGTTGGGACAGCGGTAATATACACATTTTACACCGTTCGGATATGGTGCCCTAAAATACTATTAGTCTAAACAATAGGATAAAAATATAATATAAGAATTGTCGTTGTCCCCATATATGTATACCCCTTATAACTATTCAAAGTGCACCATGTAAAATAAAATTAGTTATCACTGTTTTTTACACTTTTACTTAAAAATAAGATGAAGATATTGAACAAATTCGATTTCACGTGGAAGTTCTTGGGCTTTTATTTGTTTGTTCTTGGGCTGCCTAACTATATACTTCACTTAGATATATTGAACAGTAAAATTATATAGTTATACAATAGATTTTCTCTTTTCTCAAGTTTGAATGTGTATAGTAATCCAACTTATATTTTATTGTTTCTATAATAGTTTTATTTTGGAACCATGGCTAAAATTATAGTATAATTATATATTTAAATACTTTTTAATGTAGTTAACTATTTACATTATTTATACACAAGTTGTTCGTAGAGACAGTACACAAACTCAATGCAGGAATTCATCTTTGAACCATTGTACGAGTACTTGTGCAGTGCGCAAATGATAAAGATCTCACTTATTCATCGATCGTAAGTATTACGCTCCTGTGAAATTATATGGAAACATCCATTGTGTATGCATCTGTAATTTATTCTATTTATTGCTCTTGCAACTTCGGTGCTCCATGCCTGATTTTCATTTGCACAACCGTTTGTAGTTATCGATGATGACTGATGAGCTTGTGAAGTCAGCAAGCAACGTACAACAAGCAACTAGACATGCTTTTGGAAGCTTGTGATCATGAAGAGAATGCTTTTAATATTGTGACCAAATAGTTCAAAATGAAAACATCACATATATAACAAATTATTGGTATGCCAATGATTTAGTTACCAAATACTATACATATTGTATGTACTGAATCATTACTTTGAGATCATATGTTAAATCAGCACTTTTGATAACATTACAAACATAATTCAGAATGTTGAAACTAATGCTTTTACAAATGTTACTGTTTAAAAAACCATTGTAGTATTTTTTTTATGGTATAACAAATACTATAGTATTATATCTAAAACGCTAAATTAATCTATTAAAAATTAGAAACGACCTAGCAAACTATGTTACAAAAAGTACCGTAAACAAAAAATAATTAGTAATTATATAGGGAAAGAAATTGCCCGCCCAACTGGAAAAAAAACTAGTAAAAAATTGTTAATTTTATTACATAAAATTATGAAAAAAACTAAAAATGTAAACAAAACTAGAAACATTGCAAAATCAAGGAAATAAACTAGTAACAAAACTGATAACTCAATTAATTAAACAATTCCATTAGAAAGATCGAACAACACTGTGGCTCGGTGGAGGGTTATACGACTTGGCTCGATGAGGTTAGCGACCTGGTGTCGAGGTGACGAGTCATGTCCATTATGGCGACATCGAATTTGATCGATGAAGGAGTAACGCTGGCGATTTCGACAATTCGTCTTTCGAATTCCAACAGAAGATCCGCGAGCTCTCGGTCTCGAGGACGACACCTATGCACCGAGACGATGCACTTCGTCCCGCCGCAGCCGTAGATGCGTGCTGCCAAGTAGGAGGCCGAGGACGTCATGTTTCGGGGCCGCGACAGTGTAGTTTATATCTTTAATAATTAACATAACAAACTTTGTTAAAATTGTGTGTGTTGTGGTCACTTGTGAGTTGTCCCACATTGAATATTTGAGGAAAGGGAGACCAAATTATAAGAGTAGGGAGCTACTTCACCTAGTACCAACTGGTTTCAAGATGAAACCTCCCTACGTGTCCCGGGTCTCCCCTTTCCCGTCTTTGTGCGCTAGTCGTGTGACCGCACTCACACACCTCCGATTTCAACATGGTATTAGAGCTAAGTTATGTGGTTTCTGTTGCGTGTTGCGTTTACGGCCAATCGGTTCAGCCTCCCATGTAGTGACGTCAGGGCACGTGGTGGTTGCTCGGTCAGGGGGGTCGACCATTGTTGTGGTGGGACCGATTTGTCTAGGTCTCACAAGTGAGGGGGTGTGTTAAAATTGTGTGTGTTGACCATTGTTGTGGTGAGACCGATTTGTCTAGGACTCACAAGTGAGGGGGTGTGTTAAAATTGTGTGTGTTGTGGTCACTTGTGAGTTGTCCCAGGTCAGGGGGTCGACCATTGTTGTGGTGAGACCGATTTGTCTAGGACTCACAAGTGAGGGGGTGTGTTAAAATTGTGTGTGTTGTGGTCACTTGTGAGTTGTCCCACATTAAATATGTGAGAAAAGAGAGACCAAAAGGGGGGTCGACCATTGTTGTGGTGGGACCAATTTGTCTAGGACTCACAAGTGAGGGGGTGTGTTAAAATTGTGTGTGTTGTGGTCACTTGTGAGTTGTCCCACATTAAATATGTGAGAAAAGATACACCAAATTATAAGAGTAGGGAACTACTCCACCTAGTACCAAGCACTCACACACCTTCGATTTCAACAGACTTAACTGAATTTGCTATATAATTGTTTAAGATAAATTGTTTTTGCATGATATATAAATCTATAGATGAAGAAGGGCCTTCCTCTTTCATTATTTATTTTCCCAATTTTCCTCCTTTTTATTTTATTTATATGAGGTGGAGGTTGATTTGTTTGGTGTATATAATTATTTAAGATAAATTGCTTTTGCATAATACATAAATCTATAGATGAAGAAGGGCCTTCCTCTTTCATTATTGATTTCCCCAATTTTCCTCCTTTTTATTTTATTTATACCATGTGGAGGGAGCGACCGCGTCCAGTGATTGACGTTGGCTAAACAGGCAGCTCGGCCGCCTTGTATTGAGGAGCGACCGGGCCCTGGTTATACTACATTTATCAACAACCCAACCCAATCTTTTAATAAAAATATTAATTTATTTTACTTTTTCTTTCCCAATTTATAACTTCAACCATTTTAACTTTACTAACAACCCAACACAATCTAAAATTATTTTATTTTATTATTTATTTAAATACATACCATCAATAATTTAATTTATTAAAATTACACATATATTATAAAAAAAACTTATTGTAAAAATAACTTAAAAAATTAAACAAAAATAAAATTACAAAATTAAATTAGAAATTATAAATAAAAACTAAGTTACAAATTAATCACGAAATGGTAAAATACAAATCGAAAATATATCAATATTATACTCTATTTTTAAGTAATTTTAAATTATGAATTCTAGAATAATTTATTTTAATTTTTAATAAGATATAAATATACTTATATGTCATTTAAATTTTTGTAGAGCAAAATATACATAGTATAAAAAAATGCATGACCAATAAATGACTTACAGGCGGTGATCTATCTCTCTCGATTGAGAATCGTTCGCGAGAACAGATTGCTCTCTCTTTATCAATTTCTTTTTTTCTTTTGATTTATTTTGTTTTGTCTTATTGGTGACCAAAATTTGAGGGTCACCAATAAACATAATCTTACGTGCCAACCTTGTTTTAATTGTTTCGAAGCCAATTTTTGCGACCTTTATACCCTCGAGCACCTCTCCAACATCCAATTCAACTTCAATATAGCTCGTTTAGCGTCACGAGCTCGACGTTTCGTGAAAAGCCCCAAATGCACTCTTTTAACGTCATGAGCTAGGACGGTCGAGGGTTTACCCCCACGAGGCGCTCGTTTAAGGGTACGAGCATGACCAATAAGATGAACTAAAAACAATAAGGTTAGGGCTAGAGCCTCAACGTTCTTTTATAATTTTTATATTATTTTTAGTTATTTTATTTTATTTTAGTTATTTTTTATAATTTTTGAAAACTATTTATCATATTTATTGGACGCACAAAAAAAGTCAATATTTCTATGTGACAATATTAGTTAAAGTGAAACTATTCCACTAGAACTCGAGATTAAAAAAATATATTATTAAAAATAAGTGAAAAATTAAAAGTAAAAATATCATTTGTAATGAAAAAATAAGAATAGTTAATTATTTTTTAGGATTACTATAATTGTAAGACGTACCAAAATAGAAATTTTGACTATAAAGTAAATGAATAATACTTTTTTGTGTATGGGGAATAATATAAAATAAATAAACTAGTTGAAAAAAAATACTAATATAATTGTAAATAAATGTGTATTCATGTAGTATAAATTTGGAAAGAATACTTTATTTTAAAGTGAGCAAATAATTATCATACGAACGAAAAAATGTGTAAACAATTAAGAGAAGGAGATTAAAAGTTATAGCATTTTTAAAAAATCAACATTGTACTTCCCAATATCATATCGTCTCACTCAATTTCTATTTGATGGACAATGCAAGCTTTTGTGCTTTAAGAAGAAAATCAAACAATGAGTGTGGTTGTAAAAAATAAAATCTGAAATCAAACCTTTGGGAGGACAAAGGCAAAAGGAGGGTCTAATTTGATCAACAATGACTGCTAATAAAGTTAAAAACTTTGAATGAATAGTTCTTTCCTTTTTATTTGATATATTGGAGATTCTATTTCTTGGATTCTGCAGCTTCATTTCTCTCAATCACCTTGATAAAATTATGAACTATTGTTTTGCCTTCACTGGTGATGATACTTTCTGGGTGAAATTGGACTCCCTGCACAAATATTAATAACCAATGCAAAAAGAAAGTGAATTTAGTTGTGGCAAACACTGTAACAAGATTCACGGAATGATTAATCTTACATCAATAAATTCTTAATAAACGACGAACAAACTTAGTCTATTCTTTTCTAACACTTCACTTTACCTGTAGATGCCTATGTACTTTGTGACGAGCAGCCATTATTAACCCATCTTCTGTCCATGCGGTTATCTCAAGAGCATCACCCGGAAAGCTTTCCTTCTCAATCACAAGGCTGTGGTATCTAGCAGCAGTAAAAGGGCTGGAAACCAGAATAAACATAATGATTATCAATGTTATAAGAATGAATACAAGTAGATATAGTTCTCACAAATTTATCCTCGTTGACATTACAAAATCCATTGCTTATTCATGAAAATATATCATTAAAATTACGCATTGATGTATCGACTATCGAATATAATGCATTTACTTTAGAAAATGTCAATATAGCGTATTCTCTTATAAGTTGACGTAAATGCATGTCAATATGTATCGAGTATAATGCATTCACAGGTTAGATACTTAGATTCCAGAAATGCGATAGAATATAGAGAAAATGGCAAATATAGAAAGATTGCAAATAGGAAACTGAGATTAAGAATATCCTGAGATTAGGTATTCAACCTAGACCACGAACAATAATACATGAGCATCAGTGCTTATAAATAGATATGCAAAAATGCAACTATCAAGAGTAAACTGGACCACCTTCTTCAATAATTTAAGATTTGTTGCAAATTGAAAATACGTACTTTGACAAGCCCGCAAACAAACCATCTTCCCCACCTTCATTGTAATATACAAGTGAACTTTTTCCATGCACAACACCATAAGGAGATCGAACAATTTTTCCTTCACAGCAAAAATATTCATTTAATAAACAATGAAAAAATTTATAGAATTACTGAATATGAACATACAACTTTGTTATAAAATACATACTCGTCTTACAGACTCTTATTCTAATGCAAGTTCACAACAACTAGAAAATGTGTTCTAAATTTATATTAAAATGAAGGTGTAATAGAACATAAACCGCTGATGAATTACTTGGAAAAGATGGAAGCACACAAGCACGATTAAAAAGTTAACCAAGGTATAGAGAGAAGAGATAACATCAGCCTAATCGGACATGAGTTAGTGTTATTGAGAATATTAATGTCTTTTTCCATAATCACATTTATTAGGTACACATTTTCATTACTAAAGTATCACCACAGCAATCAACCAAACTATACATTGTTGTCTTGAATCTCCTCCTAATATAACTCAATCTTTTAAAGAATAGAATTATATTCCAATATAATTCTAATCTCCCTAAATAAAAACAAATAAAAAACGGAATCAATTAAAATCACATCGAAGGTCTCCTTTGCTGCTTATCTTAAGCGACAACACGTGAGTCAATATGTGATGTTATCAATGACATCAATGACACCCACTTAGATTATGCACGCACACTATTAATTCTTTAGGTGATGTCGAGATGACATCACTTTCCAAAAATAATTTTGTGCGCATCATGAATCAACACTAAAACATATTTCGTATTGATCATAATATATCACCCACCAACAAAGTAAATGCGTCCTTAACCAATCATTTCATCCCCGTGACAATCATCAAGATTTATTTGTCAGAAGAGCTTGAGAGCTTATGCAGCCAGAAGTTACAAACATTTTATGGGCATTTATTTCAACTTCTTTTGATTCATATATGGTCAAAGGTAGTCACAAACATTTTATGGGCATTTGCTGCACTTCCTAACATGTTTGGATTATATCCTGTTAGCTTAAAATTTTCCTCCATTTGAAGTGAACCCAAAATACTTACATGTCATGCTAATAGTGTTTTACTCGCCTTTAAAATTGCAATGCTTACAACTAGAGATTTTCTTACTTCATAGTGGCAAGATCTGATGGTGCACTACTATTTTCATGCTTTTATGAGTAGTTTTTATTGGAAATATCTTGATTACCAAAGTTCCTCCTACTAATATATTTTCTTTCAATATTGTTATTTCTTAGGCTATGAAAGTCACAATAATGGCATCCGTCTGAGGATACAAGCCTACACAAACCTGAAAGGTCGTGCAATTACACTTATACTTCAATACTCTGGTTTTTAATATTTCTAAAAAAGCGGGTGTTAGTATTTTATCGTAGAAATCAAAGAATCTTCAGTGTCATTTGACACATCCAGAATGATGAACCAAACTGACTAATACAGTATTTCACCAGTTAAGGGTATTATGAGTGAACCGAACTCTGTAAAATGTATCTTTATTTCCCGTTTCCCATTTTTTATGTGGTACATAAGCAAATGATACAACTGATCATCATGAAATATAGTATTTCACCTCAATGGAAGAAAGGGAAAATATAACAATGCCCTTTAAAATTAGATTATTACCTCCAAAAGCTTCCCCAATGCATTGCAATCCCATGCACACACCAAATAATGGCACGGTAGGACCAAGTTCCAGAACGGTTTGTAAAGATATTCCAGAATCTTGAGGTGCCCCTGAATTTGGGAAACAATTAAATAATATATCAGAATAATCACGACATGATCCTCAATGACGTAGAAACATGTAAAGTAAACTTCTTACCAGGTCCAGGTGATATCAGTATACCTCTCGGGTTTTTCCTACAAAAATCGAAAATAATAAACATCCCAATTGGATTTCACTTTTATCTATGCTTTGCAAATGGATAGACAAGAATAGCCATGTATTATACTACTAAAGAACTAGGTTAAAACCATTCCTCAGAATTATGGCCACATATTAATTATACTATTAAATACTAAAAAATTTTAAAAAATGAAAATTCATACCGTTTTAACTCATCAACGGTGAGTTCATCATTTCTGTACACCTCGAATTCACATCCCAGCTCTCCCATGTACTGTTGGAATCGAATGGAGAAATTAAATAAAGGAACAACGCAATAATTAAAGCATAAATAATAAATGAAAAGTCTCGAACTGACCTGGCATAGATTATAAGTGAAGCTGTCATAATTATCGATGACTACGATTGGATTAGTTGTGTTCCTTCTCGGAGACGATGAATTGACGGCGGAGACGGAGGTATTTCCGGAAATCGCCAAGGGCGTTTTGGGTGGACCAGAATAGGAAAGTGTGTTGCGGCGGTGTTGTG
Organism: Euphrasia confusa; assembly: GCA_954870475.1. Classification (NCBI taxonomy): domain Eukaryota; kingdom Viridiplantae; phylum Streptophyta; class Magnoliopsida; order Lamiales; family Orobanchaceae; genus Euphrasia; species Euphrasia confusa. Next base: position 14,644,787 of record OX940953.1, read on the forward strand.
CGGAGGAGGTGGAAAGGCCGATCGATCGGGTCATTTTCGGCGACTGAACAAGATAGGACGGTTTGATGATTGAAGGGGAAGGGTTGGAGAGGACGGCCATGACGACGGCAACGGCGGAGAGCGGCGGATGAGGGTTTGGGATTTTGGATTTGGTAAAATACGCGGGTGTTTTCTAATTGTGGGGCCGGAGAGTGTTCGGTGGGATTTCTTAATTAAGTACTGTAATTAAATATGTTAAAGTGAATAATTTAATACTAATAATTATTAGTATATTACCATTAATTTTCATCAATAAATGTTCGTTGAAATAATTATATAATTTAATATTCCTTTTTTATTTTTTGATTAAAAAAAGAAAAAATATCATCAATAAATGTTCGTTGAAATAATTATATAATTTAATATTCCTTTTTTATTTTTTGATTAAAAAAAGAAAAAATAGTAATTTAAAGTGAAAAATTAAAATAAAAATGAAAAAGGAATATTTAATATTTCTTTTTTACTTTTTGACCAAAAAATAAATAGTAAAAATAGTATTTTAAAGTAAAAAAGTAAAATATTTATTTTCTTTCTGAGAATGATTATAATTAGTTAGTTAAATTTTCAAAAAAGGAAAAATGTGAATAAATAGTTAGGACCAAAGTAGTACAATTTTGATGTTTCCTTAAATAATAAACCCTTAAAATAACGTAATTTTAACATCTCAATTGCAATACAATTCATATGTTGCAAAAATTTGTACCTAAATATACTATCGGGGAAGGAGGTATAAATAGAAGAGAAAAAAAGAGTATCAAAATTTAAATACTATCTTACGCACAAATTGTATTATGTCATGTTATATGAATGAGTCTTACATGTATAGAGGTGACTAATTTTATTTCACACCATTGGAAAGTTCAGGAAGAAATTGATATATATGTTCAAATTATATATGATGTGTCGAATGATGTATACATTCTCTTGTAAATTTACATAGTGGAAAAAGTTGAGATAGAAATTGATATGTTCAAATTATATGTGATGTGTCAAATGATGAGTATATTCTCTTGTAAAGTGGGCGGAAATTAGGTTTCCGTCACTTTTGTTATTTTATTCTCTTTTTCTTTATGGATTTTTTTTTTGCCTATATAAAGGCTTTTCTAACTCATTATTTTAGAAGAACAATTATGAATTGATGAATTAAATTACGTTTTGTGAGTTTTACTAAAATTCTCTCTGGAGTTCGAATTCTACCCGACTATTCCAAATAATTCAACTGAAGAATCAACGAAGCGACCCCCCCTTCGTTCGTGTGTCTTCCTCATCCCCGAGTTGCTGTTTCAATTACGTATTGTTTGGTATCAGAGCCAGAGGTTTTGAGACTTCCGCAAGGTATCATTTATCTTTTCGTTCATCGTTCTTCTTCTATCATTCATCTACCCAACGAGGTTCGTATAATTTGGTATCAGAGCCAGGTTAGGGTTCTTTGTTTTCTAAATACGTAGCCTCGTTTCCTTTCGTTTTCTTTTCTTTTCGTTTCTTTTTTTTCTTTTCGTTTATTCATCTTATAAAAAAAACAAAAAAAAAATATATTTTTTCGAAAATTACTGTTTAAAAAAAAAATTTGGCGGGAAATTTTTTTCCGACACCAAAATTTTGTGAGTGATTCTTTAGCTTTCCGGCATCGTTGTGAGCCAATTTGATAGTATCGAATTTTTCGTTCCAATTTTATCACCCTTCCGACCGACCATCTTATTGTGTGTTTCCGTGAATTTTGTTGGAGTTGAATATAAAATAATAAATTTTAGAATATGTATTATTTTATATTGCTAAAATATATAAAGGAAAATATTTAATTAAAAATTAATTAATTTTATTAATTAAAGATTCATTAGTGTGTTATATATCATATTATAATATAAAATATAATTAAGTATGAAATTGTTGGACACACTCGATGCATATCTATACTTGATGTGGATTAGGCTCAATAGTTAATTATGTTATTTATTTCTTGTTTAATAAAACACATGTGTTTTAAGGTTTGAGCATTATTTATTTCTTCGCACGTTTTTGTTTGATATTTTCTTTTGTTTTGTGTAACATTCTTACATGTTTTTGTGTTAATATTCATCCTATTAATGTGATTATGTGTTTATGTTTTCATGGTTTTGGTTTGGTAGAGTTTGGACGAGAATCGAGCGAAAACGAGAATAAATACACAAAGAGGTCTATGTCGATTCCCAGCTTTGCGCAGTCGTAGAAGAATGATCATCCCCGACACTTCAACCGTTGGATCGTCCCCAAATTTTTACAGCATGTAGAAGACTTCTAGAGCTAGAATGTGAACGGTCACTTTGGTGAGATGAGATCCGAGGACGAAGATAAAATCCAGAGAAGTCGGAGTAAGAACCCAAATTTTTAAAGGAGTAAAATCGTGAAGATGTCGGCCGGCATCTAAGACCCGTCGTCCGACATGGACTTCCGGCGTCCGACAGCATATTCCGGCGGACGACACCCAGCTGTCGGCCGACACCACATCTTGTCGTCCGACAATGAAGCCGCGAGCGACGTCTATCGAGCTGAAGCGACGTGTGGGTCAGTGCAACTAGTCTTCGATCGACGGTGATTTCCCGCGGACGAAGCGAAGGTTGTCGGCCGACAACAAGCACTTAAATGTGTTGACCGGCGACCAGTACTGCGCAGCTTTGGGAAAAATGTCTTTACGACTTCGTTAACCGTCGGATCAGCCTCAAATTTTAACTGCGAGTTCCTAACTTCAACCTCTACAAGATCAACAATCAAGATTGAGTTTTGTTGTTCGAGCAAGATGATACGGATCAACAAACGCACCAGCACTTTCCTTGGGGTAAAATTGAGAAGAATAAATTGTTTGACTTTGTTTGACCCTTTTGAGAAGGATATAAATAGTCTTTTGGCTTGAGACTTGTAACTAACACTTTTACAACCTTTCATTCTCCAACTTTACACATTCCATTTCTAGCTTTCTCTCCAAGCAATACAATTTCTCAATTGTTCTTCATTTTATTCAATCAAAAATCCTAGATCTATTTTTTTATACGTTTGGAATTCGACAAAATCTCATTCACAAACGTTGTTCATCTCATCGAGCCGGACGTTTTCATTGGATTAGTTTCTTCGTGTGACAAGTTGAATCTCGATCCCGATTTTGGAAGCTCGGTTCGATTCTCGCCTTCATCCACTGCTTTCTCGATCCCCGTGGTGAGATTTCTTTCGTCTTTTCTCGATTATGGAATATACGTCTACGGATTATTGGATTGAGTGCTTGATCATGGCTAGCTAAACCTTTTGTAAGAGTGTTTGATGAAATTCCTCAATGAGTTAGAGTTGATTTCTTAAGTAGCTTAATTTCTATGATTTGGATAATTACACCTCTCGATTTGTGGTCTCGTGTTGAACAACCCTTGTGTATATCACTAGTGGACCATACGGTTGATGTGTAATGTCGAAGCTTGAGATACCGGCACGCCGAGTAGAGGACCTCGAGGGGTGAAGCTCTCGTGTGTGTCGTGATCGAGTGTAGACGATCATTTGTGGAGGTCTTAACCGACAACACCTTGATCTCTAGTCCGATTCTTAGATAATTGAGAAGTTTTGCAAATTCTATTCAACTCTAGCTCGTTAGGAAGAGTAATCAGAACACCTTTGCGTTCAAACACATTTGTTGCAACTCGCTCTTTAATTACTCGCTTTTTAATACTTGTTTTAGTTGTTAATCAAGCACTCAATTGCGACCCCCCCTAGACGATAATTATTTATTTTCCCGTTTTGGAACTCGTACTTAACATATAAAAAACGATATTCACGTGCCGATAGCATTGCTCCTTTTTCGGTTTTAGAAATTACTTTTGAGCAATCATTTGTACGTCGTGTACTTTCATTTATTGGTAGTTGATTATTGATATGAAATAAAAGTTTCTCCTCTATTGAGGTTTTTATCAGGTTTCGATATTCTTCGGAATCAACGAAAGTTTGATGTTTTAATTAATTATCGGTATTCATAGAATCAACGAGTCTTAATCGTGTGTAATTGCTTCCCTGCGTCAGTTGGTATCAGAGACGGACGATGCCTCCCCGTCGCCAGTATGCTCGCGAACCCGCCGTTGAGGCCGCATCATGTCGTGACGCCGACGTCGCCGCCTTGAGAATCGGTGGGAAGGGAGCGAAGACACCCTGAAAATCACGCAGCGCCCTCGGTGGCGAAGAATGACCGCTATCTCCCCAGACCGCCCGAGTCTGTGCTGGTGTGCGATAGCTATCGCCAACGGTCGGCTGCTCGAAATGGGGCTGCTCGACCTGAGGCTGCTCGACCTGAGGCTGCTCGACATGGGTCGACTCGGCATGGGTCAGCTCGACAAGTGGCGACCTGCGATAACCATCATAATCGTGTGGCCAGTCCCCACACGAAACCCTGACATCAACATCCACTAACTCGGGCTCCGAGTCCTGAAAGCGAGGAGGCGCGCTGATAGAATGCCGAACAGCCGGAAAACCGCCCTGAGATGCATCAGAAGGACAAGGGAGACTCCGAGAGTATCGCCTGCGACCGAAAACCCCTCGAAACTGCTCCATCAGACTGTCGTTGCCCTCCTTCTGTATCCTCCTCATCCGGGCAGTCAATCGGCCCATAAATCCCGTCTCAGACTCATCGTTGAGGATCTTGTGTAGCCGTCGTCAATGCGTCGATCAGTACTGTCATCTGAAGCCTCAGGTGCGTTAGGTGCCTCAGCTGCAGGAGAGGTCTCTCGTCGGGCTCTATGAGATGCACGCTGAGATGCATGCCGCTCAGCAGATGAATCGGGTGTCCTGTCATCACGCGTGCGTCGACTAGTCTGAGGGACATCGCCCGTAATCTTGTCCATTGCCTTGGACACGCGTCCGGCCACACGCGCTATCAAACTCGACTTCTTCTTCTTCACCGGTTCTGCAGCCTGTGCTCCTCTCGGAGCATGTCCAATCCTAGCAGGAGCAACGTACCTCACTTCGTCTGCTCCTCTATTAAGGAACGAAGTGTAGTACTCAGTCTGGCCTCCTTGCGTGTCGGCTCTAGATTCGAGAGGACCACAAGCTGAAAACAAATGAAAATTAATTTAATAAGCATTAATTAAAGGAAATAAATAATTTAAAACATTAATTTCACAAAATTTACCTCATCGTCCTCGAAGAAATGAGTGAAATCGAGGTTGCATCCAACCGATTTCCAGTTCAAAAACCGAGGCCTCTTTGTTTTCTCCATCCGCACTCCGCAGACACTGCCCAGGATCGGTATAGCCTCGTACGACCATAGCTGAAAGGCCCAAATTGGGCCGTAAACGTGGTATCCCCTCGAGTTAACCTGACCGGGCATCGTCGCAGCTATGGAGATGTAGTGCGACATGATCTGCCAGGAGTAGGATCCCCAGGGAAACGAATCCCATCCGGCAACGTCCTCCACAAAAGCCCAAGCCCAAGTCTCGATCTTGGCATCGTCTCGGCCCAACAAGAAAAAATAGTACATCAACAAGTTGGCCACCTTCAAGTAGTCGGCCGGGTCCTGACCCATACTCAGAGAGGTGAACTTCGAACGAAGATCTTTAAGGATCGTCGTCTGTCTGAAGTGTCTGTAGTAAACAGAGTCCTCAGAAGGATCAAATGCGTGACCACCAAATCGAAGTCCGGTAATCAGGGCATACTCCTGTGCTCGAAAGCGAATAGTCTGGCCCCCGACGAAAAACCAATGCTCGAAAGGAGGTATCGTCGGACTCACGATCTCCCGAGCTAGCAGGTGCTGCATCGCCATATTGGACCTTCCGTCCCTCTTAATATAGAGCAAATACCCGAAACAACTTTTCTTAAATGTCTGTAAAGTTGCTTGGGTAGGGTCGACGAACGCCAGCGTGTCTTTAATTTCCTTTAGTAATTCGTACCGATCGTACAAATTGAGGTTCTTCGACTTGTGTATGAACTCTGGCCTCTTCCAATGGAAGCCCTCCTGCAAAAATGAAGTTAAAATAAATAAATATGACATTCAATTAAATAACAAAACTCAAAATTAAAAAAAATATATATATTCTGTCCGGTAACACGGTCACCGTGTTACCGGATAACCGGGTCCGTGTTACCGGATAAAAGCCCATCGTGTTACCGAGATTTTCTAGGTCACTGCCCGGTAACACGGTAGTCAAGCAACACGGTGACCGAGAAAATCGCCACCGTGTTGCGTCACCGTGTAGCGTTGAACATCGACCCAAACCCAAAAATTTCAGATTTTTTACGAGCAATTTAACACAGAATTTCGATTCTAAATCAACTAAAACGCAATAAGGAACTCAAATACACTCAAATCCTAGCAATTAACACATCCAATTGTACACATTATTGAAAAAAAATCAAAATTTCGAAATTCAAAAAGCTAGGGTTTGGCCACTTGTCGGGGCTTGAATCGGCCATTGTGGCTCGTCCTGGTTGTCGTTGTTGTCAGCCATTGAGTCGCCGGAATTGAAGTCGACGGAATTTCACTTCTTTGATTCTCAAAGTGGCGGCGGTTTTGGTGTTTGGGGGGGACCGACGAGAGAGAGAAAAAAAATGAGTGGGGACCGAATTTTTTAATTCTTTTTTTTTGTCTTTTTTGTGTTTTTGAATTGTTTTTGTTGATTTTTTGAAAAGTTGAAGACAAAGTGAGTTTTTCCTATACAAAGTGTACAAAATACTCATATGTTTTTAGGGTTGTACAAAATACTCATGTTTGTTATATTTCTTCCCAAAAATCCACAGCTCTCTAGTTTTATTATACGACAATTGTCGTATATGACTTGTAGTGTTATGTTCCAATACATATATATGTAAACGGACAACATTTTATATTGTTTGTGATATAAATTTAAATTTTTATGGAGGTAATATTTTAAATTGTAAATACAACTTCTAACCTAAACTCAAAATATTAAATTATCACCTAACGAAATTCAATTGAAGAAATCACAATATCATTACCACATTAAACACTTTTTATTTAAGTGTAAAAAAAAATCAAAACATCAAATATCAAATTTATAATACCGTTATTAACGGACATCTTCCATTTGACATGTATTTATTCGCCTTCCGTAGAGGTGTATCCGTTTCTCGTTGACTCATTCTCATTTTTTTAAGTACACTATGCTTCAAGAACTTCCCATGTTTTCTTTTGCATTAAATGTTGTCTTATTAAAAGATTAATACTGAAAATAGTAAGCTTAGCTTTTTTCTTAATTAAAATCGTATGGGATAAAAAAATAGCAATGGAATAAAAACTAAGGAATAGCACATAAAGACCCGTAGAGGGGATTCTACCGCAAACTAAGAGCTAACACTTTAGCTCACCAATGGCCAATACCAAGTAATAAAGACTAAGAGCCATGTACGTAATGATCGAACTACCAAGCAATATGTCAAAGCCACCGAAAAACACGCGCCTAGAGGGAGAGTCTCTCGGATGCATAGAAAGTAATCGACCACGAACAGGGTTTTATAACACTCAGAGCTACAAAAGACTTCAATCGGGCCTCCTGAATTCGTGTGTTCCTCTCCCTAAATCATGTAGAAAATCGCAGCAAAAATAACTCGATAAAAACAAGAGTCAAGAGATGAAGTGTTGATCCTTTCGTTTGCGGACACGCGGTCCATAGTACACCATCGTGCCAACTCCCCCAAAATTGCACCCATTGGCTCGATAAAAATTATTTTCGAAGCAATGAGTAGGGTGGTCGAAGATTTCCTCCGGCTTATAAGTGGGGTTGGAGCTCTTTAATTGATAAATCGACATTGTTATAATAGTACAACTTTTCTCTCCATGCTAATCTCATATATATATATATATTGAAATTGCCTCACATCATTCTTATATCAAACAAACTCAAAAATCAAACACTTCTTCAAAACATGTTATTCATGGATCCATTCAACTTGTCATCTAGTGCATTTGTCCTCTATGTACTCTTGTCCTTATATTAATAACGTGTACAATGTGCACAATTTGTTAAAGCTCTAGGACCATCTTATTAGAAATGCATATGAAAATTAATGTTCATAGTTTGATATAGTATAAATGTTGAGAACTACTTTATACAAACATTTAAAACACAAAAATGTCTTTAAGACTATTGTTTATAAATTCTTGCAAAAACATAATTACTAACATTTACACGATGAAATGATAGAAGAAAAACGATACGTTAAGATAATGTCATATTAATAAGGGATTGGAATATTTTGTTAGACCTATAGACCGAGTTTTGGTACGAATTGAGCAGTAGCTCGGCTTATAACTAAATTGCAAGACAAAATTAAAATTTGATAAATACTCACAAATTACTACTGAATGAATAAATGAAGAGCAGCAGCTAACATACGCCGTACGCGTGCTTCACAAGCCATATTTTCTCCCTTCTTTCTCACACAGTCACACACTGTAGGTTTCCACTTTCGCACGTCATCCTCAGATCTGAAAAAATCCACACACACATACACACTCCTCTCCGTTCATCCTGGATCGGTCTATCATCGAGCAATGAGTTGAACAATATTTTTGATTGGACGGTGATTATTTTGTCACCAGAGCCGTTGTTATTTGCTGCGTAGAGAGGGCCAATAATAAAATACACGTTTTTATCATGGCATTGCAACCAGGGCCCGCGGTGGTGCTTGAGAAAGTCCCCGCGCAGTGGTGCAGCGCCAACCAGCTTCAGCCGCCGATTAACCACCAAATGGACGAGAGGGAAGGGTTTATGTTGTGGCTGAGAGGCGAGTTTGCGGCGGCGAACGCGATTATCGATGCTCTCTGCCATCACCTCCGGGCGATAGGTGACCCGGGGGAGTACGAAGGTGTGATAGGGTCCATACAGCAGAGGAGGTGCAATTGGAACCCCGTTCTGTATATGCAGCAGTACTTCTCGGTGGTTGAGGTGGTTTATGGGCTGCAGCAGGCCGGTTGGAAGCGGCAGCAGAATGAGAGGGTTGGGGGAGGCGGGAAGGACAATAGGAGAGGAGGGGGTACAGGGCATGATTCTGGTGGGGATGTGAATGGGAAGGATCTGAACAATGGGTATGCGGAAAACGAGAAAGTGGAAGGAGGGGATAAGGTGGAGGTGAAAGATGACAAGAAAGGTAATATTGAAATTTACTGTATGTTACATAAATAGATACAAGTGTGGCTTTCATTGTGCATTTAGGATATAACTCATGTTATCTGCGGAAAACAACGAGTGTGTGTGATTTGTGGGATATTATGGTTTAATTAGAAGGTTTATATTTTTCCACAACTTATCTTAGTTGCTTTGAATAGATCAGTTCATTTATTATCCAATTTATTCTTAGATACTGGAAATCTGTATCTTTTATTTATAAAACAGATTCAAGTGAGTTTTCTTTCAGGTTTCCAAAGGTTTCTTTGTTAGCAAATGCGGAATTTGTTATTTTTAGTGCATAGGAGTAGTAGTTATTTATTTATAAGCCAGAGTTTGAATCATTGTTGATCGGATGGAGCATTAAGGACAAAGAGCTCTAAATAAACGAACTATGATACTATGGTTAACTGCTGTTATGGTTTCAGAGTGCTGGATTTAGTGTTTGCAATGTTATGGTCTATACAAACAACATTAAAACTTCATGTATATTTTTATCCACTAGCAACTATCGTACTTTCTTAAAATCAGAATATGCTCCTCTTAATAATCCTACTTTGGTGAACCTCACCCTACTATTAATAAGAGTATTGATACAGTTGTCTTGCTATATCATGTCTTTCTCTTTTTTATATGAAACTATCAAACTACTAGAATTGATCTTTGAATATTGTACTAACATTTGACTGCCATGTAACTATAAAGAAAACATCAGCATGAGGCCCTCATGATTAGGGTTATGTTAATGATGTTCCTTCTTGTTGTCGTGTTTTTCTAAGAAAATTAATGGTATCGTAAAAACACGTGCCTCTTTTTGTTTATATCCTTGACCCTGTAGGTCTTTAACCAAATTTTTAGACAGAAATAAGTCTAGAGGGACTAAGGTGTACACCAAAAAAAAGGTCATCCTCTGACAAGTTTTTCTCGGTTATTGATGAATAAACAGAGTCCAATAGAAAAACTGAAGCAGATAGCACTGACATGAGACGGGGAAGCTCACAAGAAGTTGTTACTCATGATAACAAGGCAGATGTTGCAGGTAAAGTTTTGATTCTAACTTTGTAAACATTTATTCTCTGCAATTTTTTTTTAAATTTTTTTTGAGAATATATTTTGATATTCCTCTAAGATTACTTTTACGTTTTTAAAAAGTAAAACCTTGAATTTGTTTGGATAGGTTGTATGATTGGTGAATGTTATGTGTGCATATTGCTTGTGAATATCTGATGTTGTCATTAAATACAACTGATCACATCTCATGTAAGGGAGGTGTGTTGCGCTTGTTGTCCTTGTGCAAACAAATGATACTTTGACTGTTATAAATTTATAATTTCATTTTCTTAATCTTCTTATCTCACGTTTTCTCAGTGTCTTGCCATTTGAATGGATCTGCAATCGTAAGAGAAAAGAAAATGAGCCTTCAAGTTTCTTCAAGAGTTTTTGTTGCTACTGAGATATTTGAGGGAAAACCGGTAATAACTTTTGTTTCTCTTGTACATAAATGACTTATTTTTAAACATAAGTTGAGTTCATTTATTTGACACCATTTGCTTCAATAATTCATATTGTAGGTAAACATATCTGAAGGACTGAAGCTATATGAAGATTTATTTGATTATTCAAAAATTTCAAAAATTACTAATTTGGTGAATGAATTGAGAGCCGTTGGGAGGAGTGGACAATTGAAAGGTAAGTTTCATTGTATTTGTTTGTCTCTTGACCTATACTAGTAAACCATTTTCTGCCTTTGGTTATGTTTTTTTCCTTATGTTTACATACTAGTCTGTTCTTTGAGATTTAAAGACTCTTCAAGTTATTGGCTTAGAAATTGGAATTTATAAAAGTTTATCATATAGCAACTTGTGAGAAACACTTCCTTGTATTTACTTATGGTGTTCCGTTGTATGCTTTTATTTTATATATCCACACGTGTATATTTTTTGTATCTTTTGTATTTACTTCTTTCCCATATCTGATATCACTATCCTCTCATGTTAGTTCATTTTCTTGTTCTCTCCTTCATTATGGGTTTCGAGAAAAAATGGACCAACATAAAAGGGACGATGGAGTTGCTTCTGATGAGTGATGACATCTAGATTGCACCTACATCTAACTGGATATTGTGTATTACACTATTACCTGACTTTAACATAGTATAATATGGTAATGTATTGTGCAATGATTCCTCAAAAACAATTAATACTTTGAAACACGTGAACAACCTTTGTTTTTAATTATCAGTTGGATTGCTTTCTGAGCTGAGAAAAAACGGATGTTGTATAAAAAATTGAGTTGGTTGTGTTTCTAATATCTTAAATTTGAGTGAGAAAAAGAGTGATGCAAAACCCAACAAAGGGTTTTGTCTTCAATTATTCAATTTCAGAATCCAAGCGACATTTCTCGAAGGATGAGACTGGCTTTCTGAAGTTACTATTTCTGTGTTTCCCTACTCAGATTAACGATTTGTCACCTAAAGATAATTAGAATGTCAAGCTATTAAACTTTAACTTTGTTTTATGCTAAGTTATTGATTTTGTTCATCCATGGTACTTGTGATTGGAAAACCTTTTATTTTTGCAATCCAACCACTTTCACTTGGTAGATTCGTGATTTAACTTGAAAATCTCAATGACTACACAGTCTACACCCTTTTATCTAGCAAAGAATCATTTAATTCTTTATTTAACACATGCACACTGATAAAGTAGATTGATTCTTTTCATAGGAAAGTAAAATTCTCCACCAAGCTAATGTCGTTTCCATTATCACTAGTTTTTCTCCATATCTGATTTAGAAGAAGACAATATCTATTACGTACAATGTAATCTTCTCTTTAAATGCATTAAAAGTAATTATTTATTTACCGCACATCTAATGGGCTAATGTAAAATTTAAATACAAGTGAGACTGGTATCTATTGATTTTATAGTGAGAAAATTACTGTTCTACTATGCTTTTGTCACAAACTGTATTCTATCTTTCGGATGCCTATACTCCAGCTAATGTAAACAAATATTCTTGCAGTGATATTCCGCTCATGTAAAATGATTAAATGATTTGTATTTCCTGGTTACTAAAACAGGCCAAACTTTTATCACCTTAAAGAGACCTATGATGGGACATGGAAGAGAAATAATTCAAATGGGTGTCCCCATTGTAGACACATTCCCTGAGGATGTGGTAGTCAGTGAGACTTCTAAAGGCATGTCTGGAGCAACAATTAAATTTCTGTTGCTTTTGTTCTCCATTCTATCTCTTTCTTGAATTGGAGTCATGCTTTTTTTTTTTGCAGATGTCAAAATAGAGCCGATCCCTGAATTTTTGCAAGAAGTTATCGAACGATTGGTTACCAAAAAAGTTGTTAATGTGAAACCAGATTCAACCATAATTGATTTCTTCAATGAGGTTTTACCTGATACTATTGAATTCGGTATTTTGATGATTTTATATAACATCTGTCAAATCTAATTGTTGGTTTGCCCCCACTTGCAGGGTGATTACTCCCTACCTAATTATTGGCCAAAGTCGTTTGGAAGGCCTGTGTGCGTTCTGTTCTTGACTGAGTGTGAGGTGTCTTTTAGTAAGGTAATAAAGATTGATAATCCTGGGGACTACAGAGGTGCCCTCCAGCTGTCCCTTTCTCCCAGGTACTTTTTTGTTCTCTTATTTTCCACTGCAATTACTCTTCCGTATGTTTAGATGCATTTCAGGCTGTTTTTGTAGCCCTAGTTTACAAATAGGGATCATGGGATTGATGATGTTTTTTTGAAGTTTTCCTTGTACTGTCTCTTAACGTCAACTTTTTAATTGGGTTGGAACATAATTTCATTTTGGAAAATATTTTCAGAATTGGTGAGTGAGTGAACATTAAAAAAAAGTTGTAGTGGTTCATAAGAGGAAAGAAATAAAAATGAGCGAATAATGTAGTCTGTAGATTATTATTTTTGTACAATAAAAGTCCCAACATTCCCCCGGAGAGAAAAAAAAAAGTCCCAAACTAGAGGGGCATGCATCAAATTGAAGCTTTCCTTGGCTACTGGAAACTGATATTTCTTACCATTTTTCTTTGCTTCAAGGCAGTTTCAGAATAAGTGTTTCTCTGCCTCGAGTTATCCTGTGATGGTAGTTTATTTATTTATTCATTTTTTTATGGACAGATCCATTCTTGTAATGCAAGGGAAATCTGCGGATTTCACCAGGCACGCAATATCATCTCTGCGAAAGCAGCGGACACTTGTCACGTTGGTAAAATCACAGCCCAAGAAATTCAACGCTGCTGGTGTTTTAAATCGATTTCCTTGTACATCCCCACCACCTTCTTCCAACTGGACCCCACCTCCCAGTCGGTCCCCAGGTCACATACGTCATGGGCCCCCAAAGCATTTTGTCCCCATTCCTCCAGTTGGTGTTCTGAATCGTCCTACCTCTCACCTGTCACACAACGGGGTGTTCGTTTCTGCAGTAACTCCTCTGGCGGGATGGCCAGTTGCCCCCTTAAGGCCTCACCTACCGGTTGTCTCCGGCACGGGAGTCTTCCTCCCTTCGCAAGGCTCCGGGGGTAATTCATTCAATCAGTCTGCAACACCTGATGTGTCGAAGGAAAACGGTGTGAAGAAACTGAATGGTGGTCCTGTGTCGATTGAAGAGTGCAACGGGAACGCAACGGAAGAAGATGGTGAAAAGTAACAATTTTGGGGTGACAGAAACTAGAAGGTTAACGAGGTTTTTTTGAATTAGTATTATCTTGGAGGTATGTTTAGTGGTGGTGTAAAGCGTTTTGTAAAGGCGGCAAAATATGATGGGAGTTTCCACGCATCCTTAACTATATTTTGGCTGCACACACTGTTTAACTAATTTGCTTTATATCAGAATCAAAGTTAATGCTATATATATAGGAGTATTTTTTATTTCTGATTATTTGAGAAGGTTCTTCAAATTCTTAAGAGAAAAATTATTTTGATTTCATAAAAAAAGTTTTTTCTCCATTAAGTCCATTTTGTTTTAATTTTTCAATTTCATTGTGTATTTTGGAAAAAGACTAAATTGGTCAAATTCTGAGAAATACATGATATTGAGAAATTGAAACAAAATAAGACCAAATCGAGAAAGAGTCTTCTTTATGGGTGGACGTTTGGTCCCGACATCCCGATCTCGTCCCGATCCCGTTGTAAAATGGGACGAGACGAAACGGGATTGAAATATAATGGCCCCGACATCCCGATCTCGTCCCGATCCCGTGGTAAAATGGGACGGGACGAGACGGGATTGAAATATAAAAATTTTTAATCTCGTCCTTCCGTATAAAAACAATAGGACCAGAGCAGGATTAATTAAATAAATTCCGTAATATCCCGCCCCGTTATATATTTATATATATTAAAAAAATATTTTTAAACTATTTATAATATATTAATGTATTTAATTTAATATAATTTGTAAAAAAAACTTTTGGGAAAAATGGCATTTAGGCCATTTTTCAGCATTTTTTGTCCAATAAGGCCAATTTGTAATTTTGGTGTCAATTAGGCCAAAATGTTCCGATTAGGCCAAAAAAATGTATCCGGAAAGACGAAATTACCCTTCCATATTAACTTCACAATCGAGCTGGGGGAAAAACAAATCGGGCACATTCAATTCTCTCTCTCTCTCTCAGCTACGCCGCCGCTGCTGCTATTCACAATCGAGCCGAAGGATTTCATCTCCGTCGCCGCCGCGTTCAAGCCAAGGAGAGGGAGAAGGTCGCCGCCGGTTAGCAGCTCCAATTCTCAGCCGCGATTCCATGCAGTCCGTCTCCCTTGGCATCGATCGATCGATCGATTTCATCGCCGCCGCCGCCGTTCCTGTCTCAGTTCATATGTCAGATGCGCCGCCGCCCTCCTTGCCGTCGATTTCGAATCCAGGTACGCGATTTCGAATCCACGTACCCGTTCAGTGCTTAAAAGCTTCATTCAGCATGCATGCACAGTGTGTGTGTCGATTGATTCAGTGTGCGTTGTTCATGCATTCAGTGTTGATTGTTTTTTGTTATGCATGTTCAGTGTTTTTTCGTTGCATTCAGTGTGTAATTCACCATGCCCTCAGTGCTCAGTGTGCATGCAGTCAGTGTTCCTGCACCGAGCTTGCCATTCAGTGCTTATTTTGTTCAGTCAGTGTGTAATTCACCATGCACTCAGTGTTCCTGCACTGAGCTTGCTATTCAGTGCTAAATTGGCTCAGTCAGTGTCTAATTCCTGTAACACATTGTGTGGATTGACTGAGCTTGTTTTCAGTCAGTGTCTAATTGCTTGATTCAGTGTGCATTGAGCCGGACTAATTGCTCTTCCACACTGTAGACACCTGTTGCACACTGAATCCATATTCAACCATGTGGATTCATTCAGTGTTTGTTTGATTCATTCCGTGTCAGAATGAATATGGTATGGATTCAGTGTTTATTTGAGTCATTCAGTGTTTGATGGCTTTGTTCAGTGTTTAATTGATTCATTCAGTGTCAGATAATAACAGTGTGCATTCATTGAGCTTGGCTAATTGCACTTACACACTGTACCCACCTTGTTGCACACTGAATCCATCCCTAGGATACTATGGTACCTGTTATTATCTCGTTGGAAATGCAATGTGTCACAGGAATCAGTGTGTGTTGACTTTGTTTCCTTTGAGGCATTGACCTGTCTCCCTTTCAATAAATGCCTGCCATGTTAGTTGAGGGTTGAGGCATTTACTGCCTTGTTAGTGTGGTGATTACGGTTATAAATAGCTCGTCATTTCTCTGGTTTCCTCATCTCGTTTCTGTTCGATCGGGGGTTGAGCAGCCAGCAACGATGCCGAGGCGAAGGGGAACACTCGATCGAGAGCCAGGACCGACACCAAGCGAGGCAGAATTTTTCGATAACAGTCCTCCTCCCTCGCCAGAACAAAGATTCCGTCGGGGGCCACCAATGATGCCTAGGCGACCGGGCGCACTGGATCGGGAGCCAGGGAAGACGGCAAGAAGTCGGGGGGTTGAATCTTTGAATGGTTCTCACTGGACCGAGCAAAGATTCAATGGCCGTTGGCATAAAGAAAAGTTTCCCCTCCCGGCTGTCTTTGTTCGTCCGATCAAGGAAGAAATGGGGGATTTCATCGTTCTGACGGACTCCCTGGGCCAGAAATGGCACGTCCCTCTCACCACTCATCGGAATCAAACGGCCATCCACGGATTCAACTGGGAACGCCTCGTTCGAGAGTTTGGAGTGCAGGAAGGCTGGAACATCCGGGTTACCTGGACCGGAGGAAGAAGTTTCTCGGTTGGTGTATTCGATCACAATGGCCAGTCGATGGTGCGCCCGGTCAGGGAACCCCCTCGTCGTGACCCAAGACTTCCTCCGTCTCATTATTATTGTTGTTAAATCTTGTTTTTTGTCGTTTTTTCTGTTTCCTGTGATTTTGACGACGACTTGTCTTCGTTGTACTGCTCGTGATTGAATTACTTGCTGCTTGCTTAATAAGACTCTTTGAGTTTAAAAAAAAAAAAAAAAACCACAACACTGTCTAGTCTGACTTTGACACTGAACAGGCCTCAAAAACACTGTTCCTTTGACTGTGCATTTAACACTGAACATGTCTTAAAAACACTGTCTGAGGCAACACACACTGAACCACAAAATCAAAACAAACACTGAGCACACTTTTATGGCACTGAACACACTCCAATAGCACTGAACAGCACTGAACACACTTTAATAGCACTGAACACCATTTTTTAGCACTGAACAGATAGGGACACACATTGAATCACACCATTTCATGCATTCCTTAAAAAAATCGTGCGCTGACTGTGAGTCGTTATTTTTTTGTGTTTTTATTTTTCAGCAGCAGGGGCCGATGTTTTCGCATTCTGTGCATTCGGCGGTGAGAATTTGGTGTCCAGAATCGATTCCTCCCGTGCTGCCGCCCTTCACCAGCTGAAGGAAACAGTCGAGCTTCAGTGGCCTGAGCTCCGAGACGTTGCGTACGGCATGCATTACTCTGTACCCGATTTCCCAAACTGCGTGCTCTCAACCGATGCGGACATGTCGAACATGGTATCCCTAGCTGCGCTTCACAAGCTGCCTCGGGTGAGCATCGACATTTCCGTCGCGACTGAAGACCACACCTCTAGTTCTGTGTTCTCAACGGTGTCCAACAGTAGCGCTGTCAGTGCGACTGGAACAGAAAACAACGAGGGATTCGAAGCAGAGGATATGTTCCGCCTGTTTGGTCCGTCGAGTTCTAAAGTGCTGTTGACCGATGGCTGGGACAAAGAGATTTCTGGTGTCGGTCAGATGTTCCAAGGAGGCGCCCCGGACTTTCGAAACGCGCTCTGTAAGGTGGCAGTCGGAGTGGGATTCGATTTCGAGTACGTGAAGAACAGACCCGAAAAGGTTTCTGCCGTGTGCTCGAAGAAAAGCAGCACGGGATGCAACTGGTCCGTGTGCGCCGTGATGGATCGAAGCAACGGCTTCTTCTACGTCAAGCAGCTGAGTAACGAGCACAGCTGCGGCGCGTGCTTTCGATCCCTGAAGCACAGGCGCGTCTGCTCGGACTTGGTTTCCAGTTTGATAGTCGAGGAGGTACGGAAAAGCACGCTGACTCGTCCGGTCCAAGTCGTGAGAAACTTCCAGCATCACTACGGCCTGGAGATCTCGCCTGGCCTCGCTCTGGATGCGCTCGAGAAGGCCAGGAAGCTGATTCACGGCGACGATAAAGATTCCTTTGCCGCACTGACCAAGCACCTGCAGGCAATATCGGACTCCAACCCTGGGTCGCACCTGCTGCTCGAATTCAACGAGGCGTCCAGGAAGTTTCGCAGGGTCTTCATCTCGATGAAGGCTTGCATCGACGGGATGAACCACTGTCGCCCTTTGCTGTTTCTGGACGGCACGTTCCTGAAGGGGAGGTTCAAGGGCCATTTGCTAGCTGCTACGGGCAAGGACGGCGACGGAGGTATGTGGAACACTGACGGTTTGAAATGCACACTGAATCCAACTTTTTAACACTGACTGGGTTCAGTGTTTATTTACTTCATTCAGTGTCAGAGTGAGCACACTGAAACTGACCCCTGTTGCTTCCAGCACTGAATATGTATTTTCAACACTGAATGGGTGCTATTCACACTGACTGAAGTGTTTTTTTTTTTTTTTTTTTGTTCGTGTCTCGTGAATGCGGGGTTGTACCCGCTGGCTTACGCCGTTGTCGATTCCGAGAACTATGCTAACTGGAAGTGGTTTCTGGACAACCTGAAGCACATCCTACCTACTTCTCGCACCGTTACGTTCGTGTCGGACAGGAATCTCGGGCTGCTCGAGGCGATGAGCAGGGTATTCCCAGGGTCCCCGCACGGCTACTGCATCAATCACTTGAAGCTGAACCTGAAAGACAAATTCAGAGGCAGATGGGCGACCAAGATGTTACGAAAAGGCGTGGTGTGGAATTTCCTGAAATGCGCGTACACAACCACCGTCGAAGCATACCAACTGAGCATGGACGAGCTGTTGAAAGAGGGAGGCCAGACAGCGAAAGTGTTTTTCGAGAACATGGATCCAAAGAATTGGGCCAACGTGTACTTCTCGGGGAAGAGGTACGGCGAGATGTCGTCCAACGCCGCGGAGTCGTTCAACAAATGGATCATGGAAGCCCGGCATCTTCCGATCACGGCGTTGGTCAACACAATCAGGCTGAAGCTGATGACCTTTTTCCACGGTATGATGAGGGTTTATCAATCTCAAACACTGATTGCACACTTTTAACACTGTTAGCCTTGTTCTTGCACTGACTGGCCTTGTTTAACACTGAATCAGACAGGGGGGCCAGGAGCAGGAAGTGGACCACGGCTTTCTGCCCGTCGGTTGAGAAGAAGCTGGGTGAAGCCATCAACGAAGGGAGGAAATGGGTGGTTGTGGGGTCGTCCGAAACGGTTTTCGAAGTGCAGTGCGTTCCGTCCGTCGTGGTCAATATCGCTGATCAGACGTGCACCTGCTGCCAGTGGCAGATTACAGGGGTTCCGTGTTCCCACGCAGCTGCGTGCATTCTGCGGTCCGGGAAGCCGATGGCCTCGTTCGTGGACAAGTTTTACCACGCAGAGAGCTACGCAAGGTCTTATGCCGATCCGCTTCAGCCGGTTTCCATGTTTGATCAACCTTCGAACGTGCCAGAGAACGTCATGATCGAGCCGCCAACATCGAAGAGGCCCCCTGGAAGACCTAAGAAGAAGAGGATTCCGTCCAGGGGTGAGCACATCCCGAGAGCCATGAAGTGCGGGAGGTGCGGACGTGTCGGCAATCACAACAAGAAAACGTGCACGGAGCCTGTACCCTAGTTAGTTAGTTAGTAGGGTTTTTTTTTCTTATTTTGGATCTTCGTTGTGTTTTTTCGACATGATTTCTGTGATCAGTGACACTGAATGGGGTGAAAAAACACTGACTGTCAGTGACAGGCACTGTTCGGCTCATAAACACACTGACTGATTGTCATCTCAAAAAAAACACGGGATTTTAACATTATGTGATTTGTTTCTTGTTCAGTTATGGTCTTGGAGTGTGTTTAATTTGTTCCTGTATCTTGTAATTTTTGCATTTTGCTTGTGTTTTTTTAATGTTTCAATTCAATAAGCCTTAGTTGCTGACACTGAGTGGACAAGATTAACACTGATGGCACTGAATTGGGAAGAATAAACACTGACAACACTGAACAGACAGAATTAACACTGAATAACAAGCAATATCATCACAACTGTGTTCAACTAAAAACTGCCCAGAAATATGAACAAAAAACACAATTTTTTTTTACAGAAACTAAACCCAAACACAATCATGTTCATACATTTACAGAAAAAACACTTCTTGTTTTTTTTCAACCAGAACTAAACCAAAAACGCGCGCACAGCCCCAAGATCACTACTTCTCCTTCATGGTCAGGATGGTTCGTATCACGTGACCCTTGAATTCTTGGAAATCTTCCGTCCTGACCTTGTCCGGAATGGGCTCTTTCTTCAGAATCTTCTCCATGTAGTAGCATACGTACAAGGCACATTCATTCCTGGACAGTGACAGACGTGGAGGAATCAGAGGAAAAAACACAAAAAAAAACAAAAAAAAACACTGACACTGAATGAACAAATATAACACTGAATGTGTTAATTATGCACTGAGATACTTACAGAGATGGTGCTTGCTGTGGGAGAGGCTTCACGGCCTCGATATCATGTATCGGGAAACCAGACTTCCCCGCTTTCTCCAGCATTTGGCCCACGTTGGTTTCCACCTTTTCTTTCTGAAACGTACGAAACAATACAGTTTGTCAATTATCGTTAGAAAGGGAACCGTTTTTAAAAATCGACTAAAATACAGTAGACGTACCAATTCCGCTGCATTCGCCATGTAATGGTCCTTCGATTTCGCCAACCTGGGTTGAATAGAGTTGTAGAATAGCCATTTCTGTTTGACGAAGTCGCAGACGAGCAGCGTGAAATGGTTCGGTTCTGTATCCTTTTTCATCCCAGGAGACAAAATCGGGAACATTATAATCCCTTCTCGCACGCACGGGATCATATCTGTGATTGTTCTGTACATTGTCTGGTTGTCATGACGTCCCATGACGATGGAAGTCTGCGAGGAAGAAAACAAAAAAAAAAAACAAAAAAAAACACGAGTTTTTATTAAGAAAGGATGAACTGAATGAGCACTGAACAGGACATTATAACACTGAACAGCACATATCAGCACTGAATGTTCATGATAAACACTGATCAACCTACAACAACACTGAACAGAAAACACACACACTGAGTAGCACATTAGAAACACTGAACACTGAGCGGCACATTAGAAACACTGAGCAGCACACATAAACACTGATCAAAATCAATGACACTGAACAGCACATAAAAACACTGAACAGACACCAACACACTGTACAACCATTAAAAACACTGAACAGTCAAGGGCAGTAAAGACTCACCCAACAGTGCGCGGGGAGTATCAGAGCCTCCAGCTTCTTGTTGTGGTCTCGATGCAGCGACTCAGCAAAGGCGTCGACCACATGATTGCTGATGAAGGTGCACTTCATCATGTCGGTAATGTCAGCCACCGTCACGACTGTGTTTATACGGGGGAAGAACTTCATCGTCCACCTGATTGTCAAAAAAAAGGGAAAAAAAAACACATTCTTAGCGCACAAAAAAAAAAAACGAAAGAAAGAAAGAAAGAAGGGAAAGACAGAATGTGAAAGAAGGAAAATAAAAGAAGCTTCACTCACGTTTTTGGGTCGCTGTTGTGGAGGATGATTTTGTCGAGGATTTCCGGCTCCAATTCCAACCCGCAGTTCACATCAAATTTCTTGTTCACGCTCATCAAGAAGTTGAGTTGATCATCAGTGTAATCACCGCGGATCTGTTTCAGGCTCGCCTCCTGCACCACCTTCTTACCCTTCTTGATCGCCTTCTTCTTTGCGGCAGGGGCAGGGGGATCGTACTGAAAATCGTCGTCGTCGCCGTTGGCCGGCTTCCTTTTCCTGCCCTTGACCCGTCGCACCATCGACCTGGTCTTCGCCTTGCTCGAAGGCTCTATCTTTTCAGCTTCCGGTCTCAACGGGCTCCCTTCTTCTTCATCGTCCTTGTTGCGGTCAATCTCGTAGACGCACAACTCCGCCTGGAGACTCAAGACTTCATCTTCCCGTTCCTTGACAATTTCCTGCAGAGCCTCGATCTGGGATCTGTGGACAAGTTCTTGCGCTTTCATGTCCGCCTCCAGAGACTCGAGCTGGACTTTTTCGTAGACGTTCATGACCGACGACATCTGAAGGTCAGCCAACGCATTCTTCAAAACATCCACTTCGTCCTCGAGCTCTTTCACTCTAGCCCTCAGAAGCCGCACTTCCTCCTCCTCCTCACCGGAGCTTCGAGCCTCTCCCGCCTCGGTCACCGGATTATTCTGATCATTCGCCTTCTTGATCAATTCTTCCTCGAGCTCTTTCACTCGGGCCCTCAGATTTTTCAGCTCCTCCTCCTCCTCGGA
Organism: Euphrasia confusa; assembly: GCA_954870475.1. Taxonomy (NCBI): domain Eukaryota; kingdom Viridiplantae; phylum Streptophyta; class Magnoliopsida; order Lamiales; family Orobanchaceae; genus Euphrasia; species Euphrasia confusa. The sequence continues at coordinate 14,666,982 of OX940953.1, forward strand.
GCTCCTCCTCTTCAGACGCTGGTTTTCGCCTTCCAGCTCGACATTAGCACTTGTCGCTTCGTTCAGCCGAGAAGTCGTGCTATCGAGCTTGGATTGGAGATCCCTCACAGCGCTGGAGAGATCTTGATTCTCCGACAGGAGGTTGTTGAGCAACCTCTCGGCTTCAGCAGCAGAAACAGCGGGGCGTTCCTCATCGGGCTGCTGCTGTTCGGAAGGCCCACCCTCGTCCTCCGGCTCCGGGACTATGCAGGCCATCTCCTGATGCCGCCCGGAAGAACTGTCGTCGTCGTCGTCGTCTTACCCCCCATCTGACGACTGCTCGTCTCCAGAAGGCCCGCCCCCGGGGCCTTTTCTTTTTTGTTCCTCTTCCTCCTCAGGGCTCGACGAATCAGAGCCCGGATGCTCGTCATCGTCATCATCATCGTCATCAGACCGCCCTTCGTCCTCGCTCTCCGCCGCACGCGGAGTGTTCACGATTGCTTTGTAGGAAAGGTAGCCCTTGTACGCGTGGATCTCCGCCACCGTCTTTCCGTGTTTCAGAAGACGAGCATCCACCTGTCAGACACGGACATCACGCGTTAGAACTCAAAAAAACATCATCACCCCTCAAGTGAGTGACACTGAACAGCATTAATAAGCACTGAACATCGCAGTTATCCTACTTTGACACTGAACAGCATAAAAAAGCACTGAACCAGAACATCATTCACACTGTCCACCCACAGGCACTGTGTGCATGAATATCACACTGAACAGCAAGCAATAAACACTGAACCTCAATATTTCACACTGAACCTCAATATTTCACACTGAACAGCAAGCAATAAACACTGAACCTCAATAAACACTGTCGACGGACACTGAATCATAAAACAAAAACAGAATTAAAAGAAGAAGCAGAAGAAAGAGAGAAGATATTTACCGCCTCGTCCGCGAGACCCGCCAGGGTCTCCTTGGTCACATTCGAAAGGTCATTGAGATGCCAGTTCAGGACCCGGGGGAGGTGCTCGTTCTCCAGCCTTTTTGCCAGCTTTGTGTGCTCACAAAGCCAGAACTGCACAAAAACCAAACAAAAAAACCCGAGGTAAATATCAAGGAATGAAAAAATAAAAAAGACGGCAAGACGATTGTGAAGAACAGCAAGTAGAAGCACATACCAGAAGCAGTATCGTGCAGCCTTGTGTATTCTGCGGGTTGCCCCTGTTCGCAGCTGCCGAGTCGCAAAGGGCCTTGAGAATCGCCTCGCCCCAGTTGTAGCTCTGCATCGACTCCAGATCCACAACATAATCCAACCACTTCCATTGGATCGTGACGGAGGAAGTGGAGAAGAAGACAGTGCCGATCACTATCAAAGAGAGGAGCCGAGCTACATCAGCAAGAGCCTGAGGCTTGCGACTCCGACGCTTCACCAAAATATCGAGCTTTTCATTCAGCAGCTTCGGGTTCAGCGTCTTCTCCCCCGGGAACATCCTCTCCCTGAATCTTTTGTTATCGCACTTGGACCTCGAACTGATATCGAGCTTCCTACTCCCGCCTACGATTCCAAATATAAGATCGACATCCTCGGGAGTGATCCTGACATCTTTGCTGCCGAGCTTAATAGTACGAGCGCCGGCATCCATCTGCTCCAGCACGGCAGCTATCGCAGCGTCGCTCTTTCGGGTGTGGAGGATGGTCAGCCTCTGATCCTTAATGCTCTTGAAGAGATGGTAGAAGGGGGTCATCTTCAGATACTCGTCGTGCCCCGGCTTCAGCTTGTCCTTGATCTCATCAATCGTCCGGATGATGGTCAGCAAGTTGGACCTCATCTGTTTATAGGACCTGGAACGAACACCAAAAAAACACACACCGATGTGAGTACAAAGCAATGAACAGGGCATATACAACACTGAACAGGCATATACAACACTGAGTGGCCATGTAATTGCACTCAGTGGCACTGAACAGGCATAACAGGAATGATGAGGCACTGAACAGAACATTTTAACACTGAACATACACCCAACACACACAATCAACACTGAGTGGCACACACAAGGCACTGGGTGGCATGCAGAGACACTGAGCAGGAATAATTTCACACTGAGCAGGACAATTTAACACTGAACAGAACATTTTAACACTGAACAGGAACCAACACACACAATCAACACTGAGTGGCACACACAAAGCACTGGGTGGCATAAACAAACACTGAGCAGGCATAAACAAACACTGAACAGGAAAATTTAACACTGAACAGAACATATTAACACTGAACGGCCACCAACACACACAATCAACACTGATGAACACATAATCACACCGAACCTCCATCAAAACACACAAAATTCATTCATGCAATGGAAATTAACAGATTGAAATTGAAAATCGGTTGAATTAGGGTTAGAAATACTTACTTCCTCTCCTTCTTCTCGCCGGCGGCAGGCTGAGGGATAGGGCTCGCCTGCTCTTCACTCGACGGAGTGTACGGAACAAGCCTCCGTTCAGTGTTGTCGGAAGCAGCAGCGGCGGTTGGAGTCGATTTCTTCCCGGCGGTTCTCTTCGCGGCGGCGGTTTTCTTCGACGGAGCCATTGATAATCGAACAGGTAGCAGAGATGAGAAGGAAAAGTGAGGATTTTCTTCCCGGCGGTTCTCTTCGTGGTGGTTTTTTTGGTTTCTGTGTGTTCTAGCGGGAGCCAAGAGAAAAGAAAGAGAGAAGGTGTGGGGTTTCGTGGGCTTCGTGTGCGGGAAATGAAATAAATGCTGAAACCGTTTGTTCAAATGTGTATATATGGGAGGGCAACGATGTCTTTGCACATTTTAGGCGGCCTAATTGGCACGCGTAATTTCTCGAAAGCCTTATTGCCGAAAAAAGGTTGAAAAATGGCCTTATTGCCATTTTTCCCAAAACTTTTTAATACTATATTATAAATCAAATCAAACAAATATATAATTTTATAAAATAATAATAATATATTTTATAATAAATAATTAAATTAAGTATATAAAAAATATTATTAAAAATATATAATAATTTTTTATTAAAATTAATTAAATAAATGGGATCTCGTTTCAATTCCGATCTCGTTCCACTTTCATATAGGATCCCGAGTTCACGGGATCAATTTTTAAAAAGTGTGACTGTTTCGCACGTTTTTGTGCGACTTTTCTATTGTTTTGTGTGACCTTTTTGTGATGTTTTTGTGCTCTTATTCATCCTATTCATGTGATTATGTGGTTATATCGTTATGGTTTTGGTTTGGTAGGACTTGAACGAAAATCGAGCGAAAACGAGAAGAAATGCACGAATGATGCCATATTGACGCCCAGCCTTGCGCAGCGTTGGGAGAACTCTCATCCCGACCAATTCCACCGTTAGATCATCACCAAAATTTCCAGTAATGAAGAAGACTTATAGAGCTACAATATCAACGGTGGGTTTGATAAAACAACAATCGAAGACGAAGATATATCGCACAGACCGAAGGACATAGATGCTGATTTCGCTTGAAGAATATAAAAGTGGTGTCGGCCGACATGTATACCCGTCGGCCGACATAGATGTACAATTGTGCTGAGTCCCAGGAGAATCGGCCAGCGTCCGCAGGAAAAGCCGCGTCCGTGGGATTGGTGTCGGCCGACATCATTTTACGTCGGCCGACATGAAGTTCGGATTCCAGCACTGCGCGGGTTTGGGATAATTGAATTTCCCGCTTCGTTAACCGTTGGATCGGCCTGAAATTTTAAGAGCATGTTACCAACTTCTTCAACTACAACTTCAACGGTTGGATCGACAATTGGATGAACGACCAAGTTCCAATAATTCCCAGAACGTAGCAGCAAGCATTATTGGCGAAATTATTAGAGAATAAGTGTTTGACTTGACTTTTGGGGCTTTTTGGTCTTTTTGTAGAGGCATGTGGGAAAAATATAAATATTGTGTAACTCTACTTTTTCATTTATCCATTCATCTTCACCAACACCCACCATTTTCCCCCATTTTCTCTCTTATATTTTTCATGTTCTTAAATTCCAAGATTTAATATTTAGATTTCTCTTTATTTATCGATTATCTCACAAAACTACATTCACAAACATCGTTCACCTCGCCGAGCCCGTCGTTTCTATCGGAGCAATTTCTTCGGGTGACACGTAGAAGTTTGGCTCGATTCCGGAAGCACGGCTCGTTCTCGCCTCGTTCCATCGACACATCTTTGTGAGCTTCCCTTCGAACATGAGTTATCTATTTATTATTTTCTTGTTTGAGTGTATGATCATGAGTAGTTAAATCTCTAGTTAAGGTGTTTGATGAAATGCCTCAATGAATTTGAGTCATTAATTAAAGTAGCTTGATTTCTATTAATTGGATAATTACACGGTTCGATTTGTGTGGTCTCGTGTTGAACAACCCCCGTGTATATCACTAGTGGACCACATGGTTGAACGGTTCGATTTGTATGGTCTCGTGTTGAACAACCCCCGTGTATATCACTAGTGGACCATATGGTTGATCGTGTAATGTCGAAGCTTGAGATACCGACACGCCGAGTAGAGGACCTCGAGGGGTGAAGCTCTCGTGTGTGTCGTGATCGAGTGTAGACGATCATTGGTGGAGGTCGTAATAGACAACACCTTGATCCTTAGTCCGATTAGTAGTAAATCCGAGTGTTTTGTAAAGCTTCGACTCTAGTTCTTGAGGTAGAGTAGTCGAAACACCCTAACTCCTCAACTTCATTGTTACAACTCTCGTTTACTTACTTGCTTTTAATACTTGTTTTAGCTAATTGATCAAACTCTCTTGCAAACCCTCTTTTAGTTGTTAATTATTTGTTTTTCTTTTTTTATCTCTTTTTAAAACTCGAACTAAACACAACTATGCAATGAGAGACACGTGCCGATAGTATTACTCCTCGAGAGATCGACCCGGGGAATCTACTTTCGTAGGTTTTTCGGTAAATATATAAATAACTTTTTGTGCAAACAGTGACCCCGTCCTATCCTCCCGTCCATTTTTATAAAGTGTGATCTCGTCCCATCCTGTCCCGTTAAAAAATTTATGAGACGAGACCGAGATCACCTAAATCCCGTCCCATCCCGACCCATGCCCACCCCTAGTTTTCTTTATGGGACCAAAATAATTTTTTTCTCAATTTTTTTACTTCATCAAGTTCATATTTAATCGTCTTGAAAATGTATAGCCAAGTCACATTCTCTATATCATTATACTTCTTTCATTTCATAATAATAAAATTATATCTTTTGTATTTTGTTAAGACTCATTGTTTCATAGTAATAAGATTGTCTTTTGTATTTCGTAACACTCATTCTTTCTATAAAAATTATGAACATCTTTCATTCATTGTATTTTTGTTTGTCTCTTTTATTATTATTAGTGTAGTCAAGTATGATTTTTTGGTTGTCTTGAAATATTTTGCAAGTTTTATTTTATATGATTGACAAAGATTTTTTTCTACTTATATTTTGTTTCTTGTTTTTGTTACTAAAATTGTTGGTTGCGAATCTTTGTTTACTAAACATATACACGGACAATGACACATTTAACTGAGTGTCTAGTTTCATCTCCCCCATCATCTTTGATGCAATATTATTCAAATCCTCATCGTCTTTGAAATTATCTTCTTTATTTTTATTTTATTATTATTATTTTTTTTTTATCTTTGTCTTTCAATTTTTGCATTGCAACAATACTACCTTTTTATGTCATTAATGCAACCAAGCTGAATATGTCATAAGCTTTTCAGATCAATCTACAAATTGTAGACATCTTTACGAAAGCAATGCCTCAACCATTTTTCTGAATTTTTTCGTCACAAGCTTCGAGTTGGTACTCATCCCACGTCTTCCTATTTGACCCGAAATCGATCAACTTAGTCATGAGCAGACTGAAGAGGGTTCTTGATGGGGGATAATAAATCAAACATAGTCAATCAACAGTTACATAAAACATAGGAAAAATTATAGAATTAATTTAAGCTTTGTAATTTATGTAATTTATTTACTTGCCATATGTGTCGTGTAGCTTGTTATGTATAGAAACCTCTACCTGCATTCGCACAAAACACATCGAGGAAAATATTAATTTCACAGTTTTTAACTCCATAATCGGTGCAGATATCATTACATATCATTAACACTAGGTGTAGAGATAACTCTCTACACCGCCAATAAAATTTCAACATGTGGCATTATTAATTAAAATATTCATTATTAGTTTTGATATTATATCTATAAATTTGGTAATAAAAATCAAATTAAATATTGTTTAATTTCTTTCCATTATTTAATTTAGTATATATATTTTAGTTACTAAAAATTTAAAAATAAATTAATTATTTTAATTGATTAATTACAAAATAAAATTTATCAATTTGATTAATAAGCAAATTTAATTAATAAAGTTGGTACATTCAATTCAATTCAATTGATTAATTAAAATTATAATTTAAATTAAACTAATTAATTAAAATTTTAACTTTATTTATAATCCAAGTTAATTATAAGACTTTCATATGATATGAGTTAAAATATTATTTTTAAATTGAATCTAAATTATCTAAGATATATATTAATTATTAAGATTTTAATTTTTTACATAAAAATAAACAAATCAAATTATACAATTTGCATATTTCAACTAACGTATTAATTCAGATAAAAATAATTTTGTTGATTCATTTTTTTTAAAAAATTACTATTTAATTCTGCTCAATATTTTTATATTAAAATGTCATATTAAAAATTAAAATCCATTATTTTATGATTATTATTTTTCTATATGATTAATGTATTTTTATATTGAAAATCATATTTTCAATATTACATTTAATTCAAATCTAATTAGAATAAATAATTCACCATTTAATTTAATTATCAAATAATTAAATATTTAATTCATGCATCCCATAATACATAAATTAAATCTAGCACAATTAAATTTATCAAATAAATTAATTACTTCTAGCGCAATTATATTTATCATATAAATTAATTACTTCTAGCGCAATTATATTATCATATAAATTAATTATATATATCGCAATTATATTAATCATATTAATATACTACACTAAACAATTAATTACATAATTAATTTGCGTCAAATTCACAATTAACATAATCTTATTATTTAATTCTAATCAACTTGAATTGTGCGATTAAATTAATCAAATTAATTAATTACACATATATAATTAATTACATGTGCACTTAATCAGTTTGCGTCAAATTGACAATTAAGATAATCATATTATTTAATTCGAATCAATTTGAATTTAATTGACATTTAAATTAATAACAATTAATTTTTTCTTTATCAATTAAAAATCCCATTACATAGCGCAAACATTAACAACACATAGCACAAACATTTAACGCAAACAATTAAATCTGAATTTAATCGTAATTAAATCAGGGATTCATCGGAAGAAACTAGGTTCGCCGGAAGTCGCGCGGATGCGACGCGGGGACGGCACGGGTCGTGTGCGGGGAGAGTCGGGCGAGTGGCGGGGCTCTCGGCTGGACTCGTGTGTCACGGCTGGAGCGCACGGGCTGTGCTCGGGCGTTCCTTCGGCGTCTCTCATCTAATCAGGTTTCACCTCGTATAGGTAATCCAACTTACGTATTGCACATCTAATCAGGTTTCACCTCGTATAGGTAATCCAACTTACGTATTGCACTAGAAACACGTAAGGGAGAATACGATGGGAAAAACGGGGCGGAAAAACGGTGCCGGAATCGGATTCCGGCGAGGGGAGGCGGCTGCCGGCGGCGGCACTAGGCGGCAGCGGGCGGCGGCTCCGGTTGTCGGCGGTCCTCCGAAGGAGGCGACCGAGGGGGCAGACGAGAGGGAGAGAGGAGAGAAAGTGAGGCTAGAGTTTTGAGCTCTTCACTTGGTGTGTTTATTCTCATGTCTATGAAGCTCCTTTTATAGGTGAAGAAAGGAGCTTGTTGGGCTCAAACCCTAATGGATCGGATCCATTAACCCTAGCCGGCCCAATACATTAGCCGTCAATACGTTTCTCCAAAATTGACAATCAATTTCATCTCCGAAAAATATAACGATTATATTTTCTTTCTAGTTTTAATTTTCTCATCAATATGAGATAAAAATAAAAATTTTCAATTTCACAAAATCGGAAAGCCCATTTCAGGGGTACTGCTAAATCGGGAAATTTCCCAAAATAGAAAGTGTACACCATCGTGTCTGTTTTCTTTAGCTCACTATTATTTCCAACTCATAATCACAATTATGAATTTCGGATTCAATCATATTGACCTCCGACTATATGTACTTAATTAACAGTTAATTAATACATGATCGTATTCAAGGATCGGTTTACACGAGAATGTGACCCTCAATGGTTCAGGTGTATAACTAGCCGTGGGCTCACAACATATTGTGATTCGAACAACATATTGTTCTTATTTCAACTACTCCCAAGAGTTTTAGATTAATAATCATATTATTTAATCTCCGAACAAGTCGGTGCCCAACGAATCAGTGACGAGCGTCTAGCAGCAACGCTTCACTAATTCCCTAGATACAAATGAAGTGCCTGCAAGAACCTTGTAATATAGTTAGCGTACAGTACGATCCCTCCGATACATATGTCCCGATCAAACTAGAGATATTGGTTAATCGAGATCTCTTGTTGAGTTTGATAACTGTGCGTACGTTCTAGGTTTCGTAAAATCCAGTCGTGATTGATTCAGAGAAACACATTTCTCTAATCACCTCACTATTCAACTCTGGCCAGAGATTCCGGGACTACGAACCATCAGAACACACAGGGCATCCATGATCTATATCAAGCGATCAGATCCTCTACTACCATGCACAGACTTCACATCAGATTTCGAACTGCACGAACATTGTCTCCTTTTTCGGCTTACTCCCTTTCCAGGGAATCAGAGACATGTCACGATACAGCTAGTCCTCTGATGAAGTCACGGTGATGTCTGGGACTTAAGGATTAATTGTGTACAACTATATTATGGAATTCTCTACTCGATCAGTGATAACCACTTAGAGAATCCAGGGAGAGGGGGTTCAGTGAACTCATCAACAGTGAGCACTCACTCAAGTATGTCGATGTCCAAACATCGAGGCTCGAGATTAGCCCACATACACTAAGTGCTAGTCTCAAGGGGGAAAGGCCGGGTATCCTTGTTATTGGCGTAACCCATCGACTAGGAACTGAGTTTGACCAGTTACGTTACGTTAACAGAATTATCTCTCGGTTTCCACAAAACCGAATTCATACAACATGTGTAACTGTACAGGACTATATCTATGATTCAACATTGGAAGCAGATATAGTATATGCCATTAATATAGGTTTCATTAATTAACGAAATAAACCGTTATATAACGGAATACGGTTAACCGCTCGGCCAACCGTTGGCTCGCCGGTCACCTATTCCAACACTCATTACACTCCATTAAATTAATTTATTTGAATAATTTATTTTAAAATTGAACGAAGTAATTATTTTCAATATTATTGTATTAATTTTCATATTATTTAATTAAATTATAGGACATTCTCACACACCGTTTTAACCAAAAATTGTAGTACATATGCAATTCACATCATTTTAATATTGTACAAATTGTAGTACATATGCAATTCACATCATTTTAATATTGTACAAATTAATTACAATGATCGAGAATATTAATGTAACCGAAATCATGATCGAGAATACACCAACTTCACACAAATTCAGTTAGATTATTTTACTTATTTATAAAGAATTTTAAATAAATAGTCAAAGAATAGTTCATATTGGCCTGCTGCTCTCTTGTTTCACCGTTGAATAAGAGGGAGTCAGTCTACAATTTATGTCAATTAATTTCATTATACAAAATTTAATATAATTAATTTTAATAAATAAACTACATTTTATGTCAAATTTATTATAAGAAATTATTTTTAAGTAAAATATTGATTTATTAAAATATGTAATACGAAGTTTATTTTTTTAATAATGTTTTTTTGTACATTATTTATATTGTACAATTCATTATATTTAAAATAATTATTTCTTTAAATTTAATTTAAAAAAATATATAATTATAAATAAAATAATTATTAATTAAAATATATTTGGAGTATTTTCTACTGTATTATGAAATTTATTACACTTCAATTTATTACTAGTCTAATTAAATTGGGGTAATCACGAACGAGGGCACTTCTAAGATGATTATTATTTATAGTACTCAATTTTTTCTCTTAGTATTATACAGGGCACTCTGCCCATTTTATCCTTTTTCATTAAAAAAATTAAGAAATTAATTGATATATAAAATTACGCAAAAAATCTAAACTATAATCCTACATTCAATAATTCCTCATTCGACTACACAAGTTTCGTCAAATACATTCAAAAATCTTTCGGCTCATTGATATAAAATCAAAATTAATTGATATATAAAATTACGCAAAAATCTAAACTATCCTATGTTCAATAGTTCCTCATTGACTACACACATCAAGTTTCGTCAAAAACATTCCAAAATCTTTCATCTTCAGCTCATTGATATAAAATCAACACTTCTATCATAGATATAAAATCACTTGAATTCAAAATTTTGTCATAGATAATTCGTATAATAATATTGATATATCTATCATAGATATGAAAAAAAAATTGAAATCTATCATAGATATATCAAAGAATTCATAAAATCACATACGTAAATCATAAATCTATTATAGATATTTACAAACTAAACTAGAAATGTAAATCATAAATCTATTATAGATATTTACAAACTAAACTAAAATCTATTATAGATGCAAAAAATATGTAAAAACATTACACAAAGAATGTTCCACATACGCATCTCATAAAACACGCATCTCTTCGCTCATCCAAAATATATAATTATATTTATATATAATTATAAATATATAATGCAAATATATTTTGTTTGCTGTAATATATTTTGATATTAATGTAATCTCATGTTTGCGCAAATATATTTGGTATATTAATGTAATCTCATGTTTGCGCAAATATATTTTACCAAATATATTTAGCGCAAATATATAAATATATATTAGTAGCGTGTTTAATATTAGTGAATATTAAAATAAATTAATATATATTACCGTAATATTATTGTAGGGATATTTATCACTTTATACATTTTAAAAAATGCCCCTATTTAGTATTTAAAAAATACAAATACCCTAATAAACAAACAATTAAAAAATATATAACCCCTACAAATGAGGTGAAAAACAATGGGTGTTGGAAATAATATTAAAATCTAACCTGCCCTATATCCTAATATTACCAATTAAATTTTGTAATTTAATTTAAAATTTTAATTTATCAATTGAATGTAAATACTTACTTCATTAGTTTTATTAGCAATATAATTAATAAATTTACTAAAATAATTAATAAATTTAATATAAAATTAAATCAATCAATTAAATAAAATAATTTACTTCCAAATTTATAATAACTAAAATATTCTTACTAAATTTAACAATAGAAGAAAATTAAACAAAATTTGATTTGATTTGTACTACCAAATTTATAAATATCATATCAAAAATAATAATAAATACTTTAATCAATAATGCCACGTGTCTGAATTTTATTAGCGGTGTAGAGAGTGATCTCTACACCTGGTGTTAATGTAGCATTTTCCGTATTTATACCTAGTAGTACAAAGATTACATTATCATGTGACACCTGTATAATAATTGAAATATATTATTACCCAATATATTTTATGTGTAGTAAATTAATAATTAATTTAACATTTCTTTTTATATTGTTAGTTATCCTCTTGTGGTTATATATATTGATCAAAATCTAATTAATTGACACAAATTTTTAATCAAACCAAACAATTATGCCTACTACACAATATTATTTACTTTTATTCTTTAAATATTTAATAATATTACATGTGTTGTGTTGGACTCCTGATGTGTTGCCACCTAGCAAAAGCATGCAATTTTTTTCTTACACAACAGATGGAGTTCCTATAGTTGTACAAAGCATCATACATTCGGCCAATTTAAAGATAGATCGAGACCCATTTATTTGGATCCAAGATATAAAAACATTTAGCTGAAAATTAGGTCAAAATTTTATTCTCATTGAGTTACGCAAGATGAACTCAAATTACATATCGAGATTGAGGTCGGCGCCCAAATTACAGATCGAGGGCGGCGGATTGGGGGCACGGTCGGGCATTGTTCTTGGTGAGAATCATGGCGGTGCGAAAAGGATGTACACGAGGATGTACAAGCGAGAACAAGCTTCGTCTTCTCCGACGTACGGATCTACGAAGGAGGGATATCGATAAATCTAAAAATGTATCGGTCTTCTAGTTCTCATCGACGCTGGCTTGCAGAGAATTGCTTCGGATGGTGCTTTGTTGGAAGGACACCTCGTCTATAACATTTTGCATAATTTTTGTTTGATTTTATATGTTGTAATCACACTTGAAGGACTTATAGTTGGTGTAAGCAAATCATATTCATCACGTATAGTAAAAATATTCATTCCATATTTATATCATTTTCATTTAAGTTTTTATTTTGTTTTATTTTTGTCTATTTATATTAAAATTTTAATTTTTGTGATTTTAAAATAAAAGGATAGTTTGGATTAAGGGATTAAGGGTAATTATTATTATTTGTTTATAAATTAATAATCTAATTTATCTTAATTACTATAATTTAGGTATGTATACTAAAATTACCTTTTTATTTTAAATTGTTAAATTAAAAAATAAAAATTACGCAATTTTTTTTTTGCAATTTCTTTTTTTTTTTTAAAATTGTATTAAGTTTTCAAATTAAAAAATCAAAATTATAAACATTAAAAAACAAAATTACACTCCATTCTCAACATTTGTTAAACAAACTGAATATAAAATTTTCAAATAAAAAAACAAAATTACATTTTTTGTTTTAAATTAAATAATTAAAAAATAAACAAAATTACACTTTTTGTTTTAAATTAAAAACTTAAAAAACAAAATTACCGCAATTCCTTTTTTATTTAAAAAATAAAATTGAATATTAAAATTTTAAATTAAAAAAGTAACCGTTAATTTAATATTTATGTTAAAATATATTATGTGTATAAGGGTAAAACAGACATTTTAATTTTAAAATGTTACATTTTCTTATAAATACAATACTATAATTACTTTAAATAATGAAATAAATAATAAAATTGAACTCTAAAATACAAAGTAAAATTTATGAGATATACATTGTAATTACGTAAATCAAATTTCCCCTTTACCTAAATATCTCTAAAATAAATCATCGTTTTATATCGATGAAATCTTCATTACATTAACTCAAATATTCATTTATATAATCAATTAATAGTTAATGAATCACTATTATTTATATAATCAATTCATAGTGAATATTCATTATATAAAGTTAAAATATTCAATATATATAATTAAGTTCATTCATGAATTCGATTGAATCAAATTTATATTCATTATCTATAATCAAAATATTCATAATTTTCCTAGGAAATATTCATTCATTATGAAATTTAATTATATAATTAACAATTTCTAGATCTTGAAAAGACTAATCAAAATTTCTATCCATGATATTATATTTTTTATAATTAATTTAAGGAAGGTGAAAGAAAAAAATTAAATAAGAAATATTAAAAAAGAAAAAGCGAATAGAGAGAGAAGGGAGAGCTTATAAAATAGGATCAAAAGAGAAAAAAATGATAAGTAATTTATTTATTTGAAGTTTTATATTTGATACTTAGTTATACCTACAACTAGATGTGTGATATAAATTGCATATATGGTTTTTGAGGGTTATGTTGTTACAATGATAATTTTTTTTGTTGATTAAAAATATAAAAGATAAAAAAATAAAATAATACTAGAGCACCTCAAAGTAGATAATTTAAATATTTAAATTTTATACTTGCTCCACTATTTATAGATTGTTCTTTTATAATTTTTTTTATAGATTTTTTTCAATATTGTAAACATTTGATATATATTGACATCAATATTATTATTTTTATTTTGTTTGCACATAAATAATTTTTATATTACAATGCATTTGAATAATAATAATGTTTAAGTTTTATTATTTTTAATATTGTAACTCATTATAAGAGAAAAAAAGTAGTACAGTATTATTGTTTTCATATAATTTTTATTAATAATTTAATCCATTAAAAAAAATCCATAAAATTGTAAATTATTCCTATTTTTTCCCACTAAAATCACCTAAAAAAATTCATCATTCTCTCCCTCCGTAAAGTCCTTCTCACTGTCAAGTCTGAGCCTCTCTAAAACCTGAAATCGCCCGCCCATCCACCACGTTCGTCCCTCTTTCCCCAGCCGCTCGCCGCCTCCACCACGTCCCTTGAGGCTCAAAGTCGAAACATCTAACCACTCGATCCTCGTTTCAAAGGCGAACCGTCGGGGCTCGTCTCTCGCCCCGTCGCCCTTACGAACCTCCCGCCACCAGTCCTCGACGGAAGACTCCCAGAAAAACTCACTGATAACAATCAACAGTTAACAATTCGTCTTCAACACTCAACAGGTTGGATTTTCAATTTTCATTTTAGTTTTCGGATTTTTATTTTTAATTTAATTTATTCAGTTCATTTATGAATGAATGTCCTCAATTTTTTGGTGCTTTTGATTTTCGCGAAATCATTTTGCTTACAAAAAATTACAGTAGGGGTCAGTGGCATGGAGAATTTTTATTTCAACTACTGATTGTTCTCAATTTTCATGTGTTGAAATTGAATGGTTAATCCATATGTTGATGTGTGAATGATACTGAAATGTTGAATGTTGATGTGTCATGCGTGAATGGATCTTTTATTTCATGATACTGCAATTAACCTGTGATTGTTTTTAAATAATTTTCTTCACATTTTCGGTTTCTCTCGATTCGGTTAGTCATGTAATCAATTTCAGTTCGGTTAACTGATTGTCTCGGTTATATTCGGGTCGGTTCGGCTACTGCATGATTTATGATAACTAAATGATTGTATGATAACCCTTGGCGTATGACTTCTTCTACTATACTTTCAGTGACCGTCGACTCTCGAGTGATGGAGATACATCAAGGTTCTCTTCAAAACCTAGGATCAGTCGATTTGGCTCAGCTTCAGGCCACCATGCAAGCTATTGAACTTGCCTGCAATTCTATGCAGGTTTTATAATAATTTGTCTGCATTTTCAAAACACTTAAAAGATGATTTATGCTCTTTGAACTTTTTAATTTATTAATGTTTCTTCATTATGGTGCATGAACCAATTACGAATGGAAATACATATGTAAATACTAAACAGATGCATGTCAATCCTGCTGCTGCTGAATCAACTTTGCTATTGTTAAGCCAGTCTCCTCATCCATACCAGGCATGCCAATTCATTCTAGGTAAGTTTGTGCTTATGCATGGTGTTGTTTAACGTTCCTTCGTGTAACAAGTTGTTTATGATAACACAGTATATCTCTCTGCTCTAACCACCCAATATATAGAGTATATACTTACTCAGTTACTCTTAGATAAATATATTGACGAGGAAATTCATTGTTTTTTCACAAACAGGGTGTTTCATTGAAACATCCCAAACACTTATAATGATTGAGGAAATTTAATTGCAGGACAGCACTTATTGATATATATGGTACATGTGAAAAATCATCTAATATGAAAATGACCTTAACTGACAACTAGTATTATATAGTAAACAGATTATGAGAGAAATATATTCATTAACGAGCGGTGTTGTCAAGGTATTATTATGAAACTGAATCAAACCCCCAAAACAGTTTTCTTAAGCTCTTATAATACTGATCCCTATTTAAGTTGGCTTCCTGTGTAAAAAATATGTGCGGAGTTGGCATTTATGAAGTTGTTACTTATTTTTTGGTTGCTTGGTTGAGCATATTACACTTTATATCGAATTGAGTGGGCTGGTTGTTGAAAGGGAGATAGCCTTCATTCATTGAATTGACTTTGACCAAAAAAAATTCTGCCGCATTTAGACTTTTGCATGTACATGTATATATCTTCATTAACGAAAACATACACATGATTTTGTTGAGGCTGTCAATATTGAAGATTTTCAGTCTCCCTTGTATCTACAAGAAGAATTTGAGAATATATACCAACAATTGAAGGCCAATGATTCCTATGCTTGTATGAGATGTTCTATATTCTCCTATTTGTTGTGATGAGTTTAAATAATATTCCATCTCTGGATATTTTATTATACAAACATATGTTTCAGAAAAATCACTTCACGCAAGAAAAATCCATATTAATATTTACAGATGCTGATGAATGTTACGTTACACAGTACAAACATATCCATCTTGTATTTTCTAGCTCTGGAAGTGCTAATCAAAGTTTGCTCTTTAGTCAATTTAGATTGTGTAACTTTAATATCCTTGTATTTTACTAAAGATAAAGTAGCATAGCCTCTTATATAAAGTAACATGATTTTTCAGAAAACTCTCAGTTGGGAAATGCAAGATTTCTGGCTGCTGGAGCACTAAGAGATGCAGCTATACGAGAATGGGCTTTCCTTGAGGCGGATCACAGGAGAGGATTGATCAGGTAACTTCTCAAGTGGAGTTTGATTTACTTGTACACTTAACTGTAGACTTGGTTTGGATAAAATAATCTAGTGATATATATTTTTAATGGGTAAGAAGACAAAAGGAATTCAACCTCTTGCTTGCTTCTGATTTGTTTAGAGACTGGTTACTAGCTCTAGAATTGTGGAACATGGCTGTTAACGAATTGGGCATTCGGTGGGTTATCTCTAAGTCTTTTGTGGATTTGATTTCTGAGTATGTTGGGTTTCTATTAGCCAAAAAAAAAAAAAAAAAAAAACATTTTCGGGAGGATTACAATCTAGTACTGTTACTGTTATGGATCATTTGGTTAGAGAATGATAGTAGAATCTTGAAGGTAAATGCATTTTTTTATGAGATTTGCCTGATTTGGGATATAATAAAATATACAGTCGCTTTGTGATCTATTAATCACAATGCATTTAGGGACTATTTTTTATCTCTGATGTATCTAAAAATTGGCCCTATGCAATGTAAAGCGCCTCTGTAACCAGTTTATTTATGTTCTCCTATGTTATGTGGATTGTTCTGCTATGACTACTTAATTAGCTTCTTGAATGTGGTAGTTAATTTGCAAAATAGTAAGAAGCTCTGCAGTTTTTACCATTTGATCCCTTGGGTAAAACCACACATGCTCTAGATAAGTGCTTAAGCCCAATGTGACCCAGCTGCTTCTATATGTGGATTTATGAGTGCTTTCAAAGAAATGCTTAAACAATGTATTCATCTTTGATCTTCCAGGTGGAATTATTCTTTCCTGGTATATTTGATTATATATTCACTGAACATTGCTTTAATTTATGCAGTTTTTGCTTGTGTTTCATTATGAAAAATGCTAAATCACCCGAGGGTTATGTCCTATTGAAGGTTGCATCAGTCGCTGCTCAATTACTGAAAAGGGGCTGGTAAGTTACTGTTATTCACAAATTATGTGAGATTTCCTAATTTTCATTTGACATTTTATGAATAATGCTAACACGCGTGACCGAAAAAGTATAGAAATGCACTCAACAAGTCTCATGGTAAAGAGGATTTGATTATTTGATGCACTCAAGTGAAAACTTGATAAGATCTTAAAGGTGACGGTTTGCCCAAATACTGAGGCATGTGTCGATACCGCATGCAATTTCATGTTGGACTTAACCATGACCATAATTTAGTTGAAAAAAATAATCATATGACAAGCAATGCTTTCAATCTACAACTATGGATCTAACCATTCCTATAGTTATTTCACGTAGCGATAGTTGTATAATCTTCAAGGATTCTACTAATCTACAAACAAAATCGATGTTGCACACAGATAAGGGCACATGTATCGTCTATGGTACATTGGTGCAACACAGATACAACATTTCTCTATATCTTTATTTAATCTAGTATTAACAATTCTACAAAGAAACGACTTCCATATAAAACACTGTGCAAATCTCAGACCCCACATAACTTCTGAAAAAACAAGACGAGCAGAAATTATAGAGTGCCACTGAGAGCCACTACTGCCGCCAAACTTGTCTCTGTAGTGAAACACTGACTGTTGACTTCCCTTTATATATATATATATATCCTAAAATTTGGTGAGGAATATGTTTACTTTAAGGTATTTCACTATATCCCCAAAATGTTCACTTTACCTTAATTTAGTTCCCTATATTTGTTTCTTTCTTCAAATTTTAACCCCTCTGTATACATAAATGTGTCCAACCCATATCCTGCCGATGTCCAGGCGATATTCCTTGTGCATCTGATTAGTCAAACCTGAAAAGTCATTGGTACATTTTTTTTGCCTGTGACATGTGTAATACGTGTATCATATTGATATCCATATCCAATACGCCCAATTGGGTTTGGAGCATCTGTTCTACATAGACTAGAATATTCGAGAATTGGCTTTAAATTTGTATGCTCTTGCTAACCAACTTTGTGTATGAAAGTGGAAATTCTTACTCTCTTGTGATATCTCGTGGAGACCGATATTATTTACTTCCCTGAGGTTTGTGTTAATTGCAAAGATAGAATATTAATATAACAAAATCACAGAGATTCTCTGATTGCTATAAGATTTGTTTATGCAATTTTTTTAGCTGAAAATGTAGGTTATACTGTCTTGCTTATATAATATAATTCCAAGAATATGTTTACTGTATTTAGGTTTTATAAAATAGGGAAAAGAAATGCCTAGGCCTTCTTACAAAGTATCATATGTTTTCCTAGAATATTCTATTATGCTGGAATACCACTGACATATTCTGGCTTAAAGACCATAACATTTGATTCTATCCCATAACTCATCAATAGATTCACATCGATCATAAAAAATCCTTATATTCTCCCAACCCATATATACCACATTGCCACTGACCCAACAATCTTTCCTAGTAGAATCATAAAATTAAGAAAATTCCATCTCTTATTCAGTCCTTTAGTATGGCATTCTGGGCCTTACATAATGCAGCCCCATTATCCAAGCATCACCATTCCGCCCTACGGTCCTACCCCATTTTCCATGTCAACCCATCTTTCTTGCCTAAGTCTCCCTTACTCTATTACTATCCGAAAAATATCGGTGCAAATAATCTTTCTTTGCCAATTTTCCATGTCTATAGTCAGCGCCACCAACTCTCTCCTACACCAAAACAATTGGTCTCTTTTCCAAAAGAAATTGCTTTCGCCGCCATCATTTCAGAACTTATACGATTATAAACATTTCTATGACATCTACAAGATTTGCCACAGCCATAATGGGAAAGGAACCAACTAATCAAATGAAACTGGCTTAGGTAGTTAGGTGATGCCTGTGGTGGCCGGTTAGCATATGTTTTTTTTTATCTTTTGTCAGAGTGATGGACCATAATGGCAAAGGAACCAATCAAATGACACTGACTTTGGTAGTTAGGTGATGCCTGTGGTGGAAGGTAAGCAGATAGTTTTCTTTTTCTTTTTCTTTGTCAGAGTGGTGAATGACTTTCTCTAAACTAAAGGTTAGCAGATAGGTTGAAGATGAACAATTGTGATGTTTTCCTTATTTAATAATTGGTTTTCTTTTTCATCTTGTGTATCTTTTTTCAAACTAAAATTAATTGATGGAAATATATTTAACAACTTCCGCTACAGTTAAATTGATGGATTTGAATTTAGATTTCTGAATCCATAATAACATATTCAATGAGCTTATTCGAATAATTCCTGAATTTTGGCTTCAAATCCTTGCTTCTTTCTATTATTAGCTTTTCTTTAGATCATTGTGTGTGTTTTGTATATTTTTTCTATCATCCCCCCCCCCCCCCCCCCCCCCCCCCCCGATCTAAGCACGAGGTTGTTTGTTCCTGCACCTTTTGTTTTTTGGTTGGGCGAATTACAACTTATAAAATATCTAGAGATCATACTAATTAGACATTATCAACTATAAAACTCTGAGATTTTGTGATAATTCATCAATTGAATAGATGATGAGCTTGCTTAGTGAAATCGAGGCCGTTCCATTTGTAATTTAATTGCATGTGATAGTTTGGATTCTAAAATCTTGTGTTTTTCTTTTCTACCTTTGTAATTTCTGTAGCAATCGCTGCAGTATTCCAAAGAAAGTGATTGCATTTTAGCAATGTATGGTTCTGAATTCTGAATAATTATATACAATTTTTCACTTATATTCATTTTTTAAAACATTTTATTTGAATATGGAAGTGTGCAAGCAAATCCATTGAATTTTTTGTTTGTTACGTGGGACCCATCTCTCAACGTTATTTGGTCAGAACTGGTTACTAGCCATGAGTGCATAGGGGAGATATTCAGATCTTGTAATTACTTTCGTTTTTGTGCTTCTCATGCAGGTTAGATTTTACTGCTGCAGAGAAGGAAACATTCTTCCTTGAGGTACTGATGGCAGAATCTTATATTTCTTTTTAGATCCGAGTATTATAGCATACACTTACCTCATTAGAAAATTTATGTGGGGCGGACATAGGTGATAGGATGATTTTCAACTTCCATATTATCAAAACATGTAGCCTTGACATTGTTGAGATTCTTATGTATTGCTTTATTTTGTGATAACCTATATTCATAGGTGGGAGGGTGGGCATAGGTGGTGTTTAAAATTATGGAGAGTCCCATACCCATTGCATTATGAATAAAGCTACACAATGTTATTACCTTACCAGATCAATCATACTTTATGTCCATTTGTGTAAGGACTTGTAAATTTTCCCTCTTAACGTTTTGAGGCTCCTGCCCAACCTTGTAGGCTCCACTTCTTGAATAATCTAAGTATCTAACATTAGCGTGCATATTTTGTTTGTAGATAGTCCATTCAAAATAAAGTAACTTGTGTGGGATATATATTTCATGTGCCACAACTCTTTCCCATTGTCGTGTGATAAATGTACGATGTAGCATGATTGGGTGAACACACAATTCCCCTAATCCCTAGGAATTAGTGGAAGAAAGGACGTGGACAATAATCTTATCCAGGAGGTTGTCATAAGTGGGTATCTGGTTCGCACTTTAATGACAATTGGTACTATGGGCAATCACAATTGTGGTTGCTTGCTCAACATTTTTTGTGGGCCCTCTAGTGGCACAAATCATGAACTTGAATTAAGTCCTTCACAATGGTTAAACAGATTAATTCAAATTGTTGGTTCATAACTGATAACGGCCCTGGTGTCACACAGACATTGATTTTTACTCCCTCCGTCCCTAAAAGTATTCAACTTTTCATTTTTGGAATGTCCCATAATAATTATTCTCACCCTTAAAAAGTAAACATTTTTACTTAAAGTAAAAAAGTAAAATAATTATTTCATTTTTCTTAGTATTCGTGTCCAATAAGGTGTAAATACTAAAATGATAAAGAATGATAAAATAGCAAGAGGTCAGAACATTATGTTTATAAATTACAAAACATTCATGAAAACATTAAATAGATAGAAAAGAGACTAATTCTCGGATCCAAGGCCAAGTCACATCCCCTTTTGGTGCATGAAATACATGCCATACTCTATTTGTTGCTTTGAAATAACTTAATACTTCAAATTTGTACTGCCTTTTTTCTCTGTTCCTGATTTATTATTCATTGTGACAAGCAACCTCATTCGTTTTTTTTTGATGTTTTTACCTTTATTATTTTTCGTAGGATAAATGATTTTAATATTCTAACTGAAATTAATGAGAGATGCGATTCTGAAGTTCAGCTGGTGCTTAATAGATTTGCTGATCTTCCGGTTACTGTGTTGCTCAATTCTTCTCACATGAAAGGACTATGGTTTCATGTTGCAGGTGAAAGAAGCTGTTAATGGGAACCATGGTTTGGATATGCAGTTTGTTGGAATCAATTTTATGGAATCATTGGTAGTTTCTCATCGACGATAGCTAGAAAAGCCTGACCTTTTGTTTTTTTTCTTAAATTTTAAAGATGTTTTTTTTCTCTCTCGTTCATAGTCCTGGTATTTGTCAATAGGTATCTGAATTTTCTCCCACTAAATCCTCTGCAATGGGTCTTCCTAGAGAATTCCACGAGCAGTGCAGAATATTATTAGAGCAAGACTATATGAAGGTTTTCAAATCACTATTTTTTCCTCTCATTTCTACTTACCTTTATTCAGAGTTGAATATTCCATCTTGTGTCATGATCATTATTTGTTCTTTCAAACTGTACAGGCATTTTATTGTTGGGTGCAATATGCTGCCTATAATGTGTCAGATAGAATTATTGGGTCTGATTCCAACATTCCTGAAGTTAAAGTTTGTTCAGCAGCACTAAGTTTGATGCTTCAAATCCTGAACTGGGACTTCCGAGGGAAAAATGCTGTTGACAATTCCAAAAGAGAGATCGATGTGTTTTTTGACCGAACGAAGCAAGATAACAACTCCCTTAGAAGATCTGACTGTATCTTGGTGCAGGTGAGTGAATGGTAACAGTAATCAGATTTTTCATATGCAAAGCCTGTATATAATGAGATGAGGAGAGCCACATCAGAAATTCTGTAATTGACCTTGAGTTTACTGGGATATTCTCTTGTTTTAGTCCAATCATCATTGACATGTTGCTTCTCAAATCTCAAGCATGCTTCGGTACGATAGTATTAAGCTTGAGTACCACTAATGGAAAACTAATAATTTTCGCAGCTTATATGAACATATACGAAGACTATACCTTCACCTTAAGTTGGATTGCATGAATTTTTTAGGTCAAGTTGATTGTTTTCTCAGAACCATTTTTTATATTGTATTTCTCCTCAAAAGATCAACTAATTGATCATGATTTTCGTGACAAAATACAATATCTCCAAAAAGAAATTTTGCTTGCGCTCATCTATTTTCCTATTTATTTTGGCTTAACTAGCCAAATGATTGTTTTTTTTTTGTCTTAATATTGCTGTGAACTGAGCTTTAACCAGGGGCTTTGTATCTGTTTCTTCTTTTGCGATCCTTGTAGCCTGGTCCTGCATGGCGCGATGTGTTGGTTTCAAGTAGTCACGTCGGGTGGCTTTTGCACTTTTACTCTGCACTGAGGCAAAAGTTTTCCTGTGAAGGTTACTGGCCTGACTGCCCTCTTGCAGTTTTTGCTCGAAAACTCACTGTACAATTTTGCTCCGTAACAGGAACTATCTTTCCATCTGGTACATTCTTTCTCTTACTCTTTCTAGACTGTTAAGTGTTCTGTACATTCCATCAGGCAGATCATCTGTTCATTTTCACCATAGATCGGCAAAGTGATATAACTTCTGCATGCTATTGCATTTTCTGGTTCACTTTTGTTTTTTAAAACGAATTTCTTAGTTTCTTATTATGTTTCATCAGCAGTTTATGAAGAAGCCTATGCATGACTAGTTTTATACAACAACACTACCTCTCATAGTTGATAGGTGATTTTTTATTTATTTTATGGGAATATTAATAAAAGAAATGTACTCAAATTGATTAAAACAATTCTTCCATGTCCATTGGCTAGAGCAGGAAAAGGGATGCAGTTTCTTGCTGGCCTACAATTGAACTGTTTTCTCTGGTCTTTAAATGTTATGGTTACTTTTGATAGAGTTAAGGGTTCGATTTTAGAAAAATATGAAAAATCTTGAAGGAAATATACTAAAAAATCTTCTTAAGATA
Organism: Euphrasia confusa; assembly: GCA_954870475.1. NCBI lineage: Eukaryota > Viridiplantae > Streptophyta > Magnoliopsida > Lamiales > Orobanchaceae > Euphrasia > Euphrasia confusa. The sequence goes on from OX940953.1 coordinate 14,690,727, forward strand.
AATTATGCCCAGCAACTATGTTGTCCTCAGGAAATTTCCCACCCAACTTATAGCTGCCAATTACCGTTATTTACTAATGGGTATCCTAACTATACGTGTCTAAAGCCTAATTAGTTACTAAATTAAAAGATAAATAAATTATATCAATGAGCTAATTACAATAAAACAACATTTTTTGGTAAAGGTCAATTGGATAAATAAATAAAAAGTCAAATTTCAAACAATGCGCATAAGAGTGGATCCTTACCGCCCCACAAGAGCTCATAGACTAGCCCGCAACAACCAAACATAACTAAAGCAATCAACCTACAAATTTGGAGCTAAACAAGAATAAAACCCCCATCAGAAGGTGAGCATCAAGCATAACTCCATTGGAATATCAGCCCCCCCCAGGACTTGGGTCGTCCACAATAAAACAACATTGCCACAACTGCTGCATTTGCTTTATGCTACTAACACTGGAAAATGATGCACACAGTTTCCTTCCTAGGCAGTAGAATGTTTACAAGTTTCCAACCTTCAACTCTGTGCCACTAGTGTATTTGGTTGCTGGAGAGAATGAGTATTTAAATTGACCCTACATGATGAGGTTTTTATTTAGATTTTTCCTTAGACCTATGCCTAAACTTAAGCTCCTCCCCTTCTTGTTTCTTTATTATTTATTTATTTGTGCTTTACTTTTCCATTTTTTTCCACATTGATTTATCGAATTATTAATTTAGTGTTTTTTACTGCTGGCTGCTTTGGAATATAGACGGTGGGCAAATGCATAGGCAGTACCTTCTGCAACTTTTAGCTGGAATCATTCAGTGGATGGAACCTCCTGATGCTGTTGCAAAAGCAATAAAATCTGGAAAAAGTGAAAGGTAAGGTATTTTTGTGATTTTGTTTCTCGTTCCATATTATATTGTTTTGACATAATGCTTGCTTATTATTCTCAGTGAACTGCTAGATGGCTGCCGTGCGCTTATGTCTGTGGCCACTGTGACTTCCCCCTTCGTATTCGATGAGCTGTTGAAAAATTTGAGGTCACTCATATCCTTGTTGCATAGCACCTGATTGTTCTTTGGTCGTATCTTGCTCAGATATTATTTTAACTGTCTATGTTGAACGAGCCCCTTGGAATTTTGTGGTTGTACATTAGAGTAAAAAGGGAGGGAATGTTAGCCACCTTATGCCTCAATTAGTTTTATTTATGCCACCTGTTTGTATTCCCTACTATTTAAGCACTTCTTGTTTTATTCCCTTTTAACTCCATTTCCCTTTTCAGACCTATACTAATGTGCTTAGGCCCATAATAACTTCTGAAAGATGACCTTACCAAACTAAAGTAAATTAATTTTCAACTGGGGCACTTGAAAAGACGAATAATGATAAGTGACCAAACGAACCTTAATCGTTTTCCTAGTAGAACTTGGAGTCTATGTCAATCATATCTTGTACTTAAACAAAGTGTATTATGATATATGAATAATTAGTTTTGAAATAATATTGCATTCGTTATGTATTTGTATTGGTACTGAATGAATCTTTGTCATGCCCAGGCCTTATGGAATGCTTACTCTCTTATCTGCCCTGATGTGTGAAGTCAGTATAGATCTTATAGAAAATCGCACTGAAGAAGAGACATGGAGCTGGGTGGCACGTGATATTTTGCTGGATACTTGGACACTTGTTGTGGTATATGCCGCTGATACTTTAGTCTACGTCCCTCTTCAGTCTTCTCCTCTGTAACTACATGTTTCTACGATATATTATTTCTTTGAGGATAGGGCTTTGTGCAATATCATTATCTGCATTACTTCATTTATCTAGAAATATCTGATTGGGCTATCACTTGTATCACTATTATTAGCATACTTTTCTATTAAGATTTTGAAAGATTATTTGTAACAGTGTACACACTTCTATTTGTCGATGTTAGGTGATAATTTTATAATTGAGTTTTCGTATACATTTTTTTATGCTATTAAGTTGCTAGCGGCCTGAAATTTTAATGTAATCTGAAGTGTACCTAAAGGTTTCCATAGGGTAGTGTATAAATTCAGCCTGATGTGCTTTTCATGCATTTATAGTTAGGTTGCTACAATGTATATATACTGTTTGTTGAACCTGCAATTTCTATTTTGAGTTGTTCAATAATTGCAGCAGTTGGATGGTAGTGGACATGGTAATTCACTTCCACCTGAAGGCATTAGTGCTGCAGCCAATGTCTTCAGAGTGATAGTTGATTCTGAATTAAAGGGTATTGCTATGCTCTCAAAACTACACTGTTCCTATTTTTTCTCATGACTTTCCATTATTTATTGAACTTACACTCTGTAAAATTGTTTTTTTCTGAATAGCTGCTGCTAAATCTGCCTTCAGTGATGAGAATGAATATGTTGCCCTTCAAGCTTCAGTTTCTGGTAAATTACTGATTGAGCGAGTTTTTTTTAAATTTAGTTGTCACTTAAATGATCTTTATAACACATAAGTACTTCACGTCATCTTTCATCATCTTTCTTATGCTCCAATTTTGTTCTCTTCATAGCGATGGATGAGAGGTTGAGCTCTTATGCTCTTATTGCTCGAGCAGCTATTGGGTCCACAATCCCTCTTCTCACAGAATGCTTCTCAGAACGTGTAATGAGGCTTCATCAGGTGCCTAATTGCTTGATATTGACTTTATGCTCTAGCTTTTAATGCATGCAATTGACAATTGTTATTATTATTAATATTATTACTTATATTTTATTCTGCAATCCTTTCATACCATTGTTTATTACTTTGTCCTCTAGTTTTTTCTTTACCCAGTTTTCTGTTTTATATCCGTTAAGTCTCCAACTAGAAGTCAGAGAGATATGTTCATCGCTCATCCTCAATCAATTATATACTGTCTCTTGATGAATATGCGAGAGATGTTCAGTAAATATGAATTTATAATTTCATATTCATCTACCATACTTTGTATATTTATTAGGGTGTGTGATACAACTATTTAGCCATTTGACATCAACATACAATATTAAAATAAAACATCACCACTTTCCACACATGATTTGGCATTTCATACTAGACCTGTTCAAAACTTGTCCAGAACCGGCCAATCAAAGGTTTCAATCGGTTCTAGAACAGTTTGACCACGGTTCCTGTTATAAGTTGGGGCCAGTTCCGGCCGGTGAACCACCGGTTGGTTGAAAAACTTGCTGTTGAACCTGCCAACCGGCTGTCAAACGACGATTTCAATGGCTAAAACTTACTGTATTTTTTATTTAAAATAATGAAATAAATAACCGATCAAATTGCCGGTTCGATAACTTGAACCAGACCAAACTGGCCCGCCAACCTGCCTCGGCCAGTCTGTTTACGGTTGGCACTTCGTTCAACTGTCAACTGCCGGTTTGTCCAGTTGGACAGGTCTATTATTCATCAATATAATAAAACATCATCCACTGTACTTACCACACATAATTTGACATCTTTAAGAATTAAAAAGTTTCACAATCCCTACAACTAATAAGTATTCTTAGTATTCACTGTACTCTCAATATCAAAAAATTCAATCTCCGTAACTGATAATACTAGCCCAAATATATAGAATCATATATGCAAGGAAGAAAGCATTATAGTTCTAATAACTATACATAATATATGTAAATGCTTTCTCGAAAGTTTAGTGAATATGCAGACTAATTTAAAATATGTGTAATACTAGTATCTATGAAGATAAACATTATTTAGAACAATACCTTTCCTAGAACACTACACATATCGTATACATAAGTGATCTTGCATTGATCAGAATGATATTACTAGCATCATAGATTATAAGTAAATATTAATGATATTACACTCTGTATAGTTTTATTAGATGGATTATGGGTTTCATTTCTTATTAGTAGTACCTATCTTATGAAAGTCCCTATTTGATCTGTAATTTTCTAGAGTCTGTGTTTCATTATGTGGAAATGCACCAAAAACTATTTTTATCAGCACTTTCTTTCATATTTTTATGCTAATGTAGGGCAGGGGCACAAGTGATCCAACTGAAACTTTGGAAGAACTTTATTCTCTCTTACTAATAACTGGACATGTTTTGGCTGATGAAGGGCGGGGTGAAACCCCTCTGGTAATACACTTTTTTTTGTACCACTGTTTGCTTCTGTTAACTTCTCTATTCTGCGATGCATTCTCAGAAGGTTACTATGGAAACATGTTTTTTTCATGTGTTTATTTTGGATTAAAGCCTCTCTCTACAATGTGTTTATTTTGGATGCATTACTTTGTGCGTGTATGTAGATGTTTTTTAATGTCTTTGCACATCTTTGCATGCAAAATACCAAACCTTAAATGATTATTCAAGGTTGTTTTTCAACTTTACCACTGCAACCTCAGTAATTAATGTTACTCTACCATAATAGTGCTTTGCAGAAAGTGACACACAGTGCATCACTACTTTGCAAGGCGTTAAGCCTGTTTTGGATCTAGATTAGTAACATATTTTAATGTAACTTATTCATGAGCTTGCAAGCAAGATCTTCTTCTCCTTTCTTTGTGTACAATTTACTTTTCAATATGAAAATAATTTTTGCTGGGTTTTTTTCTTAGTGAAATTTTACCGGCACTTGGTCATATTTATTTCCTGAAATAGATGGCATTGTTTGGTTTTTAGTTCCTCTGATAATTACTTGTCTTGTATTATTTTCTTCTTATAAATCAGATGTCATGTTATTCCTTCAATTGTTACCACTGAGTCTCTGACCAATGATATTTTAAATTAACATTCCTTTTTGTTAGTCTAGATATCATTTTTAATGCTCTCTTACTTTGTAAAATGTTACTTTTTTGACTTTTTTTTACCTTTTTGACCGAGGGGTAAAAATTTATTTTAAAGTTTAACAGTAAAGTAGTTTGTGAGTGAAGTTTTAAAAGTCGTTGGAAAAAGTAAGGATAAAATTGTACTACTACTATTTTAAATTGAAAAGGTAGAGTAATTATTTCCTTTTTAAGGGTGTGAATATTATTGTGGGACATAAAAAAAATGAAAGTGTGAATTTAGGGAGGAAGTAATATTTATCAGGTGCTAGATAACATGTAAAATCTGTTTTAGATTATACTAAACTTTTTATTGAATAACTGCTTTTCCATTCATATTTCTGGCTCTAAAGATAATGGAATTGTGAATGCTTAATATTATTTGCTTTCGGAACAACATTTTTCAGGTGCCAAAGGAGATCCAAAGCCATTATACTAATACTATGGAGGTGGATAAACACCCAATTGTCATACTTTCTTGGTAGGCTTCTATAATTTGTGTGTGAAGTTAATTTCCTTGTTCTGATACTGATGCAGAGTTCACTTTGAGGGTAGTCTGTACATTGACAATAAGTTGTAGTTATCAAAGGGAAGGGGTAATCTTAGCATCAGGATCAACTAGAATTAAAGCCGCGCGTTTAACGCTTGAAAAATTAAAAATAAACTAAAATTATGTAGTCCTTAAATTTGATGCATATTTGATGGAGTCTCTGTACTCATTAATTTGAGCAAGCACATTTACTTCGTAATTTACATACAAATGTGGGTTGAAGCTTTTCTGTTTCAACTAATTCTTTGTTTTTTTTACCAATTATGTTCCATTACAATTTCCATTTGATGCACTATTGTTTTGTTTTGGCATGCATTATTAATGCTATTATTTTATTTATTTATATATTTGTAGAAATTCAAATCCTTTTTACAATTTAAAAAATGTGTAGTAGGGATGAGAAAAGATTTGATCCCTTGACCTACTCTCTAACAGAGGAAGCTTGGTGCAACCTCATCTACCTGAGTTGGTGTTGCAATGTAATTATTTAGTTTGAAATTAAATGTTGATGTACTTACTACTTAGTAGTTAGAACTGGCCTCCATTTTATGCTTTAAAGTACTTTTAACCACCATAAGAGTACTTTGTGAATAATTGTGTTTAATAACGGATATGCTGTATTTTGGCACATGTTGAGTCATTACACCCATCCAAATTTTCTAGATGCCATTATATGTTTGAATCATTTTTACTTGCCAAATCTGGCAATTAATAAAGACTGGAATTGCATTCTTGATTTTGTTTGTCCAAGTTGGATTGAAAGGTCATGAGAACATGGGAAGAACTGACTTACGATATTGGTAGTTCTCCATATAAGATATCAGATGTGGAATTACTTTTCTGGAATTAATCATCATACATGATTTCAGTTTTGAAGAAATATACCATTATGATTGATTAGTGTATGTACTTATTAAATATTGTACTTTGTTTTCTCTCAATTCCCCATTGTATCTTATTCAGTTACTTGTTGGGACTTGCAGCTCAATCATACGTTTTGCTGAGCAAAGTTTAGATCCAGAAAATAGAACATCCTTTTTTAGTCCTCGTCTGATGGAGGTAATACTAATTTTTTCTCTGATTACTGATTTTCCTGCAATACTTGCTGCAATTATTATATGTTACATCTTCAAGGGAAAATTTTGTTCCACTGACGTCTTTACATGGCACATCAACCATGTTTGTTTTGCTTGATGTGATTTCAAGTCCATTGAGTTTCTTCATGCATTGCATCCAAATTTGCTAGGAGCATATATTTTGGTTTGCTTAGGGTAAAAAAAATCATTAAAAAGTTATTCTAGTGGAAAATGTTTGGATCGAATATCTTTACAATTGTACATTCGATTATTTTGAATCATATTATGCACAGGGATAGAATCGTGTACAACAAAACTATGTAGTTTGACAAGTCTATCTTCATACTGTCCTTCTCATTTTCAACACTTCTAGTACTATACTATATATATTCATTTCAATTATATTGAATCATGAACTAGGACTCTACAAAGGATTCGAAATTCTACACTTATGCAGTAGATTCTTGCTTGTAAATTTGAAACACAATCTAGAACTCTTATTGTATAATCATCCGAAATGAAATGGGTTTGATGTTGGTCAGCCCTCTAGGGGAACAAAAGATTCTGCAAATTTATTAATTATTAATCAGTAAGGAAAAAGGGCAAAAAAAGGAGAATGTGATTTCAGAAACCTAACATCAGTGAAATATGAGAAGGCTCCCGAAACTAAGAAAGCCTGTCGTAAAATGAAATTGATATGGACTGAAATCTAAAAGCAGCGTTAATGTGATTTTTTATACTAGAAACCAAAAATTTAAACTATTCATTGGGAACTATAAGAAGCTTTTGGAATTCAAGGTTTAAAAAACTGGGTGATTGAAGCCCAGGCTGCATTCTGATGTCGAGAAATCATGTGGCATTGTCTTATGAATCAATTTAAGGAAGCTACATAAGGAGGAAAGCCGAATAATTACTTCTAATATAGAATCATGCATACGGCATGAAAGTAGGGATATTGATTAAGTACATATATTCTCATGTGGGGTCTAAAATGATCTCATCGAATTATTCAATTAGAGAGAGAAGATTTTCCCTCAAATTTATCTCAACCAAAGCGGACAAACTTTCTCAACCAGCAATTCATCTCCTGCTGGTTTGTCATGGTGGAAACCCCATGAAGATCCATTGGCTAAAAGCTTACTATAGGGTATAGTGAGCGTGACAGCTGCAGGGATTCAACCTCTATGGCTGTATGAAAGTAACTGCAGCTGTTACTCAAAATCCTTTCACCAAATGCATATTATTAAGCTATTCATCCAACAAAGAAGGTTACAAATGTTATTGCCTTCTCATAAAATTCTTTCATTCCATGGTCACTAAGAGATGATTTTTCCCTTGAATTTATCTACATATTTAATAAATGAGGCTCTATCATTCTTGTATGCATATATATATATATATATTCTAATTAATCAATAAGAGAGTATTTTTTTCTCTTAAATTTATCTACATACATAATTAACTAGAAGCATCACAAACTGCCACAAAAAAGATGAGCGAGATTTCCAATAACCTGTTGTTTTGAAGGTTGAGATGATTACTCCTGCATCCTCCATAACTTTGGATAAACTTCTGCATTCTTTGTGGCGCCATGTTTTTTATTTGGCTTAAAACTAATTTCCCCATTTGTTTTTGGCATCCTTTAAGCTTAATTACTGGTTTCGCTTTTTTATTTCTCTGCATTATGTAAAAAAAGGGACAGAAAACACTTGGAACATAAAATCATTAAGTGTTTTTGTATTTAAATCAGAATTTGTAGACAACTTAACATGCTAACTAACTGGTGATTGTTTAGCAGTATTGTCGTAGCTGGTGTAATGCCGGGAATGATACAATTTTCTTAAACTGTTAAACAGGCTTCTTATGAAAATGCATTTACTGGGCATTTCTGTTTCCATTCCATGTCAAGTACCCTACCTAGTGTTCTGATAGAATAAATATTGACACTACATTCAAACCTTGTTTTCTGAAAAAATTGATTGTCGTTCTCATATCTAACTTAATATTTCAGGCAGTTGTATGGTTTCTTGCAAGATGGTCTGCAACGTATTTGATGCCATTTGAGGGAAGCGGTGAAAACAAAAGCAGCATTGAAAATCGTGACGGAAAATGCTCCACTAATGCATTATTTAGTTTCTGTGGAGAGAATAATCAAGGAAAAGTTGTGCTTGATATTATTATTCGCATCTCTCTGAGCACACTTCTTTCATATCCTGGGGAGAAGGACTTGCAGGTATGAAATCTGAGGGGTTATTATATTCTGATGATTTGGTCTCAATTCACTTCTACTTTCATCCACCATATTTTACTTTATTAAGTCTTATACATCATTTGGTATTGCATTTTGCATTATATCGATGCCCGATGGAATGAATTATCAGTGTAATACAGGAACCATATAATTGAAGTGTTATGAATCTGTGATAAAATTATTTAGTGAGGTATATAGAAATATTGATTTGTTGAAGGAAGCTGTTCTTGAATTTGTGTTCCATGACAGGCACTCACATGTTACCAGTTGCTTCATGGGCTTGTTAAACGGAAAAATGTTATATCTCAGCTTGTTACCTTGGTAAGTAGCATCCCCTTGAGGACATAAGAAAAAATGCATTTTCTTTATTTTTTTCACTGATTTTGTATTACTTATTAGATCATGCTACTTGTGATGTATGAATTTGAACTGAGACAATCAAAACTAATTTATTAATTTAATTTTTGGGGTTATTGGAAAAAAGTTCAAATTAAATATTTTGTGCAGTGCTATGATAAAAATACAAGTCAGTTCATTCAATAGCAAGCACAAACCGCGCAATAATGACTCTTTCCTATATCTTCCAATTTCACATTTTTTCCCTTTTTCCCTTGAATGATCACAACTTGCAAGTTTTTTATATGTATTTGATGAAAAATAGAGAGAGTTAGTTTCACATTTTTCACATGTTGATTAAATCATCTATCTAATGACTCTTTCCTACATCTTCCAATTTCACATTTGTCCCTTTTTCTCTTGAATGATCACAACTTGCAAGTTTTTTTATATGTATTTGATGAAAAATAGAGAGTTAGTTTCACATTTTTCACATGTTGGTTAAATCATCTATCTACCATAAATTCCATGTTGCCTACCTAAAGAAGTATAAATAAATATAATTAAAAAAATTATCTTTTCTATAAAAGAATATAATATGTCAGCATAAAATCTTGCCAAGCAATTCTGGTGTGGAACCCGGAGTTCTGCTCGAGAAATCTTTCGTCTAGCACAATTCAATTCCAAAGTGTCTAATGCTAAATTCTTTTACTCACTAAAGTAGAAAAATAACACTAACCTAAAAGGTCAATACTTATAAACATTAAATAATTTAATACAAACTACGGTAGTAAGGTGGCAACAGCAGAAAACCCATTTTTAAACCTTTGTTTCTCCGTCCTCTCTACCTCTCTGCTTCCATTGTTGAGTGTGGTTGTGTAAAAAGGGGTTACATAAAAGGAATTGGTTCTGATTTGTTCGATAATGATTTATGTCTCATACTAGGGTGGTGTAGTTTTGTCATAAATTAAACGGTTTACGGTTTTGTTTTGTTTAGCACGACTTAATTTTATGAAGTTTTTGCAGCATGTACTATTATTTCCCATGTTTCCTTATCATTTCAATGCATATTCGTTGGTGTGGGGTGAAAAGGAGGAGGTTATGTAATTACTCCTTTTATTACTACTCTCTTACTTTTGGACTTGTGACTGATGAATAGTGATTTTGGTGATTCAGTTACTATGCTGCAAATAGTAAACTCTAAGCTTGTTAGTGATTTTCCCTTTTTTGTTACTTGTAGATTTTTCCTTGCATGTATCTAGCCTTGGGTCTTTTTTTAAACATTTGCAAATTATCACTAAAATCATTTTAAGGTCTATTTTGAGTCTAGTTTCATATGTTGCTTCAGGAAAATTATAGTTAAATCCTTCTCATTTGTCAATATAGAATACATTTTTGCTCAGAGTATATTTGCACTAATCTTCATGTTACATATGTAAATGATATCATTCGATGATCGTCACTTACTTGTAACTTTGAGCCACAAATATGTACTTCCTTTGTAGTTAAACTACAGCTTGTCTGGTACTTGAAAAATGCGATTTAATTTATGCAGGATTCGTGGCGTGACCTGGCGAATGCTTTTGCTAATGAAAGAGTTTTGTTCTCATTAAATGCTGGTCACCAGGTATGAAATTAGGTATTTAAAAGTGTTTTTTCTTTTCACCTTTTCTCTTGTTCGTTCACTACACTTGTACAAAACCATGTTTTTCTTGTTAGACTTCATATAAAAAAATCAAAATATGTTAATATATTTATTAAGGGATTGCGATCTTCATAGAAGTTGCAATACTAGTCTTTGATTTTATTTTACTTTTGCCCTTTATCAATAATAACAATTTTAGTCAAGGAATTGGCTATATGAAGGGCCTTTTGGGAATGTGTGCATACCCATAAATTCAATTGTTGCATAACCAAACTTGACGGAAAATGGGAAATGGTAAGATTACTCCAAATAATATTGAGAGCCAACATTTCCTAGGGAGAAATTAAGAAATCCAAAAGTAGAGATATTCAATAAACATTAATATGAGCTTTTACCAAGTTGAGGAGTCAGGACTCAGATCCCCAAAATACAGAATACATGAGTTAACTTTAAACATCTTAAGATGATCTGTTTGACTGTTCAGACTCATTTTAGTGACTCGTCATTTATCATCTATTTGAATTTGACTACCCCATCCAATATATTGAAGATAAATGGAAATTCTCCATCTTCCCTTCTTGAGGAACACTCGTCCTCGAGTTTGAGGGCTCCATCTTCTTGATATGGGAACATATCTGAGTCATTGTAAGTTTGATGGAATCCAATTGTTGACATAGATTTCTTGGGCCTTGCCTTTTTTTCCAACTCTATATGGCTCAATGTTTTTGAAGAGATTTCAGTAAGTGGCAATGAGGCTTCTTTCTTTGCACCAATGAACCATTACCATATCATTTTCTTATAGTTATCATCAAATCACAGTCATCAGCTCGATTAGGCTCTTCCATTTCGTTAACAATATATCCTTCTTTATCATTGTGTCCACCTAAATGTATTATTTGAATCATATCAAAGAAGTGAGTAGGTTATTTGCTACACGTGATACCACGTGCACTTTTATTCCACAGGCTTATTATCAAGGAGATAAAAGAATGGCCACATGTGCTGATTTTTTACGTGCTCGCCAATAAATCCACCTTATATTTTTTTATTACTATTCTATAATTACTGTATATGTTAAATCTTTGCACATCATTCTTGTATATTCAATATTATAATAAAAATAGCAGAAAATCTTGCATATTACTTCCTTCCGTCATATTTTCTACATTTCTTTTGGACACAAATGATAAATTAAGAAAAATAATATGGTTATGTATAGTGAAGTATGGTGGCAGTGGTTGTAGTATTTTATTATTATTATTATTATTATTATTTTATAAATAAAGTAGTGTGATGTATAGTTAGAGTGAGTTCCACCAATTATTATAATTAAAGTTTAATTTTACTTTTTCTATTTTAAGAACAGTAAAATGTTCAGTGTGACTCCGAAAATGGAATATCTAAGATTTGGCGTGAGACAGATGAAGTGTTACTTTCTGTTTCAAATTATTTTTATATTAATCTTATTTTAACTTATACTTAATCTTAGTGTTTATGACTTTATTGATGTGATGTTAACCAAAAAATAAAAAAATAGTTTAATCCACCTAGGCGTAGGTGCCTGCTAACCCTTAGTGTTTTTTAGAACATTGATAATTTTGTCTATCGTTTATTCAATTGTTCCCTTAAGATGCCTAAAATTTAGTTCCCATCTGATTTATTTGAGTTAAGTGAGTGTTTCTAATACAATATTTTCTTACTTTCGACACCTTTTTTCGTTTCAGCGTTCGCTGGCTCAGACACTTACTTTGTCAACTTCTGGCATGAAAACGCCTGAGGCATCAAATCAGTTAGTTTACCTTTTATATTCGAAGTGGCATATTTATATATACAGCTAATTATATATTCTTCCAATTGGACGTAGCCTGATCTTCTGTTCTGATCTTTTGTAGTTATATAAACAATCTGACAAGCCATATTACTTCCTCATTGGTGGAACTATCTAGTAAAAGTGATCTCAGAATCATTGCGCAACAGCCTCATATCATTTTATTGGTAAGCTATATTCACTGTGCTTTCACTGTACTAGGATACATTAAGAACAACAATATAATTGGTTTCATCATGACACCCCATAGGTCAGTTGCTTGTTGGAACGTCTTCGTGGAGTCGCCAGAGCATCCGAACCTCGTACACAGAAGGCAATTTATCAAATGGGGTTCACAGTGCTGAACCCTATTTTGATATTTCTTCAAACATATAAAGATGAGGTAATGATTATGCATCATTTTTTTTCAAAGTCTTATATATACCTTTTTTAAGAAGTTTGGTATTATGCAAGTCTTTATATTTTATGGTAACGTATTATGTGCATTTTGAGCCTTTATGTTAGATAACGCAAATTGTGTACATTTAGAGTCTTTACACATAATATATATTTACAACCTTAATGTTGGATCAGAAACATATTTTAAATACATTGGAAAGTGATTTAGAACCTTTGTAGTTTTTGTTTTTCTTGTAGTAATTGATGCTTAAGGTTATTTTAAAAAAAGTAGCAAAATTATAAGAGAGCTTCAGTTGCTGCGTATTGATTTCCTTTATATGAGATTTTGATAAACCGATTTATGACATCATATTTGAATAAATACTAATGATTTTTTCCACAAATATGGACATTCTAATGATTACACCAGACGAATAATTGAATAAATGTTGATAGGAGTAGCTTAGAAAACAATCAAGGCACATATATAAATTAAAATGATGTCTCACTTTAATCTTAGGAATCTCATTTTTTCCCACCACCTAATCAAAGATGTATGTATATTGTTTGTCGTTATCAGCTTGCTTGTATTATTTTTGAAAAATACTGTGGGCAATGCCACATTTTATGTTTCTTCTTGGTGAAGTGTGCTAAGTGCATTTTGTACATTTAACTTATATCGCTTGCGCCTCCTTAGAAAGATTGTTTTGATGTGTTCATACTCTTTTTACTTCGATTGTTCTTCTGAAAGAGTATTGGTATTCCAGCATGATTTTCTCATTCTGCTTTTGTTCTTTTCCCTTTCTAGTTTGTAGTTATCTACCTTCTACTGAAATTTGTCACTGATTGGGTCGATGGCCAAATTAACTACTTAGAGGCTCAAGAAACTGCTGTTGTTGTTGACTTCTGTACGCAGTTGCTTCAGCTTTACTCATCGCACAACATCGGCAAGGTATGATTTGTCTATATATTTATATACATATATCATATTATCATGTACCTCATCACATAATCATGTACCACTGACGAGCAATATTTTAGCAACATTATGATGTGGCTAACCGTCATATCATAATAAAACTAAGCATCTGAGAGTATGTATGTATCCATTGCATTGTGTATTATTTATCATATATTAATATAACTGAGAGGATCGTTGTCTCAGTGGCGATGATGTAAATTTGGGTTAAGAGGAATAGAAGGATTTTTTTATGATCGATGTGAATCCTTGATGAGAGTGGAATAGAATCAAATATAAAGTAGCTTTGTGATCTCTTAGCCGTAATGTGTGTAGTCGTAACTCGGTATGGGATGTCTCTAGGAATTAAAATTATGCTATCTATGTAATCTAACTTTGTAATCAGGTCTAGGGATTTATCCATCCCTATTTTGCAATAAAAGTTTATGTATCTTATAAAAGAATACTGAGATTGCAGCCAACCCACTGCTTCCTTTTATTTAAGAACATAAATCAAGTGGTCTACATCTAAATCTTTATTTTATGTTTTGGTGGTTTTCTTGTTCTTAATAAATTGAATGCTTTGCCAGTTATCTCGCATTTATTGAAGTTTAAATTGTGTTTGAATCACTTAAACTATTGGAGCCATAAAAAAACTTGAATGAAATGCATCTTGATTAGGTTAGTTATTTTACCTACTTAATTACCTAAACTGAGAGGGTTACTCTGACAACTTATCCAGATTTCAGTTGGACTTTCAAACTCCTTACGCGCTGAAGCAGATACAGAGAAATATAAGGATTTGCGGGCACTTCTTCAGCTTATCTCAAGTCTGTGTTCAAAAGATCTGGTAACTCCTAGCATATTACATTGCACAGTCGCACACTATGAAATATCTGAGAAAGTGAGAATAGGTAGAATTAATCTGTATATGAAGGAAGGAATGTAGCACTAGTATCCCAAGGAACATTTTTAGTTAAAATCATGCTTCTCAACATGCAGTTCACAAATGATGAATTGTTTTACTTGACAGTTGTCCCGTGTGTTGTTCTTTAAAGATCTGCATGGGTATCCATCAAAAATCACTAATTTTAGTAGTTGGTTAACACAAGACATTAAATATTGTAATTATATGGCCAATTTTGGGGACATAATCACTGGCTGTTCATCTTGTGTACTTGAAGAATCTTGTCGAGCAGTAATCTTCGTCCAGTTATGTACTTCATATGTAAAGCATGAAAAACATAATTTTCTGTGATTAGAGTCGAAGCATTGATTTTAGAAAATCAAACCTTCTTCTTTAAACGATTATGTTGTTGTGCAAGGCATGCTACAGTAAGGAACTTCTCCAAAAAAAAAGTTCAAATGATTTTACATCTTTACTATTCATTTGAAATTCATAAACCACCATAATATCAAAACAAATGTGGCCTTAAGGATATACACAGGTTTTTGTACATTTATGATCTCCTAGGTATCTAAATATTTGTTTTTGCCTAACTTTAATATGAATTATAGTTTCCATAAAAGGGGGGTTGATCTATATTATATAAAGTAAAACTTTTTATTTGGTTTGAAATACTAATTCATTTGATTTAATGAATGATAACTCAATTTACATAATTTTATATTTTGTGAATTGGACCAAACTTCTGAATAAATTTCCATATTTTCCTATTAAATATGACCAAGAAATTATCCTTAATGAAAACTGGACATTATTATGCCCCTAGTGGTAGTAGTAGACCAGGTTATTTATGGTTTAAAGTATGTGTATTTTTTTTTAGTTATAAATGCAATTATTTATGGTTTAAAGTATGTGTATTTTTTTAGTTATTGCAATTAAATAATTGCATTTTCACTTATTTGGTTTAAAAAATAATTTTATTATCGGGAACTGGCCAAATTTTAATCTACAAATTCTTCCTATCCAAGTCATGGCATTTGCAATTTTGGTTCTCAGTAAAATTACTCCAAACTACACTTTTCCTTTTATTATTTCAAGTATCTCAAAATCCCAATATTCTCCACATCACCTAACCATCATACTTTAGTGCTGCTGTTTATAATTGTCACACTTAATGATACAATGGAATATAATACAGAATCTTGTCAGAGTTGTAACAAAATTATGTATCTAGTATTAACCTTGTGATTTCATAAAAAAGATTAATTCCTAGCATTTTTTTCAAAATTCTTGAAGTGCTGTGTTTTTCACTTAATTGTGGTGTGATGCATATTTTCATAATAGTTGATTAGTTGTACCTACGTTATTTTGTTTCGATGATTGTGAATCTGAAATTAAGATGTTTAACAGGTTGACTTCGCATCTGAATCTGTTGAGGCTTATGGTACCAATATTTCTCAGGTATGTCAATGCAATAATTATATATAGAGATTGAAAACGACAAATCATGTATTACCCTTGGATAAATAAATACTTTTCTACATAGTTATGACTGTATTTCTCTTGTAGGTTGTGTATATGGGTCTTCACATAGTAACTCCTCTGATAACTCTGGACTTGCTGAAATACCCCAAACTGTGCCATACTGTAAGCCTTTTTTTTTTCTTATTAGATTAATAAAGGAGGGTAGAGTTATCGAATGTGAACTAATAGTCTAATATCGTCTTCTTTTTTGTGGACAGTATTTCTCACTGCTATCTCATATGCTGGAGGTTTATCCCGAAATAATCGCAAAGCTAAATGTTGAAGCCTTTAGCCACATATTTGCAACTCTTGAATTTGGCCTTCATCATCAGGTATGATCCAGAATAACTGAAAAGTAATTTCGATGTTTTCATTGGATTGTCCTGTAGAATTTGTTTATTTTGTAATCTGAATGCGCAGTGGTGCTTTTACTAGATTATGTAGATAACTAGATACCTATAAACTAGAATTTTAGCTTGAAACAACTGGAATAAAGTAGTAGGATGTTTCCTTTTTTTTTTTTTTTCCCTAACCTACCATTTCCTGTTTTTATTTCCATGCCTTGTGATTAGGACGTTGAAGTTGTTGATTTTTGTTTAAGTGCTGTGAAAGCACTTGCATCTCACCACTACAAGGATATGGGATCTGGTAGTGTTGGTTTAGGCTCACATGTTACCAGCTTCAAGGACTCTGATGGAAAATTTCATGAAGGTGTTCTCAGTCGATTCCTTCGATCATTGCTTCAACTTCTTCTTTTTGAAGACTATAGGTGAGATATTATAATTGGTTGAAATGTAACACATATTTTCATAGGGCTATACCATCAACTACCATATAGAAGTGGTGTGTGTTAGTTTCACATGTCAATATCATTGCAAACTTTGAAGTATAGCTGTTTACAGTTTTTTTTTCAATTTGATCTGATAATAGAATGCCAATTCAATGATACTCTGTTTGCCTTTTTTTTCCAAATTGGGATCGAATTACGAATTGGTTTACTAAAATGTACATTCGTTTCATAGACCTGTTGTTTTGTTTTACATTAACACTGTGTGATGCTTGTCTTGCTTTATGTTACAGCACTGATCTTGTCAGCTCTGCCGCGGATGCACTCTTTCCATTGATACTTTGTGAACAGAGTGTTTATCAGGTAGCTCACATCCTGTGTTTCTTCATTTATGCAAAATTAATCAGACTTGAGGATATTATTCAGTCCCTGCTTCATCTGTATAGATTTTCTGATAAATTACCCTTTAATTTTTATGATCATAATCTATGGATTTTTGAATCCCTATTTCTCTTGCTCTTTTCTATTTTTTGTTAATTTGATGAATATCTTACAGAGTTTAGCAAATGAGTTGATCGAAACTCAAGCAAACCCGATGTTCAAAGCACGGTTATCAAATGCCCTCCAGTCTCTCCTAACTTCCAATAATCTTTCTTCAACACTTGACCGCATCAATTACCAGAGATTCAGAAAAAATTTGCAGAGTTTTCTAGTAGAAGTTCGTGGCTTTCTTCGGATGGTGTAAGCCACACTGGCTGTCTTGCTTCTTGTTTCATTGGGGCAGGTCCCAAATCTTTTCTTGTTACTAGAGGCGTTCAGTTGGGCAACAAAATGTGCAAATTCAGATATCTGGAAATGTCTGTCCACAAAATCTCAAATTAGCCTTGGTTGCTCTGCATGTATCATAAAAGTGGCTGGACTGAATGATCAATCTTGTTATACATGATGCTTAATGTAGTCTCTTCATAGGAGGAACTAACAAATTCGAATCTATAAAATTGATTGTGGATTTTGACGGACGTCTTACGTTGGGAGTAGTATGTAGAAGTGATCGTGGTTCAATGGTAATCTAGCTCATGTGTTAGAACCATCGGTTTATGGTTCACACTTCACTATGAAATTTTGACGTTAACCTTGGACATCTTATCAACATTTCGAGTTATTTTTTAGCTCGAAAAAAACAAATTTATTTGCCAGTAAAATTAAAATTGATGTGAAAATATTTAGATATTAATTGGCTGTGTGTATTGTATGTTGTTTATACAAATAAAAAAGCATTACACGGTCCAAATTAATTGGAAAAAAAAATAAAATTTTACTTAAATTGTATACAAAAATATACTCTTTTCGTTCCACAACAATGGTCGGTAAAGAGAATAAAAAAGTATTGTGTTATTGGTTTTTTGACCAAACAGTTGAGGGTAAAACTGTATTTATAAATTAATATGATTGAGAGAATTGTTTACAAAGTAGATGAAAATGTAATTGTATATACGTCTTTATTAATGAAAAACTAAGAATAATTATTTTTTTAAATAGGTGTAACTTGATATTGGACAATTCGAAAAAATAAAGTGTGATCAATAATATGAGACATTTAAGTTGGTACTTGAAAAATAAGTTTTCATTTTTGATCGAATATAATAAGTGTATGTGATGTGGAGGATTTGAGAACAAATGGAGAAATATGCTTGAATGCTATAATTTGATAGAGAATTGTTGGTTGAAAAGAATATATATGGAAAAATAAAAACAAAATTAGGCTAAGACATATATGAAAATATATAATGCATTTACAATGAGCATTCGAGTACTCAAAGTTTTGAAAGTGTTAATAGCGACTTGAAAGATCACTTAAAGTGCACAACAAAGTCGAGTAAGCTGCGAAATCAACTGGATGGCACGCCACGATCGTCCACTAACAAATCAGTAGAGCGAGACGCAACATCGAACAACGAGACAGCAGCATGGCGCATGACGTGTTAGAAGGTGCAACTGTCATCGTTCGATGGCTCTGATCCAATTGGTTGGTTAGCCAACGCTAATTAATGGTTTGAACTACACAATAAAATGCTCAAATTGAAGGTTCCAACGACAATAGTAGGCTAGTAGCAATGGAAGAGGGAGCACTTTACTAGGTTACTTGACTCTGATCTCGTAAACCACGGCTAACGTGGCACGATTTTTTCTCAAGCACTAGCTTCATGTTTTGATAGTCCTTTCAAGGGCAGTTAAATAGTGCGTATGTTGGTTTCTTTGAAGGAATATTGGTACAACACGACGTTTCAGACAGCTGCACAAGTCACGGATTTTGAAGGGGTGTACAACAGGGCACCGTCCACTTTACGTCGATTTTTTCCTTGTGAATGCCATGTATTTGTTGCCTGGCGCCGATGAGTTGGGAGGTAGGAATTTTATGGTAGTGCGTCTGAAGGAGAAATTGGCTAAGGCGTACCATCAAATGCTAAAATACTTTAACGGACACTGGTGTTTGCCTATTTGGTGGAGTTTGAGGTGGGCGAGCGAGTAATCTTGAAGGTTCTACCTCACCAGCAAATTTTTATAACGAATCAACTATTTCACAAGTTGGCCGCGAAGTAATACGGACCATTCGAGGTGTAGGGTCGAATTGGGCAGGCGGCGACCATCTAAAGTTGCCAAATTCGAGTTGTATTCACCCTGTTTTTCATGTTTTGCAACTTCATTGCGTAGTGGTGGATCACCTAGTGGAAAAGGTGTTACCGGAGTCATTGGAGCTGCCGGTTGGCCCTTTATTTAAGCCGAAAATGGTGTTGGACATTCGGGTTTCTTCTAATGGTGGCAGCGAGATGCAACAAGTGTTGATTAAATGGTTGTGTCCTTCGCGAGATGATGCGACATGGGTAGATATGATTAAGTTTCAGCAACAATTTTCACATTTTCACCTTAGGGACAAAGATGTTTTGAAAAGGGGAGGAGTTGTTAGAGAGTATGACTAGAGCCAAGTTGTGTTAGGCAAAAAAATGGGTCTCGACCATTGCAGGTTTATCGACATCATCGGGGATGAGCTCAATCATATTAAGGGGTCTACTAGACATACAATTATTATTATTATTATTATTATTATTATTATTATTATTATTACTACTTAAGGTTATTATGTCTTGAATGATTATATGTGTTGTATTAGTGTTGAAAATTTATTATAGAGATTATTATTATTATTTATTATTGAGATTATTATTATTATATAGAGTTATACATTTTTGGTATTTTGGATTGTTATTCATGTTCTTAATATCTCGTGAGTTTAAAGTTGTTTAAATAATGTTAGAACTTGGATTCGTGACTACGAAGTACCTGTACTAAATAAAGCAGCGAAAATTAAAACGACAAAGGGAAAAAAAATTACGAGTTGTTTTTCACTAAACAACTCGCGACAGCCTCAAGGCCACAAAATTTACTCATAAATAATTATATGGTTCGCACGATTTCAAGACTTCAAAACAGTCGTAGCACTTGAAATAAGCACTTGAAATAAGCTCTCACAAAAATGATAAAGAAAAATATCAAAACTCTTCACTCGAGCACACTCTATTTTTCTTCTTCTTTGATCTTCAATGTTGGAAAGCGTAAGTCATGGATGATGATTATTGTCTTCAATATATGCTTATCATATTCTTGAACACGTAGTGGACAAAAGACATGTGCAGCCCACTTCCTCCTCAACTCCCACTTCTCTCCTTCGTAACCGCCCACTACTTCTTTTCCTGAATCAACTTTTGTAGATCAACCCATTTGTAACCTCCATTCCAGCCCATTAACTCCTAAATAACTACTCCATTACTTTAACTTGTGATTTGAACTTTTGTAATAATTTTCCTGAATGTAGAAACAATTTTACATAAATAAAAATACTTTTAATTCAATGATGGTGGACAAAACCCCAACAAACTCCCCATTTTTGTCAGTCGTCTTGAAACTGATGTTCATCCTTCAAAGTTATTCCTACAAAAAGGAATAAGCAATACGAAACAGAAGACAAACACAACCAGTCTCAAAACAACAGCAACAAAGAGAAGTTAAAAACATCAAAAGCATTTAAACATAAAGTCAGGAGTCTTAAGATGTAGCACAAGTTCTAAAACAAAAGCAACCAAATATTTATGTTATCTCGACACTCCCCCTGAAAACCTATTTCCTGCAAAACAAGGTACACAACTGGAAACAAAAACACACCTGACAAAGCAATGCAAAAAATCTTCAGAAATCACTGGACTTAAGAAGAACACATCCATCTTGTCAGAACACATTTAAACCCAAGCAAACATATGTGTACCAAGAATAGAAAATGACGTCTGTCAACGATTGAGGGAACTGAAAAGGAACAAAACGTTCAAGTTCTAAAACTCATCAAGCAGTATCTATTTCAGATACTCATCAAGTTGTATGTGGTCCGGAAACTCATCAAACTGAGTTCACGTTCTGGGACTCATCAAGCTACGCATGTTCTGGGACTCGTCCAGCTGCGTTCATGTTCAGAGACTCATGAAGTTTTGTTGACGTTCTTAGACTCACAAAGCTGCGACATCCAAACCATAAAACAAAATGAACTTTTCTCCTCCTTTTGGATACGCAACGTCATCCGAACCATAAAACCAAATGAACTTTTCTCCTCCTTTCGGATACGCAGCACAATGAACTCCCCCTTGGTCTCATAACTGTTACACATCTCAAAGTACACAAAGAAAAATACAACAAGTATAATGTGCACAACATCCGATCAACAAATCAATCAGATATCAAAAAGAGATGAAAAATAATCATGTAAGAAGAGAATCAATTGAGAAACAAAAGTGATTATTTATAAACAGTTAAAGTAAGAGAGAATTCACAAATCTGAGTAATAGATGAGGAGTCAACAGACTTCTGAAAGGCGGTTCTGGACACAGAACATCAACTGTTGTGCATTGCAACAACCCTCATCCTCGAGAACTTTGGTACTGGAACTGCAGGTTGTGACCGCAACAATGAAGTGCCGAGATGAAGTAGTGGATGGTTGAGGTCATGGCACGTGAAAAGAGGAGAGATAAAAAAAAAAGTGGCAGTTGATTAACTTCCACACGATCTTTTCCCACTACACAGTCATGAACCTGGTCAATAAGTCACTACAAACCCATGTCTTTTACACAACAAAGTTAGTCAACACATCATTGAAAATCAAAATTGGAAAATAAAGGAATCACACTTAAGGTATATTTCACAGAAATAAACAAGTGATAATTCCAGCACCAAGAATTTCAAGAACCCAAACACTCAAATAAAGTCACCTGACTAATATTCCCACAAGTCCCCATCTGTTCGAGTCATGATCAAATAAAGAGACCAAAAAATACAAGAATCACTAAAAGTATATCCAGCAAGTACAAAACTGAATTAAGAAGTCAAGTCACAGAACTATACTCATCAATACACAAATTTAACCTCTGTTAAAAAACAATCGAGACTGAAACCAACCAAGGTCCACAATCAACGAGGCCACCTAGTCGCAGTCGTGACTGGACCCAATCAAGAATCCAAGTCAACAATGCCAAGGTACGCAATAATACTGGCAGTCGAGAACGAGATCAATCAAGTTTCCAAGTCAACGAATACCACCTAATTATTACTCAATAGTCGAGACCGAGAGCAATCAAGTTCCCAAGTCAACGAGTACTACCTAATTATTACTCAGTAGTCGGGACCGAAATCAGCCAAGTTCCTAAGTCAACGAGTATTACCTAATTATTACTCAATAGTCTAGGAGATCAATCAAGTTCCCAAGTCAACGAGTACGTCTTTTTTTATTTTTTTTTCTTTATATATATATACTACATAGGGGATGTGATGTTTAAGCACGTTATACATAGGCAGTGAACAAAAAGGACTCTCTCACCACATTAAGAGTATAGACATTTATGACTGAAAGTGGAAAATACAGTGACGATAACCACAAGTAAGCGCAATAGTCTCAGGACCAGATCACGACCCGAACAGACACTTCATATGGTACCCAGATATAATGACTTTTTAAAGTTGATTATCTAAAGATCAAGGGTTTTGTAAATATATGAGCAAGTTGTGTCTCATTATTAATATACTCATGTCTGATTACCTTATACACAAAAAGATTTCTTATGAAGTGTTGAGGGTAAAAAGTAGATGGCATTCATGCATTATTAAATATATCTCTATAGTTCAGTTTAGGTTTACCTTTTGTTTGCATCTTGTCATTCATACCTCATATCCCTTGAGATAGTGGATGATTTTTCTGAATGTGTCCTGTTGTATCTCTTCTCACACTTTGTAGAACATCTTCAACTGGATATGCACCTTCAAGTTCTTGACTTTGTTCTGGATCTGGAGTCTCTGAACAGACAGGTTCAGTAACTGGTTCTGAGACTTCATCATCAGTTGAGTCTGTCTCAGCACCTGCATGGTCAACTGCAAGTTCTTGACTTTGTTCTGGATCTGGTTCTAGAAATGCAACTTGACTCGGTTCTGTGACTGCTTATGTGACAAGTTTTGGGACTCCATTTGTGGAAGTTACTGTAATTGGTTCTTGAATACCACCTGTGGAAGTTTCTGGAACTGGTTCTGGAACTTCATCTGTGGAAGTTTCTGTCACTGTATCTGCATTGATAGGTTCTGGACCGTCGAATGTGGAGGAGGTTGATCTTGTACATCGTCACTATATGAATCATAAACAACATATGTTAGAGGAATTATTGTAGAGTAATCATTGTCATACATTGTCGTATGTCAATCATCTGGATATGTTGAGACTTTTCTACCCAACTTTTCTATGGGTGGTGGCACACTCATTTGGAAAGTGTCTGAACCCTTTGCATTCATTGCATTGAATCGTGGAGTAGTCTCTGGACTTGGATCCCTCATAGTATGATCGTTTCCTGTTGGTCTCTGAACTTCTGTTGGATCCTTCAAAATGGTTCTACAAATTGTCCCAAGCCTCCTTTGCTGACTTTGAGTCCCTTATCAATCTGAACATATAGGTGTCGATCGAACTGTAGATTACGGACAACGCCTTCTCGTTTGCGAATGCAGCCTCTCTTTCCTCTTTGATCCATAGACTTGATGGTTTGCGTACTCTATCACCACGATCTTCGTGCATCGGATGTTCCCATCCGTTTTCACCTTTGTCCCATGCTCGTGTGTCAATGGACTTGATTTTGCATCTGGTGCGAAATTTCAAATGAGAGTAATTTGTCCCATCGAGTACGATTGTACGTTGCATGTAGTTGGAATCCATCTCTAGCGATCAACAGTCGGCCAGTTGAGTGCACCGCTCTGATACCACTTGTTAGAACCAGGATTCGTGACTACAAAGTACATGTACTAAATAAAGCAGTGAAAATTAAAACGACAACGTGGATAATAAAAAAATCACGAATTTTTTTTTCATTAAACAACTCGCGACAGCCTCAAGACCAAAAAATTTACTCATAAATAATTACAAGGTTCGCACGATTTCAAGACTACAAAATAGTCGTAGCACTTGAAATAAGCTCACACCACTACTACAAAATACCCTTTTTAACGACACTTTTCTAATGACGCTTATAAGTAAATGTCACAATATTAAATATATAATGACGCTTTATTTTCTTTTTAGATATAATGACGCTTATATTAAAAGAAACTCTTTTTTTTATTGAGATCAGGAGTTCAATTCCTAGAATGTGTTATTTTTTCAATTAACCATTATTAACTATTATTCTTACATTACGTATTTCTTATTCATATTTAGTAGAGTGGGGTATTAATTTTTTTAAATACTCCTTCAATTAATTTTCTTACGATTTCTCAATTATTCTCTAATCCCGTCCACGATTTCCCTCTATTTCCTTAGAACCCTAATATTTCATCTAATATTTTTTTAGATCAATTTTCTCAAATATGAGATTTAGCCATTGAATCTTTTCAAACAAGCACAAATTTGGGTTGATTGTGAAGAAATCCCACAACATCTATTAACTCGCCGCTCAGCCACCGCCGCAGCTGCAGCCGTGATAGCAAATTGTTTGGCCGCTGAAGGTCCGCTTATTGATTGTATTGACAAGAAATATTTTCTTCTACATGCACTTTTTACACTTTGATTTTGTGAGTAAATAGAGATTGGAACAAATTCAGTTTTGGTGTTTTTAATTTTAGCAAAATGTTGGTTTAGTATTTATATTCAACTTACTATGAATATATTATGGAGATAATATCAATTTACGTCCTTTAACTAAACAGAATCCAATTTTGGTCCTGTAACTTTCAAAATTATCAAATGTCATCATTTCCGTCCAATTTTGCACATCACCATTAACTATTGCTGACGTGGCAAAAAACCTCCGTCTAACAAAGTTGCGCGGTGCGCCGAATTCAATTTTGGTCATGTATCTTTCAAAATCACCAAATGTCATCCTTTTCGTCCAATTTTGCAGAGCAACGATCGTTGACGTGCCAAAGACCTCCGTCTAACCTCAAAATTATTGAATCGTAATTTAGGGAATTATCATGAAATTCTATTCATTCTCCTTTGAACCTTAGAACTGAGAGAGCCAAAATCCTAAATCAAAAGAAGAATAATCTAACTATAAACCCGAATATAAACGCGCGCACCGGGACCTGCGCCTTGCTCAAATTATGTTGAAGCTTCGGTTGATCAGCCGAGATCCCAAACTCCTCTGTCACTTGCATCAGTGTCTTCTACGTCTCCACCTGCAGCATGCTCACGTGGTCCAACACCGTCTGAAACTCCCCCCGCACTTTCTTATTCTCCTGCTTCATGTTCAGGATCTCCCCTTGCAGCTTCGCTTCCGGTTTCGGGGTAGTTCATCGACGTTGTTATTGTTGTTTCCTTGCGCGTGGCTGAGTTTATTGCGGATGAGTTCGATTTCTTGGTCCCTTTTCAGGATGCCTTGCTTGAGATCTCTCGTCTGGATGGTCACGTGGAATTGGTGATCCTTTTCTTTCTTTTCTTTCAACCCCTGTAACTGTGTTAGTGTCATCTATGATTTCAACATGCATGTTGAACATTACTGTTTTCAGAAATAGTAATCTTGACATCTTTATCGGCGTCTTCAACATTCGGCTTCACCGTGCTTAGCTTATCCGAGCGGTGGTCGAGGCACGAACGAGCCTCGTTGAAATTCTTATGGAGATTCGTGATCTGATTCTCTACGTTCTTGTTTAAACTCTCGACTCGCCTGAGCTTATCCTCCATTTCATTCACCCATATGCTCAGATTCTGCTTGTCCTCGATCAGACTCTTCTTTTCGTTTTTAAATTTCTTGCTGATTTATAGGGTTACACCTATTCTTGTTGTCGTCGACGGTACCTCTTCAATGGATTTTGTCTTCTGCAATTAGGATTACAAAGGGGGAAATGGGATTATCCAAATTTAAAAAGGAATACGCAATCAAATATTACGAAAAAACCATTGCAAATTATTAAGAAATTGAAAATGATTTCCACGTCAGCAATCGTTAAGGGTGCTCAGCAAAATTGAACGAAAATGATGACATTTGATGATTTTGAAAGACACAGGACTAAAATTGGATTCGGTGCACCGCGTAACTTTGGTTAGACGGATATCTTGGCCACGTCAGCAATTGTTAATGGTACTCTGCAAAATTGGACGGAAATGATGGCATTTGATGATTTTGAAAGACACGGGACCAAAATTGGATTCGGTCTTAGTTACAGGACGTAAATTGATATTATCTCTATATTATGCTATATCCATCAAAAACTTTAGAATTTTATTTTTTTAGATGGTATATGCGAGTCTAATTTTTTTTTACTAATCTTTATGAATGGTTTAATTTTGTTGTCTGAGTGCTCCTTGTCATTTATATTAACAGAGTTGTTATGCAATGATATTTGATAGATTTATTGTCCTTTTGTTGATATGATAATTGCAATATTACGTGTTCAATTAAAAATTTATGCACGGTAAAAGTCTATTGTCAATATAATGGTGTATTTTGATTCTTCTGATTTTTCTTGGGATAATACATTTCAAGGCCATATATAAACGGTGTTACATCGGGATGGACATTCAAATGGCGGTATTTATTTCAAACAAAGTAAGTGCGAAATTTTGCTATGCAAATTTTTACTTTTGTTTGTTGATTCTTTTACTTTTATTTTATGTTGTTATATACTTATCATTGTTTGAAATAATATGTAACCAAGTCACTTTGCAAAATACACTGTATCTCTGAGTTTTGTTTCTATTAGTAGCAATTATTTTATTTAAGTTACGACTAAAAGATCGACTAACTATTTTTTTCTTATAAATAATAACAGGACAATTTTGCAACTAGCTCTCGAGGTATGAACTGATTTATTTTTAAACAATTTAGTATAACAACGTGATTTTTTTATACCATTTTTTATGAATTTTATACTATGTTTATGTAGTAATTTCAACACCACAAAATGTGGAGGTGATAAAGAAATCGACCAAGATGTACTATGTATTATGTAGCTGTAGGTCTGTCAATTTGGACACGACCCGATAACACGACTCGAAACCCGCACGAAATAAAGCGAGTTGAACCCGCACGATTAAAAAAACGGATCAACGGTGGGTCAACCCGCCATGACCCATTTATTAAATGGGTCAACCGCGAGTCGACCTGTGATGCGACCCGAGTTCTGTCTAAAGCTAGAACGACGACGAAGACGGTAGAACGGAGGTCAAGAGTGAGCCGAGGACGCACCGAGGAGTTCAGCCGTGAAGACTGGCTTGGTGTCGGCCGACAGCATTTCTTGTCGGACGACAATGAAGCCAAGGACCGATATTCTGCGGAACACGAGGCTGAGCACGAGCTGAAACCCGAACTGCGGGTTAACTGTCGGCCGACAGCATTTCCTATCGGACGACAAGGAGCTGTCGGACGACACCATATCCTGTCGGACGACAGGTTCCGAAAGTGGGCGGATTTTAGGTTTCCGCGTGATTCAATGTTTTATTTCCTTTTTCTTTCATGTTTTTAGTTTGCCTATATAAAGGCCTTGCTTTTATTAAATCTCTCTTGGGTTCGAATTCTACCTGATTATCCAAAGAATTCAACCGACGAATCAACGAAGCGATTCACCCTTCGTTCGTGTGTCTTCCTCATCCCCGAGTTGCTGCGTCGATCACGTGTTGGGGTCTAGGGTTCCGTCCTTAGATTATTTCACGAATCAGATTCAGAGGTTTTGGGACTTCCGCCGGTATCTTTCTATCTTTCTGTTCTTCGTTCTTCTTCTATCTTTCAATCCCCGACGAGGTACGTATCATTTGGTATCAGAGCCAAGTTTGGGTTCTTTATTTTTCTGAATACGCAGCCTCTTTTTTCTTTTTCGTTTCTTCTTATTCTTTTCTTCTTTTTCCTTGATTAAAAAATATATATATATATATATATATATATATATATATATATATATATATATATATATATATTTTTTTTTAATTTATTTTCGAAAAAAAAAATAACTGTTCATGAACAGTAATTATAATTAAAAAAAATATATTTGAATTTGAGCTCGATTATTCTTTTTATTGCTGTTCATCGTTCGTTCAGCAATTTAAAAGTCATTTCGTGGATTTTGTTGGGATTGAATTCGACCGGTAAGTTGGGAGAGTTCGATTCTTGAGAGAGAGAAAGTGAGAGAACCGAGTATTGAGTGACCTCCTATATTGAGTGATACACGAGAGTGGTGAGGGATTCTCTATTTTGTTTCTAACGCTTTTGCAGGTTGACTGAGATGGATCATACCCAAATTCAGTTCATTGAGGAGGTCGTTCGTGTTGCGTGGAAGAAGTCTGTGGCACATGTGTTTGAGAAGGTGAATGCACGACTTACCGCCTTAGAGGAGAGAGCTCATCGTGATGATGCATGGAATCGAAGAGGTGGCAGCGGATACCGTGAAGTTCAGAATGGCCATCATCGAGCCCGTGATCTTAGTCGGGAGTTTCGTGATGAGAGGAAGTCCAGAGCTGAGCGTTGGGACGAGTGTTGGGGCAATATTGAGCGTCAGTTAGGGGAGCTGGTACAAGCGACAATGAAGCCTGGGAAAGTAGCGACTGATGACGAAGGCGAGAAACCAGAATCGAAGGCCTTGGTAGGATCTGAAGAAGAGTCGGTCTTGGTATATTCCGAGGAGGATTCGACTTCGGTGGAGCTCGTTGAAGAGTACGACGAACCGACACCGTCGGTTTCGGTGGGTTTTGACGTCGCGGATGCTTCGATGGAGTCCGAGAAGGAGGCTTCGATGGATTCCGAGGAGGAGGTTTCGGTGGAGTCTGGGGTGGATGATATTCTAACCATTGAGGAGCAGTCGACGTTGGTGATGAAGGAGATGATTACCACTAACGTTTTGTTCTCCCTACACTCTTCTACTCATTATGCTTCGCAGGAAATTCATGATGTCTTCCTTGACGATAAATCTCCTAGATTTCCACTACATCGAGGGTGTGAGCTGCAGACTGACATTGTTCTGAACTTGTTCGTGAGAGTGGTGTTCGACCCTGGCATCGACGTGGATTTGAGGACAAATCCTCTTCAAGAGGAGGGGAATGATGCGACCCGAGTTCTGTCTAAAGCTAGAACGACGACGAAGACGGTAGAACGGAGGTCAAGAGTGAGCCGAGGACGCACAGAGGAGTTCAGCCGTGAAGACTGGCTTGGTGTCGGCCGACAGCATTTCTTGCCGGACGACAATGAAGCCAAGGACCGATATTCTGCGGAACACGAGGCTGAGCACGAACTGAAACCCGAACTGCGGGTTAACTGTCGGCCGACAGCATTTCCTGTCGGACGACAAGGAGCTGTCGGACGACACCATATCCTGTCGGACGACAGGTTCCGAAAGTGGGCGGATTTTAGGTTTCCGCGTGATTCAATGTTTTATTTCCTTTTTCTTTCATGTTTTTAGTTTGCCTATATAAAGGCTTGCTTTTCATTATTTTGGAACCAACCATGACTTTGATGATGAATAAATATATTTTTGTGATTTTGTATTAAATCTCTCTTGGGTTCGAATTCTACCCGATTATCCAAAGAATTCAACCGACGAATCAACGAAGCGATTCACCCTTCGTTCGTGTGTCTTCCTCATCCCCGAGTTGCTGCGTCGATCACGTGTTGGGGTCTAGGGTTCCGTCCTTAAATTATTTCACGAATCAGATTCAGAGGTTTTGGGACTTCCGCCGGTATCTTTCTATCTTTCTGTTCTTCGTTCTTCTTCTATCTTTCAATCCTCGACGAGGTACGTATCAACCTGCGAACTCGAAATTAACCTGTTTAACCCATTTATTAAATTAATTTTAATTATTATATTATAATAATAAATTATTTACTAAATAAATAATATTAATATATTATTTGTTTATAAAGATCGATTAATTCTCCTTTTCTTACAATTAGGTTTACATTATATATGTCATTATTTTATAAATTAAATTATTTTTAAAATTTTAATTTCGTGTCGTTTATAAATAGGTGGAGTTTGGGTTTAATTTTTCGACACGATTATTAAATGGGTTGGGTTTGGGTTTATGTTTTGTCACCCGCGAATACCTTTGACACGACACGAACCTGACCCAACACGACCCATTGACACCCCTAGCTGAACTACAAATGTGGAGGTGCTAAAGAAGTTGGACAAACTATAGGACGGAGTACTGCTTTACAAAAATATTTGGTAAAATTTCTTTTTATATTGTTTTTTTTTTTAATTTTATTTTTTAATTTTATCTCTTGATTATATTTATTTTTGTTCATTATACAGGTTCAAGTGGAAGATACAAGATCAAACTATCAAAAACAAATCTTGTCACATATACTTAGTTACAAATACTTTTGATTTTTTAATTATTTTAGTTTTGAATAGTAGACAGAGAGCTCTATGAGCTATGTGATTGATTAAAAGATTGAGTTGATATTTGAAGAATGGTGACATTTTATTATTATATTGTTTGTTATTAGTTTTGGAATTGTGATTTTTTTTTATTTTATCATGTTAATAAGATTCGTTTTATAAAAATCTTGACAAGTCGAGCGTCGTGAAAGTGTCACTAAATAATTTGTTAAGTTCTTTACAATTTTTTTCCGGGGAAAAGCGTCACCAAAGTGCACTATCATGACACTTATTAATGTTACTAAAGACACTTATAATAACACATAAAAGTCTAGAAATAATGTTATCATGACGTCTAGAAACGTCACAATATAATGTTATTATGACGCTTCAAAGTGTCACTAAAAAGTATTTATGGTCACACTTTTCAAGCGTCACAATATATACATATAGAAACGCCAAATCAAGTAACGCTTTATCAAAGCGTCATTATAGTAAAAGCGTCACTAAAAATAGTTTTTAGTGACACTTTTGAGCGTCTCTAAAACTGATTTTTGTAGTAGTGCACGAAAATGATAAAGAAAATTATCGAAACTCTTCACTCGAGCACACTCTATTTTTCTTCTTCTTTGATCTTCAATGTTGGAAATCGTAAGCGATGGAGATGAGATCGCATTGGCATTCATGGATAAATACGATTGTTTTCGTATTTAATTTATTGAATGGACTTTAATTTATAGTTTATTTATTTAATAAATGGACCTTGTTGTTTTGAGCCATACCTAGAATTTAGTATTTAAACTTGGGATGATGTTTTGTTTGAGGCAGCCGTCATATTTTGATCATTGAATAAGATTGATTAACACCTAGTATACGTAGTATCAAGGTGCTTAAGCATTCTCTCGTGTATTGATCTACGCGACCCCTGCGTCAGTAAGTCATCCAAGGTGATGATTTTCTTCAATGTATGCTTATCACATTCTTGAACACGTAGTGGACAAAAGACATGTGCATCCCACTTCCTCCTCAACTCCTGTAGCCTACTTCTCTCCTTTGTAACTGCCCACTACTTCTTTTCTTCAATCAACTTTTATAGATCATTCCATTTGTATCATCCATTTCAACCCATTAACTCCTGAATAACTGTTCCACTACTTTGACTTGTGATTTGACCTCTCGCTATAATTTTCCTGAAATGTAGAAACAATTTCACATAAATAAAAATACTTTTAATTCAACCATGATGGCAAAAATCGCCAACAAATAAAATATTGTTAACTTTGTAATCATGAATTTTTTTTCTCACTCTTATTTTACCCAAAGAACATGTTCTTTTAACATATTGTTGTATTAAATAAAGTCGAATTGAAAATGCATGTCATTTTTTAGATTGATTACAATTTTCATTGATCTATTGACGTACAAAAACATCAAAATGTGTTTTATTTGACATTTTTTATACAAAGTCCAGGCATACTTGACTTTTCATATTAACTCTTACATAGGCAAATCTGTAAACAACAATATTTGCCAGAAGCAACTGGAGTTGCGATCAGACGTTTCTGTGAGAGATGCGGTGGAAAATGTATGAATTAAAGTTATTGTAATCTTTGAAAGGGCATATATGCATATTACTTTGAGTATGTGATTTTAGTTGTACCAAGTGTTGAGTTGAGGCCACTCCTACTTGAAGATTAGGATGTTAACACAAATAAAATATAGTTGGTAATTGGTCCCCTACATGATTGATTCCAATAGTTATGGAATAAAAATTAAGAGTACGTAGTACAAGATGTTAGTCCTTCCGTCCCAACCGTCCCGCCTCCGCCTGAGTATTTACGTTTCTTTTTCAATTGTCTTATTATTATTGTTATCGATTGGACGAGACTTTGATACCTCTTGTTAGTTTTTAACGATACTTTTATATCACTTGTTAAAAGTACGATAAACGATAACCGAATAGAAAGCAAATAATGAAAACAAGAATTTACGTATAAACTAAAATCGGGAAAATTTATGGAAGAACGACAAAAAATTCACTATAATTAATCAAAATAATCAAAATAATTCACTACAAATTTACAAGCATTTAATATCCATGTCTAATTGGGATAACGATGAACATGAAATTGAATCTGTTAAAAACGCAGAACTAATAGAATATCCAAAAAATTTGGATAAATTAAATAAATGGGTTATACCTTCAGTATCCCCACATAAAATTTATGAAATTGGATTTCTTGACTTAAAAGCAAGATTTGCAATTAAAACGCTAGAACAAACAATCAGAATATCCGATAATACACAAACAATTAGGTTATTGTCAAAAAGAGACTTAGCCCCTTTTAAAAATTATAAATTTATCCATATTGGGTTAATTCAAGTAGCATTTAAACCCTTAACCTTGTTAGGTGTAAATTCAAGTATAATGGCATACGTAAGAGATGGTAGATGTAGAGATTTTAAACCTTCTTTAGCCGCCTTAATTGAAACTAGTTTATGTCATGGACCAGTTTATTTCGACGTATCCCCAAATTTAACTCTCTCAATGACAGATAGTAATTTACAAGATGCAATGCAATTAACAATTCATACAAATGGTTATAATTTTAAACCTGGAAGTGAAATAATAGCAATTTGCTATAGAGTTTATTATAAAGTTTTACAAACTTTAAATCCAAACATTAATAAAAGAAGATTATCTTCCCCAGGAACTACAACTGTGGTTCAAACAAATTTATTAACCTCAAACATTGCCACCAACAGATTAATTAAGTGGAATGAAATAAATTTCCCAGAATCTTGGACCCTTCCGCAAGAGTTGGAACCAAAACCAAAAATAAACAATGAAATAGATCAAATAATAGAAACCTCCGAAGGAGACGTAGAGATAAAATTTGGTTCTGATAGAACAATAAGGTTACCCCGAACAACATCATCAAGATGTTCGACCATAAACGATTATTTTTGTACCCCTCACGAATCAGCTAGGGCAAGCACTTCTCAATTAAGAGAAGAGATTGACACAGTTGAAACAATAAGAATAAGTCAAAATAAAATTCCAGAAGGAATTTATACCCAAAGTAGAAAATCACCTACTCAATCAGAAATGAGTTTTCACGTTTAAATGATTGATTTATCCCCAGGAAGTAAGATGAGAGAAATTCTTAATGCAGAATTTCAGCAAGACAAGCATGAATTGTTTAGAAAATGGTATTTCAATAAATATTCTTCAAACAAGTTAAAAACATTTAAAGAAGAATATTACAATTATATTGAGAAAACTCAAGATTACCTTTCTTTCGTTACTTGGTTTATTAAGAATTATATAAATAATACCAATAATCAAATTTCAGTTTTACAAAAAACATGGAAAACTAATCAAGGTGAAATAACTGCACCTTTTCCTCCTGAACAAACAATTTGCTTAAATTCTAGTACAGAAGCCACTGCTTACTTAAATTTACAGAAAGTAGAAAGTGCTCAAATTACGATAAAAGAATTAAATGCAATAATTAAATCTCAAAATTATACAAATACCTACTTGATTTGTTTAGGAGATCAATTTCTTTCCCTTGAGAAAGATTTAAAAACCCTTCAACAATCTATTGAGAAACAGATTAGCCAACAAGAATTAATAATACAAAAATTTTGTAAAAGCGAGAGTAATACTGAAAATTTTCCTTCATTAATTAATACACCAATGATTCAACCTCCAATTAACATAAATGGCTTCAGAATGGAAACCAATAGTGAAAATTTTATTCAAATCCTTGAAAAGAAATTAAAAGATTTACACTTAAGGGTTTTATCCGAAGCAGATGATTCTGAACCAAATGATATTAAAAGTCAAACAGATGAGGTAGATCAATTAACTGAAATGTTTAAAGGTCATAATATGAATGAAATAAATCCTATTTATATGCCAAAACCTCTTGAAAAATATTATTACAAAAGACCATCCCCTCAGGATCTTCTTTTCGAAGAACCTGAACCTTTTCAAAATTCGTACTCAGGAAAGGCTATATACGAATGGAATATAGACGGTTTAAATGATAAACAAATAATTGATGTTATACATAGAATCATTATGTACTCAACTGTCTGTAAGCAACATGGAAATAGTGACAGTTCTATAGCATCTTTTATAACTACTGGTTTTGTTGGACAATTAAGAGGATGGTGGGATCATTATTTAACAGAGACACAAAAAATAGAAATTCTAAACCACAAAAAATTAATTAAGCCAGAACCAAATAATCCAAGTACTAGTATGGCTACAACAGGCGAAGAAGACGCAGTTTATACACTGTGTTTATCGATCCTACAACATTTTGTAGGAACTTCAACTCCCTTAGGAGAAAAAATTCAAACTCTTCTTCAAAATCTAAGATGTCCTTCCTTAACTCATTTTAGATGGTACAAAGATACATTTTTGTCAAGAGTTTATCAACTCACAAACCCCAATTCAATTCATTGGAAATCTAAGTTTATAGACGGCCTCCCTCATCTTTTTGCTGAAAAAGTTCGGCAATCATTACGAGTTAAAAATGATGGAATCAATATTAATTACTCAGAATTGACTTATGGTCAACTAATAAATACCTGCATAAATGAAGGATTGAACCTTTGTAATGATATTAAATTAAAAAATCAACTAAAAAAGCAACAAAAATCGGAAAAACACCAGCTTGGTGAATTCTGCGAGCAATTTGCTTTTGACCTAGGAAAGCCTCTCAGGCCGCCAGATATTAAAAATAATAAATTCGATAAGATTAGAAGAAAGAATTATATCAAAGAAAATTCTTATAAAAAGAATTACAAAAGAAATTACTATAATAAAAAATTCTTAAGAAAAGATAAACCACATATGCCTAATAAAGGAAAAAGGAAAGCTAAAAAACTAGATATAAGCTGTCATAAATGTGGCAAAATTGGTCATTATGCAAATCGATGCTGGACAAAGAAAGCTCTTAATGAAATACAAGATGAAAACCTAAGATTGCAGTTAGAAAAAGTATTAATAAACTCTGAAACTGATACTGAATCTTCAAATGAAGAAGAATTAGGAGTTATATATGGAACATCCTCTGAATCTTCAAATACTGACAATGAGGATTGTCAATGTAATGAAGATAATTACTGGAAATCCATTGTTGACATGAATGGGTTAAATGTCCTGACTGATGATCAAGATAAAATATTAAAAGTACTAGAATCAATTACAGACTCCGATCTAAAAAAGAAAATAATTGAAACTCTAATAAAAGACAAACCAGAACCTCCCTTACTAATTGAGGCACCTTATCAATTAAGTGAAGTACTACACAGATTCCAACAGACAAAAATTAAAGAGACTCCAGTCTCAATTGGTGATTTAAAAAGAGAAATTAGTTCTCTGAAAGGAGAAATAGGACAGCTAAAACAAAATCAAGCTGTACTATCACAAAGACTTACAACATTAGAAAGTCAACCTTTCAAAAGTGAAGAAATAGAGGAAATTCCTCAAAAAACAAATAATTTGGAGTATCTAAATCTTTTAGATCAAGTAACATCACAAAAATGGTTTGTAAAGATTACTCTAATTATTAATAGGGATTTTATATTAGAAAATGAGGTAGCGCTTATTGACAGCGGTGCTGATTTAAATTGCATCCAAGAAGGTATAATTCCTACAAAATATTTTTCCAAAACAACACAATCACTAACCCAAGCAGGTGGTGATAAACTTAGAGTTAAATATAAACTTTCAAACGTCAATATTTGCAATCGAGAAATATGTTTGCCAACATCTTTTATCTTGGTAAAAAATCTTACTCACAGAATTATTTTAGGAACTCCTTTCCTCCACAAAATTATGCCAATCAATAATATTGACCAAAATGGTATTTCTTCAATAATAAATGGAAAAAATGTATTATTCAAATTCATAACTGATCCGCACACAAGAATGTTAAATGAAGTAAGAGATATTCTTCTCAATAAAGAAAAACAAATATGTTTCTTAAAAGATGAAATAGAAATTCTTAATATAAATGATCAGCTAAAGAAAAAAGAAATACAAGAAAAAATTAATTTAATTGAAAAACAGTTTATAGAAGAAGTATGCAATGAACTACCTAATGCATTTTGGAACAGAAAGAAACATGTTATTTCTCTACCTTATGAAGAGGAATTCAAAGAAAATCAAATTCCTACTAAAGCTAGGCCAGCTCAAATGAACCATGAATACTTAGAATTATGCAAAAAAGAAATAAGCTCACTCGAAAAGAAAGGTTTAATTCGTAAATCTAAATCTCCTTGGAGTTGTACAGCATTCTATGTAAATAATGCTGCTGAAAAGGAAAGAGGAGTTCCAAGGTTAGTCATAAACTATAAACCCCTTAATAAGGTATTGAAATGGATTAGATATCCAATTCCCAATAAAAAGGATTTATTAGATAGACTAAACGATGCTCTAATCTATTCAAAATTTGATATGAAGTCAGGATATTGGCAGATTCAAATTAATGAGTCTGATAGGTATAAAACAGCTTTTACAGTTCCATTTGGTCATTATGAATGGAATGTTTTACCATTTGGTTTAAAAAATGCTCCTTCTGAATTTCAGAATATCATGAATGAAATATTTAACCCATATACAGAATTTATAATTGTTTATATAGATGATGTTTTAGTATTTTCTAAAACGATAGAAAAACATATAAAACATTTAAAAATATTTAAAAATTTAATAAAAAATAATGGGTTAGTCATTTCCGCCCCTAAGATGAAATTATTTCAAGTCCAAGTTAGGTTTTTAGGACATACGATTTCGCAAGGAAAGATAATCCCAATTGAAAGAAGTATAGAATTTGCTTCAAAATTCCCAGATAATATCACCGATACAAAACAGCTTCAAAGATTTCTTGGAAGTCTAAATTATATTTCAGATTATTATAAGAATTTAGCCCAAGACACAAAAATTTTGTACTCTAGATTAAGAAAAAACGTCTCACCATGGACAGAAGAGCATTCACAAGCTGTTAGAAAAATTAAGTCCAAAGTAAGATGTTTGCCATGTTTATCTCTTGCTAATCCTAAATACTTTAAAATTGTTGAAACTGATGCCTCAAACATTGGTTATGGCGGAATCTTAAAACAATTAAATCCTGACAGCAAAAAAGAACATCTTGTTAGGTTTACCTCAGGAAAATGGAATCCCACGCAGTCAAAGTATTCAACCATTAAAAAAGAGATGCTTTCTATTATAAAGTGTATTTCAAAATTTCAAGATGACTTATTAAATCAAAAATTCTTACTGAGAATTGATTGTAGTTCTGCAAAATCAATAGTTGAAAAAGATGTTAAAAATCTTGTCTCTAAGCAAATATTTGCAGGTTGGCAAGCTCAGTTATCGGCCTTTGAATTTGATATTGAATACATAAAAGGAGAAAATAATTCTCTTGCTGATTTCTTAACCCGTGAATTTTTACAGGGAAATGACAACCCCTAATAGGGGAAGAGGTCGTGGATATTCCCGAGGCCGCGGATATGGGATTAGCAATATGTTATCCCAGACAGAATCGACGATTCCCCTAATAGGGGATTGGACAGTATACCATAGCAGAGGCAAAATTGTGCCACAATTGCCTCCTCCAAAAAAGGAAGATATACCTTCCTCCTCTTCTAATAAAACGTCTTATAAAGACGTTACCAATGAAGTACAACAAGAAAAAGAGTACTTTGAAAGTCCAATCACAGAAGATGTTCTGTACATAGAAAATGAAGATATTCAAATGACGCCAAATGATGGATGGTCAATCAGAACAAGGTATCTTGAATCAAGAGGGTATGCCGGTCTACATGGAAAAACAAGGCCAAATTATGAAGTCCTCCTAAAAATTACCGAATCGGTAACCATTACTCATCACTATCAAAATAATAACCCTGAAAGTTTTATAAACTTCAGCAAGTGTCATATTAATAAAGTTTTACTGCCAAGAGAGTGGGGAATAAACCCTAATGGAGACAAAGCCATCCGAATGGCAGAAGGTAAATATATCTACTTCAATTATTGGGATTATATCCAGGCTTTTTCAAAAGCGTTCTACTACCAGAACCCTAAGAATAAGCATTCTTGGTTTTTCACAATAAACCCAGAAATCCTTAATAAGCATATTCCAAATTGGTTTTATGAGTGGTGGTCAAAATTTGGCCCTTCTTTGGAAATACTGCCAAAGGAAATTATGGATTTATATAATCCTTGGTGTGACAATAGTTCATTAGTCACCAAATTAAACTCAGACAGGTTGATTGTTGGACAATGTCCTTTCCTGTTTTTTACAAAATTCCAAATTCCTTGGATTTGGAGATGGACGATTTCAGTCTCTTCGAATAAACTAAATATACCCATGCTAAAAAGAAAATTTTTCTACAAATGGTGGACTAATATGGGAGAAGAAAATA
The DNA here is from genome assembly GCA_954870475.1 of Euphrasia confusa. Lineage (NCBI taxonomy): Eukaryota > Viridiplantae > Streptophyta > Magnoliopsida > Lamiales > Orobanchaceae > Euphrasia > Euphrasia confusa. The sequence continues at coordinate 14,730,090 of OX940953.1, forward strand.
TAGAGAAAATGGCCTCAACTATCCAGTCAACAATTGTTGAAGATAAAAGAAAAGGAGAAAAAGAACAATGCTCCCAACAACTTTCACTGTCTAGCTTGAAAAATTTCTTTCAGAAAAAATATCCAAGGGAATCGGAGGAAGAAATAATGAAGAAAGTTTTAGATCACATGAAAAATCAATTCTTTGACACCTTCTCAACCGAGATAGCAAAAGACGGAGATGAATCAATGAAGTCAGCTTCGCCAAGAGGATCTATTGATTCCAACAGTTCCCTTAATTATTTTGCGGGTGAAGGACAAGAAGACGAACCTACACCAGCCGACGTCTGGGATGCCCTAATAGTGACATTAACACAGCAAGCTAAAGACTCTAAACGAGGCAAAGCCAAGTTGGGATAAGAATGCCCTAATCCAGTTTAATTAAGCTAAAAGCACTGATGCTTTCTCAGCAGCAGCACTCATTACAAGTGCTATCTTCGCAGAAGCACTCAAGGAATTAGTGTCACCTTTGTCAGATGCACTCAACCACTATACGTGGTTCTTAATAATTTGTAATTTTATATTTGTGTCTTTACATAGTGCATTATATGATGTGACGATGGGGCCCAAAGAGTACCCGACATCTATAATGGTAGCTTTGTAATAGTGGTCTGTAAAAGTCATGTGTATTGTCCGTAGTGTTTGAATTTGTTCTGTTTTAGAACCTTTGTACTCTCTATATAAGGAGAGGTTTGTATGTTGTATTTTTCAGACTTGATTTGGAATAGAAAAATTATTTCATATTATATTGTGTTCTCTCATACAATACTCTCAACATCACCGCCTTTCGCTATCAACAAACATCACTACGCACGACGCATAGCTCCCTCCGTAATCAAAAAATTCACTATAATTAATCAAAATAATATATATATATATATATATATATATATATATATATATGTGTGTTATTTTGATTAATTATAGTGAATTTTTCTCTAATATTTAATCTAAAATGACAACCAAAAAACCTCAAAATGTTGTTCGAATTCGCTCTTTTAATTGTGTCTATTGAGATACTAATTATAAATATAGATCCATAAATTGGGTAACCAATAAAATTAAGAATAAATCTTTTTTCTAATATAAATCTTCCAAATCTTATAACCATATAAATCTTCCAAATCATTTTTCAAAAACTTGATTTACCAAGTCAAACCAACCATCTTAGGATTCCAAGAAAATCCAAAAAATGCAGCAAAAAATATCGTGCATATTCTGGAAAATAGCAAGCGCGAGTAAGCTATTCCTGGCCAAAATGTTGAAGACTTATTTTTCGCCCCGTTCGATTGAAACATTCTCGACTCCAACTCCAAACGGATTTGAATCATATTTCAACAATTATTGTAGGAAGTTGGACTCAAATATAATTTAATATTACATTTTCCTATTTTAAAAAGCTTAACAATTACAATGGATGTCTAAAAAATAAAAGTTGTACTTAGCATTTGCAATGAGAAATAAAGATTGATCGTTAGAGATTAAATAAAGATACTTTGTGACTCCGCAAGGAAAAAAAATTAAAATTAAATGTTAGTAATTATTGACAAAACCTATAAAATAAAAAAATGAATTCAAAAAAACGAGGGAGTATAAATTAAAAGTGAGAATCGAAAAAAGTAGAGAAGAACTCGTAGCATTTATCGGCGCTAAATCCGCACAACATATTAATGAATAAACATGTTGGCCGGCTGGCTGTCACCCACTCCTCTTATGCTCTTATTACCGAATTCAACTTTCTCTCCATCAATCACTCTCCTGTGGTTCCCCGTCTCTATCAAAGAATAACAAAACAAGAAAACATCCACAAAATCAAATCAAATCAAATCACACCCACTTCCGTAAAGATGAATTCATTCTTTAACTCTTTTTCCTCTCGTCGATATGAAAAAACATTTACATCCCTCGATTAACATATATTATTATGTAAAGTAAGTTCATAAAACGAAAAGCACTCAAATTGCCTATTCTTTGAAGAATGGTTACATTCTCTTTATAAATACTAAATACTCAGATCGATTAATATACTAAAAGAGAAGTAATTATAGTAGATGAAATATGTATGTAGTGGTTGGATAACCAACCTACCTACCCTAAAAGATACAGCAGCATTGATGAATGATGATATGCTTAATTCATCACCGTCAAACCATAACACAATTAAATTGAGTTCAAAAAAGATAAGACCAACAAACTTCAAATCCAGAAAAACAGAGAAACAAAAAAAGAGAGTACTGTAGCGGTTATTTCAGTTTCCAAAACAAGAACAAAAAACGCAGGTCAACAACCTAAACTTACAATACACTTCACCTTAACCGAAGAAGGCATGACGACATTCCCTGCACGAACCAACACCGTTCGAAATAACATTACTAAAAAAAAAAACTATCTAAGCCCACACGTCCCATCATCACCGCCCATCAGTAGACGTGAACGAATCCGCAAACCCAGACGGACGAGTCGGTATACTCGTCTGCGTATTATCATAGCTTCCGAGACCAGAAGACGAGCATTCAATCCCACTATCTCCCTCGAGAGCCTGCCATTTCTTGAGCGCCTGAGGCAGAGTCATATCATAGTCGATCCCATACACATCGTCTGGGTCAGAAGGCTCTGATGGCTTCCAGAGCTCGACTAGGGAACAGAGCACGTTCACAGCATGGCCCATGTCTGGCCTCTGGTAGGGCTCCCTTGCTGTGCAGTGCCCAGCTAGCTCGGAGATAGTCCCTATCGATGCAAAGGTCTCTGAGTCCTCAAGGTCGAGAGTGGGGTCAATGGCCTTCCGGAAGGTTTCCTTGTTGATGAGCATGCGGCGAAACCAAGGGACGAGATGCTGCTGGTCGTCCGGAAGGTTCTGATCTAGGGCCTTCCTTCCTGTGATCATCTCCATTAAGATGACACCGAAGCTGAACACGTCGATCTTGGTGCTCACACGGCCAGTCACTGTCCAGTTATACACAATACAAGATTGATAATTATAAAAAAATAGAACAATGAGAGAATGAAACAAAATATTCCAAGAAGTGCATAAAAGTGACTACCTGCATATTCCGGTGCAAGATAGCCGAATGTTCCAGCCAATTTAGTAGCAACCGAGTTTTTCCCATCGGGGGCGAGCCGAACAAGTCCAAAGTCAGCAACTTTGGCCCTCATATCATCACCGAGAAGTATATTAGTAGGTTTAAGATCGCGATGAATAAAGCTTTGCTGAGCCAGACCGTGAAGGTACTCGACTCCTCTAGCAACATCCAATGCAACAGTCAGCCTCTTTGCCCACTCCATTGGCTTAATCCCCTCTTCCTTCCATTCGAACAAGAACCTGCTAAGTGTCCCCTGAGGCATGTACTCGTATACAAGCAGCCTCTCATTTCCATCCAAGCAATAACCCAAGAGGGCAACCAAATGCCTGTGCCGAACTTTTGTGAGGACGGCAATCTCTGATTTGAACTCGTCCAAGCCTTTCTCACTCATCACTCCCGATTCCATCCTCTTAACTGCGATCTTGGTCCCATCATGCAACTCGCCCTTGTAAACAGTCCCAAACCCACCTCTTCCAAGAATATTACTCTCGCTGAAATTATCAGTCACACTCCTCAGGACTTGGATCGAAATCACCAAATTACCGGCTTCAACAATATGAAGGTCACTGGGGCCACTGCTCAGGTGACTCTGAGTCTCACTGGTTCCACCATTAATACTCGAGCCAGCAATAGTGATTTTCACGGCGTCGTCAGAGCCCGAGATGCGGGGGTGGATGACCATAGTATGAGGAGACTGAACCCTCCCAGTTCGCTTCATTTTGGTTCTGTATAGGCAGCACAACACAATTGTCCCAGCAAAGAGAAACAAGCACACTCCCCCAATTACTGAGCCCACAACCACTCGAGTAGAAGGTTTACCACTACTTGCAGACCCATTACCAGCTGTTCCAGGTGAACTCGTATTTCCGCCAGCAGTCGTAGGGGGTGGTTCATCCTTCCCAATGTTGACATTTCCATCAGTATTCAGGTTCACATTCTTCCTAAAATTAGGAACTTTTCCGTGTAGCTGATTATTGGAAACATCTAGCGAAACAAGGTCGGGCAGAGTCGTAAGCTCAGTCGGTATAGTTCCTGTCAAGTTATTGTTAGCCAGGATCACTCTTTGCAGAGAGGTGATCTGAGAGAAAGCAGGGGAGATTGTCCCTCTGAGTCCCAGTGCACGAAAATTCACCACAGTAATATTCGCACCATTACAACTGATCCCTTTCCATGGAGGGTTGCACGGGTCATTCCCTTTCCAATCCGCAGCCAATGTAGCTGGAGACCCAAAGCCCTGTGCCACGCTAATCAACATATTTACTCGTGGATCGCAATCTACCCCAACTTTTGATAAACAAAAACTGTTTGTGTTATCCGCCATATCCACTTGTACACCATCGCCAAATTTAGGAGTTTTCCCTTGCAGCATATTATTCGTCAAGTTGACAACTTTAAGGGATGGTAATCCTAGCAACGAGGCGGGTACGGGACCCGTTAAACTATTGTCCCTCAGACTCAAATTCTGCAGCTGGGTCAAGGCAGATAAATCCGGCAACTGCCCTGTGAATGAATTGCTATGCAACCAGACTTCGGTCAACTGGGTCATGTTTTGCAAGATATCAATCGTCCCATTCAATCTCGATTTACTCTTCTGACCATTCAGCCACAGGGACTGAATTTGAGAGCCAGCCAGTGTCAAGGGCAACGGGCCCTCGAGATTGTTGAACGCTAATCGCAATCGAGTCAGGCTCGAGAAGGTTTCGGCTCCGAAAAAGTCTGGCAAAGGACCGTCAATGTTAGCCGAGGTCGCTGAAAATGTTTGCAAAGCAGAGGCAGCTTTGAGACCATCCGGAATATGCCAGGGCTCAAAGAGATTGTAATCCAGAAAAACGCTTTGCAGAGATGTCAATCCGTCGAAGAAATCCGGTGGGATCGAGGTGAAATTGTTGTTGCTGAGAATGAGAGACTGGAGCGAACTCAGCCCGGAGAAACTCGGTAGCGGCCCGGTGAGTTGGTTGTTTTGGACTTCGAAGATTTCCAGAGAAGTCAGATTCCTCAGCCCTGCGGGTAGAGTCCCTTGCAAATTCTGGTTCCCGATTTGGATCCGGGTCACCCGACTATCGCTCTTGGAGCACTGAACATGGGTCCAGGTGCACGGGTCACCCGTCCATTTGAGTGAGCCTTTCAGGTTTTTCTGCAAGTCCAGCATCACCGCCGCGTCGCTGGATTGGGCGCGGCCGACGGCGGCGAGTAGCGAGAAAACCGCTAAGAAGATCAATCGTGGGGCCATCTCTCACTCAACAGAGATTTTGGGGGTTCTTCGGCTAAACCCCTTTTGGCGTTATATGATGATCGGAGCAAATATCGAGTCGCAAAACGAAACCCTAATATCCAGATTTCGTTTTTTTTTTTTTTTAATCTATTTTCTCACAGAGAAATTGAGAAGAAATAGCAATAAAAAAGGAAATTCAGGAAGAAAAAAAGGGAAAAAAAAACGGAAATTACTGCGTGTTTTTACAGTGAAGAGAAAGGAAGGGGATGGAATAAAAAGAGGTTTAATTGAGAAAGTAGAGGTGTGTGAAGTGTGTGTTTTCTCGGGCTTCCATGGATGAAGAAAAGGGAGGTGAAACGGAAGAAGGAAAAGTGTGCGACTGTGTGTTTGGTTTTTAGGAAGAAGGAAAGGAAAGGAAAGGAAAAGAAAGGAAAGAACAGGATTACAGTTGGCACATGCGTGTGGGACCACTCGGATATAATTTAATTAAATATAAAAAATAAAAATGAGAAATTTGAAAAGTTTGGTTAGAGAATATCGGTGGAGATTTTAATTACTCGGGCTTCCATGGAGATTTTAATTACTTTGCTCTATTTATTGCTGCGTTTGACTGTTTTCTTAATTTTTTACATCTACCGTCTCATTCAATTTAATAGTACTCCGTAATTTGTATCAACGAATTATTATTATGAAATATATTAATATACTGGCATATTATTTTTATCTTTTAAAAATATACCTAGTAAAATAAAATTTGTGATCAAGCACTTAAAATAAAATAGTAAAATTAATCAAAATGCAATAATTGATTTATGCACAGAGACGCACATATAGATTTTATTCCAAATAAAATATTTGGAATATTATTAGGAATGCTTATACTCCTATTTATTAAGCTCTTTTCACGTTTATTTTTTTTATATTTATTTATTTATATACAAGGAAAATGTGTGAGTTTTTTTTGTTAAATTCCAATCACATATAAAAGAAAAAACGAAAAAAATAAGGAGCTGCAGTACAACACATAGGAAAAAAAACCCTAATGCATAACAGGCTAGCTCTCTGGATCACCAACACTAACAAAAAGTTAAATAAATCAAATAAACTCAAAAGGAACAACTACCAAGCTATATGTCACACTCGCTTCAGAGTCCGTGCCTGAAGTGAGTTCGGGAGTCGTAACGAGATGATCTTATCCCTCACCATGGAAAGAGCCAATGTAGTCACCACCTCTAACGACGCCGAAAGAACCTCCCATATGCGCGTTACTCTCCTGTCATATAAAGTACACCAGGGCTGCGATCGAGAAGCCGACGATAGGCGTAAAAAATCCAATGCTTCACACGCCACCACCGACTAGGTGCACGGAGAACAGCACACTCCCAACTACCATGCGCCCATAGGAATCCAACCTCCCCATCTAATCTTCGTAAGCAGTCCTGTGAGAAAGCGCACTCGAAGAAAAAATGAGAGTGTGTCTCGACACCCTCCCCATCACACAAAACACACGAATTAACCCCCCGACCAATAATGCTTATCACGAGTCGGAAGCCGACCTCAGATGGAAAGCCAAAGAATGAAGCAGTGTCGCGGAATACGCCCCGACCCAGCGAGAAGGGCTTCCCACGGTACCCTAGTCCCCTCAGGGTGGAAAAGAGAATAGGCTGAGGCAGAAGTGTAAACCCCGGAACTATGCAAACTCCATCTCACTGTATCCCTTCCCTGAGATATCGCCAGTAACTCATCCATAAGGCCCCATAACTCCTCTCGAACGTCAATCAGCCACTGCCACTCCCCGTCAACTATAACAATACTCAAAGACAAGGCTACGTGAATCTCAGTCAGCTCTGGCCCCATCGGGCACACCTCCTTTAAACGACCCAAGATATGCCACGGGTCCCTCCAGAGGTAGAACTGTAACCCATCACCAATCTGGAACTAACAGCATGCCGTAACTTAAGGAGTTGTCGCCAACTCCAAGAGCACGCCCTGGGCATCTTTGCACTCCAAAAAAAATGCCTCCGCAGTCAATTCGCCTGAATCCAACTAACCCAAACAGAATCCGGGTCCCGAATCAGAATCGCCCAAATCTGTCTGGTCACAAGGGCCCGATTTTGAGCGGTGAGATCCCGGATCCCCAGACCTCCCTCTCTGGCTGGGCGGCAGACATCTGCGCAACGAACCTTGGCAAACCTCTGGGTGCCCGTCCCATACCAAAAAAATCTCTTCATCCTCTTCACAATCTCTTGAATAACCCCCTGTGGTAGGATGAAAACGCTATCCAAGTAGATATGAAGATTGTTGAGAACAGAACGGATCAACTGGACGCGCCCAACATAGGATTGGGATCGAGAAGTCCAAGAACTTAGCCTATCATCAATCCTCCGGATTAAGGGTGCGCAGTCCCAAATCCTTAACTGAGAAGAGATCAGAGGAACTCCCAAGTAACGCACCGGAAGAGTACCAACTAGAAAATCAAAGACTGCCTGAAGAACCGCCGCATCCTCCTGTGCCGACCTTGAGAGGTAGATGTTACTCGTGTCCACATTCTCATGCAGACCTGAGCAAGCAGAGAAAGTTTGTAGTCCCCATCTGAGTGTATCGATAGAGACAGCGTCTGCGTAGCAGGCAAAAAGCAGGTCGTCTGCATAACTCAACATATAGGTCTGAGTCCTCTCACATCTATAATGAAACTGGAACTCTGGCTCAGCTTGAATATGTCACTCCAAAATCCCGTGTAAGACCTCCATCACTATGTGTGAGTTTTTTTATTTAACTGTCGCGTGTGATTTGCGGTGTGTCGCGTGTGATTTCAGGTGTCATTAGGTAATCATGTGCATTTCAAGTGATTTTTTTTTACCGAAATAGTTCCGATGTCATTAGGTAATCATGAGTGTTTCACATGACTTTTTTACCGAAATAGTTAGCCAAATGACGAGTGACGATAAAAAAAAATAGAAAATTATTTAGTACACGAGAACTCTCGTAAAAACCAAAAATGATTTTAACTATTCATAGGAATATATCGCTTTATTTTTAGATTGTCTCGAATTGACGCATATTCAATAAAAAAAATTATAAAATATATAATTTTACTTTTATTTTTTTACAAACCTTTTAAAAATTATATACAATTATATATTTTATTAATTTTAAAATATATTTGTATCATTCTTTTTCTCAAAACATAAAAAAAAATCCAATATTTTCTTCTTTTTTGCCAAAATCATGTACCTAAGCAAAAGTAGTAAATTAGTTAAAATATTTTTGGCATATTATTTATTATTGTTCATTTTAAGAAATAAATGCAGTACTTATAATATTCAAATACAATGAAAATTGTAGATAATCTTTCACGCCGAGTGAATCCCCATTTTTCAGTGACTCATTTTTCTTTGTCAGTTTCTTACTCATTTTCACTCTACATCTATACTTGTTTGAACACAAAAACAACTAAAAGAATTAAAAATCACCAGAAACTACCTAAATATGCACACAAAACGTCACAAAAACAAACAAAACACTAGAAACTAGAAAAACCCAAAATGATTAAATGGTTTTTTAGTTGTTAGAATTTCACCTTCAAATATCGCAACTACAAAAGAAGCTTTTAACATCATTTATAAAAGTCTTTTAAGGATGTCAATACTCACCAAATAAGCATGGTTGCTTATTCATACTTAGCATGCTGCAAGTACACTGACGCTACAATATTCTTAACAGATTCTGCAATCAATGAAGCTGAAGTATGGAGGAGCCTGATAAGAGTCAATGTATGGTGATTGACAGAGACGGATGCACACTAGGCCCAGGGGGCACTGGACCCCCTGCAATTTAAAAAAGAAAACAGAGGTATAATCGTAATTTTACAAATTTTAATTAAAATAAATAAATAAATAAAAATCTTAAGCCACTAATGTATCAATACGCTCAAATCCAAGTTCCAAGGTTTTTTTATCCCTCTTTCTTCCTTTTTTTCCTTCTATTTTATTACTTCCCATACAAATAAGTGTTGGTCGATCGTAAAGAATTTGTGAAGAAGCTTGCTTCAGCCGCCTGCCACAAGAATTTATCCATTATTCAACTCACTTGCATCAATATATTTATAGGTGAGTTTTTAATCTTTGTGCAAAAAATTTTAATTTGATGAAAAGGTGTTTTAGAAAATAGGGTTTACACAATTACAGTTTACTTGATTGAAAACTTGGCCTGATAATTGAAATTTAAATCTTAGTTGTTGGTCAAGAGTATTGGTCACCAGTACTATTCATTAAGATGTATTCGGTCTTCCGATTCAAATTTTCTTTTAATTGGTTATTTATTTATTTATTTAATATACAATGTGAATTCAATATTAAGTTATCATTATATAATTTATATCTATATTATTTAGTTGAAGACTTGAAAATATGTTGAATTTGTTGTGCATATTTTATTATTTTTGGTTTATCAACATTTTAATTTTGTTATGTAGATTATGGAACGATTTTTTAAAGCAATACCTCAAGGCACCGAGAAATCATCTTCATCAATTAAAGCTCCTCTCAGCATAGACACTTCAATAACATCTTTATGATCAGAGCCAGAGAATTGGCCAAGGAATAGTGAAATTGATTTGAAAAACCTTTCAAAGCGATCCTGGACTATGACCTAGCATAACGAGTTATCCGCCAAACTTGATTGAACATGTTCGTAGAGCTTACTTTTTAAAAGATCCATGACAACCACGTGAACATGAATTTCCTTAAAAGCAAGATGGAAATAGGAAACGTAAATTTGTCGCATCTTGGTTTGATGAATATAATGACTGGTTGAAGTATAGCATTGAAAAAGACACTTGATTTTTTTTATATTGTATCTTTTTTCTATGGGATCTAGTGAAAAAGGGCACGATACTTTTGTACACAAGGGATTTAATGTTTGGCGTAAGAAAGAAAAAATAAGGGATCATGTCGGAAATCATTTTAGCGATCATAACAAGTGTAGATTGGCTTGTCAGGATTTGATGAATCAAGCACAACACATTGAAGTCTCTATTTCGAAAGCATCGAAGCAGTTCAAGATTGATTACCGTTGTAGATTAAATGCATTAGTTACTTGTTTGCGCTTTCTTCTTATGCAAGGATTGGCTTTTCGAGGAGATGATGAGTATGAGGAATCATTGAATCGAGGAAATTTTATTGAACCCCTAAAACTTATTGCTTCGTGCAACGATGATATATAAAGGGTTTCTTTGAATAATGCTCTTGAAAATCATAAACTTACATCTCCATTGATCCAGAAGGATATTATAAATGCAGCCACGATTGAGACAACAAATGCTATTATTGGAGATCTTGGAAATGATATGTTTTCTATTTTAGTTGATGAATGTCGGGATATTTCAGTCAAAGAGCAAATGGGAGTTATTATACGGTATGTGAACAAGAGTGGATGTGTGATTGAACGTTTTCTTGGTCTTGTTCATGTAAGTGGTACTTCTGCAAAATTACTTGAAAATGGTATTTGTGCATTGTTATCGAATTATGGCCTGAGCATTTCTAGTTTGAGAGAACAGGGTTATGATGGAGCTAACAACATGAGAGGTGAATTCAACGGACTAAAAACTATAATCTTGAAGAAAAATCCAAGTGCTTACTTTATTCACTTTCTTGCCCATCGACTTCAACTAACACTCATTGTTGTTGCTAAAAAGCATATCAACGTTGCTTCTTTTTTCAACACAGTTAATCGTTTAATTAATATAGTTGGAGCTTCATTTAAGCGTAGAGATATCCTTTGAGAAAGTCAATTTCAGAAAGTTGTTGAAGGAATCTCAAATAATTACGTGAAGACTGGAAAAGGATTGAATCAAGAAATGGCTTTGAAACGACCGGGCGATACACGTTGGAGTTCGCATTACGGTACACTCTTAAACTTGGTGCATTTATTTTCATCAGTTATAAATGTTCTTGAGTATGCTTGGGAGAAAGAAAATGATGATTCGCAAAGGGGTGAAGCTGCCGATTTGTTAGAAATTGTGAATCATTTTGATTTTGTATTTAATTTACATCTAATTATTCAAACTTTGAGAGTGTCACATGAATTATATCAAGTTCCACAAAGAAAGGATCAAGATATTGTTAATGCAATGAAACTTGTTAAAGTTCGCAAAAACTCGGTTGCAATCAATGAGGATGGTGGTTGGGACAATTTGTTGGTCGAAATTTCAGAATTTGGTAGGATTCATGATATAATTGAAGTGATTATGGAAGATGCTTACACACTCCGCGGAAGATCAAGACGTAGAGCTAAAAATTTGCCTAATCTTCACCATTATCAGGTTGATCTATTTTATTCTGTGTTTGACAAGCAAGATATGGAGCTAAACAACCACTTTGATGAAGTTAACACAGAATTACTCTTATGTATGGCATGCTTTGATCCGCTTGACTCGTTTTCAGCTTTTGACAAAGAGAAACTACTGCTTTACTAGGAAATCAACTTGAAAACTTTATTGTCGATGTGCAATTGGATGAGAGATTTGGCGATGTAGTAGGTTTAAGTGGTCTTGCTCAAAAGATGGTTGCGACTAGAAAAGACGTGGTATTCCCATTGGTCTATTTGTTGATCAAATTGTCATTGATTTTACCGGTATCCAGTGCCACATTTGAGAAAACATTTTCTTCAATGAAAATTGTCAAAATGCCATTGTGCAATCGTATGGGAGACAGGCTATTGAATGATTGTTTGGTGACGTAAATCGAAAAGGATGTATTTCAAAATATGAGCGATGAAGTTATTATGCAACGATTTCAGAGTATGAAGAATAGAAGAGAAATGTTGTAATGAATTGATCTTTTAATTTGAGTTATTTCAAAAATATTTTTGATAATTATATGTTATATATATATATATATATATATATATATATATATATATATATATATATATATATATATATATATATATATATATATATATATATATATATATATATATATAATAGTGATAATTATAGTTTAGTGGCTGAACTATAGGCACTTTCAGACTTTGGTGGCTATCTTTTTTTTTTTGTGGTTTAGTACCTGAACTAAGGCTCAATTACACTTTAGTGGCTGAAACGGCGGATTTCGGTGACACGTGCAAAACACGTGCCTTTAATTGACAGGTGTCACAATTACGTTGGATGAAGGTGAGAAGTTATCCTTTTAACCTTTTCATTATTTAAGATTTATTTTAAAAATTAAATAAAGTATATGTATTCAGAAACATACGTATTAAGATCTATAGTTGGAACTAAATACGTATTATTATCATCATCTCTCTCGGCTCCATCTCCACCGCTTAGGCGCCAACCCTACCTCCAGTTGGAACTCACCCAATAACAATTATCCCTCTCTTTCATCATCGATGACCTCTCTGGAACCCTAATCGCCGATGTGACGTCGCGTACAACAACAATTACTCCATCTAGCAAGCAGGGGCCTCCGCGGCTCCGTCGTCCTCCGCCTCCATCTTTCTGGGGATCTGCAGCTCCTCCACCTCCGCCACCCTTGCTCATCCAGAATTGCATATCTCGGCGTCTTCATTGGAGGCCTCTCCGTTTTCGGGGGCAATCAGTTCGAGGGCGAGGTCTCGGGTCTCGGGGGTGATCGGGATCTGACGCCACAAGGACCTCCATCGGTAGTTCCTGTGGCGGGAGCGGGCCGGGCTGTCTAACCAATCCTGCAAGTTCGTGGCACCAACAGGAGGGGTGTACGGGGGGGACTGAATCTTCTTCGCCGGAGTTATTGTTATCGACAGGGCCCAAGTTGAGGTTGAGGTTCATCGTGGTGGTGTTCTCCTCCTCTTCCATTGAGATGGGGATCTTGCGACGAAAGAAAAGCCCGAAATGTTTTCCTAGGAGTAATCAGACAGAGACTTCTCCCCGAATACCAAAATCAGAATTGAAGAATTCAAAAACCCTAAATCCCCAAATGGGTTGGGGTCAACTGAAACATGGATCTTGATTTTTTATATTGCACTAAATCTAATTGTTTATATGTTTACATTTTCTTTGAGATCTTATTAGCAATTATTTTGCTGAGATTTTTCAATTTTTGATGTATTCTCTTTTACTGTTTGTGTGTATTTTTGTTCTTCAAGAATTTTTTTTTTATTAAGATACAATGGTTCGATCTATTTTATTTTTTTTGTTAATATATTTTTATTGATTTTTTTATTTTATATATTTTGAAATCCTATTTTTTTTATTAATAAGTTTTTATTGATTCTTTTATTTAGATACAATGGTTCGATGTACATAAGGGATGAAAATGTTGATAACCCTCCACAACTCGCACCTGTTAATAAAATAAGCATGTGTTTTGCACGTGTTGCCGGGATTCGCCTTTTCAGCCACTAAAGTGTAATTAAGCCTTAGTTCAGGTACTAAACCACAAAACAAAAAGATGAGCCACCAAAGTCTGAAAGTGCCTATAGTTCAACCACTAAACTATAATTATTCCTATTTAATATTATTTGGACCCCCTCGATATAATTTCAGTATTCGTCACTGGTGACTGAGATCACCTATCAAAAGAATGGTGTTGAACCTGCTCACCGTACTTTCTGCATGCTGCAAAGTACATTGACATGACAGTGGACCTGACTGACTCTGTAGAGTAGTGTGTAAAGCAGAAAATGAAGAGATGGCTGCGGACATCCTACACAACCTATGCTCTAGAGATTTGGTGAAGCATGCACATCAACGACGGGCCTTCAAATAAAAGAATTGAAGATAATAATCTTTAGAGCTGCAATCACCGTGTGTAGATTGAGAGAGAGCTAAAGTAAGGAGCTTTAGATTCTTCCTATTTCGTAGTTGGCAAAGTTAGAAATAGTTTGACTAAGGAGTTTAGATTATTTCTTTCTTGTAGTTTGAAAAGTTAGAACTTAAGAGGGTGTATTCGATTAGAATTTTATAGGATTTTTTTGGATTTTAAAAAGTCCATGAATTTTGAAAATTCATAGAGTTTATGGAGAGTTTGACCGACTTTATTATTGATTTATATGGATTCATTAATTTCAAAGAATTGTAAAATATATTTCTTATTGATTTACGTAAACTTTCATAGACTTCAACTATTGATCTAAATGTATATGATATATAAAAAATCAATTTTTTAGAAAAAAATAAATAAATTATTATTCTAATTTTTATTTAAATCACAAAATAATTTATTTTTAAGTATAAATAATTATTTTTAACGAAAATATGATAAGATCAATTTTCTCAAAAAGAATTTTGATTATTTTAATAGAGTGATTTGTGTAACTCTTGTTAAATTACTAACAATTATTTTATTTTTATTTTAAACATATTTTAGTTTTTCGTGTTGTAAAGAAGTCCATCGAAATCTCTCATAATTATGAGAAATTTTGAAAAGTCAAATTTAGTTATATTTTGTAAATAGAATCCATCAAAATCCATAAACTTTTAAAATCCATTAAAATCCACAATCTTTTGAATACATAAAGATTTTTTAAGACTTTTTAAAATTCTAATCGAATATTTCCGGATTTTAATGGACTTTTAAAAATCCGAATTGAATACACCTAGACTTTAAAAGCCCATTAAAATCCTACGGACTCTCAGTTGAACACATCCCCCTTAGTCTAGAGTGAGGAGCAAGCTTTGTGCTTTCATGTAGTTTAGTTTTTCCACATTGGAAATGTTGAGATGTGGAGTCAAAATCGAGACGGAAAAGGATTAAATCGTCGAAAACAGAAAAAAAAAACGGTCGCTGTGAAGGGGCCAGAGGTCGCTTGTCATGGGCAGCGCCCGCTGCCAGGTCATCGGCGGTCCCTGAAGTGGTGAAAAAAGGGTCTGAATATTCGACGTTGCGGGATGAGGCAAAACAGCGGGCGTTGTTCGTAAACAACGGGTGATGTTTGTGTCCTGGCAGCACGGGATCTTTTCTTGTGCGTGAAGTTTCGCGGATTTCGTGTCTTTTTCGGCGTGGACTCCTACCTTAATTGTGATTAGGGTTGTGTATAGGTCTAGGCCTATATATAAAGGGTTTCCAACAACGTATTTTAATCATCGTGATTACTAAAATTGATAGAATAATCGAGAGCGTGAGTATACTAAGATACGCGTGTGCGTTTGTAAACTCCCCGAAGTCGATTATTGAGTATTCTAGTGTGATCTGCAGCGGCGAAAGTGGATGTAACCCTCGTTAACGGGTGAACCACTATAAATCCTTGTGTCTTTACTGCTTTCATTTTTATTTCTCGTTCGTGTTTATCGTCTCTTGCAGCGACGGAAATAGGCACAAATCCCAACAGGAATAACTTGTATACTCCATTTGTACATGTGAGTTGAGCTTAATAAGATTTGTAACCTTAAGGTTGTTTGCATACTTTTGAGAATACATTTTGTAAAGTTTTATAACTCCGTGTCGTTTGAAGTTTTAACTCACCCTCGCTGATGTTCGCGTTTTTGTGTCGTTTTTCCCTATCCATTTGTGTATGAGTTGTGTCATTTGAGTTGTTTTATTGGTATATTCTTCATGGCTTTGGTGTGTTTGATGCGTTTGTCGAGTGTGCAGGTATTCGAGCATGTATGTGGCGAGAGAGTCGAAGAAACGAGCCAAAACGAGGACGAGTCGCTGCTCTCTACACCAAGCGCTCGCTCTGCTTCCTAGCGACCGCTAGCAGCTGCCACCAGGCGCTCGCGCACCGGTCAAGCGCGCGCCTTGCTGGAAATCGATATCCCGGGGTATCAAAAATTTGCGGAAACCGATAACCCCGACCGAAATCCCGTCGCCGGAAACCCGATCACGAACACCACGAAGAACCGGGCTCGACAAGAGTATCGCCGCGGGATGAACCCGCGGCTAAACCCTAGCCGAACCCCATCCGCGGGGTTCGCGATCGCATGCACGCGATCGTCGGGCTGCTCCGGCAGCCCTGGGCGGTGAGTCCGGCGACTCACCGCCGTCGTCGGAGGTGGGGAGAACCACCAGCCGCGGCGGTTCCCCCGGGCGATCGAGCTAGGGCTCGATCGCCCCCAGCCGCGGCGTCCAGCCGCGGCTTCTCCTCGTGCGCCACCGCCGGCCAGGGAGGACCGGGGAGGTCGTCTGCCGTGGCGCCATCCCACGACGACTCCCCGGCGATCGACTTCACGTCGATCGCTTGCCCCGGCGTCCAGCCGGGGCTTCCCTTTGGCGGCGGTACCGGCGGTCCGAACCCTAGGGTTCGACCGCCACCTTCGATCCTCGCCGGGGATCTCGAATCCCCGTCCCCGAAGATCATCGTTTACCCGGATCGTGTGTTCATGCATGTATCACAATTAAATCACATAAATTCACACGAAGGAGTTTATGATTGTACCTTTGATTCGTTGTGCGGAGAAACGAAATCAAGTTGAAGACCTTTTGGATCTTCCCACGTATTCCTTGCACTTCGTTCGAACGTCGGGTGGGCGACGATCTATCGAACTCCTATGGATCTCCTTCAACTTTCTAGAATATCAAGTATGATAATCTTGTCTTATGATTTATGAAGGCCATGTAGTGCTTTTATAGGCTACGTAGGGGATCTAAAGGAGGTGGAATATTGGGCTTCCAATATTGAAGATTAAATTGAGCCCACTGCCCAAGTCCATTAATCCTTATCAATATTAATTAATTTATTTTCCACTATATAAATTAATTGCACTCCCAATATTAAACCATATTATATCAAATAATATTTCTCCGGTAGTATTATTTATTCCGTGTATTTAAGATTTAAATATCCATGAATAAAATTAATTTATTGCTAATTAATTTATTCATCTCTTTAATCCGAGACTAGTACCATTCAACCTTAATTATTGTGCGGAACGAATCCACTCATGAGGTTTACACAATAATTCCTTATGAACTCATCTCGGGGATATTATCAACCCTTACGGGATACACTGTCCGGTCAATTATTCACGGCATGTCATATATGAAATATAGTGACCCAACTTAACCGGAAATTAACCCAATAATTAAATCGGTTAATTCCTTTGGTAAATCAAAGTTACTTATATTAAATATACACACCCGCAATAATATCGGGGATTAAGAATAAGATACACTGAGACTCGAATCGATTATCGCCGGCAATCCTAATCGATGAATCTCAACGATCCGCTCAATACACCAAGTGTACAAGTGTGATAAAATAATTAAGATAAATTATTTTCTCTCTCACACAACGACTATACCGATGGATTGGTCCGTGTCCATCTAGGTCGTGAGCAACTGTTTGATTAAATACGAGTAACCGATAGTATGATCTTCTGTGCGCCCATGCTTGCACCATACTAACTACAACGTATAAAATCCAGGACTATAATTTGCATATATTTAATTAATAATAATTAAACGCAAAACAATTGTTCGTTAATTTAATAGATTAAATGCTATGATCGGGAGTTTACAGTTACTTAAATCTAGACATTAAGTACACAACTCCAACAATCTCCCACTTGTACTAAGGTCTAGTCATTTCCTCCAAACTCCCGGTTCCCATACTCATCACGTGCTTAAAGTGTACTTCCGAGAAGTACTATGTGAATGAGCACTCTAGGTTGCCGCTCTGAAGTTATCTTGGTGACTACTACATCGTCTCCCTTGACGATGACTCGTATCAGGTGGTACTTGCACTATGTGCTATCATCACTTTTAGACTTATGACTTCTTCAAGTTTATCATGCACCGCTATAAAATAGCCTTTGATAAACTAAGAGTCATTTCCAAGTCTTAGAGGTTATCCCGGAACCTAACCAAAACTTCCGCTGCCTCTGAGGCTGCTGTTCGGTTATGAGAGAGCCTGAGAAGCATCCTGCTTGTCACTCTTACATATTAAAGGTTCCACCTTTTCCAAAAGTGAACACATAGCCTGATATCGACTTACACTGGTCCTTCTCTGATTTGAAATCTGAGAAATATGTAATCTAAGAAAATTTCGTCTTGCTTAGTAATCCAGTACATCCAAGTACTCTTACAGCATTCGAATATCTCTTATCCAGATTACTTTGATATCCTCCCACTACGCTAACCGCATAGTTGATATCAGGTTCTTATTTTCTAACATTGCATTTAAGCTTTCCACACGAAGTGTAGGAAACTGCTTAGTATCATCTATCTCCTTAATGTGTTCAAGACACATAACCTTAGATATATATATATATTCTGTCTCTGAAGGGCAACGACCTTTCTCAGAATTATGCATGTTAAAACAAACCATAATCGTATAAGATATCCAGGAGAAGTACAATGTTCTTATCTAGATCATAAGATCTCAAGAACATGCTCTAACTTCTACTTAATCTTATATCCCGATTCATTTAGACAACCATTATTTTATGCCTGATAACATTTTTACATTGTTGCCAATGATAAAATGTCATCTTCATAAAATTCCGAGAAACACCACCTTGTTTCCATTACGTCTCCAATACACCTATCGTCTCTGCCTTTTGATGAATCCATCGAATGGATTATCTCATCAATTCGCAAGTTCCACGATTCACAGCTTTGTAACCATCCATAAATGGATTTACTAAGCTCGTACTCTAAATGATCTAGCCTCTTAACAATAATCTATTGTTTTCCAAGCAGGCTCATTTAGATCTAGTACTGCCTTTATGCAGAGCTAGGGATTGATTTCATGTTTACTAGATCCAGAGTCCGAACTCCTCTAGTCTTATGAATATCTCCGGTTGTTCAACAACCTCCCACTGCAATGGCGTCCCGGTGTATAACAGTAATAACAATAGGTGCAGTGTGTGGTGTACTTCTACTCGGCTTGGCTGGTTCCCAGTCTTTTGTCCTTTTTCTCATTCCAAGGTATTAATTCAGTTCAGGCTTTGTGGTTCATCTAATAGTCTTCTTCTATGAACCGAACGAAAGACGTCCCTCTGGTTCACAGTACTATAGAATACACAATACTTCGTTCATCTAGGATATCCTACAACCATTATTGTATCCAGGAATATCCATAGAACATAGGTAGTTCCGAACAACTTGTTCTCTTTTACTTTTAGATTTCCATTTCTTATTTTCAACGCACCATCTCTACACGTAAGTGTATGGCGCGGCCCTTTGGGATTGAATCCCAATCTTTGATTATGCTATGTGTTATTTAGATAGGCGATGGCCTCCGCGACCGAGTCGCAGGCTTCTAATGGATATACTTTAATGGTTCCCCATAATAGCTTTGCGTCCATTGACTAGTCAAAACACTTTGCTTTTATGGCACATTTAAGTACTCTAATCCATCATTGAGTATTCTTGAAAGAACTACTCGTGCCTTTCTAATTCACACATGTGTCTGCATATCTAATCATTTCCAATACTAGGTCCGAATTCTATTCTTTATGAAGAAAGGTTTGCTTAGATGTATTATCCTCCAAATTCAATTCTCAGGTCGGAAGGTCCATTCCTTCAACTATAATTGATCAAATCAATTTCGACCTTTTGAATCTTATTTGAAAATACTACTAAGTACAAGAATTCACAAGTATAATGATTTAATAAAGAAACATATCTAATCAAGTAAAACAAGTTATAGAACGGTTTGTTGCATCGTGGTAGACTTTAGGATCTATCATTCATATATTGCTATCCAATGTACCAGAATAGATAATGCCATCATTTCTTATCAAAATCATCCAATGATTAAAGAAATAAAATATCCATTCATAAAATAGAAATCCAGAACAAAATGTTCTTTCTAAAATAAAGGGTACATAATGCAATAATCTTGAAATGAAATCCTATTTAACTACTAAAGCAGATAAATGTCTTCCACCGCAACAGCTGCCTCCTCTACAGCTTTTGCCCGTGTAGACTCGAACTCTCCTTCTCTAAGTCGCCGGGTTTTCTGGAACCCCTGCATTCAAAATGCACATACCGTCAGTGGTTCCATATCTACACACCAGATTTCTGGTAGATAATACCGCTGACTATGTTTTTACGACTAAAGAAAAATTCGTACCTCTGAGAGGACATTCAGACTTCCAGTGTCCAGACTTGTTGCATCGGAAGCACTTGCCCCTTGGCTTTGCAGCCCCCACTCGTGGCACAGACTTCTTGACACCACTGGGTTTCCCGGCTTGCTTCCTTCTTTTGCCCCTACCTCCACCAGGCTTAAAGCCTTTGGACTTGGTAGCTACAAGCGCTTGAGACTTGCCCTTCTTGTAGATCCCCTCTGCCACCTTCAGTTCAGTCAGGAGTTGCGCAAGAGTATAAGATAGTTTACCCATATTATAGCTCATACGAAACTGCTCAAAACTAGGGGTCAGAGACTGGAGTATGATGTCGACTTGCGTCTCCCCATCAATAGAAGCTCCTAGGATCTCAAGCTCATTCAACAGACTCATCATCTTAAGAACGTGCTCCCCTACGGGCGTTCCTTCAGACTAAGTAGTTGTCATGAGGACTCTCATGGCTTCTTGTCTTGCCGCACGATCTTGCTCCCCAAACATCTCCTTGAGGTTAAACATCATATCATAGGCAGTGTCCACTGACTCATGTTGGGTTTGGAGTACATTTGACATGGAAGCCAAAATATAACACCTAGCCATTTCATCAGCCTTTTTCCACTTCCGATATTCCAGTTTTTCCTCATCAGTTGAGGCAGCCGTGGGCTCAGCAGGGCATACTTCATGGAGTACAAACTTGTACTCCTCCGAAGTCAGGACAATGTCTAAATTTCTCTTCCAATCAATATAGTTGGGGTCAGTGAGCTTATGCTCCTTGAGTATCATAGAAAGTGGGTTCATAGCTATTCTCTAAACCTATAAGCACATTTAAACAAGCAATTAATTTAATATCCGATATTATCTCCCTCAAATAATATCATTAAATTACTAATCACATCTAAAATCCCATCAGATAAGGCAAGCCACGATAGTGTGGACGTTTACCCATCCAAATGATTTAGCAATTAGATTTGCTTTGGTCGTACATCACTATAGCGTTACTTCGATGGGAAGAATACTATAGAGCGTACCTAAGTGTAAACCATTACTCAGTATCTAAGAAGATTGTTTGGGACTCGCATATCACCGCAAGCCACGATAGTGTGGACGTTTACGTTAACACACGATCCTTCACTTTCTTCTATAACTGTCTACATCAATTGTTCCAAAATCCCATTCAATGCAGCAAGCCACGATAGTGTGGACGTTTACTACACCAAAAGATTTTTTACAATTGACATCCAATTACTTGAAGCATTCGATTTCGTAAATCAAGACGCGGGGAATCATAAGTGAAACTCGAAGTTTCTAACCAGTGATTCACCATGCGAACAACCCTATCTCTCATTAGATGAGGGAGCCGAGCAGACAATCGATCCACCTTCAAAAGGATGGTACGAATGTCTCTAATTTGTGTCATCCACATGACCAAGTGGCTCTGGCTCCATTCCACTCCCCGGGGTGAGAATGAGTCGACTTGAAGTCAGTTTCAGAAACACAAATTAGGCATTGTTTGATAAACTTAATCAATGTCTCTTGTAAAAGGAATTACAAGAATTCTCCTCTAATGACACATCTATATGAACTTCAAAAGTCCATAAGAGTCACCAAGAGAACAGTAATGGAGACCATGGGAATGTTTCTATCCCCTCTCCCACTTAGCTTTTTATAATAAAGGGATACGCTATCTAATGCATAATTAAACACATAAGCATGCATACAAGTAATAAAGCACATAGCACATAGTCAAAATAATGCTAGAAAAAATTATTTTCAGACTATCATGGCTTTATTCCATCTCCGTATGCTTCTTCTAGTCTTCAGTCTTCGTTCTTGAATGCTCCATGTGACGAGAATATTAATCCAAATATTTAAATCTATTTATTTTTAATAAATCCAAAAGATACTCAATTCGAAAATTAAGTCAATCGAATAAATCAAAAATTAAATTAAATATCATTAATACTTTTATTTATTTATTTTCCTATCTAATTCTATTAAATCTCTAGAATAATCTATCCAAGTAAAACTTGAAATATTCTAGAAGACTTCTATAATAGAATAAGGAAATAAAATAAATTAGGACTCTTCTACTTTCCAAGATTAATTAATTTCCATTGCTATGAAAATTCCCATAAAATAGGAATAATCAATTAGGAAATAAATCAATCCTAAATTAATTATTATTCCTTTCCAATTCTATTAAATCTCTAGGATCCTATTCCAAGTAGAACTCGGAATACTCTAGAAGACTTCCATAATAGAATAAGGAATAAAATTAATTCCAATTAATTCTTTTCCTAATCCATGAGAATTCCCAAAAATAGGAAAAACTCAAATAGGAAAACCGAATCAATTAGGAAAGTGAATCTATGGTAGGAGAAACACGAGATCACGAGGATCCCGCGCCCCCCACCTCGATCGCCGGCCGGGAGGAGTGCCGCCGCCACCTCAGCCCACGCGCCACCACCACCGGTGGCCGGCGTGGCCGAGGGTTCCCGCGGACAGCCCACGCCCCCCCCCCCCTTTCGATCGTTCCTCATGGGATCGATCTCATGATCGATCCCGAGCCCTCTTCGTCTTCTTCGTCACACGCGTTCTCCGGCGGTCATCTCGGCATCGATCCAACGTAAATAAATTACAAGAAATAAATTTACAATTCCGGTATCGATTCTATACATGAAATCGACCCTATACATTTTCCGGAAAACATAGAACAATAATAATAAATCTAAATTCGGTCAACCCCCGAATTTTTACTATTACAAGCATTCATCCACACAAAACGAATCTCGACATGTCCGAGAGTTTAATAAACGAACAATCATGGTAAATTAAATAGCAATTAATTAAACGAATAATTAACAATCAATTAAACCATGATAGTCGGAATCCCTGCAAGGTAGAACACAATTGAATACATACATGAACACGAAACCAAACGCTCTGATACCAATTGCTGGAAATCGATATCCTGGGTTATCAAAAATTTGCGGAAACCGATAACCCCGACCGAAATCCCGTCGCCGGAAACCCGATCACGAACACCACGAAGAACCGGGCTCGACAAGAGTATCGCCGCGGGATGAACCCGCGGCTAAACCCTAGCCGAACCCCATCCGCGGGGTTCGCGATCGCATGCACGCGATCGCCGGGCTGCTCCGGCAGCCCTGGGCGGTGAGTCCGGCGACTCACCGCCGTCGTCGGAGGTGGGGAGAACCACCAGCCGCGGCGCCAGCCCGCGGCGGTTCCCCCCGGCGATCGAGCTAGGGCTCGATCGCCCCCAGCCGCGGCGTCCAGCCGCGGCTTCTCCTCGTGCGCCACCGCCGGCCAGGGAGGACCGGGGAGGTCGTCTGCCGTGGCGCCATCCCACGGCGACTCCCCGGCGATCGACTTCACGTCGATCGCTTGCCCCGGCGTCCAGCCGGGGCTTCCCTTTGGCGGCGGTACCGGCGGTCCGAACCCTAGGGTTCGACCGCCACCTTCGATCCTCGCCGGGGATCTCGAATCCCCGTCCCCGAAGATCATCGTTTACCCGGATCGTGTGTTCATGCATGTATCACAATTAAATCACATAAATTCACACGTAGGAGTTTATGATTGTACCTTTGATTCGTTGTGCGGAGAAACGAAATCAAGTTGAAGACCTTTTGGATCTTCCCACGTATTCCTTGCACTTCGTTCGAACGTCGGGTGGGCGACGATCTATCGAACTCCTATGGATCTCCTTCAACTTTCTAGAATATCAAGTATGATAATCTTGTCTTATGATTTATGAAGGCCATGTAGTGCTTTTATAGGCTACGTAGGGGATCTAAAGGAGGTGGAATATTGGGCTTTCAATATTGAAGATTAAATTGAGCCCACTGCCCAAGTCCATTAATCCTTATCAATATTAATTAATTTATTTTCCACTATATAAATTAATTGCACTCCCAATATTAAACCATATTATATCAAATAATATTTCTCCGGTAGTATTATTTATTCCGTGTATTTAAGACTTAAATATCCATGAATAAAATTAATTTATTGCTAATTAATTTATTCATCTCTTTAATCCGAGACTAGTACCATTCAACCTTAATTATTGTGCGGAACGAATCCACTCATGAGGTTTACACAATAATTCCTTATGAACTCATCTCGGGGATATTATCAACCCTTACGGGATACACTGTCCGGTCAATTATTCACGGCATGTCATATATGAAATATAGTGACCCAACTTAACCGGAAATTAACCCAATAATTAAATCGGTTAATTCCTTTGGTAAATCAAAGTTACTTATATTAAATATACAAACCCGCAATAATATCGGGGATTAAGAATAAAATACACTGAGACTCGAATCGATTATCGCCGGCAATCCTAATCGATGAATCTCAACGATCCGCTCAATACACCAAGTGTACAAGTGTGATAAAATAATTAAGATAAATTATTTTCTCTCTCACACAACGACTATACCGATGGATTGGTCCGTGTCCATCTAGGTCGTGAGCAACTGTTTGATTAAATACGAGTAACCGATAGTATGATCTTCTGTGCGCCCATGCTTGCACCATACTAACTACAACGTATAAAATCCAGGACTATAATTTGCATATATTTAATTAATAATAATTAAACGCAAAACAATTGTTCGTTAATTTAATAGATTAAATGCTATGATCGGGAGTTTACAATTACTTAAATCTAGACATTAAGTACACAACTCCAACACGCCTGCCCCGGAATTCAGAGGCTCAGAATTTTGCTCTAAGCGACCGCTTCCTTGGAAAGCGGTCGCTTCCTCACTGTCGCGGGCGATCGCCGCCTTGCCAGGCGGTCGCCTGCCCCTTCCTTCAGAGACCAGTTTTTTTGCACCTAGCGAGCGCCCCCTCACCTGTCGGTCGCCTGCCACCTGACGCGAGCGATCGCCTCCCCTCCTCAGGCGGTCGCTTGCCCCCTTTTTCTGGAGTTGACCCGTGTTTTGACCTCCTATTTTCGAGACTACTTAATGGGTTTTTAACCTAGGTTTTTACGACACTTTTTCAGACTTTTATTTTCGGTACTTGGAGAATTCTTGGAACTCGTTCGCTTAGGCTTTGGATTTACGCTTTTCATCTTGGAATTTTTCTTGTAATTGAACTCGGCAAAAGTCGGAGAATCCGCCGACGGGTGCCTTTGATTGTTCTTGGAGATTAATATTAGTAAGTTTTATTTGATTTTGATTTGTTCGTTCTTCAATTTCGTGTTTGATTAATTGCTTCAATATTATTTTACTTTCGCAAATTGTTTTCATGAATTTTTATTTTCAAAAATTTAATTCTTTTTCAAACAAAAACATGAGTAGCTAAATCCCTTTTCTAGGGCTAGGGATGATCGATTCTCCCTACTAAGGTTGAATATGAATTTCCAGATTGAGTAGATGCCTACCGGCGACGGACGTATCAACGATGGATTCGAATTCACACTGAAGTATATAATCGGGATTCCCGAAACCCTAGTTTATTTTCCATTTTATTCAGAAACAACTTTACTCGCTTTCTTATTCGCTTTCTCGTCTTTTCAATACTTAGTTAATTTTTAGAATTAAAAAAAACCAAAACAAATTGAGCATTATGCTATTTCACTTTCTTCTTCTTGTAGCAAACAATTAAACATTTTTACGCCGATAGTAGTGTTCCTCGAGAGATCGACTCGGGCGAGTTGCTTTAACAATAAGTTCGATATTTATTTGGTTTTCAAAATACAAAAACGACTTAATCAAATTGGCGCCGTTGGCGCGGAACACTTTAGGCACTAGTATTAGTGTTTAGGTGTTTGCAACAATTTCCTTTTATTTTTCTTTTACTTATTTTAATTGTTCAGGTGCGTTTGATTATTTTCTTGGTTTTGTTGGTGCATGTTAGGTACATGAAGTCGAGCTACCGAACTTGCACCCGTGATCGAGAATATCAACCGACGCAAGAGCGTCAGTCGGTGTACGAATCTAGACGGCGACGCTTCGTCTGACTCTACCACTACCGACTCCGAACCCGAGACCGAAATCTCAACAATGGATGGTGTTATTCCCAACAACGGATATAACAGAAACAACGGAAAGAATGGAAACAACGGAAACAACAACCGCGCCCCGCCACCCCTCTTTGGAGATCTGACGCATCCGCAAATCGACAGAGCTAGCTCGTGCATCGTACTAAGTGATGCCGCCCGGAGATATGACCTCAATGCTCACCATCTTGCTCAGCTTCCTCAGTTCTCCGGAACCGGTAACGAGGATGCCCTCAACTTAATCAGGGAATTCTATACAACCTTGCATACCTTCCCCCTCGGAGCACTGGATGACGATCAACTCCGGTTGAAGTGTGTTCCGTATGCCTTGAGAGATAGGGCGAAGAACTGGCTGCTATCCTTGGAGCCGGACTCGATCACTACCTGGAAGGACATGTACCGGGAGTTCATTACTCGGTTCTATCCTCAGCAGAAGACCTTCGACTTGAGAGGTCAGATATGTGCCTTCGAGCAAGAACCGGGGGACTTCTTCCATGAGGCTTGGGAGCGATTTAGGAGCCTACTGAGGCAATGTCCACATCACTGTAGGAATCGGTATACCGATCCGATCGATATACCGTGTGTGCGGAAGCGTGTAAAGCGATAGATCTACTATGCCATGATCTTAGTGCACACTTAATGTGTATAAGAACACATATAAACATATATATATATATATATACACATCCAATATATATATATATATATATATATATATATATATATATATATATATATATATATATATATATAAGGTTCAACGATTACTTACATTTGGTGATCGTTAAAATTGGTTAAGGTGGTGTTGAGTCGATTGAACCACCTTAATGGATCAGCCACGAATTGTACACCTTTGGAATGAACCCGTCACGCCTTTGGATCGCCCGGATGTTGAAGCCGCACAAATGGCCCGGCCTCTACGTGTTGCACACGAACCCGGATGACGAACACTTTGCTTGATCGAGTCGGTTCTCCAAGAACACTTTCTCCTCTCTCTTTGGTGTGAATTTCGTGGATAAAGGTAATGTATGATGAAAATCTGATTTTCATCCATATTATATCCTCATTATTCACAACATTACTCCCCTTTGTAACCTACAACATAATGGGCATCATAATGCACCATTAACATGCAAAAGGGGTTACAAAGGAGGTGAAAGGTCATGCCACATACACATGCCACTATGCATTATATGTGGTCCCACTTGCTTGTGCGGCATGCCATGTCACACTATGTGACATGCATCCATGCAAGCCATGCATCCCATGCATGTGTATTAAATCCACGTAAATATTGATTCTAAATCAATATATATTTATCAAGCAATGTATATCAATATCGAGCTTGTTGGAGTTGTGTACTTAATGTCTAGATTTAAGTAACGGTAAACTCCCGATCATAGCATTTAATCTATTAAATTAATAAACAATTGTTTGCGTTTAATTATTATTAATTAAATATATGCAAACTATAGTCCTGGATTTTATACGTTGTAGTTAGTATGGTGCAAGCATGGGCGCACAGAAGATCATACTATCGGTTACTCGTATTTAATCAAACAGTTGCTCACGACCTAGATGGACACGGACCAATCCACCGGTA
This sequence comes from Euphrasia confusa, assembly GCA_954870475.1. Lineage (NCBI taxonomy): Eukaryota > Viridiplantae > Streptophyta > Magnoliopsida > Lamiales > Orobanchaceae > Euphrasia > Euphrasia confusa. The sequence continues at coordinate 14,758,049 of OX940953.1, forward strand.
TAGTCGTTGTGTGAGAGAGAAAATAATTTATCTTAATTATTTTATCACACTTGTACACTTGGTGTATTGAGCGGATCGTTGAGATTCATCGATTAGGATTGCCGGCGATAATCGATTAGAGTCTCAGTGTATTTTATTCTTAATCCCCGATATTATTGCAGGTGTGTATATTTAATATAAGTAACCTTGATTTACCAAAGGAATTAACCGATTTTATTATTGGGTTAATTTCCGGTTAAGTTGGGTCACTATATTTTATATATGACATGCCGTGAATAATTGACCGGACAGTGTATCCCGTAAGGGTTGATAATATCCCCGAGATGAGTTCATAAGGAATTATTGTGTAAACCTCATGAGTGGATTCGTTCCGCACAATAATTAAGGTTGAATGGTACTAGTCTCGGATTAAAGAGATGAATAAATTAATTAGCAATAAATTAATTTTATTTATGGATATTTAAATCTTAAATACACGGAATAAATAAATACTACCGGAGAAATATTATTTGATATAATATGGTTTAATATTGGGAGTGCAATTAATTTATATAGAGGAAAATAAATTAAATAATATTGATAAGGATTAATGGACTTGGGCAGTGGGCTCAATTTCATCTTCAATATTGGAAGCCCAATATTCCACCTCCTTTAGATCCCCTACTTAGCCTATAAAAGCACTACATGGCCTTCATAAATAATGAGACAAGATTATCATACTTGATATTCTAGAGAGTTGAAGGAGATCCATAGGAGTTCGATAGATCGTCGCCCACCCGACGTTCGAACGAAGTGCAAGGAATACGTGGGAAGATCCAAGGGTCTTCAACTTGATTTCGTTTCTCCGCACAACGAATCAAAAGGTACAATCATAAACTCCTTCGTGTGAATTTATGTGATTTAAATTGTAATACATGCATGAACACACGATCCGGAAAAACGACGAACTTCGGGGACGGGGATTCGAGATCCCCGGCGAACGTTCGAAGGACCCTCGGCTGGGAGCCGAGGGGTGCGATCGAGCCCTAGGGGTGTCGATCGCGGGGCCCACACGAGGACGCCCCGGCTGGAGCCGGGGCATGCGATCGACCGCGTGGTCGATCGCCGGGCGAGCCGCGGCTGGGCCGCGGCTGGTGCGCTGGGCGCACCGCCCTCCTCGGCGGTGGCGGTGAGTCGCCGGACTCACCGCCGGGGGCTGTTCGGAACAGCCCCATGGGGATGCGCGTGCATCCCCAGCCCATGCGATCAATCGATCGCGAGCCCCGACGGGGGCTCGGCTAGGGTTTAGCCGCGGGTTTATCCCGCGGCGATGCTCGGGTCGAGCCCGGCTCCGTTTGTGTGGTTCGCGTTCGTGGATCCGACTCGCGGGAGAAAATCGGCTGGGGGCGGGCTGCGTGTCTTCGGGCGCGTAGTCTCCAAAGGTCGGACTCTTGCGGATGAGTCGGTACTCATGATCGGTTTCCGGCGATGGGATTTCGTTCGGGGTTATCGGTTCCGCATTTTTGATACTCCGGGACATCGATTTCCAGCAATTGGTATCAGAGCGTTTGGTTTCGTGTTCATGTATGTATTCAATTGTGTTCTACCTTGCAGGGATTTCGACTATCATGGTTTAATTAATTATTAATTATTCGTTTAATTAATTGCTATTTAATTTACCATGATTGTTCGTTTATTAAACTCTCGGACATGTCGAGATTCGTTTTGTGTGGATGAATGCTTGTAATAGTAAAAATTCGGGGGTTGACCGAATTTAGATTTATTATTATTGTTCTATTTTTTCCGGAAAATGTATAGGGTCGATTTCATGTATAGAATCGATACCGGAATTGTAAATTTATTTTGTAATTTATTTACGTTGGATCGATGCCGAGATGACCGCCGGAAGAACGCGTGTGACGAAGAAGACGAAGAGGACGAAGGACGGGGATCGATCAAACCCCTTGATCGACCCCAATCGATCGCCCAAAGGGTGGGGGCGTCGCGCCCCTTCGGCCGTGGGTCGTCGCCGGCGACGGTGGCGGCTGGCCGGCTGAGGCGGCGGCGGCGGGTGCTCCCTCCCGGCGGTCGGCCGATGATGGTGGGGTGGTGCGGGAACTCCCATCCCGTGCTACTCCTACCTAGATTCGCTTTCCTAATTGATTCGTTTTTCCTATTTGAGTTTTTCCTATTTTTGGGAATTCTCATGGATTAGGAAAAGAATTAATTAATATTAATTTTATTCCTTATTCTATTATGGAAGTCTTCTAGAGTATTCCGAGTTCTACTTGGAATAGGATCCTAGAGATTTAATAGAATTAGAAAGGAATAATAATTAATTTAGGATTAATTTATTTCCTAATTGATTATTTCTATTTTATGGGAATTTTCTTAGTAATGGAAATTAATTAATCTTGGAAAGTAGAAGAGTCCTAATTTATTTTATTTCCTTATTCTATTCTTCTAGAATATTCCAAGTTTGACTTGGATAGATTATTCTAGAGATTTAATAGAATTAGATAGGAAAAATAAATAAATAAAAATATTAATAATATTTAATTTTATTTTTGATTTATTCGATTGACTTAATTTTCGAATTGAGTATCTTTTGGATTTATTAAAAATAAATAGATTTAAATATTGGGATTAATATTCTCGTCACATGGAGCATTCAAGAACGAAGACTGAAGACTAGAAGAAGCATACGGAGATGGAATAAAGCCATGATAGTCGGAAAATAATTTTTCTAGCATTATTTTGACTATGTGCTATGTGCTTTATTACTTGTATGCATGCTTATGTGTTTAATTATGCATTAGATAGCGTATCCCTTTGTTATAAAAAGCTAAGTGGGAGAGGGGATGGAAACATTCCCATGGTCTCCATTACTGTTCTCTTGGTGACTCTTATGGACTTTTGAAGTTCGTATAGATGTGTCATTGTAGGAGAATTCTTGTAATTCCTTTTACAAGAAACATTGATTAAGTTTATCAAACAATGCCTAATTTGTCTTTCTGAAACTGACTTCAAGTCGACTCATTCTCACCCCGGGGAGTGGAATGGAGCCAGAGCCACTTGGTCATGTGGATGACACAAATTAGAGACATTCGTACCATTTTTTTAAGGTGGATCGATTGTCTGCTCGGCTCCCTCATCTGATGAGAGATAGGGTTGTTCGCATGGTGAATCACTGGTTAGAAACTTCGAGTTTCACTTATGATTCCCCGCGTCTTGATTTACGAGATCGAATGCTTCAAGTAATTGGATGTCAATTGTATAAATCTTTTGGTGTAGTAAACGTCCACACTATCGTGGCTTGCTGCATTGAATGGGATTTTAGAACAATTGATGTAGACAGTTATAGAAGAAAGTGAAGGATCGTGTGTTAACGTAAACGTCCACACTATCGTGGCTTGCGGTAATATGCGAGTCCCAAAAATCTTCTTAGATACTGAGTAATGGTTTACACTTAGGTACGCTCTATAGTATTCTTCCCATCGAAGTAACGCTATAGTGATGTACGACCAAAGTAAATCTAATTGCTAAATCATTTGGATGGGTAAACGTCCACACTATCGTGGCTTGCCTTATCTGATGGGATTTTAGATGTAATTAGTGATTTAATGATATTATTAAAGGGAGATAATATCGGATATTAAATTAATTGTTTGTTTAAATGTGCTTATAGGTTTAGAGAATAGCTATGAACCCACTTTCTATGATACTCAAGGAGCATAAGCTCACTGGCCCCAATTACATTGATTGGAAGAGAAATTTAGACATTGTCCTGACTTCGGAGGAGTACAAGTTTGTACTCCATGAAGTGTGCCCTGCTGAGCCCACGGCTGCCTCAACTGATGAGGAAAAACTGGAATATCGGAAGTGGAAAAAGGCTGATGAAATGGCTAGGTGTTATATTTTGGCTTCCATGTCAAATGTACTCCAAACCCAACATGAGTCAATGGACACTGCCTATGATATGATGTTTAACCTCAAGGAGATGTTTGGGGAGCAAGATCGTGCGGCAAGGCAAGAAGCCATGAGAGTCCTCATGTCGACTACTCAATCTGAAGGAACGCCCGTTGAGGAGCACGTTCTTAAGATGATGAGTTTGTTGAATGAACTTGAGGTCCTAGGAGCTTCTATTGATGGTGAGACTCAAGTCGACATCATACTCCAGTCTCTGACCCCTAAGTTTGAGCAGTTTCGTATGAGCTATAATATGGGTAAACTATCTTATACTCTTGCGCAACTCCTGACTGAACTGAAGGCGGCAGAGGGGATCTACAAGAAGGGCAAGTCTCAAGCGCTTGTAGCTACCAAGTCCAAAGGCTTTAAGCCTGGTGGAGGTAGGGGCAAGAAAAGGAAGCAAGCCGGGAAACCCAGTGGTGTCAAGAGGACTGTACCACGAGTGGGGGCTGCAAAGCCAAGGGGCAAGTGCTTCCGATGCAACAAGTCTGGACACTGGAAGTCTGAATGCCCTCTCAGAGGTACGAATTTTTCTTTAGTCGTAAAAACATAGTCAGCGGTATTATCTACCAGAAATCTGGTGTGTAGATATGGAACCACTGACGGTATGTGCATTTTGAATGCAAGGGTTCCAGAAAACCCGGCGACTTAGAGAAGGAGAGTTCGAGTCTACACGGGCAAAAGCTGTAGAGGAGGCAGCTGTTGCGGTGGAAGACATTTATCTGCTTTAGTAGTTAAATAGGATTTCATTTCAAGTTTATTGCTTTATGTACCCTTTATTTTTAGAAAGAACATTTTGTTCTGGATTTCTATTATTTATGAATGGATATTTTATTTCTTTAATCATTGGATGATTTTGATAAGAAATGATGGCATTATCTATTCTGGTACATTAAGATAGCAATATATGAATGATAGATCCTAAGTCTACCACGATGCAACGAACCGTTCTATAACTTGTTTTACTTGATTAGATATATTTCTTTGGTAAATCATTATACTTGTGAATTCTTGTACTTAGTAGTATTTTCAAATAAGATTCAAAAGGTCGAAATTGATTTAATCAATTATAGTTGAAGGAATGGACCTTCCGACCTGAGAATTAAATTTGGAGGATAATACATCTAAGAAAACCTTTCATAAAGGATAGAATTCGGACTAGTATTAGAAATGATTAGATATGCAGACATATGTGTAAATTAGAAAGGCATGAGTAGTTCTTTCAAGAATACTCAATGATGGATTAGAGTACTTAAATGTGCCATAAAAGCAAAGTGTTTTGACTAGTCAATGGACACAAAGCTATTATGGGGAACCATTAAAGTATATCCATTAGAAGCCTGCGACTCGGTCGCGGAGGCCATCGCCTATCTAAATAACACATAGCATAATCAAAGATTGGGATTCAATCCCAAAGGGCCGCGCCATACACTTGCGTGTAGAGATGGTGCGTTGAAAAATAAGAAATGGAAATCTAAAAGTAAGAGAGAACAAGTTGTTCGGAACTGCCTATGTTCTATGGATATTTCTGGAGACAATAGCACATTCTGTGTAATTGTAGGATATCCTAGGAGAACAAAGTATTGTGTGTTCTATAGTACTATGAACCAGAAGAACTTTCGTTCGGTTCATAAAGGAAGACTATTAGATGAACCACAAAGCCTGAACTGAATTAATACCTTGGAATGAGAAAAAGGACAAAAGACTGGGAACCAGCCAAACCAAGTAGAAGTACACCACACACTGCACCTATTGTTATTACTATTATACACCGGGACGCCATTGCAGTGGGAGGTTGTTGAACAACCAGAGATGTTCATAAGACTAGAGGAGTTCGGACTCTGGATCTAGTAGACATGAAATCGATCCCTAACTCTGCATAAGGGCAGTACTAGATCTAAATGAGCCTGCTTGGAAAACAATAAGGATTATTGTTAAGAGGCTAGATCATTTAGAGTACGAGCTTAGTAAATCCATTTATGGATGGTTACAAAGCTATGAATCGTGGAACTTGCGAATTAATGGGATAATCCATTTAATGGATTCATTAAAAAGCAGAGACGACTGGTGTATTGGAAACGTAATTGAAACAAGGTGGTGTTTCTCAGAGATTTTATGTAGATAACATTTTATCATTGGCAACAATGTAAAGATATTATCAGGCATAAAATAATGGTTGTCTAAATGAATCGGGATATAAGATTAAGTAGAAGTTAGAGCATGTTCTTGAGATCTTGTGATCTAGGGATAAGAACATTGTACTTCTCCTGGATATCTTGTACGATTATGGTTTGTTTTAACATGCATAATTCTGAGAAAGGTCGTTGCCCTTCAGAGACAGAATATGTATATCTATCTAAGGTTATGTGTCTTGGACACATTAAGGAGATAGATGATACTAAGCAGTTTCCTACAACTTGTGTGGAAAGCTTAAATGCAATGTTAGAAAACAAGAACCTGATATCAACTATGCGGTTAGCGTAGTGGGAGGATATCAAAGTAATCTGGAAAGAAGATATTCGAATGCTGTAAGAGTACTTGGGTGTACTGGATTACTAAGCAATACGAAATCTTCTTAGATTACATTTTCTCAGATTTCAAATCAAAAAAGGACCAGTGTAAGTCGATATCAGGCTATGTGTTCATTTTTGAAAAAGGTGGAACCTTTAATATGTAAAGAGTGATAAGCAGGATGCTTCTCAGGCTCTTTTATAACCGAATAGCAGCCTCAGAGGCAGCGGAAGTTTTGGTTAGGTTCCGGGATAACCTCTAAGACTTGGAAATGACTCTTAATTTATCAAAGGCTATTTTATAGCGGTGCGTGATAAACTGGAAGAAGTCATAAGTCTAAAAGTGATGATAACACATAGTGCAAGTACCACCTGATACGAGTCATCGTCAGGGAGACGACGTAGTAGTCACCAAGATAACTTCAGAGCGGCAACCTAGAGTGCTCATTCACATAGTACTTCTCGGAAGTACACCTTAAGCACGTGATGAGTATGGGAACCGGGAGTTTGGAGGAAATGACTAGACCTTAGTACAAGTGGGAGATTGTTGGAGTTGTGTACTTAATGTCTAGATTTAAGTAACGGTAAACTCCCGATCATAGCATTTAATCTATTAAATTAATAAACAATTGTTTGCGTTTAATTATTATTAATTAAATATATGCAAACTATAGTCCTGGATTTTATACGTTGTAGTTAGTATGGTGCAAGCATGGGCGCACAGAAGATCATACTATCGGTTACTCGTATTTAATCAAACAGTTGCTCACGACCTAGATGGACACGGACCAATCCATCGGTATAGTCGTTGTGTGAGAGAGAAAATAATTTATCTTAATTATTTTATCACACTTGTACACTTGGTGTATTGAGCGGATCGTTGAGATTCATCGATTAGGATTGCCGGCGATAATCGATTAGAGTCTCAGTGTATTTTATTCTTAATCCCCGATATTATTGTGGGTGTGTATATTTAATATAAGTAACCTTGATTTACCAAAGGAATTAACCGATTTTATTATTGGGTTAATTTCCGGTTAAGTTGGGTCACTATATTTTATATATGACATGCCGTGAATAATTGACCGGACAGTGTATCCCGTAAGGGTTGATAATATCCCCGAGATGAGTTCATAAGGAATTATTGTGTAAACCTCATGAGTGGATTCGTTCCGCACAATAATTAAGGTTGAATGGTACTAGTCTCGGATTAAAGAGATGAATAAATTAATTAGCAATAAATTAATTTTATTCATGGATATTTAAATCTTAAATACACGGAATAAATAAATACTACCGGAGAAATATTATTTGATATAATATGGTTTAATATTGGGAGTGCAATTAATTTATATAGTGGAAAATAAATTAATTAATATTGATAAGGATTAATGGACTTGGGCAGTGGGCTCAATTTAATCTTCAATATTGGAAGCCCAATATTCCACCTCCTTTAGATCCCCTACGTAGCCTATAAAAGCACTACATGGCCTTCATAAATAATAAGACAAGATTATCATACTTGATATTCTAGAGAGTTGAAGGAGATCCATAGGAGTTCGATAGATCGTCGCCCACCCGACGTTCGAACGAAGTGCAAGGAATACGTGGGAAGATCCAAGGGTCTTCAACTTGATTTCGTTTCTCCGCACAACGAATCAAAAGGTACAATCATAAACTCCTTCGTGTGAATTTATGTGATTTAAATTGTAATACATGCATGAACACACGATCCGGAAAAACGACGAACTTCGGGGACGGGGATTCGAGATCCCCGGCGAACGTTCGAAGGACCCTCGGCTGGGAGCCGAGGGGTGCGATCGAGCCCTAAGGGCGTCGATCGCGGGGCCCACACGAGGACGCCCCGGCTGGAGCCGGGGCATGCGATCGACCGCGTGGTCGATCGCCGGGCGAGCCGCGGCTGGTGCGCTGGGCGCACCGCCCTCCTCGGCGGTGGCGGTGAGTCGCCGGACTCACCGCCGGGGGCTGTTCGGAACAGCCCCATGGGGATGCGCGTGCATCCCCAGCCCATGCGATCAATCGATCGCGAGCCCCGACGGGGGCTCGGCTAGGGTTTAGCCGCGGGTTTATCCCGCGGCGATGCTCGGGTCGAGCCCGGCTCCGTTTGTGTGGTTCGCGTTCGTGGATCCGACTCGCGGGAGAAAATCGGCTGGGGGCGGGCTGCGTGTCTTCGGGCGCGTAGTCTCCAAAGGTCGGACTCTTGCGGATGAGTCGGTACTCATGATCGGTTTCCGGCGATGGGATTTCGTTCGGGGTTATCGGTTCCGCATTTTTGATACCCCGGGACATCGATTTCCAGCAAATATTGATTCTAAATCAATATATATTTATCAAGCAATGTATATCAATATCGAGCTCGTGTGTGACCCTGTAGGTATGATTTAATTGATCAATATTATATTGTTCCCAACAATTAATATTATCAAATAATCATTTAACATCCATAGACGACCTTATGACTTTATCGATTGCACACGTAGGATCGAAGGACATATCCTTACAATCTCCCACTTGGCCTTCAGAGCCAGTGTGCTGCCAATTTCCTGTTGTCACTTAATGTCTAAATTTGAACTTGAGGCAAGACTCGAGTCATCCTCAATCGGTTCAAACCTTTCTTGGACTTTGAGACAGACTGTAAAACCAGATTTATCACTATGATACGAATCTGGACGTGGCCACGTATTTTCCACAGTCTCGACTCTCCAAGTGGCCGGTAAGACATGTATCCCATTATAAAATGGAGGACAATCCCATCTTGTCAATCCAAGCTCTCCCACTTGCTTCCTGATATATCCAATAACAAGTTTTATAACCTCCTTTTACGAAAGGCGTTTACTTGTATCAAAATACACCATTTCATAATGGAATCACTCTGGACTACTCAGGTCAGAGGAAATTGCTCGACAGTCAATGAAATAGTATTATGACTCGAAATTTTAAATACTATTCCAGTCGGGTCTGTTCGATCATTAGCTCCCAGCTAATATCTATGTAATTGTACTTGATGTCCCACATCACTAGCCCATGAAGCGGCGCTATAGTACACATTACAATCTAGTTCATTGTATTATCGGTTTGTCCGTCCTCGATTATACGAACTAGGAACAAGCATATGATTCAAGTATATCAGTTCAACCATTGGGACTTCATTATGCGGTAAGTCGACCTCATAACCCAATTGATATCACTTAATCATTTGGACAATTCATATAAATTAAACCATATTTATATGAAGAAATATGTATTATACATATGAGTGAATGATTACCAAATCTCCAAAAGTATCTAATACAGTAATAGAAATCACAACCCATCTCTAAGATGTCTGATCTCTATTGCAGTCGTGAAAGCCTCAAGCTTAGACTGCTGAAGAGGTTTAGAAATCGGGTTTGCAACCTTACCAAAAGTTGCAACTTTATTATCTCGATGTCTCCAGAAAACTATCTCCCAGATAATGTGGAACTTCCTGAGCACCAGTTTTAGACTTGTGGTGCTTCCTAACTCACTGGCTAGCGCGATAGCTCTACTATAAATAGAGAACTATAGGATGGGCCGAGCTAGTTACGCCACTTAGTTCATCGAAGAACTTTCAAATCTGAACTGCCAACATCACTACATCCAATTCACTGTTGTACTCAGCTTCTGTAGTTTAATCAACTATTGTATTGCATGGAACTATTCCAGCACATTTTACCTCTAAACAGACAAAAGATATAACCAGATTAAAATCGGAAATTATCTTAGTCTGTTTTGAAGTATGCATTCAAATAGATTGTTAATATCAACTCATCTTGTCCTCCAAAGACAAGATAATATTCTTTAGTCCGTAAACAACACTTTAGAATTGTTTTGGCCACATCCAATGTGCCTCACCAGATTTTCCTTGAAACAAATTCGTCATGCTCAAAGTATACGATACTTTGGATAATAACCAAACAACGTAACTCCCACTGATCTTCTTGTAAAACAAGATTCTTCTGTGTTCCTCTGAAATCCAAAACCCTGTATGGATTCATCGAACCGAAGATTCCAGCTCCGAGATGCTTGCTTTAATCCATAAATGGATCTATTAAGCTTGCATACTCTCTCAGCCTGATTAGGATCGATAAAACCCTCTGGTTGTGTCATAAACACTTCCTCTACTAGAATCCCATTTAAGAAGGCGGTTTTAACGTCCATTTGCCATATCTCATAATCATAATGAGCAGCAATGGCTAAGAGAATCCGAATGGATTTAATCATAGCAACTGGTGAAAAGGTTTCATCATAATCCACCCCGTTGAATTTGTTTATATCCTTTTGCCACCAACCTTGCTTTGAAAACACTAGGTTTTCCATTCATGTCTGTTTTTATTTTGTAAATCCATTTGCATCCAATGGGCCTAGCCCCTTTAGGCAAATCGACCAAGTTCCAAACTTGATTTTCAGACATTGATTCCATTTCGGATTTCATGGCACCCTGCCATTTCTCGGAATCTGGACTCGTCATAGCTTGGATATAGGTCGAAGGTTCATTGCTTTCTAAAAGCATGACTTCATAGCTCTCGTTTGTCAGAATACCTAAGTATCTGTCAGGTTGAGATCTAATCCTTCCAGACCTTCGAGGGTTAGGTGTGGTTTCCAAAACCACTGGAGTACTCTCGACTTGATCTTGAGTGTCCATCTCAGTTTGATCTTCTTGAACCTCATTCAAGTTTTCTTGAACTTCGTTCAATTCAACTGAGCTCCCACTTACTTTCTTGGAAAGATATTCCTTTTCAAGAAATACACCATCTCGAGCAACAAAGACTTTGTTCTCAGATTGGTTGTAAAAGTGGCACCCTCGTGTTTCTTTTGGATAACCCACAAAGAAACATTTATCCGATTTGGGTTCAAGCTTTGTAGAGATATTTCTCTTCACATAAGCTTCACATCCCCAAACCTTGATATAAGACAAGTTAGGGACTTTCCCTTTCCATACCTCGTATGGTGTCTTATCAACAGCTTTTAACGGTGTCCTATTCAGTGTATAGGCCGCTGTTAAAAGTGCGTGTCCCCAAAAAGATTTTGGTAGTTCACTAAGGCTCATCATCGATCGAACCATATCCAATAAGGTTCTATTCCTCCTTTCAGAAACACCATTCATCTGGGGTGTTCCAGGAGGAGTGAGTTGATATAGAATACCACAACTCATAAGATGATCATCGAATTCTTGGCTAAGATATTCACCACCTCGATCCGATCGAATGGCTTTTATCTTCTTACCAAGTTGATTCTCAACTTCATTTTGGAATTCTTTGAACTTTTCAAAGGCTTCCGACTTATTCCTCATTAAATAGACATAACCATATCTACTTAAGTCATCGGTAAAAGTTATGAAGTAGAAATAACCTCCACGTGCTTGTGAGCTCATTGGACCACATACATCAGTATGGATTAAACCCAATAGATCATTTGCACGTTCTCCTTTTCCTAGAAAAGGTGACTTTGTCATTTTGCCCATCAAACACCCTTCACATGTATCAAATGACTCCAAGTCAAAAGATTTGAGAATACCTTCTTTAAGAAGTTTCTCTACACGTTTAATGTTGACGTGGCCTAATCGACAATGCCAAAGGTATGTTTCATTGAATTCATTCGATTTGGCCTTTTTGGTATTAATGTTATATAATCGTGCCGAACCATAGAACACTCCACTTTTCGAAATAGTAAATAAACCATTTATTATAGTGAAGGAAAATCCTTCAGTATCCAATACTGAAATAGAAATGATGTTATTGGTAATACTTGGTACGAAATAAACATTATTCAATACTAAAACAAGGCCCGAAGGCAAACACAAATCATAAGATCCTACGGCTAATGCAGCGACCCTCGCTCCATTTCCAACCCGTAGATCGACATCTCCCTTTACCAAACTTCTACTTCTTTGCAGTCCCTGCACATGTGAAACAATGTGAGCACCGCATCCGGTATCCAATACCCAAGAAGAAGAATTTGTGAAGTTTATGTCTATGACATAAATACCTGAAGATGAAGGAACGACACCGTTCTTCACATCCTCCTTGAACTTGGGGCAATCCCGCTTGTAGTGTCCAACACCCTTGCAGTAGAAACACTCAGATTCCCCAGGAACCTTAGAAGCTTTCAAGAACCTTTTGGAAGGAGTTGCCACAACTTTCCCTTTCCCTTTGCCTTTCACTTCCGGTTTCTTAATCCCCTTGAACTTTTTGGTACCTCCTTCCCGAATCATAAGAACTTCCCTCCTAGGGTCCTTCTCAATCGCCGGCTCAGCAGCCTTAAGCATCCCATGGAGCTCATGAAGCGATTTCTTCAGTCCATTCATGTGGAAATTCAGCCTAAAGGCGTCATAACCATCATGAAGAGAATGAAGAATGAAATCGGTAGCCAACTCGTCATCATATGCAAAACCGAGGCGAGCACTTGAAGCAAATAATCCAATCATTTGCTGCACATGTGGTCCCACGGGTTTACCCTTTTCCAGCCTAGCTGTTGCTATAGCCCGGGTGACACCGAAGCGCTCAATCCTAGCCTGTTCCCCGAACATGCTCTTGAGCTCTTCTATGATGTCATAGGCTTCCATGAACTCGAATTGTTTTTGCAACTCGGGTACTATGGATGCCAACATCAAACATGTCACCTCATTCGAGGCTTTCTTAGCAAGGGCATATGATGCCTTTTGGACATCTGTGCCCCCATCAGCGGGAAGCACGGGAAGGGGTTTGTCCAACACACTTTCCTTTTCTTCGTATTTGAGGACTATCCTCAAGTTACGTTGCCAATCAAGGAAATTGGTGTTGTTCAACTTTTCTCTATCCAAGATAGAGCTGAACTTGAATTGAGTTGAGACAGACATATTAAACTACAGAAGAAAGATAAATTAAGTAAGTAAACATCCACAAAGCGTTTAAAAAAATAAGGTTGTCTCGCCTAACTACTTTATTTGTTTCATTTTGTTCATTCGATATCCAATATCGTCGTTCCCAATTATCTTAATATCAAAACCGTGATAAATCGTAAGTAAAAACTCGAGGTTTTCTAACCAGCGATCTTATCATGCAATTGAAGCCCTATCTCTCATTAAAATGAGGGAGCCAACCAGACAATCGATTCACGCCATCCAATGGCTCGAAAATCTCTAATTTGTGTCATTGATGAACTTAAGTGTTTTGGATTAAATCACTCCCCGAGGTGTAAATAATCCTAAACTTATAATCCACCAAATGAAAGATAAATTAGGCATTTGTTTTTGAAATTTTAATAAATTAGAACAAAACGATCCCAAGACCCTCATCTTGCGAATCCTTAAGCCGACTGAGTCCGCACTTAAGAACTCCAAGATAGGTAGACATCCCATGTCAATGACATCCAAATGTCACTCTCGGTCGATGAGAGTCCCATTCTCATCTCATGTCTTGATAGCCACGCCTGCAGTGGATCTATCGATGAGAAAACCAAACTCACTTGTAAGGGTCTAACCCTTCCTCCCACTTATCCCAAGATAACAAGTAGTACTCCGCTGAGGCGGACCTACCAACTTATGATCGAGGGCTTTATGGGTGTGATGTTTTGGACAAGACATTATACTCATTATTTTGGGAACTTGTATGCATAGGTTTGTTTATATGTAAGTTGAACATTTATAACATAAAACAACCTATAACTAGCAAAGCAAATAAATACGAAATCGAAAGGCCCGTAGAACCTCACAACTCTCAAAAGAAAAGAATTAAAGTAACAACAAAAGCCTTGAACATCTTCTGGACTGGTCCTCGCCCGCCATTTCGGTTCCGTGCCCTCCGATTTTGGTCAAATCTATTCCGTACCCAAAAAACCACGAACGGCGCCCGCCGTTTCACAATCAGCGGTCGCCGTTTCCAAAACGGCGCCCGCCGAAAGGGCACGAAAAAATCTGACAAGAATCAGACCATTCGGCGGTCGCCGTTTCCAAAACGGTGCCCGCCGAATCAAAACGGCGCCCGCCGGATCTAAAACGGCGCCCGCCGTTTGGCTCCAGCAGCCCCAGTTTGCTTCGTTTTGCTCTGTTTTGCTTCGTTTCTTCTCGTTTTCGCCGGAGAGCCGAGATCCTCCATCGAACCATGGACCAAGTCCATCGCTTACAAGTAGTACAATACAAATATAATAGAAAAACCTATCTATTACAAATGATTCCAAGGGACGCAGCCCTCAAATACTACGGCCAATCGAAACGTAAAAAACGACGAAATCATTCACTCGACCACTAACGGTGGCCGGCCTTACATCTAATCACATAATCACAGTTAAACATATAATCCAATTATGTTGATTTAAACTTCTTGTTGTTGGAAATCGATATCCCGGGCTATTAAAATTTGCGGAAAATAATAACCCGAACGAAATCCTTCATCGCCGGAGATCCGAACGCGAACCACCGCACGAGCCGGGGCCCGACCAAGTACCCAGCGAGGCCCGAAGGCCGCGAGCACCCAGCCGAGCCCCCGCACGGGGCTCGCGATCATCTCGCGATGATCGCTGGGGATGCGCGAGGCATCCCCGGGGCTGCTCGTAGCAGCCCCGCATCGAGTCCACGACTCGCTGCTCGCGGGGGGGTTCGATCCTCCCCGCATCGCCGCTGCGGGAAACCCCGCAGCTTGATACGAGGCGCTGCGGGTAAACCCGCAGCTCACCCGGCGATCGAACCCTAGGTTCGATCGCCCCCTCGGCTCCAGCCGAGGGCTTCAGCCCGCGACGCCGCCGGTCGATGAGGGTTGGGGTTCTCCCGCCGTGGCACCAGCCCACGGCGAACCCCGGTGATCGACCCACGGTCGATCCCCCGCCCCGGCGTCCGGCCGGGGCTCATCCTCTTCGTCCGCGCGCCGGCGGTCGAACCCTAGGGTTCGGCCGCCACCCTCGATCCCATCGAGGGTTCCTCGATCTTCGCCGGGGATCTCGAATCCCCGTCCCCGAAGTTCGTACGTTTACCCGGATCGTGTGTTCATGTATATGCCATAATTAATACACATAAAATCATAGAAGAGTTTATAATTTTACCTTCGATTCGTTGTGCGGAGAAACGAAATCAAACACCTTTGATGACCTTGCGATCTTCCCACGTATTCCTTGCACTTCGTTCAAACGTCGTGTGGGCGACGATCTATTGAACTCCTATGGATCTCCTTCACTCTTCAAGACTTTATGATTGGCGTATCTTAGGTTAATGAATTGTGAAGACCATGTAGTGCTTTTATAGGCTACGTAGGGGATCATAAGGAGATTAAATATTGGGCTTCTAATATTGAAGATTAAATTGGGTCCAACCCAAATCCATTAATCCTTATCAATATTAATTTTATTTATTTTCCACTATATAAATAAAATTGCACTCCCAATATTAAACCATATTATATCAAATAATATTTCTCCGGTAGTATTATTTATTCCGTGTATTTAAGATTTAAATATCCATGAATAAATTTATTTATTGCTCAATAAATATTATTCATTTCTTATATCCGAGAATAGTACCGTTCAACCTTAATTATTATGCGGATTAAATCCACCTGCAGGGTTTACATAATAATTCCTTATGAACTCATCTCGGGGATATTATCAACCCTTACGGGATACACTTTCCCGTCAAGTATTCACGGCATGTCGTATATAAAATACAGTGACCCAACTCAACCGGTAATTAACCCAATAATTAAATCGGTTAATTCCTTTGGAAAATCAAAGTCACTTATATTAAATATACACACCCGCAATATTATCGGGGATTAAGAATAAAATACTCTGAGATTTAAATTGATTATCCAAGGCAATCCTAATCAATAAATCTCAAGCGATCCGCCCAATACACCAAGTGTACAAGTGTGATAAAATAATTAAGATAAATTATTTTCTCTCTCACACAACGACTATACTGATGGATTAGTCCGTGTCCATCTAGGTCGTGAGCAACTGTTCGATTAAATACGAGTAACCGATAGTATGATCTTCTGTGTGGGCCAGACACACCATACTAACTACAACGTATAAAATCCAGGACTATATTTTGCATAATCAATTAATAATAATTAATTGCAAATAATTGTTTATTAATTAAATAGGTTAAATGCCATGACCGGGAGTTTTCCGATACTTAAATCTAGACATTAAGTACACAACTCCAACAATCTCCCACTTGTACTAAGGTCTAGTCATTTCCTCCAAACTCCCGACTCCCATACTCATCACGTGCTTAAGTTATACTTCCCAGAAGTATTATGTGAATGAGCAATCTAGGTCGTCGATCTGAAGTTATCTTGGTGACTACTGCGTCGTCTCTCTGACGATGATTCGTATCAGGTGGTACTTGCTCTATGTGTTATCATCACCTTTTGAACTTATGACTTCTTCCAGTTCTCCATGCACCGCTATGAACATAGCCTTTGGTGAACCAAGAATCATATCCAAGTTCAGAGGTCATTCCGGAACCCAACCAAAACTTCCGCTGCCTCTGAGGCTGCTTTTTTGGTTTATGATAGAGTCCGAGAAGCATCACGCTTATCACTCGTTCATCCTTAGGTTCCACCTCTTCAAAAAAATGAACACATAGCCTGATATCGACTTACACTGGTCTTTTTCTGATTTGGATCTGAGAACTGTAATCTAAGAAGATTTCGTCTTGCTTAGTAATCCAGTACTTCCAAGTACTTTTACAGCATTCGAATATCTCTTATTCAGATTACTTTGATATCCTCCCACTACGCTAACCGCATAGTTGATATCGGGTTCTTGTTTTATAACACTGCATTTACAAAGCTCTCTACACTCGAAGTGTAGGAAACTGCTTTGTCTATATCCATCTCCTTTTATGCGTTCGAAACACATACCTTTAGATAGATGTATTCTGTTCCTGAAAGGCAATAACCTTTCTCAGAATTGTGCATGTTTAAAACAAACCATAATCGTATAAGATATCTTAAGAGAAGTACAAATGTTCTTATCTAGAGATCGAAAGATTTCTAAGAACATGATCCAACTTCTTCTTAATCTCATATCTCGATTTATTCAGACAACCTTTATTTTATGTCTGACAACACTTTTACATTGTTGCCAACGATGAAGTGTTATCTACACAAAATTCCGAGAAACACCACTTTGTTTCCATTACGTCTCTAATACACCAATCTTGTCTTTGCCTCTTGATGAATCCATATAATGGACTACCTCATCAATTCGCAAGTTCCACAAGTTTCAGCTTTGTGATAATCCATAAATGGATTTACTAAGCTTGTACTTCTAAATGATCTCGCCCCTTTAACAATAATAATTTATTGCTATCCAAGTAGGCACATTTAAATTAGTACTGCCTCCTATGCAGAACTAGGGATCGATTTCATGTCTACTAGATCCAGAGTTTAAAACTCCTCCAGTCTTATGAACATCTCCGGTTGCTTAACAACCTCCCACTGCAATGGCGTTCCGGTGTATAACAGTAATAACATTAGGTGCAGTTAGTGGTGTACTATTACTCGGTTAGGCTGGTTCTCAGTCTTCTCTTTCCTCATTATAAAGTACCTTGTTCGTTAGGGCATTTGCAGTTCATCTAATAGTCTTCTTCAAGAACCGGGCGAAGACACCCTTCTGGTTCGTAGTACTATTGAACATACAATTACTTGTTCTTCTAGGATTTTCTACAACCATATGCAATATGTCGTTGTATCCAGAAATATCCATAGAACATAGGTAGTTCCGAACAAACTTGTCCTTTTACTATTAGAATTCCATTTCTTATTCCTGACACACCATGTCTACACATCAGTGTATGGTGCAGTCGTTTGAGACCTAATCTCAATCCTTGATTTATGCTATGTGCTCTTTAGATAGGTAGTGGCCTCCGCGAACAAGTCGCAGGCTTCCAACGGATTTACTTTGAAGGTTCCCCATAATAGCTTTGTGTTTGAAACACTTCGCTTTTATGGCACATCAAGTATTCTAATCCATCTTCAAGTATTCCTTAAAAGGAAACTACTCATACCTTTCTATTTACACATATGTCTGCATATATCATCTTTGATCATTCTCAATACTTGTCCGAACTCCATCCTTTATCCAGAAAGGTTAACTTAGTTGTATCTTCTTCCAAAATTTGATTCTTAGGTCGGGAGGTCCATTCCTCCAACTATAATGGAATAAATCAATTTCGACCTTTTGAATCCCCTTTTGAATAAATACTACTAAGTTCAAGAATTCACAAGTATAATGATTGATAAAGAAATACATCTAATAAGTAAAACAAGTTTATATATAACGGTTTGTTGCATCGTGGTAGACTAAGGATTCATCATTCATATATTGCTATCTAATGTACCAGAATAGATATCGCCATTATTTCTTATCTAAACCATCAAATGATTAAAGAAATAAAATATCCATTAATAATAGAAAACCAGAACAAAAGTTCTTTCTAAAATAAAAGGTACAAAGCAATAAACTTGAAATGAAATCCTATAACTATCAAACAGATAGATAAATGTCTTCCACTGCAACCGCTGCTTCCTCAACAGCTTTGCCCATGTGGACTCGAACTCTTCTTATCTAAGTCGCCGGGTTTTCTGGAACCCCTGCATTTAGAATGCACATACCATCAGTGGTTCCATATCTACACACCAGAATTCTGGTAGATAATACCGCTGACTATGTTTTACGACTAAAGGAAAAATTCGTACCTTTGAGAGGACAAGATGTAGACCCCCAGTACTCAGACTGCTTCCCTTGGGGATATTTGCCAGAAGGCTTCTTTATCCCACCCTTTGGTCCAAGTCCCTTAGGACCACTGGACCCCCTTGTCTTCTTCTCCTTTCCCTTGCCTTCAGGTCCGAAACCTTTGGCTTTGGCTATAAGAGCTTGCGATTGTTTCAACTCGTCTAAAAGATCCATCATCTCAAAAACATGATCAAGTGTTTCCTCGAAGCAACAGATCTTTATGAGTATCCTCATCGCCTCTTTTCTAGCCTCCCCATCATGTCCAAACATCAACTTGAGTTTAAGCATGACATCATGATTAGCGGCTAATGCACGAGCACTATCCCACTTTTCAAAGTCAAATATTTCCTCCTCAGTTGAGTTAATGGTGAGTCTAGGAGGACAAGTTTCACTGAGTACGTCTTTGTACTCCTTTACAGTCTGAGCAATGTCTAACTCTTCTTTCCATTCAACACAGTATGGAACCAGTGCGTTAAATTCCTCAAGTATGAACGAAAGTGGATTCATAGCAATTCTCTAAACCTATAAGCACATTTAAACAAACAATTAATTTAATATCCGACATTATTTCCCTGGAATAATATCATTAAATCACTAATCACATCTAAAATCCCATCAGGTAAGGCAAGCCACGTTCGTGTGGACGTTTACCCACCCAAATAATTTAGCAATTAGGTTTACTTTGGTCGTACATCATTATAGCGTTACTTCGTTGGGAAGAATACTATAAAGCGTACCTAAGTGTAAACCATCACTCAGTACTAAGGCGAATCGTTTAGAATTGTTACGTCACCGCAAGCCACGTTCGTGTGGACGTTTACGATAACTCGCAATCCCTCACAATTTCCTATAACTGTCTACATTAATTATTCTAAAATCCCATTCAGTATAGCAAGCCACGTTCGTGTGGACGTTTACCATACCAAAAGATTTATATAATTGAAATTCCAATCACTTGATCCATTTGATCTTGTAAATCAAGACGCGGAGAATCATAAGTGAAACTCGAAGTTTCTAACCAGTGATTCACCATGCGAACGACCCTATCTCTCATAAATGAGGGAGCCGAGCAGACAATCGATCCATCTATCAAAGAATGGTACGAAGGTCTCTAATTTGTGTCATCCACATGACCAAGTGGCTTTGGCTCCATTCCACTCCCCGGGGTGAGAATGAGTCGACTTGAAGTCAGTTTCAGAAAGACAAATTAGGCATTGTTTGATAAACTTGATCAATGTTTCTCGTGAAAGGAATTACAAGAATTCTCCTCCAATGACTCGTCTATACGAACTTTGAAAGTCCATAAGAGTCACCAAGAGAACAGTAATGGAGACCATGGGAATGTTTCCATCCCCTCTCCCACTTAGCTTTTTATAACAAAGGGATACGCTATCTAGTGCATAAATTAAACACATATAGCATGCATACAAGCAATAAAGCACATAGTATCACATAGTCAAAATAATGCTAGAAAATTATTTTCCGACTATCATGGCTTTATCCCATCTCCGTACGCATCTTCTAGTCTTCAATCTTCGTTCTTGAATGCTCCATGTGACGAGAATATTAATCTCTAATATTTAAATCTATTTATTTTCAATTAATCCAAAAGTTACTTAATTCGAAAAATTAAGTCAATCGAATATATCAAAAATAAAATTAAATATTATTAATATTTTTATTTATTTAATTTCCCATCTAACTCTATTAAATCTCTAGAATAATCTATCCAAGTAAAACTTGGAATATTCTAGAAGACATCTATAATAGAACAAGGAAATAAAATAAATTTAGGACTCTCCTACTTTCCATTGTCAATTAATTTCCATCTAATGAAAATTCCCAAGAATAGGAATAATCAAATAGGAAATAAATTAATACCAAATTAATTAAATTCCTAATCCATGAATATCTCCATAAAGGAAATAAAACAAATAGGAATAAAATTAATTCAATTAATTCTTTTCCTAATCCATGAGAGTTTCCTAAAAGGAAGATACTCAAATAGGAAAGCCGAATTAATTTAGGAAAGTGGATCTTGGTAGGAGCAGCACGGGTTGGGAGTCCCCGCGCCACCCCCACCGTCGATCGCCACCCGGGAGGAGTACCGCCGCCGCCCCCAGCCCACGCGCCACCCCCACTGGTGGCCGGCGTGGCCGGAGGCTCCCACGGACAGCCCCCACGGCGGCGGGTCGATCGATCCTCATGGGGATCGATCATGGGGTTGATCGACCCCTCGTCCCCTCTTCTTCTTCGTCACATCTTCTTCGTCTTCCGGTGATCGTTTCGGCATCGATCCAACGTAATTAAAATTACAAGAATTGAATTACAATATCCGGTATCGATTATATACATGAAATCGACCCTATACATTTTCCGGAAAAAATAAAGAACGTAATAATAAATCCTAAATTCGGTCAACCCCCGAATTTTTACTATTACAAACATTCATCCATAAAAACGAATCTCGACATATCCGAGAGTTTAATAAACGAATAATCATGATAATTAATTAAGCAATAATGAAATCAACCATGATAGCCGGAAATCCTGCAAGGTAGAACAATAATAGAACATATACATGAACACGAAACCAAACGCTCTGATACCAGTTGTTGGAAATCGATATCCCGGGCTATTAAAATTTGCGGAAAATAATAACCCGAACGAAATCCTTCATCGCCGGAGATCCGAACGCGAACCACCGCACGAGCCGGGACCCGACCAAGTACCCAGCGAGGCCCGAAGGCCGCGAGCACCCAGCCGAGCCCCCGCACGGGGCTCGCGATCATCTCGCGATGATCGCTGGGGATGCGCGAGGCATCCCTGGGGCTGCTCGTAGCAGCCCCGCAGCGAGTCCACGACTCGCTGCTCGCGGGGGGGTTCGTTCCTCCCCGCATCGCCGCTGCGGGAAACCCCGCAGCTTGATACGAGGCGCTGCGGGTAAACCCGCAGCTCACCCGGCGATCGAACCCTAGGTTCGATCGCCCCCTCGGCTCCAGCCGAGGGCTTCAGCCCGCGACGCCGCCGGTCGATGAGGGCTGGGGTTCTCCCGCCGTGGCACCAGCCCACGGCGAACCCCGGTGATCGACCCACGGTCGATCCCCCGCCCCGGCGTCCGGCCGGGGCTCATCCTCTTCGTCCGCGCGCCGGCGGTCGAACCCTAGGGTTCGGCCGCCACCCTCGATCCCATCGAGGGTTCCTCGATCTTCGCCGGGGATCTCGAATCCCCGTCCCCGAAGTTCGTACGTTTACCCGGATCGTGTGTTCATGTATATGCCATAATTAATACACATAAAATCATAGAAGAGTTTATAATTTTACCTTCGATTCGTTGTGCGGAGAAACGAAATCAAACACCTTTGATGACCTTGCGATCTTCCCACGTATTCCTTGCACTTCGTTCAAACGTCGTGTGGGCGACGATCTATTGAACTCCTATGGATCTCCTTCACTCTTCAAGACTTTATGATTGGCGTATCTTAGGTTAATGAATTGTGAAGACCATGTAGTGCTTTTATAGGCTACGTAGGGGATCATAAGGAGATTAAATATTGGGCTTCTAATATTGAAGATTAAATTGGGTCCAACCCAAATCCATTAATCCTTATCAATATTAATTTTATTTATTTTCCACTATATAAATAAAATTGCACTCCCAATATTAAATCATATTATATCAAATAATATTTCTCCGATAGTATTATTTATTCCGTGTATTTAAGATTTAAATATCCATGAATAAATTTATTTATTGCTCAATAAATATTATTCATTTCTTATATCCGAGAATAGTACCGTTCAACCTTAATTATTATGCGGATTAAATCCACCTGCAGGGTTTACATAATAATTCCTTATGAACTCATCTCGGGGATATTATCAACCCTTACGGGATACACTTTCCCGTCAAGTATTCACGGCATGTCGTATATAAAATACAGTGACCCAACTCAACCGATAATTAACCCAATAATTAAATCGGTTAATTCCTTTGGAAAATCAAAGTCACTTATATTAAATATACACACCCGCAATATTATCGGGGATTAAGAATAAAATACTCTGAGATTTAAATTGATTATCCAAGGCAATCCTAATCAATAAATCTCAAGCGATCCGCCCAATACACCAAGTGTACAAGTGTGATAAAATAATTAAGATAAATTATTTTCTCTCTCACACAACGACTATACCGATGGATTAGTCCGTGTCCATCTAGGTCGTGAGCAACTGTTCGATTAAATACGAGTAACCGATAGTATGATCTTCTGTGTGGGCCAGACACACCATACTAACTACAACGTATAAAATCCAGGACTATATTTTGCATAATCAATTAATAATAATTAATTGCAAATAATTGTTTATTAATTAAATAGGTTAAATGCCATGACCGGGAGTTTTCCGATACTTAAATCTAGACATTAAGTACACAACTCCAACACTTGTGTCCAACACAAAAGTGTGCACGAGCCCTAGTCTCTGATACCAATTGTAGGAATCGGTATACCGATCCGATCGATATACCGTGTGTGCGGAAGCGTGTAAAGCGATAGATCTACTATGCCATGATCTTAGTGCACACTTAATGTGTATAAGAACACATATAAACATATATATATATATATATATATATATAATATATATATATATATATATATATATATATATATATATATATATATATATAAGGTTCAACGATTACTTACATTTGGTGATCGTTAAAATTGGTTAAGGTGGTGTTGAGTCGATTGAACCACCTTAATGGATCAGCCACGAATTGTACACCTTTGGAATGACCCCGTCACGCCTTTGGATCGCCCGGATGTTGAAGCCGCACAAATGGCCCGGCCTCTACGTGTTGCACACGAACCCGAATGACGAACACTTTGCTTGATCGAGTCGGTTCTCCAAGAACACTTTCTCCTCTCTCTTTGGTGTGAATTTCGTGGGTAAAGTTAATGTATGATGAAAATCTGATTTTCATCCATATTATATCCTCATTATTCACAACATTACTCCCCTTTGTAACCTACAACATAATGGGCATCATAATGCACCATTAACATGCAAAAGGGGTTACAAAGGAGGTGAAAGGTCATGCCACATACACATGCCACTATGCATTGTATGTGGTCCCACTTGCTTGTGTGGCATGCCATGTCACACTATGTGACATGCATCCCATGCATGTGTATTAAATCCACCTAAATATTGATTCTAAATCAATATATCTTTATCAAGCAATGTATATCAATATCGAGCTCGTGTGTGACCCTGTAGGTATGATTTAATTGATCAATATTATATTGTTCCCAACAATTAATATTATCAAATAATCATTTAACATCCATAGACGACCTTATGACTTTATCGATTGCACACGTAGGATCGAAGGACATATCCTTACAATCACGACCTCACTCCCAGCTCGATCGTCTCATTCTTCTACAAGGGCCTGAATAGAGAAGATCAGCGAGAAGTGAAAACCGCAGCCGGCGGCAACATCAGTGGTCGGAACAGTGATGAAATGATGGAGATTTTCAAATCTTTATCAGCGGAGTCTAGGCAAACCAGTTCCAGGGGAAATAGTAGTTATGCCAGACCCGAGGGGAGTGTCAATGCTCAGTTGGCAAAGCAGGTTGTCGACCTAACGAAGAAGGTTCAGATGCTACAGACTACTGAGGAGCAACCTAAGAGGCAAATTTATCATGTGGAGCTGTGTAGCTTATGTGGGGAGATTGGCCATTTCTCCAGCACTTGTGGTCAGGGCATGTCATCTCCACCTTAGATGATGGATCAGAACTACGGTCCCGAGGCACAGGTGAATGCGTGTTGGGATATGTCCTTCGATCCTACGTGTGCAATCGATAAAGTCATAAGGTCGTCTATGGATGTTAAATGATTATTTGATAATATTAATTGTTGGGAACAATATAATATTGATCAATTAAATCATACCTACAGGGTCACACACGGACTCAAAGATGATGTACGTTGCTTGATAAATATATTGATTTAGAATCAATATTTACGTGGAATTAATTAACATGCATGGGATGCATGGCTTGCATGGATGCATGTCACATAGTGTGACATGGCATGCCACACAAGCAAGTGGGACCACATACAATGCATTGTGGCATGTGTATGTGGCATGACCTTTCACCTCCTTTGTAACCCCTTTTGTGTGTTAAATGGTGCATCTTTATGCACATTATGATGGAGGTTACAAGGAGGTGTAATGGTGTGCATAATGAAGTGATTATATAGATGAAAATCTGATTTTCATCACACACATTATTCAGCCACGAAATTCCACACAAATAGAGAGAAAAGAGGTGATCTTGGAGATCCATTCTCAAGCAAGCAAGGTGTTCATTATCCGGGTTCGTGTGCAACACGTAGAGGCCGGGCCATTTGTGCGGCTTCCACATCCGGACGATCTAAAGGAGTGACGAGGTCATTCACAAGGAGAGCATCTAGTGACTGATCCATGAAGGTGGTTCAATCGACTCAACACCACCTTCATCAACATCAACGAGGCACGCTACACCGGTTGTAAGTGATCTCGTTAATCTCTCTCTCTCTCTCTATATATATATATATATATTGGATGTATATATATAAACGTGTCTATACATATAATGTGTGCCTAGATCTTCATGTTGTTCGTGTTCTATTGTTTTACACGCTTCCGCACACACGAACAAGGTAATCGAGCGATTGGATCGGCATCGAAAACCATCAATTGGTATCAGAGCCTAGGGCTCGTGCACACTTTTGTGTTGTACACGAAGGTTAAATCAACATAATTGGATTATATGTTTAATTGTTATTATATGATTAGATGTAAGGCCGGCCACCGTTAGTGGTCGGGTGAATGAAATTGTTGTTTTTTGCGTACGATTGGCCATAGTTTTGGAGGGCTGCGTCCCTTGGAATCTTTTGTAATAGATAGGTTTTTCTATTCAATATTGTATTGTTCAATGTGTAAGCAATGGATTGAATCCATGGATCAACATTGGATATCGGATCTCCGGCGAAAACGAGAAGAAACGAAGCAAAACGAAGCAAAACGGGCGAAATCGGGGCTGCTGGAGCCGAACGGCGGGCGCCGTTGGAGCTCTGGCGGGCGCTGTTTTGGTTCGGCGGGCGCCGTTTTGGAAACGGCGACCGCCGAAAGGCTGATTTAGGATCTGCCCCCTTTTGTACCCTTTTGGCGGGCGCCGATTTGGAAACGGCGACCGCCGGGTGTGTTAGGCGACCGCCGTTTGTGAAACGGCGGGCGCCGTTCGTGGTTTTTTGGGTACGGACTTGGTTTGACCAAAATTGGCGAGCGCGAAACTGATATTAGATATCATTGACATGGGTATGTCTACCTATCTTGAAATACTTAAGTGCGGACTCATTCGGCTTAAAGATTTGCAAGATGAGGATCTCAGAATCGTTTTGTTCTAAGGGACAATGATATTGGATATCAATTGAACAAAATGAAATAAATAAGTACAATTGTTAGACAACCTTATTTGTTTACCGCTTTGTGGATGTTTACATACTTTAGTTATCTTTCTTTTGTAGTTTATCATGTCAAATATCAACTCAATTCAAGTTTGGTTCAATTCTTGATTGTGAAAAATTGAACAACATAAATTTTCTTAATTGACAACGTAATTTGAGGATGGTCCTCAAATACGAAGACAAGAAAAATGTGTTAGATAACCGCATCCTATGATATCATTGAACAATTCAATAGCATGTTCGGGGAACATGCAATGATTAAGCGGTTCGGTGTGACCAGGGCCATCGCTTCAGCTAGGCTGAGAAAGGGGAACCTAAGGGACCACATGTGGATCAAATGATTGGATTATTTGATTAAAAGTGATCGCCTAGGTTTTTCCTAAGATGATGAGTTGGCAACCGATTTCATACTTCAATCCCATCATGATGGTTATGATGCCTTTAGGCTAAATTTTCCATATGAATGATTTGTAGAAATCGCTACGTGAGATCCACGGGATGCTCAAGGTTGTAGAGCCGACGATTGAGAAGGATCCTAAGAGGGATATTCTTATGATAAGGGATGAGGTAATCAAAAGAGCATGGGCAAGAAGGATACTAGGGTTCCTAGGGAATCTGAATGCGTCTATTGCAAAGGTGTTGGACACTACTTGAAAATATGTAGAAATTCATATTTTATTCAGTTCCAAAACAAATGCCTAATTTGTCTTTCATATGATGGATTCTAAAGTTAGGATTACTTTCACCTCGGGGAGTGATTTAATCCAAAACACTTAGTTCATCAATGACACAAATTAGAGACTTTCGAGTCATGGGATGGCGTTAGTCGATTGTCTGGTTGGCTCCCTCATATTTTATGAGAGATAGGGCTTCAATTGCATGATAATATCGCTGGTTAAAAAAGTTCGACTTTTCACTTACGATTTATCACGTTTTGATATTGGGATAGTTTTGAATGAGAAGTCGAATATAGATCAATTATTGAGAATAATTGAACTTGCCCAAAGTTCAAAGAAGATGTGAAGAACGGGGTTGCTTCATCTTCAGGTATTAATGTTATAGACATTAAATTTCGCAAATTTTACTTCTTGGGTATTGGATGCCAATTTGTGGTTCTCACAATTGTAAGTGAAGGAACTACACAGAAGTAGGAGTTTGGAAAGTAGAAATGTCGATCTATATGGGCTGGAAAAGGAGCGAAGGTCGCTGCACTAGCCGTATGATCATATGATGTTGTTATGCCTTAGGGCCTTGTTTTAAGTATTATAACTATGTATTTTTCGTACCTTCAATAAACAATGAATATTGGTTCAGTATTGGATACTGATTGATTAGTTTTTCACTATTTAAATAGTTTGATAACTATTTTAATTGTGAACTATTCTTTGTTTTGGTACGATTATTACATTATTTATGTATACTTTAAACTCAAAAAATCATATATAACATTAACACCAAAGGCCGAATCGAATAAGTCTCAATGAGACATAACTGTAACATTGTTGATTAGATCAAAATCTAAACATGTAACGAATCTTCTTTTAGAAGGCATTCTAGAATCATTTGACTTGGAGTCATTTGATACATGTGAATGATGTTTGATGGACAAAGATAACAATGTCATCTTTCTTGGAGAGAGGAGAACATCTGAGTGATTAATTAGGGATGATCCATACTGATGTATGTGGAACCTATCAGTTCACAAGCACATGAAGGTTATGTTTCGGAAAAGAGAAAACAAACTATATTAGATATAGTTCGACCATTCGATGAGAGGTCTAAATGAACTACTGGTCTCTTTTGGGAGCACACAATTCTTGACTTCAACTTATACACTGAATAGGACGCCGTCAAAAGCTGTTGATAAGACACCATACTAGGTATGGAAAGGGAGGGTCCCTAAATTGTTTTCATCAAAATTTGAGGTTCTAAAAGCTTCTCTGTCGAGATTTATCTCTATAGAGCTTGAACTCAAATGGGATAAAAGTTTCTTTATGGTATCCATAAGAAACTCGAGGGTACAACTTCTACGATCTATCTGAGAACAATATTTTGTTGCTCGAGATAGTGATTTTCTTGAAAAGAGTTATCTTTCCTAGAAATTCAGTGGGAGATCTGTTGTCTTGAACGAGGTTCAAGTGAAACAACCAATGATGAATACTCAAGACTGGGTTGAGAGTATTCTTATGGTTTTGGAAGCCATACCAGCCCTCGTAGGTCCGAAAGGCATAAATCTATCTCTATTATTCAAATACTGAAATTACGTCTTCGACGTATGATACCAACTTTTCGCGAAGTTGGACTTAAACAACGAACACCAGCTTCAGTCAAGGTAACAATCACACAAGTTCGTGGAATGAAAGACGGAAGACAAAGACAAAGTTATGTAATATGTTTTCATTCCATTGAAACAACGAAACTAAACTATTACACTGAGTATGGTAGGCAAAACGATTACAAGAAGTTTCCCGAGTGTCGCAACAACTCCCACTAACTTGCAATCTAGCACACTAGTGCCTAGAGCTAAATCTCCTAACTCTAATCTTGGCACAAGGCGCAAACGCTACTACACAAACTCGAAGCTCGAAGCTGTCGGTCACGATTCTAAAAATCAGATTTCGTTCCCTCAAAATCGTCAAATGGTGAAATCGAAATCCATGGGTTTATATAGGCAGCCCGCACATGTGAGGTGATGACGTGGCACGTTCTGGTTGGTCACATGCTTGGCTGATGTCACTTCTCCATGGATGACATCACTCTTGTAGAACTTGGATTCTTGAATCTTGGAATCTTGAATCTTCGATTCTTGAATCTTCGAATCTTGAATCTTCAATTTCAAAAACAGAACTTCAATTCAATCTTGACTCCGTCGATCTCAATTCTTCATCTTCAAACTCTCGTGAAAAACTCTAAGTGTTGAAGCCTCGGAATTTCATCGTCTTCATGGTCGTCGATATCATTGAAGTAGAAAACACTGGATCCATTCTTCATTTCTTGATTTGTGTACTTGGTGAAAGAGATCACGTTGAAAGTACTTATGTGAAAATCGTCGTTGAAGAATGTCATAGTCGCTGGCACCGTGCCTTGAGGACAAGCGTCGCGAAACCCGTGCCATTGCCAAAACCGGCGACAGGAGTCGCCGATTCCATGACATGCACAAATGCCAAAACCGGCGACTGGAGTCGCCGATTCCATGTCAACCCAAAGTGCCACAAACGGCGACTCTAGTCGCCGTTCCATGATGTTGCCAAAAACGGCGACGCTGGTCGCCGTTCCACGGGTGCCAAAAGCGGCGACGCTGGTCGCCGTTCCAGGAGACTGCAGTCTCCGTTTTCTTGCACGCACCAAAAGCGGCGACGCCTGTCGCCGTTCCACTCCATTTCCATATGTCCAAAATCGGCGACTCCTGTCGCCGTTCCTGACGTGCCAAAAGCGGCGACGCTGGTCGCCGTTCCATGCTCATTCCATCATTCCAAAAACCGGAGACTCTAGTCTCCTTTTCCATGCACCTGCAAACCTGAAAATCAACAAAAAACACAAGTACAAAAACGTTGTCGCCAAAATCGACATTTACAATCTCCCCCTTTTTGGCACAACCCATGAAAACGAAGTTAAGTAAAAAGAGATATAAGTATCTCCCCCTCAATCGAATATCAACAAAAATAATCTAAGTAAAAGATTGAAAAACATCAATCATTCAATCAATGAAAACCATAAAAAGACTTAGCCAAATATCAAACCAAAACATCAAAAACACTTAGATAAAAATTCAATCCAAAAACATTATCCAAGAGATAGAGAAATATGAAAAACATATGCATGGACGAATTCAGAGTTTGATGCATGCATAAACAAAATAGACAAACGAGTTCCAGAGTTAGAAAAAAAATCGGAAATAAAAACTTGGGATAAAAACTTGAACTTGGAATGTGGAACTTAAGATCTTCAATTTCTTCATTCCTTTGGCGAGCCAGCTGGAGTGGGTTCACGTTCCGGACTCTCGACCACGTCTTCTTCATCTTCGCCATAGATGAAGCCGTCATCAGAACTGGAGTCCTCTTTCTCGTAGTCGTCGGTCTCATCACCCAGACCAAAAATCTCGTACTCGCCGAAGTCTTTTCCACCTTCATCTTCGACATCAATAATGTTGACATCAGCGTCGACATCCTGATCTTTCAATCCTCTTGACGGCATCGCCCTCGAAGATTCGCCAACCTTCGCCTTGCCCTTATCACGAATATCCATCGCTCCTTCAAAAATATCATCATCAGTTTTCTCTCCATCATCAACCTCTCTGTCCACCTGTTCAACAGCTATGTTGTTTCCTTTCGCCAGCTGCACGTGCGCCTCTTGGATCGCATCCCTTACCATCTTCAGAATGAAAGTATCTTTCAAACTTGCATCGGGGGCTCCAACATCACCGAGTCCTCCCCCTTGTTGGATCTCTCGTTGAAGTTTTTCGAAAGATAACTTCTGCTTCTTTTGAGCGTCGATCATTTTGTTGTAGGCCACGGCATGTTCCTCTTGACACTGTTCCAGAGCCAAGGTGTCAGCATAAAATTCCTTAACACAGGCTGAAGGCACCACAGCACGATGACTGTGGATAGGGTGATAAGGATTTCTGTAAGGCGGAACTTTAGAGTAAGGCCCAAACTCGCGAGGAACGATTCTGGGCTGTTGGTTGGTTTGAGGTTCCGCCTCATCAGCTGCAGCTGTGGATTCATTCTTTTGTCGCTTGGCCGAGGGAGACTTGTCTTTCTTGGCGATCGACTTTCTTTTTCTTTTCAGTGGAGATGGCGGAGGAGTTAGAATGTCAGGAAGGGCATTCCTGTCAACAAAGTCAAACCAAGGGAGATCGATGACACGTTTGGACGGATTCAGGTACGTGCCAGTGATCTTGACAGCGCCATTTTTCTTTAACTTTTTCTCAAAGTCATTATCAGGTGTAAAGCCTTGAGCGTGAAGCATGCCGTAGATCAAACACGGATGCGTGAGTTGAAGTTTCTGTGCCTCTGGCCAGTCAGCTTGGCGAAGAATAGTCTCGTCCGTCGTCCTGGCAATTTTGCATAAGTCATTAAAAATTATTTTGCCAAGATTGATTTGCTCGCCACAGCCAAGGCGAAAGATGATGTGCATCAGTTCCAGAGTCAAGACAGATTCGTCTTTGTACGCTGTCCAGTTGGACATGCCCAGTCGCTGCAAGATGCCGTAAAAGGCAGACAGTTTGTTCGGCGGCAGCAGTTCAGACTTAACTTTCTTTTGAGTAACGAAAGTGCCGATGGTAAGATCTTCGGCCCGTTCCTCAGCAGAGGGCGCAGTCCAGGTAGAATCAACTTCCAACCTCTCTAGAAACTTGTTTATGGAAAAGGGGCGGAATTTGTATAACTTTTCACGGAAAACAAAACAGCCATACAGACGGCTCTTCGGGTTCGCGAAGTCAGGAGACAAGCTGGCGTAGAACTTGTTAAGGATGGGAATAGAATAGCGGTAAGTCAAGCTTACGGATTTGAGCATATGCATCTTGCTCAGGAAATTTTTTATGCCGTGACGGTCATAATCTTCCTTCAGAATAGTTCGATCAGTAAGGATCGGTAAAGTCTGGATGAGTTTGTGGCGACGTTCAGCAGTCGCAGTGAAGAAATCGCGAGAATGTGGTTTAGGACACTCGGAAAATTCCGAGATATACTTGAAGCCGTCAGTCGACTTCTGCGATCCAGCTGATCCAGAAGATAGTGGCGGTTTCTGCGAACTATGAGTTCGAGACTTGGTGACTTGTCCACCAGAGTTTTTCGGAGTGGATGTTTTCACACCACCTCCACTGGCGGATGGTTTCTTGCCTTCGGCACTCCCAGCTGGAGTCGCCGATTTCTTTCCCGAACCTGATGGCGACATAAGTTTTGGTTCTGTGCCAGCAGTCACAGTCACTGTGGAAGGGATTTTGACAATCTTTTTGCCATCCTTGGTTATCTCGCCAGCCGCGAGCAACCTATGGTATTCAGCCTTGGGAACAACACCACTAAAGATGCGGAAGGAAGCATCTTGGAATTTAGTTTTCCCTGACTTAGGTTCTTTTCCCGGCTGACGGGCAGAAGAGTGTGCCGGTTTGGCAGTAGTTGTCAAGTCAATGGACTGTTCAGTTGACGCAGCCTTGCGTTTCTCGACTTTTTCCAAGTGAGCTTTAAGCTCTTCATACGCCGCCTTCTTGGACGTGGGCGACGGAGCCTGTTCAAACTGTTCGTTCAGGTAGACAGTCATGTCAGCCAACATGTCATCTAAGTTCTTTGCGGCAGACATTTCGAAGATTTTGGAAAAAATTTCTAACACTTGGAAAAGTATCACAATCACGGAAACGAGGACGGGGCGCCGGGTGCGCAAAGCTAGAGTTGCCGGATGCAACGGAGTATGGAAAAACTAAGAACTTAGGAACGATGGAAAAGCAGTCAGCAGCTGAGAGTCGAGAGTTCTAAAGTGCGATGTAAGCGTAACCATGATAGAATCACCCTAGGGGCTATATATAGGAAAATTTTGGGCCGCCCGTCCGGATTTAAAATACACAGCTCAAGACCTGTAAAAAGCCCATCTCAAGAAGAAAATTTGAGCCCATTAGACGAACAAAATTTTATTAATTTGAAAATATTATTAAAATAATAATTTTCAAAAGTAATAAATAAAAATAAATAAATAAAAATATGAAAAACCGAAGATCAACCGTAGGTTGGAATGACGAAGTTCAGTGCCATAGGTTCGAGTCTCCGGAAATGGTCGTGGCGATGGGCAGGCGCTGGATCAGCGACCCTAGTCGCCGGTTTTCCAGAGACCATAGTCTCCGGTTTTGTCAGCGACAGCAGTCGCCGGGTTTGGCAATGGGCATGAGTCTCCGTTTTTGATGTTTGGCATGAGTCGCCGATTTTTCGGCGACTGGAGTCTCCGGAAGTGGACAATGTTTAGTCTCCGTTTTTGGAGAATGGAGTCTCCGATTTTGGGTTTCCAATTTCGCCAACAGTTGAACTTAGTCGTCGCTGCACTCAATGTTTAGACATCCGAGATGGTAAACCACATAGCCCTGGATATGAACTACAGAAATGCCAAAACAAAAAACAACACATCCCGAGTTAGTCATTCAAGAGATCAACACACGCAAACATTCAAACACATTTTAGTGGAGATTCGAGGGGTGATATTAGGCAATGAAGAGCAAATATTTTCCCAGAAAAGAGACACTTTCATCATTTTTCCAAAACACAAATTTCACACGAGGTGAATAGAACTTTGAGGTAATGGAAAAAATCTCTCATATTAAAACCGGTGAGATGGACCGAAGTACGTGATAGACATGTTTACTTGTCCTTCGTCTCAGTCACAAGGAAGCAGTCGTGTTTCGTCGAAACATATTGGCAGAGTTAGCACCGCACAAGAGATTTTAATTCATGAATGCAAGGTGAACACTTAAGGCACTCCGAAGGAACTAGCATTACTTCAATCAGAGGGGAGCCGGGGTAACCGGCGTCCTCCAGACGAGTTTTTAGCTTTAGATGAAATGCAACAGACACTCATTACAGCAGTCAGAGGGGAGCAAGGTTCACTTGCGTCCTCCAAAGTGTGATAGGAGAGTGTCTTAAAGTTCAGCGTCCATGTACAACCTTTCGAAGAGGGGAGCCGGGGGAACCGGCGTCCTCCGTTACTTGGCTTTATGGATCTATGCAAATGAAGCGAGGAGTTTAAGCCATGTTCACATGTTCGCATTCAGCGGAATAAATACTCTTGTGTCCGAAGACTAGAAGCGGCCTCGAATCCATGTTTGTCTGACTAGACTAATCCACGACGATTCCGAGTGCGTATTCAGAAGTAAAGAAACTACTCTTTCAGACTTCAAAAATTTTCGTGAACTCTTAGAGAGAACACATGCAGAGAGAATTCCTTAAGGTTTTGAATCTCTCAAAGTCAAGAGGTTTGGTAAAGATGTCAGCAAGCTGTTTTTCTATTGAAATATGCTGTAGACTGACTATATCACGATCAACCAAATCTCTAATGAAATGATGTCGAATGTCGATGTGTTTAGTTCTTGAGTGCTGGACAGGATTTTCGCTGATTTTGATAGCACTCTGGTTATCACAGTACAGCACTAATGGCGCACTCTCAAGAAGATAGTCATTCAACATTTGCTTCAACCAAAGAAGTTGAGTGCAGCAACTTCCAGCCGCAACGTACTCGGACTCGGCAGTTGACAGTGCGATACAGTTTTGCTTGCGACTATGCCAAGACACAATGTTATTGCCAAGGAAGCAACAGCTGCCGGAGGTACTTTTTCTTTCGTCCGTGTCCGTCGCCCAGTCGGCATCAGAAAAACCGACAAGGTTGGATGAAGTGTCGCGCGCATACCAAAGGCCTAGCTGAGAAGTCCCAGAGATGTATCGGAAGATCCGTTTCACAGCTCGTAGATGGTCCTCCTTTGGATCAGCTTGGTACCTGGCACACATACAAACACTAAACATAATGTCAGGACGAGTGGCAGTTAAATAAAGTAAACTCCCAATCATGGAACGATAAAGAGTTTGGTTTACACTCCGACTTTTTGTTGACGTCGACAAGCGTTCCGTAGTTTCCATAGGAGTGTTAGCTGGCTTGGCATGATGCATATCAAATCTCCCAACCATGTTTTTAGCATACTTACTTTGAGATACAAATATCCCATTAGGTCGTTGAGAAATCTGAAGGCCAAGAAATTGGTGCAACTCCCCCTCAAGACTCATCTGAAAGGTCGAGGACATAGCTTCTGTGAATGAAGTCACGAGTTTGGAACAAGTCGCTCCGAAGACAATGTCGTCAACGTAAATTTGGGCAACAATCATGTGTTTTCCGTCTCGCTTGATGAACAAAGTTTTGTCCACCGATCCACGCTCAAAACCGAACTTTAGAAGGAAATCCGTGAGGCATCCATACCAGGCGCGAGGCGCTTGTTTCAAGCCGTAAAGAGCTTTGTGAAGCTTGTAGACATGGTTTGGCTTTTTCGGATCCTCAAAACCCTTAGGTTGGGCAACGTAGACCTCTTCTTCCAAGACACCGTTCAAGAAAGCAGCTTTGACGTCCATCTGTCTAAGTTTGATGCCGAGATGGCATGCAATAGCAATCAAGAGTCTGATGGACTCAATTCGTGCGACCGGAGCAAACGTTTCATCAAAATCTATGCCTTCCACTTGGGCATATCCTTGGGCAACAAGACGAGCTTTGTTTCGGACAACTTGGTTATGCTCATCTGTTTTATTCTTGAAAATCCATTTAGTTCCAACAACATTGATATTCGAAGTTCGGGGAACTAAGGACCAAACATTATTCCGGGTGAACTCATTCAACTCTTCTTGCATGGCCATGATCCAAAAATCATCTTGCATGGCTTCCTTGTAATTTTTCGGCTCGTTTTCGGAGAGAAAGCAAGTGATGCCGATTTCATTACACACTGCTGAAGTACATATGTTGTAGAGTTCGTCGGGAGAATTCATTTGTTTCTTTGAGCGTGTAGTTCGCTCATTCAAACTTCCAATCATTTGGTTCGGTGGATGACGTTTTTGGATATGACCCGGTGCTTCTCTCGGTGCATCAGCGGGGTTTTCAACATGATCATCATCGTCATCCTCAGTAACCGAAGTGTCATCATTTCCGTTGCTAGACTCTCCAATTTCAGGTGAAGTATTAGGAGTAGCATTTTCGGAAGTCACAGTAGTGGGTGTTGAAGGAAATGTTCGAACTTCAAGAATTCCTTCCTTAATCCAATCAGCCTCTGCATCTTTTCCTAGGAAGTCTTGTTCATCAAAATTGATGTTGACAGTTTCTATGACTTTCCTCGTTCGTAGATTGTACGCACGGTAGGCATGACTATTTTGGCTATAGCCAACGAAAATTCCACGATCAGCTTTGGCTTCAAATTTCTTCAGAGGATCACGATCCTTCAAAATATAGCAAGTACAGCCAAAGACACGAAAGTGTGCCACCGAAGGTTTCTTGCCATTTACAAGTTCATAAGCAGTGGCAGTAGTGCCAGATCGAATACTTATTCGATTCAAAATGTAACCAGCTGTAGAGACGGCTTCTGCCCAAAAAGTTCGGGCAAGGTTTTTCGAAATTAACATCACGCGTGCCATCTCTTGCAGTGTTCGATTCTTTCGTTCGGCAATCCCATTTTGTTGAGGCGTTTTTGGGGCCGAGTATTCATGATGGATTCCCTTCAGCATACAAAATTCATTGAAGCTAGCATTTTCAAATTCAGTGCCGTGATCACTCCTGATCCTTTTGACCTTAGCTTCATGAGTCGTTCGAATCCATTTCACAATACCTTTGAAGGCATTGAAAGTCTCATCCTTGGTCGCCAGAAATCTCGTCCATGTGTATCGGGAAAAATCATCGACAACAACCAACACATATTCTTTCTTAGCTAAGCTCTTCACCTCCATTGGACCCATCAAGTCCATGTGTAGAAGTTCAAAGGGAGCTGCAGTGCTCATTAGAGTTGGAAGTGCCGGATGAGGAGTCCTTGTCAACTTGCCCTTCTGACAGTCACCACATATTCGCTTCTCGATTTTGGGGAGTTGAGAGATTCCTCGAACTATCTCCCCCTTAACCAGTTTGCTCAGATTGCGAGTGCTAGTGTGGCCAAGTCGTTGGTGCCACAAGTCAACTTCATCAGGAACGGTCACGGAGAAGCAACTATACTCAGTTGTATAGCAATTTTTTTTAGCACGTGGACCTTCCATTATACACTTTCCCTCAACATCAAAAACTCGGCAAGATTCCTTATCGAAGCTAACATTAAAACCTTCATCACAAAGCTGACTGATAGAGATGAGGTTTGCCACAAGTCCCTTGACATGGACAACATTCCTGATAGGAGGTAATCCTTTGATTTGAAGCATCCCCTTTCCTTTGACAACACCTTTTGCTCCTCCTCCAAACACCACGGGGGAACCAGTCATCGGCTCATATTCTTTCAAGAATTTCTTTGTGCCGGTCATATGTCGGGAGCAGCCACTATCAAAGTACCAAATGCCTTTGTTGCCAGCTTCAGAAGCATTAAGTGCAACATGGCAGAAAATCAGTTCCCTTGGTTGCCAACTACTGGATGTAGAGTTAAGTTCAACTTTACTCTTTTGAGACTTAGGCACCCATTTATTCTTTCCATTCATTTGGGCATGTCTCTCAGTCAACGCTTTCAGAGTTGTCCTAGCTTTCGAATTTGGAGAAATGGGTTTCTTCATTTTCTTAGCCACTTCGGACTTTTTCTTCAGGGTCATCAACTCTCTGTTCGCGTCATCCTTCATCTTATAACAAAATGGTCGAATGTGTCCAGGTTGGTCACAGTAGTGACATACATACTTTCTCCTTTGACGAGTTTCAACCTTCGTAGACGTCTTGACCAAAACGGTTTTTGTGCTAGAGGTTTGTCCATTTTTCTTCACGTTCTGAGATTTCTCTAAGTTCTTCAGCAACGTCTTCTCATAAGGTAGGATACCACGAGGATGTTTGACAATATTCTTCGGAAATTGATATGTCTCAGATTTTGAAGTCGAGATCGACTTTTGAGTTTTTGGTTCTGGAGACTTAGCAATCTTCTTCCCTTCAGCAATCTCCTTCCGTTTAGATGATTCAACGTCATCCTTACTTTTATCCTTAGGCAAATCATCCGATGCCTTCACAAAACTCACTTCCTTCTTCTTTTCGGGTGTTGAGTATATAGACTCAAAAACTTTTTGGAATCCAAGACCGTAACGATTAGGATTCATATATGAAGCAGCATTGTCAAACACGGAAGAGTTCGTGTTCATTTTCCTTAACAGCTCGTCAGTCATATGAAGTTTTTCTTTCAATGCATATCGTTCCTTGTCAGTCATGGCAAGGTCAGTTTGAGTTTTCATCAGTGATGACTTCAGTTCATCATTCTCAGCATCCGAGTTCTTAAATAGAGTCTGCAGTTTCTTCACTTCAGTTGACTCCTTTTTCAGTGACATCTTCAGTTTAGAGTTTTCAGAACTCATTTTGTCACACAACTCTCTCAGTCCGACAACTTCCTTGAAATACTTATGTTTTTCCTCGAAAAGGTCATCAAATTTGACTTTGAGAATTGTCAAGGAATTGTTCAACTTCTTCTTTTCATCCTCAGTCTTCTCAACTGAGTTTCTCAAGACTACAGCCTCATCATTCATTTTTCGATTCTCTTCAGAGAGTTCATCAAGAGATTCTTTTATGAAGTTCAGTGACACTTCAAGAGTGCTATTCTCAGTGATAGCTGTGTTACACAATTTTTCGAGTTTAGAATAACTCTCTTTCAGATCAACCAGTTCAGTAGACTCGGTCACACTTTGATGGACATCAGATGTCATCTCTTCCCTTTCGGTTTCAGACTCAGATTCATCATCCGAGAAAATGTTGTCATCACAAAAATTTCGGTTTGTCGATGCCACACGAAAAATGTTGTCTGCAGTTGCAGTGTCTTTCAGAAATGCATCAAAAACAAAGTTTTCGACCTCCACATTTTCGAGATCAAACGATTCACCAAAAGTGACAACTAGAGCGTTGTCTTCATCATCGTCAGAATTATTTTCCTCAGACTCTTCGTTCTCAGAAATGACATCCTCATCGTCAATCACAACATAGCTAACTGGTAGCTTCTTCTTACGATGTAAATTAGGACATTCATTTTTAACGTGTCCATATCCCTTACACTCATAGCATTGCATCTTGGAGACATCCTTGCCAGTAGAGGAGTATGGTGAGAGCTTTGTTCCTTTGAACTTTTTGTCTGACGACGATCCCTGATTTCGGTTGTCAGGAGTATTTGGATATGAGTTAGAACTTTTCTGAAATTTTCGAAAATTTCGTGCACGGTTCTTTCTCTTAAATTCTTGTTTCACAAGATAAGTGACTATCTCAGTCAGTGCAGCCAGTTTGTCCGGATTATTAGAGTTCATCAGTTTTTCAATTTCTTCAGCTTCCTCATCATCAGATTCACCCAGATCAGCAGAAAAACTACTTTCAGTTTTCTCTTTTTTCGAATGAGTTTTTCGAGAGCTAGAACTTCTGGCACTTTTTCCTTTCTCTGAAATCTTGAGAGCAGTCATCGGTTCGTAGACAAGAGACATGTCTGGGTTGCTTCGAACTTTGAGAGTCAGGTCATAGTTTCTCAAATCAGCCATCAAGTCGGCATAGTCCCAGTTTTGGTTCTCGTCATTGCGTGCTTCGATAGTCAGCACCTTGCTTTCGAACCTAGTGCTAACACTGGAGAGAACTTTCTCATATACCATGGGAGCAGGAAAAATTTCACCAAGTTCAAAAGCTTCATTCACATATCTCATGATCTTGTCCAAGTAGTCATTAATATCTTCATCTTCCCTCATCCGGAGTTGATGGAATTGAGCAGTGATAGTTCGGATTTTCGATCGCTTTACAGCATGACTTCCCTCACAAGTTCTTTGTAAAGTTTCCCAAGCATCTCTGGCAGATGTGCAATTTTTTACCAGCTGATACATACTGAGGTCCAGCCATTCACAGATAATAAGTAAGGCTTTGCTGTTAGCCGTGGACAAGTCATGTTCCTCTCTCGTCCAACTACGTTCCGGTTTCGGAATTCTCACGCCATCGGCGTCTTCCGTATATGGGCGTTCCCATCCTTCTAACACTGCCATCCAAGATCTGGAATCAAAACCCTTAATCCTAGCAGAAACTTTGGCCTTCCAGTTTGAGTAGTTCTGATGAGTAAGCATAATCGGTTTCTGGACAAACATGGACGACTCCATTGTAGCGGAATTATGAAGTCAAGTAACGGATCACGTCTTATACGTATGACGTCCCGCTCTGATACCAATTGAAATTACGTCTTCGACGTATGATACCAACTTTTCGCGAAGTTGGACTTAAACAACGAACACCAGCTTCAGTCAAGGTAACAATCACACAAGTTCGTGGAATGAAAGACGGAAGACAAAGACAAAGTTATGTAATATGTTTTCATTCCATTGAAACAACGAAACTAAACTATTACACTGAGTATGGTAGGCAAAACGATTACAAGAAGTTTCCCGAGTGTCGCAACAACTCCCACTAACTTGCAATCTAGCACACTAGTGCCTAGAGCTAAATCTCCTAACTCTAATCTTGGCACAAGGCGCAAACGCTACTACACAAACTCGAAGCTCGAAGCTGTCGGTCACGATTCTAAAAATCAGATTTCGTTCCCTCAAAATCGTCAAATGGTGAAATCGAAATCCATGGGTTTATATAGGCAGCCCGCACATGTGAGGTGATGACGTGGCACGTTCTGGTTGGTCACATGCTTGGCTGATGTCACTTCTCCATGGATGACATCACTCTTGTAGAACTTGGATTCTTGAATCTTGGAATCTTGAATCTTCGATTCTTGAATCTTCGAATCTTGAATCTTCAATTTCAAAAACAGAACTTCAATTCAATCTTGACTCCGTCGATCTCAATTCTTCATCTTCAAACTCTCGTGAAAAACTCTAAGTGTTGAAGCCTCGGAATTTCATCGTCTTCATGGTCGTCGATATCATTGAAGTAGAAAACACTGGATCCATTCTTCATTTCTTGATTTGTGTACTTGGTGAAAGATATCACGTTGAAAGTACTTATGTGAAAATCGTCGTTGAAGAATGTCATAGTCGATGGCACCGTGCCTTGAGGACAAGCGTCGCGAAACCCGTGCCATTGCCAAAACCGGCGACAGGAGTCGCCGATTCCATGACATGCACAAATGCCAAAACCGGCGACTGGAGTCGCCGATTCCATGTCAACCCAAAGTGCCACAAACGGCGACTCTAGTCGCCATTCCATGATGTTGCCAAAAACGGCGACGCTGGTCGCCGTTCCACGGGTGCCAAAAGCGGCGACGCTGGTCGCCGTTCCAGGAGACTGCAGTCTCCGTTTTCTTGCACGCACCAAAAGCGGCGACGCCTGTCGCCGTTCCACTCCATTTCCATATGTCCAAAATCGGCGACTCCTGTCGCCGTTCCTGACGTGCCAAAAGCGGCGACGCTGGTCGCCGTTCCATGCTCATTCCATCATTCCAAAAACCGGAGACTCTAGTCTCCTTTTCCATGCACCTGCAAACCTGAAAATCAACAAAAAACACAAGTACAAAAACGTTGTCGCCAAAATCGACATTTACAAATACTTAGATATTGTGACCAATGAGAGATATGAATTCATGCTTTTGGAAAGCGGTGAACCTTCGACCTAATTCCAAGCTATGACGAGTCCAGCTACTGAAAATTGGCATGGTGCCATAAAATCTGAGATGATATAAATATCTGATAATCAAGTTTGGAACTTGATATAATTGCATCACGGGGTTAGACCCAATGAATGCTAATAGATCTTTAAGATCTAAACAGGCAGATGGAAAACCTAGGGTTTTCAAAGCAAGTTTGATGGTAAAAGTTTTATTCACGAGGTGGATTATGGAAAAACTTTCACCAGTTGCTTTGATTAAATCATTCAG
This sequence comes from Euphrasia confusa, assembly GCA_954870475.1. Lineage (NCBI taxonomy): Eukaryota > Viridiplantae > Streptophyta > Magnoliopsida > Lamiales > Orobanchaceae > Euphrasia > Euphrasia confusa. The sequence goes on from OX940953.1 coordinate 14,800,286, forward strand.
ATTATCTTAGCCATTGCTACTCATCTTGATAATGAGTTATGGTAATATTGGATGTTAAAACTAACTTCTTGAATTGGATTCTAGAAGAGAACGTGTTTTGACACAGCAAAAGAGTTTTATCGATCCTAATAAGGCTGAGAAATTATGCAATCTTATAATTCCATTTATGGAATAAAGCAAAGCATATCGGAGTAGCAATCTTCAGTTCAATGAATCCATACTGGGTTTTGGATTTCAGAGGAACTCGGAAGAGTCTTGTTTTACAAGAAGAACAGTGGGAGTTACGTTGTATACATTGTGTTGTATGTCGATGACATACTCCTTATTGGAAACAATGTTTCTATTCTATTAAAGAATGGCTTGGATATTGTTTTTCAATAAAGGATCTTGGAGAAGCAAAGTACATATTGGGCATCAAGATCTGTCGGAACAGATCGAAAATGATGTTTGGACTTAGTTAAGTGACCTATATTGATAAGGTACTTGATAAGTTCAGAATGAAAGACGCCAAAAAGGGTCTCATTCCAATGAGTCATGGCACATCTCTTAGCAAGATGCAAGGCCCTACGGGACTTGATGAGCAAAAGAGGATGGAAAACATTCCTTATGCTTCGGCAATAGGGTCTATAATGTACGCCATGATATGTACACGACCGGACGTATCGTATGCTTTGAGCATGACGAGTCAGTTTCAAGGAAATCCAGGTGAGGCGCATTAGACTGCGGCCAATAATATTCTTATGTACCTTAGATGGACTAAAGAATATTTTGTTGTCTTTGGAAGACAAAAAGAGTTGATATTAACAAGCTTCTTGAATGCTAACTTCAAAACGGACTAAGATAATTTCCGATTTTAATCTGGTTATATCTTTTGTCTGGTTAGAGGTGAAATTTGCTGGAATAGTTCCATGCAATGCAATATAGCTGATTAAACTACAGAAGCTGAGCACAGTATTGCATTGGATGCAGTAATGTTGACAGTTAAGATTTGAAAGTTCTTGAATGAACTAGGTGGCGTAGCTGGCTTAGCCCATCCGATAATTCTCTATTTATAGTAGAGTTATCGCGCAAGCCAATGAGCTAGAAAGCACCACAAGTCTAAAACTGGTGCTCAGGAAGTTCCACATTATCTGGGAGATAGTTTTGTGGAGACATCGAGATAATAAAGTTGAAACTTTTGGTAAGGTTGCAAACCCGCTTTCTAAACCTCTCTAGTAGTCTAAGCTTAAAGCTTTCACGACTGCAATAGAGATCAAACATCTTAGAGATGAGTTGTGATTTCTATTACTGTATTAGATACTTTTAGAGATTTGGTAAACATTCACTCATATGTATAATACATATTTCTTCATATAAATATGGTTTAATTTATATGAATTGCCCAAATGATTAAGTGATATCAATTGGGTTATGAGGTCGACTTACCGCACAATGAAGTCCCAATTGTTGAACTGATATACTTGAATCATATAGTTGTTCCTGGTTCGTATAATCGAGTACGGACAAACCGATAATACAATGAACTAGATTGTAATGTGTACTATAGCGCCGCTTCATGGGCTAGTGATGTGGGACATCAAGTACAATTACATAGATATTAGCTGGGATCTAATGATCGAACAGACCCGACTGGAATAGTATTTAAGATTTCGAGTCATAATACTATTTCATTGACTGTCGAGCAATTTCCTCTGACCTGAGTAGTCCAGAGTGATTCCATTGTGAAATGGTGTACTTTGATACAAGTAAACGCCTTTCGTAAAAGGAGGTTATAAAACTTGTTATTGGGTATATCAGGAAGCAAGTGAGAGAGCTTGGATTGACAAGATGGGATTGTCCTCCATTTTATAATGGGATACATGTCTTAACGGCCACTTGGAGAGTCGAGACTGTGGAAAATACGTGGCCACGTCCAGATTCGTATCATAGTGATAAATCTGGTTTTACAGTCTGTCTCAAAGTCCAAGAAAGGTTTGAACCGATTGAGGATGACTCGAGTCTTGCCTCAAGTTCAAACTTAGACATAAAGTGACAACAGGAAGTTGGCAGCACACTGGCTCTGAAGGCCAAGTGGGAGATTGTTGGGATATGTCCTTCGATCCTACGTGTGCAATCGATAAAGTCATAAGGTCGTCTATGGATGTTAAATGATTATTTGATAATATTAATTGTTGGGAACAATATAATATTGATCAATTAAATCATACCTACAGGGTCACACACGGACTCAAAGATGATGTACGTTGCTTGATAAATATATTGATTTAGAATCAATATTTACGTGGAATTAATTAACATGCATGGGATGCATGGCTTGCATGGATGCATGTCACATAGTGTGACATGGCATGCCACACAAGCAAGTGGGACCACATACAATGCATTGTAGCATGTGTATGTGGCATGACCTTTCACCTCCTTTGTAACCTCTTTTGTGTGTTAAATGGTGCATCTTTATGCACATTATGATGGAGGTTACAAGGAGGTGTAATGGTGTGCATAATGAAGTGATTATATAGATGAAAATCTGATTTTCATCACACACATTATTAAGCCACGAAATTCCACACAAATAGAGAGAAAAGAGGTGATCTTGGAGATCCATTCTCAAGCAAGCAAGGTGTTCATTATCCGGGTTCGTGTGCAACACGTAGAGGCCGGGCCATTTGTGCGGCTTCCACATCCGGACGATCTAAAGGAGTGACGAGGTCATTCACAAGGAGAGCATCTAGTGACTGATCCATGAAGGTGGTTCAATCGACTCAACACCACCTTCATCAACATCAACGAGGCACGCTACACCGGTTGTAAGTGATCTCGTTAATCTATATATATATATATATATATATATATTGGATGTATATATATAAATGTGTCTATACATATAATGTGTGCCTAGATCTTCATGTTGTTCGTGTTCTATTGTTTTACACGCTTCCGCACACACGAACAAGGTAATCGAGCGATTGGATCGGCATCGAAAACCATCAATGCGATGCAGGGGTACAATCAGCAGGGCAACCGGAGGAATGACCCTTACTCTAACATTTACAACCCGGCCTGGAGGAATCATCCTAACTTCTCGTGGAGGCAAGACCAGCCACAGACTCAGGGACAAGGTTCTCAGACGAACTTCAATAATCAGAATCGACCTCAGAATCAGGGATACCAGAACACAGGCAATCAGAATTGGCATAATAACCAGAATCACCAGAGGCCCCAGTATCAGCAGCAGTAGAATCAACATACTATCCACCACCACCTCAGTCACAATAGGTGTCACCCAAGACTTCAGACTTAGACGAGAAGTTTGCATCTTTCCTGGCCTCCACTCAGGCCATCCTGAATCAAAATCAGCAAAAGATAGAGGGGGTGGAGACCAACATGACTAACCAGAATGCGGCGATTAAGAGAATCGAGATGCAGGTCGGGCATATGGCTAGTCGCATGAACGAAATAGCACAGGCTACTCAGAAGGATAGGATTCCGAGTCAACCGCATCAGGCCAAGGCGGTAACAGTACTTAGGAGCGGACGTGTCATTGATAATCACGTCGAAATGCCAACCGAGGAAGTGGAAGAGGACATCCCGACCCCGGAAGTAGCCGAGCAGAGGGTTCCGGTAGAGGAACCAATAGAGAAACCGGTAGTAAGTCCGATAAGAGCACCCGAGACGAGCCGAACAGCCTTACACAAGGCTTATAACCCCTATAGACCTCCCGTGCCACCATACCCGCATCGGTTGAGGAACTAGAAGCAATATCAGCAGTTCTCGGAGATTTACCAGCTCTTGTCCAAGGTGAATGTGAATCTCCCTCTTCTCGACATCATTAGAAACATCCCGTCGTATGTCAAATTCTTCAAGGACCTCGCTTCGAGAAAAAGGAGGTTCATTGACAACGAGAAGGTGGTGGTTTCAGAGGTAGCAAGTGCAATACTTCAGCACAAGCTTCCCAAGAAACAGAGACACCCCGGGAGTTTCAACATTATGATTGCCGTGGGAAATGGAAAGGAAGTTTCTGGAATGCTCGAATTGGGAGTGAGAATAAATCTGATGTCGTACGCCGTGTACGAGAAGTTGGAGTTAGGCGATCTCAAGCCTACTCGTATGTGCCTCCAGCTCGCCGACCGATCGATTCGATATCCCAAGGGGATTGTGGAATACATCTTGGTACATGTCGGTGGATTGATAGTACCCGTGGATTTCGTGGTACTCGACGTTGTAGAAGTTCCCGAGAATGGGCGAGATCATGCCATTCTTTTTGGAAGACCATTCATGGCCACCACTAATACTGTGATCGATGTGAAGAACGGTGCACTCGAGATGACCGTACTTGGTGAGAAGGTCTCTTTATCCGTCCGAACGGGGAAAGCCACTCCCGCTGCCCTTTGTGTGGAGAATTGCTCCTTCGTCAACCATGTAGATGAAGAAGTGGAAGCCGCGTTCATAGAGGAGAGCAGTCCCGAGGTCCTTGAGGGTGAAGAGGAAAAACTAACCGACCCCACTTTTGTGCGGCCTAGCTCCCAGGAAGCCGAGATCGAGGCTTCGAAAAACAAAGTGGAGTTGAAGCCACTTCCTAGTCACCTCAAGTTCGTTTTCTTGGAAGATGGGGAACAAAAACCCGTGATTATCTCGGCCACCTTGAAAGCCGAGGACGAGGAAGCGTTAGTGGCAATCCTAAAGCAAAACAAGAAAGCCTTCGGGTGGATTCTAGGAGATATTCGTGGTATCGACCCCTCGGTGTGCATGCACCGGATCATTTTGGAGGAGGGATCAATCCCGAAGAAAGATGGGCAGAGGCGACTCAACCCGGTTCTGTTGGAAGTCGTGAGGACGGATCTACAAGCTCCTGGACGAGGGGTTGATCTATGCCGTTGCCGACAGCCGATGGGTGAGTTCGGTTCATGTGGTCCCAAAGAAGGGAGGCATCACTGTGGTCGAGAACTTGAAAGGAGAGCTCCTTCCTACGCGTATCACTACCGGGTGGCGCATGTGCATTGACTACCGGAAGTTAAATGCCGCCACCCGAAAGGATCATTTCCCTCTCCCTTTTATTGATCAGCTACTTGATAAATTATCAGTACATGCATTTTATTGTTTTCTTGATGGTTTTTCAGGTTACTACCAGGTGGCGATAGCACCGGAGGACTAGGAGATGACGACTTTCACGTGCCCCATTGGTACCTATGCTTGGAGGAGGATGCCCTTCGGCTTGTGCAATGCACCGGGAACATTCCAGAGGTGTATGATGTCCATCTTCTCTGAGATGATAGGTAACTTCATGGAAGTCTTTATGGACGATTTTTCGGTTTTTGGCTCTTCCTTTGATGATTGTTTAGGTAAGCTCGATAATGTCCTTAAGAGGTGTATTGAGAGTAGTCTTACCTTGAGTTGGGAGAAGAGTCATTTCATGGTTACTAGTGGGATAGTGCTAGGACATATGGTGTCTAGTCGGGGGTAGAGGTTGATAGAGCCAAGATAGAGGTTATTGAGCAACTACCCCTCCCATTAATGTTAAGGGCATCCGTAGCTTCCTTGGGCACGCCGGGTTTTATAGGAGGTTCATTAAGGATTTTTCCAAGATTAGTCAACCTTTGTGTCATTTGCTAGGGCAAGACGTTGAGTTTAAATTCGATGAGTCGTGTCTAGTAGCCTTTAATACACTTAAGGAGAAGCTCACCTCAGCCCCGGTAGTTGTAGCACCTAATTGAGAGTTGCCCTTTGAGATTATGTGTGATGCGTCTAACTCAGCGGTAGGAGCGGTTCTTGGTCAGAAAGTGGATAAGTTGCTTAGGGTTATTTATTACACTAGCGTGACCCTTAATAGTGCCCAAACAAACTACACCACTACCGAGAAAGAGTTGCTAGCGGTCGTGTTTTCCTTGGATAAGTTTAGGTCTTATATCATAGGGTCTAAAGTCATCGTCCATAGTGATCACCAAGCCCTACGACATTTGCTAGCTAAGGCTCAAGCCAAACCGAGGTTGGTTAGGTGGATCCTCTTACTACAAGAGTTTGATGTGGAGATTAAGGATAGGAAGGGGTGCGAGAACGTAGTAGCCGACCACTTGTATAGGCTAGAACCACCCCCCGAGACTTTAGGTGATAATATCGATGGTTCGATCCCCGACTCCAGTTCGCTATGACTATGACCCCGGCACCTTGGTACGCGGATATTGTGAACTTTTTGGTTGCAGGAGCTCTAAGAGAAGGGATGACTTCTCAAGAAAAGGCGAGGTTCGAACACTTGTCCCGAGAGTACTTTTGGTCGGACTCGTACCTCTACAAATTCAGGAAAGATGAGGTGATTCGTCGTTGCCTTCCGGAGGAGGAGCAAACTGACGTACTTAATGTTGCCATCACGACGAGAGTGGAGGTCACTTTGGTGACCATAAAACAACCCACAAAGTACTCCAATCAGGTTTGTTTTGGCCATCTCTTTTCAAAGATGCAATCGATTATTGCAAGTCTTGTGACCGGTGCCAACGCATGGGGAGTATAGGTAAGAAGAATGAGATGCCTTTAAACATCAATTTAGCGGTTGAAATTTTTGATGTTTGGGGTATTGACTTAATGGGACCCTTCCCCGTGTCTTTCGATTTTGAGTATATTTTGTTGGGTGTTGATTATTTGTCCAAGTGGGTTGAAGCGATCCCCACTAGGACTTGTGATGCTAAAGTGGTTCTCAAGTTTGTGCAGGAAAACATTCTTTCTAGGTTCGGATTCCCGAAGGCCATTATCAGCGATGGCGGGAAGCACTTTTGCAACAAGCTTTTCGAGAAGTTGATGGTCTTGAACGACAATCAACCACAAAATAGCCATGGCATACCACCCACATACTTCCGGGCAGGCCGAGACCAGTAACCGTCGAGTGAAGGAGATCCTCGAGAAGAACGTGAAAACCTCCCGCAAAGATTGGTCGGAGAGACTTAACTCGGCTCTATGGGCTTATCGGACCGTCTACAAGACGGTGATTGGAATGAGTCCTTACCGCCTCGTCTTCGGAAAGCATTGCCACTTACCGGTGGAAATCGAGCACCGAGCTTATTGGGCGATCAAAGCTACCAACATGGACTTAATGGAGGCGGAGGAGCCCGAGTTTGGAGTTGTCCGAGCTTGACGAGATGCGCAACGAGGCTTACGAGAACTCTCGTATCTACAAAGAGAAGGTGAAGGCGACACACGACAAGAGGATCAAGAACAAGGAGCTAGCAGCCGGGATGAAGGTACTCCTATTCAACTCGAGGCTCCGGTTGTTCCCCGGGAAACTCAAATCAAGATGGAGTGGACCGTATGAAATAATGGAGGTATTTCCTTATGGAGTGGTTAAACATTATAACCCGAAGACTCGAGGAGCGATGCTGGTTAACGGTCACCGAGTTAAGCCGTACATGGAGGGAGACAAAATTAAGTTCTAAGTAGAGTCGATTCTACTCGGTGACGTCTCCTATGAATAAAGCAAATTAGTCGAGCTCGAGACTCTAAACGAGCATCGCGTGGAGACTAGTCCACAAGCCGTAATGCTCTTTCGGTTCCCAAAATGAGCGCCGCGTGGGGGCCTACCCACGAACGTCAAGCTCACGACGTGAACCGAGCTAATTTGTGCTTTTATATGACAGGAGATCGAGTTCGAGAGGATCGCACGGGAATCGGAGAAGACCCGATCTTCAGCTCTACCGGGCGCTCGCCAGGATGCCAGGCGCTCGCCTGAGGCCCTTCGCGGGAGAACGCGTCGTCTTGAAGCGCTTGCGTGGCCCCAACTTCAGAGAAGGAGAAAGTTCAGCAGGCGCTCGCCTGCCTGGCAAGCGATCGCTTGCCGGCCGTCGCGAGCGAGCGCCCGGGCCTGAAGCGGTCGCTTCCTGCGATCTTCAGAGACTAGGATTTTTGGGCAGGCGGTCGCCTCCCTCCTTTAAATAAAAAAAAATGTTTTTTATTATTATTTGAAATTGAAATAGGGGGAAGCCTTAATTTCCTCCCCCCCACTCTCACTTTCGTTTTTTTTGTTCTTTCTCTCTGAGTTTTCTCTTGCAGGTTCCTCTATTTCGTACGTTTTTGGTGTGAATTATGCCCCGATTTATACTTTGTTTTGCCCGTTTCTCGTACATTTACATGGCGTATCTTCTATTATATTGTAATTCCTTACTCTTTTGAAGTTGTTTGAAAATATAGGGAATTGAAGCTAAAACGAGAGGTGCCAAAGCTTAAAAGAGCAAAAACGAGGATGCGTTGGAGAAAAAGTCGTTCGAGACGAAGAAGAAGGCCGGCTCACCCGAGCCCATTGGGCTCGCCCGAGCCCATTGGGCTCGCCCGAGCCACTGTTCAGAGAGTTCCGGCTCACCCGAGCCGGAATGGGCTCGCCCGAGCCCGAAAATGCTTCCATTGTCTTTTCGTTGACTGGAAGGAAATGGAGTTCTTGGGGGCAAAATCGACATTTTGAAAGCCACATGCTCTTGGAAAGCTATAAATAGGAGAAGAACACACACAACCCAAGTACAACATCTTTTAGGAGAGAGAAAATAGAGAGAGAAATGCTATGTCCTTGTTCTTGTCTTCAAACAATTTTTCTTTTTATTTTTAATTAGTGTTCTTGAGATATTTTCTAGCTTATTGTTCAATCCACTTCATAATTTAGATCCTCTTTTATATATTGAGATTTTGTTATTTTCCATTTCACAAACGTTGTTCGTCTTTTCGTTGTGCTCGTTTTGATCGGTTCCATTTTTCATTTGGTTGAGTTTGGAAATTGGGGATCTACATCCTCAACTAGGTACTACCTTTCCTTTCTAGTTTTAATTTCATGGATCTTGTTTATGTGTTTGCTTGTTTTATTTTCCTTAGTAGCATGCTAGGCTAGTTTAGTGCTTGGGTGTTTGGTTAATTGATTTGGGGTTTTGAATTGGATTTTTATGATTGCCTTTGCATTGTTTTGGATGAAAATGATTTCTTGTGATTGACCTTTATCTATTGTTGAAACCGAGACCTACCCGGAGACGTTTCACTTTGTGACCATTGTCGATTGCTCGTTTGTTTTGGAGGAGAGACCTACCCGGTGATCCTCCTAGAACCTCAATCCCTCAATCTTAGCTCGCTCTTAACCGAGAAGCTCTTGTTGGCCCGTTTTATTTGAAAACCAATTCAACTCCTCGGAGAAATTACCCAAACACCCTAGCCCTCGTTTCTCTTCGTTTATTTGCTTATTTACTACTTGTTTATTCTCGTTTATATCTATCTCTTCCTAGTATTTTATAGTTGATCTTGCTTGCTTTAGGATAGTTTTATTTGATTTTTATTTGCTACTTGACACAAAACATCGACACAAACTTGAATCCGATTGTAACACTCCTTGAGAACACGACCCGAGCTAACTTACTACTAGCTACCGTGATCCCGTACGTTTGCGGGCGATCAAAAGTGCTAGTACACTTAGGTCGGTAAACATCCTCTACGATCTATCTCACCATCTCCGGTCGTCGTCATCCCCACAGAGCCCCCCACAGAGCCGGAACTCCGGTAACCGAACTCCACTCAACCCCAGCCGAACTCTACCACCGTCTCCGGTCAGTCACCACACCCTCCATCGCCAGCTCCGTACCCGCCGCCCCTCACCACCACTGCCGAACCTCCTCTGCCGCTCCTCCGTTTTCCCCAACTCCGCCATCACCGTCCACCTCGCCGTCAACGCCTCAGCCCATCACCACCGCAGCTCCTCGCCCTCAGTCGCCGCATCCACCACCGCCGTCGACACCGAGCAGCTCAACCTCACGGCATTCCCTCGAGCACTTTCAGCAGCTCCGTTTCGGACCGTCTTGACTTCGACTCAAGTGCTCTCGTTCCGCCTTGTTCAATTTTGAGCCCTGGCAGCCCTAGCTCTAGTGCATCGATCCACGGCATTCCCGTGCACCTCCGATTAGCTCGACTCGTTCCGTTGCCATTCCCGAGTACTCGGCAGCCCCGTCATTCGCCCTCTATATCCACGGCAGTCCCGTGCACTCCGACTTCGAACCCCGAGCCTCATCTCTAGTTCACGGCAGTCCCGTGTCTCTATTCGGCAATCGCGGTAACATTTTTTTTGGTTTTCTTGGTCATTCGGTTATGGTGAATACTCGAAGTAGGAAGAAAGCTCCGGCATCTAAGAGAGCTCGGAATGACGAGGGACCTTCCAGAGAGGCCCCGGATCACGACAAAGAGGAGAGACAGCCTACTCCTCAACCGCCACCGGCCCCACAACCACAGCCACCACCGACTAATCGTCGGGCTGATCTCCGGGATGAATATACCGCCGATTGCCCAATTTACGACCACAAAGAAGGTCGACGGTTACTTGCTTTTCGTAAGCACGCTTTTGAGTGTCCCCGGCCATTCGATTGGTATTTGGTCATTAAGTTGGGCCTACTCAATGATGTGCAGAAGTACTTGAAGTTGTTGGGGATTTGGGACATCGCAATGGAAGACCTCGGCTATTCGACATCCCTAGGCCTTGAAATGCTCTGTACTCTGGAGCGACATTCGCAGGGGAGATTCTACACATGTCGCCTCATGGGCCGTGAAGTCGAGTACAATGCGAGGTCATTCGCGAACATCTTTAAATTCCCGATGGAAGGAGCCCAGAGGGACATCCCCGACAGAATCGATAAAAACGCGGCATGGGAAGCCATCACTTAGGTCCCTATGCACACCGGGAAAAGCGTACAGATCAAAGACCCGGCACTACTCCTCGTGCACCGCTTCATAGCATACAACATCTCGGGCAAAGATGAAGGGAACAAGGTGAATAAGTCGGAACTTTTCCTCCTTGAGCGCGCATACAAGGGACATTCCTCTACCCCGATCGACTATGTGTTGGGGCAGCTGATGAGGACAGTTCAGCGCGGCGCCCACCATGCCTCCTTTTTCTACTTTGTCGCGGGGCTCGCACACTTGACGCATAGGATTGATCTCAAGGACCCAGCCACGCTTCCAGCTGACTATGTTGCGATGCCTCGGGCGATTGATCTGCAGGAACTCAATGGTTCCCACCTTCTCGATGAGCACGACAATTTTCTCCCTCATTCCATACGCATCGGGCGAGACTCGAGGAATGCCGCGTCGACAAGCGCCGCACCTCCGGCTCAGTCCCCGTCCCATCTACCACAATCAGGCTTTGTCGTGGGGGACGACGCTCCGATTCCTTATCCGACCTACCCGTCGTTTACCGCCAGATTCCATGACATGATCAACCAATTCTAGGATATGCGCACTAGCTTCGAGGATGCGGAGACTAGTAAGCGGGAGATAGATTATACCCAGCAGGAGGGCTTCCGGACTTGGGCGAGTGAGGACCGCACTTACATTGATGACCGGCTTAACCAGATGGAGGATCATTTCAATGGACGGCTCGATCGAATCGAGTCCCAGCAAGCCGCCAACCACGCCTACTACATTGCCGAGAATGCCCGACAGCAGACTCGTCAGGACACTGAGCACGATTTTCATGTTTCCCAGTACGCCCAGATGATGGACTTCTTCCGAGGGGCCCAGCATCCACCACCCATGCCATGAGGATCAATCGTACCTTCGTACGGTCGCGGTATGTACATAGAGTCTCTTCTTTCTTCCTTTGAGTCGTGCTTTCTTTATTGTCTTAGTTTACTTCTTGGTTTTGCTTTTCGTGGTTTTTTTGAGTTTTGTATGAGGATCAATCGTACCTTCGTACGGTCGCGGTATGTACATAGAGTCTCTTCTTTCTTCCTTTGAGTCGTGCTTTCTTTATTGTCTTAGTTTACTTCTTGGTTTTGCTTTTCGTGGTTTTTTTGAGTTTTGGTGTGTAGGTTGTTTGGCCCGTCACTTTTGGACATCCCCAAGGTCGACTTTCTGGGGACGCGTGCTTTCCTAGGAGGGTACTACATCCATGAGGACACGGGTTAGCCCAAGTGTGGGGGGTTTGTTTTCTTTTCCCCTTTCTCTTCTCTTTCTATGTGTTTTGTTGTGCCTTAATTGTGTTTATTTTACTTGTTTGGTGTTAGTTTTTATAGCTCCCCCTGTTGAGATATGATTTTCATGAAAGTGTAGTTGTTATATTCCCCATGCATGCTAGTTGTTTTACTTCGGTTCTTGAAGTACAATGGATTTTTGATGCTAGAGGTCGGTATGTGAATGACTTTTGACTCCATGTTTAGATTTCGTAAGGTGACCTTGAGATAATTGCATGTCACCGTTTCACTTTCCAAATTACCTTGTGAGAATTTGAGTCATTTTAAATTTTTTCGTTGTGTGATATCTCGTTGGTTTCTCGAGCTTCTTAGTTTCTTTGTTCTACATCATATGCACCCGTATGGACTAGAGATAGCTAAATCATGCTTAGGTTGTTACTTGAGGCTTTTATATCATAAATTACTTGATTTTGAACATGATTGGGTATTGATCGACTAGGATAGCCATTTTAGCCGCTTTTTGATTTTTTTGACCCAGAGCCCGTCGTGGGACACCCTAGTAGCCCCGTTGAGCCTACGTTTAGACTTTTCTTTTTGTCCTATATTTCGTGGAGGAGAGAAGGGAGGTTTTGTGCTTGGGGATATAAGGTGTTACTTTCTACGATGTTTGCCACTTTTGTAATAATTCGAGACATGATATTAGTCCCAAAAAAAAAAAGAGTCGAATAATGATATTAGTTTATTGCTTGGGCTTGTATGTGGCTTTGATGAGTTCCTACGGTGTGATTGAGTAACTTGGATTTAAACGGATATTTGGTTGTTTTGGAGATGCGTGCTTGAACGAATATAGTCCACTTTTTCCCCAAATTTTCCCGAATACCTTTAGCCGAGCCCCATTACACCCGTTTTGTCGATCGCCCATGATTCTTAAGATGGTAGACTTTGATTAGTGGAGAGTGCAACTTGAGTATGTGTTTAGTTGATGTCCTTAGGTGCATTTAATGTTATTTGAAGCTCGTCCTTGTTCCCTATATGCTTTTCTTTCTCGAGTGCACAAGTTTTTTTTCCTTGATTTATCTTTCACTCGTGCATGCTTTGAGTGGAACCCCTTTCCGAGAGTTAAAGAAAAATGAGTGAATCTTTGTGAGGGAATTTGAGATTGTGGCATGTGACGATTCTTGTGTGATTTTTATTGTTCTAATTCATTGTGGGTCGATAGTTGTTCACTTTACTTTTTCCGTACGCATCGAGGGTTCATTTGTAGTTTTGAGAATTTGAGTAAGTGATTGGCATGTGTGTGGTGTGTAACTCTCGCTTTCATGATTGTTTGCTTGAGGACAAGCAAGAAGCTAAGTGTGGGGGAGTTGATGTTCGCGTTTTTGTGTCGTTTTTTCCTATCCATTTGTGTATGAGTTGTGTCATTTGAGTTGTTTTATTGGTATATTCTTCGTGGCTTTGGTGTGTTTAATTCGTTAGTCGAGTGTGCAGGTATTTGAGCATGTATGTGGCGAGAGAGTCGAAGAAACGAGCGAAAACGAGCCAAAACGAGGACGAGCCGCTGCTCTCTACACCAAGCGCTCGCCCTGCTTCCCACAACCGCTAGCAGCTGCCACCAGGCGCCCGCGCGCCGGTCAAGCGCGCACCTGCCCAGGAATTCAGAGGCTCAGAATTTTGCTCCAAGCGACCGCTTCCTTGGAAAGCGGTAGCTTCCTCACTGTCGCGGGCGATCGCCGCCTTGCCAGGCGGTCGCCTGCCCCTTCCTTTAGATACCAGTTTTTTTGCACCTAGCGAGCGCCCCCTCACCTGCCGGTCGCCTGCCACCTGATGTGAGCGATCGCCTCCCCTCCTCAGGCGGTCGCTTGCCCCTTTTTTCTGGAGTTGTCCCATGTTTTGACCTCCGATTTTCGAGAATACTTAATGGGTTTTTAACCTAGGTTTTTACGACACTTTTTCAGACTTTTATTTTCGGTACTTGGAGAATTCTTGGAACTCGTTCACTTAGGCTTTGGATTTACACTTTTCATCTTGGAATTTTTCTTGTAATTGAACTCGGCAAAAGTCGGAGAATCCGCCGACGGGTGCCTTTGATTGTTCTTGGAGATTAATATTAGTAAGTTTTATTTGATTTCGATTTGTTCGTTCTTCAATTTTGTGTTTGATTAATTGCTTCAATATTATTTTACTTTCGCAAATTGTTTTCATAAATTTTTATTTTCAAAAACTTAATTCTTTTTCAAACAAAAACATGAGTAGCTAAATCCCTTTTCTAGGGCTAGGGATGATCGATTCTCCCTACTAAGGTTGAATTTGAATTTCGAGATTGAGTAGATGCCTACCGGCGACGGACGTATCAACCATGGATTCGAATTCACACCGAAGTATAGAATCGGGATTCCCGAAACCCTAGTTTATTTTCCATTTGATTCAAAAACAACTTTACTCGCTTTCTTATTCGCTTTCTCGTCTTTTCAATACTTAGTTAATTTTTAGATTTAAACAAAACCAAAACAAATTGAGCATTATGTTATTTCACTTTCTTCTTCTCGTTGCAAACAATTAAATATTTTTACACCGATAGTAGTGTTCCTCGAGAGATCGACTCGGGCGAGTTGCTTTAGCAATAAGTTCGATATTTATTTGGTTTTCGACACACAAAAACGACTTAATCACTCGCTCTTTGGTGTAGGTTAGGTAACTTGAGTCCATAGGCTCTTTGGAGCACTTTCAAGTTGTCTTTTATGTCTTTTGACACTCTCCTAATAAGTATAAATAGAAGCATTTTAGTTTAGAGAGATATCTCATATCATTGTGTTGACAATATCTATTCTCTCTAAACTCATAAGCATTCTCATATAGTTGTTAGAAATATTGTGTTAACAATATTAGCTCTCTGCATTACATAATGTATGGTTCTCTCTCTTTCCTTATTCGCCGAAGTTTCTAGCTGATGTGTGCCAAACTAGAAGACAATTGAAGTCGTTGTATCCTTGAGGACTAATGTCACAAAATCGTAGTATACATGGGGCGTATTAGTTTTGCGGAAAGTGAATATATTTCTACTTTCCTCAATTTAAAAGCTGATTTGTTTAATTATTGTATTTTGGAATTGTAAAGATAGTAGTAATGTTCTTGTCCAGATTTTATTTTATTTTATTTTTCGAATTTACATTCTTACAAAAATAACCTAGACCTATAATTACACTTCATTTGTATATACAACATATACTAATAGTATAATTGAAATATTTTGTGCATCAAAATTTACACACCATTGGTTAAAAAATTGATTTAATTCAATTTGTCACACTCCTACAACAAAAAAACCAATTTTATGGTGCATGTAAAATTAGTTTGATTGACTCTTAATTTAGAAACACTTTAAAATATTTTAAGAAATGGCTAATATTTTTTTTCTAAATAAGTTTACAATTATTTTATTAAAAAATTAACAATGCATTTATTAGTACCCACTCCAAATATACTATGTCATAAATATTAATTATAGGATTTTAATTTGTCAACAAAAATACATTTGGTGTTTTAATTGGCTTGTTTAAATGATTGTTGTAGGACGGTCAAGTAGTATGTAATTATAGTATTTTATTTTGATTACCTTACTATATCCTACAACCATTACTTGTTATACTATACTAGTACCGTATAATCAATTAAATTTCACAATATCTTTGATTTGAGTTTATATAAATGTATCAGAAGTTGATAAAAATAAATTTGCATAAATTTACTTGAACTTAAATCCATTTAATAATGTGACCTTTGATACTATAGTTGAATTATTGAAAGTTACAATTGAGATTCTTACACGGGTAGAAGATTAATTATGTGTTCTAAATAATCATATTTTTATGATGAATTTTGTACCAAAATTTTGTCTTTTGAAAATCTTATATTGATGTTGTATCCAATTTTAATAGAGATTATATACGTATATCTATTCGACTGCCTTTACTATTATTTTATTTCGTTTAATATTTTTTGTATATTGACCATGTCATGTTTGTATAGTCCCACCCCACTTAGAGATGTCATTTTATATATAATCCTATATTTAAAATTATAATATTAATGCTTTCTTGTTCAAATATTTAATGTAAGGACAAATCAAAATTAATCGATTTCTTAGACATTTTTGTGAACGTTGTTTGGAAGAGTAATTTGACAGAAACCATTCTCAATTCATTTTTCTCAAAAACAAATATTTTATTTGTTCTAAGTAATTTATGCAAATTTTTTTGTTTTGGATGTCTCAACTTAATGTGCACATTTAAAAAAAAATCACTTTTATATACAATTTATTCCTACTTTATTTACCTATTTTTTAAATTTTGCTCATAACTATTTTACTTGTTAACTTAAAAATACATTTTAACCTCATTTTTTGGTCAAAAAATTAAAAAAAAGTATAATATTTTTCTTAATATACAAGCCAATCAATATTGCATAAATATATAGTTGAGACAGAAATAGCTAATGAAATCTAAATTAATATATAGAGTTCATTTATTCATGTTTTAACTAAATCTTAGCAAATGTTTAGAGGTCAATATAAAACAAGAACTTGAAAGTAACAAACAATTATAATGAGTAGTAATTCAATTAAAAAGCAACAAACGAATCCATTGAATCAAACAATAGAGAATTTATATAATTAGTCAATATTATCTATCACTTATAAGTTAATTGGGAGGAAATTTGATTGGAATTATCAAATAAATTTAATACAAAAAAAATGAAGCAATTTGAAAGAATTTACGAGTGAAATATATCTGTATATGTTTAAATTTCAATAATATAACGCTAGATGCTAATTACGTCCAACACAACAATTTCTCCAATTTTATTGTGTATACATTGTGTTATCTTTTATACACTACAAAAAAAAGTAAATGTTTATTAATTTCGACCATAGATATACAAGTACTCTATATACCCAAGGGACCTATAAATTTATATACAATAGGTAATTATTTGCTATTGAAGAATTATGTTATTTAAGTTACATATTATATATATGCTCAATGTTGTGCTTTAATTTCTTCCTAGTATTTAATATACAATAAAATAATTTATTCACTACTTTTTACTATAACATTTATCCAATAAAAAGTAAATAATATATATATATACATACTATATTTATATAAAAACAAATATAAATTATACAAACCAAAAAATATTGACCGTTAAAAATATTGACAGTTATTAATATTTTATAAATTTATTTATAAATGTTTTTTACCGACTGCAAAAACAGTAGGTAAACATTGACTGTTAAAAAAATATTTACAGTTAAAAAATAGTCTGTAATTACCGACTGTTTTTTCGAATTTCAATTGGTATTCTTAAAAAAAAAATTAAAAAGTAAGCTATTGACAGACCAATCATTTAGTAAATCAATCGCTATTTACATTCTAATAAAAACAGTCGGTAATTACCGACTATTTTTTGGTAAAATCAGGTTTACCCTTTGTGTAACATCTTATTTTTCATAACATAAACTAAAGAGAATTTTCTTAATTTTTAGGAATAAAATTGAAGAAATTAAAATAAACAACGTCAAACTTTGTTTTCAATAAACACCAAATTAATCCTTAATAGTCATAATTATTAAAAAGCGGAAAATGTAATAAAATAAAGTCTAGAAAATAGAATTTTTTGTACTACTATTGTCGTCATCTTCGTCGTCATGCTCTGAATTCGCTTAACCTGAAAAGATGGGAGTTTTAAAAAAGGTGAGTACTAACAACTCAGTAGAGATATCAGTTCATACATTGTACAATACGAAAGCAATCGGAATGACGCTCAACTTTATACTGGTTCAATTAAGACTAGGAGCAGATTTTGGACATATTGCGAGCGTGGGACAAGAGTGTTAGAGAATGGGACGATAGAACCAATAGGGATATGCAAGACGTGTCAAACCGAGATCCCGGTGAATACTTCAAGTACCAGCGGTTTAATCAATCACTTGGTTAATAGGTGCAAGGCGGGTCCATTGTATAAGGGAGACAAAAAAAGCAACACCTCTCAAACTGTTTTGACGAATGAGACGATGGGTCATGGCGGTGCCTTAGTTCCTCATGTGTTTAATCAAAAGCGAAGTGAGATGAGGATTACCGAGTATGTTATTATGGACGAAACGTCATTTCGAGCCGTCGAAGGGAAAGGGTTTGTGCGACTTCTTCATGAATTACAACCGAGATTCAAAATCCCTAATCGAAAGAAAGTGGCAGGTAGCGTATTTGATCTCTTCTTACTTGAAAAGGCAAAAATAAAAAGTTTGATGAGTGGACAAAGAATAAGTATCACTACGGATACTTGGACTTCTATTCAAAATATGAACTACATGGTCATCACAACCCACTTTTTAGACAGTGAGTGGATTTTGCATAAAAAATAATAAGCTTTACGAAAATCACTTGTCACGTCGGGGAAGAAATTGGAAAAATGGTTGAATTATGCTTGAGAGATTGGGGAGTAAAAAAAGTATTTTCAATAGTAGTCGATAATGCTTCTTCTAATGACACCGCTATTGATTACTTGAAAAAAAAAGAATGAAAAGCGAAAACACCTTGTTGTTTGAAGGAAAATACTTGCATTTGAGGTGTGTATGTCATATACTTAATCTCATTGTTAAGGATGGTTTGAAGGAACTTAATGCTTCAATTAAATCGATTAGAAATTCCGTGATGTTTATTCATTCTTCCCCGTCAAGATTGAATAAGTTTAGGGAGTTTGCTGTCCTAGCAAAGTTTGCGAGTACATCGACCGTACCTATGGATGTCAAAATAAGGTGGAATTCAACTTATAAAATGCTTGAAGTTGCATTAAAGTATAGAAGGGTGTTTGAAAGAATGAGCGAAGAATGGTTGCCTTTCATGAATTACTTTCGTGAGCGTGATGAAAAAGGTAAAGAAAGGGTTGGGCCGCCTAATGAAGAGGATTGGGAGAACGCAAAAGCTTTTGTGCACTTTCTGAAAAAATTCTATGATGCCACTGTAGAGTTAAGTGCAACAAAAACTCCTACATCTCATTTGATTTATCAATCTATGGTTGCTCTACAAATTGAGATTGAAAAACGAAGCAACGATGATTCCGATGTCATTCTTAAGAAGGTTGCAAGGGAAATGAAGCTAAAATTTGACAAGTATTGGGGTAATTGGGATTATATGAATCCTTTGATTTTTGTTGGAAATGTCTTGGATCCGAGGAACAAGCTTCAGATGATTAAAGTGAGCATCAAGAAACTAAGAGTTAGTTCTACAAGCACTCAAGTGTTCATTGATAAAGTTAAAAGAGATTTGATAGCTTTGTGGACAGAATACAAAGGGATTAGTGATTCATTTGATACTGAGAAACAAAGTTTTCAACTTGAGTGTAATGATGTAGACGACACTTGTAAAGGTGGTGGTGGACTTTGGGATGAATTGTTCAATGATGTTGAAGCACAAAATGAAGAAGAACAAATTCAAGAAATATCCAATGAAGTGGATAAGTACCTTGCCGATGAGATTGAAAAACGATCTAATAATCAATCATTTAATATCTTAGAGTGGTGGAAAGGAAGTGAAACAAGGTATCCGATTCTTTCGAGTATTGCAAAGGATATTTTGGCCATTCCTAGCTCAACCGTGGCTAGTGAGTCCGCTTTTAGTTTGGGAAAACGAGTTGTCGATCCATTTAGAAGTAACTTGAGTCCTAAAATGGTAGAGGCTTTGGTATGCACTAATGATTGGCTAAAGGGGGAGGAGATAACCATTTACAAAGATCCGACGGATGAAGAAATTGAGTTGTACAAGGAAATTGAAAAAATCGAAAGGAGTAATCTTTTATTATACCTACTGTCAATGCGTATTATAGTTCTTAAGTTTATCTATGAAATATTGAAACATATATGTATTTTTTTTTACAGCAGCCATGCATCCAGCTGCTACTGTGACATAAGAAGAAGATTCTCTCCCGTTTCAGTTCGCTCTCCAAATATGAAAGGTATTACTGCTTTTACAACTACACTGTGATTCTATAATTCTTTTTTTAAGTAGTACTAAAACATGTATACAATATACTGTTTCCACAGCTTACTAAATAAACTTATACTTTAGTAATTAACTTCATTTTCTAATAACTGATTCTATAATTCTACTTTTACTAGTAGCAAAACAAAGTATACACTTTACTCTTTTTACAACTCTACTACAATAACTTTTATTTCATTCATTAATTTCATTTTCTAAACATTTGGCTCACTGTAACATTTACTTATGCATTAACTTTATTTTTTTTTTAAATTTTGTAGGTTTTCTTTCGACCTTGGTTGAAGACATGAAGTCTTGAAACGATTTCCTATTGTTTGTCTTGGAGACGTGACTTAAAACGATGTTGCTTGGAACTCTTTAAATTTCTTGTGCTTTATGTTTGAACTATTTGTTGGTGATTTTTATGTTTGAATTTTAATTGTGATGTTCTTATTTCTTCTGCTTGATCAGATTTCTAGCTATTTTGGAATTGAAAATTTGTGTGAAAAGTTCGGTATGTTTTCGGTATAGAGAGTTGTTTTCGGTATGTTTCGGTATATAGAGCTTGCGGTATATCGAAATAAGAGGTATGGTGTCGGTATTTCAGTATAATTCGATATATCGAAAGTTTCGGTATAATTCGGTACGATACGGTATTGACTTTATATCATACCGAAAGTTCGGTATACCGAAGAATTCGGTACGGTATCGGTATGATTTTTTTACAAATGAAATTGTCGGTACGGTATGCGGTATGAAGGATTCGGTACGGTACGGTACGGTATACCATCCCTAAGCATATCCCTTTATTGTAAAAAGCTAAGTGGGAGAGGGGATGGAAACATTCCCATGGTCTCCATTGCAGTTCTCTTGGTGATTCTTATGGACTTTCGAAGTTCGTATAGACGAGTCATTAGAGGAGAATTCTTGTAATTCCTTTTACAAGAAACATTGATCAAGTTTATCAAACAATGCCTAATTTGTCTTTCTGAAACTGACTTCAAGTCGACTCATTCTCACCCCGGGGAGTGGAATGGAGCCAAAGCCACTTGGTCATGTGGATGACACAAATTAGAGACCTTCGTACCATTCTTTGATAGATGGATCGATTGTCTGCTCGGCTCCCTCATTTATGAGAGATAGGGTTGTTCGCATGGTGAATCACTGGTTAGAAACTTCGAGTTTCACTTATGATTCTCCGAGTCTTGATTTGCAGAAATCGAATGGTTTTTGTAATTGGGAGTCAATTATAAAAGTCTCTTGGTGTAGTAAACGTCCACACCACGTGGCTTGCTATGCTAACGGATTTTGGATTAATTGATGTAGACAGTTATAAGTAATTGTGAAGAGTTGTGAAATTGTCGTAAACGTCCACACCACGTGGCTTGCGGTGATGTAGCAATTCCAAACAATGTACTTTAGTGCTGAGTAATGGTTTACACTTAGATACGCGTTATAGTATTCTTCCCCACGAAGTCACGCTATAATCGATGTATGACCAAAGAAAATCTAATTACTAAATCATTTGGGTGGGTAAACGTCCACACCACGTGGCTTGCCTTACCTGATGGGATTTTAGACGTAATTAGTAATTTAATGATATTATTTGAGGGAGATAATATCGGCATTAAATTGATTGTTTGTTTATATGTGCTTATAGGTTTAGAGAATAGCTATGAATCCACTTTCTGTGATACTCAAGGAACATAAACTCACTGGTCACAATTACATTGATTGGAAGAGAAATTTAGACATTGTCCTGACTTCTGAGGAGTACAAGTTTGTACTCCATGAGTTATGCCCTGCTGAGCCCACGGCTGCCTCGACTGATGAGGAAAAAGAAGCATATCGGAAGTGGAAAAAGGCTGATGAAATGGCTAGGTGTTATATTTTGGCTTCCATGTCAAATGTACTCCAAACCCAACATGAGCCGATGGACACTGCCTATGATATGATGTTCAACCTCAAGGAGATGTTTGGGGAGCAAGATCGTGCGGCAAGGCAAGAAGCCATGAGAGTCCTTATGACAACTACTCAGTCTGAAGGAACGCCCGTTGGGGAGCACGTTCTTAAGATGATGAGTTTGTTGAATGAACTTGAGGTCCTAGGAGCTCAAATTGATGGTGAGACGCAAGTCGACATCATACTCCAGTCTCTGACCCCTAGTTTTGAGCAGTTTCGTATGAGCTATAATATGGGTAAACTATCTTATACTCTTGCGCAACTCCTGACTGAACTGAAGGCGGCAGAGGGGATCTACAAGAAGGGCAAGTCTCAAGCGCTTGTAGCTACCAAGTCCAAAAGCTTGAAAGCTGTTGGAGGTAGGGGCAAGAAAAGGAAGCAAGCCTGGAAACCTAGTGGTGCCAAGAGGAATGGACCACGAGTGGGGGCTAGTAAGCCAAGGGGCAAGTGCTTCCGATGCAACAAGTCTGGACACTGGAAGTCTGAATGTCCTCTCAGAGGTACGAATTTTTCTTTAGTCGTAAAAACATAGTCAGCGGTATTATCTACCAGAATTCTGGTGTGTAGATATGGAACCACTGACGGTATGTGCATTGTTTTAAATGCAGGGGTTCCAGAAAACCCGGCGGCTTAGAGAAGAAGAGTTCGAGTCTACATGGGCGAAGCTGTTGGGGTAGCAGCGGTTGCAGTGGAAGACACTTATCTGCTTTTAGTAGTTTTAGGATTTCATTTCAAGGTTATTGCTTTATGTACCCCTTTATTTTGAAAAGAACTTTTGTTCTGGTTTTTCTATTAATGAATGGATATTTATTTCTTTAATCATTCAGTGATTTAGATAAGAAATAATGGTGTTATCTATTCTGGTACATTAGATAGCAATATATGAATGATGAATCCTTAGTCTACCACGATGCAACAAACCGTTATGTACAACTTGTTTTACTTATTAGATGTATTTCTTTATTAATCATTATGCTTGTGAATTCTTGAACTTAGTAGTATTTATTCAAAAGGAATTCAAAAGGTCGAAATTGATTTGATCAATTATAGTTGGAGGAATGGACCTCCCGACCTAAGAATCAAATTTTGGAAGATGATACAACTAAGTTAACCTTTCTGGATAAAGGATAGAATTCGGACAAGCATTGAGAATGATTTATGATTAATGCAGTAACATGTGTAATTAGAAAGGTACGAGTCGTTCTTTCAAAGAATACTCGAAGATGGATTAGAATACTTAATGTGCCATAAAAGCAAAGTGTTTTTCAGTAGACACAAAGCTATTATGGGGAACCTTCAAAGTATATCCATTGGAAGCCTGTGACTTGTTCGCGGAGGCTATCACCTATCTAAACAACACATGGCATATATCAAAGATTGGGATTTGAGTCTCAAAGGACTACACCATACACTGATGTGTAGACATGGTGTGTCAGGAATAAGAAATGGAATTCTAATAGTAAAAGGACAAGCTTGTTCGGAACTACCTATGTTCTATGGATATTTCTGGATACAACGGCACATTCAATGTGGTTGTAGAATATCCTAGAAGAACAAGTAATTGTATGTTCAATAGTACTATGAACCAGAGGGGTGTCCTCGCCCGGTTCTTAGAGGAAGACTATTAGATGAACTACAATGCCCTAACTGACAAGGTACTCTAAAATGAGGAAAAGAAAAGACTGAGAACCAGCCTAACCGAGTAGTGGTACACCACTAACTGCACCTAATGTTATTACTGTTATACACCAGAACGCCATTGCAGTGGGAGGTTGTTAAGCAACCAGAGATGTTCATAAGACTAGAGGAGTTTTTGAACTCTGGATCTAGTAGACATGAAATCGATCTCTAGCTCTGCATAAGGGGCAATACTAATCTAAATGTGCCTACTTGGATAGCAGTAAGTATTATTGTTAAGAGGCAAGATCATTTAGAAGTACAAGCTTAGTGAATCCATTTATGGATTATCACAAAGCTGTAAATTGTGGAACTTGCGAATTGATGAGATAGTCCATTTGATGGATTCATCAAAAGGCAAAGACAAGGAAAGGTGTATTGGAGACGTAATGGAAACAAAGTGGTGTTTCTCGGAATTTTATGTAGATAACACTTCATCGTTGGCAACAATGTAAAAGTGTTGTCAGACATAAAATAGAGGTTGTCTAAATAAATCGAGATATAAGATTAAGAGTAAGTTGGATCATGTTCTTAGAATCCTTCGATCTCTAGATAAGAACATTTGTACTTCTCTTAAGATATCTTATGCGATTATGGTTTGTTTTAAACATGCATAATTCTGAGAAAGGTTATTGCCTTTCGGGAACAGAATACATCTATCTAAAGGTATGTGTCTTGAACACATGAAGGAGATAGATATGGACAAAGCTGTTTCTTGCACTTCGAGTGCGGAAAGCTTTATAGATGCAATGTTGAAAAACAGGAACCTGATATCAACTATGCGGTTAGCGTAGTGGGAGGATATCAAAGTAATCTTGACAAAAGATGTTCGAATGCTATAAGAGTACGTACTTTCGAAGTACTGGCTTACGGAGCAAAACGAAATCTTCCTTGGATTACATTTTCTCAGATCCAAAATCAGAGAAAGACCAGTGTAAGTCGATATCAGGCTATGTGTTCACTTTAAAAGAGGTGGAACCTAAAGATGAAAGAGTGATAAGCATGATGCTTCTCGGACTCTATCATAAACCGAAAGGCAGCCTCAGAGGCAGCGGAAGGTTTTGGTTAGGTTCCGGAATGACCTCTGAACTTGGATATGATTCTTGGTTCACCAAAGGCTATGTATATAGCGGTGCATGGTAAACTGGAAGAAGTCATAAGTTCAAAAGGTGATGATAACACATAGAGCAAGTACCACCTGACTCGAGTCATCGTCTAGGGACACGACGCAGTAGTCACCAAGATAACTTCAGAGCGGCAACCTAGATTACTCATTCACATGTACTTCAGACAAGTATAACTTAAGCACGTGATAAGTATGGGAGTCGGGAGTTTGGAGGAAATGACTAGACCTTAGTACAAGTGGGAGATTGTTGGAGTTGTGTACTTAATGTCTAGATTTAAGTATCGGTAAACTCCCGGTCATAGCATTTAACCTATTTAATTAATAAACAATTATTTGTATTTAATTAATTATTAATTAAATTATGCAAAATATAGTCCTGGATTTTATACGTTGTAGTTAGTATGGTGTGTCGGGCCCACACAGAAGATCATACTATCGGTCACTCGTATTTAATCAAACAGTTGCTCACGACCTAGATGGACACGGACCAATCCATCGGTATAGTCGTTGTGTGAGAGAGAAAATAATTTATCTTAATTATTTTATCACACTTGTACACTTGGTGTATTGGGCGGATCGCTTGAGATTTATTGATTAGGATTGCCTTGGATAATCAATTTAAATCTCAGAGTATTTTATTCTTAATCCCCGATACTATTGCGGGTGTGTATATTTAATATAAGGGGCTTTGATTTTCCAAAGGAATTAACCGATTTTATTATTGGGTTAATTACCGGTAAAATTGAGTCGCTATATTTTATATATGACATGCCGTGAATATTTGACGGGAAAGTGTATCCCGGAAGGGTTGATAATATCCCCGAGATGAGTTCATAAGGAATTATTGTGTAAACCTCATGAGTGGATTCGTTCCGCACAATAATTAAGGTTGAACGGTACTAGTCTCGGATATAAGAGATGAATATAATTTATTGAGCAATAAATAAATTTATTCATGGATATTTAAATCTTAAATACACGGAATAAATAATACTACCGGAGAAATATTATTTGATATAATATGGTTTAATATTGGAGTGCAATTAATTTATATAGTGGAAAATAAATTAGTTAATATTGATAAGGATTAATAGATTTGGGTTGGGCTCAATTTAATCTTCAATATTGGAAGCCCAATATTCCACCTCATTTTGATCCCCTACGTAGCCTATAAAAGCACTACATGGCCTTCATAATTTATACGCCAATCATAAGTCTTGAGAGTGTAGGAGATCCATAGGAGTTCGATAGATCGTCGCCCACACGACGTTCGGACGAGGTGCAAGGAATACGTAGGAAGATTCGAAGGTCTTCAACGCGTTTAATTCGTTTCTCCGCACAACGAATCGAGGTACATAATCATAAACCCCCTCTATGATTATATGATATAATTGTGATGTATACATGAACAAGACGATCCGGGAAAACCTCGAGACCGGGATACGGGGATCACGCGATCCCCGTCGGGATCGAACAAGGGGCGGCCGAACCCTAGGGTTCGACCGCCGGCGCGCGGGCGAGAGGGGAAGCCCTGGCTGGACGCCGGGGCAAGCGATTGACGTGAAGTCGATCGCTGGGGGTTCAGCCGTGGGCTGGTGCCACGGCGGACGAACCCCCTCGGCCACCCTCGCCCGGTGGTGTGCGCAAGGGGAGACGCCGCGGCAGGGGCGATCGAGCCCTAGCTCGATCGCCGGGGGGACTGCCGCGGGCTGGTGCCGCGGCTGGTGGCTCCCCCCACCTCCCGTGATGGCGGTGAGTCGCCGGACTCACCGCCCGGGCTGCCGGAGCAGCCCACGCGATCGAACGCGATCGCGAGCCCCGCGGTGGGGCTCGGCTAGGGTTTCGGCCGCGGGTTCATCCCGCGGCGATGCTCGGGTCGAGCTCCGGACATCGTGGTGCTCGTGTTCGTGGTTTCCGGCGACGGGATTTCGATCGGATTATCGGTTTCCGCATCTTTCGGTAATCCGGGATATCGATTCCCAGCAGGGAGGACTTCCATGGTCATCGGTGTCGGCCGACTGGATAAGAGACGAGACGACAAGGTTTAAGATACACAACATCTTCGATCTTCAGGTGGTGTTTTGATGCCGGAGAGCGGAGACCGGAGACGAAAATTGAAGAAGACGAAGAGAGAAAATTTGAGGAGATTTGAGGAGGAGGCTACAGAAAAGAAGATGAGAATGAGGGGTTAGGGTTAGATTGTACCATGAATGTGTATTTATGGTTAAGAATAAGGGCATATTGATCAATTTGTGTGTAAAAACATGTTTTGTAAATGAGTGTAAAAAAACATTTTTGCTATCTCACATTGTGTATACTTAACCATTAACACTATTTTTTTTGTCAAACTATAATAATATTGGTCTCCATTTGTAGAATGTAAAAAATTATAATTTTTGATATATTTTTTATTTTTTTAAATATAATAATTTATTTAAACAAAAAAAACCAATAGGGTTGTGACAAATGTCACAACCCAATTGGTTACATTTAATTAAAACATATGAGCCAATGTAGGCGAATATCACACCAAAGCCGACCTTGGGTTAGGAGAGAGCACACCTTTTTCAATTGGCTTAAGATATTTACACCTCCAACATTACTCTAGACACCCCTATTTAATTTTTATTTTTCCAATTATATTATAAAATGTCTAAAATATCCTTTATATAAAACTTATATATACTAATGAAGTTCATTTATAATCACAGTCCTTACCCTCACCATCATCGCGTCATTGAATATGGATGTGATTGATTCAATTTATTTATTTGAATTCTGTAAAAACAATAAATCACCACCGCACACACACAATTAATTACGCCGAGTCGCCGGTAGTGCTGAGTTCAAACTCATTATCTTCAAAGGTTGTATGATCGATCGTCTGCAGCTTTCGTCGCGTCTGGTCGAGGTGCTTTGAAAAGCTCGAAGCTTGCTTGCCGGCAACATCCGTCACGATTATCCTGGACTACCTCTGTTGGCCAACCTCCAGGATCCGTCATCAATTTTTCTCCCGATGTTGACAGTTTCACAAATTTTTCAATACGTCCGACAAATATTTACCGAAACAATTTCGAAAAATGACATCAATTCTCAGTACCTTCAATCCTTCAATTAAAATATCAATTCTCAGTGTCATAAATCCTTCAATTAAAATCATCGTGGATTTTAATTTTAATAATAAAATGTATTTATCAATTAAATATAAGATTTATATAAGGGTATTTTAGACATTTTATAGCATTATTTTTAAAAATAAAAATGAAATGTGGTGTGTAGAGTAATGTTGGAGGTGTAAATATCTTGAGCCTTTTCAATTTTGCTTTTTTTTTATCTAGGTTGTGCATAGTCTAAGGATAGATTGAGCCACAATATTTGTGGATCAAAATGAATTTGATTTTTTTTGGCCCAAACTGACTGACTCAATGGATCGATGAGATTAGGTCGGGCTAAGCCCGATTATTTGGGTCAACCCGACAAAATTTTATTTTTTAATTTTATTTTTTTTTTTATATAATTTGTTAATTATTAATACTATTTATATATATATATATATATATATATATATATATATATATATATATATATATTGTGTGTGCATATTATATATTTGAGTAATAATATTAAATGTTATTATATAATATATTTAAAAAATAATATCATAATAGAATTATAATATTTATTTATTTACGTATAATTTTACTATATAAATGTTATATTTATCATACTAAAAAAATCTTATTAAGAGTGATTTTAATAATTTTAATTTAAATTTTTTTACTTTTTAAACAATTAAATTAAAATTTATTTTATTTTATATAAATAATTGATCTAATTAATATTTTTTAATTTAAAATTAAATTAATTTTTTTTATTTAATAATAATGTGCTTAAAAGTTCAGTGGCCCGATGACTCTGTTGGAATTCGATATCCCGGGTTATTTAAATTCGCGGAAACCAATAACCCGAACGAACCCTTCGCCGGAGATCACACGAACACCGACTCATCCGCCGGAGTCTGGCCTTTGGAGACCACGCGCCCGAAGACACGTAGCCCGCCCCCAGCCGAACCCCCGCGAGCCGGGGTTCATACGATCGAAGGATCGATCGCGCGCCGGCGATCGATCGGGGTGGGGCTGCCCGGCAGCCCCCGCGGCGAGTCCGGCGACTCGCCGCCACCAGGAGGTCCCCGCCTTCACGGCGGGGTAGGGCACGGCACCAGCCCGTGCCCAGCGATCGATCCCCATGGATCGATCGCACACCCTCGGCCCAGCCGAGGGTTCGCCCTCCACGCCCCGCCGAAACCCTAGGGTCGATCGCCGTGGTCCGGCGATCCTAGATCGCCACCACGCGTTCGTCCTCTAGTCCGGGCTTCGATCTCGGATCTTCGTCCTACGGTATTCTCAATAATCGAATCAAATTAAAATCATAAAGCGCGTTTAGATTTTACCTTTGATTCGTTGTTCGGAGAAACGAAATCAAACACCTTTGAATCTTCCCGCGTATTCCTTGCACTCCGTTCGAACGTCGGGTGGGCGACGATCTATCGAACTCCTATGGATCTTCTTCACTCTTCAAGACTTTATGATTGGCGTATCTCTTGTTAATGAATTGTGAAGACCATGTAGTGCTTTTATAGTCTACGTAGGGGATCAAAAGGAGATTAAATATTGGGCTTCTAATATTGAAAATTAAATTGGGTCCAACCCAAATCCATTAATTCTTATCAATATTAATTTTATTTATTTTTCACTATATAAATAAAATTGCACTCCCAATATTTGTCCATATTATATCAAATAATATTTCTCCGGTTAGTATTATTTATTCCGTGTATTTAAGATTTAAATATCCATGAATAAAATTTATTTATTGCTTAATAAATTTATTCATCTCTTATATCCGAGAATAGTACCACTCAACCTTATTTATTATGCGGGAACAAATCCACTCGCGAGGTTTACATAATAAATCTTTATGAGCTCATCTCGGGGATATTATCAACCCTTCCGGGATACACTGTCCCTTCAAGAATTTACGGCATGCCATATATAAAATATAGTGACCCAACTTAACCGGTAATTAACCCAATAATTAAATCGGTTAATTCCTTTGGAAAATCAAAGTCACTTATATTAAATATATACACCCGCAATTGTTTCAGGGATTAAGAATAAAATACTCCGAGACTTAAATCAATTATCACAGAGCAATCCTAATTGATAAGTCTCAAGCGATCCGCCCAATACACCAAGTGTACAAGTGTGATAAAATAATTAAGATAAATTATTTTCTCTCTCACACAACGACTATACCGATGGATTGGTCCATGTCCATCTAGGTCGTGAGCAACTGTTCGATTAAATACGAGTTACCGATAGTATGATCTTCTGTGCGCCCATGCACACCATACTAACTACAACGTATAAAATCCAGGACTATAATTTGCATATATTTAATTAACAATAATTAAAAGCAAATGAATGTTCATTATAAATAGGTAAATGAAAGTGCACACAGAGTTCAGAATACTCAAATCTAGACATTAAGTATACTACTCCATCAGACTCGACTATGGTCAGGTTGGGACACAATATATTAGGCCTATTAGGAAATGGGTCGGGCAGTTCGGCTCGAAAAAATCACATAACATGATGGGTTCAAGCCGGCCCAACCCTGCCCATTAAAAGCTCTACCTGTGACATGTGTACTCGGACCTGCCATCTCATCCTGTCAGCGTGGGCTCCCGCGGGGCCACGATGTTTCTAGAACTAAGCAAGGAGAGAGTCCCGGGAGTTTGAACAAGCGTCAAGGGTCTCAGCCAGGAGCCGTGCATGGAGTCGGGGACCGAGCTCGTGCGATCGAAACCGGGGACGGACATTTAATGAGATTTAAAAAGAGTTTTTTATATGAATTCAAGTGGCGCACGGGGTAAACAAAAAAGTTAGAACCATATGTATTTACTGCAATGATGATCTATAATTACACCGTGAGAATCGTGTTTCTTTACGAAATCATATCTCCTGACCTTTCAAATATATTTGAAATTAAATCTTTGCAAAGTTTCCCCAACTACAATTGGATTTTTCTAACATATTATTTTTAAAAAAAAAATATAAGGCTTAAAAAAAAGGGGGTTTTATAGAAGAAGTAAGTTGTGAGTGTTTCATTATATTTAAATGTGGTAATACCGGGTTCAGGACCACCTCATAAAATAAATAAGTTCTGAGGCCCCGTCCTTAAAAATAGAAGTTTTATAGGCAATTATAGGCATTTGGCACGTGAAAAGTCTATAATACCCTTACTTGTAATAAATAAACTTTGTGCTTCACCATGTCACAGTGACATACCACCGTGCCACATTGTACTCCACCGTGTGTCACCGTGACACAGTGTACTTCACCATGTCACAGTGTACGTCACCGTGTGTCACCGTGACACAGTGAAATGTCACCGTGACACAGTGAAATGTCACCGTAACACAGTGTACTTTCACCGTTTGTCACCGTGACACAATGAAATGTCACCGTGACACAGTGAAATGTCACCGTGACACAGTGTACTTCACCGTGTCACAGTGTACTTTCACCGTGTGTCACCGTGACACAGTGAAATGTCACCGTGACACAGTGTACTTCACCGTGTCACAGTGTATTTTCACCGTGTGTCACCGTGACACAGTGAAATGTCACCGTGACACAGTGAAATGTCACCGTGACAGTGTACTTCACCGTGCAACATTGTACCCCACCGTGACACCGTGTACTTTCACCGTGTGTCACCGTGACACAGTGAAAAGTCACCGTGACACAGTGTAATTCACCGTGTCACAGTGACCATACATAGCAAAAACTCACCGTAATATTTAAATGTGTGTGCGCGTGAATTTCAATTGCCAAAAAGAGAGTAAGGTGCCTTTGTTTTTTAATATTCTTTTTCAATTAATGAATTGTACTATTGTGTCATAAGGGTATAACTGTCCATTGCCTATAAAACTTATATGATTATGGACGAGGCTTTAGAACTTATATACTCTTATGCTTTGGTCTTAAAATGCCTCCGCCCCTATTTAAATACTAGTCTTTTGAATAATAGTAAAAGAAGTAAAACTTCCGAAGCTACCCCTTCATAGTATTTTAAACAATTAACAATAACATGCTCTTACCATTAAAAAAAACAAAACTACCAAAAAAATACGTGTTCGTCAACTCATTAACTATTGAAATCGTTCCAAGAGAGACAAACCGGAGTCTGTCACCATCCAACACCTCCGGTCTCCGGAGGCTCACGTCTCCAAATTCCTCATCCAACGATCGACTCGAGCGCCTCGTCGGAGACCCTCCAGAAAAAACCCAATTCCAAGTTCCTCGAGAATCCCAAATCCCTAATTTCGGTTCGCCTCCGATTCCAGATTCGGGCACCCCTTGGGGGCGATCTCGGAAAGGCTCTTGTCGTCGAAGTCGCCGGCGCCGGTTGAAAGGAAAAAAAACTCACACGGTTTGGCAACCCTATGCTACCTTAATTATCTGTAATGAAGTGCCACGCCAGTTATGAAACATTCTACACTAATGGTTGTAGTAATAGCAGCAGCAGAAATTTCTTTCAAGAATCACCAAGCAACTACTTGATTAATGGCCAACTTCATGAGGTTGCTGAGATAAATAATAACCTGGGAATGGATGGATGCCACCACAACCGAATTCTGGGATATATACACTACTCCCACCTCGGTAAATACTAAATACATGTATGCCTTTGCTGTTGCAAGAATGTGCCAAGAAATTAGTAGCAAAATGCATTTTTGTTTTCTTCCCCAAAGCCGGAATGTACGGTGCCTTGTATAGATCCAAACTCGTATCGTATGCCATATATATTAGTACGTACGCAGTAGTTATACACTTGTTGGTTGGGAAAGGCAACCCATGATTGATGGTTTGGCGGATGGTTCATCTTTAACAATATGAAACCTTGTTAATTAAACATAGTATTATAAGTAGAATTCTAAACAAAGAATTGAATAAACAATACACAATAGTACAATACTCTTGAGAAAACTAGCAGAAAGCTAGCTGGTAATTGTATTTGAAAAAAATATGAACGAAACTAGAGAAATTGATAATTGTATTCCACAAAACTAGTAAATATATTAGACAAAGTTATAAACGAAACTAACATAAAACTATTAATTGTATTACACAAAACTAAAAATGAAACTAGCAAGCTGATAATTATACTATATATACAAACTAGTTATTGTATTACACAATATTAAGAATGAAGCTAGGAATATGAAACTAGGAATAGTAATTGTATTACACAAAATTAAGAATGAAACTAGGAAGAAAATGATAATTATATTAAACAAAATTATGAACAAAACTAAAAAATAATAATTGTATTACACAAAAGTAGAAACGAAACTAACAAAAATTAAACTTGGTAATTCGATTAATTAAACAAATACAACACAATCTAATTCACTACCAATACCAATGTATAAATTTTCCAGACAATAAGTATTGTTGAACACGACGAAACAATCTGGGCCGGTTGACGATTTGGACAAGAAGCAGCCGGTGTAGTAAGATGAGTACTTGAGTGCCGGGTGTGGATTATCTCCGATGATGTTGGATTTCAGAGACAAAATTGACCAACACCCGTGGACTTATTGCACATGTAGAATAGGATCATTAAGCATGGTGTGATATTGATTCTCTAAGAGGTAAAAATATTGTTTTCCGGATCGACACCGTGCCGCGATGTCAAGAGTAGAGGAAGACGTTGTATGACTCCCATCAGCTGCAGCAAATTATGAACACAATAAGCGACTGAACAATTGATCCAAACATATATGAACTTGAATCAAGAAGGATTGCAATTATTTAACAAGGAAATATATTAATAGTACACCGAAGCCTCACGCCGCTGGAGAGATCGGAGAAGGCAAGAGAAGTGGTTGCCGTCATATGAAAACAATGTTTTGAGAGTTAGGGTTTAATTTATTAATTATCTATTAATTTAGATAATAACTATAATAAGAGAGGATATTTAAGACATTTTGATTATAAAAAAGATACTCTTTATATAATTTTTTATTTTTTTACTAACCTTAATTACGATAATGAATAATATAATTTAGCTTAAATACAAATAGACAAAAGTTTAGTATTTTATTATAGTATCCATAACCAAAGTATTTTTTTCTCTTAATTTCTCTAAAAAATATTAAAGGAATTGGACTTTTCTAACAAATTATTTAAAATATATATATATAAGGCTTAAAAAATATTAAAGGACAAAAGGGCGTGAAAAAATAATTAGTGCGTCGTCAAGGGTTGTTAGCTACTCGTCTATAACGATCAAAGTCAAACCGCGTATTAGGGAATAGTGAAGCAAATTCAATAAAACAACAAAAATTGGCGCAAACGTACAATAACGGATTCTAAATTGTAACTAAGCGCCGCCTACTATACCCAATTTATAACTAGAGAGTTTCTACGGCCCTTTCTTCGTCGAGGCTAAAATCCTGAAAATACCAAATACAAATATAGGAATGAGGTTTGATATTATTAGAAATTCCCCAAAAATATCATATTCATAAAGCAAAAACATAGATGCACTCCTGCTCAGTTGGTTGAGCCTTTGAATTGAGAACCAAAATTCTAAGGTTCGAACCCAAGACATTGCAATTGACCTAGATCAAAATAAAAAATAAAAAATTAAATAATTGGTGGTCCATATTTAAAATTATACATAATTTTAATTGAAATTATACATAATTTTAATCGTTACACAATAGAATTAACATATGATCTAGAATCCAAATTAACATTAAATATAAAGATAAATATTTTTCAAACAAATATTTTAACAAAAAACTTTCAAAGAGAAATCGCCCATACAATATGTTCAAAACATAATAAAATTAGATCCCATAACAAATCAAAAATAAAAACAATTGTTATTAATAAAGATAGCTAACAAAGAAAATAAATAAAAAAACGTCCAAACTCAAACTATTTTTTAACTCTAGGGATGTCGTTGGTTGATCTACAAACCTATTAAAATAATAAAAAATAAAAAATTAGATTTATTTGTGAGCAATTAAACAGAAAGTACAAATAAAAATAATCAATCATTACATAAATATCTAATATTAAATCCAGACCATAATAAATCTTTTTAGTCTATAATAATAAACACAACAACATTAAAATCAAACAATTTATCTTTTTAATCTATAATAATAAACAACAAAATTTAAATCAAACTATTCATATTACAATAGAATAAGTGAAAATTGGTCCAAATACATATTATAATATAACAAAATTCTTATATACACCTCTATATTAAAAACCATATTTTTTACCTCAAAAGACTAAAATATTCTTACATTAAAAAATATAAAATTAATCTCAATTTCAATTCCGGTTAAAATATCCTTACATTTAAGTGAAAAAAAAAAGAATCGTGTAATCAATTCTGGCTATACTGACCCCATTTGACGGTGGTGTTGTGGAGTCATCGGTCATGGATTCTGAAGCTTGAACAGGTCCATTGGCATGAGTGGTGGTTGGGCCTGGTCAGGCGAACTCAGTGGGCCAGCGGCGGCGGGAGGGCCGACGTCGACGGGAGAGATCCATTATTCGAGATGAATTCGGCAGACAATTAGTGCACTATTGATATGTAGAAGAGTCCAGATCTTTGATTTTTGATTCATTTAAGTTGTTTATGAATTTTGATTTTGTGGATTTCATTTGCATCTTTGATGTGGGTTACAAATTTGATAATTTAGGGTTGCAGAGAAAATAAGGCAAGACTGATTTTATGGGATGCGAATTAATTCATCTGGGTAGATTATGTTAAGTTTTAATGTCGTTCTTCGTCCAAGAAAGATTAAGTTTTAATGTCGTTCATCCAGGAATATGTTGTCCAAAATCAAACTAAGGGTACTTTTGACAAATCTATACTTTTTAGTGTATAAAAGTCTAATTTTTATATTGTAATGTAGAAAAGAATTTTATTATCTCTATACGTGTATTTTTAAATTTTTCCCATCAAATAACATAATGACTAAAAACTTTAAATCAGGAGTAAGTATTCAAATATTGTAAGTTTAGATTACTAACCTCAAATAACAAATTAAGAAAATTGAGTGGGTCAATATTTTCAAATTTTATCTGAGCAATATTTATTATTAATATACTCACATGGAAACATAGACTTTTATTTAGATCAATTACAATCATAAAATCCGATTCAAAAGTTTTAAAAAGATTAATATGGTAATCATATCCGTGGTTCAGATGAAATTTGAACAAATAAGAAATAAAAAAAATACTCATCTAGAAAATTAAATCTATATTATTTTGAATAGTTTGGAATAGTAGAATGTTAGTTGAAGTAAATAATAAATATACTTTAAATTTCATTCTTGATATCAGACGATTAGATTTTTTTGAATGATCTTCCAAGAAGAAGAAGTTTGAAAGAGCAACCCTAGATTCAAAAGGCTCAATTTCGATGTTTATATGGAGTATAAAAAACGTAATATTAGGGTATGGGGCAGATTGGTTTTTAATATTATTTTGAACACCCATTGTTTTTCACCTCATTTTTAGAGTTGTATATTTTTTACTTTTTTATTTATTAGGGTATTTGTATTCTTTAAATCTTAAGTAGAGGCATTTTTTTAAATATATAAAGTCTAAATATCCTTACGATAATATTAAACGATTTTTGTAAATAATATTACGGTAACACATATTAATTTATTTAATATTCACTAATATTAAGCGTTACTAAATATATATAAATATATTTGCGTAAGATGTAAATATATTTGCGCAATAATATATTTGGTAAAATATATTTGCGCAACCATCCACATTATATATATATATATATAATATCAAAATATATTGCGCAAACAAAATATATTTGCATTACATAATTTGGGTACATATGTATTTATATTATAGTTGTCGTTTTCAAACTAATTTTAGTTGTTAGTACTATGATAGTTTGTTTTGATTTTAATTTTCTTTGTACTTATTTTTGTATATCTATGGTAGATTTCTAATTTCTAATTATCTGATATTTATGAGAAATCTTTAGATTTCTATAATATTATTTTACATGATATTCATGACAACTTCTTAATATCTATGATATTTTTAGTTTGGTATTTGGTTTCTATCAACTTCTTAATATCTATGATAAGTTTTTTGTATTTGATTTCTATTAACTTCTTAATATCTATGTTAGATATAAATTTCTTGTATTGTTTCTATGGGAAATTGTTGTGGTATTTCACTTTTTATATATATTCAATGAATTGATTGTTATGAACAAATAACTAAAATTTAACAATAATCTAAAATGATAATAATATTGAATAGTATTTTGACAAGGAAATATAGATCACTCTCATAGTATCCTGTGGGGTGTGAGTAGGGTTTTCGTCTCTAGGCCATGGATATTATGAGAGTGATTTGCAACCCTCGGCTCCCATAGTTTAGTGTGTAATAAAGAATAAACGAGTGACATGGTATAATACGATTTCTACAGTAATTTTGTGGAAAATTTGAGCGAGATATATTAGAAACATTTTTTTTTTGTATATTAGGTTTTGATAAGTAGTTATTTTAATTAATACGAAGTATATTGAAAAGGTTAATAATGGAACACTGCCCTATATCAGAATTAGGAAAAAATATAGGTAGTAGATATAATACTACTGTTAGAGGTGACCCGATACATAATTCCCCCTTAATTAAATGAGTTTTAAATAATTAATTATTAAATTAGGTAGATCGCTAATTTGTTACCTAAATAATTAATAAAGCATAATAATAATATAAACAAATTCTTAATGTGATTATTGGTACGCTGATGATGTCGTACCAACCGAATTAACGAGTAAAGTACATATCCAATTTGTTGTAAGACTCGAAGAAATACAATCATGAACTCCCGATCTTATCACTGTCTTTTTCTACGGTGATCGAGTACCGAGTGACCTTTTATCTTGTCATAAAAATTTGAAATTCTGGAACATTGAATATCTTCAATATCAAATAACTCATGTAAATTGGTTTAAGTTAGACATTGTTGAAATTCACATACATGAGTTACATAAACAAATCCGACTAGAAAGATTTAAATATAAAAAAATGACTAACTCAAACCAATAAAATGAAAAAAAAAAAAATTGAAAAAAAAAATTCATATTCATGAAAAAAAATCTATACATACACATTCAATACAAATAAAATTAATTGACTTAAAAATAAATAAATATATTTTGGTAGATATTTGATGAATGAATATCTTTTTTATTATTATATATTATTATATTTTTTAATTTTATATATAAAAGAATATTATTGTAACGCCCCGGCCCGTTGTGGGGTCGAAGCCCGACCCTAATGGGTCGGCTCGGTTACCAATGACTGCTGTCGAGAGTGATATCCTGGCCCCACTGTACCAACACTTGTCTTTTCCAGCGCACTTTGTCCTCACTCGTGCGCACCCCGAGATACTTCCAGGGAGTCACTTGTCTTGTCCTCACTCGTGCGCACCCCGAGATACTTCCAGGGAGTCACCCATCCTAAAACTACTCTAGAGCCAACACTTGTCTTGTCCTCACTCGTGAGTCACCCATCCTAAAACTACTCCAGAGCCAACACTTGTCTTGTCCTCACTCGTGCGCACCCCGAGATACTTCCCAGGGAGTCACCCATCCTAAAACTACTCCAGAGCCAACACTTGTCTTTCCCAACGCACTTTGTCCTCACTCGTGCGCACCCGAGATACTTCCCAGGTGGTCACCCATCCTAAAACTACTCCAGAGCCAGCACGCTTAACTTTGGAGTTCTTATAGGAGGATGCTCAGAAAAGAAGATACATCTGTTGGTATGAGTAGCATATTCAATTTCTTTAAGTCTTTGAATTTTCTGGGGAGTTACAATCACCCCACCTTTTATGCGCATCGTCCTCATTGTGCGCCTTACTTACCTTACTTGCCCAGAACCAACCATCCGTGCAGAAATGCCCCTTGCGGGTATTCTCACCAACTTCTGAGTGGAGCACTTGGTCCCGCAGAGACACTTACTTCCCACAATTCCGGTCGGCACCTGCTCTGATACCATTTGTAACGCTCCGACCCGTTGCGAGGTCGAAGCCCGACCCTAATGGGCCGGCTCGGTTACCAATGACTGCTGTCGGGAGTGATATCCTGGTCCCACTGTACCAACACTTATCTTTTCCAACGCACTTTGTCTTCACTCGTGAGCACCCGGGATACTTCCCAGGGGGTCACCCATCCTAGAACTACTTCAAAATCAGCACGCTTAACTTTGGAGTTCTTATAGAAGGATGAAGAAGATGCATTTGTTGGTATGAGTATCATATTCAATTTCTTTAATCCTCTAAATTTTTTGAAACATTATAATTATAGTCATTTTATAATATTATTAAAAAAATAAAAATATGAAAATGGCGAATTTAGTAATTTTAGAAGTGAAAATAAACTCAACTTTAATTAAACTCAACCCTAACAATACCGGTGAAACACCCTGGGCCGAACCCCAAAGTTTATCACAATCTAAAGCCCATAAAAACTGATTTTTTTAAAAGCATCAAATTAAAAACAAAAAGAACCAGAAAAATTAACTCAGAATAAAAGGTTTCTTACTTCTTCTTCATCCCCAAACCCTTGTTGCCCGGAATCGGGAATCTCCCGAAACCTGCGAGAAGAAACTACGCCAATGAAAAACCTGCAATTTACAATTTTACTCCTCTGATTATCGTAACCCTAATTATTCAGAACGCTGAACTTTAAGCCCAACCATGTCGCTGCCCAATCTGGAGTGCATATACTTCACGGAGGAATCCGTTAAGGAATTAAAAAACCCGAATTCAAATTTCAGATTTCAATCACCTGCGTCTGTACTTCGATTTGTCTATGAACTATGCTTCACAATGGTAATCTTTATTTTTGTGAAATTTTATATGTTCTTTTTGTAGAGGTGTAAGCTGGCGCTATTCTTCTTCTAGTTTTTCCCCTTTTTTTGCCTGTTGGATTGTGTTCTCTCATTATATGGTTTCATGAACTTTGCTGCCCGTTTCGAGCTGCACGTTACATTTTCTAGCCCACGCGTTGGTTAGTTGGTTGTGATTTGGGGGTTTTGAGTTTCTTATTTATCTAGTGACATTTGAATTATTTCATGGACGTCTTACTGTGTTCTTTTCTCTTAATTATACTAGAACTTTTTAAAATTGTGGAAATTTGAGACATATTGTGTTTCGTTTAGGTTCGAGGGGACTTACCTTACCAGAAATGCAAAGTGGCTTTGGAGGCTGTAGAATTTTCGGATTGTGGCCCAGAAGAGGATGTAGGATCATACTTTGCTGATATTGTTACCCAAATGGCTCAAGATGTGAGTTCTTTCATGCGCTTGTTAAATATGTAGGATATGCACACATCATTTAGTGAATTTAGATTTAGCCCGTTTCCTTTATATATATCTTATAAATTTACTCTTGGAACGTTTGAACCCTATGATTTCTTGATCATAGTTTAGCTTCCACAAGCTCTCACTTGTTTCTTTAGAACTGCTATTGACCAGGGTACATTTTCTTGTGAGGTATATATGACTGATAACTTTTTCTTATTATTTTGAAGGAAAACACGAAATCACACCACCAATCTAGGGCAGGCAGTATATATAATATATCAAGAATATTAGTATATGGCAATCATTGGGAATTTTACTAATGATTACATGATCCATGATCTGCATTAAAACACTAATCTTTCGGCCATTGAATTCTTCTTTTGACACTTGAGGATAAATTTGATAATGGTTTATGTTGGATTTCGAAAATGTATTAACATTTGAATTTTTGAAAAATGTTTCCTTCTGATCATAAAACATGATGCAATATATAACCAATATCAATTTACTAGATTTTTTTCGGTCTGACTTTGATATCTTGTATCCTTCTAGTTGATAACCTGCTCATGAAAAGGATTTTATGATATAGGCAAGGAAAACAGTCACGTATGCTTGTTTATATATCTGGTTCCTAGAGAATAGGTGAGGTTCCCATTTGAAATCTAAACTGTCCAATCAATGTGGAATGAGTTTTGTTTAGTTTAAGAAGTGGTCAATGTTTAAAAAATGGCCAAGGTGGACGAGTCGACTCGCAAATTGTTTCACCACAGAAATCCTGCGTGATGAGACGCACGAGTTGACTGTTTTTCACATATGTCCGGCTCAAATGGTTGAGGTGGATGAGCCAACTTGTGTGAAGGGGCAGACTTATCATATGTCTTCAGATCTATTTTTATTTTAAAAAGCAAAAAATTGTCTGCTTTTAATCTGCTAATTATTCTCTTTTGACTCGCGAAAAATCAGTTTTGTACAAAGCTGTTGATCTAATCATCGTTCAAACCATTGCTTTTTTCTCTTTCAAATTGACAATCAATTTTTTAGGGGTTATTTTCGAAATTGTAAAAAAGGGCACAAAATTTTTAGTCACTGGGATAGTTTTATTGTTTAACTATGTAGGTAACTACTTTGTAACTATTTAGATAACGAGTGTATAACTATATAGGTAACTATGTGCCCATTTTTCAAAATGCCACATTTTTTTTAACATAATTTACTTATTTATGATCACACAAATATAGGAGTAACATGTATTCCTTTAAAATATTATATATTATGTAAACAAATCCCACTATATAAGTCAATCTAATGGACAAATCACCACTCATTTTTTTTTTTTTAAAATTTACAGCCACTTTTAAAAAATACGATATTAATAGTATTGTTTATTTGTACAAGTGTACCATGCTTTTTTTAAAGATATTGATGTTCTATTACAATTATCTTTCAACTATTAGTATTGATAATTCTTTTTGTTGATTATTTATTTGATTTTTTTTGTTTTTCTTTTATAATACTATATTTTTTTAAAGTCAAGGCATTAGCCTCGTGCCGCCGGAAAAACTAGGCTACTGCAAGTATCAGTTCTTAAAACACTGGAAACTGAAAAGGAGTTGGATGAATAATCTCATTTAAGAATCCTGACATTAAATTACTACTGGTAGAAGCATGAGACATGCTTGGGATCCGTTTTCCTTGAGAAAGTCTGAAGGTGGAAAACTGGTTAAATGTTGTTCTTGTTGGGGATACTTATCTAGGTTTAATTTCTGAGTCTGTTGATTATTGCAGTGTTCTATTGATTCTCTTTCTTTGTATGTCTCCTAAAATTTCATTGACTATTACATTACCTGAGTTGATACTTCTGTGCATTGAAATTCACATCTTTTATACAAACTTGTGTTCAATCTAATTCAAATATCTCCACTTTGTGCAGCTGACTGTGCTTGGGGAATGTCGATCTCGCCTCATAAAACTGGTTAGCACCTGGGCTGAACTTCTTTTATTGTGCTGTACTTATCTCTATGTTCAAATCACGTTTCCTTTTGTGTCAATCTTAATCTTAACTTTTGAAAAATCCCACACCATCCCAAAGTGGTTATTCGTACAATTAAATTCCTGAACTCTAGGATGTTCGTGATTCTAGCTCTAGCTGTAACATCTGACCAATTTAAGATTCCAGGTTCAAAGATTGGTTTAGCTCTTAAATTTTTAGTTGAAGATGCACTAGTTAAGTCAGTGTTATTGTAGAATAATTAGTTAATGCAAACATTCATATAAATGAGTATGACGAGATATAGTGGTTGCATGAGTTCAACGGCTTTGGTACTCAAACGAACTTGAATGATCACGACTTTTCCCTGCAAACTATTGCACCCGTCCTGACATGCACCCGTCTTGTCTACCCAATTCTAATTCTCTTCACCTTTCTTATAATTCTGACATATTCTTCTTCTCTATATTAACGTCTAGGCAAAATGGCTGCTGGAATCTGCACTGGTTCCATTGAGGTTTTTCCAGGAACGGTGTGATGTGAGAATACGATTCTGAATTCCGTTATATTTTTTTATGAATAATTAATCACAATTAAGAAAAAATGACTGTCTTTTCTAAATATGTAGGAAGATTTTTTGTGGGAGTCCGAAATGATCAAAATAAAGGCTGCAGATCTGAAGTCAAAAGAGGTTTTTCCTTGTGCTTCAGTTTCATTGTTGTTATAGAAATTTAACCATCCATGCTTTTGGTAGGACTGTTTTTCTATCTGGTTGCGTTTCAGAATATTACGTCTTGTTTCAGGTTCGAGTAAACACTCGACTTCTTTATCAACAAACCAAATTTAATTTACTCCGAGAAGAAAGTGAAGGCTATGCCAAACTGGTATTTCCTCATATTTTTCTGTGCCATTTCTTCCACCTTGTACAAAGTGTTTAGTGATTATATTTTGTTCTGGATATTTTCTGATTATTGAGAAAAGTTTTCGTGCAATTCAGTTTTTGAAATCTATTGACTTCATTCTCTGTAACCTTTTCTTATAGGAAACTATGTTCATCTTTCTTTGTGTTATATATGAGAATGTATTATTTGATGGAAGTCCAGTGGTTTTGATAGATTTAGACATACTAGAACTCTCTATGTGAGCTTTCTTCTTTTTATAATTGCTTTTGGATAACGTTTCTCATATTTCTTTTTAATTTTTAATTTACGTATTTTCTTTTTTGTCGGAATGGGTATATGAAAATGCTAAGATAGTGTTGGGATTGCTCATACTTCTTTTATGTCACCATATCAGTTGAAGACTTGAAGGATTTGAAGGGAAGGCTTTTTAATTCAAAATAACAAATATGATTTTGAGCACTGAGGATCTCATTTTGAATTATGTGGGAGCCATTTGGGTGGACTTTAAATTCATCTTAGATAGAATGTTTTGAATCTTTTTCTTAAATCCAAAAATCCTTCCTTCCAAATGCAGCCTAAGTGCGCTTTCCTGATAGGAGTTATATAGGTATAACCAGGCTGTTGTTTTTCACGGATTATGAACATCAATTGCTTTTATGTTTGTCCATTAATAGCATTTATTCATCTGTTTGTGAGTTCTTTGAAGCTACTACTAGTATTCTTGAATTATAGTATATATGATGTTATCAGAGCTTGTCTTGTGTTACTCACTCTATCTCATGTTGCGTTTTTAAATGATATTTTTTCTCTTGTTGCTAACCATTTCAAATTTGTAATGTAAATCATATAATAACTATATTTGGCATCTTGCAGGCTACTCTCCTTTGTCAGGTTCCTGAGGCATCAAATGAAAACGCATCAGCTGCAACAGTTGGCATTATTAAGGTTTAAGCTAATCCGAGACTTATTTAGACTTCTCTTTATTATTTGGTTTTTATTATCTTTCTTATTACTTCTAATTTCTTGCAGTCCTTGATCGGTCACTTTGATCTGGATCCTAATCGAGTTTTTGACATTGTAAGTTGGATAATTGTGTGCTTACAAAGCTCCTTATCTTATCATTCAGTATCGGTCATAGTGCTTCTGTAGTTCAGCTCTATGCATATTGAATTTTTTATGCTTATTAGATTTCTGTTGCTAAAGGTGTTGGAATGCTTTGAGCTTCAGCTTGGTAAC
This sequence comes from Euphrasia confusa, assembly GCA_954870475.1. Classification (NCBI taxonomy): domain Eukaryota; kingdom Viridiplantae; phylum Streptophyta; class Magnoliopsida; order Lamiales; family Orobanchaceae; genus Euphrasia; species Euphrasia confusa. The sequence continues at coordinate 14,844,585 of OX940953.1, forward strand.
AGTATTTTCGTGGACTTGATTCCTATTTTTCCTAAGGTATTCTTGTTGATGCGTAGTGCATATATTTCCTTAATTTTATACCTTCATTTTCATGGTTGTGGGCCAACTATTCCAATTTTGTGGGTCAACTATTCCAATTATATAGATTCGCCTCTTTTTTTTGCCTTGTGGAGTGAGGAACTTTGTAATATTGATTGTTTTGTATTTTGTACAGTCTCATGCATCTCAGATTCTTGGATTCAAGTTTCAATATTTCCAACACATTGAAATCAATAGTCCTGTACCGAGTGGGCTTTATCAGCTAACTGCTTTGTTGGTGAAGAAAGAGTTCATTGACATTGATAGCATGTGAGTTAGTTTTAACTCAATCATCTTCTGATCTTAAGCTTGTTCAAGTATTTTCTGGGTGCCCCATTCATGTTATCCCTTCTTTGGTCTTCTTGCAGCAGTATAAAAACAAGATATTGTTTTGATGACTTAATTAATTTATAATATCTTGAAATCGTTAGAATATGAAGCGGTATACGAGTATAACCAGTCTTCTATCAATATTTATGTATTTCCTCATTTTGTTTATACGTGAACAAATAGTAATCAAACACGGATGAAGTTGTAGACTTGAGTGTTGATGTGAAGAAGGAATAGTGGATGTACTCTTCTTTTAGTATTTGGTGTTCTTGATACCACGAGAAACCTGTGAAATTTGATAAAGATATAACCTTATTTTTGTGTTTATAAAGTTCCTCTTGGGTCATTACGCCATAATGCCAGTGGTGTTATCCTGTCTTGCTTCTGGTTACATGTTGACCTAGTCCTTACATTTGATACGATATCCGTTTCAGATATTCACACCTACTTCCAAAGGATGAGGATGCATTTGAGCACTATAATGCCTTTTCAGCTAAGAGACTTGATGAGGTGCTTCAATATATTTACTAGAAGTGTGTTGCTTTTCCACTGACTTCTTATTTCTCTCATTTTTAATCTGTTCGTTTTTCCTATAGTTTTAAAGGTTAAAATCATTTCATGTCCTTACATTTCTATGTACTTATACACTACTATTTCTACTAGTTCTCCTCGACTGTTGAATAATGAGATTTATGATTGTTGTTTACCTGGGACAAACAGGCTAGTAAAATTGGGAAAATAAATCTTGCGGCCACTGGAAAGGATCTCATGGATGATGAGAAACCAGGAGATGTTACAGTTGACCTTTTTGCTGCTGTAGACATGGAAACATTGGCTGTTGCTGAAAGGTTTCCAGAGCTTTCAAATAACCAAACTCTAGGCTTACTTATGGGCTTCCTTGCTGTGGATGACTGGTAATTGAAAATGATCACATTCAAATTTGTTTGGAGGTTTTCTTGATTGTGGATTTCCTTCCTTGCTTGTGCACTCTTCAAAAAACCTTGTAGTTCTCCGCAACATACACATGCACTCTTCAGAATTGGATCTGATAATCCTAAACTTAGGTCTGACCCAAAGATGGTAATTACTAGCACACGAGAACATAGGTTATGTGAAAAATCATAGGACTTCACATTTAATAGCCCAAAATAATTTATTACAGCCCTTAAATCTCCAGGTCTTTGCAACTGCGTGCACTCTTTTAAATTCCCTAAGTTTCCCAAAACTTGTGCGTTCATCCTTAATAATATGAACTCTGAAATTCTGAATGAGTGACAAATCCCAGTAAGCTTCTTCAATGGTTTTTAATAATTAGTCAACAAATGATTGAGTTAAAGTCTCAATAATGTCAATAAGCAAATCTATTTTGCAATAAATACTTGATGCTGGGTGACATGATTACATTTTTCTCATACTAAAGACTAAAGAGGGTCATTGTAACAGTGACCTACTAACCAACCCTCCACATAAGTCCTAACCGGCTCGTCATTTGATGACAATAGTTTTTGTGATAACTTTGGAAGTCCATTACTTCCAAAGCATTTATTTTTGGAGATAGTATATTGAAAAATACTTGCTCCGGATTGGTTAATACTATAACCGCTCCACAAAGATAGGACACAGTACTATTTCGGGTGTCCCAAAAAGATGGTCTTCTGTCCTTAGTTAGAGTGGTTAGGATATTAAGTTCCATATATGCCATTAATTAATTTGAATTCTTATCAACAAACTATACCTAAAATGCGTCATTATTATCAACTTAAAGGGTATTAGGAACTTAAAAGTTAAGTTTTCCAACAACAACAATTTTCTAATTTATGCCTCTTAAACTTTGAAAATGCAATTAAGCCTATCTTTGTTAGACGGAGGTATTATAACTCTGACATTGTGTCGAATGAATTGTAATTGTGCCTACAAGTACGTGCAAGCATCATTGTCATCTTTTATTATTTGCCTTATTTTTTGGATTCACAAGTGCCATCCACATGATAGATTTCCTTCCCTTACATGCAAGCATCCTTATCATTTTTAATTATTTTCCTTAGATTTTGGATCCACAAGTGTCATCCACGTGACATTGTCTGCCCATACATTGAAGCATCCTTGTCATCTTTTATTGTTTTCTTTACTTAACCTTATATTTTCTTTGCTACAATTAATATGTATACAGTGGATGTACTGTGATATTCTCCAAGCATCATGACTGCAGAATTTTTGCCTCTACACTCTTCCTCTCTCTGTATACTAAACTAACTTCTTGTACTCCTTGCATATCATTGAGCTAGCTACATATATCGATTGCTGTAATCTATTTCACATTTTCACTACTAAATCTAAATGGGTTGGAATTTGAATTTTCTTGAACTATATATGCATGTGATTACATGTTATGCATTTTATATCTCAGGTTTCATGCTCATCTACTATTGGAGCGACTCTCACCTCTTAATCCAGTGGAACATATTGAAATTTGTGATGGGATATTTAGGTAATGCTGATTACTTCATGCAATAGAGCGTCATAGTTTAAACTGCAGATGGCTCATTATTCTTGGGCTATTAGTTTTATTCTTTCATTCCCACCCCACACTGGGTGTTATGATTTCAGTGTTTAATTTAACAGGACTTTTTTCACTTGTTTCTTTTAAATCCAGGCTCATTGAGAAAGAAATTTTCTCAGCTAATAAATTAGTGTGTGATGCACAAGGTTCAACTACTAGTACATCTTCCGGCTCTAGTGCTAATTCGGAGACTGCAGCCTCACAGCTCAAATCCTTTATTGATCTGCCCAAAGAGCTGTTTGAAATGCTTGCTTCTGCTGGACCTTATCTTTATCGTGACATTTTGTTGCTTCAGAAGGTTTTCTATCGTAGTTTCTTGTCATAAATCATTTATTTTTTTGACTTTCATAAATTTTGACCATATTGGTGACTATGCTTGGTGTACAGACAACCAGAGCTTTGAGAGGTTATTACCTTTGCGCGCTGGAGATGGTTAGAGATGGTGGTGTGTCATTTAGCTCTCATTCTGTGACAGTTCTAAATCCACGACTTCATTTGAAGGATGCAAGATTAAGAATTGAGGAAGCACTGGGAACATGCCTTCTTCCTTCTTTGCAGTTGATTCCTGCAAACCCTGCAGTTGGTTTGGAAATATGGGAACTTATGAGTCTCCTCCCCTATGAGGTTACTGCTGAAAAACGATCCTTTATTTGTTCTTTTAGGATTAATTATAATTATGGTCTTTTATGTTGTTTAATTAGGTGCGCTATCGTTTGTACGGTGAATGGGAAAAGGACGATGAACGTTATCCGATGCTTTTGGCCGCTAGACAAAACGCAAGGGTACAACTTCTTTGTTTGTAGGACTTTGCTTTTTGCATCATTTGTGGATAGTAATAGTTTATAATAATATATTGATCTTTTTGTAGTTGGATACTCGGAGGATTTTAAAACGGCTCGCTAAGGAAAATTTGAAGCAGCTTGGAAGAATGGTTGCTAAATTAGCTCATGCTAATCCAATGACGGTTCTTCGGACAATTGTTCATCAGGTAATATGTAAAGAGAAGATTTGGTCTTGAGAATGGGCTTTCAGCTAAAATATTGTACGACTTTCCTGCACAGATAGAGGCTTACAGGGATATGATTGCTCCAGTTGTCGATGCATTCAAGTATCTGACACAGGTCTATCATTAATATATTTTTGCTTCTGCTTATACTTCTTTCTGCTTTTCATATATTGCTTTTCATATATGTTTCTGCAACTTGTATGTACAAAGGTATTTCTCTTTGATGAAGTATGTGTAGTTAAATGGAGTTGTTGATTTGTTTGTCCTACATGTGTGTGTGTGTGTATTCTTTATCTGCTTTGGAATATGTTTATTCATATGTTAATGGTTGATTTTGCCCATTTGAACAACCCTCAATTCTCTGATGCTGGAAGTTTAAATTGAACAAAAATATACTTCTGTATATTAGAGTAGGAGATAGTATAATATTTATGTCTAGCCTACTTAAATCCCCAAACACTGTATGAAATCAACTAAATAAGGAAAACGTATAAGAAAATTGCAGGATATTAATGATAATTGAGAATAAACTTGCCCAATAGCCAAGCTATTGCAATCAATTGTGACCTACTTAACCTCTAGTAGCCAATGCCATCCTCTAGAATAAACTACTATACTATTTTTTCCCATTTTTTGTATAAGAAACAAAGACTCGACAATTATACTATTTCCTATATATATAACATCCCAACACTCCCCCTCAAACTGGAGCATATACATCATATTTGCCCAGCTTCTCGCATGCCTGGTTGACGAATGAAGTTTTTGATGATTTCAATGACGATCTTTCCTCGAATGAAATGTGTACTTTGTTCAATTTAAATTAAAAATGTGAATAGCATGCGAAGGATAAATGAAGATAACTCCTGCGAAGGATAAATGGGCCCTAGCATCAAATCCTCCAACTGAGGCTCTGACCTAATTCTCAAAATGAAAGGCATTTAGTCAAATACTTTTTTGCTGCAACTTCCATTTTTTAATTTTTTCATGTCAAACACACAAAAACTGTTTCTTTTAATGAATCAATCATTATATTTGTCCATCTCCACCGTAAAACCCAATATTTGTTGATCTTGATTTATCAATCTATGTTGTGCCTAATTTGCTTGCCTTATAACAGCTTGAGTATGATATCTTGGAGTACGTTGTGATCGAACGCTTGGCACAAGGTGGACGCGAGAAGCTCAAAGATGATGGTCTCAATTTGTCAGACTGGCTCCAATCTCTGGCTTCATTTTGGGGTCACCTGTATGATTCTTTTCTCCATGATATAACTTTGATTGCTGGTTCTTTCTTTGAGCATGTGATGTATTGTCCCTGGAATTGTATTGTTGATATATATATTGATTTTAGATGATGTGCAGGGTTTGTTGATAGGTTCAATGTTTTAGCTGCCAATAGGTTTGTTTGATTGATTGATATGAAGTGGGTGTAGTGCTTCAAAATTCATAAGATTTGTAGTTTTTGGTTTTCATTTTTTACCCTTTATGTAATTTTTTAAAAAGTATTTTTTTTTAGGAGGTTAGGTATTTTGTGGTTGGTTTACATTATATCTCTGTCATGGGAATTGTGGCCTTGTAAGAATGTAATGGAATTTAGTTTTGATTCTGTTCAGTTATATGTAAAGAACTTAGATTTCAATTGGATGCTCTCTACTCAGTTTGCGAGGTCCTGATTATTTTCTGGGGAAGCTGGATACTGAAACCGGAGATGTAGTGCCCCTGGCAGGTTGAGACTATTGATTGGCTCATCAGTTTGTCTTATTCACTTGTATGCTGGGCAGAATAAATCAGATATTTTAGAATGGGGAGTGTTCATGTACTTCGGGAATAATGAAGCCAGCTTAAGGGGACAAGGCCGTTTATGTAGTTTCCCTTTTCTTTATTGATGCCAGGTCTGTTATTTTAAGGAGGTTTGAGGGTGTTGGTAACTTTTGGCTAGTGGAAGAGTGCGCCAACTTTTTAAACATGTCCATAATCTGCCCTATGAATGTCACATTGACATTCATTCATCCTTAACATTGGAACATACTAGCTTATATAGCTGATCACAACATTGGTGGAGCAAAAGTCTTATTAACATGCTACTGTGTTATATGGAAAAATTAGATCATTTCTGGAATATTTGTTAGAGGATGATTGTCCTTTGTTATTGCTGAACACAACGTGGCAAGCCCGCTAGCAGTATGGTAGTCATTTGATTTGGAGTGTTGAAGAAATATACTTTATTTGTGGGGGGGGCACTGTTACTATTGATGGTCAGCTTCTGCCCAATTTCATAATTAATTGGATATCCGTGTTTATTTGTGAAATATATGATGGGGATCAGATATGCCATGTATTGGAGGTTATGGTTTTTTCTCAATGACACCGAACTCTTCTTACATTTTTGTTGCTGATCTCAAGTTTGGCATTGAAATTTGATTTTATATCACATTGCTTTTTGACCTGTTTCCAACACGATTGCTGCTTTGAACTGAGTGTTGTGCTATGATGAGCGGCTGCTAAAATTACTTGCTACATTGGTTATTTTCTCAAGGTGGTACTTCGGTAGTGTAAGCATCGGAAGTGGTTTATTAGTGAACAATCCTGTGAATGGACCTGTTAATATTTGAATGCTATATTGGAAAGGCGTCTTGTTTATTGCTTCATATTCCTACCATGTAATGATACGGATACATGGGGGAGATCAATTCAGTTTTTTTTCTTTCTGCTATTGATGCTTTGAAGTTTGGGAGAACTTGTTTCCTGTGCCTCTTCCACCAAAGCTCTCAAGTTCAATATCTAATTGAATGTATAAGATGACCGGGCATTTAGCAGAAGCTTGGGCTTTATATCATGGCTCGTAAGTGAATAGATTTATGTGCATCTAGATGTCTGGAGATTGCAATTATGTATAAAAAAATAAGTGAATAGACTCCGGTTCCTTTGAGTTCCCTTTACTTTTCGTGGCCGCTTTTACTATTATTTGAGTCATTTCCATGTCTTGGTTGTATTAAAAATGACAGATTTTTACATATAATACTCCGTATTAATTAAGTATTTTTGTTAACATCTTGTTTGATCTTGTCCCATCACAAGATTTATCTCTGCTATTTTTCATGTTTACTCTCATTGTTTGAGATAGGTAGAATTTATAGTATTAAGTGAGACATGTATTTAGTAATGTATCGCATTGATTATGTTTATACTAATTTGTTAATTAGTATAGTCTCTTTGTGCTAAGAGTGTTCATCTTGGTTGATTGGCAGCTTAGTCTTTTTTGGTCCATATCATTTTGTATAGTGGAATGTTAATTAGTATTATTTCTTTGTTCTAAGAGTATGTTACACGTAGATTTTTCTGGAAAACCATTCTTTGTTTTATAAGTGCTTATCTTTTTTCTTTAACCCCATCTTATTCTGGGGTGGGTGTTGGTGGTATATTTGAGCTGGTTTTCCTTTCCGTTGGGATGCTGACATAGCTTGCCTGCTGTGCCACAGAGCTTTCCCCCTCTATACTGTTCAAAGTTGATATCTAGGATGGCCACTGAAGGGAAATATATTCTTGTTTATTCAATTATAACACATAGGGGGCGCATGCTGGAGCTGATGTCTTTGGGTTAGGCTAGCCTATAGGATGTGTTGCATGCATGTGTAGGATTGTTCACGCTGATTGAAGATATATGATTGGAAAGCATGGATATTATATGAAACATAAAAGCTTAAAGAACAATTTTGTTCATTGGGAGATGTTGATGTAAAAAAATCTATATACTTTGATTATTTGTGGAAAAGAATTTCAACTTTTTCATTGGTCATGTCTAATTGATAATTCTGCTGAAAGTTTTTGTTAGGGACTGAGATATTATGTTGGACAAGATTTTGATATTTAGGTAGAGATTGGATACAGCAAGAATATCTACTTTGTGATTCCTTAAGATTAATTGTTTTACCCAAAAATGAAATTGATTGTGATACTCGGAAGATACACTATTTACCCAGTCACCTCTCATCTCTAATAAATCACTTGCACATTTGAAAAGGAAAAAAAAACATAATATCTCTGATCATTCTGCACATGTTACCTCAAATTCTTATATTTCTAAATTCTAACTACCAAACATAAACAATTAGTACTATTATTTTAATATTTCTATTAAAAAAAATTAATTTTCATCATTATATTTATATCTTACAACCAGTCACACTACGAAAGGATTAAATTCCTGCAATAATATGACTCGTTTTGCTTGGTTTGAATGAAAAAAAATGTTTCCTATGTTATAAGGACGTAGTTTATTATTAATATTGCAATGCATATATACATCCTCTATTTCTTGAAATTAGATGTATTGTAGCGATTTTTGAGATTTTTATTTACATACTGACTTGTACTTCATAATATTTGGAAATGTAATACTACTTTTGGTTGGTTATTTGGTTCTGTTGTAGTATACTTTGATATCCATGACATGATATATGCTAAGAAGGTTTATTTATTTCTAGGTGTAAAAAATACCCATCAATGGAACTCAGGGGCCTTTTTCAGTATCTCGCAAATCAATTGAAGAAAGGGAATGGGATTGAGCTTGTTCTCCTGCAGGTTACTTCACGTCGCCTTTATTATTTTTCACATTGCGTTTGGTGTTAATTATTTGTGTTTGTAATTTTAAAGATGCTCTATGCAAAATACTGCAGCAGATAGCCATATTTCACTTCACAATTGTTAGTTACTAATTTTGTGCTTGTAATTTCATGGATGCTCTACAGGAACTTATACAACAGATGGCTAATTTCCAATACACCGAAAACATGACAGAGGATCAATTGGATGCCATGGCAGGAAGTGACACACTCCGTTATCAGGCTACGTCATTTGGCATTACAAGGAATAACAAGGTGCCTTTTATTTTACAATCTCTACATCATGTATAGTTCATTTATGGTAATAATAATAAAAATCGGTTGCATACAATAACTGCTAGAGTTTCAGATTTTTTATTTTTCATCTTTCAGGCGTTGATCAAGTCCACCAACAGACTTAGAGATTCTTTACTTCCGAAAGATGAACCCAAATTGGCTATTCCGCTTTTGCTTCTGATTGGCCAGCATCGTTCTGTGTAAGCTCTGTGGCTTTTAAATAAAAGTTAAAACTTAATTAGTTATTTTGCTGGGTTTGAGATTTTCTGTATACAATATTTGGACCAGCAATTAGTGTTACTAATTACGTCTTTTTGGGCACTGTAACCTTCAGGCATTGAATTACTTAATAACTGAATTTGCAATGTATCTTGGCGTGGATGCAATGCAACTCTTCGAGTATCAATATGGGTTGTTGGAATGCCCCATCTATTTTCTAATTATGTGAATATTTTTCTTTGTAGGGTTGTTACACAAACAAATGTGCCTCATATCAAAATGATCTGTGAACAGTTTGATAGATGCCATGGAACCCTTCTTCAGTATGTGGACTTTCTTTGTAGTGCAGTGACTCCTACATCAGCTTATGCTATGCTGATTCCCACTCTTGATGAGCTTGTTCATCAATATCACCTTGATCCCGAGGTCTTTTTTAATTTATTTGTTTGATTCTTCAAAGCTAGTATTTATTTCTTATAACATATTTTTATGTTTTTGCGGCAGCTTTTACAATTTTTGGTAATTCCTACATTACATATGGTTAAAGCAAATAAGAGATCTAGTGCTTATTGTCCTTGTAAATCTATTTAGGTGGCCTTCTTGATTTATCGGCCAGTGATGAGGCTCTTCAGGTGTCAAAACATTTCCAGTGCCTTCTGGCCTTTAGAGTGTAATAAAGAAGCGAGCCCCACAACTGCTGAAAAAGAGGGTGAATCTTCAGATTTATCTGCCACACTGGTTTTGGAATTGGGTTCCTCTCGCAAGCCTATCACGTATGTCCTCCGACATTATTTGACCATTTTTTTTCTAGTTTGGTCATCTGTTATACTGTATAATCTCATCTCTCTAGTAGCTTTCTTTTAATGCTTATCTTTTGAAACTAATGATGCAGATGGTTCGATCTTCTTGATACTGTTAAGACAATGCTGCCTGCAAAAGCTTGGAATAGCTTGTCTCCTGATTTGTATGTGACCTTCTGGGGTCTTACTCTATATGATCTCTATGTACCCAGAAGTCGATATAAATCTGAGATTGCTAAGCTGCATGCTGCTCTTAAAGCTCTTGAAGAGCTTTCTGATAATTCTAGTTCAGCAATAGCCAAAAGGAAAAAAGAAAAAGAACGAATTCAAGAGTCTCTGGATCGATTGTCCCTGGAATTAAAGAAGCATGAAGAACATGTTGAGTCTGTGCGCCGACGACTTGCTCATGAGAAGGATACATGGCTGAGTTGTTGCCCAGATACTTTGAAAATCAACATGGAGTTTCTTCAGCGGTGTATATTTCCACGTTGTACATTTAGTATGTCTGATGCTATATATTGCGCCTATTTTGTAAATATGCTTCATTCATTGGGAACTCCATTCTTCAACACTGTCAACCACATTGATGGTCTGATATGTAAAACCTTGCAACCAATGATATGCTGCTGCACTGAGTATGAAGTGGGTCGACTTGGGAGGTTTCTATTTGAGACACTGAAAACTGCTTATCATTGGAAGGTCTGAATTGCATGTGATGTTTAGTTTAATCTTATTAGTTCATTTTCTGGTTGTACAATGGATAAGTGTTTTATCTAGGATACACACTTTCATGCGCATCTCTTAGGCTGCTGCTTTATTTTTCAACTTGTATTTGTAACTAAAGTTTTTGTTTTGTAGAGTGATGAAACAATATATGAAAAGGAATGTGGAAACATGCCAGGATTCGCTCTTTATTATAAATATCCAAACAGCAAGCGTGTCACCTACGGTCAATTTGTAAAGGTAAGTTAACGGGTATAAGTGATAATTTGTTGCTGATCTTGTATTTTATTACTGTTTGGTGTTTGGCTTCATTCATCTCTCTGAATAATGTCTTGGGATTGCTATTGATTTCATAAGCCTCTGTTGGCTTTACTTTTTTTTTTTTGTAGTGGAAAGAGTCTTTCTTTATTAAACATTTGTTCTATCTGTGGACATAATTCACTCTGTATAAGGCTTTTATTTGTCCTTTTCTTTTTTCTTGCGAGCGTGGTTGAGAAATTATCCTGTCGATATAATCCTTTTGCGAATTTAAACACGCATGGTTGTCTCATCATGATATATGCATATACATTTACCTGTGTACATTTAAGTATGGCGCTATTGCCTTCTCTTCAAATTTTGCAACATACCTTTTCTTGCTTGAAGGTGCATTGGAAATGGAGCCAACGAATCACGAAGTTGCTGATTCAGTGCTTGGAATCAGCTGAATATATGGAGATACGAAATGCCCTTATCATGCTAACAAAAATCTCAAGTGTTTTTCCTGTTACTCGAAAGAGTGGTATCAACCTTGAAAAACGGGTAAAGTTCATGACTCGGGTTTTCTTTATTGATTCCTTGTTAAGAATTTGTACTCAAATTATTGGCTAATATTTCCATTCATTGTTCACAGGTAGCTAAAATTAAAAGTGATGAAAGGGAAGATCTTAAAGTCTTGGCCACTGGTGTTGCTGCAGCATTGGCTGCTAGAAAGGTACAACATGGAATGCACAATTTCACCTCTATTTGCTATTGTGAAATTAGTCACGAAGATACTTAGAAATTAATTCTCATTTTGTTTCTAAGTTGGGTACTAGGAAAACCATCTTGCAGTTTTATATTTAATCGTCTAAGAATTGCTTGTGCAGAGACACATGATATTTTTAAAGTAAAACATTTCATTAATCAGTTGATTTATTTGTTGTGTTTTCTTCACATTACTAAGCAATTTGCATGTAGCCGCTGATTCATATCCTTTGAAGATCTTGCTTAAAATTTTCTTCTTATTTGGTGTTGGCAGCCATCATGGGTTACAGATGAGGAATTCGGCATGGGTTATCTTGATATAAAGCCTGCTCCAGGCCCTGCTTCTAAGCCTTTGTCAGAAAATGCTGCTGCTCTTCAGAATGTGACAGGTCTTGGTGCTTCTCAAGCTGAACACATGGGGGGTAGAACTGTCTTACATTCAGATCCTGAACATTTTGGCAGAGAGCCTAGAAGAAATGATGGTAAGAAAGAGTAGGAAATTACTTGCTGAAATCTGAGCCATCTCTTCGAAATTCAAAGTTGGATCAATTCATGGGTCTGATCAAATATTTTTTTGCCACCAATCGGGTGCACTATCCGGAAAATCATGCCACAGGGGACAACAATATTAAACAGGTGGATGATTCGGCGAACAAACTGTTTGAAGAAAACCCAAAAGCTACTACAATCCCATTTGTGGAACCTGAGGTAGGGATTTTCATAGCAATGAGGGGATCTTCAAGTATCTGTCTTATTAGATCGCAACATGTTTTTATAATCCGTGTCAATTGGATGTGCCTATAATTGTAAAGATGTGAACCAAGGAAGCAATTTTTTTTAATGGAAATGTAAATATAAATAAGAGAGCAAAGTGATTTCCATAACAATGACAATGAGGTGATCTTCAAGTATCTATCCTATTAAAACGCAACATATATTATAATCTTTGCGTCAATTCACATGCCTATAGTTATAAAGACCTAGTTTCTTGTAACAGTGGAAAGTTCTAACTTCTAAGTAGAAGAATGAGAATATGGAATCTAGAGTGCAGCTTTTACCAGTTGATTTATGTTTCTTTATTGCACTTGGATTCAATTTTTCTTTTTGAATTGCCATTCCATTCCTATGTTGTTTGACTTCTTATGAGGTTGAACAGGACACTTTGGTATTTTAGTAATGTTTGCTTTCTATTTGAACAATTACTCTATCAACACAGGTGAGGCCCTTGGCTAAAAGGTCTGCTGGGGCCACGTCCCTTGCTAAGCTGGCAAAGCAGGATTCCGCCAAAGATGAAGATAAATCGGTGAAGGCCATCAGTAGAACTTCAGGCTCTTCTGGTAATAAAGACCTTATCATTCAATTGAAGAAATTTTGGATTTTCTAACTATTAATTCTTCTGCACACCCAGGGAATGCTGCCACGGTTTCTGCATCAGCTAAATTATCAAACTCATCCACCAGATCTTCAGATATCTACTCTGAAACAAAACCACTGATGACACATTCAAAGGCCTCTGACTTGAGGATACATGGTGGGAAAGATGAGGGCACCGAGTATTCAGATGCCCATAAACAATCAACTTCCAGGTCTATACATTCTCCACCTGCTGCTGCTTCTAAGTTGATTGAAAAACCTCAAAAGAGATCCAGTCCCGCTGAAGATCACGACAGAATGAATAAACGCCGGAAAGGAGAAAACGAATCAAGAGATATGGATGCCAATGAGGCTCGATTGTCCGAAAAGGAGAGGTCAAATGATGTCCGGCCTACTGTATATGACAAAACTGGTTCTGATGAACCGAGGGCTATAACCGATAAGCCATTGGATAGAGTAAAAGAGAAGAGTGGTGAAAGGTATGATAGAGACCACAGGGACCGATTAGAGCATCCTGAAAAATTACGTGGAGACGATCTTTTATCTGAAAAAATGAGGGATAGGTCACTCGATAGGCACGGGAGAGAACGTTCGGTTGATAGAGTACTAGAAAGAGGCGGGGACAGGAACATTGATAGGCTGACAAAGGATGAAAGAAATAATAAAGATGACCGAAGAGAGAAATCCCACGTGGATGACAGATTTCACGGGCAAGGCTTGCCTCCGCCTCCTCCTCTGCCACCTCATGTGATGCCACAATCTCTTAGTTCCGGAAGGAGAGATGAAGATGGTGATAGGCGGTTTGGAAATGCCAGACATGCACAGAAGCTTTCTCCGAGACACGAAGAGAGAGAAAGGAGAAGGTCTGAAGAGAATGCTTCTGTGTTACAAGATGATATGAAGCGGAGAAGAGAAGATGAATTGCGGGATAGAAAGCGTGAGGAGCGTGATGCAGTATCTATCAAGGTACCAAATAAAGTTTAATTTTGGCTGTACTTCATATTTTCCTTTCTAATATATTTAAATTGACAACATCTCTATGACTTGTATGTAGTTCTCTTTCTTGAGTTTCTATTGCATGATAAGCATAGTTATTAGAAAAACCTTAGACCTTGTACAGTTTCTGGTGCTGGAAAATGAATTTTGAGAATCTATTGAAGTTTGTGCGAAAGTTGAGATTATGAAGGTGTTTGGTTGAGCTTATATATATAAAAAAAACATACAAGATAGTGTATTAGTTATTTGAAGAGTTGACAAGTTGTTATCTTATTTTATAAATAAGATAAAAATATTTTATGAATTTTTAAGCTGTTTTTAAATTTTATACATGGATAAAAATTACGAGATTATTTTAGTCATTTTATGCTTAAAAATATAGGAGCTTATAACTTCTTAAAAAAATTATCAAAGCATTTTTAAGAGCATATAAGCCCTTAAGCATCTTACAAGATGTTTTTTAAGATGCTTAAGGGCTTATAAGCTCAACCAAACACCCTCTATGAGTCAAGGGTTGTTAGCTCAGTTGATTGGACACTTGAATTGAGGATTGTAAGGTCTAAGGTTCGAACTCGAGACATGTGTGTGTGAGTATTTAAATTTCTGCAATTGACCTAGACAAAAAAAAATACCCTCTATGTTGGGATGATTATTTGTGTTTTGTGAAAGTGTTAGTTGTTAGTGGTGGACTGGTTGGTGCTTCATCTCATTACATATATTTAAATTTGAATATATAATGTAATATTAATATGTTTGTAGGTGCTGGATCTCATACCCAAACCCTCTACACATAAGATTTATTATTCTTTAATTTTCATACCCAAAAGTTTTGTATCTTTTGCGGTAATATTATTTAAAATAGATGGTGTTGGTAGTTGTGGGCCCACACCCTCAAAGATTAGATATGTTAGATAATATTTTAATTGTGGAAAATTCAATTTTTTTCAATTTAGAAAGCTAATAACAAACAAGATTTTCAACTGACTTTGGTATGCTGCACATGAACCAACCCACCAGCTTAACATGCTTGTTCATGCACGTCTATGATAATTTGAGTTATTGCGAAAATTCAGATTACTGACTGTTCATTTCTTGATCAACTCTGGTTTATCTTTTAGTATTGCAGACTTTCTTGAACATCTTCATATGGTATACTTTTCTTGTTGTGCCAAGGGGCTGATTTATTTACTGGAGTGCATCTATGTTCTAGCCAAAGTTCATTACATTATCATTTTGATTTTAATATGTTTGGTGCCCGATCTCTTAATACTATGACATCATTCTTATGTGTTAAACTAAGGTTATATTGAAAGTGGCTATTTTCTAGTTTTAACTGTTCCCATTGTCTTGTTATTTCTGGATAATGAATAACCTGTGTGGTGATAATATGTAGATGGATGAGAGGGAGAGAGATAAAGCGAATATAAACAAGGAAGATATTGATTTAAATTCCTCCAAGAGGCGGAAACTCAAAAGAGACCATATGATATCAGAGCCTGGCGAGTATTTACCAGCCGCCCCTCAACATCAACCTGTTTTAATTAATTTGTCACAGTCACAAGATGGAAGAGACAGGGGAGATCGCAAGGGGGTTGCATCTCAACGTCCTAGTTATGGAGAGGATCCTGGCCTGAGGGCCCACAGTAAAGAAGCACCCAGCAAGCCAGCTCGTCGTGACACCGATCTGTATCCTTAACATATATACAACCCTTTTGATTCACTAGTTTCAACTTGCAGCCTTGGAAATCTACCCCTAGTGTGCTTAATCTTTAACATGTTTTGGGTAAATTACATGATCTATCCTTGAAGGTTTAATCTGGTTTCCGGTACTGTTTGTAACAACCGAAAGACTTCACTATTTTTCTTTGATTTATCAAAATTTGATAATCTGCAATAGTATAATATCCGACCGGATAGTACATGTTTTGGGAACATTTAATATTGAATCTCCTTAACTATCTGTTTTAGGGTGTATGACAGAGAGTGGGAAGATGACAAGAGGCAGAGAGCTGAACCAAAGAGGAGACACCGGAAATAGTTCAAAGACTGAAACTTGTCAATGGACAGTACTAATCCGTCTGATATTGAAGAAAGAATCCAATGTTTGGTGTTTGATGCCCATTCGTTTTAGGGGGTCAACTCTTGGTGCATTGTGAAATATCAGATTGACTTGATTTTTTTCGCTTTTTTTTTTTATAAATTTTGATGTATGCGGAATAGTTTTGCTTTGCAGAAGTTAGACATGGAAAGTTGGTCTCATATTTCTGTCTTGTGAAAATATCTGAGAAATTGAGAAATCGATATGGTAAACATATAGTTGGAAGCAATTACATTTTGAGTCATTTATTTTCAGGAGTATTTTCATCTTATACAATTGTGCAACTTAATGACCTGAGATTTCTTACTGGACATGTCTCTATGAAGTGGGGGATAGAGATGTTGGAGAAATATGATGTCGAAGGACCAAGAGAAATGAAAATATGAGAAAATGTGCAGACGAAGATAAAACTTCGAAACTGAAAAGTTAAAAAAGTGAGTGTGGATACAATTTTTGTTTAAAATAAATTATTCAAATAATCATTATTAATTTTTTAAATCCAGTTACGTGCTGTTTAAAATAAATAAATAAATTAGACTAAAAGAATTTAGTTGAGAAAAAAATAGCGCATGTTCATATATTTCTACAAATCATAATAGCATGTTCATATATTTGTACAAATCATTCTGGTTAAATTAAAGGGTATGTAACTCTAAAATTTGTGTTATAAATAAAATATTTAATTATATCTACCAATTTTGTTTTTATTTTATTTCAATATACTATTATTTTTAAGAGATAATATCAAATTTGGTCTCATAACTTAAGTTATATTTCAAGTTTAATCTTTTTTGTTTAAAAAATCTGATATAGTTTTTTCCATCATTTTTTGTTAAAAATGTGATATGAATGACACGTGTTGTTTACGTAGCAGCACAACTTGACATCGGTAAAAAAAAAAAAAAAAAGTGTCCCTAAATATTCATAATATGGATATTGTAAGGCCCTTCCTTTTTCGAAAGCCATGAGAGTCGGGAGATAAATCGAAGACTATGTCCAAAACCTTTGTCAGCGCAGCTAAAACAAGCCTGTCGGCCATATGCGGTTTTGTAATGGTAGTGGGCCTCAGTCCAGGTTTGTTCGGTTTCGGTCGATACGAGCGGCGCATCGGCGAATGCGAGCCCTGCGAGTGGAGAAATTTTGTGAAAGAATTTTTGGACCTATTAAAAGTGGAATTTGCGCTTGTGGCAATTATCGAGTAATTGGAGATGAAAAAGAAGACCCGAAATGTGCTTTTGTCTTGTAACGCCCCGTTTTTCATTTTGTAAAATAAAGCGGAAGTCGTTTAAATATAATAATTTATTTAAAAGTAGTTAATCAAGTGCGGGGTTACGTACAATAAACCATGATTTTTTTTCAAAGTAATAGCATTTTCCAAACAAGACAAAAGGCATTCATGATTTCAAATACTTCAAAAAGCCTAAGCTCAATGGTCAAAATATACATAATAAAAAAAATTAAAGTTTTAGCAATAAAAGTAACGTAAATACAATGAGTCACACCGCCATCCTCGTCATGCCCCTCGAACCCCTTAGTGCGTACCTAAAAATATTGTTGTTGATTGGGGTGAGCTCAACGTGCTCAATAGAAATAATTTATCTTAAAGTCATGAATCATATCATAAGTAAATGGCACGTGTAATCACATGAATGTAGGCATATAAATCACATAAACAAATTCATCATGCTTTCATATCATTTCATATCATGTAAAACATATAAATTTTCACATATTGAACATGTAGTAGCACATACATTTCACATACTGCCGCCCCTGCCTACGGGCGGACCTTACTGTCACCCCTGCCTGCGGGTGAACCTTATTTGTACCATACTGCCGTCCCTGCCTACGGACGGACCTTACTGTCACCCCTGCCTACGGGTGAACCTTACTTGTACCATACTGCCGTCCCTGCCTACGGACGGACCTTACTGTCACCCCTGCCTACGGGTGAACCTTACTTTCATAGCATGTCATTCAAGCATATTACACGTGATGATATCATAGAAAATATTACATGTAAATATAACATACAAGGTTCGTCATCTCAACTAACACATATAACATGCATATATTAACAAAATAACAATCGTTCATATAAATACATTCACATAAATACACATACGTATGTACAAATAACATAGTTCATGAGAAAAAGGTAAGAAACCCCTACCTCTTGAAGCGTGGGCAATCCTAGCTCAACTCGATTCCTAAGCTCTTTCTAGACTCCTAAGCTCGTCCTATCCTCCGAAAGCTCGACTCCTAACAAGACACATCTACTAAATTAGCATGGTAACTTATGATATATTTATTAATGTATGATTATTGTATATATAATATTAGTGTGTAAATAAATATATTAATATATAGATAGTAAATGCATGATTTATATGTGGGTAGTATGTATGTATTTAATTATATATACGTGTGTAGTGCTAATATATTTATGGAAATGAATGTTGGCTAAAGGGGTTTTGGACATGTGAAAAAAAAACCGATCGGGCTTTAAGTGAAGAGTTTTGGGCTTGGATAGATTTGTAGTCGGGCTGGAATTTAACAAATGGGCTGAGGGAACTTGGCCAGGATGAAAAGGGGTAAATCCCTATTTCTATCATCTTCGTCGCTGCAAAAGGGATCGATCGTGGCCTTGGTTCAAAGCTCTGACAAAATTGGATCTCGGTCGAAGTACGCTCGTGGGAAAGCGACGAGACGCGGCGGCCCTCGTCTCCGGCAGGGATGAGGCTCGATTCCGGCATCTACACAACTGGTCGGCATCTCGACGGTGATAGGGTTTCTGCCGGCGCTCCCTGCGACGAACGGCGTCCATCGGGGTTGGTGTCCGGTGTTTCGGCGTGGATCTGAACGGACAGGGTTTGGCTCGGCTTGGATCGAACGGATCCGGCAACCGGGTCATGGCTTGGCGTCGGAGCTCTGGTGGTTTGGCTGGTCTGGAGTCGCCGGCATCGTCGTCGGCATAGTGTTCGGAAAAGGGCCTGAAAAAGTGCATCGTTCGGGTCAGCTTTGAGGCTATGAAACGGGCTGAAACGGGCCTGATTTAGGGGTCGAACGGGCTGCCTTTGGGTCGAGATTTCGGGGCTGGTTTTGGGTTTAGATTTAGGTTGTTATTTGGGGGTGGAAATCATGGTGTATGTATGCATATGTACGTATGTGTGTGTTCAATGGAAAGGAAGAAGAGAGATTTTTACCTTTGTGTTTTTGGTGAAATGTGTTGTGTGTCTGTACAATAGAAGTTGGATTTGAAAATGGTTCTACTCCTATTTTGGTACACATTCAAACATTGACCTTGTTTCTAAAAGTAAAAGGTGAGGAAAGAACATCTTTGGTGTAAGAAGTGTAGATGGCTAGAGGGAAGGACCTTCTGCCTATGATTTGTTGGTTTGTTTGGTTGTTGCAGAGAGGAGGGTGATGGGAAAGGTCAAACATAGTGGGTTGTAAGATGTAGTATTAGGAACCGAAAACAATAAAAATAAATATATACTATTAATTCTCATCAATTGTTTAAACTTAATATTTCTTATGGTTTGTTTTTATTTATTTATTTATTAAGACCAACACTTACAATATTGATAATTATAATATTAATATTTAGGTAGCATTACTAGACTTTTTAATTGATTAAAGGGATAAAGTTAAATGAAAATTATATCCCTAAATAGATTAAGTTGATACGAGAATACGGGTATTACAATACTACACCCCTTAAAGAAAATTTCGTCCTCGAAATTCATATTGATGCTAGCGTAGTGGTCTACTTATGGCATAACAACCTTCATGCCCTATCTCCGGTTCCATGCATGTTCCTTGCCAGTCCATTGTTTCCACGATTCTTGTTGGGACAGTTACTGGCATTGTGCCCTTCCTTGTGGCACCAGAAACATTCGTTCTCTCCTTTCAGGCATATCCCATGGTGGTGCTTTCCGCATTCCCTACACAAAGGCTTCTGAATCGTTACAACTTGCCGATTCTCTCCTTCAATCCTTGGTTGTTTGTTCCCATCATTCCCTTCCTCGTTCCATTTCCTCTTCTCCGTGCCCATGTCAGTCTTTAGTCTTCCTTGGTCATCTCCTCTCAGTCCAGCCTCGACTTTGTGAGTTCTTTTGACCAGCTCATAATACCCCAAATCACCCTGTGCTGCTAGGATACCGGCTAGCTGGGGCCTCAGTCCTCTTTCAAATCTAGAAGACCTCTTCGCATCAGTGTCCACCAGATGTGGGGCAAACCTGCTCAGCTCGTTGAATCTCCTCTCGTACTCGGTGACGGTCGTGCTTCCCTGCTTGAGGTTCAGGAACTCTGTCTCCTTCTGGTTACGGAACGACTGTGGAAAGTACTGATTCATGACCTCAGTCTTGAAGTCAACCCAGGTCATAGCATTACGCTCTGCATCCGTCTGACTGCGATAAAACCCTTCCCACCAATGATCAGCATCCTCCACCAGCTGAAACGTGGCACACGCTATCTTCTGGGCATCTCCACAGTTGATCGTGCGGAAAATGCGCTCCAGTGAGCGGAACCATTCTTCAACGACTGCGGGACCATCTTTGCCATTGAAGGTCGGCGGTCCAAAGCTGCGGAACTTCTCCACACTGTTATTAGCATTTCCTCCTCCGTTGGCCTGAAAGTTCTGGAGGAATTGCGTGAAAGCCATTCCCATTGCATCAGCAGTAGCCTGAGCAAGAGGCGGTTGGTCTGTTCCGTTAGGGCAAGCATTGTTAGCTGCGTTACCGTTCCTTCGTGTTGCCATTTCTGTCAGTCATAGAAGTATTTAATCTTCGGATTGCCGTGAAGAGTCACTTACATAGGAGTTCGACCATACTTCGTAAATAGTACTTGTCATTACAGTAAGTAACCTCTAAACACTAAATATAATCATAAAGGTCATTTCTAAATTCCAGTTACTACTATGTCCGTGAATGCATAAATATAAATCGTACCTTTGGAGATCTCGACGAGGAATGACGAAGGCAGCCGTAGTGACATTTTATTTTCTTTTATTTAAAAACATGAAAACTTTTCTTTTAAAAAAATATTTTGTAAAGTCTACAGAATCTAAAGCCTGCTCTGATACCACCTTGTAACGCCCCGTTTTTCATTTTGTAAAATAAAGCGGAAGTCGTTTAAATATAATAATTTATTTAAAAGTAGTTAATCAAGTGCGGGGGTTACGTACAATAAACCATGATTTTTTTTCAAAGTAATAGCATTTTCCAAACAGGACAAAAGGCATTCATGATTTCAAATACTTCAAAAAGCCTAAGCTCAATGGTCAAAATATACATAATAAAAAAAATTAAAGTTTTAGCAATAAAAGTAACGTAAATACAATGAGTCACACCGCCATCCTCGTCATGCCCCTCGAACCCCTTAGTGCGTACCTAAAAATATTGTTGTTGATTGGGGTGAGCTCAACGTGCTCAATAGAAATAATTTATCTTAAAGTCATGAATCATATCATAAGTAAATGGCACGTGTAATCACATGAATGTAGGCATATAAATCACATAAACAAATTCATCATGCTTTCATATCATTTCATATCATGTAAAACATATAAATTTTCACATATTGAACATGTAGTAGCACATACATTTCACATACTGCCGCCCCTGCCTACGGGCGGACCTTACTGTCACCCCTGCCTGCGGGTGAACCTTATTTGTACCATACTGCCGTCCCTGCCTACGGACGGACCTTACTGTCACCCCTGCCTACGGGTGAACCTTACTTGTACCATACTGCCGTCCCTGCCTACGGACGGACCTTACTGTCACCCCTGCCTACGGGTGAACCTTACTTTCATAGCATGTCATTCAAGCATATTACACGTGATGATATCATAGAAAATATTACATGTAAATATAACATACAAGGTTCGTCATCTCAACTAACACATATAACATGCATATATTAACAACATAACAATCGTTCATATAAATACATTCACATAAATACACATACGTATGTACAAATAACATAGTTCATGAGAAAAAGGTAAGAAACCCCTACCTCTTGAAGCGTGGGCAATCCTAGCTCAACTCGATTCCTAAGCTCTTTCTAGACTCCTAAGCTCGTCCTATCCTCCGAAAGCTCGACTCCTAACAAGACACATCTACTAAATTAGCATGGTAACTTATGATATATTTATTAATGTATGATTATTGTATATATAATATTAGTGTGTAAATAAATATATTAATATATAGATAGTAAATGCATGATTTATATGTGGGTAGTATGTATGTATTTAATTATATATACGTGTGTAGTGCTAATATATTTATGGAAATGAATGTTGGCTAAAGGGGTTTTGGACATGTGAAAAAAAAACCGATCGGGCTTTAAGTGAAGAGTTTTGGGCTTGGATAGATTTGTAGTCGGGCTGGAATTTAACAAATGGGCTGAGGGAACTTGGCCAGGATGAAAAGGGGTAAATCCCTATTTCTATCATCTTCGTCGCTGCAAAAGGGATCGATCGTGGCCTTGGTTCAAAGCTCTGACAAAATTGGATCTCGGTCGAAGTACGCTCGTGGGAAAGCGACGAGACGCGGCGGCCCTCGTCTCCGGCAGGGATGAGGCTCGATTCCGGCATCTACACAACTGGTCGGCATCTCGACGGTGATAGGGTTTCTGCCGGCGCTCCCTGCGACGAACGGCGTCCATCGGGGTTGGTGCCCGGTGTTTCGGCGTGGATCTGAACGGACAGGGTTTGGCTCGGCTTGGATCGAACGGATCCGGCAACCGGGTCATGGCTTGGCGTCGGAGCTCTGGTGGTTTGGCTGGTCTGGAGTCGCCGGCATCGTCGTCGGCATAGTGTTCGGAAAAGGGCCTGAAAAAGTGCATCGTTCGGGTCAGCTTTGAGGCTATGAAACGGGCTGAAACGGGCCTGATTTAGGGGTCGAACGGGCTGCCTTTGGGTCGAGATTTCGGGGCTGGTTTTGGGTTTAGATTTAGGTTGTTATTTGGGGGTGGAAATCATGGTGTATGTATGCATATGTACGTATGTGTGTGTTCAATGGAAAGGAAGAAGAGAGATTTTTACCTTTGTGTTTTTGGTGAAATGTGTTGTGTGTCTGTACAATAGAAGTTGGATTTGAAAATGGTTCTACTCCTATTTTGGTACACATTCAAACATTGACCTTGTTTCTAAAAGTAAAAGGTGAGGAAAGAACATCTTTGGTGTAAGAAGTGTAGATGGCTAGAGGGAAGGACCTTCTGCCTATGATTTGTTGGTTTGTTTGGTTGTTGCAGAGAGGAGGGTGATGGGAAAGGTCAAACATAGTGGGTTGTAAGATGTAGTATTAGGAACCGAAAACAATAAAAATAAATATATACTATTAATTCTCATCAATTGTTTAAACTTAATATTTCTTATGGTTTGTTTTTATTTATTTATTTATTAAGACCAACACTTACAATATTGATAATTATAATATTAATATTTAGGTAGCATTACTAGACTTTTTAATTGATTAAAGGGATAAAGTTAAATGAAAATTATATCCCTAAATAGATTAAGTTGATACGAGAATACGGGTATTACAATACTACACCCCTTAAAGAAAATTTCGTCCTCGAAATTCATATTGATGCTAGCGTAGTGGTCTACTTATGGCATAACAACCTTCATGCCCTATCTCCGGTTCCATGCATGTTCCTTGCCAGTCCATTGTTTCCACGATTCTTGTTGGGACAGTTACTGGCATTGTGCCCTTCCTTGTGGCACCAGAAACATTCGTTCTCTCCTTTCAGGCATATCCCATGGTGGTGCTTTCCGCATTCCCTACACAAAGGCTTCTGAATCGTTACAACTTGCCGATTCTCTCCTTCAATCCTTGGTTGTTTGTTCCCATCATTCCCTTCCTCGTTCCATTTCCTCTTCTCCGTGCCCATGTCAGTCTTTAGTCTTCCTTGGTCATCTCCTCTCAGTCCAGCCTCGACTTTGTGAGTTCTTTTGACCAGCTCATAATACCCCAAATCACCCTGTGCTGCTAGGATACCGGCTAGCTGGGGCCTCAGTCCTCTTTCAAATCTAGAAGACCTCTTCGCATCAGTGTCCACCAGATGTGGGGCAAACCTGCTCAGCTCGTTGAATCTCCTCTCGTACTCGGTGACGGTCGTGCTTCCCTGCTTGAGGTTCAGGAACTCTGTCTCCTTCTGGTTACGGAACGACTGTGGAAAGTACTGATTCATGACCTCAGTCTTGAAGTCAACCCAGGTCATAGCATTACGCTCTGCATCCGTCTGACTGCGATAAAACCCTTCCCACCAATGATCAGCATCCTCCACCAGCTGAAACGTGGCACACGCTATCTTCTGGGCATCTCCACAGTTGATCGTGCGGAAAATGCGCTCCAGTGAGCGGAACCATTCTTCAACGACTGCGGGACCATCTTTGCCATTGAAGGTCGGCGGTCCAAAGCTGCGGAACTTCTCCACACTGTTATTAGCATTTCCTCCTCCGTTGGCCTGAAAGTTCTGGAGGAATTGCGTGAAAGCCATTCCCATTGCATCAGCAGTAGCCTGAGCAAGAGGCGGTTGGTCTGTTCCGTTAGGGCAAGCATTGTTAGCTGCGTTACCGTTCCTTCGTGTTGCCATTTCTGTCAGTCATAGAAGTATTTAATCTTCGGATTGCCCGTGTCAAAATTTAATCCGATATCAATTCATATTTAACATCCTCTGCTGGGCCCATCAAGTCTTTATTTAATTAAATAAGTAGAAATAGGACCAATGACAAGATGACATGTTTCTTTAATTAATTTTTCCACCTCATTTTTAAAATTAATTTTTACACAATAATTATTAAAAATAAAATACTAATATTTTTTATTTTTTATACTCTATAAATAAATAGAGTATAAGTTTGTTTTATTTAGACACCAAAATTACTCATTTCACTTTTTTTTTTGTTTTATTAAAAAATATTTTATTCTATTATGTAAAATATTATGAATTTTCCAAAAATTTTTAAATATATTTCATTTTTATGTTTGATAAATTATTTATGTAGTAATTTTTAATTTAATAATTATATATATGAAATAAATAAAGAGAAATAAATAATATATTTATGGGTATAGAATAAAATGATGTATAAGAAAAAGAAAATAATTGACACCCTAAATAACACTCTGTTGGGGCTATACTAAAAATAGAGTATCAATTGAGGTTGTTAAGTTGATGTGGCAGAAGAGAAGTGTCAGACACCCACTATCGTACATAGTCTTACAAAATATAGTACTAATTATGTGATAATATAATTACGCTAGAGCGTATTTTGCTTAATAATTGAAAATGAATTAATAAAATAAATTAGTAAATATACTGAATTATTAAATGATAACTTTGTTATTAAGAAAAAATAACAGGGTAATGTATATTTTATATGCTTTTCATTTCATTATAGTAATTATTTTTCTTAGTAGTAATTCTTTTCATTTTCATCATGAAAATCAAGATAAATATATTTTTATTTAACTTATCATCTACTTGAAACATCTTATTTATTTTAAAACATGAATATCATATCGTATCATTATAATTAAAATTATTAGTTGAATAAAACTCTTACTAGTATAAAATACATATTTAATTTTTTTAAATACAAAGTCACAAGGCAAACTAAAGTAATATAGGTATGTCCCAGTACTACATGACTAATGTAGTCTATTGTATTACTATATTATAAATTTGAAAAAATATCATAAACTAAAATAACTAAAATTTTAAGAATAATGTTTTATAATAGTAAAAAAAATAGACCGTGACTCTTTCAATTAAACACTTTAATATAATATTATTTTTCGTTCCAATATAAAAATCAATTGAACGTGTTCTCATTCGTATCCACAATATCAAAATCTTTAAGTAACAATATCAAAATCTTTTAAAAAATAATAGTAATCCCTAAAAATAAATAAACAAACAATAATTATATTATAAAGGTAAATTAAAAAGCATCAATAGTTTCTTTTTTTTAATCATATATAAATAATTAAATTAAAAAAATTAAAAAAAAAAAAACTGGAAACACCCGAGTGAGATATAGAGCAACTGGCATACCCGGAGATGTGTGACAAATTTCAAAAAACAAAAAAAAACAAAATTGTTTCAAAAATTAATTTCTGAAACAAGATGTGGCATTAAGGGTGTTTGATATATGACTCGAATCTCGAAACAAGATGAAACGGAGAGTTCAGGGAATAAATTTGGTTACGAAAAAGGACGTTTCCTGCGCATCTAATTATTAATGTGATGACATATCACCATGGATTAAGAGCATCTCCAATGCATATGACACTTCTCACATTTTGTGGACCTCATTTATTGTCACATCATCACAAAGTGGGCACAAGAAAAAAATGGAAATTTTCATATAGTGGTATGCCCACTTTCTACATTTGAAAGACCAATTAAAAGATGAATAAAATTAATTAAATATTCATAACAAATAAAATAATAAAAAAGTACGATGAATAGTGATAATGGGTTTGACCTCTATGGTGGACATGCCCACTTTTTTTTAAGGATAATTATAGTTTAGTAGCTGATCTATAAGCACTTTCATTGGTGGCTCATCTTTTTTTTTTGTGGTTTAGTGTTTGAACTATAGCTTAATTACACTTTAGTGGCTAAAACGGCGAATCCCGACGACACGTGCAAAATACGTGTTTTCAATTCACAGATGTCACAATTACATTGGCTGAAGGTAAGAAATTACTCCTTTAACCTTTTTATTATTTTTTAATTTTATTTATAAAACAAAATATACTTTATACATACTGTCAAATATACATATACGTATGAATCGTGTATATATATACTAGAAGTCGATCGTCTTGCCATGCAAGACGAAGGCCCATGAAATTTGTTACAAAAAATAAAGTGACGTCAAACTTGTTACAAAATATAAAGTGACGCCAAACTTCTTATGCAAAATTACATTCATATTGTTGTGGAACAAATTTCCAATTTCATTCAACCTTGGCCTTTTTCTGCTTTGGACTTTCTGTTAGGTTCGTTAGTTTATCTTGTTCTGTTGAGATGTCGCTAAAATCCAAACTTTTGCATGTCGAAGTTGTTGAGATAGGTGACTGACCAACAGTTTTATTTTCTGCACTCACAAATATAGGAGTGCCTGGAGGAGTGGATGCAGAAGTTGGCAGACAGTAATCTGAATTTGATCCGGTTGCAAAATTGCTGGTACTTGCTAGCTCATCATGCTTGTCGGCTGCGTAGAATTTAAGGAGAGAGTAGTGTGGGCACTTTTGATTTCTTATCGTTGTGTAGAACACTTTCATGAGGCATGTATACTGGCAATTTTCCACAACCTCTTCAATTTTCCTTTGCAGCGATTTCTGTTAAAAAGTGAAGTGTTAATTCTGGAAAAGAAAATTAAAATGAATGCATTGTATTAAAATCATTCTACTGAAATCTATAATCAGTCACTAAGTGTTGGAGTTGTGTACTTAATGTCTAGATTTAAGTATCGGTAAACTCCCGGTCATAGCATTTAACCTATTTAATTAATAAACAATTATTTGCATTTAATTATTATTAATTAATTATGCAAAATATAGTCCTGGATTTTATACGTTGTAGTTAGTATGGTGTGTCGGGCCCACACAGAAGATCATACTATCGGTCACTCGTATTTAATCAAACAGTTGCTCACGACCTAGATGGACACGGACCAATCCATCGGTATAGTCGTTGTGTGAGAGAGAAAATAATTTATCTTAATTATTTTATCACACTTGTACACTTGGTGTATTGGGCGGATCGCTTGATATTTATCAATTAGGATTGCCGTTGATAATTGATTTAAATCTCAGAGTATTTTATTCTTAATCCCCGATACTATTGCGGGTGTGTATATTTAATATAAGAGACTTTGATTTTCCAAATGAATTAACCGATTTAATTATTGGGTTAATTACCGGTAAAATTGGGTCGCTATATTTTATATATGACATGCCGTGAATACTTGACGGGAAAGTGTATCCCGGAAGGGTTGATAATATCCCCGAGATGAGTTCATAAGGAATTATTGTGTAAACCTCATGAGTGGATTCGTTCCGCACAATAATTAAGGTTGAACGGTACTAGTCTCGGATATAAGAGATGAATATAATTTATTGAGCAATAAATAAATTTATTCATGGATATTTAAATCTTAAATACACGGAATAAATAATACTACCGGAGAAATATTAGTTGATATAATATGGTTTAATATTGGGAGTGCAATTAATTTATATAGTGGAAAATTAATTAATTAATATTGATAAGGATTAATAGATTTGGGCTGAGTTCAATTTAATCTTCAATATTGGAAGCCCAATATTCCACCTCCTTTTGATCCCCTACGTAGCCTATAAAAGCACTACATGGCCTTCATAAATCATAAGACAAGAATATCAATATTTGATAGTTCTAGAGAGTTGAAGGAGATCCATAGGAGTTCGATAGATCGTCGCCCACACGACGTTCGGACGAGGTGCAAGGAATACGTAGGAAGATTCGAAGGTCTTCAACACGTTTAATTCGTTTCTCCGCACAACGAATCGAGGTACATAATCATAAACCCTCTCTATGATTATATGATATAATTGTGATGTATACATGAACAAGACGATCCGGGAAAACGTCGAGACCGGGATACGGGGATCACGCGATCCCCGTCGGGATCGAACAAGGGGCGGCCGAACCCTAGGGTTCAACCGCCGGCGCTCGGGCGAGAGGGGAAGCCCCGGCTGGAAGCCGGGGCAAGCGATCGACGTGAAGTCGATCGCTGAAGTCGATCGCTGGGGGTTCAGCCGTGGGCTGGTGCCACGGCGGACGAACCCCCTCGGCCACCCTCGCCCGGCGGCGTGCAAGAAGGGAGGCCCCGGCTGGAGCCGGGGCGAGCGATCGACCGCGAGGTCGATCGCGGGGCTGTCGAGGGCTGGTGCCTCGACTGGCGCCCCTCCTCCCGTCGGATGGTGGCGGTGAGTCGCCGGACTAACCGCCGGGGGCTGTTCCGAACAGCCCCATGGGGATGCACGCGCATCCCCGGCGATCGCCATGCACGGCGATCGCGAACCCTAGCGGGGTTCGGCTAGGGTTTCTAGCCGCGGGTTTATCCCGCGGCGGTGATACTCTTGTCGAGCCCGGTTCGTTGGTGTTCGAGATCGGTTTCCGGCGACGGGATTTCGATCGGATTATCGGTTTCCGCATCTTTCGGTAATCCGGGATATCGATTCCCAGCAATTGGTATCAGAGCGTTTGGTTTCGTGTTCATGTATATGTTCTATTATTGTTCTACATTGCAGGGATTTCCGGCTATCATGGTTGGATTTAATTATTGTGTTAATTAATTATCATGATTATTCGTTTATTAAACTCTCGGACATGTCGAGTTTCGTTTTGTGTGGATGAATGTTTGTAATAGTAAAAATTCGGGGGTTGACCAAATTTAGGATTTATTATTACGTTCTATGTTTTTACGGAAAATGTATAATGTCGATTTCATGTATAGAATCGATACCGGATAGTGTAATTTAAATTCTTATAATTTATTTACGTTGGATCGATGCCGAATCGAGACCGCCGGAGAAGACGAAGTGACGGAGATGAGCTAGGGCTCGGATCGACCAACCCCATGGTCGATCCATAAGGATCGATCGATCCGGCCATGGAGGAGCCGCCGGCAATGGTGGCCGGCCACCTCCTAGGCGTGATCGAGGGTGGCGTGGGGCCTCCCACCCCATGCTATCCCGGTCCGGAAATTTACTTTCCTAATTAATTCGGTTTTCCTATTTGAGTGTTTTATTTTTTGGAAACTCTCATGGATTAGGAAAAGAATTGATTAGAATTAATTTATTTCCTTATTCTATTATGGAAATCTTCTAGAATATTCCAAGTCCTACTTGGAATAGGATTCTAGAGATTTAATAGAATTGGATAGGAAAATAATCAATTAATAAATTGATTTATTTCCTATTTGATTATTCCTATTTTATGGGAATTTTCATGGACATGGAAATTAATTAATTTTGGAAAGTAGAAGAGTCCTAATTTATTTTATTTCCTTATTCTATTATAGAAGTCTTCTAGAATATTCCAAGTTTTACTTGGATAGATTATTCTAGAGATTTAATAGAATTAAATAGGAAAATAAATAAATAAATATATATATATATTAATAATATTTAATTTTATTTTTGATATATTCGATTGACTTGATTTTCGAATTGAGTAACTTTTGGATTAATTAAAAATAAATAGATTTAAATATTGGGATTAATATTCTCGTCACATGGAGCATTCAAGAACGAAGACTGAAGACTAGAAGATGCATATGAAGATGGAATAAAGCCATGATAGTCGGGAAAATAATTTTCTAGCATTATTTTGACTATGTGATACTATGTGCTTTATTGCTTGTATGCATGCTATATGTGTTTACTTTATGCACTAGATAGCGAATCCCTTTATTGTAAAAAGCTAAGTGAGAGAGGGGATGGAAACATTCCCAGGGTCTCCATTGCTGTTTTCTTGGTGACTCTTATGGACTTCCGAAGTTCGTATAGACGAGTCATTGGAGGAGAATTCTTGTAATTTCTCTTACGAGAAACATTGATCAAGTTTATCAAACAATGCCTAATTTGTCTTTCTGAAGCTGACTTCAAGTCGACTCATTCTCACCCCGGGGAGTGGAATGGAGCCAAAGCCACTTGGTCATGTGGATGACACAAATTAGAGACCTTCGTACCATCTTTTGAAGGTGGATCGATTGTCTGCTCGGCTCCCTCATTTATGAGAGATAGGGTTGTTCGCATGGTGAATCACTGGTTAGAAACTTCGAGTTTCACTTATGATTCTCCGCGTCTTGGTTTGCGAGAATTCAATGGATCGAGTAAAAGGATGTCAATTGTAAAAATCTTTTGGTATAGTAAACGTCCACACTATCGTGGCTTGCTATACTGAATGGGATTTTGGAACGATTGATGTAGACAGTTTTAGAAGGGAGTAAAGGATCCGTGTATCAACGTAAACGTCCACACTATCGTGGCTTGCGGTGATATGCGACTCCCAAACGAACTTCTTGGTACTGAGTAATAGTTCACACTTAGGTACGCTTCATAGTATTCTTCCCATCGAAGTAACGCTATCGATGATGTACGACCGAAGCAAATCTAATTACGAAATCATTTGGGTGGGTAAACGTCCACACTATCGTGGCTTGCCTTACCTGATGGGATTTTAGATGTAATTAGTAATTTAATGATATTATTTGAGGGAGATAATATTGGACATTAAATTGATTGTTTGTTTATATGTGCTTATAGGTTTAGAGAATAGCTATGAATCCACTTTCTGTGATACTCAAGGAACATAAACTCACTGGTCCCAATTACATTGATTGGAAGAGAAATTTAGACATTGTCCTGACTTCTGAGAAGTACAAGTTTGTACTTCATGAGTTATGCCCTGCTGAGCCCACGGCTGCCTCGACTGATGAGGAAAAAGAAGCATATCGGAAGTGGAAAAAGGCTGATGAAATGGCTAGGTGTTATATTTTGGCTTCCATGTCAAATGTACTCCAAACCCAACATGAGCCGATGGACACTGCCTATGATATGATGTTCAACCGCAAGGAGATGTTTGGGGAGCAAGATCGTGCGGCAAGGCAAGAAGCCATGAGAGTCCTTATGACAACTACTCAGTTTGAAGGAACGCCCGTTGGGGAGCACGTTCTTAAGATGATGAGTTTGTTGAATGAACTTGAGGTCCTAGGAGCTCAAATTGATGGTGAGACGCAAGTCGACATCATACTCCAGTCTCTGACCCCTAGTTTTGAGCAGTTTCGTATGAGCTATAATATGGGTAAACTATCTTATACTCTTGCGCAACTCCTGACTGAACTGAAGGCGGCAGAGGGGATCTACAAGAAGGGCAAGTCTCAAGCGCTTGTAGCTACCAAGTCCAAAAGCTTGAAAGCTGCTGGAGGTAGGGGCAAGAAAAGGAAGCAAGTCTGAAAACCCAGTGGTGCCAAGAGGAATGGACCACGAGTGGGGGCTAGTAAGCCAAGGGGCAAGTGCTTCCGATGCAACAAGTCTGGACACTGGAAGTCTGAATGTCCTCTCAGAGGTACGAATTTTTCTTTAGTCGTAAAAACATAGTCAGCGGTATTATCTACCAGAATTCTGGTGTGTAGATATGGAACCACTGACGGTATGTGCATTGTTTTAAATGCAGGGGTTCCAGAAAACCCGGCGACTTATAGAAGAAGAGTTCAAGTCTACATGGGCGAAGCTGTTGGGGTAGCAGCGGTTGCAGTGGAAGACATTTATCTGCTTTTAGTAGTTTTAGGATTTCATTTCAAGGTTATTGCTTTATGTACCCCTTTATTTTGAAAAAAAACTTTTGTTCTAGTTTTTTCTTTATTAATGAATGGATATTTATTTATTTAATCAATCAGTGATTTGGATAAGAAATAATGGTTTTATCTGTTCTGGTACATTGGATAGCAATATATGAATGATGAATCCTTAGTCTACCACGATGCAACAAACCATTATGTACAACTTGTCTTACTTATTAGATGTATTTCTTTATTAATCATTATGCTTGTGAATTCTTGAACTTAGTAGTATTTATTCAAAAGGAATTCAAAAGGTCGAAATTGATTTGATCAATTATAGTTGGAGGAATGGACCTCCCGACCTAAGAATCAAATTTTGGAAGATAATACAACTAAGTTAACCTTTCTGGATAAAGGATAGAATTCGGACAAGTATTGAGAATGATTTATGATTCATGCAGTAACATGTATAATTAGAAAGGTACGAGTCGTTCTTTCAAAGAATACTCGAAGATGGATTAGAATACTTGATGTGCCATAAAAGCAAAGTGTTTTTCAGTAGACACAAAGCTATTATGGGGAACCTTCAAAGTATATCCATTGGAAGCCTGCGGCTTGTTCTCGGAGGCTATCACCTATCTAAACAACACATGGCATATATCAAAGATTGGGATTTGAGTCTCAAAGGACTACACCATACACTGATGTGTAGACATGGTGTGTCAGGAATAAGAAATGGAATTCTAATAGTAAAAGGACAAGTTTGTTCGGAACTACCTATGTTCTATGGATAATTCTGGATACAACGGCACATTCAATGTGGTTGTAGAATATCCTAGAAGAACAAGTAATTGTATGTTCAATAGTACTATGAACCAGAGGGGTGTCCTCGCCCGGTTCTTAGAGGAAGACTATTAGATGAACTACAATGCCCTAACTGACAAAGGTAATTTGAAATGAGGAATAAGGAAAGACTGAGAACCAGCCTAACCGAGTAGTAGTGCACCACAAACTGCACCTAATGTTGTTACTGTTATACACCGGAACGCCATTGCAGTGGGAGGTTGTTAAGCGACCAGAGATGTTCATAAGACTAGAGGAGTTTTGAACTCTGGATCTAGTAGACATGAAATCGATCCCTAGCTCTGCATAAGGGTAAGTACTAATCTAAATGTGCCTGCTTGGATAGCAATAAGTATTATTGTTGAGAGGCAAGATCATTTAGAAGTACAAGCTTAGTAAATCCATTTATGGATTATCACAAAGCTGTAAATTGTGGAACTTGCGAATTGATGAGATAGTCCATTAGATGGATTCATCAAAAGGCACTGACAAGGAAAGGTGTATTGGAGACGTAATGTAAACAAGGTGGTGTTTCTCGGAATTTTATGTAGATAACACTTCATCGTTGGCAACAATGTAAAAGTGTTGTCAGACATAAAATAGAGGTTGTCTAAATAAATCGAGATATAAGATTAAGATGAAGTTAGATCATGTTCTTAGAATCCTTCGATCTCTAGATAAGAACATTCGTACTTCTCTTAAGATATCTTATGCGATTATGGTTTGTTTTAAACATGCATAATTCTGAGAAAGGTTATTGCCTTTCGGGAACAGAATGCATCTATCTAAAGGTATGTGTTTTGAACACATAAAGGAGATAGATAGAGACAAAGCGGTTTCCTACACTTCGAGTGTGGAAAGCTTTGTAGATGCAATGTTCTAAAACGAGAACCTGATATCAACTATGCGGTTAGCGTAGTGGGAGGATATCAAAGTAATCTTGACAAAAGATGTTCGAATGCTTTAAGAGTACTTTCGAAGTACTGGGTTACGAAGCAAGACGAAATTTTCTTGGATTACATTTTCTCAGATCCAAAATCAGAGAAAGACCAGTGTAAGTCGATATCAGGCTATGTGTTCACTTTTAAAAGGAGGTGGAACCTAAAGATGAAAGAGTGATAAGCATGATGCTTCTCGGACTCTATCATAAACCGAATAGCAGCCTCAGAGGCAGCGGAAGTTTTGGTTAGGCTTCGGAATGACCTCTGAGCTTGGATATGATTCTTGGTTCACCAAAGGCTATGTATATAGCGGTGCATGGTAAACTGGAAGAAGTCATAAGTTCAAAAGGTGATGAAAACACATAGAGCAAGTACCACCTGATTCGATTCATCGTCTAGGGAGACGACGCAGTAGTCACCAAGATAACTTCAGAGCGGCAACCTAGATTGCTCATTCACATAGTACTTCTGGGAAGTATAACTTAAGCACGTGATGAGTATGGGAGTCGGGAGTTTGGAGGAAATGACTAGACCTTAGTACAAGTGGGAGATTGTTGGAGTTGTGTACTTAATGTCTAGATTTAAGTATCGGTAAACTCCCGGTCATAGCATTTAACCTATTTAATTAATAAACAATTATTTGCATTTAATTATTATTAATTAATTATGCAAAATATAGTCCTGGATTTTATACGTTGTAGTTAGTATGGTGTGTCGGGCCCACACAGAAGATCATACTATCGGTCACTCGTATTTAATCAAACAGTTGCTCACGACCTAGATGGACACGGACCAATCCATCGGTATAGTCGTTGTGTGAGAGAGAAAATAATTTATCTTAATTATTTTATCACACTTGTACACTTGGTGTATTGGGCGGATCGCTTGAGATTTATCAATTAGGATTGCCGTTGATAATTGATTTAAATCTCAAAGTATTTTATTCTTAATCCCCGATACTATTGCGGGTGTGTATATTTAATATAAGAGAGTTTGATTTTCCAAATGAATTAACCGATTTAATTATTGGGTTAATTACCGGTAAAATTGGGTCGCTATATTTTATATATGACATGCCGTGAATACGTGTATCCCGGAAGGGTTGATAATATCCCCGAGATGAGTTCATAAGGAATTATTGTGTAAACCTCATGAGTGGATTCGTTCCGCACAATAATTAAGGTTGAACGGTACTAGTCTCAGATATAAGAGATGAATATAATTTATTGAGCAATAAATAAATTTATTCATGGATATTTAAATCTTAAATACACGGAATAAATAATACTACCGAAGAAATATTATATGATATAATATGGTTTAATATTGGGAGTGCAATTAATTTATATAGTGGAAAATAAATTAATTAATATTGATAAGGATTAATAGATTTGGGCTGGGCTCAATTTAATCTTCAATATTGGAAGCCCAATATTCCACCTCCTTTTGATCCCCTACGTAGCCTATAGAAGCACTACATGACCTTCATAAATCATAAGACAAGAATATCAATATTTGATAGTTCTAGAGAGTTGAAGGAGATCCATAGGAGTTCGATAGATCGTCGCCCACACGACGTTCGGACGAGGTGCAAGGAATACGTAGGAATATTCGAAGGTCTTCAACACGTTTAATTCGTTTCTCCGCACAACGAATCGAGGTACATAATCATAAACCCTCTCTATGATTATATGATATAATTGTGATGTATACATGAACAAGACGATCCGGGAAAACGTCGAGACCGGGATACGGGGATCACGCGATCCCCGTCGGGATCGAACAAGGGGCGGCCGAACCCTAGGGTTCGACCGCCGGCGCTCGGGCGAGAGGGGAAGCCCCGGCTGGAAGCCGGGGCAAGCGATCGATGTGAAGTCGATCGCTGGGGGTTCAGCCGTGGGCCACCCTCGCCCGGCAGCGTGCAAGAAGGGAGGCCCCGGCTGGAGCCGGGGCGAGCGATCGACCGCGAGGTCGATCGCGGGGCTGGTGCCTCGACTGGCGCCCCTCCTCCCGTCGGATGGTGGCGGTGAGTCGCCGAACTAACCGCCGGGGGCTGTTCCGAACAGCCCCATGGGGATGCACGCGCATCCCCGGCGATCGCCATGCACGGCGATCGCGAACCCTAGCAGGGTTCGGCTAGGGTTTCTAGCCGCGGGTTTATCCCGCGGCGGTGATACTCTTGTCGAGCCCGGTTCGTTGGTGTTCGAGATCAGTTTCCGGCGACGGGATTTCGATCGGATTATCGGTTTCCGCATCTTTCGGTAATCCGGGATATCGATTCCCAGCACTAAGTTCATTAATAAAATAAAAAAGCAAAATCAGCAGGGAGTGAATTTAAACAAGAACAAACAAAGAAAATACTTGAAACAAAAAAAGAAGATTTCAGAGTATGATATAACGTTAGACATAAAATTCAAAAGATAATTCTACGAATACCTGCTCGTAATGATATTGTATTTCTTCAACAGTCATAGATAATATAGAGTCTGCTAAAGGAGACATTGTTGTCACAACGATACTCTCGGATTTTTCTGACAATCGGAAAGTCAGCCGAAGGCTGTTGTATTTGAAAAATCGTTGGTTATAAGATGAAAATTATTTGAGGCTGAAATTGGGAAGCTGTGAACCGTTACCTTAGCTTTGTGAGTGCTTTTGTTTTGCAAGACATACAAGTCATCATATAAGAGGAGTCTGCGTCCAAGGACTTATTGCAGTGACCACACACGACAAAGCAAGGACCTTTAGGCATTTCTATATACTCAAGTTGACCTCTCACCCAAGCAGTGTGCAGCTGTAGGAAAGAAAGAATTTACACCCAAATAATTGCACAATATGTTGAAGGAGTGAGACGCTTACTGTAGATATGTTCTTTAGTGCATTCTGTAGTAGAAGAACTTCATCCTCCCGTGGCACACGAAAGAACCGATCTGGGTTTTTCAGCATCGTGTCTAGTTGCCATAATGAGCGGTCATTTTGAGCAGAGTTAAACCTAAAATAGGCATGATGATTTCGTATTACAAAGGATTCTACATGCAAGGATTATTTAATAAAGTTTTATGTGCAATAATTAAAGAGAACTCTAATATTTAACTAATTGCAACTACAGATGATCAAGCAATAATTAAACGATGGAACAAACAGGTGATGCCACATAGAGTATATACCGAGGAGAATATGAAAAAGAAAGTTGGATAAAAAAATCAGAGTAAATAATAAATAACAACTTGAAAAATGCCGAACATCGATGATTTGATACGCAAATGAACAGGTTAATTACCACTGAAGTAGGTTGGCAGTTTCTGGCATTGGAGGATTCACCATAAGATAAGTAAACATCCTCGAGTTTAATGATACCCCTAAAAGAAGTGCATACAAAAAAGAAAAAAGTATAAATTTTGCATTCAGGTTTTAAATATGCGGTGAACAATATTAC
Source organism: Euphrasia confusa (assembly GCA_954870475.1). NCBI lineage: Eukaryota > Viridiplantae > Streptophyta > Magnoliopsida > Lamiales > Orobanchaceae > Euphrasia > Euphrasia confusa. The sequence goes on from OX940953.1 coordinate 14,882,254, forward strand.
TGTGGCTACGAACCGTCATAAGTAGACACACGCAAATCTGTCGCAAGTATACAAATCGGGAGAACCACAATGTCATTAATATGAGCTGAACAGTCAGCGCAATTCTTGACCCAGATTTTCAAAGTGACCGGGATTTTCCTAAGGACAAAAGGAATTTACATGAATAGCAGTAGGTTAGTTAGGGTTTTTATTATGAAGGAGTCCTGGGATATACTTAAACAGGAGCAAGAACATTTGTGTAAAAGGTTGAAACACTTACTCTTGGGTGAGGATCGTTAATTTTATCATTGTACCATATGAATTTTTAATCGGTGCGAACTTTTGCACAAGAAGACCCATGATATCTGTAACAGAACATGAGTTTAAAATATGAGAATTGCTTAAAAGGAAGAATACATAAGTAAGAAAAAATAAGATGAGTAATTACTGATAGAAACTTCTTTGTCAGCGTGTTTGTAGAGTTCTGAGAAGGGGACCAGCTGGAAGGGCATATGTATCGGAAGCTCGTGAACATCCTCAATGAGTTCTACTGGCGTCTGATTGGTCAAATTCCAGGTATAATTGTAATCACTAATTCTGAAATCCTTTACGACAGGTTTAAGATGTGTGTTGCTAATCTTGTAGCGCTTATAAGGATGCAGAAGGTGGTCAAAAAGTGGGATCGTGTTATCATATATAATTGCGCTTATAACCGTTCCCTACACGAAGTGCAAGAGGAGCTCACTTAAAATAAAAACATATCAGAAATGGAAAAAATGGAAATTGACAAGAAACAAAGCCCGAAGGGCAGAAATTATCACCTCCATATCAACCAGAACAAACTTCTGATAATGAGTTGCCTTTGATCTATCAGATTTCATCATAGGAGGAAACCGTTGAAGAACCTGTACAACCACAGTCCAACTTGGGATGCCGATCTTCAAATAGTTTGTGTTGCATATGTTAGGAGGCATTCTGGTAAAAGGAAAAAAAAAATTATATAATGGCATCTTCAGAAATTAATGCAGGCAAAAAATGCATAGTAAACATGGGAATCGGGCAATCAGAGTACCTCTCAATCACAAGTCCAAAAGATCACTCAAAACCTCTTTATAGACAACATTCAATGTTCTATTTGAAGTAGTCAAATCACAGAATGCAGCTTTTATAAGTACGTAAATATTCGACGCTGATTTAGCGCGAGATAAAGCGACATACAACTGTCCATGAGAGAATACAGGTTCTTTGAGGTAAACACCTACTGTATCTAGAGTTTTCCCTTGAGATTTATTTATGGTCATGGCAAAATATAAACGAATAGGAAATTGGGTTCTTTTATATGGAACAGGGTAATTGTCATCACTTGATGGCTGCATAGGTATTCGGTGGATAAATACAATTCTACCTTTATAGTCACCAAAGGAAATTTCGGCCTTGATCACATTGGAGTCTAAGGCTAAACAAGTTAATCTTGTTCCATTACACAATCCTTCAAGAGCATTAACATTTCTTAACAGCATAATTGGGGCATGTAATTTCAAAATCAAATTATGAGGCGGCAAACCATTGGGCGTAAGAGTATTTATCAAGTCTTCGTACTGACCTTCATTAGAATCATCTAGGACGCGATCATAACTTAAATATTCAGCTTCAGAACCAGGGAATTTCTTTATAAGCAAGTTATTAATTTCTTCGACAAAGGATTTTTTTGTGGTCAGGATAACTCTATTGAGGGTTGTAGGCGCTAAGAAATCATCAAAATTTGGGTATACCTGATCTATCAGTTTTTGCAAAGATGTGTCTTCATTATCACTGTAAAGTAGCAAAGAAGAAGGTATTTCAATAGACTCTGAATCCAGAGTTTGGCAAGCGCCATTGCCCACATTCAATAAGAATGATGTGAAAGCTGGGTCAGTACGGGCTCGCATATTTTCAGTGAGGGGCATTTTTTGTAGCTGTGGCCAAATACGTGACGATTTGAGGCAAGCGTTTAAAGTGGCATTTTTTGTCCCATTTCTAACGAACAGGCAAGGTCTGTCTGAAGTCACCACCCAGGATTATAACCTTACCGCCAAAAAGTGTATCACAAGACATTAAATCACGTAGAAGATGGTCTAAGGCTTGGATGGAGTCCTTGTTACTCATTGGGGACTCATCCCAGATGATTAACTTACATTGAATGATCAAAAAAGCTAAACCACTTTGCTTACTAATACGACAAGTACAACCATTGGTCAGATCAATAGGAATTTTAAAACGGGAGTGAGCCGTACGACCTCCTGGAAGAATGGAGGCCGCAATTCCTGAACTGGCTGTTGCCAAGGCAACATTCCCTTTGGAACGGACGTCGGCCAAGAGTGCACGGTATAAAAAAGTTTTACCAGTGCCACCTGGACCATCAACAAAGAATGCACCAGGTTCATTATTTTCGATTTTCTCTAAAAATTTTGTAAATATGCTCAACTGAGAGGCATTAAGCAAATTCTTAGACCGGAGATCAGAAGAAGAGACATGGATAGAAAGTTCATCATCAACCTCCTTAGTTAAAGAGGGCAGAACATTTAGTTGGACACCGAAAGACAAAATACCGAACGCGCTGATATCCTTACCCATAGACTGAAGGAAACTATTGAGTTGTTGCAGAACTTTCATTCTTATTTCAGAAACTGTTAAAAGGCCATTTGATTGAAAATCAGCCGACATATCAGGTTCAAAATGATTCCAAATTTTTTTAGGATCAGAGGGACAAGCATGCACAAGAAGAGTGGAGAATAGGCGCCTTAATTCATAAGGCATACGATACAAGGAGGCCTCTGCTAAACATGCCTCATGAGTATCATCATTCTCTAGAAAACCTCTAGCCAAAGCAGCATCTCTGAAATTAGGTGATACAACACCGTTGTAGGTGCACAAATCTGTGTAAGATAGTGGACAACGAACTTTGCGCAACAAAATCCTAAGATAATATCTGTCGGAATCTGTTGGATGAACCGTCACAATACGACCCACGGATGTATTTCTTTGACGAGGTTTCCATCGACGGTCAGTAGGAACCCAAACAAAATAGGTTGGGAACTCGTTATAAGTGAGAGAAAGGGTTTTAGCCTGATGACATGTATTATTAGTGTGGAAGAATTCAGTGAGCATAGTTTGTCGCTGAAACGTGTTTTCCGCGACATTAAGCAGGCGCTGATTTTTATTGAAAGTTATAGGCTGATAGTTTTCGAGATGTAATGGCAACCTAATAACGGAAGGCATCATATCTCCAATTGGGAATCGAAATATGCGCCACAGTGCCTCAGGAGCAGACACCCAACGAGCTGATTGAAAATCCGATATCTCATTTACGGGAATACGCTGAGTTGAATCAACAACTTGGTAGTTAATTCTGTCGTGACCTTTACAGATGTATTTATAAATATAGTTTACAACTTAAACGTTAGAGCAAATCTCAACATTAATATGACAATCAAGTTGGGACAACAGATAAGGAGAGTAAGGGACGACCCACCTATTATCAAGAGAATGGCCCCTGACAGTTACCTGGCGACCGTTATCACGACGTCTGTAAGTAGGGTACGCATTAGAGGTCTTAGTTGTGACTGGTTCAAATTTTTTTGGGTAGAAATTCTTGCAACTACCATCCTCAAGCATGCACACATTTTTAGGGTTCTGCTCACCACAAGGACCGTGGAACATGTGCTTTGCTACAAGGTTATACAGGTATGGATGATGGTCTTTGTCTGGTATTTCAGCAGATACTATAGACTCATATTCTTCCGGTCTATATAATTTAAACAATGGCTTCATGATAAGAAGAAAATGAGCATGAGGGAGACCTCTTTTTTGATATTCAGTGACATATGTGTAAGCCTGGACTTCTCCAAAGCAAAGCCTTTCTAAAAGTTCTTTCTTAAGCACCTCAAATTTTGCCTTAAACACGCGAACAAGTAAGTCGGGTCGGTTCTGGGATTCTTCAGTCGGTAGGAGCAACTCAGATATTTCAGGCCAATTTGGATTGCAGGTCATGGTTATAAAGAAATCAGGTCAGCAAAATTTTTGGACTAAGGCCATTGCATCCATATATTTTCTATGCATATGACGCGGACCACCAGTAAAATTGGCAGGGAGCACAACACGTGAACCAATCTGAGAACTATCACATTCACCGGCCACAACTGCGTCAAGAACACCCTGCAAAAACTCTTGCCTAATTTCTTTTTGTTGAGAAGTGTAATAATCTAGTCTCTGAGTTTCCAACTTAATATACATGTCCACACCGTATTGCTGGAACAGACGACCAAAAGATAAGAGATACGAATTATCAAAAGGGCGGATTTGAAATTTATAAGCATAATACTCTCTCACAGCAACGTAGTTTTTCTTTGCGGCTGATGTCTGGAGGACTGAAAAATAGCATGGGCAATTAAAGAAATGAATAGGGCGCATGAAATAAATAAAAGCGAAGGTAAAATATTACCATTCTCTTCTGATTGAAGCAAACTTGATGCGGTGAAAGCAAGAAGTGGGTCTGAGGATATAGACGCACGAGTATAAGCACGAGCAGAAGGAACATAAGGTCTGAGACCTGTTTTCTCAATCCCTTGGTGCCAGCCAACCTCTCCGTGAGGGAAAAGCAAAGGGTACTGTAACGGGTCGTAGCAACCATAGAAATAACTAATTGGATGTGAAACAGAGGCCTTAGTGTAAACCCTAATATCTCGCTTAGACAGGGGCACGTCAGATGCGTTTTCCTCCAATATAACACTGACTTGATCAACTGTTGGACGATTATAAGTTTTTTGGTTTATAGATGGATTACCATGCAAGTACAATTGCCTGTTTGGAAGATTAGGAATTTTCTGCAGAGACTTGAAGAACTTTGCATAAGGATTGACACGAAGAAGTGCAAGCAAAATAGAGAGAACTGATTCGACCAATCTTTCACAGGTCTAGAGCCTCAATTCAGTTTCATAATTAGTGTCATAAAAATATAGTTGAGCGTTTGACACAGTGGAATCACTGGAAACCAAACTATTAAGGAAATGGTATATTTGTCTCTGCGCTCTAAACGTATAAATGCCGCAAGTGCGTTTCTGCAGATCTTTATCTGCCGTAACACCCAAAGAAGTGAATGTCAGGTGATTATTATAAGTCCGTATACACTCACGAAAAGATACGCCCTCCGCTGACGGGTCAGTAAGAAGAGTAATTAACGGACGAGGCAAAACAGAAGAAGAAAGCTCAATGTTTCCATCCGAACAACAGAAATAAACAGATTCGTGGAAAAATTTAATAGCATGACAATGACGACAACTTGGGGCCAAAGGCAAAGAAACTTGAGATGTTGCAATATGTAATAGCAGTCCACGACCACTGGGAGCAAGCTGATTTACCCTTGAAAACCGAGACGGAGAAGAATATACTAACGTCTTAAAAATAGGCAAGGAAGGTGCAGATTCATACGAAGAAGAAGCAAGTAAACATGGATCAGGGTCGACAAGAAGAGGGTGAGGAGATAAGGCAGCATAAAGCGAGGAATGGGTGGTAGGAAAACCATGCATTAACTCACGCTGAACGTGGAATCTTTTATATTTTTTGGATTTGTAACGTTCATACGCTAGCCTTCTATTTATGCGATTATTCAAAACAATGTCAGAATTCAATACTCTAGGCGATGACCCTGGTAATGCAGAGACGCTACCACTGAGCGCAGGAATTTCGAGAACGGGCAGAGTAATACCAACACCACTTGCATCCAATTTCCTTTTTTTATGAGATTCCATTACAGCGGCAACTATAGATACTGCAGATAGACGATGGGGTAATAAAGAGGACTCAGGCTGAGGCATGAGAGGAAGAGCACAGAGGCACACAACACCATTTGCAGAAGCATAATACAAACCACATACATCACAGGGCAAAACAGAGGAAGATTTCATAACAAGAGCTGAAAACATACATACAAAAAGCGCTAATATAAACCGGGCAAATTATATTCCAAAACAGAACACAACAAACACCAAAGTACAACAAAGAAGCATATATAGAGAAAATGGGAGAACACCAAAAAAAACTTATAGAGAAGAATGGTGGAACATACCTGAAGGAACTGAACAAACAGTCGATAGAATCGAACTTAGTGGAAGCAAGAGAATTGAATATGCCGCCGTAAAAAATAAAGTTAGTAGAAGCAAGAGAACCTGCAATATTTGAAAGAGCGAGTTGGACTGATTTTGTGATAAGAATAAAAATACAAGCGCGAAACCAAGCAAAAACGAACAACCTTAAAAACAAACATATAAATATTAGAACTTAACATCAAATTGTAACATGCATTTTAATAAATTTTTTTAAAACACAAACGAGAAATACAGGAATCTCTGCATTTTGTTTCATTGAGAACGACGAAAATAACTGTAATAAAAACTAATAGCATACGGTAGGTTTTGCAAACGACAAAATCACAAAGTCCCGCACGAAGGACACAAATAGCCGCACTGATATGTATATAGCAAATGCAATCCGCGGACTTCGCCAAATAATTGATTGGGCATTTCTGACAATAACTGAGAGACACTTTAGTAGTCAAAAATCAAGTAGTTGCAAGGTGTATGTTGTCCTTATTATTGGTATTGGATGTTATAAATATTTTTTTTGCTGTTGAATTTCTTACAAAACGAAGAAATAAACGAAACTGGATGTGAGTGATTCCAAAGAATAGAAAATTAAATAAACTGTGAAAGTGAAGGGAGAAAAAGAGGGGTGGACCTCTTCGACGATTCCTTAAATATAGGTAGACTTGTTTTTTTTTTAATGGAAATTGCAGGGAAGAAAATGAAGAAGAAAGGTAGATCTGGTTTTTTTAGCGATAATGTGCTCATTATCTAATACACATAAATACTTAATTAAGTAATTAACATATGCATACATATTACGTATATACAGTGATTGAAACGTGGCGTTAGTTTCCTTCCCTATATATATATATATATATATATATATATATATATGAACGACGAGTTTTCCCAATTTGAATGGCTTCTCGACTGAAGGTCGTCGGTTATCGTGGAATTCCAACGACGGCGAATTGACGAGGGCAAAGATTCGGGTGAATAGCATCGACTCGACGGATCCAATGATCTCATCAGAACTCCGACAACTGGGCTGAACCGCAATCTCAATGGGGTGATAAGGGATGGTGTCGATCGATTTGGTATCGGTCAAGGAGAAGGGCAGAGGCGACGGGAGTTGAAAGCCCTGGTATTGCTTCGATTTTTTACAACAGGCAGCCGCCCGACTGGCCCGATTCGGCTAACCACGATGGTGTTCGGCTTGTCCTGGTGGGGTCCAGAAGCGGCTAACGACGATGGTGATAATAAATTGGAAGATTTGTTTTCCTTTTGCACTGTAATTATAATGTAATTATAATTTTAATTAATTGAAATTTTAGGTTAATATGAGCAGGTTTTGTTTCCTTTTTTTTCAATTGCTGAAACAGTGAATAGATTTTACCCACAAAATCAGTGTTTCTTTGTTGCTCTCTCCGACTGCAATTCCAAAAATTATACTGTAATACATTGAATAGGGAAAAAGTAGATTAGTGAGGCCAATCATTTTTCACTAGGAGACGTAGAAATTTGGGGTACAATCTGGAGATGGTCGGGCGGGTCAGGCGGGCTACGGGCTGCGGGCGGGTCAGGAAGGCGGTCCGGGCGGGCCGGGTCTAAACCGCTCGTGTTTGCACCCATATGTGTAATAAGATTTTTCAAAAATATATAATAATTTGGTATATATTCACTACTATATAACCTTGGCCCAAAGCACTCAAATGGGCATCATCCAATGCTAAAAGCACATTTCCACTTTTTGTGATCCCATTATTTGCCACCTAATTTCAAAGTGGGCAAATAAAAAAAGTGGGCAAATTCATACAATTTCCACCATAGAGGCTAAGCTCATTATCACTATTCATCATATTTTTTAATTATTATATTTTTTTATGAATATTTAATTAATTTTTTTCATCTTCTAATTGGTCTTTCAAATGTAAAAAATGGGCATATGAAATTTTCTATTATTTTCTTGTACCCACTTTGTGATGATGTGTCAATAAATGAGGTCAAAAAATGTGAGAAGTGGGCATATGCATTGAAGATGCTATGAACACCATCATAGTAGGCATGCCCAATTATTTTTGAGTTGCTCCAATGCTATTTTGCTAATTTTTTGGTGTCCATGTCAACTTCACTTGGTCCAATGTGGTGAAGTGGACAGCATTGGAGATGCTCTAATTACCTAGATCAAATGGGTCGGTGATGATACGTAGTAAAGTCGTGTTTCTTCGAGGCGGTGGATTTGACTAGCAGTTTAAATTAGTTCCAGATTATTTTTTTTGTTTATTTGATTTATTTGTTTAAGAAAATTATAATTATATTGAGAATATAATTATATTTCTTAATAGATAAAAAATTTATTACTAATTTTAATTGTTTCTAATTTGATAAGTTTTCTACACTTATAAATTGAGGTTCTCATGTAGATTAAAATTATAAAATATATAGAGGGCATAGACTGAATTGTAACATCAATCATATAGTGGAATTGTTTCTTTCTTCCCTTGTGTGTTCGTTCTTTTTCGATTATATCTTTTTCCTTTTGTCATCTAATATATATTTTCGAGCGGCGTGCGATTTGTATTTTAAATCGCAAAAAAAAAAAAAAGGAAATTGGTGCGCAGATATTATTTTGCCACTTTAATTAATTTAATAGTAATGACGGTATGAATCATGATTGATAAACTACGTCGTTGTACGATTAATTAATTGGGCGGTTGTGAAAATTAAAGAGGATCTTGTGAAATTACAGTTATAGAAGTATTGATTTATCGACTTTATAGTTAATTGCTATTACCAAAAATCAGTGTGAAATCAAAATTTTCATATTAAGTGTTGGTTACTTGGGCGGTATCGTAGTCCTGCTAAGTAGATATCGATCGAGCACAAAACAAATTTTTTTTTTCTATATACAAATGAGCCCCGACTTCTTTGTTGACTCAGTCTCGCTCTCTGGTTCCATGCAAGGTTATATAGTAGTGAATATTTACATAAATATTGTGTAATAGTTTACATAACTACAAAAATATTTATCTCGGTATCTTATTTTGTGTCATTTCTTATAGAGCTGCATATCCGGGCCAAACTGGCCAGTTCGAACTATCCGGTTCAAAGTTATATGGTTCAGGTTCAGGGTTTCGATGAACCGAACTCGGATCGGTGAAAACAGGTTTAAGGTTCAGGTTCAACCGGATCAGGTTCAGGTTCTGAACCGACCGGTTAAGGTCCGAACCAAGAAACCGGTTTTGTTTTTTTTTTATTAAGATTTTACAAAAAAAAATTGTTTTGAAAAAGGTTTTTGAGAATTAATTTTTTTTTAAAAAAAGGTTTTTTGTAATTAACTTATTTTTAGAATTAATGTGAAAAAATGAGGTTAAATAAAAATTGAACCTAGAACCTGAAACTTGAACCGATTTTAACCGGTCCGGGTCAGGTTCAAAGTTGATATGGTCCGGTTCCGAACCTAAACCGGACGGGTCGAACCGAATAATATATTTTTTTAATTTTTTTTAATTTTATATATTTACACTAATTAAATTTTAACTTATTTATAATTTTCTAAAAATAAAGTTCCATTTAAATTTGGTTTTTATATAAATTTAAATTTGAAATTTGAAAAAACTAATAGTTATTTGATCCAAAAGTCTGCATTCAACCAAATTTGAAAAACTAGACCACAACGAATCATTCTAAGAAGATGACACATCGCCCGACGAATGATCGCACATTGTCCATTTCCGACTAAGTAAGTTAGGTAAGTGAGGTAAGTAAGAACTACGTGGACTTTGAATCCTCAACGAGAATACATATGCACTTTGTTTTAGTATTGAAAATTAAAAAAAATCTTTTAATTTTTATTATTAAAATTAAACTGAATTCCAATTTTTATTTAACTTTCATTTTAAAACTTACGTGGATATTGATTTCTCAACGAGAATACGTAAGCACTTTAATTTGGTATCGAAAATTAAAATTTTATTTTATTTTTCGATATTAAAATTAAACTCAAGTCCAATTTTTATTTAACTTTCATTTTTTCACATTAATTTTAAAAATAAGTTAATTACAACAAACCTTTTATTTTTTTTAAAAACATTTTAAAAAAATTAATTCTCAAAAACCTTTTTAAAAACTTTTTTTTTGTAAAATTTTAATTTAAAAAAAAAAAACCGATTTCTCAGTTCGGACATTAACCGATCGGTTCAGAACCTGAATCTGAACCGGATTGAACTTGAACCTTGAACCTGTTTTCATCGGTTCGGGTTTGGTTAATCGAAACTCCAAACCTTGAACCTTGACTAATGAAAGACATAAACATGAATGCTATTATTTTTGTTTTGTTTCTTAGAGGTATATTCAATGTGTGTGAACTGAAGCCCATACCAAATTACCAATGTAACCCAAGCCCACTCTTATAATGAATTGCCCAAACTCCGACGCAGCCACAGGGACGCGTGTCGCTCGACGATTCGTTGATTCACCTGCACCAGCGTCACCTGCCATTAACGATTCTCAATCTCCACTCTTCTTCTCCCTAACGTAAGCCCCCCTCCCCTCCTCTCCCCCACCCATGGCGTTGAGATCCCGCGGCCGCAAGCTCTCTTTTGACATCCTAGCGGCTGAATACGACGGCGTTATGTCCGCCGCCTCCTTGTTGTCCCGCTCCAACTCCGATCCCCTCCAGAACGATTCGGCTTCTTCCTCCCCTAGAAAGAAGAAGAAGAAGAGGAAGAAGAGCAGAATAGGGAAGAACCTGCAGGATTCTCATCCAATCTCTGAGAATTTGGAGTCTGAAATCTTCGCGATCAACGGGGATGTGAAGTACAGTTGTACGGCGAGTACGATTACGGAGGCTGCTGTGGCGCCGGATGTGGAGAGCGTGGGAAATCGCACGGACTTTACGGCCTCAATTGCCTCGCCGTTCGGAGAGTTGAGGCAGCGGAATGTAATTAACGGAGGGAGTGCGGAGATAGCGAGTGAAGATAGTGTAAGTAGTAAAAAGGATAATAGTGCGAAGGAAGAAATGACGGAAAATCGGAGTGCCGGCCAGGAAAACAATCCGGGCCAGCGGGTGGAATTGAACGGAAAGAAATTGGAAAGGGAGGAGACCTTAGATTGGAAGAAATTGATGACTGAAGATCCAGTTTGTAAGTCTATTCCATTAATCGGATTTATTTCGTAAAAACAAGATGTGTGTTTGTGTCGACTATACTTGCTCATCCATAGAGTAGCTACAGAAATGAAATATTTTTCAATTTTACCATATATGTAGTTAGGTATACTTTAATTCGAAGTGTGTGAGATGGTGGATGTTTTTAATCATGTCAGCAGAGTGAGTGGGATGAAATAAAATATAAGCTTTCTGTTAAGTTCTAGTTGATCAAGATGAATTGATAGTGAATCCTTTTGCATTTAATGCCATGAAGTCAGTGTAGTTATTACTGCATTATAGCATACTATATGAACTCTTTGTTGAATCAAAAAAGAATGTTGCATTTGTAGCATGGTAAATGACATCCAACTATTAGTTATTCCTTATTTTTTTGGCATCTGAGCCTGTGAGCCAGGTCAGGTGGCTGCCTGGATTTTGACATTTCGGATAGTGTGTGGTGTGTGGTGTTTTGGAAATTTATGATTCTGGTTTCTTGGTTTATTACATTTACTTCACTCTGTCATTTGGGCTTAGAAGTTTTGAACCTCGCGTTAATTATGCGTCTACTAGCAATGGTGGTTTTGATTGCTTGATAATACTTGCTTATTATCTTCATCTTAGTCATGTCTTGCTCTCGTAGTCATGTTTTATTGTTCTGTCAGACACATTACCTCTGGAAAAGTCACCGATGAAATATTTCATGGAAGAAATGTATGCTGGGAATTCCTTAAGAAGCACTACCATCCTTGCCAATGAGAAAGAACGTGAGCGAGTTTATGATACCATATTCCGCTTACCATGGCGCTGTGAACTGGTAAAGTGGTCAACTTGTCTAATTAATTCACTTGTAGACATGCTGCTACTCATCCTCAACACGTTGTTTTTGTGAATAAATTTCTTATTTTATTGGATGTATTCCTTGATGCTCCTTCTCAGGTTGCATCACCTTTCTGTTAGTTGATAGGAATTTAGTTACTGAGATGAAAGCAGACTGCCTTATTCGCTTCCGGATTTTTTTTTTTGTAATTCAGAACTAAATAATTTTAATTTTTAGAATAGTGGGAAGTTATATTAGACCCACAATTATTTACCTTGTTTAGGAGTTAGTAGTTAGTACTATATAGTACTATTGTTATACCTTTTTAGAATACTTTGGGTTGTTTAATTAAAGAATTGATATGTTATGGTACAGCTTATCAACTTTGGCTTCTTTGTATGCTTCGATTCATTCCTGTCACTCTTAACCATTATGCCGACTAGGATCGTCATGACCTTTTGGAGACTTCTTAAAACCAGGTCAGTGCATCTTTCTTGAATGAAATGTTGTACTATCTTATACTGCGAAAACAAATCGTTCCGTTGGATAATATAAATATTTGCATCAGTTTATTGGTAACAAAATTAATGTAGTGATTGTTTTGATTCTAATTTTTTGGTATAGAACATTTCAAAAAAAAAAAAAAGGAAAAAATAAGAAGTTAAACGCAATTTTTTATCAAAATTTGTTCAAATTTGCATGGCTTGATGCTGCGGTGTCCTGAGTACATCAGTTCATTTCTCCAGGGGACCTATACATTACAGAGTAATTTAACCATGATTGTGGCAGGCAGTTGAAGATGCTTTCTTCAGCAGAGCTATCCGATTTTGGCTGTTTTGTCGTGCTGATTAGTGGAGTTACTGTATTACAACAAGCAGGTATGGTAAAGTTTGGTCAAAATTCTTACTCCAAATTATCTCTCTCTGTGTGTCTGTCCCTGATATTTAAGCATAATGTTTTCATAGTGACAATTATTCTATTTATTTTCAGATATTAGCTTAATTTATCACATGATCCGTGGCCAAGGGATCATTAAACTCTATGTGGTGTACAATGTTTTGGAGGTATGAATATTTTAAACAAATTAGAATGATGGTCACCATGATATATTTACAATCCATAGGGCTCAAGCTGTAATACATGTGTTACATCCATTACTTTATTGCTAGTACTTTCTCTCAGACATTTGAAATCTTAAGGGTTACAAAATTATAATGAAACAAATGATACTGTGTGTCAGAAGAGAGAAAATGTCCAAAGTACCTATATGTACTGATGTACACATGCTAAAATTGCAACCTTACATACAACTACACGTACATTAAACACCGGCAATTAATTATTTTTTGTTTCTTAAACTGTGTAAAAGTTATGTTGCTGAACACAGATCAAGTAGAAGTATTTTGCATTGCAACTATCTCTGAAGATTTATAAGATATAATAAAGTTGGAAATCTACATTAAAAAAGTATAATGCATTTTAAGTTCAGATGCCAACAAGAAACTGCTGGAAAGCCTAAAATGGTCATTGGTAATCACTGGATAATTTAACTTGGCTCCCATTGTTCATATCCTGATTGTCTTTTACTGTTTATGTTCAAAGTGAATGTATTCTGTGATTAGTTACTTCTATTGCCTTTGAAATAGGCAAAAACCGATCCTGGTCTACTATGAATTTGATATAATATGCACAACGTTATTGGCTTCTCTTCTGTCATGTTTTATCTATTGTTTGCCATTTTCCTACTCATAAGGGGTGCATACAGTTATAATTTCTTTGTGGCAGGTATTTGATAAGTTGTGCCAAAGCTTTGGTGGTGATGTAATGCAAGCTCTATTCAATTCAGCAGATGGACTTGCAAACTGTTCACCAGAAAACATGCAATTTCGGCTATGGAGGTTTATCTCAGATGAAGTCTTAGCAATTGTTTCTTCCAATATCCTTTCATTATTATACATTTAAATTGAGTAACTCAGTCATGATAGTAGCAAGTCTGACATCAATGTAGATCCTTAACCGCTCATACTTGTTCATTCATTTATCTTATTAGCTCAGGCAATCACTTTGTCTACATGTATAGTTGCTCATAACAATGCACTGTTTGCTATGCTCGTGTCCAACAATTTTTCTGAGATAAAAAGCAATGTGTTCAAACGTTATAGCAAGGACAATGTTCAGAGCTTGGTATACTTTGGTGAGTAATATTCTTTGACTCCGTATGTAAGTACTTTGGTATGAACTATAAAGCTTTTTTTATCTTGTTTCTCTTTCCTATACAATATATTCATATCTTCTAGTTGTCTTAGTCTATCACACACACACACACACACACACACACACACATATATATATACATATTGTGTGTGTGTGCGCGCACATACTCGTGTTTGATGTTGTATGTTTGCAAAGGCACTGCAGGTGCATCCCCAATAGTACTACATTTTCCTTTTCCTTTCCCCTTGTCGAAAATAAATTATAAATTCGTCTAACATATGATTCTTGTTTGTTCATTGTTCATGACCAGATTCAGTTGAGCGGTTCCATATACTATCATTTGTTTTGTTTGTTCTAGCTCAAAACATACTAGAAGCTGAGGGTCCTTGGTTAGAAAGCTTCATTTCTGTAAGTAATGACATCATATGCTCTAATTAAAGTTCAGATTAGTTAAACATGAGACAACTTTAGAGCAGTTTCTGATCATTTTTGGTTGTACATTTTTTTCTGTGAATGTCGCAGAATGCTCTGGTTGTCTACATATGTGAAGTTATGATAGATATAATAAAGCACTCTTTCATTGCTAAATTCAATGACATAAAGCCCATTGCATTTTCCGAGTTCCTAGAAGATCTTTGCAAGCAGGTATTTTTACAGCTCATATTTTTCATTAATCAAAACAAGTTATATAATTATTTGTGAACTTGAAATGTAATTACATTTTTTTTATCTTCCAGAAGTTAAATATGAAAACCGAGAATGAAAAGAAGAGCCTCCTCACTTTTGTTCCCTTGGCACCAGCTTGTGTGGTAAGTATTGCTTGAACCTCTAGGAATCAAGTCCATTTCAGTTGCTCAGAGCTTATTATATATCCTCATGTAAAGAGTAATATATTATTTCACGAGGTTGTTAGTATAACGACCAAGTTTTAGCTTTTGTAGGACACATATCCAGCCATTTTTCTTAGTCATTTAGTCCAAAACTCCAAATGAAATGTTGAAAAAGTCATAATTACCCTTGATTATTACAATTCCATAATCAGGTGAAGTTAAAAATCAAAGGAGATTTAAGTGAAATCAGGTGAAAAATAAGGGGAATTTTAGACCGAAATTCGGGGTTCAAGTGTATTTAGATAAGGACATGGATTGTTTGGAGAAAATTCTTATGTTGGATTTTGAGGCTTATAATCTTGTTGGTAGTGAACTTTTAGCAAAATTTCCGTGTTTTTTCATTTAGCAGAGCTATTAAAACTTAAAAGTCACCCCAAAGTCTAAAACTTGTTGCTTGTGTTGATTCAGGTAATCCGGGTTCTTCGACCGGTTTATGCAGCCCATCTCCCGTGCAACCCACTCGCGTGGAGAGCTTTTTGGATTTTAGTGTTGATGGCCATGACCTTTGTGATGCTTGCTAGTCTTAAGGTGATGATCGGCATGGGCCTTCGGAAACATGCCAGGTGGTACGTCAAAAGGTGTGAGAGAAGGAAGCTTCACTCCGATTAAGGTTTTATGCCGGATATCGAAAACTCTCAAATTTAATCCGACCAATTTTGTAGGAGACACAGATTCTGAATCATAAAGAGAGAAAACATAAGATAATATATAGAGAAAGAGCAATTGTGTAACTCAAGGTTGTACAGTAATTTCAAATTTTTTTCGTCCTGAAAAATACGAAGAACGTGTATAGTCTCATATATAATAAGCGTAACAAGCTTAACATGTTTTTCAAGAGGATATATAAAATCACAGTAGTATTTATTTATTGGTCTTTACGTTTGTATATTTGTTGTAGAAATAAATCTTGTCATTTCATCTATCATAATAATATTAACTAAAATATTGACATTTACAACGTAATCTCTTATCTTGAAAGTGGCAAACTTGAGCAAACTGAATTTGGCTCGATATCTTGCTACAAGATTGTTTTGAAACTTTTGGATGTGAGAGCTTGCACAAGATTAACTGACCCCTCTCAGCTATTTTCTGGGTAAACGTACGTGAGCTCCAGCATAGGGATCCGATGAGTTCCTTGTAATTGTAATGGAAGTGCTCCATTACATAATTTTCATTGTTAGTCGTACCATTATATAATTTCATTGGAATTGTGCTTCGACCAAGACATTTGATTATATCTTATTAGTTTGTCACACGACTTTGCTATTTGTTGACTATTCGTCGACCAATTTTTCCAACTCTCGGGTCTAGACCAAGTCAACGTGGAGGAGAAGAGGAGTTTGTTTCGGCAAGGGAGTGTACGGATATTGCTAGTCTGCTGTCAATGCTTGGTTATCCCCCCTTAGCAGCTCCCTTTGAGGTATCCCCTCTTAAGTTGAAACATTGAATCAAATCGGATTAATTTTTTATTTGATTTGAGAATATTTTATCATAACTTTGTTACTTTTCGAACCTCTCCATAAATAGTAAGTTGAACATGAAATACTTTTTCTGTTCTAGAATAATAAGACTAACACCAATGTATCATGTAAGTCCCACTCAATCAGGCATACGGCTCTTCGTTCGTCGCTGTACAATAAAACTAGTGCATTTTCAATGGGATGAAGGGAGTATTTATAAATTTATTTTCAGAATTTATACTGACTCCACCATATCAAGTTGTGAGACCTTCCATCCTTGCTTCTAGTTCGTAAGCTCTTCTCGTCACTCGAGACGATGCATCAACGAGATAACTAAAAAGCATCAGTAGTTAAAGTCTGGATAGATGCCGATTGGAAAGAAAATGACATTTGTCCGTATCATATTGAGTAGATTGTATCAAACTATAACGAATTGATACGTACAAGAATCGCACTCCTATCCTCGTAACGAGAAAAACATCATCACCCTCACCCTCGGTCTCGTTAGAGTGAATTTTTATACATTGGGCAATCTGTGTAATTTAATCAAACCAAAGACTATATGCACGAATGAAATCACCACACTGTTTAAATTCTTATTAGAGTCACATCTAAACATCACTTATACCTCAAACACTTTAGATTTCAAATCTACATTTTCGTTATAAGGCACTTTTTCTACACATAACGTGCAATGTACATACACAACCCAAACCTTCACATTGTGAGGCTCTTCTGCTCAACTTCTTCTCAAACATAAAAATCACCACAACACACTTAATTAGCATATATAAATCGAGCCCGTCAGAACCTTTTCTTCCCGCTCCCATCTTCGTACCTCAGGCGGGTCCCCAAGTCCAACCCTCGTCCCCTCACCCAAACCTGCTGCTCCCCCGGCACCAAGACGCTCGACAGCACCTTATCCTCCTCGATTTTCCTCAGACCTCCGATCTGGCTCACCTCAAACTCATCCATGATACAGTAAGTATCCCTCAAGGCAAACTGAGCCACTGCCTTAAGATCTGCGATCTTAATCCATGGCTTGACCACTACTACCTCACCAGGCGAAAGAGCCCGTGTCAACTCCGTTTCCATCTCTTCGAAAGTAGGCAAAACTTTGCAGGTCAGATTCATCATCCGGTCCCCCTTTAACTGGCTGGCCTCCCTCTTAATGGGCCAATCCTTCACGAAGACATCGTTGCCAGACACGATGGCCTGATGCTCGGGATACCCTTCCAGCACGAACTCGCAGAGAAAGCGAGCATCCCGACCAAAGTTTTGGCTTAGCCTAGAACCAGGAACGGCCCTCGAGATCTCGTGGACCGTGAATTCAGCCAATCTGGAAAACGGATTCACAGCCCGACGAATTATCAGATTATCCACTGAGAATGACTTGATGGACTTGAGCACGAAATCGATCAAGCCTGTGTCGCCAATCGATTTACGGGCCTCGTCTCTGAGTTCTTGCCTGGACATAGTGCGTGATTCTCGGGCCTTATGCTCCCTTAACAGATCAACAATCACGAGGAGCACATTCTCTAGCCTCGTACCAGACCACCTGCAATCTTTCGTCATCGAGTTTACAAACGCCCTGAATCCCATTGTGCCCCGGTCCCCAGATTCTGAGCCAAACTTAGACAAATAATTAGAAATATCCAATCCAGTTCCCGATTGAGAAGCCAACATGAACCTCAACAGGTCACCAAAGGTCACCAGGGGGGAGTCACTCAGTTTTCTGTACATATATATCATTTGTTGGATCCTATCTGCAATTTTCTTATTCTTCTGTAAATCAATAAATAATGTATCGATGCTTAACGAGCCCAAGAACCGAATGGATGCCTTGTATTTACGCTCTACGATTCCAGGCATGCCACCGCTAAATTTGTAGCCCCATTTTTCAAACCAACATTTCCCATATGCTGCACCGAAAATCAGATTCCGATCAATGGCTTCATTTCTTGTGATGTTATGAGCCGAGATACTCCTATAAAACAAGAATCACAGTACATATAAATTACTTTGTGAATAAGTAAGTATAATCTAAACAAGCATTGACTGAAAGAGAGATTCGACCTGACTTTAAGAACCGTGCAAAGACGATCCCAGAGTACCATAATGTCATCTGCAGTGGTAAATTGTGGGCTCTCTTTTAAGCTATCGACACCGATGAGATGCCCGAATCCGTTGCAGTGGATGATACCGTATAAATAACTGCTGTTCATTTCCCCAAAATCCTCATCCAGTGGCATATTCCAATTCTCTTTCACAGGGATGATGAAATGGTACCTTCTTTTGCAAACAAAATGGTGACCCCATCCTGAACAAAAACAGGTATCACTAATCGAACAACAAAGGAAAAACATCTTCCGATTTCACAATTCAGGAATCAAAGTTCAGGGGAAAATTGAAGTGACAATAGAGATTTCCAACCAGATAATTACAAAAATCCTGGAAAAAAATTGGGAATACACACACACACTCACGCACGCGCACACACACAGAGAAATGTAATTTCACTGATGAATTAAGCAAGGATTAATTTGAAGCAGTCGGAAGAGTGATGCGAAGAAAATACCTGATAATTCGCAGTGTTCGCAGAAAGGATCGAGAGAGTTCTGAACGGTTTCTTCCATGACGTAGAGTGGCAAAACGCCGTCGTTTTCGGAGACGAGCGCAGTGCACCAAACCGCCATCTCGCAAATGGTGTAGTCCTCGATTTTCCCGAAATTGTGCAAAAAATTCCGAATGTTCTCTCTGAAGGGCCCGGACAGAATCCGGTTAGTGGAACCCGAAATCTCGGGGTTTCCGAAATCGAAGAGCCTCGCCGACTTGATCCTGTTTTTTCTCTTGTTGCTCGTCCCGTGAAATACAATCGACGCCATTAGAGGAAAATCTTCGACGGATTTTGTGTGTGTGTGTGTGTGTTTTATTTCTGGATTGTGAAGAAAGAAAGAAGGAAAGCCGTGGCGCTTGAATTCTTGAAGTGTCGATGTTCAATTACGTAACTGCCCTTGAGAGGGCGGGAGACATATAGGAGGTTGCGGATTCATTTGGAGGGGCAAAACTGTCATTTCAGCATGGAGTGGTGGTAACTAAATTTGGTTTTTCACGTGACTCACTCAGCGATCATATCCCGTATCAAATCTACGTTTTTCTCTGCGGTTAGCGTCGCAACGAGTCCGTCCGGTTTCAATATTCCTTGTTTAAATTAAATAAATATTCCGAAATTTGGGATTGTGTAGGTTTTTATTTATTTTTCCTTAAAAATATTTAAAATTCATGGGACACGATTTGTTATCCATATCCTATATAAAAGGATTTTCTTCCTTAACCAAATGGGCTTTCTGTAATTAACTGGATCGAAACATGGGCTATCCAGTCCATAAAAAACTCGCTAGGTTTTACCATGATGGGCTTAGCCCATTATACGTTCAATCCTATCGTGTTCCAGATAACTTTTTTTTTTTAATTACTGTATTATTTATTAATTTATTATTTCGGGACCGAATATTTGGTCTCCCAAATCCCATTATGTATTTGACCAAAAAAAACAGCGAGATTGGTATTAGGTTATTTATTTATTTATAGTCGACGACGACGACGCAAAGTATAAACTGGAAAGCTCCACAGACCCTTTTTCTTAATATTTATTTATTTATTTTCCCCCAAAATTCAAAATATCTGTGTGGATTAAAGTTGTCCTGAATTTCAATTTCCTCCGTCTTTCCTCCTCACACCCTCTTCTTCCTACTTCACCTTCCTCTCCAAGCAAATCATATTCTTCGCTTGCTCACAAATATTATAAATTCCATATTTGACCCTGTAAGCACAGCTAAACGCGTGGTTTTTTCCCCCCTGAAAAATTCAATTCAGTAATTTTAATCTCTCGTCTCGACGGCGATTCTTGATTCGGGAAGCGGATTTTTTTCTCTGTTCGAGATTCGATTATTAGGTTTATTGTGTGTGGTTTAGGTCGTATTGAATTATGGTAAAATCGGTGGAAAATGGGGTTACCCTTCCTCCGTTCTTGGTGAAATGCTATGAGATGGTCAACGACGAGTCAACGAACGATTTGATTTCCTGGAGCGAATCGAACGACAGCTTCATCATATGGGACGAGTCCAGATTTTCTTCCCAGATGCTCCCAAAGTATTTCAAGCACAACAACTTCTCCAGTTTCGTCCGGCAGCTCAACATCTATGTAAGTCAGCTTCATAGTTTATTCGTTTATTTATTATATGAGTTGGGAGGTGTGTTTGGATTCTGATCAGCATTTAGGTTTTATGTGTTTATGCCGTTCGAAAGTGCGATTAGTTTGGTTACCCCGATCATTGATTTCGTAGCCGTGATTGATTGGGATAAGTGAGTATTGTGTTGATGAGTGAAAATTGATGCTAAATTTCTTCTCTTGGTGGCTTTATTTTGTTTTACTAACGTAAAAGTCGACTTGCAAGCGTATTGATATTTATCGAGCACAAGTGCATTAGTATTGTGTTGGATTGGACACTCGTTTAAATATATTTGTCGAAGCAACTAAATAAACCCATCTCCGATTTGTGTTTTATACTGTTAGGTTGGTGTTACCTACAGTGTCAAAAATTAAAATATGACAGTTTTAGTTTGAAACAAGAAAATGTTCGAACTTGGAAAAATTTTCTGGTCAAGTCCACTGATAATATTCGATTTATGCTCAAAAAGCTTTAGTGGTAGCATATTCTACTTTTACTTTTTGATGCTCTATTGTTTGAAAGTGTGAATAATTTGGGACATAATGTGGAACTCTGATCGATCATTGGTGCAGCAATCAGCATCATTGATTTAGTATTCGTCATTGATATAAAATACTTGGGATCTGAAATATGTGGACTAAGTTACGGCATCTTTATTTTTTTAATGCCTAAACTCACATTTTGCCAATGAGTTAATGAGTGAGATTTGAGAATACTCTTAACCAAGGAGTAGATTATCCGTATTTTTCCTTTATTTTTGTTGTCATAGTCGAGCCTTCTAACCAGTCTAATACAAGTTCCGTTAGATATGATTATAATTCTAAATGAATTATTACCTGACCTGCATTTCTTCTGAATGTTAAACAAGTATGTGTGCATATTTATTGTGTAGATGAAACTTAATGGTCATATCCGGCCTTGGGTTTATAAGGTTTATGTAGCCTTTTTCTTCTGCTGATAAAAGTTCATCCTCGGAGGTTTCAATTATATTCTGGATATAGGCACAATCACTTTTAGTGATATTATCTATATATGCTTTTCTTTATTAATTATTTGCAAAGTATGTAACTTACATTTGAATTTATTCTCTCATCTGTATTCAGGGTTTCAGGAAAATAGACACCGACAACTGGCAATTCTCCAACGAGTTCTTTGCCAAAGGCCAGAAGCATCTCTTGAAAAACATCACCCGTAGAAAGCAACTTCCGAACCCAGCCCAGAAAAAACCTCCCCAGCAAAATCCGGACGTGGACCCCACCCCCCAATCCTCCGAAGAGGACAGGAAAATAGCCCTATGGAGAGAAGTTGAGACTCTGAAGACTGACAAAACTGCCCTGACCCAAGAGCTGAAGAAGCTGAGTCAGCACCAGCAGAGTTCCGAGAGCAAGATGCTTATCTTGCGAGACCAATTGAAAGGCATGGAGAGAAACCAGCAGCAGATGCTTTCCTTCATAGTGATGGCCATGCAGAGCCCGGAATTCATGGTCCAGTTCTTCCAGCCGAAGGAGAACAGCTGGCGCGAAAAGAGTGGGACCACTAAACTGAGTGAGGTTATTGATGATTGTACTCCTTCTGATAAGGCGTTGGTGAGATATCAGCCGGAAGCTTCTAAATCTGAAGACTTGATGGGATTGGATTTCTCTTCGGACGAGATCGGTGAGCTTTTCATGGATATCGACCTTTTGTTGGGGGACGAGAGATTGCACTCTGTGGAGAATCTGGGCGAGTTTGTCCTTCCAGAGGCTTCGGAGAATGATAATATGCTGGAGCAGCTTCTTTTGCCCTATCCACCTACGGAAGACAGACAACAACTCGAAGCTGAAGCTTGTAACAAAGAATCTGAAACATCCGATGGCTCGATTGATGATGCTGGTGAATGTTGGGATGATGATTCCATGGAAGATTCATCCGGAAGAGTGGAGGCTTTGACTGGAAAAATGGAATTTTTGACTTCCGAGATAAATTCATTAGAGCACTAGAATCCTCGAGCCATTGCTCTATTGTATTTAGGTTTTTGTTAGCTTAGATGGAGACGTTTCTTGAAATTGGTTTTCAACTTTGGGTCGAGCATTAGACGAAAGACCACGACTACAGGTATTGATTACTACTATTAAAGAGATAATATACAATTCATCTTGTGTTTTTAGAACTATGATGATGACATAATTTGCAACGGACTAAGAGCATTTCCAATACTCCCTAGTTAGAGATTTTCTGATTTTGAGGTATGACTTAGAGCATCTCCAATAGTATTTAGAGATTTTGAGGTATGACCGAGATTTTGAGGTATAAAATCATGTCAAGACAAAAGATAATTATTTCTACCTTGAAAACTTCTACTCCCATACAATATATTCTACCTAACAAATAAACTTACTATCATTATTTTACTATTAAAATAATATTAAAAAACTGTACAATCAATATTCCTACCTATAACTCCTAATTTAATATTAAATTAATATTCTTACCTACAATCAATATTTGTCTTTTTAATTGAGAGATAGAAATACACATAACATCTCTGTCTCTCCATTGAAAATGCTCTAAAAGTAAAATAATATTTTATTTGTATCATTATTTTGGTACAACATAGATAGATACTAAGATTGATGCAAACAAATAAACAAGAACCCAAATTAAGCCCCAAGTCTAAAGAGCAAACACAAACACAAACACAAACACAAACACAAACATCATCTAGTTGTACAAATGATGATGATCACCATCCTCCTTGCACAAGCTTGGCCATACCAAAGGCAGCTGCAGATGCCATAGCTCCGATGAGAGCCGTTTGCAAGGCGCTCATAAACGGCTTGCTGCCCGTAAAGTGGCCTTTGGCATACCCAAATATGAGCAGAGCAATCAGGGTAACCACAACCGAGACGAGCAAGGCTTTGGTTGCGCTCGGGATGAACACGTAAGGAAGCAGAGGCACTACCCCACCGATTACGTAAGAGATGGCGATGGTGAACGCGCTCTCAAAGGCTCGCTTCGGGTCCGGCTTCTCCAATCCTAACTCAAACCTGCACCATCATTTCATTTTCATTTTCAGATGATTGTATTAAGGAAATGACAAAAAAGACCTCAACAACAACCACAACAAGAATAGCACAAAGGGACAAGTGATTGCAGTGCACAAATTATAGTATAGTGACATAGGCTTGTGGGCGGCACACGCCTAACATATCCATATATATAAATATAATTGAAAATTATAAAATTATAAAATATTATGGAGTAATTGAAATGGATAATTATTACTTCATCATAAAATCGAGCCATGCTTTTGGATTCTTCCGGAGAGCATTCACAACGGGTGTGTATTCATGCGGTTGTACGCCGAACTCCGATAGTATTTCCGCCACCTCCGCCGCCTCTGCCACCACCAATCCAAATTCAAATTCAATTTCAATTTCAAATTAGGGGGAATAATTAATTAATTACCTGTATCAGGCACAGCGATGATTTCATCTTGCTCTCTCTGGAGTTCTCTGTAGTAATGGTCCGACTCACTCTTCGCAGCTAGATAACTGCGTGCACCAGATTCATTTTTAATTTATTAATTAACCAAATTAATAATTAAAATGAGAAATTAATTAATCGATTGTTTTTTTTATTTTACCCTCCGAGCCCCATGGATATGGCTCCAGCGGCGACCTCCGCGACTCCGGCGGTGAGGATGACGGCGGAGGAGGCGCTAGCGCCGGAGAGACCGGCGGCGAGGGCGAAAGGGACGGTGAGGCCGTCGGAGACGCCGATTATGATGTCGCGCACGATCTCGCCGGCGGTGAAGTGCTTCTCCTTGTGGTGGTCGAGAAGAGACGACGAGGAATCGCTGTTCATTTCCGGTGCCATTTTTCTCTCTCCAACTACGGAAAACTGTGTGACTGTGTGTGCAGTTACACTACAAACTCGTGTACGTATATATATACATATACACGCACAATTTACAAAACCTACCCCCATTACTTTTTTTTAATTATTTTATTTTTTTATTTTATTTTGAAATTGAAAACTGTCGTTTATGAATATTCTATTATTGTCAGATTACTTCAACTCACCACGTGTAATCTTGTTTCGTACCGAAATTGAATAAAAAATTACTCCACTGATTTTCCTAACAATTAATAATCTCCCAGAAAATTATGCATTTGCACACTGCCACACCACACACATATCATGATAAATATTAATTTTTCATTATTTGTTGAAAAGGGAAAAATTTAACAATTTAACAATTTTATATCATACAATTTGTTATTGATATTATATCATATATTTAGTTATTTACTATTTAACATGGACATCTTTGACTATAGCTTCATTGTATTGTAACGTTCACTCAAATTACTGTATTAAACAAATTGACCAAAATTAAAGTAAATATTTCCTATACAATAAAGTTAATACTATATTAGTAACATTTTTTATGAATTTTTTAAGCATCGCGCGTAGTTACTTAGTAGATGCATTTATAGTTACTAATTATGTTAATTCATTATACATTTTCTTAATTTTCTATTAAAAATAACGTAAATTATTTTCTGTCCATGTTATAATAATACTTTTAATTGAATATTCCAAAAAAAAAACTCGGTACTATATATTTTTATTTTCTTACTTAAAATATTTTTTTGCTTTTTTTTTTAATTTTCAAATTAAAAATACATTTTATTTTTTATTTTTATTAAAAAATCAAAAAATATTCTCTAAGAGACAGACTTTTTTTTAATCTTATTTTGAGAAATCAATAGTTATATTTTTTTCAACGGAAGAAATGAGAATTGTTTATTTTTAGTTTGTTGTTTTACAAGGTGACGATATTGAAATACTTTTTGTACCTATTACTTGGATTTTCCTAGAATATCTTATAGCTAGCTAGTGGAGTACTGTATAGTCTGTATTATTTTACTATTACTAGTGTTTTTTGGTGGGCCGTGGGGATGAGAATATTCCACGTAGATTATATTTGGCCCAAACTATTTAGATTTTCGCTCACTTTTACAACTCTTTAAAAAAAACAATCAGGCCCTTTAAAAATATATATTTGTTATAAACTTAAAAGAAATTACAACTCCTTAAAAAAAATAATCAGGCCCTTTAAAAATATATATTTGTTATAAACTTAAAAGAAATTGAAAGAGAATAATAGAGTACAAGAAGAGACAATAATAGAGGAGAATAGAATTGTTGTGAATTCTTATTTCATTCATATGGGGAGACCCATTTATATAGGATACAAAGTAGGGTTTCTGTTTTGTTCACCAAGAAAGAGTAAACTAGTCATTCACTAATTAATAATATTCATAACACTCCCCCTTGAATGACTATTTACAGGATTGCTGCCTCGTTAAAACCTTGCTAGGAAAACTCAGTGGACAAAACCTTAGCGAAAGAAAAAGAGTACAACTTGCTCCCCCTGATTGTAATCACCGAAGATCTTTAACTTCTTGAAAGTAATTATTTGTGATCAATCAGTCTCATTAAAACATGTAACTAATAAAATCATATAGGAAAAACTTAGTTATTCAAATATACATTTTTGTCTTCAGGACACAACCTACGAATTGTCGAGTTTTAAATTCATTTGTATTATTGTATATTTTTCGTCCTTCAGGGACATGCCTTTACCAGACATCTATATTGACTAGAGCATTAGCAATTGCTATAACTGGCCGGTAACTCTTCTGGAGTATTTTAGATGCGTCTAGTGTTCAATATACATTTCTTCACAAATGAACAATAATGTGAACTTCAATTCACAATCATTTGAACTTCAGGTTCAATATATCAGTTTATCTCGAAAACAAACTCAAATGGAACATTCTGATGTCCTCATTAAATATTATCGAGTGATGTACATGTCTCGTTAAAAACCTCGTTATAAAACCCTGTAGGAAAAAATACTCGAAGAAAATAGTACACGACTTTCACATTTATATTGCGGTGATTATCTCGTTAAAAACCTATAACTAAGAAAACCCCGTGGAAAAAACTTAGTAGAGGGAAAAAGAGTACAATCACTGGTCTTCGGGACCAATACTGTTCTTCGGGACCTTATCTCAATATCAATTTTGTCCATAATGACATATGTAATATGATACTCTATACATGTTCTGATTTTCATTTCCTTTCATTTCATGAATCTTAAAATTCATCCAGAATTTTCATGTATGTATCATTCTAATGACTTTTACATGTCAAATCACACATTCATGCGTATATCTATCATTGTTGCTGCCATAAATATTAAGTAGCGGAACTTAATGTCATCTTTCAAAATATTTTATTAACATCGAGTTTCTGCGAAAAACTCTTAAGCAACTAATCTTGCTTTTATATCTCACCACATCATTATTCGTTTTCCTACGAACACCCAGGTATATCCTTCTGGGATAATATTTTGAATTGTGTACTATAGAGTTAAAATATCTCTTTTATTCAGCGAGTCATGCTCACCCTCAATTGCTCGTTTCTTATTTTTCGAGTGCTGCTGGCACACTATCATTGATTTAAGTTTTGAATCCAAATTTTCTATTGCAACTCTTGAGGCAAATAGGTCGTTGACGACTTTTTCCATATTGATGACAATTCATTCTATCAACCAAATCTTTCATCATTTCCCAAAATATTTAATTTGGTTGTTCCGCAATCCCACGATTTTCTATTATCATGTGCACATGTTTTTTCAATGGGATTTTCATCTAACTCTCTTCAGGAGATTTTGAGGGTGACTTAATTTCTTAATTTTTCCGCGAATTTATTTTATATCTTAAGATCGATCTACTACGCTTCAGACTTATATTAGAATCAACATTTGAGTTGATCTCTTTGGTATTTGAACTCTTATAGTTCATTTATCACAAATATGATTTTGTCACACCTTCATTAATTTGACAGATTACTTGCTGAATATTGCAAGTCACTTATTTTAATGAACTTCGGGTTCAATTAATTGATGCGTGGATCTAGAATTAAAGATCGTTTTCATTCCATGAAATTTCTCGGCATTTACATCTTTTATATTCTTATCTCCCCCTAATGCCGGGAAATGATCTTCCTTAAATATGCAAACCATTGTAATTGTTATAAACCGATCTTCCGGATCGTGATCTTCTGGATCGTGGGCTCGAGATATTTATACCTTATTTTCTATTATGTCAGTTCATAAAAATACGCTCTAGTGGTGATATGAATACAAGTTGCATACTAATTCTCAGATGGGAAATGTTTGATTCATTTTCACGCATCATGATATGCATCATTTTCATGTTTAAGTACATTTGGAGTACTCGTGGGGTAATTAATATAGCTCTTCCGGAGATAATTAGTAAAGCTCTTCGGGAGATTTGATATTTTTGCGGGAATATCATATCATGATATTTTTCAAGAACATTTAAATTTTAATTTTGATATTTATTCATGAATATCATATCATAATGTTCTTCGGGAACATTTAAAACTTATTGCTACTACGGGAGCAATTTAATTTGATATTTATCGAATAATATCAAATCATGATTTTCTTCCAAAACGGTCAATATAATATTTTAAACCGGAGTATTTGTTCTTCAGGAACATTCATTTTAATTGATATATTAAAAACAATTGATTTGATAATACTTCAGGAATATCAAATTTTCATGGGGATTCAAACTCATGTGGTATCCCAATATTCAAGCAAATAACTATCGGGCTATTAAAAAGGGTTGGATTAACTTTTCCTAAAGTTTCACCCACTTTGGAATTCAGGAAGTCCCTTAATTGATTCATGGTAGAGTTCGCACATACATGACTTGACCACGAAAGACTCGCACGATGTTCTTCAGGAACATTTAATTTTGATATTTCTTCAGGAATATCATATCATGTTCTTCAGGAACATTTAGTTTTGATATTTTTTCGAGAATATCATATTACAATGTTCTTTAGGAACATTAAAAATTTAATCGATTTAATAAGCATAATTAATTTGATATTACTTCAAATATATCATATTACAATTATTAATTTGATATTATTTCAAGAATATCATATTATAAATTTTTTTTTTGGAACATATGATATTACTTCAGGAATATCATATTATAATGTTCTTCGAGAACATATGATATTAAGAAGAAGGAAGGAGAAGTAGATATATTTATAATTATTAATGAATATAAACAAAATATAAATTTTTGCCTTGTACTTCGAATCTTGGATGGGTAGAACTTCGATGAAGAACGCGGTTGAGCTTTCGTGCTAATAACGTGTTATAAACTCAAGAGAAATTGAGAGAGAATAATAGAGTATAAAGAGAGACAATAATAGAGGAGAATAGAATGATTGTGAATTCTTATTTCATTCATATGGGGAGACCCTTTATATAGAATACAAAGTAGGGTTTCTGTCTTGTTCACCAAGAAAGGGTAAACTAGTCATTCACTAATTAATAATATTCATAACAATATTACATTTATACTTAACCTGGTCAATCGTTCTTTTGTTTGACCGTCGATTACTTATAATAAAAAATATAAAAATTATTTAAAAAATACTAAAATAAAATTTATAATATTTTATATATTATAATATAATATATAAATTATAATATAAATTTTAGTATAAATTATAATATAAATTTTATTTTAGTATTTTTTAAATAATTTTTATATATTTTTTATCATAAGTAATGAGTGAAACAAAAAAACCGTTGACTAGGTTGGCAAATAATCCTGAGATGGAAGGAGTATATATTTCAATTAACATCTCACTCATAATAATTAAATTATATTATTATATTTTATAAGATATGGTAATCTACAGCCAATTATCTTTGTACAACAATTAATAACAACGAAAAAAATCATTAAAAATACTAGTTTGAGAAAAAAAGGTAAGGAACATGCAAGGGATGAGAGTACTTTAATTGATAGTTTGTTAATTTGAATACTTCTTGGGTTGAATAAATAATTGTAAAATCTTAAATTCAAAATACATTCACAATTATTTTAGCGCACACAACGATAACGAAATTGATTGGTTGATTTTTTGAGATTAGTTCGATCAACAGCAGTTGAAAACAAATATTCGTCAAAAGTTGTTAATTCAGTTGGTTGAGTACTTGAATTGAGGACTTAAGATTCAAGATTCGAATCCAAGACATTGCAATTGACTTAGGTAAAAAAAAACTTTTATTTGTTTTGTAAGGTTTTCGGTGCAAATTCCTTGAGTTGGTGCATTAAATAATGTCATATATTTCTCAAGTTATAATGTATTTTAATTTTTTGATCACCAATTTTGCGATTCTTCTGGCAAAAAAAATTCACGGCACTTTTAGCAACAAATTCCAAAGAAGCACCGTTCCAATGAAAATAATAAATACTACGTATAACACTATTTTTACAAGGATATATTATCATTTTTAAATTACAAAACAAAGCATAAACTTATTTTGAATTCACTTGATAAATTAATAATAATTATTATATGGAGTATATTTTTATAGTTTAAAGTATTTTTTCATTAATTATTTTTATTACGGAGGGGTGGTAAATGTTATACTTTAGTCGTGTTAATAATTATTCCCCAAATAAAAATTGGTCATACATAATCAAATTGTATAGTACGTAATCTGTTTTGATACATTATTCTGATTAAGTACAATCGTATATTTTCGATGCTATATGGATGTCAGTCGAAGAGAAAATCGGTACATTGCTGGTATCGATACACCAACCGTTCAACAACAAAAAAATGTGGTATCAATCTGATTAAAATGAAATTATTATTTTCAAATCATGAGCAACACAAGAAATAATTTGATATCAATTAAAGAAAATTTGATATTTTCAAAAAAAAATTGTGTACGGAGTACTTTTTTTTAGTCAGACATATTGAATACAATATCAAACGTTGTACAAAATGAATAGCATTAAATTAGCCACCACTCACCAGTCAATATATAGTAGTACATAGTACACTCGAAATAAATAAACCCACCATTCAAGTAATTAGTTGCTGGTATTTAAACAAATTAAAAACATTGTAATTTCTACAATCAATTTCACATTGGTATTTTTGAGTTGATTCCTTCATTTTCAGTGTCCACAACTATGTCTAAAGTTCGATCGGTTCGCTACTAACTGAACGAAGGATCAAAGATTCAAATGGATTTCTGCCACGAAAATGTTAATTCGATAATTGAATTTAATGTTCTTTGGTGTGACGAGAAAATGTTGGAAAATTAAGAACGATCGCAGCAACAATCAAACTTTTTATTTGTGAAATTATCGATTCAATCTAGCCATTCGAGAAGTTTACTGTAACATTTTCATTATACAACACAAAACGATGGTTGTAATGTTGTATACAATATTTAGAGTCTGAGTGTCTTAAATTCATTTATTGTTGTCACTTTATTTTGCCTAAATGTACATGTATATTGATATTTAGAAATTCAATCTTTAACCTTCATTTACTACTCCTTTCGTCTCAAATTAATAATCACACTTCTTTTGTAATTTGTAAGAAGAGTGTAATTATTACTCTAAAACAGAAGTAGTACTATATACTCCTTCCGTTTCGTAAATTTATGGTCACTTTCCGGACGAAGAGATAAGAAAAATATTATTTTAAAATTAAAAAACAAAGTATATATTTTTTTGAAATAGTCCTATTATTGTGTTCATTTAAAGAAAGTGATTTTGTTATTATAAAATAGGAGTAACAAATAATTAAAAGTTATCATACATAATATAATATGAAAACTTTAAAATTAAATAAATTTATTATATTGATAATAGAGTTACAATATAAATTTAAAAGATCTAGCTAAATAAATAAGGAGTAAGAACTTATTTTTAATAAAACACAAATTGAACAACACTTGAAAACATTTGTTGTGTGATCTAACTAAGTCAGAAAAACCGCTTACATACTCCTTGAGTCAAGCCCCCGATCCATCAAAAAACGTGTCGAGAACAAAAAATCGTGACTAACATTTACATACCAAGTGAGCGATTTATGCCAACTCATATAGCTCATTCTAGGGGGAACGGGAACTACACTTTGATTGAGCACGGAGCACTTACCATACTAATTCAATGTCTTTTAATTTTGTTTTTTGATAGTTTTTTTTTCGTGATTTTTAGCAATATTTTCAGAATATTGATTCTTAAAATGGGCTCCTTTTTATAAGAACTACATACCATTATTAATTCAAAGTGATTACACTTTAGACTATTTCTTTACCTCTAATAAGCATTCTTTGTAGTTTCCAAATGCTTCTGAATTTCAAAGACCATAATCGAATTCAAAACATTCTTCAACTACTCATCGATTATGAAAGTACTTGCTACTATTCTTCTAATATTGATCAAACAAACATGCTTACTTTTAAGATTTTTTTAGAAAGAAAAGTGTAATATAAGTTATGATATTATAACTTGAACCCCACAAATTTTAGTTTATAATTTAATGTTTAATTGTTTTAAATGTTTTATTAATTAAAGTAGTTTTAAGATTTTAATTAAAATAAAGTGTAATAACTGTATAATTAATACTATAATATAATATAAGTGTAATAACATATTCAAATATTTTTAAATATTTGCATAATTTTGTAATCAACCTTTTTTATATAGTTTCCATACTCCAAAAGAAAATTCCTCAATTCCTTATGATTTAAAGTAGACATAATTTTGATCGTTCATACATACATACTACATACAATTAACTATTCCACTTCGAATTTCATCATCAAAAGTGATGGTCCTCACACCACCACGCATGAACATAAGAAAGATAACTCGCTTCACTTCAACTTTTGGTTCCCTATCAAAATTATTGCCAATATATGCTTTCATATTAATAAATTAAAAACATTATGATTTTCTTTTTGTTTTTTGTTTTGCAATAATAATAATAATAATAATAATAATAATAATAATAATAATAATAATAAACATTAAAGCAAAAATTTTCATAGTAAATTATTAATCATATTATAATTTATATTACTTTTTTTTTTGAAATAAACTATAAAAAAAAATACTACGAGCAATAAACACATTATTTTTAAATTTTATAAAAAAAAGTGTATATTGCTCATAATAGTCAGAAGAGTTGGTACTAGTATAATTCTATCGCATGAACAAAAAGAAGTCCAACGTCCAGAAAAGGCATGCTCCATGTAAAAGAGTATGGTCCATTTCTACTTTTACAATTTGAGGCTCAATTGTTTTATAGTGGCGTGCCGAATAATATTGGTTTTTATTTTCAATGCTCTAATAAATTCAACTATTTATTTATTTTCGAATCAAATTTCCGCGGTAAAAAAATATCGGAAAACGTTAATCAAACTATTTATTTATTTCAACCTATTTATCTTCACATCATTGTTCAATTTAATATTGAATTGGTTAAATATAAGTCTATTAAATTAGATTTCAGAATATTGACACCAAAAAAATTATTTATATTTTTTTCCATTTCAGAATAAATTTAAAATTAAATTAGAAAACAACAACTTAGTTTATTTATCAACAAAGATTTAAGAATAGGACGGACAATTTTTTTACATTATTTCCATTTCCGAATTAATACATTGCTCATTATGTAATATTTTAATATTTATATATAATTATTTATCCTTTATTGTTTTCCACACGACGTTTATGTTAATCATAAAACATATATGCATCTTAATATTTAATAGAAAATTAATTAATAAAGTAAACGTTCGAGCATAAAATATCAGATTACATTTATATTCAATTAATAAGGATTTAAATTAAATAAATACACTTGATTGGGATATTTTGTAACGAACTTTTAAAAATTCGTGTCAAAAAGCCCAGTTATTAAGTCCAATTGAGTAAACAATTATTCAAACCCAAATAATAAATAGGCCCAACAAAGCAAATTGGAATAGATTCCTCTCAGACAAATGCCTCGATTAGTCATCACGATTTTGTTGAATGGATTTCAATCAGACTCGTCATCTTTGAATAATCATCACCGAGAAACTATCAACACCGGAATTTTGGATCGACCAATATCATATT
Source organism: Euphrasia confusa (assembly GCA_954870475.1). NCBI lineage: Eukaryota > Viridiplantae > Streptophyta > Magnoliopsida > Lamiales > Orobanchaceae > Euphrasia > Euphrasia confusa. Next base: position 14,916,166 of record OX940953.1, read on the forward strand.
AGTGCCCTGAACAAATAAATTGTGAGATCAACATAAGATAAAATATTAATAATGCTCCTCTCAGACAAATGCCTCGTTTGGTCATCACGATTTAATTGAATGGATTTCAATCAGACTCGTCATCTTTGTTTCATCATCACAGAGAAGGAAAATCCCCAAATTAATTTATAAAAATAAATAAAAATAATAAACTCCTCAGTTCAGGTCTCCAAATAGTTTCAGCACGATTATTCTCTGAAGAACGAAAGTTATTTTTGATTTAATCATCATCAGAGATCAAAATAAATTTAAAATTAAGAAAAAAAAAAAAAAAGCTTCTTCAGTTCAGGTCTCCATTGATCTTCCACATCGGAATATAACCTCAGAAGAACGAAAGTATTAATTTGAAATCATCCTCAGAAGCTCACAAATAAATAACAAAAAAGAAAATTGATTTTCTCTTCAGCTCAGGTCTCCAAATGTATTCAGCACAGAAATTTCTTTCTAAGGAGATAAAAGGTCATTTTGTTTTATTCATCATCAGAGAAATAAAACAATCCAACAAAAAATAATAAAAAGAAAAATAAATCGAAGAGGGAAGCATGTATGATTATGAAGGATGAATTACAGGATTTGAGAATGAGTATATATAGTGTTGAATGGAAAACCCTAATTTACGAATTGTTTTGTGGGCCGGAATTAGATGGTAATTTGGGCTCAGGGCCCAATCAATTCCCAATACGAACTTGGTCCATGTGAAAATTTGGGTGGGCTTCTCACCAGTCATGAGCATGACTCATGGCTTCCGTTTACCTCGGTCTAAAGCCATATACTGTAACATATTTTTGTTTTTTCAAGTTGAAGAATTGAATTGAATTGAATTTTTTTATAATAATAATTTTTATATATTATATATTTTTTCTTGTAATCTAGTCCCACTTTAAGAGACAAAAAAGTAATATTATATTTAAAAATAAATGTTTTCATTACTTCCGTTGATTAATTAGTGTCAGGTTTAATCCATTTTTTTGCTTACTGTTGGATATTATTTTACCACCAACAAGCATAGAACTAATTGAGCTTGAGAAAACATGTTGTGTTTGTACATGTGAGTTTTATTAATTGATTTGTGACCTTAATATCATTTGCTCTGTTTTGAAAATAGCCCCCAAAGATTTTTGTTACTAGTAGTATATGCTTATTTAGTTGTACAGTGCTTTAATCTCTCTGCATTTTCTTTATCGGTTGTTTTTACACTTGAATCTAAGGACCCCTCTTCGAAGGTGCCTCCTCCCTAACGTGTTATGAGTCTCGGCCCTCGGGACAACCCCTCACACGCATTGGGTGAATCTTTCTAGTAAAAATAATGAAAAGTATAGGAGTAACATTTAAAGATAAAAATTATTTCTAGTAAAAATAATGAAAAGTATAGGAGTAACATTTAAAGATAAAAATGAAATTGGAAGAAAATAAAATATGTTAATATTAATCTTAAAAAAACATGACTCACTTTCAAATAGTATTACTCTATAAAAATTATTTATGCAATTTTTCTTTATAAATATACAATACATAAATAGTTGGGACAGAGGGAAAGTTAAAACAAGTTCTTCATTACGTGTTTTCCAGAGAGGATAGTCTAATTAATCAAGATCATCGAGACTTGTATCACGACATTGAGTACGAACTAGTAATGAGTTATAAATTGTTAATTTGACTTCTATTGTCTTGACAGTTAACACAATAAGATTTGCAGTAGTTTGAGCATAAAGATGACTTCATATTGGATATGCAGTGTGGGCTAATAAGATATGAACCTTATAACTTGAGGCACCACATATACCAACTAAAACATCATTTAAAGAAAGTATTAACATGGTGCAAGGCCAATACATCATTGATGTACATGTTGTTCGAGATCGTATTATTGATTTGAACAAGTAAATATTATGAAATGCCTAATTGCTTAATCAAATTGTTAAATCTACTATTTGTTGTGACAAAGAAAATATGTTGAGTCAAGGTCACCTTATGAGTACTCGTCTGACCAAAGGAACATAGACGCCCAATTACTCTCTTCACCGTGTTATCTTACAAGGTCACAAAGAAGAGATAAATTGCATGCGAACCAAGTGAGCTTACTGCTTACCTAGCCGACAGAGTTTGAACAAAAAGAATCACACAAATTTTAAATGAAATCCACTCTCCATTTGGCTTAATCGAACTGAGTTCCCAAAACCGCGATGAATGGTAACTTTGACAAGTTATTTTGGAATATAATGTAGAATTGTACATAGATAAAAACGTGTAAAAAATGTAATATACTATATATATAAGCTTGGGGAAGAAGCTCATGGTTCGTGAGCTCGATAATAAAATCCGGGTGGCCAATTGTTGTCTCTCCCCTCCCAGATCATTCATCATAAGCTTATGAATTTAATATTAATTCGAGTTTAATTATCCTCTAATCAAATTGTTAAATCTACTACACACACATGGATTACATTTTCCAGTAGCAACTTGATGGGCGTGTGGTGTGGTCCCTCCATAACCGCATCTTATAAATACCCCCTCGACTCTCGTCCTCAACGTTTCTTAACCGTCTCACACAGTTCACGCATTCCGCGAGCATTCTCTGAATCACACACTCGTTCACGTTTCTTTCAATTTCCGAGCGTGGTCGTCCGTCGCTTGCTCACCATCATGAAGCGTAAGCTCAAAACACGCGCCACCGTCGAAGCATCACCAGCCGCTGACCAATCGCTGCTCTACACGAAGAAGAAGCGTTCGAAGCTCTCTCGCCGCCGCCGGATTCACATATCTCCGGTGGTTCAACTTCCTGTTTCCGATTCTCATGTCGCAGCACTAAGCGAAGTCTCGTGCGAGTCCAGCATCGCCTCTGTCGGCAACCAGAATCCAACGGAGTTTCGGAGGGTTATTACTCGGGCGTATTACAGGAAGAGGTTCAGAAATGAGATCGGGAATCCTGATACCGCGCTGGAGTTATCGGAGAGTTCATGCGTGGAATCGTGCTCAGGGGTAAACAGAGAGTTGAGGTTGGGGAATAACCGAGACGTGGAGGAATTGGAAATTGAAGGAGGCGAGGTCACCAAATCTGAAGTTTCTAGTGCTCCGAGGTCTGTATTTTCCGAGATCGACGCGCAGAAAGTGAAGGAAAGTGAAAGCTCCGTTGAAATCACATCAAATGAGGTCGTGCTAGCGATTCCTGGAGCTCAGAAGATTATTCGTGAAGAAATTACAAATTCCAAATCGGAAAAGGATAATTCATCGGAAAACAGTACTGGACTACTTAAATCAGCCGGAATCGGGGAAGACAGAGGTGCGTCCGAAGATTTGCGACTTCCAGATCTCGGCGTTGCATTAGACATTGATTTGGCTTGCTCGGAGCAGTTCTCGAACGGCGTCGTTTTAAATGGCGGTGATGAAGATGAAGAAGAGTATTGCTCCTCGGCGTCGGATCTTTACCATGTGATTTCGGATTCAGAATTCGTGAGTTCAGATTACACGCCGTCTATTTGGAGTTATGCTTCTGGAAGCCAGTTTTCCGAGAAATCAATGGCGGACGAGAGTTCTTCGCCTACGTTTGAATTGTTCACGCAGTTTAAACAACAGTTCTGCTGTTCGACCACTGCTTTGAAAGTTTTTGACGATCACACTTCTCATCACATAACTGTGAGTTAATGCTGAATTTTCTGTTACCATCGTATAAAATCTGTTCATAGATCTAATTTATTAGAACCTTGAAATTGATAATTCTCCTGAAACAACTTTGGTGTTTAGAATAATTTCCAGTCTCTCATAACTCTACTACTATTACAACATTGTTTTATGTTTGTGATGCCTTTATTTAATTTTAACTCGAATTCTTAATTTCGTTTTGATTCGTGAAACTGTGCTTTAGACTTGAGTTTGTGAATGCCGAAGTTTTTGTTGTAGTTTTATCTACGAGGCTGATTGGATAGAAGCTACAAATCGTATTTCAATTATTACTAAGTAATGACATATGGATTTGCACATCTTCAAGTGGTTTAAACGAATGAAACTAAAAGTCTGTGTATTGTGTTTGTGTGAATCTAGGAATTGGGACTAGAAGATGAAGAAAGCTACAGGATGATGAGAGCACGTGAGAGGAGGCAACAGTATGTGCATGACTATGCAGAGGAATACTGTCTTACTACTGACTATGGCGAGCTTGTCATCCAGCAGCGCCTACATATGGTTCATTGGATTGTTGAGGTCAGCCTTCATCTTCTCTGCTCTTTCTTTACGAACTAGAATTAAACTACCTAGCTGCATTGTACGCTGAAATCGATTTGAATTCTGAAAAAGGTGAGTACTGTAGTGTGACAAAAATTCGGAGTAAGCTGTACTACAATGGAATAGTTTGTACCATGTGAACATGCGCTATCTAAACGATATTCTTGTAGAAGAAGTAGTTCATGAAACCGCGATTTTTGTAGGTTGGGTGCTTCTACATATGAGTTTGCTGTGCTCATAGAAATAAGAGTATCTTTTCTAAAATTTGTTTTAATTGGTATACAGTGTTCATTTTCTTTCTTTTCTTCTTTATTTTTGTCCGTCCTGAGCAACAAACGGGTGAGGGAGATTAGATTAACTGAACTCATTAGAACTTGCACTTGACCTACACTTGAAAAGTAAGCAAAACATAGTCAGTGAAAAATAAATAGTTTGCTAGATTTAGGAAAGAGAAAGGAGATGTGGTTGACTAGTGGCTATTGCATACATGGTTTGATATAGTCGAATAACTAATCTTATGGAGTATTCTAGCTGATACTCACATAGTCACATTGAATCATCATTTTAATAAATACATAACTGTTGAATCTGTGGTTTAATCATGCAGTATGCTACCAACAAGGAGCTTCAGAAGGAAACCATGTTTTTAGGAGTTAATCTTCTCGATAGATTTCTGAGTAAGGGATACTTCAAAGACGTGCGAAATCTGCAGATTGCTGGCATCGCATGCCTCACTCTAGCCACCAGGATCGAGGAAAACCAACCCTACAACTGGTAATGAGTCCATTCTTAATTTGATTTCATGTATAAGTTGAATGATCAATAGAATATAAAACATACTATCGAGTGCATACTAACTAAGCACCCTTTAGGCCCTTAGCATATATGCATCTCTTGAACAAATTAACATGCAGTTTGTAAAAGTAACTGATTATCTATCCCCCCTGTTACCTTTTGTATACACGAAATATTAACCATATTAGGATAATTAAGAAAAAAAGAGTGATTTCAATACAAATGCAGTCACTAGTAATAATTAATGAAAACATTTATTGATTTATTTTGTGATGGAACTGATCTCACCAACTTAAAATTCATATCAGTATACGTAAAAAGACATTCAACGTGGGAAACACAATATATGCCCGTTTTGAAGTGGTGGCTATGGAGTGGCTAGTTCAAGAAGTTCTTAACTTCCAATGCTTCCTTCCCACCTTGTACAACTTCCTCTGGTACACATTTTATATATCTATTTCACTTCATTTATTTATCTCATTTATTATGCTGCGAGAAATGTAAATGTCTTTGTAATCAAGCATGTCAATCGTGAAATGTGTCCTGCAGGTTCTACTTAAAGGCCGCAAGAGCAAACGAGAACACGGAGAAGACAACCAAGTACCTAGCAGTACTCACATTGATGAGCCATCAGCAGCTTTGCTATTGGCCTTCCACTGTTGCAGCTGGGCTCGTAATCCTTGCTTCGATTGCGACACATCAAGATGCATCCTGTCACCTGGTTACACAGGTAGGCATTCATAGTCTCGTATTTTCTTTTTCGAAAATATTTTCAGTGTGATTAATTCGAGTTTCTATTGTATCGATGAATATTTTGCAACTTGACAACGCAGATTCATGCCAGGAACAAGGACACTGATTTACCTGAATGCATAAAGGTATTACAGTAATTAATTTTTATGTATCATACATGCTCATTGACTTCGTACTTGCTTCAAATTTTATATTGGTTGGTAATGCTGTGCATAAATTGTGGTATAGTAGTTTTAAGTTGGGTGTTTGCAGTTTTCTGTAGCTTCCATCTTTTGCAGTTTATTTATATATATATCCTAACTTAGCAATGGAATAAGGATATATTATCTTACAATGTTTTTGTTCTGTTTGACAGAGCTTGGAATGGTTGGTGAAGTACCTCTGATAGAATATAGTATATATAGACATCATTAATTTCATGTGACAGCAATTATGTACTTTGGGGCAAATCTGGTATCACATTACTTTTACATTTTTCTTGTATTACAATTGCCAAAATCAGGTAACAGATCAGAATCATGTACGCAAGGTTTTTGTACATTCCAATTTATAAATTTTGTAATCAGTATTAAATGTTTTCCATTTATTAGCAAGCTCCACCAGATTCTTTATCCGAATTGATCGATGTTCTTGTTTTTAATTATCATGATTAATGATAGATCGAGTATGCCAAACTTCCATCCAATTGTTTGGGACACCTTGATTGGTGAAGTTTAATTAGCCCCATCACCCGAACTCACTTGAATCCCCCATCGATCGACCCATTAAGAATATTGTCATTCTTGAATGCGTTAGCCGTTCACACCTCCCTCTCCCTCTTATCCTACTCTCACTTCTCGACTTCGGACTCCCTCAGCACACTGGTGTCTCTCACTTTCACTGACTATCCTATCCCCCATGCTGAATTTCTTTTTCAGGCCTACAAAACGGTCAATGGAAGCAACAGTGGTGCCTTTGGTCGAGTAATTTTGGCGTGTTGAGACGAATCAAAAATATCCAGCATGCATTTGATAGCTCTTCAAGAATAGATAAGTGTTATTTCTATGTTTATGTGTTCACTAATATTTACTAGGGCATGTTCGGTAGATAAGTTAACTCCAAGTTAGTTGAGTTAACCAATTTGCCCATTGTTCGTTTAACTATTTTGGGTCTGAGATAGATATGTAGCACAGTCATAATTATTATTCAACCTCAGAGGAACCATCGCCCAAAAGGCCAAAACCATGTGTTGTGCTGTTTTCATTCAACTGTACTATCTCAGATTTATATAGAAATTTACCATTTTGCTCTTTTGTATATTTAAAGGTAAAGCCCTAATTTCTCAACTCAGTCGCATTTTGCGGCTTCGCACAGCCATCGAAAATCAAGCAAGTCCTTTTAAATTTCTTTCACCTTCTTCAAATCTTTAAATATAAATTGTTGTTCATGTATGCTTGTGTAACCCCTTCGTCTTCACATTTGTATGAGAAAAAAATTGAAAACATGATTTTAAATTATACTACAGTTCATTTAAAATCATTTCACAACTGAAATACTGGTAATTTTTTATTTAATAAAGTAAATCATAGGTAAAGAAGCTCGTGGGTTGCACACAATATTTCAATTTAATTGAATGTTAAAATAATTTATAATTTAATTAATTAAAAAATATATATATTGATTTATGGTCAAATATTTTTGTTAATCTATTTTATAAATTATATATTTCAAATTATAATTATTTTTTCACTTTAAAATACAATATAAATCTTATTTTAATTTTTAAATTTTACTCACAATTATATTATTTTTTAACTTAAAAATACATTTACTTTTTAATTTTTGATTTAAAAAAATAAGAATCGGAGTAACAGTTTTTAAAAATTGAGTAAATGTTAAAAAATACATTAAATGGTATAGCAAAGTATCTTATTTGCACTAGCACGTAAAATTTTTTTTTTACTGTAATAAACCAATTTACCCTTTATTCTTTCCTTTAAATACACATTGTTGCAAGTCCTAGAACCTGTTTGGGCGAGCTTATTTAAAAGAACTTATAAGATGTTAAGTCTTATAATGCTTTGTTTGGTAGTCCAAACTAGTAAACGGGTAATAAGTAATCTAAAAAAATAAGAATATTAACCTACATGTATTGTTCATAAACGGGTGTTTGGTGTACATCTGCGTATTATCACTATTACAGTAGGCTTAATCCTTTACAAAATAAAATGACAAAAATATCCTCTATTTGTATTTTTAATTCTATTTTTTTTCTCACCCAAACATTTTTCTCAAGAAAGATAAGAAATCCAATTTTATTTTTGATTTTTTAGAAACAAAAGTTAACTAAAATTTGAAACAAAAAAATTAATAAATAATCACAGACATACTTAAACATCCCCATACTCCTCAATTCATGGCTTAAATATCGAAAATAACCACTGGACCATGAGGCCGTGGAATCCGACGTTGAGCCCGAATAGACAAAAATTACCAAAAATCCATTTTCTTCTTCTCCGTAAGCTTTATATAAATAATTTATAATGAAATTATGTGATTCGAAGAGATGAATAGTAAAAATCTAAACTTTTGAATCGCCTATCGAAGAAGATGGAGAGTGAAATGAGAAAAATGAAAGGAAATTGTGATTTTTATGCTTTATATACATGAGGGTAATTCAGTAATTATCCGACACTTCTTCAACACCTCGGGAGAGTCCAATATCAACACCCAAATCAACCAAACCCGAAATGCGCTTACCAAAGCTCCAATCGACTCTCATCTTGTCTACACCGGACTCAAGCGACCTAGGAGCTTCGGAAACACAACTTGCAATCGGCTTCTCACAAATTAAATTAACCGAAGATAAGAGAGGAGGCTCGAACGAATAATCCAATGGGAGAAATATATCCTCAAACTCGTTTTCTTCGGGGCTTGTGTCATTAATGGGAGGACTCTCGACCTTAAGAGTAGCATCTATCATCGACATATCGTCTTTTCGGCCAACTAAAGCATTATCTTCCTTGATGCACATGCCGAGCTCTAACTCCCACTCGTCCCCGTTGGAATGCTCCTCAACAAAGAATGAAATCACCTCAACAAGCAAGTGATCAATCTCGACCTCAATAACATCCATCAATATGTCTATAGAAGGAGGAGGTTTAATAGGAGACCGTTGTGGTGGGCGAAAGAAACGGGCGATAAATGCGTCGAAGAGATTTTTCCACGTATGCACGATACTAGAAGGCAATGCCATCACCCAATCACGGGCTCCATCTCTCATGCAATATTTGAAACACCATACTCTCAATTCATCCTTCTCAAAGCCGTCCAATGGAAATGTCTCAACTTCAATGACAAAATCTTTGAGAAACAAAGAAGCGTCCTCATTAGGCAACCCGGAGAATGACGGTAGTCGAGCTAGATGGTGCGGCAAGAGCTTGTCGTCTTGGACTCTCGGAACACGACTTTTGCAAGAAGGGTCGGATGAGTACCTCGTTCGATTGAAATCCCCAATTTCACGTCGTGGAGGCAACACATGGTGAAGTTGTGGCCTTGAGAAATCGGCAATAGTAGGTCTAGAAGGCTTCCTTGGACTTTGATTCCGATGAGGTGGTGGAGATATGGAATCCCTCGTTCGATTGAAATATCCAATGGCCCAATCTTCATACCTCTCATAAGGTGGATCATCAACATACTCCTCGCGTGAAGGCTTACGGGGCTCCGGCGTAAGATAGAATCGTGGGTTTGAGAAATCCTCAATAGTTCGTCGCTTTGGTTCTTGCACCATGGTACTTTGACGACGGTAATCATATCCATTCCCAACAAATTCCTCTTTACGGTGGTTTCCAAGGTTTAGATCCCGAGGCGGCTCCCTTTCTCTTCGATCTCGACAACGAGGAGGTGACATGGACTCCCTCTCGCTATAAAAATTCTCACGATACCCAAGATGTTTCCGGTGACGAGGAGGTGAATAATCTCGGTCATCTTCATACTCAACATCGGTTTGTCGAGGTCGGCGATATGGCTCATAGACACGTTGATTGTACCGACGACTTGAAGAAGAACTACCCCTCTCGGATGGATAATCATAATCATCAATGTAAGAAGCTCGGTTATCGTTGCGTCTAGCCATGTGATCAACTCGGTCGTGATAGGAGAGATGGAAGTATGAAAGGGAGAACGACTTCAACCTTGCATACACAACACTCAAAGAAAGGGATTACACGCACCGAGTGTAAAATACAAAGATAACACGAGAAAGGACAAAAGGAAACAAAAGAAAAATAAACAAAGAAACAAGAACTTAACTAGCACAAAAATCAATTCACGTTGCCTAAATTGCTCCCCGACAACGGCGCCATTTTGATTACTCAAAAGTTATTTATAAATTCCGAAAGATTTACAAAGGTAAATCTTCCGAGTAGATCTCTCGAGGAGCAATACTATCGGCATGTGAATAGCTTTTTTTTTTTTGCGTTCGTTTAGTTCGAGTTTCAAGAGGAACGAAATCATTATCAACTAAGGGGGGTTTCAAATTGAGATGATGATTAACTAAACTAAAATTGAAATAAGAAAGCAATTAAACAAGTAAACAATGGAGATAACACATGAGAGAGAGGGTTAGGGAACTAGGTTCCTTTGTTTCGATGATTGAGTCGAGCCTTTTAAAAACCAAGATTTTGATAGAGATGAGAGCGCTTAGGTGTGACCGCGTCGTCCACTAGCTAGTGATACACCTCGAAGAGGTCCTCAACACGAGACGACCTTGAGTCACACCTAAACATAGCTCGACTCGGGTGTGTGATCCACTAGTGATGTTCCTCGGAGAGGATATTCAACACGAAACCCCACAACTCGAATCTAAGCAATTCTTCAATTTATAAACGAGGTGTTTAGGTACGATCGCGTCGTCTACTAGTGATGCACCTCGATGAGGTCCTCAACACGAGACGACATTGAACCGTACCTAAACATCGCTCGACTCGGGTGTGTGATCCACTAGTGATGTTCCTCGGAGAGGATATTCAATACGAGATCCCACAACTCGAACCGATCGACTCCTCGATTCATTTAAAACCCTCGAAACATTGTCGACTCAAGCCTCTAAGCAAAGTACCCTAGAACCCTAACAAGAGACCTAGCTACTCATATCAACACAACCAATCAAGCATGCAATAGATAAAATACTCATGATCGAAATAATGTTGGAGTTGTGTACTTAATGTCTAGATTTAAGTATCGGTAAACTCCCGGTCATAGCATTTAACCTATTTAATTAATAAACAATTATTTGCATTTAATTATTATTAATTAATTATGCAAAATATAGTCCTGGATTTTATACGTTGTAGTTAGTATGGTGTGTCGGGCCCACACAGAAGATCATACTATCGGTTACTCGTATTTAATCAAACATTTGCTCACGACCTAGATGGACACGGACCAATCCATCGGTATAGTCGTTGTGTGAGAGAGAAAATAATTTATCTTAATTATTTTATCACACTTGTACACTTGGTGTATTGGGCGGATCGCTTGAGATTTATCAATTAGGATTGCCGTTGATAATTGATTTAAATCTCAGAGTATTTTATTCTTAATCCCCGATATTATTGCGGGTGTGTATATTTAATATAAGTGACTTTGATTTTCCAAAGGAATTAACCGATTTAATTATTGGGTTAATTACCGGTTAAGTTGGGTCACTATATTTTATATATGACATGCCGTGAATACTTGACGGGAAAGTGTATCCCGTAAGGGTTGATAATATCCCCGAGATGAGTTCATAAGGAATTATTATGTAAACCCTGCAGGTGGATTTAATCCGCATAATAATTAAAGTTGAATGGTACTATTCTCGGATATAAGAGATGAATAAATTAATTAGCAATAAATTAATTTTATTCATGGATATTTAAATCTTAAATACACGGAATAAATAATACTACCGGAGAAATATTATTTGATATAATATGGTTTAATATTGGGAGTGCAATTAATTTATATAGTGGAAAATAAATTAATTAATATTGATAAGGATTAATAAACTTGGGCTTGGGCTCAATTTAATCATCAATATTGGGAGCCCAATATTCCACCTCCTTTTGATCCCCTACGTAGTCTATAAAAGCACTACATGGCCTTCATAAATTAATAAGACAAGAATATCAATATTTGATAGTTCTAGAGAGTTGAAGGAGATCCATAGGAGTTCGATAGATCGTCGCCCACACGACATTCGAACGGAGTGCAAGGAATACGTGGGAAGATTCGAAGTTCTTCAAAGGTGTTTGATTTCGTTTCTCCGTACAACGAATCGAAGGTAAAATCATAAAACCCTTTCTATGATTTTATGTGATATTAATTGTAACATATACATGAACACACGATTCGGGTAAACGACGAACCTCGGGGACGGGGATTCGAGATCCCCGACGAGGATCGAGAGGGGCGGCGGAACCTAGGGTTCAACCGCCGGGAACGCGCGACGAGAGGGGAGCCCCGGCTGGACGCCGGGGCACACGATCGAACTTAGGGTTCGATCGTCGGGGATCCGCCGTGGGCTGGTGCCACGGAGGGAGGATCCGCCGGCCACCCTCGTCGGCGGCGCGTGCGTCGCGGAAAGAGCCCTCGGCTGGAGCCGAGGGGGCGATCGAACCTAGGGTTCGATCACCGGGTGAGCTGCGGGTTTACCCGCAGCGCCTCGTATCAAGCTGCGGGGTTTCCCGCAGCGGCGATGCGGGGAGGTCGAACCCCCCCGCGAGCAGCGAGCCGTGAGCTCGCTGCGGGGCTGCTACGAGCAGCCCCGGGGATGCCTCGTGCATCCCCAGCGATCATCCGTGAGATGATCGCGAGCCCCGTGCGGGGGCTCGGCTGGGTGCTCGCGGCCTTCGGGCCTCGCTGGGTACTCGGTCGGGCCCCGGCTCGTGCGGTGGTTCGCGTTCGGATCTCCGGCGATCGAGGATTTCGGTCGGGTTATTATTTTCCGCAAATTTTAATAGCCCGGGACATCGATTTCCAACAATTGGTATCAGAGCGTTTGATTTCGTGTTCATGTATATGTTCTATTATTGTTTTACCTTGCAGGGATTTCCGGCTATCATGGTTTAATTTTTCGTTAATTATTTTACCATGATTATTCGTTTATTAAACTCTCGGACATGTCGAGATTCGTTTTGTGTGGATGAATGTTTGTAATAGTAAAAATTCGGGGGTTGACCGAATTTAGGATTTATTATTACGTTCTATGTTTTCCGGAAAATGTATAGGGTCGATTTCATGTATAGAATCGATACCGGAATTGTAAATTTATTTTTTGTAATTTATTTACGTTGGTTCGATGTTGAGACGATCGCCGGAAGACGAAGGTGTGACGAAGAAGACAATGGACGAAGGGGCCGATCATCCCCATGATCGACCCCATGGATCGATCGAAGGCAAGGGGCCGGGGCTCGATGCTCTAGCCGTGGGCTGCCGCCGGTTCGGTGGCTGGCCGGCGTGGCTGGGCGGCGGCTCCTCCTCGGTGGCCGGATGATCGATCGGTGGTAGGACATGGCGCGGGGACTCCCAACCCGTGCTACTCCTACCATAATCTCACTTTCCTGAATTAATTCGGTTTTTCCTATTTGAGTGTTCTTCCTTTTGGAAACTCTCATAGATTAGGAAAAGAATTAATTGGAATTAATTTTATTCCTTATTGAGTATTCTCTTTTATGGGAACTCTCATGGATTAGGAAAAGAATTAATTAGGAATTAATTTATTACCTATTTGATTATTCCTATCTTGGAATTTTTCATTAGATGGAAATTAATTAATTAAGGAAAGTAGAAGAGTCCTAATTTATTTTATTTCCTTATTCTATTATAGAAGTCTTCTAGAATATTCAAGTTTTACTTGGATAGGATTCTAGAGATTTAATAAAATTAGATAGGAAAATAAATAAATAAAATATTAATAATATATAATTTTATTTTTGATATATTCGATTGACTTAATTTTCGAATTAAGTAACTTTTGGATTAATTAAAAATAAATAGATTTAAATATTGGGATTAATATTCTCGTCACATGGAGCATTCAAGAACGAAGACTGAAGACTAGAAGATGCATATGAAGATGGAATAAAGCCATGATAGTCGGGAAAATAATTTTCTAGCATTATTTTGACTATGTGATACTATGTGCTTTATTGCTTGTATGCATGCTATATGTGTTTACTTTATGCACTAGATAGCGTATCCCTTTATTGTAAAAAGCTAAGTGGGAGAGGGGATGGAAACATTCCCATGGTCTCCATTACTGTTCTCTTGGTGACTCTTATGGACTTTCGAAGTTCGTATAGACGAGTCATTGGAGGAGAATTCTTGTAATTACTTTTACAAGAAACATTGATCAAGTTTATCAAACAATGCCTAATTTGTCTTTCTGAAGCTGACTTCAAGTCGACTCATTCTCACCCCGGGGAGTGGAATGGAGCCAAAGCCACTTGGTCATGTGGATGACACAAATTAGAGACCTTCGTACCATCTTTTGAAGGTGGATCGATTGTCTGCTCGGCTCCCTCATTTATGAGAGATAGGGTTGTTCGCATGGTGAATCACTGGTTAGAAACTTCGAGTTTCACTTATGATTCTCCGCGTCTTGATTTACAAAAGTCGAATGGGTTCTTGTAATTGGGAGTCAATTATAAAAGTCTCTTGGTGTAGTAAACGTCCACACCACGTGGCTTGCTATACTAACGGATTTTGGATTAATTGATGTAGACAGTTGTAAGGAATTGTAAAGAACTGTGAAATTATCGTAAACGTCCACACCACGTGGCTTGCGGTGATGTAGCAATTCCAAACAATTTACTTTAGTGCTGAGTAATGGTTTACACTTAGATACGCGTTATAGTATCCTTCCCCACGAAGTTACGCTATAATCGATGTATGACCAAAGAAAATCTAATTGCTAAATCATTTGGGTAGGTAAACGTCCACACCACGTGGCTTGCCTTACCTGATGGGATTTTAGATGTGATTAGTGATTTAATGATATTATTAAAGGGAGATAATATCGGATATTAAATTAATTGTTTGTTTATATGTGCTTATAGGTTTAGAGAATTACTATGAATCCACTTTTGTTGATACTTAAGGAATTCAACGCACTGGTTCCATACTGTGTTGAATGGAATGAAGAGTTAGACATTACTCAGACTGTAAAGGAGTACAAAGACGTACTCAGCGAAACTTGTCCTCCTAGACCTACCATTAACTCAACTGATGAGGAAATAGTTGACTTTGAGAAGTGGGATAGTGCTCATGCATTAGCCGCTAATCATGATGTCATGCTTAAACTCAAGTTGATGTTTGGACATGATGTAAAGGCTAGAAAAGAGGCGATGAGGATACTCATAAAGATCAGTTGCTTCGAGGAAACGCTTGAACACGTTTTTGAGATGATGGATCTTTTAGACGAGTTGAGACAATCGCAAGCTCTTATAGCCAAGGCCAAAGGTTTCGAACCTAAGGGCATACATAAGGAAAAGGAGAAGAAGACAAGGGGATCCAGTAGTCCTAAGGGACTTGGACCAAAGGGCGGGATAAAGAAGCCTTCTGGCAAATATCCCCAAGGGAAGCAGTCTGAGTACTGGGGGTCTATATCTTGTCCTCTCAAAGGTACGAACTTTTCTTTAGTCGTAAAAACATAGTCAGCGGTATTATCTACCAGAATTCTGGTGTGTAGATATGGAACCACTGACGGTATGTGCATTTTGAATGCAGGGGTTCCAGAAAAACCGGCGACTTAGACAAGAAGAGTTCGAGTCTACATGGGCGAAGCTGTTGAGGAAGCAGCGGTTGCAGTGGAAGAAATTTATCTGCTTTAGTAGTTATAGGATTTCATTTCAAGTTTATTGCTTAATGTACCTTTTATTTAGAAAGAACTTTTGTTCTGGTTTTCTATCATTAACGAATAGATATTTTATTTCTTTAATCATTTGATGATTTGGATAAGAAATAATGGTGATATCTGTTCTGGTACATTGGATAGCAATATATATATGAATGATGAATCCTTAGTCTACCACGATGCAACAAACCGTTACAACTTATTTTACTGATTAGATGCATTTCTTTGTTAAATCATTATACTTGTAAATTCTTGTACTTAGTGATATTTATTCAAATAAGGTTCAAAGGTCGAAATTGATTTGATCAATTATAGTTGAAGGAATGGACCTTCCGACCTAAGAATTAAATTTGGAAGATAATACAACTAAGTGGACCTTCTAAAAGGTGGAAATCGGACAAGTATTAAGAATGATCAACGATGATATATGCAGACATATGTGTAATTAGAAAGGTATGAGTAGTTTCTTTTAGGAATACTCAAAGATGGATTAGAATACTTGATGTGCCATAAAAGCAAAGTGTTTTTGATCAGTTAATAGACACAAAGCTATTATGGGGAACCTTCAAAGTATATCCATTAGAAGCCTGCGACTTGTTCGCGGAGGCTACCACCTGTCTAAAGAACACATAGCATAAATCAAAGATTGGGATTAAGTCTCAAAAGACTGCACCATGCACTCACGTGTAGAAATGGTGTGTCAGTAATAAGAAATGGGATTCTAATAGTAAAAGGGCAAGTTTGTTCGGAACTACCTATGTTCTATGGATATTTCTGGATACAACGACACATTCAATGTAGTTGTAGGATATCCTAGAAGAACAAGTGATTGTGTGTTCAATAGTACTATGAACCAGAGGGGTGTCCTCGCCCGGTTCTTAGAGGAAGACTATTAGATGAACTACAATGCCCTAACTGACAAGGTACTCTAAAATGAGGAAAAAGGAAAGACTGAGAACCAGCCTAACCGAGTAGTAGTGCACCACTAACTGCACCTAATGTTATTACTGTTATACACCAGAACGCCATTGCAGTGGGAGGTTGTTAAGCAAACAGAGATGCTCATAAGGCTAGAGGAGTTTTGAACTCTGGATCTAGTAGAGATGAAATCGATCCCTAGCTCTGCATATTGCAGTGGGAGGTTGTTAAGCGACCAGAGATGTTCATAAGACTAGAGGAGTTTTGAACTCTGGATCTGGTAGAGATGAAATCGATCCCTAACTCTGCATAAGGGGCGGTACTAATCTAAAAGTGCCTACTTGGATAGCAATATGATTATTGTTAAGAGGCAAGATCATTTAGAAGTACAAGCTTAGTGAATCCATTTATGGATTATCACAAAGCTATAAATTGTGGAACTTGCGAATTGATGAGATAGTCCATTAAATGGATTCATCAAAGGGCATAGACAAGGAAAGGTGTGTTAGAGACGTAATGAAAACAAGGTGGTGTTTCTCGGAATTTTATGTAGATAACGCTTCATCATTGGCAACAATGTAAAAGTGTTGTCAGACATAAAATAGAGGTTGTCTAAATAAATCGAGATATAAGATTAAGAGTATGTTGGATCATGTTCTTGGAATCTTTCGATCTCTAGATAAGAATATTTGTACTTCTCCTAAAATATCTTATGCGATTATGGTTTGTTTTAAACATGCATAATTCTGAGAAAGGTTATTGCCTTTCGGGAACAGAATACATCTATCTAAAGGTATGTGTCTTGAACACATGAAGGAGATAGATAGAGACAAAGCGGTTTCCTGCACTTCGAGTGTGGAAAGCTTTATAGATGCAATGTTGTAAAACAAGAACCTGATATCAACTATGCGGTTGGCGTAGTGGGAGGATATCAAAGTAATCTTGACAAAAGATGTTCGAATGCTGTAAGAGTACTTTCGAAGTACTGGCTTACGGAGCAATGCGAATTCTTGTTGGATTACATTTTCTCAGATCCAAAATCAGAGAAAGACCAGTGTAAGTCGATATCAGACTATGTGTTCACTTTTGAAAGAGGTGGAACCTTTAGATGAAAGAGTGATAAGCATGATGCCTCCCGGACTCTATCATAAACCGAATAACAGCCTCAGAGGCAGCGGAAGTTTTGGTTAGGTTCCAGAATGACCTCTGAGCTTGGATATGATTCTTGGTTCACCAAAGGCTATGTATATAGCGGTGCATGGTAAACTGGAAGAAGTAATAAGTTCAAAAAGTGATGATAACACATAGAGCAAGTACCACCTGATTCGAGTCATCGTCTAGGGAGACGACGCAGTAGTCACCAAGATAACTTCAGAGCGGCAACCTAGATTGCTCATCACATAGTACTTCTGGGAAGTATAACTTAAGCACGTGATGAGTATGGGAGTCGGGAGTTTGGAGGAAATGACTAGACCTTAGTACAAGTGGGAGATTATTGGAGTTGTGTACTTAATGTCTAGATTTAAGTATCGGTAAACTCCCGGTCATAGCATTTAACCTATTTAATTAATAAACAATTATTTGCATTTAATTATTATTAATTAATTATGCAAAATATAGTCCTGGATTTTATACGTTGTAGTTAGTATGGTGTGTCGGGCCCACACAGAAGATCATACTATCGGTTACTCGTATTTAATCAAACAGTTGCTCACAACCTAGATGGACACGGACCAATCCATCGGTATAATCGTTGTGTGAGAGAGAAAATAATTTATCTTAATTATTTTATCACACTTGTACACTAGGTGTATTGGGCGGATCGCTTGAGATTTATCAATTAGGATTGCCGTTGATAATTGATTTAAATCTCAGAGTATTTTATTCTTAATCCCCGATATTATTGCGGGTGTATATATTTAATATAAGTGACTTTGATTTTCCAAAGGAATTAACCGATTTAATTATTGGGTTAATTACCGGTTAAGTTGGGTCACTATATTTTATATATGACATGCCGTGAATACTTGACGGAAAAGTGTATCCCGTAAGGGTTGATAATATTCCCGAGATGAGTTCATAAGGAATTATTATGTAAACCCTGCAGGTGGATTTAATCCGCATAATAATTAAAGTTGAATGGTACTATTCTCGGATATAAGAGATGAATAAATTAATTAGCAATAAATTAATTTTATTCATGGATATTTAAATCTTAAATACACGGAATAAATAATACTACCGGAGAAATATTATTTGATATAATATGGTTTAATATTGGGAGTGCAATTAATTTATATAGTGGAAAATAAATTAATTAATATTGATAAGGATTAATAGACTTGGGCTTGGGCTCAATTTAATCATCAATATTGGGAGCCCAATATTCCACCTCCTTTTGATCCCCTACGTAGCCTATAAAAGCACTACATGACCTTCATAAATTAATAAGACAAGAATATCAATATTTGATAGTTCTAGAGAGTTGAAGGAGATCCATAGGAGTTCGATAGATCGTCGCCCACACGACGTTCGAACGGAGTGCAAGGAATACGTGGGAAGATTCGAAGGTCTTCAAAGGTGTTTGATTTCGTTTCTCCGTACAACGAATCGAAGGTAAAATCATAAAACCCTTTCTATGAGTTTATGTGATATTAATTGTAACATATACATGAACACACGATCCGGGTAAACGACGAACCTCGGGGACGGGTATTCGAGATCCCCGGCGAGGATCGAGAGGGGCGGCCGAACCTAGGGTTCAACCGCCGGGAACGCGCGACGAGAGGGGAGCCTCGGCTGGAGGCCGGGGCACACGATCGAACCTAGGGTTCGATCGTCGGGGATCCGCCGTGGGCTGGTGCCACGGAGGGAGGATCCGCCGGCCACCCTCGTCGGCGGCGCGTGCGTCGCGGAAAGAGCCCTCAGCTAGAGCCGAGGGGGCGATCGAACCTAGGGTTCGATCACCGGGTGAGCTGCGGGTTTACCCGCAGCGCCTCGTATCAAGCTGCGGGGTTTCCCGCAGCGGCGATGCGGGGAGGTCGAACCCCCCCGCGAGCAGCGAGCCGTGAGCTCGCTGCGGGGCTGCTACGAGCAGCCCCGGGGATGCCTCGTGCATCCCCAACGATCATCCGTGAGATGATCGCGAGCCCCGTTCGGGGGCTCGGCTGGGTGCTCGCGGCCTTCGGGCCTCGCTGGGTACTCGGTAGGGCCCCGGCTCGTGCGGTGGTTCGCGTTCGGATCTTCGGCGATCGAGGATTTCGGTCGGGTTATTATTTTCCGCAAATTTTAATAGCCCGGGACATCGATTTCCAACAAATAAAACTCACAAATGTGTTGGGGAGGCGAGACGAAAATTAGTCGTGCTTCCGGAATCGAGCCGAACTTCAACGTGTCACCCGAAGAAATGGCTCCGATAGAAACGACGGGCTCGGTGAGGTGATCGATGTTTGTGGAGGATATTTTGTGAGACGATAAATCGATTGAAAGTAATTTAAATATTAAAGCTTGAAAATCAAGAACAAAATAAATCTCTCAAGAACAATATCAAAAGCAAGAAATTCAAAAATAAGTAGAATGAGAGTGTACAAAATCTCTACACCTAACATTTGTGTCTTATAGTGCAACATGCACATTGTCTCCCAAAAATCCTAGGTGGAAATGTCCAAAAAGACCCTCCAAAATGCCTTCAAAATGCCTTTAAAATGGTTGTCAAAAGTAGGTCCACGCGGTCAACAGAAAGTCAACATTTCCTGGAAGTAGCACGAACGTGCTGACCTGTCTGAAGTTTGCTGGAAAAGTTTGGATTTGGCACGAACGTGCTGAATCCAGCAAGCCAAAGAAACGTCTTGCGTCATCATAGTCCCGCTTCGTTCCGGCTCTAATTTTCGCCCGTTTTCGCTCGTTTTTGCTCGTTTCCACTCCTCGTCTCTCGCACGACTATCTGGAAAATAAAACAACAAAAAGAAGCGATAATAAACACAAACGGCACTACGACTAACACTAAAATAATCGGAAAACATAGAAACGAACAACACAAAAATGGATGAAACAGTAACCCCGCCTCCTTCGCCGAAATCGTCACGAAAACGTAAGTCGGCTGCAAAGAAAACTAAGTCCCCAAACTTAAAGCGTCGGAAACAGGAGACGCCAGCTGCTGATGATGAAGTTGAATTCCGGACGAAAAGAAACCCAAGACTGTGCCTCGCGGTTTTGGTCCAACTTCTAGCATACCACCTCATCAGAGTCCTCATCATCTAATCCACAGTCATCGTGCTGTGGTACCATCAGCTTGCGTCCAGGAATTTTATGCTGATTCGTTGATGGTTGAAAAGCGTCAAGCTGAACATGTTGTCGCGTACAACAAAATGATAGATGCGCAGGAGAAACAAAAGTTGTCATTTAAGAAACTTCAGCGGGAAATCCAACAAGGGGGAGGACTCGGTGATGTCGGATCTCCCGATGCAAGTTTGAAAAATACTTTTATTTTCAAGATGGTGAGGGACGCGATTCGAGAAGCTCACTTGGAGCTGTCCAAAGGCAAACACATAGTTGTTGAAGTTATCAGCGATGATGGTGAGAAAACCGATGATGATATTTTTGCAGGTGTCATGGATGTTCGTGACAAAGGGAAGAAGAAGATGGAGGAATCCACAAATCCAGAGGCGTCGCGCGCGATGCCGTCTGATGGACTCAAAGATCGGGATGATGAAGATGTTAACATTATGGATGATGATGTTGAAGATGATGATGATCTTGGAGAATACGAGATTTTTGGAAATCAAGAGACTGAGTCTGAAGGAGTCGAAGAAAAAGAAGACTCAAGCTCTGATGACGGCTTCGATTATGAAGATGATGAAGAGGAGCTGATCGGTAGCCCTGAACGTGATCCTACTCCCACGGGCTCGCCAAAAGATTGACGCGTCACTTCAAGTTTTTCAATTCCTGTTTTTCATAACTCTTGAACTCGGTTTCGTGTTTTGTTTTGCATGCATATAACTTTGGATTCGTACATGCATGGTTTTCATATTTCACTATCTCTTGAATATTAGTTTGATTCGGCGCTTGGCGCAAACCTTGGTTTGAATTTTTATCTAAGTACTTTGCTTGTTTGGTTTGATATTTTATCTAAGTATTTTTATGGTTTTCATTGATTGAATGATTAATGTTTTTCCATCTTTTTACTTAGTTATTTTTGTTGATGAATCTGATTGAGGAGGAGATTTGAGTATCTCTTTTTAACTTATCTCTTGTTTATGAGTTGTGCCAAAAAGGGGGAGATTGTGATTGTTGATTTTGGCGACAACATATTTGTGTTTGTGTTTCTTTTGTTTTCAGGTTTGCAGGTTAAGAATTCGATGACTATAGCTGTCAAGGAAACGGAAATGTATTCGTGCATAGAACCAACGACTGGAGTCGCCGGTTTTCGGATATGCATGGAAACGGCGACAGCAGTCGCCGCTTTTGAAGTTGCGTGGATTCGGCGACTAGAGTCGCCGAAATTGGCTATGCATAAAAACGGCGACCAGAGTCACCGCTTATGGTAACACAAGGAAACGACGATTGATGTCGCCGCTTTTGGTGCGTAGGTGGAAACCAGCGACTGGAGTCGCCAGTTTGGGAGATGACACGAAACCGACGACTCATGCCCACGTGACGTAAACTCAGCGACTGATGCATTGTGTCTTGGAACCAGCGACTAAGTACTTTCAACGTGATTCTTTTCACCAAGTACTCAAATCAAAGATAATGAAGATTGGTTCCAGTGTTTACTACTTCAATAATATCGACGACCATGAAGACGATGAAATTCCGAAGCTTCAACACTTAGAGTTTTTCACAAGAAATTGACGATGAAGAATTGAGATCGATGGAGTCAAGATTAAATTGAATTCTGATTTTGAAATTGAAGATTCAAGATTCCAAGATTCAAGAATCCAAATTCTACAAAGTGATGTCATCCATGGAGAAGTGACATCAGCCAAGCATGTGACCAATGAGAATGTGCCACGTCAACATCTCACATGTGCGGGCTGCCCTATATATACCCATGGATTTTCGTGTCATCACTTGACGATTTTGAGAGAACGAAATCTGATTTTTAGAATCGTAACCGACATCTTTCAGCTTCGAGTTTGTGTAGTTTGCTTTTGCGCTGTGCGCCAAGATTAGAGTTAGGAGATTTAGCTCTAGGTGCACTTGTGCTAGATTACTCGTAAGTGGGAGTGTTACGACACTCGGAAAACTTCTTGTAATCGTTTTGCCTACCATACTCAATGTAATAGTTTCATTTTGTTTTCCAATCAAAAGAAATATATTACATAAACTTTGTCTCCTCTTTTTATACTACGAACTTGAGTGAGTGTGTCCTTCGACTGAAGCTGTTAACGTTTTGTTTAAGGCCAACTTCGCGAAAAGTTGGTATCCTACGTCGAAGACGTAATTTCAAAGTCGTACGTCTAATATTCCATGGATCGATCGAATATTGTTTGAATTCTTAATTAATTATGTCGACGTAAGTTTGATCAAGACACGTGTGCTTAACAGGCACAGGTTGTTCTTCTCTTGGCTATGGAGCAATGGAAGAGTTCGGACTGTTCCGTGTCCAATTGATGGCAAAACCCTATACGAAAACGAATTTGCATGGAATCGCGGTATGTATAATTAATATATACGGAACAATACTTATTTTGAGTTCAAATTTTAATGTGTTTTGGTTCCTCAGTTGCAAATGTGTTTTTCTTGGAATCTCCGGCTGGGTTGGGTTCTCGTATTCGAAAAACAAGACCGATTTTGTGGAAGTCGGTGATAAACGAACCGCGAGGGACTCCTACATTTTCCTATTGAAGTGTTTGAAAAGATTTCCTGAATTTAAACACATAGATTATTATGTTTCCGGCGAGAGTTACGCCGGTCATTTCGTGCCGCAGTTGGCACAAACTATTCTCCATAACAATCAAAAGGTCAAAAATCATAGTATTACAAATCTCAAAGGAATCATTGTAAGTCCTTATACTTTTATATCCAATTCAAAAGTATTATATTCATGCATGATTGACTAATATAAATTAAACTCACTGAAGATTGGAAATGCCGCGATTAACGACGAGACCGACCACAGAGGGAAGTTTGAATATTTTGGAACCCATGCTTTGATTTCGGATGATACCGCAAATCAAGTCGCCAAACACTGCGATTTCTCCCCTAACGCCACCAAGCAATCGAATGCATGCAACGAAGCTTTTACCCAAGTTGGAAAATGCCTAAAGAACATCTATAATTATAACATTTACGCTCCATTGTGCTCCGATCCCAACCTCACAAACAAGGCCAACAAGGCTTCGGTAATTAAGTGATACTATTATATATATATATATATATATATATATATATATATATATATATATATATATATTGATCTTTGTACGTAACATAATAACTATATATAATCGTGCGAATTTCTCGATGCATGCGTGAAGATAATGAGCTCCTACCCTTGCAGTGAAAGTTATATGAATGCGTACCTGAATAGACTCGATGTTCAAAAGGCTCTTCATGCCAATGTCCCCAATAATAACATTCCTTATGATTGGCAACCTTGCAGGTTCAATAATTTATACATATATATATTTCTTCATTATCGATCGAGCTTTTCTAATGTTACAAGAAGCTCGTAATTATTTATTGCAGTAATGTGAGCAACAATTGGACAGATAGTCCGTTCACCGTGATTCCTCTTCTCAAAGAGCTGATGACAAACAGAGTTCAAGTTTGGATATATAGGTGATCGATTTGATTTTTTTTTATCATTTTCTTAATATATGTACGTGCATGCGTAAATAAATTAAATTTGATGTGTTATTGCAGTGGAGATGTAGACGCGGTAGTACCGGTTACTTCGACACAACTATCCATCAAAGAGATGAAAATTCCCATTAAAACTGAATGGCACCATTGGTACTCTTACGGAGAGGTGATCAACGATCAACCAGTATATATATATATGAAAGCAACCATGCAAGATAAACATTAAAGCCATGCATGAAATATTTTATATCTTGTATTTATCTGGTTGTTAAGATTTATTAGGGTTTGATAGAGTTTAGCTGGCTGTGCTTATCCTGTACGCAAGAACTCTATAAAGTACTCTACTCCGCTGTGTATCAGAATCAAGTTGCGCGCAACAGAAATAATAAAACCCTAGTTAGGGTTCTTCCAATAATTATTATTCTTTCGCTATTTTCTATATTCTATCATGGTATCAGAGCCCCTCAAAATCTAAAGGCTGTGTATTACCCTCATCATCATGACGTCCATACAAGTTCAACAACCACAAGGTCAGCTCATCACCGTGAAGTTAGGAGAGTCCAACTACCTCATATGGCAGCATCAAATTCTGGCAGCAGCTCGAGGATACAGGCTGGAAGGATACCTTAATGGTACCAACACCAGACCTGAAAAATTCATTACAAACTCTGCGGGTCAATATGTACCCAATGAGGATTACAACAACTGGGAAAGGCAAGATCAACTAATAGCCTCCTGGCTCCTCTCCTCCATTTCAGAAAGCCTGCTAATAAGCACTGTGGGCCTCACAACTTCAAAGGAGATCTGGAGCAGTCTCCAATCAAATTTTTCCACTCAAAGTAGGGCAAGGATTCTTCAGTTGAAAGAACAATTACACAATGCTAAAAAGGGTACTACAGGTATGAGAGATTACTTGAACAAAATTAAAGGGTATTGTGATGCTTTAATTGCTGCAGGACTCAAGATCACAGATGATGATCGCATTTTGCACATCATGAGTGGATTAGGATCTGAATATAATTATAACATTTACGCTCCATTGTGCTCCGATCCCAACCTCACAAACAAGGCCAACAAGGCTTCGGTAATTAAGTGATACTATTATATATATATATATATATATATATATATATATATATATATATATATATATATATATATATATATATTGATCTTTGTACGTAACATAATAACTATATATAATCGTGCGAATTTCTCGATGCATGCGTGAAGATAATGAGCTCCTACCCTTGCAGTGAAAGTTATATGAATGCGTACCTGAATAGACTCGATGTTCAAAAGGCTCTTCATGCCAATGTCCCCAATAATAACATTCCTTATGATTGGCAACCTTGCAGGTTCAATAATTTATACATATATATATTTCTTCATTATCGATCGAGCTTTTCTAATGTTACAAGAAGCTCGTAATTATTTATTGCAGTAATGTGAGCAACAATTGGACAGATAGTCCGTTCACCGTGATTCCTCTTCTCAAAGAGCTGATGACAAACAGAGTTCAAGTTTGGATATATAGGTGATCGATTTGATTTTTTTTTATCATTTTCTTAATATATGTACGTGCATGCGTAAATAAATTAAATTTGATGTGTTATTGCAGTGGAGATGTAGACGCGGTAGTACCGGTTACTTCGACACAACTATCCATCAAAGAGATGAAAATTCCCATTAAAACTGAATGGCACCATTGGTACTCTTACGGAGAGGTGATCAACGATCAACCAGTATATATATATATGAAAGCAACCATGCAAGATAAACATTAAAGCCATGCATGAAATATTTTATATCTTGTATTTATCTGGTTGTTAAGATTTATTAGGGTTTGATAGAGTTTAGCTGGCTGTGCTTATCCTGTACGCAAGAACTCTATAAAGTACTCTACTCCGCTGTGTATCAGAATCAAGTTGCGCGCAACAGAAATAATAAAACCCTAGTTAGGGTTCTTCCAATAATTATTATTCTTTCGCTATTTTCTATATTCTATCATGGTATCAGAGCCCCTCAAAATCTAAAGGCTGTGTATTACCCTCATCATCATGACGTCCATACAAGTTCAACAACCACAAGGTCAGCTCATCACCGTGAAGTTAGGAGAGTCCAACTACCTCATATGGCAGCATCAAATTCTGGCAGCAGCTCGAGGATACAGGCTGGAAGGATACCTTAATGGTACCAACACCAGACCTGAAAAATTCATTACAAACTCTGCGGGTCAATATGTACCCAATGAGGATTACAACAACTGGGAAAGGCAAGATCAACTAATAGCCTCCTGGCTCCTCTCCTCCATTTCAGAAAGCCTGCTAATAAGCACTGTGGGCCTCACAACTTCAAAGGAGATCTGGAGCAGTCTCCAATCAAATTTTTCCACTCAAAGTAGGGCAAGGATTCTTCAGTTGAAAGAACAATTACACAATGCTAAAAAGGGTACTACAGGTATGAGAGATTACTTGAACAAAATTAAAGGGTATTGTGATGCTTTAATTGCTGCAGGACTCAAGATCACAGATGATGATCGCATTTTGCACATCATGAGTGGATTAGGATCTGAATATAATCCAATTATGGTGTCTGTGAACTCTAATAATTGTCTCACGTCCATTTCTGAGGTTACTTCCTTATTACTCACCTTTGAGTCAAGACTTGAAAGGATGGATTCTTCTGCTGTAAACACTAAAGGATCAAAACCCTCAGTCAACTATTCCTCATACAATCAAACTGCTAATGGAAGTAACAACACCTACAGAGGAAGAGGCTATAACAATTATAGAGGTGGCAGAGATGGATCATCTAGAGGAAATTTAAATAGAGGAAGAGGGAGATCATATGGTGGCAGAGGCAACATCAAGTGCCAAATTTGTCATCGAACTAATCACACTGCAGATAAGTGTTTTTACAGAGCTGACCTTACCTATGTTCCACCAACCTCTGAGCAGCAGCAACAACATAATGTGAATTATAGTCACCACAATACATCCACTGCTTCCAATGGCAACTCACCATCTGATACTACCTGGTTCCCTGACTCGGGTGCCAACACCCATGTCACACATGACCTTAATAACCTCTCTCTCAACACAAATTACTATGGCTCAGATAAAGTACAAATGGGAAATGACACAAGTTTGGATATTTCACATCTTGGTACATCTACTATTTCTCACCCTCACTCCCCTTTTCACAGAAGTTTTTTGTTAAAAAATCTCCTTCATGTTCCTCACATTAAGAAAAATCTCTTAAGTGTGTCACAATTTGCCAAAGATAATAAGGTTTTCTTGAATTTCATGCCAATTTTTGTCTTGTTAAGGACCAAGCCACAACTCAAGCACTCATCAAGGGGACAGTTAGAGATGGATTGTATTCTTTTGATCTTAGCACCATTCCAGCCCAGTCAAGACATCATTGGAGTCCAGCTTCTTCAGCTTCATTTTTTCACCAAATAAATACAGTTTCTTCCATTTCTAGTATTGATGTATGGCATAACAGATTAGGACATGCTCCTTTGACCATTGTTAAATCTGTTTTGAATAAAGTTGGCATTTCTTTTCATAATAATATGTCTCCTTCTATCTGTTCTCCTTGTGCAAAATCAAAAAGCCACAAACTTCCTTTCACCCCCTCACAATCCCACAACTATGAACTGTTAGAGCTCATTCACAGTGATCTCTGGGGCCCTTCCCCCGTCACTTCAACCAATAGCTTCAAGTATTATGTTACCTATATTGATGATAAATCTAGACATACATGGATTTATTTTCTAAAACTTAAATCTGAAGTCCCTGCTACCTTTATTCATTTCAAAAACCTTGTTGAAAAATAATTTGGCAAGCCTATTAAAACACTACAAACTGATGGAGGGACTGAATATAAAACTCTCACACCCTTTCTCCATGAGCATGGCATCATTCATAGACTTTCTTGTCCATATACACCAGAACAAAATGGATTAGCTGAGAGGAAACACAGACACATAGTGCAAATGGCCCTTGCATTACTCAGCCAATCTTCTGTTCCCTCCACATACTGGGATGATTGTTTTGCACATTGTGTGTATCTCATAAACATTACACCTACACCTGTCCTTCATTCTATCTCCCCTCATGAAGCCCTTACAGGAAAACTTCCTTCTTATCATCAACTCAAAACTTTTGGCTGCCTCAGTTATCCACACATTAGACCCTATAATGCTCATAAACTCCTCCCCAGGGCTCAACATAGTGTTTTTCTTGGCTTCAGCCCTCATCATAATGGTTTTAAAGTCCTTCTCCTGGACTCCAACAAAATCATCATTAATAGGCACATTGTCTTTGATGAATCTGTCTTCCCATTTGCAAATCAAACCTCTCACGATCAACCCCAAGCTACTGATCTTTTTAACCACATGTCACCTCCACCACTCCTCTCCATCACACCAACTCCACCGGTTGTCCCACCAATACAACCACCAGTACCTCCTCTTGTACCTCCATCAGCTCCATCAGCTTCTATGATGCAACCTGCTGTCATCAACCACCCTACAGACTTATTTTTTCAACTACCTATACCTCATCCTTCTCCCACAGCTACTGCCTTACCTTCTTCTAGTATTCAGCAACCTCCATCTAATACAATGACCACAAGGTCCAAAGCAGGCATCTCCAAAAGAAAGGTTCTCTCCCATACACTTACCAAAATCCCTACTGAACCTTCCCATTATTCTGAAGCCCTAGAAAATCCTCTATGGCATGCTGCCATGAAAGCAACTAGATGCCTTAAAGAAAAATAATATATGGTCTCTGGTGTCTCTTCCTCCAAACCAAACCACTGTGGGCTGCAGGTGGGTTTTTAAACTCAAAACCAATGCAGATGGATCTATTTCCAGATACAAATCATGTTTGGTTGCTAAAGGTTACTCACAGATCCCTGGTTTTGACTACATTGATACTTTTAGCCCTGTAGCAAAGCCTACTACCATTAGAATCTTGCTTACCCTAGCCTTATCTCACTCCTGGCCCTTGAAGCAGTTAGATGTTGAGAGTGCCTTTCTGAATGGTGACCTTGAAACTCCCATCTACATGAATCAACCTCCAGGTTTTGAGCAAGGGGGGCAGATGGTATGCAAACTCCATAAATCTCTCTATGGATTAAAACAGGCTTCCAGGGCATGGACCACTAAATTTGCTTCAATACTTCACCTACTGAATTTCCAATCCTCTCGAGCTGACAACTCATTGTATTTAAGAAGAAACTCCTCTTCAGTTACCTTCATACTTATCTATGTAGATGACATCATAATCACAGGATCAAACTCTCACCAGATTCAAGAAGTCATCTCCACATTAAACTCTTATTTTGTTTTCAAAGATCTTGGCACTCTGCATTACTTCTTAGGTATTGAGATTGCTCAAACACCTTCTGGTTCATTCCTTGGACAAAAAAAATATGTGGATGATTTATTAAAAAAGGCCAACATGTCTACTTGCAAAGGCCTGCCAACTCCTATGATCACAGGTAATTATTTGTCAATAAAGTTAGGTCAGCCCTTTGAAGATGGTAAGCTATATAGGAGCATGATTGGAGCTCTCCAATATGCTACTATCACCAGACCAGACATTGCCTTCCCAGTTAATAAGTTGAGCCAGTACATGCAAAGTCCAACTGATATCCATTGGAAGGCTGCCAAAAGGGTGCTCAGGTATCTTGTTGCAACAAAGGATTTTGGATTGACATTTACTAAGCCATCAAACCTCAACATCACTGCCTTTGGTGATGCTGCTTGGGCAACAGATATAGATGACAGAAAGTCAACCAGTGGCTATTGTGTTTTCCTTGGAGGGAACTTGGTTTCCTGGAGCTCAAAGAAACAGCCAACAGTTTCAAGATCAAGCACATAAGCTGAATACAGGTGCTTAGCAAATGTCAGTTGTGAAGTGAGTTGGATTAAATCATTGCTGCAAGAACTAGGGTTCAACTCCACTGCTACTCCTGTTATATGGTTTGATAATCTAGGAGCTGTATGCCTCTCTGCCAACCCGGTATCTCATTCAAGAATTAAGCATGTAGAGTTGGACATGCATTTTGTGTGAGACAAAGTTAAACGAGGAGAACTTTCAGTCAGGCATGTCCCTGCCATTGATCAAACAGCTGACTGCCTAACTAAAGCTTTAACTGGACAATTCTTCGCACGTATGCGCAGGAAGCTCAATGTCGTCTCCTTGTCATCCGCGCTTGAATTGAGGGGGCATGAAAGCAACCATGCAAGATAAACATTAAAGCCATGCATGAAATATTTTATATCTTGTATTTATCTGGTTGTTAATATTTATTAGGGTTTGATAGAGTTTAGCTGGCTGTGCTTATCATGTACGCAAGAACTCTATAAAGTACTCTACTCCGATGTGTATCAGAATCAAGTTGCGCGCAACAGAAATAATAAAACCCTAGTTAGGGTTCTTCCAATAATTATTATTCTTTCGCTATTTTCTATATTCTATCAATATATATATATATATATATATATATATATATATATATATATATATATATATACATTAATTATGCATGATTTCTATCTGCGTAAGTATTAATTTTTGACATGTTCGATGATCTCCAGGTCGGTGGATATACGACTGTGTACGACAACAACCTAACATTTGCAACGGAAGCCGGGCACGAAGTACCACTTTACAAACCGGACAGGGCTTTCTCTCTTATTAAGTATTTTCTTGCCGGGAAAAAGCTTCCCAAATCCTAAAAAAAATTACATGCAATGTTTTTCCTAATTATTAGGTTATTCTAAGTGTACGAGGTTTTGGTTTTAGTAAAATAAAATGGATTTTCAAATAAAGTTTATTACTTCTATAAAATTTAGAAAAACAATATTTAAAAATATAATAGTAATTTTTAATGTAACAATTATGAAAAATATACTGTAAATGTTTTCTTGGTAATAAATTAATTAAAATGTAAGTAAAATTGGTTAAAATGTTAAAGTAGATTTTTATAAAATAAATAATTGAGAAATAAAAATAAATTTGGTTAATATTAAAATAATTATTTTCAGAGTTTGAACAAAATTAAATGAAGTATTTTAATCATGAGTTGATGAGAAAAATCTACTTATCGTTTTACACTTTTACATATATAGATATATAAATATAAATATAAATAATAAATAATTCAACTTAATAATTAAAATTTGCACATAATTACACTATAAACAAAACAATTTTATTGCGTAATTAAATTAAAATCTGATTATTAAATTGATAATAATATTTTTAACAAAATTATATTTTCAACAACATCATATTTTAAGAAAAAAACAAATTTAAATGGAGATTTATGGAAATTTTTTATTGCAAGCCTTTTTTTATTGTCGAAAGTCAAACCAAGTTTGGGAACTCTATTATTCTTGGCTTGTCGATTCCACAACCCTGCTTAATAGGCTCACTTTCTGCAACACTTAGGAGTTGTACTTGTACGTAATAGTACTGTATATACTTACGTCATATAATCAATGACTATTTGCTCAAATGACAATCCATAATACTCTATATACTTATGTCATATAATCAAACTGTTAAACTATGACTCGAATCGGATCAAGAACAAATAATATGTCGAGAAATTGGTTGACACGGGTTAAACAGTGAGTGGACCAATTTATCAAATACCGACACAATTAAATGTGGACGGTTTGTCAAGAGTTGTTAGCTCAGTTGGTTGAGCACTTAAATTGAAAATAAAAAATTCTAGGTTCGAATCCAAGACATTGCAATTAACCTAGACAAAAAAAATATGGACGACCCATGTGCGTGTTGGATATTAGGTCTCGGTTCTGGATTGGATGTTTGGATAGATAATTGAATCTCGTTGAACACGTTTTCCTTAAAGAGTATTTCGACCTATATTGCCCAGGTTACACGAAATCCCTTCGAGGATAAGACAATACCACACTTGATTTCTTAGGCTTAGAAATCAAGCAACTTATGAAACTTTATGATTTCTTTGTTTCTCAAGGCTTTGACAAAACAACGGTGTTCTTGTGTGTAATATGAATATGATTTTCATTGTTGTTGTATGAAATACACAATCCCTTTATAGTATAAAACACTCTTTCTCGTAAGGGACACACAACTCTTTGTATAGAGACACACACTTTAAGAGAGAGACACTATTTAAGAAAGGGACATACCTCGAGCTTTAGAGAGGGACACATTTTCATTGAATAAGTACCTTTTGGTGAAGACACCCATTCGTAAAGCACTCTTACGAATAGTCATACATGTCTATTCATGTAACTACGAATTTACCATGCAAAATATGATAATAAATCATATTATATCATGCATATTCACGCAGTCACAAGATCGAACTTAACATGTACATTTTTACTTATTCAACTCATTATTTCGTATCACTTCTATATGACCGTGCACTCCGCACCATCGAAGACATATTATAGTGATTTAGGTTCAACGCCAAAACTTTGAATGATTCCAATCACATGAAAAATGATTTAAGATTTCACTTAAACCACCAACCATGCGATGACATCATTAATGATGTGATAGATGGAGTGAGTTACGGAGAAGCTTTCTCCCGTAAGTCTTTTAATTGTGTCTTTTATTTGATTTTATTTGTTTAATAAAGTATAGAAATATTATAATTATATTGAGAATATAATTATAACATCATTGATGATGTCATAGATGGCGTGAGTTACGGAAAAGCTTTCTCCCGTAAGGCATTTAACCATCTCCAATAGAAGACATTTCAACCCCTAAATATTCTTTGCCACATCATATTATTATATCTCCACATCATCAAATATCTCTAATTATTTTTCAAATATCTCACACTCCCCAATAGAAAATATTTCAAACATTATTCTATTTTCTCTCACTTCTACATCACTTTCTTTTTTCTTCCAACTCATTTATTTATACCCTACTATATATTCATTCTTTTATATATATTAATAATAATAATAATAATAATAATAATAATAATAATAATAATAATAATAATAATAATAATAATAAGAGTAAATGGGTTTTAATAAACCTTTTAATATTTAAATAAGTGATTTATATACTTTCATATAATTTACATACTTATTTACACCAAATAACAACGAAATGACTATCTTATCCTTTTTTTTAATTCTTAATTATATGAAATATAAAAAAGAGTTAACACCATCGAGAATAGATGAGAATACATCAAATACATAAACCCTAATTCTCGATCTTCATCGTTCTTGTTAAACGTCTCACTCACCGCTTGTCAAAAATCAACTGCTGTTCAATTTTTGTTTTTGATTTTCTGTTGGATTTTTTTCTTCACCCATCAATGGCTATTGACTGAAATCTTCACCTTTCGGTACCCCACCCCTCCACTACTTCTGCATCTTCTGTTGGTTTTTTTTTCTTCTTCGTGGTTAATGCCGAATTGTTCAATTTCTCCCTTTATTAATTTGATGAATTAAAGATTTACCTTTAATTAAAGAGAATGGACATTACTGGTTGATCAAATAAAAGGATACGCCATCCATTCTCATCAATTCTCAAATAAAAAAATTAATGTGATTATAAAAATATTTTCACAACACAGTTGTAATTGTCATTAATTTCTAAATTAAAATTAAAATAATCAATAAATTAGAGTTCGCCATTCAATTCAGATCAACGATAGACTTTCGATGTATGAGAAAGAGAAGGGTAATCCTCCGATGTAAATCATGTAATTAAAGAGATAGACTTCCGATGTAGAAGAAAGAAAAGGGTAATGTTGTAAACTGGTACATAAATTCTGTTTTTTAAAGTGAGGTATATAAAAGGTTATTTTAATATGAAAAAGTGTATTTTAAAATTTATCCTAATAATAATAATAATAATAATAATAATAATAATAATAATAATAATAATAATTTTAAAGTTTTAAAATTTTAAAGTTATCAAATGTATAAAACAAATTTACACAACTTATTCGAGAAAGAGTAAAATAATTATTCAAAACGCACAATATTGAACACACTTGAACTAAATTAAAATGGATAGAAGAGAAAAAAATTGAAAAATTAGTTGGTATCCAAATTAGACAAACTTAGTCTCTATTTATAGAGGTTGCAAAATAAATAATATTGATGTAATTTGTTTTATTTTTATTTTATTAATTTTATGTAAAAAATAGCATTTACAAAACAAATATATGTCTCTTGCCCGAAATACTGCCCGAACTGCACAACTCTCGCCAACTCACTTCTTCCCTGGCCCACCACCCCACTTTTTACTTGCTTTATCAGAATAATTAGAGAATTATTGAATAATTCTCAAAAAATTGTTCGAAAAGATGCTACTATACAATACTATCTCTTATTGGAAGTAAGGCCCTCTTCTTTTGGACTTAATTTCAGTTCATTTCAGTTCAGTTCAGTTCTATTCAGTTCAGTTCAGTTCAGTTCAGGTCCGTTCAGTTCAGTTCAGTTCAGTTCAATTCAGTTCAGTTCAGTTCAATTTCAGTTCGGTTTTTAATAACAACAACAACAACAACAATAAAAATAAAAATAAAAATAAAAATAATAATAATAATAATAATAATAATAATAATAATAATAATAATAATAATAAAAATTAATAATAAAAATTAATGTCAATAAATATTAAATGTTTGTAATATTGAAAAAAATCATAAAAAATACAAAATTTAAATAATCGGTCAATCTACTTTCATATGATCTACCTCCTTATCATTTTGTTGTACTCCATCTTCATGCTATTCGGTGTTGTTATCTTTCCAAATAGCTTCGGATATATCCATCCTTAACTTAGACATGAGCTTCATTCGATTTTTGTCATCCAAGTTTGTATCTGTTCTCCCACTGGCAACATCATGATTTACAATTGGAATACCACTCTCGTGTATTCGTATGAAATTATGAAGTGTGAAACAAGAAACAATAATTGACATTTGATACTTTTGTGATATTTGAGGCATAATTTTCAACACCTTCCACCTTTTTTTTAATTGACCAAAAACACATTCAACTTTCATTCTTAATGAAGAATGTCGGTAATTGAAATGTTCTGAAATTCCTCTAGGTGGTCCATGCTTATATTCCGGAATATGATATCTGATGTTGGGATAGCAAATAGGAGACAAATATCCAAGAGTATTAAGATATTCACAGTCTACCAAATAGTATTTACCTACAACGTAAAATAAATTTTGCATCAATATTAAAGAAACAATGTGCTATAATAATATTATATTATTATTTATTTTGTATTATTTATTATTTGTAATGGTTATGTAAATTATATAGTAATTTTGTGTAATATCGAAACTTTTAACAAAAAAAAAAATAGTGTCATAAATATGTATACTTTGTTTGAGTATTCACATTAACAATTTATTTGAATTTATCGATAAACCATAAAAGTTATAGAATGTAAATCATTTTTAATTTTTTTAACCTCATAAAAAAATAAGAAAATTAATAAAATTGTTTATAATATACAAAATATTGAAATTTTAAAAATACTAATTTTAGTTTTTCATTATTTTAAGTTTCTAATTTTGAACTTAATTTCAGTTCAGTTCAGTTCAGTTCAGTTCAGTTCAGTTCAGGTCCATTCAGTTCAGTTCAGTTCAGTTCAGATCTATTCAGTTCAGTTCAGTAAAGTTCGTCAGTTTCAGTCCAAAAGAACAGAGCCTAAATGTGTTTGACATTACTTCCTATTGGAGGTGGTGTAATTGTGTCTTTTATTTGATTTTATTTATTTAATAAAGTGTAGAAACATTATAGTTATATTGATAATATAATTATATTTTTTAGGAAGTGATTTTATTTGTTTAATAAAGTTTAGAAATATTATAATTATATTGGGAATATAATTATATTTTTTTAGGAGATTTAAAGTTATATTATAAAAATAATTTATTATTAATCCTAATTGTTTGTAATTTCATATATATATATCCCACCCCTACTTAACAATGCTCACAAAAATTCGACGGTAAAATTAATTTTCCTTTTCATTTTGAGCCTTCCGTAAAAGTTGATCTAGGGTGGAATCTTGACATTTTAAGGGTCATGGCCAAAATATCAAAATTGGGCCCAGCATAATATTATATTATAATAATAAAATAAATTATAAAAGAAAATTTATTTAAAGGAAAAAGGAAAATAAGAAATGAATCGAAACTAAGTAATTCTACGCACATGCATGATAAACAGTAGGTACGATATTTCTCGACGACCGGAGCTCTATATATACATATACGAATTACCAATTAATGCTCATCTCTCATCTCTCTCTTTTAATTAGTTAATTTAATTTAAATTTATTCTCTTTCTTAATGGAAAATAAAAGTGGCCAGCTCCTTATTCTTTTCTTCACTCTACTGCATCTATCATCATCATGTTGTATAGCACACACAAGTGCGAAGAAGCCCACCAATCTTTTTTCCCATTTTACGTTGAATAAAGCCGACGAGCCCAAAACCGATAGAAGCCTTTTCAACCCACAAGATGTTGATGTAGAAGAGATACTTTACTCGCAAGAAGCTGCTGGGCTCAAAGCGAAGGACATGATCAAGAGTTTGCCTGGACAACCACTGGTTACGTTCGAGCAGTACGGTGGATATGTTAACGTGGATAAGAATTCCGGTCGAGAGCTTTTCTATTACTTTGTAGAGGCTAAGTATTCTCCCAAAACCTCGCCTCTTCTTCTCTGGCTTAACGGAGGTACGTATATTATAAATTATAATTATATATATATTAATTGTCGATGATGATGAATATATGGAAATCTCTTAACAGGGCCAGGTTGTTCTTCTCTTGGCTACGGAGCAATGGAAGAGCTCGGCCCGTTCCGTGTCCACAGTGATGGCAAAACCCTATACGAAAACGAATTTGCATGGAACCGCGGTATGTATCTATATATATATATATATATATATATATATATATATATATATATATATATATATATATATATATATATATATATATATATATATATATATAGCACAATTAATAGTACATATTTTCAGTTAAAATTTTAATGTGTTTTGGTTCGTCAGTTGCAAATGTGTTGTTCTTGGAATCTCCGGCTGGGGTTGGGTTCTCGTATTCAAACAACAAGACCGATTACGTGGAAGTCGGTGATATACGAACCGCAAGGGACTCTTACGTTTTCCTATTGAAGTGGTTGAAAAGATTTCCTGAATACAAAGACAGAGATTTTTATATCTCCGGGGAGAGTTATGCCGGTCATTACGTGCCGCAGTTGGCACACACTATTCTCCGACACAATCAAAAGGCCAAAAATACTATTATCAATCTCAAAGGCATCATCGTAAGTCCTTTAATTATATTTCAATTCACGTTCGCTTAGCTTAATTGCACACTTATAGGTTCCATTCGGTCATGATCAAATATCAATTATATTATATATGTTACTCATTGAAAGATCGGAAACGCTGTGATCAACGACGAGACTGACAACAGAGGGATGTATGAGTATTTCGGAAGCCATGCTTTGATTTCGGATGATACCGCTAATCAAATTGCAAAATATTGCAATTTCTCCCCTTATGCAACCAAACAATTGAATGTATGCATAGACGCTGCAAATGAAGCTGATAAAGTCTTCGACGAGATCGATATTTATAACATCTACGCTCCATTGTGCTCTGACACCAACCTCACAGACAAGCCCAACAAGGCTTCTGTAAGTGATCGATCGTATATATAGTAGCTAGTACTCACACATACACATAATTCCTAGTTACATATAATCGCACGAATTTCCTTATGCATGTGCAGATAATGAGTCCTGATCCTTGCAGCGATAGTTATGTGCACGCATACCTGAATAGGCTCGATGTTCAAAACGCACTTCATGCCAATGTGGCAAAAAATATTACTTGGGAACATTGCAGGTTCAGTCATGCATTATATATATATATATATATATATATATATATATAACTGACTTATAAAAAGTAGTTGTTGATAGTTATATTTGTTGCTTAATCTGTTTGAAAATTGCAGTAGTGTGATCACTAATTGGACAGATAGTCCGTTCACCATCATTCCGCTTCTCAAAGAGTTTCTGACAAACGGGCTTCGAGTTTGGATATTTAGGTGATCATCTCTGATTTATCATTCATTCATTTTCCTAATGCTGCATCATATATATATATATATATATATATATATATATATATCATTTGAATATATAACCCAGTCAGCTTTATTTTGATGTGTTTAATTGATTTATTACTCCAGTGGAGATATAGACGGAAGGGTACCGGTTACTTCAACACAACTCTCAATCAAAGAGATGAGAATTCCGATTAAAACACAATGGTACCCTTGGTTCCTTTCTGGAGAGGTAATTTATATATAGTAGTACAATTAAGAATCAAGTACAGTACAGTACTATATATTATATATAGATCACAAAATTAATATTTGATCATCAACGTAACAGGTTGGTGGATATACGACTGTGTACGACCACGACCTAACATTTGCAACGGTTAGAGGAGCCGGGCACGAAGTACCACTTTACAAACCGGATACAGCTCTCTTTCTTATCACACATTTTCTTGCTGGGAAAAAGCTTCCCTAATCCTAGCAATTTTACATACAATATTTTTCTAATTTTTTTTTTTTTTTTTTTTTTGAAGTGTACGAGCTTGTGGTTTAAGTACTTGCAATTTTATTTTTAGATATTTACTATATATGGGCATATCAAGGATCACATTTTCTATTTTGTCATCTTGTATTTGAATAAATATTTAATCTTAATATCGTCTGATGGGTTTAAGTTCTTCAACCCGATCAACATAAGATTCGTCCGTTTGTGTCTCACCCTGTTTGACCCCCAACAGCTTCTGACTATATTCTTCGTCGGTCTCGTTTTTTCCTTACTTTACTCCCATCAGACGTTGTCGGCTCTCCAAGTATTTTTCCTTAGAAGTGAAATAGGACACGAACTGATCCCCCAATTCCTCAAAGCTTTCTATCGACCTATGTGCCAAACTCGTATACCACCGATGAGCTGTATCCCTCAACGTCAGCGGGAACAACTTACACCTGGTCGCCTCCGTTGCTCTCCGACCCACCATGTAGATATTGTACTTGTTCAGATGGACCTCGGGGTCGGTGCTTCCGTCGTATATGAAGGTTAGCAAGGGTGCTATGTCGGGCTGTGGACGAGCCTGTTCGATCTGCAGACTAAGTGGCTCCACCAGCGTCAATTTCTTCTTAACCTCACCACCCTGCTCGGCTAACCTCCTCTCCATCTCTTCCACTCTTCTTGCGAGGTCGAAGACGGTCTCCGCGGTGTTTTTGATATTTCCAATCGTGCGATGTGTGTGGGTTTTTCCTCTCTTCTTCGCCAGGGCACAGAAAGCTTCTCCGCGTCTCTCTTCTTCGAACTCATCTTCCAAGCGCCGGGCGTTGAGGTTGGGCTCTTCGGTCACGGTCCTCTTCTCCAAGAACCGAGAGCGGGCCAAATCAACCAAACCCGGATAAAGTGTTCCATGAGAGAACAAAGCACATTGATATTCGTTATCATTTTGTCCGTGAGGTGATCACTCGAGGCGATATTAAGGTGAGTAAGATTAGTACTCACGACAATCCTGCGGACATGTTGACGAAGAGTTTACCCGCAACCAAGTTTGAGCTTTGCTCTAGCTTGGTTGGACTTCGATCGAGAGATTAAGCCTTTAGGGGCTTTTGGAGGAAGACGGAAGGCGAAGGAAGTTCGCGGTTTAGTGCCAAGGTGGAGATTTGTTGAGTTTACCACGAAACCGAGAAGGAGAAGCACGCTGAAGGATTCAGCACCCGCCGAAAGAAAACGGCGCCCGCTGTTTATGTTCGGCGACCGCCAAAAATGGTTCTGCGCCCGCCGAAAAGATCATCGAGACGAAGTCGGGACTATACAAAATCGGCGCCCGCCGAAAGGGCTTCGGCGACCGCCGAATTGATCCCGCGACCGCCGGTTGCAAACGGCGGTCGCCAATTGTGTCAGGCGCGAGGATTTTAGGAAAATCCTATTTTTGGTCCGTTTTG
Organism: Euphrasia confusa; assembly: GCA_954870475.1. Classification (NCBI taxonomy): domain Eukaryota; kingdom Viridiplantae; phylum Streptophyta; class Magnoliopsida; order Lamiales; family Orobanchaceae; genus Euphrasia; species Euphrasia confusa. The sequence goes on from OX940953.1 coordinate 14,956,674, forward strand.
GTTTCCTTCTTCTACGATGCATACTATGTGCGAGAATTAATGTGTCCATACATTAATTAGGTCTCTCTCCTATATAAAGAGAGCTTCTCCATAGGCATAAAAAAAAAAAACCAATTATTCTAGCTATACCTATTACGTGATATTTGAGGGTTTAGAGCATATATCATGTTGGAAATCGACATCCTGGAATTAATAAATTTAAATAAAATTAATTAAATAAATTATCTAATTAATTCCGATCGATATCCTTTGGAGATAGAATATCCGGAGTTGTCAAGTTGCGGAACAACAACTCCAAACGAAATCCCGGTCGCCGGAAACACGCCACGAACCACCACGGGGATAGCCCAACCAAACCCTAACCGCGGCTTGTTCGATCGAGCCCCCGCATGCGGCTCACGGCTGATCACGGCAGCCGCCTAAGGCTGCTCGTAGCAGCCCGCTAGGATTACCAAAACTCTACGCTAACAGCCCGCTAGCCATGCCCGAACACCGCGAGGACCAGCCCCATCGAACCCTAGTAGCGGCCCGAGCCGCCGTTGTTCGAACCAGCCTCAGCACGCCTCCAGGCGCGCGTCACGGATCAGCCCGCATGGCCTCGTGCAGCAGCTCGCATCGCACGCGAGTCCGCTGCGAGAAAACCCGCAGCTCACTGCGAGCAGGCACGAGGCGAGCGCTTGGGTGCCTAGCTCTCGCGCGCGACATGGACCAGGCGGGCGCCTGGTCCTGAGGCGAGCGCCTGCTCCCCAGCGAACTTTGTTCGCTCGATCCTTGCCGCCGGGTCGCTCCAGTCGCGGCGGTCCGGTGATCCTCGATCACCACCGCTCGGCTCGACCCCGGTGAGGATCCCAAACCTCGGATCTTGTTCTACGGTATTTTCACAATAATATAAACGATTAAAATCATAAAGAGGGTTTTACGATTTACCTCGTTCTCGTTGTTCGGAAAAACGAAGAACTCAATTGATGACCTTGAGATCTTCCCACGTATTCCTTGCACTAGCTCGAACGTCGTGTGGGCGACGATCTTCCGAACTCCATGGATCTCTTTCTCTTTCTTTCTCTCTCTAGAATTGTGATCTTCAAAATATGAGAATAGAGAAGACCATGTAGTGCTTTTATAGGCTACGTAGGGGATCTTAAGGAGGTGGAATATTGGGCTTCCAATAATAGTGATTAAATTGAGCCCAAGCCCAAATCTATTAATCCTTACTATTATTAATTATATATTAACTCCACTATATAAATATAATTGCACTCCCAATATTATACTATATTATATCAAATAATATTCTCCGGTAGTATTATTTATTCCGCATGTTTAAGATATAAATGTCCATGAATAAATTATATTTATTGCTAATTAATTTATTTATCTCTTATAATTCCGAGAATAGTACCACTCAACTTTATTATCATGCGGATCAAAATCCACTTGCAAGGTTTACATGATAATCCTTATGAGCTCATCTCGGGGACATTATCAACCTTTATCGGGACACGCTTTCCCGTCAAAAATTCACAGCATGTCATACATAAAATATAGTGACCCAACTTTACCGGTAATTGACTGGTTATTCTAATCAGTCAATTCCTTTGGAAAATCAAAGTCACTAATATTATATGCACACACCCGCAATAATATCAGGGATTAAGAATAAAATACACTGAGACTTAAATCGATTATCTAAGGCAATCCTAATCGATAAATCTCAAGTGATCCGCCCAATACACCAAGTGTACAAGTATGATAAAATAATTAAGACAAATTATTTTCTCTCTCATACAACGACTATACCGACGGATTGGTCCTTGTCCATCTAGGTCGTGAGCAACTATTCGATTATATACGAGTAACCGATAGTATGATCTTCCGTGTGACGACGCACACCATACTAACTACAACGTATATAATCTAGGACTATAATTTGCATATATTTAATTATAAATAATTAAACGCAAATGATTGTTTATTATTAGATAGGATAAATGTTTTGGACGGAGTTCAGATGTTACTTAAATCTAGACATTAACTATACAACTCCATCAATCTCCCACTTATACTAAGGTCTAGTCGCTGTCTCCCAAACATATGACTTCCATACCATCCACGTGCCTACTGAACGCTTTTGCTCGCAGGGCCTTAGTGAACGAGTACTCTAGGGTGTCCCCTGACGCTATCTAGGTAACGACTATATCGCCTAGCGATATCTCGAATCAGGTGGTACATGCTCTATGTGTTATCTTCACACTTATGGACTCGTGGTTCCTTTTTGTCACTGCACCGCTATTGTCACAATAGCATTGAACAAACAAGGTACCACATCTAAGTCCTGGAGGAATCTCCGGAATCACACCGATCCTTTAGCTGTCTCAAAGGCCGCTACCTATTCGGTTTCCGTGGTAGAGTCCGTAATGCATTGATTTACACTCTTCCGCCTGGGATCTCCATTTCTTAGTGTGAACACATAGCCTGACTTCGACTTTCAACTTTCCCTTTGCGATTAGAAATCCGAATCTGTGTAACTCACAGGAAATTGCTCGACTGATCACATTAGTCCAATTTTCCTTTCCAGGGTTACTCTGATATCTCACCACTATGCTCCGGCATAGCAGATATCAGGTCTCGTGCATTACATACATTAAGCTTCCATAGCCGAGGCGTAGGGAACTGCTTTCATTTCTTCTATCTCCTTTTGTGTTTGGACACACATCTTTAGATAGATAGATTCCATGTCTGAAAGGTAAAACCTTTCTAGGAATCTTGTATGTTAAACGAGTCAGAATCGTGTCTATGTATGAAGCTTGGGATAGGTACAATGTTCCTCTCTTGTGATCCCTTATAACTTTGATCACATGAACATGTCCAACCTCTCCTAAGTCCTTCATATCGAATTGTCTAGAACAACCATCCCTTCATGTCCGATAACATTTTCACATTGTTGCCAATTAGAAAATATCGTCTACATAAAGCACGAGAAACCACTTTGTTTCCATCACGTTTCCAATACACACATGATTCCTCCATGCTTTGAATGAATCCATACCAATGGACTTATCAAATCGCATGTTCCACGATCTTGTAGCTTGCTTCAATCCATAATTGGATCGATTGAGCTTGCACACTAAATGCTCTCGCCCCTTAGCAATGAATCCTTCTGGTTATTTCATAAATGGTTCCGTCAAGACTTCCATATTGGAAAGCTGTCTCGACAACCATTTTACCACACCTCATAACCATATGAGATGCTGAGAGAATCCGGATTGACTTTAGCATTGCTACCGGCGAAAGGTCTCCTCATACTCGATCCATATCTTTCTGAGTATATCCTTTCACAACAAGCTTTGCTTTGAAGGTTCCGACCTTCCCGTCATATCCTCTCTTTGTCTTGTAGACCTATTCACCCGATTGGCTTCACGCCTTTCGGTGGTTCTACAAGATCCCAGACCTTTTTAGAATCCTCAATTTCCATTTCGGATTTCATCGCCTTTCACCAAGAAGGCGCATTTAGATCTTGTACCGCCTCATCATAGGTCCAGGGATCGATTTCATGTACTCCAGGTGCCGATTCCAAAGACTCACCCAGTCCCACGAATCTTTCCGGTTGTCACACAACCCTCCCACTACGACGGCGTTCCGGTGTATTAATAGTGATAACAGGTGCAGGTTCTAGTGGTGTACTACTCGGTTCGGCTGGCTCTAAGTCTCGATCATTCTCTCTCATTCTCATCAAGCATCACATCACTTGTGGCCTTGTGGTTCATCCCATAGCCTTCCCCTAAGAACCGGGCGTTAGAACTTAACGACCTTGTGGTCCTTAGAACTATAGAACACACAACTTTTGTTCTTCTAGGATGTCCTACAAACAACCGCACTTCCGTACGAGGTTCTAAAGAACCAAGTTCAGGATGTGAGCCGATGTTTCCAAGGCATATCCCTAGAACATAAGGTAAGTCCGAATAACTCATTATCGTTTCCACCATTCCCATAAGAGTCCTTTTCCTTCTTTCTGACACACCATTCCTTAGAGGAGTAAATGGTACAGTCAGTTGGGAGTTAATCCCATTCTCTGATCAGTATGCCTTGAATTCTCCAGACAGGTATTTGCCTCCACGATCAGATCGTAGGTATTTAATGGATTTACCATGAAGGTTCTCCACAAGAGCTTTGTACTCTTTGAACTAGTCAAAGTACTTGCTTTTGCGGCGCATCAGGTACCTAAATCCATGTCTCGAGTAATCATCAAAGATGAAATACTCGTACCCTCCTCATGTCTGAGTAGACATAGGTCCGCATACATCAGAGTGAATCAAATCCAATACTTGTTCGGATCTATAGCTTTTAACCTTAAAAGGTTATTTGGTCATTTATTACCATCCAAAATCGATTCATAGGTAGGAAGGTCCTCTCCTTCAACACAACTGATTAGACCATCAGTTGTTCAACCTTTGAATCCCATTTGGATTAATATGACCGAGCTTAAGATGCCACAAGTATAATTGATTCATCCTAGAAGGTTTCTTTTTCTTATTGGTGTTAGATAATGTGTTACTAGTTTCGGTTTGTTGCATCGTGGTAGACTCAGGATATAACATATACGAATTGTCAACCAATGTGCTAGAACAGATATTATCATCTATTCTTCTTATAATCATCGAATGATCAGAAGAACTAGAATATCCATTTCATTAGAAACTAAAATCAAATTCTTTCTAAATCCATGCACATAAAGACAATGTATAAAAACCTTTCATTACTCAAAAGTAAATGAATCTCTCCCACTGCAACAGCCGCCACCTTTGCAGCATTGCCCATGTAGATGGTCATCTTTTCCTTTCTAAGTCGTCGGGTTTCCTGGAACCCTTGCATACAAATGCAAAACATGATCAGTGGCCTCCGTATCTACACACCAGGTGCCGGTAGATATCACCATTGAAAATGTATCAATGACTAAGGAAAAGTTCACTCCTTGTTTTTATGAGAGGACAATCAGACTACCAGTGTCTTGACTGCTTGCAACGGAAGTACTTGCCTTGCGACATACTTTACCCATCTCGTGGTCCAAAACTAGGATCACTGGGTTTCCGTATCTTGCTTCTTCTTTTCCATCTACCCGTCCATAGGTTCAAAAACCTTTGCTTGGAACAAGAGGACAAAGATATTGAAGTACACACTTGTACTTCTCAGCAGTTAGGACATTGTCCAGATTTCGATTCCAATCAACACTCTAAGGGTCGTTGAGTATAAAATGACTTATCGTATATCACATAGTAGGGCAAAGACATTTCTAACCTATAAGCACATAATACAAATGATCGATTTAATTCCGATACTATCTCCCTCAAATAATATCATTAAATCACTATTCGCATCTAAAATCCCATCAGATATGGCAAGCCACGTGGTGTGGATGTTTACCTACCCAAACGATTTAGCAATTAGATTTGCTTCGGTCATACATCATTTATAGCGTTACTTCGTGGGGAAGGATACTATAACGCGTATCTAGGTGTAAACCATTACTCAGTACTAAAGTAAATCATATGGAACTGCTACATCACTGCAAGCCACGTGGTGTGGACGTTTACGATAACTTCACAATTATTCACAATTCCTTATAACTGTCTACATCAATTAATCAAAAATACATTAGTATAGCAAGCCACGTGGTGTGGACGTTTACTACACCAAGAGATCTTTATAATTGACTCTCAATTACTTGATCCATTCGATCTAGTAAATAAAGATGCGGAGAATCATAAGTGAAACTCGAAGTTTCTTACCAGTGATTCACCATGCGAACAACCCTATCTCTCATAAATGAGGGAGCCGAGCAGACAATCGATCCACCTTCAAAAGAATGGTACGAAAGTCTCTAATTTGTGTCCTCGACATGACCAAGTGGCTTTGGCTCCATTCCACTCCCCGAGGTGAGAATGAGTCGACTTGAAATCAGTTTCAGAAAGACAAATTAGGCATTGTTTGATAAACTTAATCAATGTCTCTTGTAAAAGAAATTACAAGAATTCTCCTCCAATGACTTGTCTATACGAACTTCGAAAGTTCATAAAAATCACCAAGAGAACAGCAATGGAGACCATGGGATTGTTTCCAATCCCTCTCCCACTTTGCTTTTTATAACAAAGGGATACGCTATCTAATGCATAAATAAATACACATAAGCATGCATACATGAAATAAAGCACATAGAATATTATTACATAATCAAAATAATACTAGAATATTATTTTCCGACTATTATGGCTTTATCGCATCTCCGTACGAATCTTCTAGTCTTCAGTCTTCGTTCTTGAATGCTCCATGTGACGGGAATATTAATTCCAATATTTAAATCTATTTATTTGCAATTAATCCAAAAGTTACTTAATTCGAAAATTAAGTCAATCGAATATATCAAAAATAAAATTAAATATTATTAATATTTTTATTATTCTTATTTTCCTTTTCTACTACATTAAATCTCTAGAATCCTATCCAAGATCCACTTGAAATATTCTATAAGAAATCCATAATGGAATAAGGAAATAAAATAATTCAGGACTCCTAAACTTTCCAAATTTATTTATTCCTAATCCATGAATATTCCTAACAATAGGAATAATCAATTTAGGAAAATAAATTTAATACCAAATTAATTCTTTTCCTATTCCATGAATATTCTCAAAAATAGGAATAATCAAAATAGGAAAACCGATTTAATTATGGAAATTCGGATCTAGGTAGGAGAAGCTCGGGGAGGGGATACCCGCCCCCCCCCCCCACCACCACCACCACCATCGACCCAAGCCCTAGGAGGCGGCCCCTTCATGCTAGGGTTGATCGATCCTCATGGATCGACCATGGGGTTGGTCGATCCTAGCCCTAACCCCTCTCTTTCGTCTCCTCCATCACAGGTCTTCTCCGGCGGTCGTTTCGACATCGATCCAACGTAAATAAATTACAAAATAAATTTACAATTATGCAGTATCGATTCTATACATGAAATCGATCCTATACAATTTCCGGAAAATAGAACGTAATAATAAATCCTAAATTCGGTCAACCCCCGAATTTTTACTTTTACAAGCATTCACCACACAAAAACGAATCTCGACATGTCCGAGAATTTAATAATCAAGAACAATATTATGACATTAATTAATTAAAATTAAATCTAGCCATAATAGTCGGAAACCCTGCAAGGTAGAACAATTTATCGAAAAATACCGTGAACTAAAATCAACGCTCTGATACCAATTGTTGGAAATCGACATCCCGGAATTAATAAATTTAAATAAAATTAATTAAAAAAATTATCTAATTAATTCCGATCGATATCCTTTGGAGATCGAATATCCGGAGTTGTCAAGTTGCGGAACAACAACTTTAAACGAAATCCCGGTCGCCGGAAACCCGCCACGAACCACCACGGGGATAGCCCAACCAAACCCTAACCGCGGCTTTTTCGATCGAGCCCCTGCATGGGGCTCACGGCTGATCACGGCAGCCGACTAGGGCTGCTCGTAGCAGCCCACTAGGGTTACCAAAACCCTACGCGAACAGCCCGCTAGCCATGCCCGAGCACCGCGAGGACCAGCCCCATCGAACCCTAGCAGCGGCCCGAGCCGCCGCTGTTCGAACCAGCCTCAGCACGCCTCCAGGCGCGCGTCACGGATTAGCCCGCATGGCCTCGTGCAGCAGCTCGCATCGCACGCGAGTCCGCTGCGGGAAAACCCGCAGCTCGCTGCGAGCAGGCACGAGGCGAGCGCTTGGGTGCCTAGCGCTCGCGCGCGACATGGACCAGGCGGGCGCCTGGTCCTGAGGCGAGCGCCTGCTCCCCAGCAAACTTTGTTCGCTCGATCCTTGCCGCCGGGTTGCTCCAGTCGCGGCGGTCCGGTGATCCTCGATCACCACCGCTCGGCTCGACCCCGGTGAGGATCCCAAACCTCGGATCTTGTTGTACGGTATTTTCACGATAATATAAACGATTAAAATCATAAAGAGGGTTTTACGATTTACCTCGTTCTCGTTGTTCGGAAAAACGAAGAACTCAATTGATGACCTTGAGATCTTCCCACGTATTCCTTGCACTAGCTCGAACGTCGTGTGGGCGACGATCTTCCGAACTCCATGGATCTTCTTCTCTTTCTTTCTCTCTCTAGAATTGTGATCTTCAAGTTATGAGAATAGAGAAGACCATGTACTGCTTTTATAGGCTACGTAGGGGATCTTAAGGAGGTGGAATATTGGGCTTCTAATAATAGTGATTAAATAGAGCCCAAGCCCAAATCTATTAATCCTTACTATTATTAATTATATATTAACTCCACTATATAAATATAATTGCACTCTCAATATTATACCATATTATATCGAATAATATTCTCCGATAGTATTATTTATTCCGCATGTTTAAGATATAAATGTCCATGAATAAATTATATTTATTGTTAATTAATTTATTCATCTCTTATAATTCCGAGAATAGTACCAGTCAACTTTATTATCATGCAGATCAAAATCCACTTGTAAGGTTTACATGATAATCCTTATGAGCTCATCTTGGGGACATTATCAACCCTTATCGGGACACGCTTTCTCGTCAAGAATTCATAGCATGTCATACATAAAATATAGTGACCCAACTTTACCGGTAATTGACTGGTTATTCTAATCAGTCAATTCCTTTGGAAAATCAAAGTCACTAATATTATATGCACACACCCGCAATAATATCAGGGATTAAGAATAAAATACACTGAGACTTAAATCGATTATCTAAGGCAATCATAATCGATAAATCTCAAGTGATCCGCCCAATACACCAAGTGTACAAGTATGATAAAATAATTAAGACAAATTATTTTCTCTCTCATACAACGACTATACCGACAGATTGGTCCTTGTCCATCTAGGTCGTGAGCAACTGTTCGATTATATACGAGTAAGCGATAGTATGATCTTCCGTGTGACGACGCACACCATACTAACTACAACGTATATAATCTAGGACTATAATTTGCATATATTTAATTATAAATAATTAAACGCAAATGATTGTTTATTATTAGATATAAATGCTTTGGACGGAGTTCAGATGTTACTTAAATCTAGACATTAAGTATACAACTCCATCATATCATCCTTGTAATCGTGAAGTAATATTATAGTGAATTGTTCGTCGTTCCTCCCGTGGTTTTTCCCAGTTAGGTTTCCACGTAAATTCTTGTCTTCCCTATTTTCTCGTTGATTTCTTTTTTTCGGTATCCCGTTATTATCATACTATACATCGTCCGATCCTACAATAGTGGTGAACGGACTATATGTCCATCAGTCCATCCCTTGATGAGATCACTGCAAGTATCAAAGAGAATCACATAATAATTAATTAATTATGAACTTGTTGTAACATTAGAAAAGATCAACGGTCGGTTATATATGAAGAAATATATGTACTTGCAAATTTGCAAATCATAAGGAATATTATTGGCAACATTGACGACATGAAGTGCCTTATGAACATCGAGTCTATTCAGGTATGCTTGCATATAACTATCACTGCAAGGGTCGGGACTCATTATCTACATGCATCAAAAAATTCGAGTTATTTTAAAAGTACAAAATTAATTAATACTCCCTCTGTCCCAAATTAATAATATCACTTACTGAAGCCTTCTTGGGCTTGTTTGGGCTTGTCTGTGAGGTTGGTATCGGAGCACAATGGAGCGTAGATGTTAAAATTATTGATGTTCTCTAAGTTTTTATCAGCTTCGTTAAAAGCTTCATTGCATGCATCCGATTGCTAGGTGACGTTAGGGGAGAAATCACAGTGTTTGGAGATTTGATTAGTGGTGTCATCCGAAATCAAAGCATATATGGGTTCCCAAATACTCATAACACCCTCTTTGTTGTCGGTTTTGTCGTCCACACTAACGTGGCTTACCATATCCGATAGGATTTTAGATGTAATTAGTAATTTAATGGTATTATTTGAGGGAGATAATATCGGACATTAAATTGATTGTTTGTTTATATGTGCTTATAGGTTTAGAGAATAGCTATGAATCCACTTTTTGTGATACTTAAGGAGAATAAACTCACTGGCCCCAATTACATTGATTGGAAGAGAAATTTGGACATTGTCCTGACTGCAGAGGAGTACAAGTTTGTACTCTATGATCAATGCCCTGCTGAACTCACGGGTGCCTCAACTGATGAGGAAAGGGCAGCATATAGGAGGTGGACAAAGGCTGATGAAATGGCTAGGTGCTATATTTTGGCTTCTATGTCAAATGTACTCCAAACCCAATATAAGTCGATGGCCACCGCCGAGGATATGTTGTACAACCTCAAGGAGATGTTTGGGCACCAAGACTGTGCGGCTAGGCAAGAAGCCATGAAAGTCCTCATGTCAACTACTCAGTCTGAAGGAACGCCCGTTGGGGAGCACGTTCTTAAGATGATGAGTTTGTTGAATGAATTGGAAGTCCTATGAGCTCAGATTGATGGTGAGACGCAAGTCGACATCATACTCCAGTCTCTGACCCCTAGTTTTGAGCAGTTCCGCATGAGTTATAATATGGGTAAACTGTCTTATACTCTTGCGCAACTCCTGACTGAACTGAAGGCGGCAGAGGGGATCTACCAGAAGGGCAAGTCTCAAGCGCTTGTAGCTACCAAGTCCAAAGGCTCGAAGCCTATTGGAGGTAGGGGCAAGAAAAGGAAGCAAGCCTGGAAAACCAGTGGTGCCAAGTTCAATGGACCACGAGGAGGGGTTGGCAAGCCTAAGGGCAAGTGCTTTCGATGCAAGAAGTCTGGAGACTGGAAGTCTGAGTGTCCTCTCAATATACAAGGTATGAATTTTTCTTTAGTCGTGAAAACATAGTCAGCGGTGTTATCTACCAGAATCTGGTGTGTAGATATGGAACCACTGAAGGTATGTGCATTTTAATGCAGGGGTTCCAGAAAACCCGGCGGCTTAGAGAAGAAGAATTCAAGTCTACATGTGCAAAGCTGTAGAGGAGGCAGCTGTTGCAGTGGAAGACATTTATCTGCTTTAGTAGTTATAGGATTTCATTTCAAGATTATTGGTTTATGTAGCCTTTATTTTAGAAAGAACTTTGTTCTGGTTTTCTATTATTAATGAATGGATATTTTATTTCTTTAATCATTTGATGGTTTTGATAAGAAATAATGGTATTATCTATTCTGGTACATTAAAGATAGCAATATATGAATGATGAATCCTAAGTCTACCACGATGCAACAAACCGTTCTATAACTTGTTCTACTTATTAGATGTATTTCTTTATTAGATCATTATACTTGTGAATTCTTGTACTTAGTAGTATTTATTCAAATAAGATTCAAATGTCGAAATTGATTTGATCAATTATAGTTGAAGGAATGGACCTTCCGACCTAAGAATTGAATTTGGAAGATAATACAACTAAGCAAACATTTTGGATAAGGGATAAAATCCGGACAAGTATTGAAATTGATTAAGTACTGATGTATACATACATATGTGTACTTAGAAAGGTGCGAGTAATTCTTTTAAGAATACTTGAAGATGGATTAGAGTACTTGATGTGCCACAAAAGCAAAGTGTTTTGAAAAGTCAATGAACACAAAGCTATTGTGGAGAACCTTCAAAGTATATCCATTAGAAACCTGCGATTTGATCGCGGAGGCAAGTACCTGTCTAAGTAACACATAGCATAAATCATAGAATGGGATTGGATCCCAAATGACTACACCATACACTCTTGTGTAGAAATAGTGTGTCGGGAAATAAGAAATGGAATTCTAATAGTGAAAAGAAAAGTTGTTCGGAACTACCTATGTTCTAAGGATATTTCTGAAAAACAACGACACATTCTAATGTGGTTGTAAGATATCCTAGAAGAACAAAAGATTGTATGTTCAATAGTACTATGAACCAGAAGGACGTTCTATCGCCCGGTTCTTAGAGGAAGACTATTAGATGAACTGCAAAGCCCGATGTGACGTAATACTTTGGAATGAGAGAAGTAAAAGACTGGGAACCAGCCAAACCGAGTAGCAGTACACCACTAACTGCACCTACTGTTATTACTGTTTATACACCGGAATGCCATTGCAGTGGGAGGTTGTTAGACAACCAGAGATCTTCATAAGACTAGAAGAGTTTCGAACTCTGGATCTAGTATAGATGAAATCGATCCCTAGTTTTGCATAGGGGCAGTGCTAAATCTAAATGTGTCTGCTCGGAAAGCAATAAGCATTATTGTTAAGAGGCAAGATCATTTAGAGTACAAGCTTAGTTAATCCTTTTATGGATTGTTACAAAGCTATGAATCGTGGAACTTGCGAATTGATGAGATAGTCCATTTAATGGATTCATCAAAGGGCATAGACGAGAAAGATGTATTGGAAACATGATAGAAACAAGGTGGTGTTTCTCGGAATTTTATGTAGATAACATTTTATCATTGGCAGCAATGTAAAGATATTGTCAGACATAAAATGATGGTTGTCTAAATAAATCGAGATATAGGATTGAGTAGAAGTTAGATCATGTTCTTAAGATCTTTGATCTCAAGATAAGAACATTGTACTTCTCCTAGTTATCTTATACAATTATGGTTCGTTTTAAACATGCATTATTCCGAGAAAGGTCGTTACCTCTCAGACACGGAATGCATCTATCTAAAATATGTGTTTGGAACACTTAAAGGAGATAGACGCAGAGAAAGCAGTTTCCTACACCTTGAGTGTGGAAAGCTTAATGAATGCAATGTTGAAAAACGAGAACCTGATATCAACTATGCGGTTAGCGTAGTGGGAGGATATAAAAGTAATCTCATCAAGAGACATTCGGATGTTGTAAAAGTGCTTTCGAAGTACTGGATTACGGAGCAGCACGAATCCTTCTTGGATTACATTTTCTTAGATCTCAAATCAGATAAGGACCGGTGTAAGTCGATATCAGGCTATATGTTCACTTTTAAAAGAGGTGGAACCTTATGATGAGAGAGTGATAAGCACGATGCTTTTCGGACTCTATCATAACCGAATGGCAGCCTTAGAGGCAGCGGAAATTTTGGTTGGGCTCCGGGATAACCTCTAGACTTAAATATGATTCTTAGTTCACCAAAGGCTATGTGTATAGCGGTGCATGGTAAACTGAAAGAAGTCATAAGTCCAAAAGTGAAGATAACACATAGAGCAAGTACCACCTGATACGAGTAATCGTCTAGTGAGACGACGCTGTAGTCACCAAGATAACTTCAGGGACGGCAACCTAGATTGCTCATTCACATGGTACTTCTTCGAAGTACAGTTTAAGCACGTGATGGGTATGGGAGTCGGGAGTTTGGAAGAAATTACTAGACCTTAGTATAAGTGGGAGATTGTTTGAGTTGTATACTTAATGTCTAGATTTAAGTAACGGAAAACTCCCGATCATAGCATTTAATATATTAATTAAATAAACAATTTTTTGCCTTTAATTATTTGATAATTAAATATATGCAAATATAGTCTTAGATTATATACGTTGTAGTTAGTATGGTGTGCGTCGTCACACGGAAGATCATACTATCGGTTACTCATATTTAATCGAACAGTAGCTCACGACCTAGATGGACACGGACCAATCCATCGGTATAGTCGTTGTATGAGTGAGAAAATAATTGGTCTTGATTATTTTATCATACTTGTACACTAGGTGTATTGGGCGGATCGCTTGAGATTTATCAATTAGGATTGCCTTTGATAATTGATTTAAATCTCAGAGTGTTTTATTCTTAATCCCCGATACTATTGCGGGTGTGTATATTTAATATAAGTGACTTTGATTTTTCAAAGGAATTGACCGATTAAAATAACCAGTCGATTTCCGGTAAAGTTGAGGCACTATATTTTATATATGACATGCCGTGAATTCTTGACGGGAAAGTGTATCCCGATAAGGGTTGATAATATCTCCGAGATGAGTTCATAAGGAATTATTATGTAAACCTCATGAGTGGATTTGTTCTGCATAATAATTAAAGTTGAATGGTACTATTCTCGGATATAAGAGATGAATAAATTTATTAAGCAATAAATAAATTTTATTCATAGATATTTATATCTTAAATACACGGAATAAATAATACTATCGGAGATAATATTATTTGATATAATATGGTTTAATATTGGGAGTGCAATTAATTTTATATAGTGGAAAATAAAATTAATTAATATTAATGGAATTAATAGATTTGGGCTTGAGCTCAATTTAATCATTAATATTAGAAGCCCAATATTCCATCTCCTTTAGATCCCCTACGTAGCCTATAAAAGCACTACATGGTCTTCACAATTCATAACCTACAAGATAAGATTATCATACTTGATATTTTAGAGAGTTCGTGAAGGAGATCCATAGGAGTTCGGAGGATCGTCGCCCACACGACGTTCGAACGAAGTGCAAGGAATACGTGGAAAGATTCGAAGGTCATCAAATTATTTCGTTTCTCCGCACAACGAGACGTAGGTATAATCGTAAACCCCCTCTTATGATTATGCGTTTAATTAATCGTGATATATACATGAACGATGATCCGGGACGATCGAAACCTAGACACGGGGATCGTGCGATCCCCGTAGGGATCGATGGGGGCGGTCGAACCCTAGGGTTTCGACCGTCGGACGCGCGGCGAAGGGGAAGCCCTGGCTGGACGCTGGGGCATGCAATCGACCAAGGGTCGATCGCTGGGGGTTCGCCGTGGGCTGGTGCCACGGAGGATGAACCCCCCCGGCCACCTTCGACCGGCGGCGTGCGCACGGGGAACCCCGGCCTTGGCCGGGGCGGGCGATCGAGCTGGGCTCGATCGCGAGGGCAGCCAGGGGCTGGTGCCGCGGCTGGGCGCCCTCCTCCCCGTGAGGTGGTGGCGGTGAGTCGTCGGACTCACCGCCGGCGGGTGCTGACCGGAACAGCCCCGCGGGGATGCACCCCGCATCCCCGGCGATCGCCATGCACGGCGATCGCGAACCCCATGCACGGGGGTTCCGGTTGGGCGTGCGCGGCTTCGGCCCTGCTGTGCGTTCGGCTGGAACCCTAGCTCGTCATGGCGTGTTCGTGATCGGTTTTTCGGCGAAGGGATTTCGGTCGGGTTATCGGTTCCGCAATTTTGGATAGCCCGGGATATCGATTTCCAACAGCTCCCCCCTTTTCAGTCGTCATCGACCTCCCTCCCGTCGAAGGCCGTTGCCGCCTTCTCATCGTGCATCTTCTTGAGACTTACCGCCTGACGTCACTGTCGAAGCCAAGGCTTTGTTCGGTTGCCATCCAAGGATACTCATCCAGCCATCCCTCGCTCTCTCTTTTTGGATCGAAAAATATGCGAACTAGGGCTTGTCTTTGAGATTTATTGGAGTAGTGTTGAAACATTTTTTTTTTCTTTTTGTTAATTTCTCAACCTATTCTTGGAGACGAAGATCACTTTCTGGAAATATTAAATAATAATACTTTATTTTTCTTTTATCTTCTACATTTTTAATGTTTAATATATTTTTTTTTCATTTTTATTTCTATTTTTATTGTTCTATAAATGTTTAATGTTCTAGAATTTTCAATAATTATTTTATTAATATTTGGTAGTAGTCAAGGGTATTTAGGTCATTATCAATTAAAAATTATAAAAAAATAGATTTAACGGAATATTTAACAGAATATTCTGATACGTTTAAAAAAAAGAGGTAAGTGCAAAACGGAGAAAAGATGAGGTATTCGGGTGTAACGATTTTCAGGTCTGGTAGGTGAGTGTAAAAATCACTAAAAGTTGGGCAGGTTTCTGTAATATTCCCAAAAAATAAAAATGGATCGTGCCCGGAAATTAGCGAACGCCGCCATTCTCCGGCGCCTCCTCTTAAACTCCAAGCAACGACAACCCATTCACACTTCCTCCGGGAGATCCGTTTCGTCCATAGATCTGGTCGAAAAGACATTTTTTAAATTTTCTATGTACATATGATATAGATCTCGGATGTATAAGAATGTTGCCGTGAGCAGGTTGAAAGAGCTCGGGGGGTGGCTCTCGATTCTCTTGTCCAATTTGTTATTTGTTGTATATTTTTTTGTGAAATTTTATTTGTTGAATGTTTTGTCGAATGTTAGTTTTTTTAAGTTTTTTCTCAAAACATTTTTGTCGAATCTGTTAATTAAAGTTTTGGGTGATAGAATAAAAATTTTAATTAAAAAAAATAAATGCAAAAAAAAATTCAATAAAAAAATTGAATGCAGGAAAAGTTTTTTGTGTGCATAAAGTAAAAGTTAAAATTAAAAAATTAATGAAAAATTTTTAATTTTTTTTCGCCGTGTCGAATGTGATATTCGCTGTTTCGAATGTGATATTCGCTGTGTCGAATGTGATATTCGCTGTGTTGAATGTGATTCGACATGTCGAATGTGTGTCGAATATGGATGTATGTCAAATGTGTGTGTCGAACAAGGTTCTAAAAGACGCTAGGCGCTAGTCGGGCGCTAACTAGGGGTCTAGAGCCTAGAGAGATTAATCGAGGATTAGGCGGGGATTAATTGTTTCATTTTTATATTTAATTAATTAATATTATATTTTAAAAATATTTGTATGCATAATAAATCAATATTTTGAACAAAATAATCAATAAATAATCTAAATACAATATTAATCACAAGTTTAATATAGTAAAATAATCAAAATAATTTGTAAATTTAAAATTTTAGATCATTTTCATTATATATTTAATATGTTTTATTTTAATTTTGGTCTCGTACCTCAAAATTTATCATAAATCATCTATTTTATTTGATTTATCAAGATTTGCATCTAATTTCATTGTTCAGTTAAATCTGCTCGAACCATCTAAGCAAGTAAATACGAAATTAATTGAACTTAGGCGACCCGACCAATACGAGTTTAGGCGGCGCTTAGGCGGGTTAGGGGCCTAGAGCCTAAAATCGAGGCGGTCGAGTATAGCCTAGAGCCTAGCGGGGATTAATCGGAGCTAGGCGGGGATTTTTAGAACAGTGGTGTCGAATGCGATTCGACACGGCGAATGTGTGTCGAATCATATGTCGAATGTGTGTCGAATGTAGATTCGACTTGTTGAATGTATGTCGAATGCAATTCGACACGGCGAATGTGTGTCGAATGTAACGGAGGGTATTTTCGGATGCTCACCGCTTTTGTGTGTAAATAACCGATTTTTTTATCTTCTAGTGTAAATAAAATGTATGACTATATTATATAATGTACTTTTATTTTTTCTCTCTTAAAAATTTATGCCCAATAGTAAGAATGTATGATGATAAACTATTTTAGATATTGTAATGGTGCATAAATTATGAAATACTGTACTATGAATTGAGGCTGGGGCGCTGGGCACATGCACATCACATGCGTAGTGATACAGTGGTGTACGTGACACCAGGGATGACGCCACGTGGCGATTTGGTCGGAACAGTACGTATACACACTCACACCGGCCGATTCATGTAGGACCCGCCAACCACGACAAATTACGAACCATTTATTATTGCTCTTATTGCAAATTTAATTTCTTCATTGTATATCAACAAAGATTGTGGATATGCATCTTACACACATCTGAATTTGTGAATTGCTACGACATTAAGATTAAAGAAGTAGTACTACCACCTAATTTTATTATCCATATTTAGGTAAAGTTATTTTTCAAAAAAAAAAAAAACACCAAAAATTAATGATAATTTTTTAATTGATAAAACAAGGTAATTGTAATTAAAAAAAGATTAAAGTGGTTTTGGAGTAATTTTTTTAATGTAAATAGAAGCTAATTACTACCTCAATTCAAATTAATTATGCAAACTTTCTATTTTTGATGTTCCAACTAATAATCCATGCTCATAAAAAAAGTTTTCTTATCTTTATTTTTTCACCTACTTCTTAAATTTCTTTTCTTAACCGATCGGATGTCCCTCAAATCGGGTAGAATGTAACTCGAGAGATGTGCTCGAGTAGCATACGCTTGTGAGAGAGAGCCAACATGTCTCACCCTAGGACAAACTTCATAATATTTCAATGAAAATTTGTCTCACCCGAAGTTCGAACCCTCGTCACCGAAAAATTACACACAAATCACCACAGACTTTACCACTCGCCTATGCTCCTGAAGACCCTACTTTTTAAACTCTACTCACAAATCACAACTATATGACTTTTTAACCTAAAAATACATTTTAAACTATTATTTATTAATAAGAAAACCAAAAAAATAACATTTTTTTTAATCTACGATCAATAAGTTGCAATAAACTTTAGACAGAAGTAATATTAAATTAATAAATTTAACGTGATAAATAATTTAAGTGTGTCAAAATAAAAGTGAAAATTTAAATAAATTTAACCTAATTTAGTACACTATCTCACCCATAAAAATGGACATAGGGGGGTTGCCCGGTTTTAAGAAAAATGTTTTTTCTTTAATTTTTTGAGAGATATAAAAATATTTTTATAATGTAAAGTGTGTAAATGAAAGAGTCGTGATCATTACTTTGGTACAATAAAAAAGATAAAATGTGACATTTTTTTTTGTTGGAGGAAGTAATTCATTAGTCAAATAAATGGTTTATACTTTTTTTGTGCCCATAAATTAAAATAAAATATAATTTATATATTATTTTGATAAAAAAATATAAGAGTAATTTAATATTTAAAATAAAAAAGTAAAAATAATTGTATGTAAAAATAAAAATAGGCCAAAAATTAAAATTAAAATTTATAAAAAAAGTACGTAGTTTTTAATAATAATAATAATAATAATAATAATAATAATAATAAATAATAATAAAAATAATAATAATAATAATAATAATAATAATAATAATAATAATAATAATAATAATAATAATAATAATAATAATATGAAGAAGAAAAAGAAGAAGAATGTAAAAAAATTATTATTAATAAATTTTAGTGTTGAATAAAATACTAAATTAATGTCTTGTAAATAAATTTATATTGAGATTTGGGAATATGAACTATTTAAAAAATAGGTAAAGAAAATGATTATGTTAATCTCACAAAAAAAAAATCAACAAGGTACATTTTTTCATTGATTTGTAAAAATTTCAAAGTTAAGAGTAGTAATATCTCAGTGCACACGACTGAAAGTATAATGAGTGTGTTTTGTAGTAGCTTATGTGTATGTGGTATGTATCTATTAGAGGAAGATGGAAGAAATGAAAAAACGAATAATCGAAGCTCGTGTTTAACACGATTTCCTTAAAACAAATTCGTCATCTATGGGTACGATTGTTTCCCAGGATACAACGATTATTAAGCAAAACATTTGCTTACGGCGAACTGAGATGTTGCCTAAGAAATATCACCGGAGGTCAAAGAAACGGGTTAAACAAAAGAAAGACGAGAGCGATTGCTCGGAACGCGTCTGTATATTTCTCAAACAATTTCATTCTTTCTCGTTTCTCTTCGAGTATTCTCGACGTATTTTTCCATGCAAAGTCGATTGCACTTATATAGAGACGTTGGAGTCGAAGATTCGTTGAACGTGGACAGTCAAACCACCAAGTGTAACGTCCCGTCATTTAAAATCATACTAATGGTCACTTAAAAGACCAGTATTCACAAATTAAAATCAAATTATGTAACTTAAATAATAATATCACATTATTATTATTATATTATTATTATTTTGTCAATAATGGACAAATATCACATAAAAAAAAATATAGCAAAAAGTGTGTATAATAGGGTACTCCTCTATATTTATCGAATACACTTTGCATATATATATATTTTTTCTACCTTTGGAATTCTCTTCCAATAGTTACATATTTGAAAATTAATTTTTCATTCATACTAGTCCCCAAGAGCATAGCCGAGTGGTAAGGCCTGTGATGATGTGGGTGTAATTCCCCGGCGACGCAGGGTTCGAATCTCGGGTGGGACAAATTTTCATTGAAATATTATGAAGGTTTGTCCTGGGGTTCGACCTGTTGGCTCTCTCGCACAGGTGTCTGCTACTCGGGCACAATCCTCGATTTACATCCTACCCGATCGAGGGACCTGCGATCGAGTGGGGGTGGAGTTTCTCGTCTCTCTTCCTTATCAAAAAAAAAAAAAAATCATTCATACTACTCGAAATTGAGCGTATGAGATATCCAATCAGACACTCATTTTCCAACATGTTTGATATACAGTAAAATCTCCATAGATTAATACTCAGATAGGTTAATAAACTTTCTAAATTAATATTATTTGGTTCATACTAGATCTTTTAAATGAAAAAAATACTCAATAAATCAATAACTCTTTAAATTAATAGAATTTCACGTTTACAAAGCTATTAATTTATAAAAGTTTTAATTTATCTCGATTTGTAAAATTAAATACTACTATCACTTTAATTTTAAAGCAGACATTGATAATCGACTTTAAAAATATCGTCAAGGGTTGTAAGCTCAATTAGTTGAACACCTGAATTGAGGACAGTAAGATCCAAAGTTCGATTCCATAATCAAGTTCGAGTTTGAGCAACTTGTTATCAAAATCAATCAAGCGCAAGCATTATGTAATTTATGTTTCTCATCGCCAAGCGATTTGATAAATTATTTATTATTTTAATTTAAATAGTACATTTTTTTAATTATAAAGAAAATATCTAAACTTTTACAACATTGTGAAAATAAAATTTAATTAATAAAATAATTAAGTATTTATTAAAAAATATTATAATTTGAGGAGCCGATCACGAACAATTTATTTTTTCTATGAATCGAGCTCTAACTTGTTTAATTGTTATACGGTTCCTTCCATAAAGTCTGCGCTAAACTTGACTAATTTGCATTCTTAATGGAATCGGTTCATAAGAATATGAAGTTAACAATATTAATGTAAATATTATTTTAATTTAGCATTTATACAAAAATTGTCTGACAAAAATAAAAATGACTACCTATGTTCTATTTTTTATATTTTTTAAATTTATAGTTTACACTGATAAAAAATAATTATAGACTTGATAAATTTTAAAAAATAAGTTTACCTTTAAGAAGAGGGTGTATTGATTTGAAATTTTATTTGATTTTTTTATATTTTTAAAGTTTGGGAATATTAAATTCGAATTTTCAAAAGTTTCTATTAAAATAACGGGGAATTCAACCTGAATTTTAAAAAGTCTATTAAAAGTCTATAAATAGATATTAATAGTTTATAAATTTAATTTTTTTTAAAAGTCTATCAATTTTAAAAGATTGTCTTTAAAAAATTAAAGGTAATATTTATATTTAATAAATTAAATTATTTTTAAAATATAATAAAAACATAAAAAATTATATAAAATTAAATAAAAAAGATAAAAATAGACAAAATATGTTTCTAAGAAAAAAAATTAATTTGAAAAAGAAAAATTAATATTTTAAATAACAATTATAATTCAACCACAAATAAAATTTCAAAAAAAAAATTTTTATATAAAAAAGGATATTTTTAGAAATTTTAGTGGTATAAATAAAAGATAAAAATAATACTATAATAATAATTTTTTGAACAATTTGAATAACTTTTTTTATATGAAAATGTATTGTATTTCATATACTGTTATATGAATAATTTATAAATTTATGTAAATTAATGAAAATCCATATAAATCAATTACAAAAATCGTATATTACGATTGTATCAATAATTTATGCAAGTCTATAAATTTTATGTAAATCAATAAAAATGTATATTTTACAATCTTTTAAAGTTTATAAAAATCTTTATAAATCAATAACAAAAGTTAGTCAAACTCTACACATAATTCAGGTTTTTAAAATTCAATTAATTTTTAAAATTCATAAAAATTCAATAAAATCATAATTAAATACACCTTCTTTAATTTAATCTTAAAAAGATGTATTATATATATATATATATATATATATATATATATATATTATTTTATTTTATTTTTATTTTTTTTATTTTTTTTCAATTTCATGTTAACAATTTATCCCGGACAAAAGTAATAGTGAACCGAGAAAGATGAAACACGAAAGACGAAGCAAAGTGGGCAAAGTGGAGTAAAATAATTTTTGAATATTGTGGCGTGAAAAACATATCGAGTCATTGACTGTATACACTTCCACACTCTTTTCCTTTTGACTCCTTAGCTGGAGAGTGAGTGGACCACTTTTGCCAGCTATTTATTGCAATTATTTTAAAATTATCTTTTGCACTTATCCACAATAAATTAAATTAAATTCAACTTTTATTTTTATTTAATTTAAATCTAGCAGCTAGCTAACACAGGTGTGTCTGAAGTATATCGATCCATTTCGCACTTCCACTGGAAGATGAGCTCAAACCCTTTTTTCCTAATCTAGGGTTCTTCAATTTTCCCCAATTTCACTTCTCCATTTTTCCATTCACCTCAACTGCCAATCTTCATCTGCCCTCCTCGTTTTTTCTTCTAATTAACAGGTATGTATGATTCTGTATTATTTTTATTGCTTATTCTCTTCTTTTTTATGTTTTTTTTCATAGTTCGATTTGATCCTCAGAAGTCAAATCTTGAAAAATTAATCCACGAGCCCTTTTTCGATTTCATCTCGGTATTCACAACCTCACCGTTATTTTCTGAGAAAAATATAATATAAAAATATTTGTTACCGGTGTTGTAGTTGACTGTTTTCTGAGGTCATCTGAACGTTTGAGTTTCTTGTAGTTGAAAGAAATTGAAAGATAAAAACAAAAAGCAAAGAAATGGTGTCAAGATCATATTCAAACCTTCTGGAGCTAGCTTCCGGCGACCCCCCTTCCCCTTCCTTCTCCCGCATGCCCCGCCGGATCCCCCGCATCATGACCGTCGCCGGAATCATGTCCGACATCGACGGCTCCGACGACTCCGACAGCCTCTCCTCCTCCTCGTCCTCTTCCCCTCAGAAAGACCGAATAATCATCGTAGCCAATCAGCTCCCCATCAAGGCCCACCGTAAGCCCGGGCCCACCCCCGGCTGGACCTTCAGCTGGGACGACAACTCCCTCCTCCTCCAGCTCAAAGACGGCTTGGGTGACGACCAAGACAACATCGATTTCATCTACGTCGGCTGCCTCAAGGAAGACATCCACCCCAACGACCAGGACGAGGTCTCCCAAACCCTCCTCGACAATTTCAAATGCGTTCCGACCTTTTTGCCCCCGGAGCTCTTCACCAGATTCTACCACGGCTTCTGCAAGCAGCAGCTCTGGCCTCTGTTCCACTACATGCTTCCTCTGTCTCCAGACTTAGGCGGCCGCTTCAACCGCTCCCTCTGGCAGGCTTATGTTTCCGTCAACAAGATTTTCGCCGATCGAATCATGGAGGTGATTAATCCGGAGGAAGACTTCGTGTGGGTCCACGATTACCATCTTATGGTGCTGCCCACTTTCTTGAGGAAACGGTTTAATCGAGTCAAGCTCGGGTTTTTCCTACACAGCCCGTTCCCGTCTTCTGAGATCTACCGGACTCTTCCGATAAGGGAGGAGATCTTACGAGCCTTGCTTAACTCCGACTTGATTGGGTTCCACACGTTCGATTATGCCCGGCACTTTTTGTCGTGCTGTAGCCGGATGTTGGGTCTGACGTACGAGTCCAAAAGGGGTTACATTGGGCTCGAGTACTATGGGCGGACTGTGAGCATCAAGATCTTACCTGTCGGTATCCATATGGGCCAGCTGCAGTCGGTTTTGGGCCTTCCTCAGACCGAAGCGAAAGTGGCCGAACTGATTAAGCAATTTTCCGAGAAAGGGAGGACGATGCTGCTCGGAGTTGATGACATGGATATATTCAAAGGCATCAGTTTAAAGCTACTAGCAATGGAACAGCTTTTATTACAGCATCCTGAGAAGAAGGGTAAAGTCGTCTTGGTCCAGATAGCCAACCCGGCCAGGGGCAGAGGGAAAGACGTGAAAGAAGTTCAGGACGAGACCTATGCAACTGTGAAACGGATCAACGAGACCTTTGGTGAACCGGGTTACGAACCAATCATCTTGATCGATCAGCCCTTGAAATTTTACGAGAGAATCGCATATTACGTGGTTGCTGAGTGTTGCCTGGTGACCGCTGTTAGAGATGGAATGAATTTGATTCCGTACGAGTACATAATTAGCCGGCAGGGTAATATAAATTTGGATAAAGTTTTGGGACTCAAACCCTCGACCCCGAAAAAGAGCATGCTGGTTGTGTCCGAGTTCATCGGGTGTTCTCCGTCTCTGAGTGGGGCCATTCGGGTCAACCCGTGGAATGTAGACGTGGTTGCTGAGGCAATGGACTCGGCCCTTGAGATGGCTGAGCACGAAAAGCAGCTAAGGCACGAGAAGCATTATAAGTACGTGAGCACGCATGATGTGGCGTATTGGGCCAGGAGCTTCTTGCATGATTTGGAGAGGACGTGTAAGGATCATGGAAGGAGGAGGTGTTGGGGTATTGGGTTCGGGCTGGGCTTTAGGGTTGTCGCTTTGGACCTGAATTTCAGGAAGCTGGCTATGGAACACATAGTGTCGGCTTACAGGAGGACTAGTCGGAGGGCTATTCTATTGGACTACGATGGGACATTGATGCCTCAGAACTCGATTGATAAGACACCTAGCTCGAGGACGCTTGATGTGATAAATAGTTTGTGTAAGGATAGGAGTAATATGGTTTGTATTGTGAGTGGTAAAAGGAGGGACACATTGGACGAGTGGTTTTCGTCATGTCCTAATCTGGGAATTGCTGCTGAGCATGGCTATTTTATGAGGTAAGCGTGATTTCGTATTAATTGTTAGTTTCAATTCTATATAAGCTGCATTGCATGACTTGTTGATCGGGTGGTTTAGGATGAAGCGTGACCAGGAATGGGAAACGTGTGTTCCAGAAGTAGAATGCTGCTACTGGAAGCAAATTGCGGAGCCTGTAATGCAGCTATACACAGAGACAACTGACGGGTCTGTGATCGAGTTAAAGGAAACTGCAATGGGTTGGTGTTATGAGGATGCGGACCCCGATTTTGGATCTTGTCAAGCTAAAGAACTTCTTGATCATCTGGAGAGTGTTCTTGCTAACGAGCCTGTCACTGTCAAGAGTGGCTCCAATTGCGTAGAAGTTAAGCCGCAGGTACGTTAAAGATTTGTTCTTTATTTCCATAATAAGTTGGGAGCAGAATTTGAACCTTGAATGTCCTCAAACTAAAGGAAAAAAACTTTCGATTTGTGCTATGATTTAAAGGCTTAGTGGCTTAATTGTGGAAGTGATCCTATAACTATCATGATCTAGCAATTTATTATGTGTTGTGATTGTTCTCTCCTTTTTTGTTTATGATAAAAAGGGGGTAAGCAAGGGTGTGGTGGCGAAACGCATGCTCTCGGCAATGCAAGAGAAGGGAATGTCTCCTGATTTTGTGCTGTGCATTGGAGACGACAGGTCAGACGAGGACATGTTTGAGGTGATCAGCAGCTCGATAGACGGGCCTTCCATAGCTCCTCGTGCGGAGGTTTTTGCTTGTACTGTTGGCCGGAAGCCTAGCAAAGCTAAGTACTATCTAGACGACACAACTGAGATTGTTCGACTGATGCAGGGGTTGGCTTCGGTTGCAGAGCAAATGACAACAACACCCTTGTAGGTAGGCTCTTTTTAGTTGAGAGAGTAGAAGTTATTTTCACTTAAGTTAGGGGGCATGTATCAAAATCAACGAGTTCACATCGAATATAGTAGGTTCGATCAATTGTAAATTATGGACTATGGATGTTTTTTCCTTTCTTTCGCTTTGACGTGTGGGACGTTTGTTTGGTGATGTGTATATATAGAGTGCTCGGGAAATATGGGATTATCATTTTCGATTTGTGATTGATTGTTCGAGAGGTTTTATGCTTTTAGATTGATTTGAGTGATTGGAGAGTCGGATCTTGTGGGAACTCAAGTATAGGTCATACTATGAAACAAGCAACATAAGTAAAACAAATACTACAAAGGAAGGTGTTTGTTCGTTCATACTAGTATATTCTTACCCCGCTCTCCACGTAACAAACACGTCTTCTTCTTCTCATACTGCTTTGGGAACAATAATAATGGACTTTAGCTAAATCACAATTCTAATATTACTAAAATTAAATCAACATGAGGACTTACGTCACTAGAAATTTGACCAAGTCCACGTCGACAGCAACATATACCAAAGCAATAAACATTTTCCCACCTTATTAGTAGTATTTTTTAATGTAATTTTGAAGTTTCAAGTAAAATAATCATCTTCTTCACATAAGTTAAAAATATGAAAAATCGGTGAAATTAATATCCCAAATGGTCCTTAAAGTTCACATACAGCTCATGTATTATAATATTAGAACGTTGGTCAGTTCAAATCTCTGAGGTCGACACAGTTATTGTGTGTCATCCGTGTTTGGGAATTATTTTATACTCCGAACTATATAGTTGTATTTCTCGAAATAATATATTCAAATTGTCACCCTTCTTGCATCCAAGGACAAAAGAATTTTAAAAACTAGTCCACTGGCCCGTGCGTTGCACTGGAATCTTCGAAAGAATTGTTTTAACCGTCTGTTTGTTATCATGTTTACGTACATAACTTATTTTATCATTTAACTCATATTAATATATACGTTAAACTTGTTTAACACTTCACAAAATAGACAAAGAAAATAATAGTATAACTTTTTATGTAACTCATATTAATATATACGTTAAACTTGTTTAACACGTCACAAAATAGATAAAGAAAATAAAAGTATTTTATATTATACGTAAATAATTATGATGAATTAAAATCATTACTTATTTTGTATGACAATCAACTTATAAATTTTGAAAGACCACTTATATACTACATTTGTGGGTTTGTTCGTGAGATTACCGTTCTGATCGCAGAGAAGAAGCTTCAACCCTTTCATATTTTGGTTTAATGTCAACTAAGATGATATCCTTGCACTGGTTCCAAATTGATTCTGGACTGTAGAGAAGTAGAGGTCAACAAATTAATGACCGAAAATCGCAACATTGTTCGTGTACCTCAAAACGATTTTTTTATTGTATCGACCAATACTTTATCACCGTCTAAAAGTTTACGGGGGTAACAATTTTTTTAAAAGATCTATATTGAATTCCATTTTACAAAGAAAATTCATTTTACAATATGCATCCACGAATGACAATGAGCAATATTCTAAAAAATTACAACTCTGGTTCTACGATACACATTATATTATATTTTGAATGATAAACTTTTTTGTCTCGACTGTCGTTCTATTTTTTATCAACCTAAACGAATTTATTGTAATATTCTGTATAAGTGAACTTTATTGTCACAACATATTTATTATTGGCCGTAATGCAAAAATCGAACATGGTTTTGATTCGCAAAATCATTCGACAAAACTTCACCGATTCAATTAAGCTGCTCTAAAAATATTATTTTTGTTGTTTTGGAATTTCATATCCAAATAGTATACAAACTGCTTTGGAATAAGATTTTCATCTACAATCAAAATAATGTTTTATTTTATCAATAACTTTATTCCAGTCGTTTTGGTTATCAGACCGATAAAATGCAATCGTTACACGATCATTGCCTTCGTGAACATTTTTGATTAATTTTTTTAATAACTTAACTATGAAAATATCTGGACGTCTCATCCTCGTAATATATTTTGGTTTAATGTCAGCTAAGATAATATCTTTGTACTGGTTCCAAATTGATTCTGGACTGTAGAGAAGTAGAGGTCAGCAAATTGACGAACGAAAATCGCAACATTGTTTATAAACCCCAAAATGAATCTTGTTTTATTGTATCGACATATACTTTATCACCGTCTAAAAGTTTACGAAAAGTTTACGGGGATAACTATTTTTTTAAAGGATCTATATTAAAATTCCATTCTACAAAGAAAAACTATTTTACAATGTAAATCCACGAATGACAATTTACAATATTCTAAAAAAATACAACTCTGGTTCTAGGATACACATTAGATTATATTTCGAATGCTATGTCTCGACAGTCGTTCTATTTTTTATCATCCTAAACGAATTTATTGGAATATTCTGCATAAGTTAACTTTATTGTCTCAACATATTTAGTATTGGTCGTAATGCAAAAATCGAACATGGTTTTGATTCGAAAAAGAATTCGACAAAACTTCATTGATTCAATTAACACATGCTCTGAAAATATTATTTTTGTTGTTTTGGAATTTAATATCCAAATAGTATACAAACTGCTTTGAAGTAAATTTCTATCTACAGTCAAAATAATATTTTATTTAATCAATAACTTTATTCCAGACGTTTTGATTATCAGACCAATAAAATATAATAGTTACACGATCATTGCCTTCGTGAACATTTTTGATTAATTTTTTTAATAACTTAACTATGAAAATACCTTAACGTCTCATCCTCGTAAGATATTTTGGTTTAATGTCAGCTAAGATAATATCTTTGCACTGGTTCCAAATTGATTCTAAACTGTAGAGCAGTAGAGGTCAGCAAATTGACAAACGAAAATCGCAACTTTGTTCGTGAACCCCAAACAGAATCTTCTTCTATTATTACGACCTATACTTTATCACCGTCTAAAAGTTTACGGGGATAACAATTTTTTAAATGATCTATATTGAAATTTCATTGTATAAAGAAAATTCATTTTACAATTTACATCCACAAATGACAATGAACACTATTTTAAAAAATTACAACTCTTCTTCTAAAATAAACATTAGATTATATTTCGAACAATAAACCTTTTTATCTCAGATGTAGTTTTATTTTTTATCATGCTAAACGAATTTATTGGAATATTCTACATAAGTTAACTTTAGTGTCTCAACATATTTTGAATTGGTCGTCATGCAAAAACCGAACATGGTTTTGATTCGCAAAAGGCTTCGACAAAATTTCACCGATTCAATTAAACTGTTCTGAAAATATTATTTTTGTTGTTTTGGAATTTTATATCCAAATAGTATACAAACTGGTTTGGAGTAAGATTTGCATCTACAATCAAAATACTGTTTTATTTTATCAATAAATTTATTTCCGTCGTTTTGGTCGATTCAATTAAACTGTTCTGAAAATATTATTTTTGTTGTTTTGGAATTTTATATCCAAATAGTATACAAACTGGTTTGGAGTAAGATTTGCATCTACAATCAAAATACTGTTTTATTTTATCAATAAATTTATTCCCGTCGTTTTGGTCCTCAGAAAGATAAAATACAATCGTTACACGATTATTCCTTCGTAACCATTTTTGATTAAGTTTTTTTAATAACTTAACTCTGAAAAATAAATTGACATCTCATCCTCGTAATATATTTTGGTTTAATGTCAGCTAAGATAATATTTTTTCACTGGTTCCAAATTGATTCTAGATTGTATAGAAGTAGAGGTCAACAAATTGACTAACGAAAATCACAACATTATTCGTGAACCCAACATGAATCTTCTTTTAGTTTATCGACCTATACTTTATCACCGTCTAAAAGTTTACGGGGATAGCATTTTTTTAAAGAATCTATATTGAAATTCCATTGTACAAAGAAAATTCATTTTACAATGTGTATCCACGAATGACAATGAACAATATTCTAAAAAATTACAACTCTGGTTATAGGATACACATAATATTATATTTCGAACGATAAGCCTATTCTGCATAAGTTAACTTTAATGTCTCAACATATTTAGTATTGGTCGTCATGCAAAAACCGAACATGGTTTTGATTCGCAAAAGGCTTCGACAAAACTTCGTCGATTCAATTAAGCTGTTATAAAAATATTATTTTTGTTGTTTTGGAATTTCATATCGAAATAGTATACAAACTATTTTGGAGTAAGATTTGCATCTACAATCAAAATACTGTTTTATTTTATCAATAAATTTATTCCCGTCGTTTTGGTCCTCAGAAAGATAAAATACAATCGTTACACGATCATTGACTTTTTGAACATTTTTAATTAATTTTTTTAATAACTTAACTCTGAAAATAATTTGACCTATCATCCTCGTAAGATATTTTGGTTTAATGTCAGCTAAGATAATATCTTTGCACTGATTCCAAATCGATTTTGGACTGTAGAGAAGTAAAGGTCAGCAAATTCACGAACGAAAATTGCAACATTGTTCGTAAACCCCAAAATGAATATTTTTTATTGGTTCGGCCTATAATTTAAAACCGTCTAAAAGTTTACGGGGATAACAATTTTTGTAAATGATCTATATTGAAATTTTATTGTACAAAGAAAATTCATTTTACAATGTATATCCACAAATGACAATGAACACTATTCTAAAAAATTACAACTCTGGTTCTAGGATACACATTAGATTATATATTTAACGATAAACCAATTTGTCTCGATTGTCGTTCTATTTTTTATCATACTAAACGAATTAATTAGAATATTCTACAAAAGTTAACTTTATTGTCTCAACATATTTAGTATTGGTCGTCATGCAAAAAAAAAAAAGAACATGGTTTTGATTCGCAAAAGGTTCGACAAAACTTCACCTTACATTAAGCTGCTCTGAAAATATTATTTTTGTTGTTTTGGAATTTCATATCCAAATATTATACAAACTGCTTTGTAGTAAGATTTGCGTCTACAATAAAAAAATCTTGTTGATTTATATCAATAACTTTATTCCAGTCGTTTTGGTCATCAGACCGATAAAATACAATCGTTACACGATCATTGCCTTCGTGAACATTTTTGATTAATTTTTTTAATAACTTAACTTTGAAAATACCTTGACGTCTCATTCTCGTAAGATATTTTGGTTTAATGTCAGCTAAGATAATATTCTTGCACAGGTTCCAAATTGATTATGGACTGTAGAGAAGTAGAGTTCAGCAAATTGACGAACAAAAATCGCAACATTGTTCGTGAACCCCAAAATGAATCTTCTTTTATTGTATCGGCCTATACTTTATCACCTTCTAAAAGTTTAAGGGATAACAATTTTTTTAAAGAATCTATATTCAAATTCCATTGTACAAAAAAAATTCATTTTACAATGTGTATCCACGAATGACAATGAACAATATTCTCAAAAATTACAACTCTAGTTCTAGAATACAAATTAGATTATATTTGGAACGATAAACCTCTTTGTCTCGGCTGTCATTCTATTTTTTATCATTCTAAACGAATTTATTAAAATATTCTGCCTAAGTTAACTTTATTGTCTCAACATATTTAGTATTGGTCGTAATGCAAAAATCGAACATGGTTTTGATTCGCAAAAGCCTTCGACAAAACTTCACCGATTCAATTAAACTGCTCTGAAAATATTAGTTTTGTTGTTTTAAAATTTCATATCCAAATAGTATACAAACTGCTTTGGAGTAAAATTTTAATCTGTACTAAAAATAAACTTTTATTTTATCAATAACTTTATTTCAGTCGTTTTCGTCATCAGACTGATAAAATACAATCGTTACACGATCATTGCATTCATGAACATATTTTATTAATTATTTTAATAAGTTAACTATGAAAATACCTTGACGTCTCATCCTCGTAATATATTTTGGTTTAATGTCAGCTAAGATAATATCTTTGTACTGGGGTTCCAAATTGATTCTGGACTGTAGAGAAGTAGAGGTCAGCAATTTTCCGAACGAAAATCGCAACATTGTTTATGAATCCCAAAATGAATCTTTTTTTTATTGTATCGACCTATACATTATCACCGTCTAAAAGTTTACGGGGATAACAATTTTTTTAAAGGATCTATATTGAAATTCCATTGTACAAAGAAAATTCATTTTCCAATGTACATCCACGAATGACAATGAACAGTATTCTAAAAAATTACAACTCTGGTTCTAGGATACACATTAGATTATACTTCGAATGATATGTCTCGACAGTCGTTCTATTTTTAATCATCCTCTTCGAATTTATTGGAACATTCTGCATAAGTTAACTTTATTGTCTCAAAATATTTAGTATTGGTCGTAATGCAAAACCGAACATGATTTTGATTCGCAAAAAACTTCGACAAAACTTCACTGATTCAATTAAACTGCTTTGAAAATATTATTTTTGTTGTTTTGGAATTTAATATCCAAATAGTATACAAACTGCTTTGGAGTAAAATTTCCATCTACAGTCAAAATAATATTTTATTTTATTAATAACTTATTCGAGTCATTTTGGTCATCAGACCGATAAAATACAATCGTTACACAATCATTTTCTTCGTTAACATTTTTTATTAATCTTTTTAATAACTTAACTATGAAAATATCTTCACGTCTCATCCTCGTAAAATATTTTGGTTTAATGTCAGCTAAGATAATATCTTTACACTGGTTTCAAATTAATTCTGGACTGTAGAGCAGTAGAGGTCAGCAAATTGACAAAAAAAAATCGTAACATTGTTCGTGAACCCCAAAATGAATCTTCTTTTATTATTATGACCTATACTTTATCACTTTCTAAAAGTTTACGGGGATAACAATTTTTTGAAAGGATCTATATTGAAATTCCATTGTACAAAGAAAATTCATTTTACAATTTACATCCACGAATGACAATGAACACTATTCTAAAAAATTACAACTTTGCTTCTAAAATAATTATTAGATTATATTTCGAATAATAAACCTTTTTGTCTCGGATGTCGTTCTATTTTTTATCATGCTAAACGAATTTATTGGAATATTCTGCATAAGTTAACTTTATTGTCTCAACATATTTTGAATTAGTCGTCATGCAAAAACCGAACATGGTTTTGATTCGCAAAAGGTTTCTACAAAACTTCACCGATTCAATTACACTGCTCTAAAAATATTATTTTTGTTGTTTTGGAATTTTATATCCAAATAGTAGACAAAACTTCACCGATTCAATTACACTGCTCTGAAAATATTATTTTTGTTGTTTGGAGTAAGATTTGCATCTACAATCAAAATACTATTTTATTTTATCAATAACTTTATTCTAGTCGTTTTGGTCATCAAAGTGATAAAATACAATCGTTACACGATAATTGCCTTCGTAAACATTTTTGATTAATTTTTTTAATAACTTAACTCTAAAAACAATTTGACGTCTTATCCTCGTAATCTATCTTGGTTTAATTTAGCTAAGATAATATTTTTGTACTGGTTCCAAATTGATTCTGAACTGTAGAGAAGTAGAAGTCAGCAAATTGACGAACGAAAATCGCAACATTGTTCATTAACCCCAAAATGAATCTTCTTTTATTATATTCACCTATACTTAATCATCGTCTAAAAGTTTACGGTGATAACAATTATTTAAAATGATCTATATTGAAATTCCATTGTAATAAGAAAATTACTTTTACAATTTACATCCACGAATGACAATGTACGATTTTCTAAAAAATTACTCTGGTTCTAGAATACACATTAGATTATATTTCGAATGATAAACCTGTTTTTCTCGGCTGTCGTTCTATTTTTTATCATCCTAAACGAATTTATTGAAATATTCTGCATAAGTTTACTTTATTGTCTCAACATATTTAGTATTGGTCGTAATGCAAAAATCGAACATGGTTTTGAATCGCAAAAGGCTTCGACAAAACTTCACCGATTCGTTTAAGCTGCTTTGAATATATTATTTTCGTTGTTTTGGAATTTAATATCCAAATAGTATACAAACTGCTCTGGAGTAAAATTTGCATCTACAATCAAAATAATGTTTTATTTTATCAATAACTTTATTCCAGTCTGTTTTGGTCATCAGACCGATAAAATACAATCGTTACATGATCATTGCCTTCGTAAACATTTTTGATTAATTTTTTTAATAACTTAACTATAAAAATACCTTGACGTCTCATTCTCGTAAGATATTTTGGTTTAATGTCAGCTAAGATAATATCTTTCCACTGGTTCCAAATTGATTCTGGACTGTAGAGCAGTAGAGTTCAGCGAATTAACGAACGAAAATCGCAACATTATTCGTGAACCCCAAAATTAATCTTCTTTTATTATTACGACATATACTTTATCACCGTCTAAAAGTTTACGGGGATAACAATTTTTTTAAAGTATCTATATTGAAATTTCATTGTACAAAGAAAATTCATTTTACAATGTACATCCACGAATGACAATGAACACTATTCTAAAAAATTACAACTCTGGTTCTAGGATACACATTAGATTATATTTCGAACAATGTAATGACATTCGATATCATAATAAAAAAAAAAAATCGTTGGAAAGCCGGTAATTTTGTATCAAATAAAGTTATAGAAATTCTAGATTTCATGTAATTAAAACATAATCCACTTAATTGCTTTCATTGTAAAGTCCTTTAGTGACATCAATATTCTGCAACATTATTGGGACACCATATTAATAAATAAGAAACATCAACCGCAATTATTATAAATAACACAATTTAGGTATAAAAAATATAAAAAGAAAACTAAAAAAAATTATAATTATTTACACCAAAAATATACTAAAAATAATGTTACTTTATATAATTTGATTGTATTAAATAATTTACAACAATGAGTTAGAAGTCTATAGAAATATCAACCTTTAATTTAAATTCATGATTTGTCAATCAGGAACAAAAAACTCAACTGAATGTATCTGCTCAAACATAATCACCGCCACATTCGAATCTGAGAAATACTATCCGAACTCAGATATATTTTATGTATAATTTTTGAATAAAATAACATATTCACTTATTTTGAATTACAATCAAATTATAATTTTTGATATGCCTCTTTATATATTACATTTGTTGTTCTGTTTGTGGGATTACAATTTGGTCACGCAGCAGAAGTTTCAACCCTTTTTGTTGGTTACTCTAGAAACCGCAACGTACAATTAATCGTGCAATAAATACTGGTCTCTTCATGAAAACGCCAACGTTGGTCAAAGACTGACCTTGACTGTTATTAAATGTAATGACATTCGATATCATAATAGGAAATTGTCTTCTTTGGAAAGCAAACGGTAATTTTGTATCAGATTGAGTTATAGAAATTCTAGATTTCATGGAATTAAAACATAATCCACAGAATTGGTTTCTCTTAATACTTTCGTCTCGATGACATAAGTACCAAGTTTTGTTATAAACAACGCTAACATTGCAAAGTCCGTTAGTGGCATCAATATTCTGCAACATTATTGGTAAACCGACCTAATAAATAAAAAAACATCTTCCTAATTATTGTACAAAACATAATTCAGATATAAAAAAATATAATAAGAAAACTAACAACAATTATAATTATTTAAACAAAAAATATATTATAAATAATGTTGTTTTATATAATTTGATTATATTAAATAATATACAACAATAATTTAAAAGTATATAAAAATATCAACCTTCAATTTAAATTAATGATTTTGCATTCAGGAACACTTAATCGTATTTAAATTCAAGTCTTTTCTTGTTGGTTACTCTAGAAAACGACACCTACAATTCATCGTGCATAAATACTGGTCTCTTCATGAATACGTCAACTTTTATCAAAAATTGACCTTTAATGTTATAAAATTTAATGGCATTCGATATCATAATCGAAAATTATATTCGTTGAAAAACAAACGGTAATTTTGTATGAAATTGATTTATAGAAATTCTAGATTTGATACGGAGTTAAAACATAATCCACAAAATTGTTTTCTCTTAATACTTTCGTCTCGATAACATAACTACTCAGATTTGTTATAAACAATCCGTATCATTGCAAAAGTCCGTTAGTTTATAATATTCTGCAACACCGACCTAATAAATAAAAAACATCTACCGCAATTATTATACAAATATTTTAGGTATAAAAAATATAATAAGAAAACTAAGAACAATTATGTTTATTTAAATAAAAAATATATTAAAAATAATGTTTCTTAATATAATTTGATTGTATTAAATAATATACAACAATGAGTTAGAAGTCTATAGAAATACCAACTTTTAATTTAAATTCATGATTTGGCATTAAACACTTAATCGTATTTAAAAACTCAATCGAATGCCACGGTCGCATCTCCGAAATACTATCCGAACTCAGATATATTTTTCGTATAACTCGTGAATAAAATAACATATTTACTTATTTTGAATTACAATCAATTTAAAAAATTTTAAGGACCTTTTTATATAATCCATTTTGTTATGTTTGTGATATTACAATCATCACAAAACGGAAGTTTCAACTCTTTCTTTTTTGTTACTCTATAAATCTTCATGTAAAATTCTTTGTGCGTAAATAATAATCTCTTCTGAAATATACCAACGGTTTTCAAAGACTTACCTTGACTGTTTTTAAATATCACGATATTCGATATCATAATCGAAAATTGTTTCTTTGGAAAACAAACTTTAATTTTGTATCAAATTGATTTATAGAAATTCTAAATTTCATTGAAATAAAACATAATCAATAGAATTGCTTTTTCTTAATATTTTTGCCTGAATTACCTAACTAACAAACTTTGTTATAAACAAAGGCGTATCATTGTAAAGTAAGTAACATCATATTCTGGTAAGTATACGACCTAATATATAAAAAATAAATATCGGAATTATTATACAAAACATATTTTAGGTATAAAAATATATAAGAACAATTATAATTATTTGCACCAAAAATATATTAAAAATAATATTTTTTTATATAATTTAATTGTATTAAATAATATATGTCAATTAGTTATAAGTCAATATAAATAACAACCTTCTATTTAAAAACATGGTTAGTTCTGCACAAACTAACCTAATTCCATTCACATATTTACATGTGTAAATATTTTAATTTTTTCATTTAAGTCATTGGCTTAAACATTTGTAGTGGCCACGTGTTTAAATATGTATGGATTAGTGTAGTACACATATTGGAGTAGCATTTAAAAACTTCTCAAACATAATCATGTCAGAGGTCGGATCTAAGAAATATATTTTTTTTATAATCAATAAAATAACATATTCACTTAGTTTAAATTACAATAACTTAAATTTTTTTGAAAGAATTCTTTATATAATAAAGAATTTTGTATTTAAAAACTCAACATCTTCACAAACATAGTCAGTCATATCTAAGTAAATATTATCCGAACTCACATATATTTTTTGTACAATCAATAAAATAACATATTCATCAATTCTTGGTTACTCTAGAAAGTCAAGTATAATTCATAGTAATCGGAAATTAAAGAAAACTGGAACTTCGTATGAGATTGAGTTATAAAAATATTTGATTTTAATATTATGGTATATTTGTACAAAAAAAAGCATAAATAGTGGTCTTAAATTAAAGGAAACGAAATTGGTATGATATTGAGTTATAAAAATATTTGATTTTAATATTATGGTAGTTAATTAGCTAACTGGTATATATTTGTACAAATAAAAAAATTAAAAATATTTATTTAACCATATTTGTAAAATTTGTTTAAAAATAATATTGTAAATGTTATTTTTTTATTACAAATGTCTTTAATAAAATATAAATTTTACAAATATATTACTAAAACAAATAACTGCGTACATTATTATTATTAACCAAATTTTACAAATAATTTCCTAAATAAATATTAATAAATAAATATTAAATGAATATTAATAAATAAATATTAAATAATTGTATTTATCAAATAACTGTCTTTAATTAAAATATAATTGCATACGTTGTTATTATTATTAAACAAAATTTACAAATTAATAAATAAAAATATATTATTAAATAATTTTCTTTTAGCTCATGAATGATTTTTCTTTAGCGCTGTATTTAACAAATAAGTTTTTAATAAAAAAATAATTACATTATTATTATAAAACAAATTTTACAAATAATTATGTAAATAAATATTAAATAACTGTCTTTTGCGTACAATTATTATTTAACAAAT
Source organism: Euphrasia confusa (assembly GCA_954870475.1). Taxonomy (NCBI): domain Eukaryota; kingdom Viridiplantae; phylum Streptophyta; class Magnoliopsida; order Lamiales; family Orobanchaceae; genus Euphrasia; species Euphrasia confusa. Next base: position 14,994,566 of record OX940953.1, read on the forward strand.
TTTACAAATAATTATGTAAAAATATATATTATTAAATGATTGCGCTCATAAATGATTTTTCTTTAGCGCGATTTTTTATTTACATAATTAAACGGATTGTTAGAAAATAAATTTAGTGAACAAATAATTAAACGGATTGTTCGGACATAAATATGGAACTGAATATTTAGTCAATTAATCAATAAAATATTATAATTAAACGGATTGTTAGAAAATAAATTTAGTGAACAAATAATTAAACGGATTGTTCGGAGATAAATATGGAACTGAATATTTAGTCAATTAATCAATAAAATATCATAATTAAACGGATTGTTAGAAAATAAATTTAGTGAACAAATAATTAAACAATAATTAAACGGATTGTTAGAAAATAAATTTAGTGAACAAATAAATATGGAACTGAATATTTAGTCAATTAATCAATAAAATATCACATTTATGAAAATTAATTGATTATCAATATATTAAAAAAATTTGATTAGTGATAATATCTATTTTATTTCATTACTATAATTAAGAACTCAGAATTTCGAATGTTAGTATAATTAAGGAATATTTGATTAGAATTATGAATTTGTTCTCTTACTAAAATTAAGGATCAAATTTATTTTTAAAAAATATTTGAATTCTACTTTAATTAAAAATCACATATATTTATATATTTGAGAGAATTATTAATACATATTCAAACCGAAACGAACACAATCCAGAATATTAAACTTAAATTAATATTTTATTTTGTTTATTATTAAATTCGGAATATTAATAACAAAACAATTATAAGGCAAAACTTATCACAATAAAATTTGATGAAGAAAACAACATTAATAAAACATACAGCTTCTAAACATTGTTTTTTAAGAACTAAATTAGAAGAACCCATTCATCCTTCGAACACATACTCGCTGGTAAAGATAAATCATTAAGAAGATAAAATTAAAAAGAGAAATCATTAAAAAGATAAAATTAAACATTTTTATTGTACAAAACAAAAATATTTACATTATATACCATATATTAACAATAATCAAGATAAAAACATTCCAATAAAATAACACACTCGCCTCTCTGTACGAATCTAACTTCGGCCGCCGCATTTTTTACAAATTCAACCACTTCATTTTTGCTCTGCAGCCTGTGTATCATGAACTCGTATATACTTGAAGTCTCTTAATGGTTTCTTCTGAGAAGCCGTTGTTGGGGAATTGATCGAGATTGGAAGCGTCACTAACGTGAACAGGGCAAATCGAAGAAGACGATAGAACTTGAGTATCCTTCAATAGATCTCGATCTGCTGGAATGCAGCCGCGAGTCGTCCACCTCCGACCCCGAGTTCGCCTGAAACCCCCTGAAGTAGGCGATATTATGCTGGTGCTCGGTGGAATTGCCATAAGTCTCCGCCAAGTCACAGCAAGTGATAATAATTTAACCAAAAAAAGATTAAAAAAATAGTTAAAAAGAAACATTAAAGAAACTCAATTTTAAAATAATACACAAATTATTATGAATTTAAAGAATAAAATTATGAACAACTTATCAATTGTTGCTGCAAAAATACAAAGAATAATATTCATATAATTAACATAAGAAATGATTAAAAAAATATTTAAAAAGAACAATTATAAAAATCGACCACCTGCAAAATAATACACAAATCCTTGTGATTTTTAAGAATAGCATGCCGAAAAAAATACTTCCAATGAAAGGCTGCAAAAAATAAAGCATCAAAACAATAATATTACATATAATAAACATAAATAATGATTAAAATAAATATTTAAAAGGAACAATAAAGAAAACTCACCACCTGCAAAACAATAAACAAATCGTTATCATTTTTAAGAATATTATTATAGGCTTTGATTCGAATAGATCAGTAAATAAGAAATATACCGAGGCAAAAATTAGGAAGTAAACCTAGAAAAAACCATATACATATAAAGTTATTAGAATCATTTATGAAAAATAATAAAATAAAATAATGAAATACAACAAATTAAAAAAATGCTTATGGTCAGCTGCAAACAAATAAAAAAAATGATGATCATAAAATTATATAACAAATTACTAAGAGAGATACTTACCTTTAGAGCTGTGAACAAATCAAACAAAAAATATGGTGATCAAAATAATAAAACGTATAGAACAATAAAATAAAGAATGGAAAGAATACAATAAAAAAAACTTATCAACAACCTGCAAAACAAAAAACAAAACGTATTGATTTTTAATAATAAAATAACGGAAATAAATTACTGCAAAAAAAAAGAGCAATGTTAAGCATAATGATAAAAATATTAATAATATAAAAAAAAAACCGAGACAATTGTTGATGAATGAGGTGAAAGTGAATGGCTTTTTATAGGTGTAGAATTGAATTAGGGTTTATATTATTTTTAAAATATAATTGAATAATATTTGCGGTATAACATTTAATATTTTTTTGTATTCCTAAAATATTGGTTGGTAAATTATTCATTAGTTGACCGATTGTAAATCTTAAATTTGGAAAATATATTTAAATGCTTAATATTTAATGTTATATTAAGAAGAGATATTATTAATATAATTGTATTGCTATAATTAAGGAGATGGTTTTTTTAAATTAAATAATATACATTTTGGTTTGAAATTTTCATTTAAAATTGGAAAATATATTTAAATGCTTAATATTTAATGTTATATTAAGAAGAGATATTATCAATGTAATTGTATTGCTATAATTAAGGAGATGATTTTTTTAAATTAAATAATATACATTTTGGTTTGAAATTTTCATTAATTTAGTTATTCAGTAATTAAAATAATAATAATAATAATAATAATAACCGTTAACAAAAAATAAAAACATATGAAAATTGAACTTATTATATCTAAATAAATGATACAATTATTAAAAAAATGAAAACCAAGAATACAAAGATCAATTCATAATTTTTTTTTAATAAATACAAAACTATTTTTAATATTAATATTATATTATTATATATCAATGAATTATTTGAGAAAATTTTCTATAATCTGAAGGGATTTTTAGGATTATAATTGAATTATTTGAAAGAGAATATTACTATAATTAAGGAGTTAATATTATATTATTAAATATCAACGAATTATTTGAAAAAATTCTATAATTGAAAGGATTTTTAGGATTATAATTGAATTATTTATTAGATAATATTACTATAATTAAGGAGTTTAAATAGCTAAATAAATACTTAAAAAATCAGATTAATTATAGGAACACATTAATTAACGGTAATTAAAATTTATTAATCATAACTATAATTATTTATTATTTAGTCCTTATAGTGTGAACACAAAAGTTAATCCAACGATCTAAAATTTTTTGGGGAATTAAAAATGGATATATCCAACGGTAAAATTCTTACTGAATTATATATTGTATAGATATGAACGGAGTATTATTTTATTATAAAGTAAAATAGAAAAAAAGGTAAAAAAAGCTAAATATAAAATTTTATTTTAACGTTAAAATTTAACTATAATTATTTCATTTTTTGAATTGGGAAAATATATGTTAAATTTTTTTAAAGAAAATGTGAATATGTAAATAGGGCAGGAATATACTCCATATGTCTAATTTACAGTAGAGCTAAAAATTGTACTCCTATAGTACTATGGCACTTATAAAAGTTAAAACGACATCGAATACACCAAGACCCAAAAACATGGAAATGTTTTTTTTTTTTTTTTTTTTTTTTTTTTTTTTTGATAAGGAGGAGAGACATGGAAATGTTGAAACACTAGTATGTAAAAATACTGAAAAAATATGAAGTAAAATGTTTCTTATATTTAATAATATTGTATGATATCCATATGAAAATATTAATATGTCAGTATATATCGACATATCGAAAATAATTGTTACAATTTGAAAATTCGGTATATATATAAAAGTAGATTGTAAAAAAAAATTCAATATAGTTCATTATATCGTCTATGACTCTCATTCGTGACGACAATTGTACCTTGGCAAGTCCTAGCTAATCCATATTAGTAATTCCTTGGTCTCCAGGATATCTTCGTCAAGGAGTACATTATCAAGCAGTAGTGACTATGGTATAAGGAGTAGTCATGATCATATAGTAAAGACTAAAAATGCAATTCTATCTCCAAATATATATACTACAAATCTATCAAAATCAAATCTAAACACACTCAAAAACACGTCTAGAAACGAGCTAACATTTTCATACGAAAACACATATATACGTATTAGTAGTACTGTACATGAATATTCTTTTTCAAGTAGAGTCACGGTTAGAAAGAAGAATAACCAAGCGGGTCATAATTTGTTTCAACACGCATAACGTAGGCCTTGGATGAAATGTCCAAAACACCCTCCACTTCAATTCTCCTACATTCTCAAAGTGTGAATAGGCATGTTAAGACCAAGTCTTTTACCAAGTCAACCTCATCCTCAATTCATATATATATACAACTAATTAACAACACAACAACCCGAATAAAAGCAAATGAAATCAAACAAAAATTAATAAGACTATCATATCTATGGGTGATGGGATTGTGCAGAGGGCTCTTGCCAGCCTCGGCAAAGGCTTCGACTTATCCTCCGATTTTCGACTCAAATACTGCAAGGGAGACTCGAGGCTCGTCCTCTTAAACGAGACCGACAATCGAGACCTCTCGGTTCCCGGCTTCGGGTCATTCAATAACATCTCGGTCGATATCAAATGCGATAAGGGCGATCGTACAAGGTACCAATCCGACATCCTCGGCTTCAATCAGGTCCGTCCGATTAAATAACATTTCGTTACATTAATTTCATCTAGCTATATATTTAAAGAGTAACGTAATTAAATTATTATTGGATTGTGTTTGTTTTATTTAAATCAGATGTCGGAATTCTTCAATCGTAAAAGCTCGGTGTCGGGTAAGATTCCGTCGGGTAATATATTACTCGTATTGAAAAATATTTTTTTATTGAAAGTTTGTGTTCGATTTATATTTATAACTGATAAAAAAACTTAATTATTTTTTAATACGTCAATTACAGATTTATTGAGAAATATGGGACTCACATAATTGTGGGGCTAAGCTTAGGAGGAAAAGATGTGGTATTAGTGAAGCAAGACATGTCTTCCAATGTGGAAGCATCACAACTGAAGAATCATTTGGATAACCTTGGGAATCAGTTGTTCACTGGGGCATGCACATTCTCTCCTAATCAAAAACACAAGGTCTAATTCATTGCTATCATACATTCTATATATAGTTTCTTGTTATTTCGAGATATGTATAAAATTTATACATCGTTTTTTATATCGTATAGGCACCACAAGCTTTCAACGTCTTCGACCCGCAACCCAACCTTTTCAGCAACTACGCGTCCATCACCGCAAAAGATGTAGGTTTGATCATCATTCACAGGTTATATATTCAACGTAAAATTCGCTAATTAATCGATACATCAACAAGATATTTCTTTTTTTTTTTCCTTTAAGTGAAACGTCAAAGCAGCCCTATATTTTGGTGAATGAGTACACACATGTTGATTGACTTGTTCGATCATCTGATTTTAAAAATAAAATAAATTTTATTTTATATTAAAATATAATATACACTTGTTAGTTGTTAGTGAGAAAGTAACCTTTTTAAAATATGTTTAATCATTATATTTTAATTAATTCTACTATAAAATTAAAATAATTTTTTTGTTTTGTTTTGCCAGGGCATTAGTGTAATATGTTCGAAACGGGGTGGGGACTTAACAGTAAATTCGCACTGCGAGTGGCTGCTGACAGTTCCAAGTATGCCAGATGCAATACACTTCAACTTCATCCCCATAACTTCTCTCCTGAGGGGTATTCCTGGAAAAGGCTTTTTATCGCACGCCATCAATCTTTACCTCAGATGTAAGAAACAAAACTTTTCTACTCAGTCTCTAAAAACACTTACACATGCATCAAAAAGTAATTTACCATTTTACCCTTGTCTGATTTTCAGATAAGCCTCCAATAGGCGATCTCCAGTACTTCTTGGACTTTCAAGCCCACAAGGTTTGGGCCCCCATTCACAATGACCTTCCACTAGGCCCAACTAGAAACAAGGCCCTATCTACACCCTCGCTCCACTTCAATTTAATGGGCCCTAAGCTATACGTCAACACAATGCAGGTAATTTTTAAGCTCAACAATTTTGCTACTAGTTCTTTGTGCTCATCTCATGCTTCTTGTGTTCCGGTCAAAACAGGTGACGTCGGAAAACAATCCGGTCACCGGAATGCGATTGTACCTCGAGGGCATGAAAGGAAATAGGATAGGCATCCATCTCCAACACTTAACGAACCCACCGATCCTTCTCCAACCGTCAACTCGGATATCGTGGCGTGGGTCCGAACAAACGCCCGAAAACCATCGATACTTGGACCCTGTCCAATGGAAAAAATTCTCCCACGTGTGCACAGCTCCTGTCAAATACGACCCCACATGGCTGTCCACGTCAGACTCTGGGCCCGCGGCGTTCATAGTCAGCGGGGCCCAGCTCCACATACGCAAGCATGACTCCAAGAGCGTGCTTCATCTGAGGCTGTCTTTCTCGAAGGTCCCAAACTGCTACGTGGTTCAGTCGAACTGGATGGAGCATGCGTCAGAAAATCACTCCATGAGTAGATCGGGGTTCTTCTCGTCTATAAGCACGACGAATCACGTGGAGAAAGATAAAAATAATAATAATAATAATGCAATGATAGTGGACTCAGGGGTGTTTCCGATGGGCCCGCCGGTGGGGGCCCAGAGGCAGAAGATGTTGAGGTTTGTGGATACGTCGGAGCTGTGTCGTGGGCCCTCGGACAACCCCGGGCATTGGCTGGTCACCGGAGCTAAGCTGGATTTGGAGAAGGGGAAGATTTGTGTAAGGGTTAAATTCTCATTGTTGAATTTAGCTTCGTAATTATTTTTTAATCCAAATCATTTTTTTTCTTCAATTACTTGAAGAAGACGTTACATGTGTGCATATAATTGTTGTGGATTATTGAAATAGTATTATGAAATAATACTATGAATGTGAATAGTATTTTTTTATTATTATAAATTTTCCCACTTCCCATTAAGAATAACGGTGTTTAGAACAAAAAATATCATCCTCATTTGAGAATCAAAATGATATCCAAAATTTGAACTTCCGCAACTCACCTTAAAAGAAAAAAAAGTACTTCAGATTTCTGATTTTGAGTTTCAAATCTATAGCAACATCTCAGCAATCTGGACAGCATTAAGAGCAGCACCCTTTCGTATTTGATCGCCGCACACAAAGATGTCCAACCTGCTCATAACAGGATATCTTCATTAGCGCTTGATTTGGATAACAGAGTTAAAATAATAGGCTTGTTGATCGATTAAAATTTACCCATAATTCCCGTCCTGAGAAACATCCTGCCTTATTCTTCCGACTGCCACATCATCTTTATTCGAGACTTCCAAGGGGGTAGGGAAGTTATTGGCTGCACGGTCATCTATTACCACTACACCGGGGGCATTTCTGAGAATCTCTCTAGCCGTGTCCTAGCAGAGGATAAGATAAAATGAATTATTTTAATGGAAAAACATACAATAGTAAAGAACTCGGTTGAGTTGAGGAGGTATCTATTCCAGATTTCCAGGTATCTTGTTGATCTATCCAGTATGAAATTAGTTTTCTACTTTTCCTTTCCATGTGTACCCATCCCTATTTAGTTATCTTGGAACAACACTACCCCATAATTGACCTAGACCAACTTTTATGGGAACTGACTAGGCAATGCATAAACAATTAACTTAAGCATATGCATGTTAATGATAATTCAATATTTTCTTAATACGTGCGGAATAACTATAGGGCTATCTTTATGGGGTGGAGGTACTAATACTGTAATATAATTAGTGAACGAGACACAAAGAGAAAAAGAAGTTTATAAATTAGTGAACACCTAAGCATCATGACAGACACAAATGCATTCCTATCACTAATGCAGATTGACATTTATGCATAAATTCATACCTCGTTTCAACCTTAAATAAAATATTTAAAATGCATCTCCAGACCACCAAGCCAATCATAACGGTGTCAAAAAAGAGAAAAAAAAAATCATGATTTCAAATTTGCTAACCTCAATTTCCAAGTACAAATAAACACAATGGAACAAAAACGCATGTCTTCGCCAAAACCTTGCATCTGAACATAAAAATAATGATTTCAAATTCAAAGTTTTACCTCATCTAAAGGTGTCTCAAATTGAAGATTGATACTCTCAGCATGAGCACGCATAACAGGCACTCTTATACAGGTGGCAGTAACCTTGACAACATTATTATTCTGCAATGCAACAATTTGTAAATTATAATCAGACATATAATAATCTAGCTTTTAAGTTAAGACTAAAATTCAATAAAGAAAAAATACCCATATCTTTCTCGTCTCTTTAACTAATTTCATCTCCTCTTCATTGTATCCATTTGAAAGGATGGGTGCATTGTGTGAGAACAAGTTAAAAGCATACTGCAGTTTGGAAAAATATCAGATGCAGACCTTTTCAATAGCTGACGAGTTTATATGACAAAAAAGTAGAATATTTTCTTCAACAGACCTGTCGCTTGAAAATATTACATGTGGGCTGTTTTCCCTCCAATACCTATTAGAAGAACACATAATTTATTAGACCACTGCTGTCTGCTGAGGTGATAATTTAAATCACATACAATGAATAAGAAAAAAGGGAAATAAATACCTCACGAGTCTGTTGTTCAAGTTCTTCCATTGCTGCAGCACCTGCACCACTAGCTGCCTGGTATGTACTGACAACCATTCTTGACACCTGGCATAGCAGGATCAGAAAGAACGAAAAACTGAGTTTTTAAGACCAGGATATTTCACAATAACAGTTTTTTTATATCATATTAGGGAAACAAAAAGCAGAGCGATTAATTCATTCACATCATTCATGGCATTGTGAAAAGGTTAATAATGAATAGAAATGCAGGTGACAAAATAATAGTTACATGATCATAGAAAAATTTTGGAACAAATCTCAGCTCAGAAGTTTTTTTTATAATAAACTAATAACCCTACATGGACCTGAATTAAAAATCAATTTTGAAATTCTTCTGAGAAAAACTATGATTTTAAGGGAATGATGCTTTTGTCTTATCTTCCTTTGATTCGTTTCCAAAGAATGGCTAAATTCATAGGTTAAATCAATTAATTTGATTCTTGTTGGAACTTACTCTATGAATGTCTAGGGAAAGCCCTGGATTGACTTTACTACTATAGTCAGTGATCCACCATCACAGTTTGTTCATTCCCTGAAATGAATGAAGCTAGCTACATGGTGCGATGATGCCTATAAGATCTATAACTGTATGTAGAATTTACACGAAGGAAAGAGAAAACACCATTGAAGGTGCTGGTGTGTGCATTTGAAGTGCAGAGAAAAGGGAGAGTGAAAAGTAATTTGCGGCAAAAATGAATTTCAATGTTCTCACAAAATACATCAACAAATGAAACCGTATGCATAGATACTACGCAACATAAAACTGAAATACCAAAACTACCCCTAATATTCGAAAAGAATTAAAATCGAGCCAACAGTTCATCATCTACATGATATTATCTAAGCTATGTAGCAGACTACATTGATGTAGGTCATTTCTTCCAAGACTGTAACATATAAAATTGTTTCTTGATTTATTTGGAGCTCCAAGCCATATGATTAAACCTCAGTATCAACTATCAATTAAATGGAAGTGCCCCATATACAATCGATACCCTTTTTTCTTGAAGATGACAAGATGTAAATCATCTTCATGCCATTATCTAAGATTTGAAAGGGGGATGGTTGCCCTGATCATTTTAGACGATTCCACCTTGAATTACTAATAATATTCTCCTTATATTCTTCTAAAATCATAGAATTCTCTCAATTCTAACCCATCATTGCCCCTCCATTGTAAATTAAATAACTCATCGAGCATATATTTGTGCACCACTAGCCCCTAGAAATTACAACTTTCCAGAACTTAAAGTTGACACGCAAGAAACATACATGTAAGGAGTACACGTATGAAATTCGATGGACTCACCATCTGAAACAAGAAGTTTTGGTCCTAGGACAGACACACATATATATACAATACAAACATTTAAACGCAAATATATATACCAAAAACAAAATAAATGGCAGCTAAATGAAATTCATACTTTTGCACGTCGGTGCAATGGAGTTGCAGCCACAAGACAGATAATAGTCGAGCAATTTGGATTCGCAATAAGAGCCCCTTTCCCACTCTTAAGCTTGATCCCCTCCATGGCCTCCGGATTCACCTCCGGGATCACGAGCGGAATCCCATCGTCCATCCTGAAGGCCGAGCTATTGTCCACCACAATAGTGCCCTTGTCAACGGCAATAGGCCCAAATTTCTTGCTTATACTCCCGCCGGCGCTGAACAGGGCGATGTCAACGCCATCGAAGCTGTCTTCCGTCAGCTCCTCGACCGTGTAGTCTCGATTTTCGTAGGTGACCTTTTTCCCTGCGGAGCGTTTGGAGGCGAGCAGCTTGAGGGATCGGTAGGGGAAATCCCGGTCGGAGAGGACGGAGAGGAACTCCTGTCCGACGGCTCCGGTGACTCCGACGACGGCGACGGAAGGCCCGTCTTCTCTGAGAGACATGCGGACGGCGAATGGGGCATTGGTGGGGGCGCGGGTGGGGCGGGAGACGGAGAGGCTGGAAGCGTTGTGTAGGAAGGGGGTGGTGAGTTGGTGGTGGGGGAGGGAAAGTGCGGAGAGCTTCATATCGGCGGCGGCAACGGCAACGGCGGAGAAGGGAGTATGGAGTTGTGTGTGTTTAGGGTTTAGAAATGGAATTGAAAGGAAAATATTGGGGGTTGGACTTGGAGCCAAAATAGGTGCTTGTTTTTTTAGATTTAAAAATTAGTTTATGGTTACGTCCCTAATCTATGTATAAATTGCAGTATGCCCCTTAACCTCTTTGAAATTGCGCAAGGACGTCCAATGCATTTGTTGAAGCCAAATTCATAAAGAGGGCAGTGTTGCTATTAAAATCATTTATTGATAATTTAGGGGTTATTTGTAAAAAGTTTATAATTATTAATAACGACCATGAACATGTATGCATCATGCATATATATATATATGAGGACCAAACTAGTGATCCTATGGTTGTATTCGGAAATCTTGAAGAAGCACGAGTTTGATATATATATATGAGGACCAAACTAGTGATCCTATGGTTGTATTCGGAAATCTTGAAGAAGCACGAGTTTGGCTTGTCCGCCATATTCCTCGGGCAATGCTTCTTCACCGATATCATTAATAAATTCTCTTCTCTCGTCTGCATTGCTCACAATCACAATCTGAACAATAAAAAGGAAAAGCGTTTCTCAATTACAAGAATCGACCTATCACCTAAGAGTTCCTTTAAAGGACAAAGAATTGAGAGCATACAGAAACAACTCCAAGGGCGAGTCTAATTACAAACAGAAATCACAATCTTTCTAAACAAATACTTATAACCCCTTGAAGTTTATATATACAACCCACAAATACTTCGTTTCAACGGTACACAATTTTGTAAGAGATATTCGTAAAAAAAAAAAAATGGCCACTTTTTAAAATCTTGAATTCTAACATGATGTTTTGTAATATGATTGAAACCACTTTTTTTTCTTTTGTAATTTATGATAATTTTCATTGATGAGACTTGTGAATTTACACTTGCCAAGAAGAATGAAATATTGTCTTTAGACTTGCACTAAATATGCATTATCACAATTGAATTTATTTTTTCTCTAAAGAAACCAGATAAGATCAATTACATAAACAAGAAAACAAAAAATCGAAACCATTTCGTACGAAGTAAAAGTAAAATAGTTGTAGTATTTTTTGATGCTTATATAACAATTTGTATTGTTTTGTGTTACGATCTTTACCTTTGTTTGAGTAGCTTTATCAAGAAAGCGTGAAGCGAATCTCCAAACACGCACGAAAAATCCGGGCATGTGTAAAAAGTACAACTTGGCCAAGCGCTCGGGGTAGTATGCCTATGCACAAAAGGCACAACAATACTTCAAATTTAAACCAGTTTTCGTTTACTAGAGAAAAAATTAAATAAATTAGAGTAGGGCGTGACTTACCTGCAAGAACTGAAAGCCAGTGATTAAACTTCGAGTATCGACGTTTTTGTAAGAAATTTGTTGCAGATCAATAATGGCAGCATACTTTTCATTTCCTATTTCCTTGCCTCTAAAAGAACTGAAATCAAATGAAGGTAGAATTCAAATCGAACGTAGAAGGGAAAAAAATAGTTGTGTTTAGATTATATATATAACGTTCTTTTGGAAAGTATTCGCATACACAGTTAAAAAATTGTAATACCTTGCAATGACTTTGTCTAATAGATGAACAACAAATTCTGCACCATTAGATAAAAAGTTTTTAATTTACATCAGAAATCAAATCTTGTGAGACACCAAATACAATACTATGTACTAGTTACTCGCTAAGGAATGTATTTGATACAATACAATACGAGGTGAGGTTCGGTCGATTCAACTAGATCACAAATCATTTTTATAATACAAACCAATATATCATAGAGATTTTGATAAATTATATGATAACATAAAAATATTAAACATGCAGTAGTCAAGTAGTCAGTACTATATGTACCAACAAACATATCTCATAAAAAAATACTTATACTTTTCTAAGCTTTACTCCTAGGTCCTAGCTACTTATTTTATTAGTTTCAAAATACATTTTCACTCTTAAATTTATTTGTTATAAAAAAAATCGATTAAATCAAATACTTACTTTTGAATTGAAGGTGATCCTTTGGAGGGAGATGCTTGTGGGCTTTGACAACGATAACACGATTTCCTTTAGTTGATAAACCCTCTAGCAAATATACCTTTTTTGCACTTAATTCATCTTTGACTTGAGAATCAGGAATAAGACCAAGTGGAACAAATGAATCTCTCCATTTCAGCCACTGCACAAACATATCCGCAGCTTTCACTTTGTCGAATGATCTTGCAATCAAGAATCTCATGAGGGTGGGATCTTCATATTTCTGAAGAAGAAAAATTATTTTCTATCATCATTTTTTAAATGTTTTTTTTTAAAAGAAGAAAAAAAACATTGTAAACTTTAATCAGTGAAATACAAAAAAACATTGAAACTTACATCAGTGGAATAACCAAGCTTTTGAAGTGATTCCTTCATCTGGGCTAATACAAGTTCTTGGTTTTGGCTCATTTCTTGTCTCTTGCAACAAAAAATAAGAGTTGAGCGTGTGAATAAGTTGGGGTGTGGATATATGTTATAGTAGATTATTTTTTGTTATTAAATTATACTACACTTCAAATGTAACGACCATTTTGCGTTGACTCAATTACAAATAAGTGCTTCCAGAATTGATATATTTTGATCCGGCCCACTTATGACACATCACAAAGATAACTAACACATGTTTACTTTGATTTTTTTATGAATAAATTTAATGAAAAAAGAGGATTTTTTTTAACTATTCAAAATTTTTTATTAGTTACATTAAATTAATTAAATTTAATAATGAGCAATGTTTCTTTATAGGGTGATTTTGAATAAAATGAAGTTTTTAAAGTTTTGTTAAAATTAAATGACTCGATTTTCCTAATTATGAATAAGAGTAGATTTCTTAATTTTTTTTAATTTACACGGCGGTTATGAATTATTATTAATTATATTTTTTTAATTTACATTTGTAATTATAATTCTAAACTACTCTAATTAATAAAAAAAAATTAAAAAATGAAACATTAAATTGTAAACAATAATTTTTGGGGTATAACTTAAAATATTATAAACTATATTACCCCTTCTTCTAAATAGTTCTTATTTATAATAATAAACAAAATAATCATATATAAACCTTGTATGAAATAAATTTGAAAATTATACTTCAAAAAATTACTCTCCTCATACTATACTTTTTTTCTTATGTCCAAAACCAATAATCACACATATAAAATAAAATAATTTTTTATCTTTTATAAAATAATTAAATCTTAATTTTTTATGACTTTTCAAAATTTCATCGAATACTATTTAATTTATTAATTTCAAAATATATTTCACATTCTATTTTTGGTAAAATCTTTAGTAAAATTATATTCTATTAATTTTCTTATTCACACACTTGTCAGTTATCAGGTAAACTTTAAGGAGGGTGTATTCAATCAGGATTTTAATGGATTTTTTAGGATTTTTAAAAGTCCGTGGATTTTTGTGGATTTTCTAAATCTACGGAGTCTAGGAAGAGTTTGATTGACTTTTTCTTATTGATTTTCACGGATTTTGATAGACTTTACATAATTGTGAAATTCATTTTTTAATTGATTTACTTGAATTATCATAGACTTTTACATATAAAAAAATCCAAATTGTTTTAAAAAAAATTCAAATTGTTTAAAAAATAAAATACAAAAAATGCATTAGTTTAAAAATAAAAAATATAATTATTCAACATTATTATTCCTATTTTTATTTACATATTGTTATACGACATTATTTTTCATAAACCATTAGCAAGCAATACTCATGGTATGAATTAGCTTGTTCATTTTTCAAATACCATTAGCAAGCAAAACTCAATACTCATTGAATGAATAGCTTGCGTTTTTTGTTTTGATGTAAAAAGTATTCATGATATATATATATATATATATATATATATATATATATATATATATATATATATTATTTTTTTGATTTCTTTATTTATTAATGTTTTTTTAACTTCATTATGTTTATTTATATATTTTTAAAATTTTATTATTTTTTTAATAATTAATTAATAATTTTATTTTATCTATTTCATGTTTACTAATTTTATTTATTTTTATTTATATAGTTTTAAGTTTTATTATTTTTTTAATAATTAATTTGTCAATTAAAATAGAAATCCGTTGAAATCTCATGTATTTGGGAGAGATTTCAAATAATGGATTTCCTTTATATTTTTAGGATGAAATCAATATAAATCCATTGACTTTTAAAATCTTTTAAAATCTATTGAATTTTGAATACCTATAGATTTTAATAGATTTTTTAAAATCTGAATTGAATACCTCCGAATTTTAATAGACTTTTAAAAATTCGGATTGAATACCCCTGGATTTTAAAAGTCCAAACAAATCCTATAGAGTCTTAAACGAATACACCCCTAAAATCTTTAAACAACAATTTTATTTGTAAGGTTATAAGTATGCTTATAGTTTCGTCCTTGGGCTAGTAGCAGGTTAGGCAGCAAAATTAAATCACAAGTCACAACTAACCGAGTGAAAGTGATTGGCCGTGGATAAGTTAGGCTGATATCAAATTTCATGTTAAATGAAATGTGTATATAAGTGTTTTTAAATAAGTCATTGTAGTATACATTTTTTTTATTGATAATTAATTATTAATACTCTTAAAAAAAAAAATCACTTTTAAAATACTAGTTTACTTTTATTTTTTTCATATATTTTTTAAATTTTACTCACACTTAAAAAAATATTTTTTTTTTATTTACATGTTGATACTATTGCATAAATATTTAGAACGAAAGTAGTATTATAAAAAAATGTTGATGTTTTATGAGTGGATATTTAAGTTGATTTTGATTTATTTGGTGACAACTCAATTATCATACTATTAAGTTACTTTTATAAAATAAAGTTAAGTTTACTAAAGAGTAATTTTTAATGTTGAAATTAAAGAGTAAATTTAAGTTTGCTTTTATAATAAATCATTAATATATATTGATTGTGTCACGCTCCAAAAAAATTTCATTAATTATCAATTTTATGAAAACAAATCACCTTAATACTTCAAATTTTAGGCCCTACTTTTTATTTTGAAAAATTTATCTCGATTGTTACAAACGAATTTTAATTCATACTTGTAATTTTTTTATGTAATATTTCAAATTTTATTCATGCATTTCTTCAATTTGTTAATATATAAATATGATACTTATTGATTTTCAAATGTATTTAAATTATATTTTATAAATAATAGTATTTAATATTTTTAGGGGTAATCACGAGGGCACTTCTAAGATGATTATTATTTATAGTACCCAATTTTTTCTCTTAGTATTATACAGGGCACTCTGCCCATTTTATCCTTTTTCATTAAAAAAAATTAAGAAATTAATTGATATATAAAATTACGCAAAAAATCTAAACTATCATCCTACATTCAATATTTCCTCATTCGACTACACATATATTGAAATTTCGTCAAATACATTCAAAAATCTTTAAGCTCATTGATATAAAATCAAAATTAATTGATATATAAAATTACGCAAAAATCTAAACTATCCTACGTTCAATAGTTCCTCATTGACTACACACATCAAGTTTCGTCAAAGACACTCATTGATATAAAATCAACACTTCTATCATAGATATAAAATCACTTGAATTCAAAATTTTGTCATAGATAATTAGTATAATAATATTGATATATCTATGATAGATATGAAAAAAAAATTGAAATCTATCATAGATATCAAAGAATTCATAAAATCACATACGTAAATCATAAATCTATTATAGATATTTACAAACTAAACTAAAAATGTAAATCATAAATCTATTATAGATATTTACAAACTAAACTAAAATCTATTATAAATGCAAAAAAATATGTAAAAACATTACACAAAGAATGTTCCACATACGCATCTCATGAAACACGCATCTCTTCGCTCATCCAAAATATATAATTATATTTATATATAATTATAAATATATAATGCAAATATATTTTGTTTGCGTAATATATTTTGATATTAATGTAATCTCATGTTTGCGCAAATATATTTTACAAAATATATTTAGCGCAAATATATAAATATATATTAGTAGCGTGTTTAATATTAGTGAATATTAAAATAAATTAATATATATTACCGTAATATTATTGTAGGGATATTTATGACTTTATACATTTAAAAAAATGCTCTTACTTAGTATTTAAAAAATACAAATACCCTAATAAATAAACAATTAAAAAATATATAACCCCTACAAATGAGGTGAAAAACAATGGGTGTTGGAAATAATATTAAAATTCAATCTGCCTCATACCCTAATATTACCATATTTTTATGTTTAAATTTAATTTTTGAAAAAAGGCGTTATTTAAATAATTATATTTTATAAATAATAGTATTTAACAACCTTAGACCATCTCCAACCGAACACAAAAACCTAAACTCAAAAATAAGTTTAGTTTTAAGTTTACAGTAATTTCGCTCCAACCGAGATTCCAATACTAAAACTTAAAAAATATTCTCAAATTATTCTTCATATACAACTTTTTATACTATTTTTATAAATAACCAATATCTTTACAAATTTATAATTTAACTCCGTAACTTTTGACATTAAATTTAAAAAATTTATAAATATTATTTTTAATTAAAAAATTTAAAAATAATAAACATAAAAAATAGAAATAAAATATTAATTAAATATGATAAAATTGCGCAAACATGAAATATTTAATATTTAATTATAAATATTTATTTTTATTTTTAAAATAAAATTTTATTTTAATTATTAATTATATGATTATTAAAAAAAATTACATTACAAAATATATTAAATAAAAAACTAAAATAAAAGGTTAATAAGATTTTTTTATTAATTTGTAAAATAAAAGGATCATTTTATAAATAATAAATAGTTTTTGGTTTGAGTTTAAGGTAAACGTAAATCTAAGTATTTTTTAGGTGGGTCCCACCATAAAACCTATAATAAGTTTATGTTTTGGTATCGGTTGGAGTATCTCCCTTACTCCAAAATAAGTTTTTGGTATCGGTTGGAGATGCTCTTAGACCTCATGGTCTTCAATTCAAATGCTTAACCAACCTACTAACAACCTTTAACTTTATTTATGTGTTTTGAAAAAACTTTCTTTGTGAATTACAAATAAAGTATTACAAACTTCTCGAAACGGATGAAGTATTATTATATATGTGTAGTTTCATTCGTAAAAGAAAAAACCATTATTATATGTGTATTTTCATTCATAAAAGAAAAACCATCAAAACACTCACTTACACATAATATATAATAGTATTGTATGAATGATAAATGATCAAACACAACTCATTCATATATACTTCAATTATAATTATGTGAATGATCAATTCAATGTTACTTAGTAGGCAAAAAAGTAATTACCATCAAATTAGCGTCTCGGTCGACCCGCCGAAGTCGCCTAAACTTCACTACATCTACGAAAGTAGAGGGGAGAACGCAAAAACGAAAGACATCTTGAAAACGGATATCCATAATTCCAATGCACATATTGAAACCATTACTAGTTTTCGACACACAAGGTGTCGAACACCCTAAACATTTATACATTGGAAATTTCATCAAACTTTACAGTCATCATCAATGACCAAAAGAGGAATGCACTTGAAAACGTGAAAGTACTATTTCGGTTTTGAACTTGAGCATATTTGCTACACACACGTTTGGCGTAGATCTCACTTCACTTTAATTGACTGATAATTCATAGATCACAAGTCACTCATCAAGTAATAGCTGAACATCTTGAAGGAGCACAAGTTTGGCTTGCCCACCATATTCCTCTGGCAAAACTTCTTCACCGATATCCTTGATGAATTCTCTTCTTTCGCCTTCGTTGCTCACAATCACAATCTGAAAAACAAGAAGCGTCATTTTTTAAAAATATAGGACAAGCGGCTTATATATGAGTTCCGGATTATAACTACAAAAGAATACCCCTAAAGTATTGTCTAATTACAAATCAACCCAAATATATTTTGGAATTAAAAATGACAATTTGCAAATGTTATTAATCGGTTCTTAAGAAAAGACGATGCCCCTTTCGTAATCTTTGTAATTTAGGATTTCTAATGAACAATAAGTACCTCATGATAATGACAAATTGCACCCGAAAATATGTTAGAAAATGCAAAAGCACAATTTTTAGAAATGTGAAGGTGGTACATGAAGACGAGCTAAAACTCGGGTGTTTTTGAATTCGTGATCGTGTCATACTTCAATGGTACATTTTGTAAGACCGAATCGATTGTAATTTTTTATGCTTTTATAATAAGACTGTTTTATGTTAGATCGAATCTTTACCTTTTCTTGAGTAGCTTTATCAAGAAAGCGTGAAATAAATTTCCAAACGCGCACGAAAAATCCAGGCATGTGTACCATGTACAACATGGCCAATCGCTCAGGGTAATATGCCTATGAACAAAAGACACAACAATACCTTAAAGTAAATAAATAATACATACTTAATTTGGTTGTTTAATTAATTATTAACAATGACAATGTATGTTAGAATATGCAGCATTCAAAGATTAACCAGTTTTTAACTAGCATAGCGAGTCGTCACATTATTGAGTCACATGACGACTCAGTCCTTGAATTTATTTCTTATTCTTTTCAACGGTTTATATCAATTCAAAAAATTGCATTAGAGAAAAAACCTACTATGATTTGGGTGGCTTACTTGCATGAACTGAAAGCCAGTGATAAACCCACGAGCATCGATGTTCTTATACGAAAGTTGTTGCAGATCTATGATTGCAATCGACTTTTCATTTCCTATTTCTTTGCCTCTGAAAGAACTGAAATCAAACAGAGGCCAAGTCGGATCCAAAAACCAAATTCAATTTCTAAAGCACAAATGAAAAACATAAAGTAAAGGAGGACACGACAAGGCAACATAAATCTAAGGTTGCGCTAGGATAAGTTGTGCAAGTAACTCAATCACCGTGGATAAAAAATTGCAATATTTATATACCTTGCGATGACTTTGTCGAGTAGATGAACCACAAACTCTGCACCATTAGATAGATGAGAAAGGTTCGAATTCGACACATTAACCATTATTCATATATAGCATTAAAACACAAGCATCAAACTACAATATTACTAAATAATTAACTCAAAAGAAATAAATATTACTCTTGAATTGAAGCGTGTCTTTTGAAGGGAAATGCTTGTGGGCTTTGGCAACCAGAACAGGATGATTGCCCTTACTTGATAAACCCTCCACCAAATAAACCTTGTTTGCAGTCAATTCATCTTTGACTTGAGAATCAGGAATGTGACCGAGTGGAACAAATGAATCCCTCCATTTCAGCCACTGTACAAACATATCCACAGCTTTTCTTTTGTCGAACGATCTTGCAATCAAGAATCTCATCAGAGTGGGGTCTCCATATTCCTGAGATTATTAAAAAAACGTGAAAATCTTTTGAAGATGTATATTTTCCATCATGAAAAATAGAACATTAGGCCAAAAAAATACAAATTACATGAGTGGAATAACCAAGCTTTTGAAGGAATTCCCTCATCTGGGCTACTGCAACTTCTTAGTTTTGTTCCATTTCTTGTTTCAATTGTTTACTGGGACAAGGTGAGCTTTTTGTTTTGTTTATTGTTTACTACACCAAATGATTTTTTTAATAAGAGTAACATACCATTGACTTTCCTAGAAGTAATATATACAGTATGTTGTAGTATCAATTGAAATTTTTTTATAATTCACAAATATATTATTTAATCAGAGCGGACTAATATTTTACCGCAATGAATATAATTTCACTCTTTGAAATTTGGACGATGAAATCGAATTTCACCCTATCTCTCTCCTCTTTCTAATTACGTCCATTCCACTAAGATATGATTGGCTGATATTTTCGTTAGTCATATATATATATATAGTTTTCTTTCTGAATAAGAGTATTTAAAATATTAAGTTCTGTATATGATCTTATCTAAATGGCATGGTTATTTACAAATTCAGTATAATTTGTAATTGTAAAAAAAACACCTTAAAGGTGTATCAGAAAAATACTCTTGGTGGGATGTAGTGATTATTATTTTCGGTTCAGAAACATTTGCTTGTAGAGTTTTCGAAATATTTTACTTGCATTTGAAATAAACCTGATTGGTATGATATAGGTCAAATGTTACATGCATCAGCTTTTGTCCGGCCTTGTGTATATACTTATTGACGACGGAGGAGTTCTTAATTAAGATTACTGATTTTGGGTTGGCTTCCACCTTTGACCCATGAAGAGTTGTGTTGCACTTAAGTACAGTCCTTCATGACCAACTACTGTTTGGTGCACAAATAGTATGCTACTATACTACTTAAGTTGGCCTGGTGACACGTGTCTTAATTACACTGGGTTGTCTTGTATTTGGATTCAATTTTCTGATTTTTTTTTACACCTTTTTTATTCTAAATTTGTAATATGAGGTATATTTTGTAGAGACAATATGATCAATAGATGAGTAAATTAAGAAAAGAAAAACTGTTACTGTACTTTTTAATTTTCATCAATGACTCTGTTCTCTGGAAAATCATCTTTCCTTTTCTTTATTTTTGGAGTCTTATGAAGCCGAATGCTTCTGTGACAGTATATATGCTCATTTGGAAATAAAGTCACATTTTTACCCTCTCTCTCTCTCTCTCTCTCTCTCTCTCTCTCTCTCTCTCTCTCTCCTGCATGAATTAGTGTTGAGTTGCCTTTCTTAATGAAAGACTGATGTGAAAAAATGGTGAGGTGATCTTAGCCTACATATATTCTGTACCAAAAATACTTCTATTTAAGCGTTTTTCTTGTTTTGTGTGCGTGTGTTTATGTTGAATCCCACAAATAAAGTTCCTGGTAAATCGAGCATCTCTACAAGTGAAGTACGCAAAAGATTGGATTCCAATGAAATGTTTGCTAATAAAAATGACGGTGGCGACGATGATACGGTCATACAAAAGCGAATTTGCCATCTTTTTTTTATCGGTATTTTAGGTGTGAATTCAAATTTTTTTTTTTGGTTGAAACGTGTTTTAGGGGTGAATTGTGATTTGTGAATAAAGGTTAAAAAAAAAGTTGTGTTATTAAAATTAACTTTGTAAATTTAGGTATAAAAGTAATATTTTAGGTTATCTCCAACCGAAAACTTAAATTCAAATATAAGTTTAGTTTTAAGTTTACAGTAATTTGGCTCCAACCGAGATTCCAATACTTAAACTTAAAAGAATATTTTCAAATTATTTTTCTTATACAATTTTTTATAATATTTTTATAAATAATCAATATCTTTACAAATTTATAATTTAACCCCGTAACTTTTAACATTAAATTTAAAAAATCTAATAAATATTATTTTCAATTTAAAATTTTAAAATAATAAATATAAAAGATACAAAAATAAAATATTAATTAAATATGACAAAATTGCGCAAATATGAAATATTTAATATTCAATTATGTTATAAATTCAAGAGAAATAGAGAGAGAATAATAGAGTATAAAGATAGACCATAAGAGAGAGAATAGAATTGTTATGAATTGTTGTGAATTGTTGTATTCATTCATATGGGGAGACCCCTTTATATAGGATACAATTTAGGGTTTCTGACTTAGCCAACAAGTCATTCACTATAATATAATAATATTCATAACACTCCCCCTTGAATGACTATTTACAGGATTGCTGCCTCGTTAAAACCTTGCCAGGAAAACCCGGTGGGACAAAACCTCGACGAAGGAAAAAGAGTACAACTTGCTCCCCCTGATTGTAATCACCGAAAATCTTTGACTTCTTAAAAGTAAATATTTGTGATCAATCAGTCTCATTAAAACCTGTAACTAATAAAACCATATAGGAAAACTTAGTTATTCAAATATACATTTTGATCTTCAGGACACAACCTTCGAATTGACGAGTTTCACATTCATTTGTATTATTGTATATTTTTCGTCCTTCAGGGACATGTCTTTACCAGACATCTATATTGACTAAAGC
Organism: Euphrasia confusa; assembly: GCA_954870475.1. Lineage (NCBI taxonomy): Eukaryota > Viridiplantae > Streptophyta > Magnoliopsida > Lamiales > Orobanchaceae > Euphrasia > Euphrasia confusa. Next base: position 15,017,452 of record OX940953.1, read on the forward strand.
ATTCGCAATTGCTATAACCGGCCGGTAACTCTTCAGGAGTTGATTAGATGCGTCTAATGTCGAATATACAATCCTTGACAAATGAATAATGTGAAATTCAAATTCACAATCATCTAGAAGATTATATTTTTCCTTTGAACTTCAGGTTCAATATCTCAGTTTATTTCGAAAACAAACTCATATCGAGTGATGTACATGCCTCGTTAAAAACCTCGTTATAAAACTCTGTAGGAAAAAATACTCGAGGAAAAGAGTACATAACATTCACATTTATATTGTGGTGATTGTCTCATTAAAAACCTTTAACTAAGAAAACCCCGTGGGAAAAACTTAGTAGAGGGAAAAAGAGTGCAATCACTGATTCACTGGTCTTCGGGACCAAAATCACTGGTTTTCGGGACCTTGTCTTCAATATCATTTGTATCCATAATGACATAGTAATATGATATTGTACATATTCTGATTTTCATTTCCTTTCATATCAGGAATTTTAAAATCCATCTAGGATTTTCATGTATGTATCTTTCTAATAACTTCTACATGGTCAAATCATACATTCGATGCATATATTTATCGTTGTTGCTGCCAGAAATATTAAGTAGCGGAACTTAATGTCATCTTTAAAAATATTTGATTAACATCGAGTTTCTGGGAAAAACTCTTGAGCAACTAATCTCGCTTTTATATCTCACCACATCATTACTCGTTTTTCTTACGAACACCCACGTATATCCTTCTGAGATAATATTTTGAGGTGTGTATTATAGAATCAAAATATCTCTTTTATTTAGCGAGTCATGCTCAACCTCAACTGCTCGTTTCTATTTCTTTGAGTGCTGCCGGCACACTATTATTGATTTGAGTTTTGGATCCAAATTTTCTAGAGCAACCCTTGAGGCAAATATGTCGTTAACGACTTTTCCCATGTTGATGACAATTCATTCTATCAACCAAATCTTTCATCAATTCCCAAAATATTAAATTTGGTTGTTCCGCAATCCCAATATTTTCTATTATCATGTGCACGTGTTTTTTCAATGGGATTTCCATCTAACTCTCTTCAGGAGATTTTGAGGGTGACTTAATTTCTTTGTTTTTTCCGCGGATTTATTTTATATCTTAAGATCGATCTACTACGCTTCAGGCGTATATTAGAATCAACATTTGAGTTGATCTCTTTGGTATTTGAACTCTTATAGTTCATTTATCACAAATATATGTGATTTTGTCACACCTTCATTAATTTGGCAGATTACTTGCTGCATATTGCAAGTTACTTATTTTCATGAACTTCGGGTTCAATTGATTGGTGCGTGGATCTAGAATTATAGATCGTTTTCATTCAATGAAATTTCTCGGCATTTATACTTTGTATATTCTTATCTCCCCCTAATGCCGAGAATTGATCTTCGTTAAATATGCAAATCAACATAATAGTTGTAAACCGATCTTCAAGATCGCGGCCTCAAGATATTTAATATACCTTATTTTCTATTATGCCCGTGCATACACTTTAGTGGTGATATTAATATACATTGCATATTTCAAATTAATTCGCAGATGGGAAATAACAATTTTCACGCACTTAATAATAATCATGATATGCATCATTTTCAGTACATTTGTATTACTCGTGGGGATAACTAGTAAAGCTCTTCCGGAGCCCACTATATCATCATTTGCATAACAATATTTTTACCAATAATCCTTCGGAGATACAATAACTTTACCAATGATCCTTCGGGGATCAAAATAAATCTCAATATATAATTTTCTCAGAAATTACATTTAATTAAAATCGACATTTTCGATATTCCATGAGTACCCACATAGTACATTTATTCTCGATTTTCAAAAGATATCCTTCAGAGATAATTCTTATGTAATCATTGTTTCAACAAGAACAATGGTGTTTCACTATGAGTATCATGATGTAACTTTATTAAAAAACATACAATGTTTTGAACTTTGCTTCTTCGGGAGCAATCAATAAAAATATTCTTTCAAGAATATTTTGTATTATATCCATATCGATTTAAAATATAAAGTTTAATTGCTACACTAGAAGCAATTTGATTTGATATTTCAATATCAAACATTTAAAAACTTATTGCTACTACAGGAGCAATTTAATTTGATATTTCCTCTATAATATCATATTATGATATTATCGTAATATTTCTTCAGGAATATCCAAAGGACAATTTGATTTGTTATTTCTCGAATAATATCAAATCAGGATGATCTTAAAAGATCAATGTAATATTTAAACCATATTATATGTTCTTCAGGAACATTCAATTTAATTGATATATTAAGAATAATTTATTTGATATTACTTCAGGATATCAAATTATAATGTTTTTCATGATAGCTTTACTATAATCTAATTTGGATTCAATCATACCGCGTTTTTGGTAGTACGATCAACTTCGGGTGATCGTATCTTTTTTTTTTTAAATCTTTCCACAAAGCTAGTGGATCTTTCTCGGTGAATTTTCAAAGATATTATTCGAGATTATTAGTATATAATCATAATCAATTTGATATTGATATTTCTGCAGGAATATCATATCACGATCTTCTTCAGGAAGATTTAATTTTGATATTTGATCAGGAATATCATATCATGTTCTTCAAGAACATTTAATTTTTAATTTTGATATTTTTTCGGGAATATCATATCACAATGTTCTTCAGGAACATTAAAAATTTAATCGATTTACTAAGCATAATTAATTTGATATTACTTCAAGAATATCAGATTACAATGTTCTTCGGGAACATATGATATTACTTCAAAAATATCAGATTATAATGTTCTTCGGGAACATATGATATTACTTCAGGAATATCAGGTTATAATGTTCTTCGAGAACATATGAATTTAAGAAGAAGGGAGTAGAAGTAGATATATTTATTATTATTAATAAATATAAATATAAATTCTTACTTGATTGGAACTTCAGATCAAAACGTAGTTGAAATCTTCGGATCTTGATAGTAGAACTTCGATGAAGAACGCGGTTGAGCTTTCGTGCTGATAACGTGTTATAAATTCAAGAGAAATAGAGAGAGAATAATAGAGTATAAAGATAGACCATAAGAGAGAGAATAGAATTGTTATGAATTGTTGTGAATTGTTGTATTCATTCATATGGGGAGACCCCTCTTTATATAGGATACAATCTAGGGTTTCTGACTTAGCCAACAAGTCATTCACTATAATATAATAATATTCATAACAAATTATAAATTTTTATTTTTATTTTTAAAATAAAATTTTATTTTAATTATTAATGATATGATTATTACAAAAAATTTCATTACAAAATATATTAAATAAAAAACTAAAATAAAAGGTTAATATGTCTTTTTTTATTAATTTGTAAAATAAAAGGATCATTTTATAAATAATAAATATTTAAGTATTTTTTATGTGGATCTCTCCATAAAACATACTCCAAAATAAGTTTATGTTTTGGTATAGGTTGGAGCATCTCTCTTACTCCAAAATATGTTTTTGATATCGGTTGGAGATTCTCTTATAGGAATGTGTATAAAATAATAAGTGTTACGAAAAGGTGTATTTTATATATTGTACCTTGTCGTAATTGTAGCAATTGCTGTAATTCAAGTAACTGAAATATTATTCTATCTCTTTGCTGTGTGCTATTTATTAGATAGGGTATATATAAATTACACATGCTAAGCGACTATATATCTTACATAATTGAAATTAATCTATGGAGTAAAACTCAAAATGAAGGGGCAAATTATATATTCAGCATAGCTCAATTATTTAGCCTAAAAATCATAATTTGTGCACTGATATATATATATATATATATATATATATATATATATATATATATATATATATATATATATATATATATATATATATATATATATATATAATTGTATATATATTTCCCAATTATTTAGCGAATTGAACTGATATATATAATTGTACTCATATAATTGTAATTGACATACCAAAAAAAAAATGATATATATTGAGCTATGCCAAATATATAATTCACAAAAGATAAGGTATGTGAATATGTGATGCAGATATAAAAGGTAAAGATCGTGTCTTGTTGCTCAAGCTAGTATAATTATTTTATTTATTTATTTATTAGGGGTTTAGTACTATTTATATGTCTAAGTATTTTCATTTATTCAATAGTTGTTTATGATGAAATAAAAAGAGAGTATTCTCGTTTTCAAGGTTTTCTTGAAGTTTATCAATTTTCGGTATTATGAGGAATCAACGAACTTTGATTTAATTCTCGGTATTCTGCGGAATCAACGAGTTTTAATCGTGTGTTTATCGCTTCCCTGCGTACTTGGGCGCACCATTGGTGATGAACTCGATCCATATGATGATGCTCCAATTTGGGATGTCGAGCCAATCTGGGACACCGAGCTCGCCGAGCCGATCTGGGACGCCGAGTCTGTCGAGCCGATCTGGGACGTCGAGTCCGTCGAGCCGATCTGGGACGCCGAGTCCGCCGAGCCGATCTGGGACGCCGAGCTCGCAGAGCCGATCTGGGACGACGAGCCTGCCGAACCGATCTGGGACGACGAACCGATCTGGGATGCCGAGCCGATTTGGGATACTGAGCCGATCTGAGACGACGAGTCATTGCCTCAGACCAGTGCCCCAAAGCCACATCCTGAAGTTGCTGTCCCCGTGCTCCATCCTCATGTCGTTACCCTTGCGCTGCATCCTGATGCCGTTGGCACTGTCCTTGTGTCGCTTCCTAAAGTTGATGCCCTTTTGTCTCTTCCTCTATTTATTGCTCATGCGTCGGTACTTCCTGCCACTACTCCCGCGTCACCTCAAAAATCAACTGCCCTTGCGCCACGTCAATGTGTCGCTGCCATTGCGCTTGAAACGATGCCTTCTCGTCGTCAGCCTATCCCCGACCCCGCTGCTGAGGCCGCAGCCCGTCGTCGCACCGACGTCGCCGTCTTGAGTCGCTAGGTAACGGCCCTTACGGTTGAACTAGAAGAAATTCGACTTGCTCTCGTCGATGTTCTACCGAAAGCTCAACACCAACTAATCCCCACGCTTGAACGCACCCTTGGTGATGAACCTGATCCATATGATGATTCGGAAGACGAGTCAGCCTCGATCTGGGATGACGGACCGATCTGAGATGCCGAGCCAATTCGGGACGCTGGGCCCGTCGAGCTGATCTGGGACGTCGAGCCGATCTGGGATGCCGAGCCCGAGCCGAACTCGGATGTCGAGCCCGCCGAGCCAATCTGGGACGTCGAGCCTGAGCCGAGCTGGGATGACGAACCACTTCCTTAAGCCGCTGGGAGATGGTTCGAAGTAGCTGCCCTTAAACGTGGGTTTGCTTTGCAAGGTCCAAAAGATTGTCACAGCACACATGTTGATAATTTATGTGTTCACATATACTTGGGGATACCCAATTCGAGAAAAGTATTCATCAAGAAATTCAAAACATTTGGGTACGATCACAGCAAAATAAAAGATACTTTAAAAGACTATGTGGTGATGTCGAGTAGTCAGATAGAAGATCACAGCAAAATTAAAGATACTCCAAAAGACTATGTGGTGATGTCGAGTAGTCAGATAGAAGCTACTGTCCCTGCGCCACATCATCGTGTCGTTGCCCTTGCACCGTGCCCTCAGGGGCGTCGATTGGTGTTTGATCCCGGTATTTTCGTGCTCGATTTTCAGGTTCGCGGTCGAACCTTCTCCAAGAGGGGGAGAATGATGCAGATATAAAAGGCAAAGATCGTGTCTTGTTGCCTGTTTTAGCACGTTTTAGTCGGGTAGTATGATACGGGGCTGGGCTGTGTATAGAGGGTTTGAAACGATACTAATACATGTAAATTTATATTCTGGAGTAGGGGTTGGACTAGATCTGGAAAAGAACAGAGGTTTTGAGCTTTGAAGCTTCTTCTGAAGGATTTCTATTATCCGCTCTTTTAATATCAAGTATATTCACTAATTAGTGCCGCCCTTTAATCTGAAGGGATAGGCCCCCTATTTATAGGGAATTATGGAACGATTACATTCAGACCACGTACTACGTCTATATCATTAAATGAAGCTAGTAACGACCCGGGGCCCGTGACTCGGAATGTAGACGATGCATGTGGGCTCACGTGGGCGATGTCTCCGTTCTTCCTGGGATGAGCCCTCCCTAAGATACTGGTCGCGTGACTCGGGTCGCTGGCTGGATCTTCGTCGTCTTTACGCACGGAACGCGTGACGGGCCCGTGAAGGCGGATCAAGGGCTTAACCCGGGGTCAGTACCCCTGCTCGGCTCGTGTGATGACATCGTGATCCGAGCCCCGGGACGCGCGTATATCTCGCATTATTTCCTCTCGAGGCTCGCCTTGACTGACCCGTGACCCGTATCGCGGACGTGCCCCGAGTTCCCTTCCTGCGCGATTCGCCCATGGGATCCGTGACCCGTGACCCGAGACGCGATGCGTCCCCATCGTCGCCTCCCCACCTGGCATGTTTGGGGAAGGTCCTTGCCCGCGTGCCGCATGACCCGAGCCGCGAGCCGTGCTTGGGTCCCGCGCTTCTCTCCGCATGGTCAGCCCCGGGTGGGCCCTTGCCCACGCGTCCCGTCTTGGAAACACGTTTTCGTATCTGGTTTTTACTCCCCCAACATTGGCCCCCGGAGAGATCGCCGGAGGTCCTTCTTTCGGTGATGTCTCCGTCCGTTGGGAATATCTGATCGGTCGTATCTCAGCCTTGCACCAGGGTAGAATCTCCCCATTGGACACCCCCTGGGAGAGACAAAGGGTCTTTCGCAGGATTGGGTACCGCGAGTAGAGCGATTTTTTCTCGGGGCGCGAGGTTTCTCTGCAGCCCGATCCCACCCCTCGGGCCGGTGGGTGCTGCCCCTGGTTTTCAATTTTACATAATCATATCATGAATAAGTGGCGGGATTATTCCCGCCTAATTTTGCCCCACTAAGCGCACCTTCCCTCCCCTATAAAGGCTAGGTGTTCAGGCAATTTTGGGGAAAACTTCAGTTTTGCGCTTTTTTCATCAGGCAAACATTTCTCAATGAGGCCAGAAGTCCTCTCGTCCCCTTCGGGGTGGCGACGCTTGTCTCGGAAATTCAAAGGTAGATGGCACTACGGCAATTTCCCCCTCCCGATGGCATTCGTTCGGCCGTTGGAGGGTTTACTGGGCCCTGAGATTACGCTGACCGACGACGGAGGCCAGGTGTGGACGGTCTCCAAGACCCGCCTGCGCCGACAGATAGCGCTCGGGGGTCAGGGCTGGATCAGATTCGTTCAGCATACCGGGCTCCGGAAGGGATGGCACATTCACTTGGTGTGGAACCCGGGGTCTGGGTTCTCCATCTCTGTCTTCGATAGCCAATGGAACAGAAGGTCTTGGCCGGACCGAGCCTCGGAGAGCCCCGAGTCCTCGAGCGCCTGATCCACGCGGCCTTCTCTGTCTCTTTTTTTCTTTCTCTCTTTGTAAACTCTAGGCTTGATCTTTTGATGTAATGGGTTCTCCCCGAGCTGGAGATTTGTTTTAATGAAGTTATGTTTACCTTTCGAGTCTTTCTGTTGCCAATCTCTCTCTGATCGACTTTTAATACCTTTGCGGCACAAAACGGTATGCCCTTCTGCTTGGTTACGCCCTTCTGCCGCCGGGAACGCGGCGCACGCGATTAACGGGATCGCGGGTCGCTTCCCTGGAACAATCCGTGTTTTGTGGCGGGAAATGTCCGCGAACTGGCAGGCTGTTTCCGAAGAGACGCCGTACTCATCGAAACGGATCACCCTGTACGGGTACTCCCCCCGTGATACGGGTCCCGGGGCGCAAACCTCTGGAATCAGTCCCGTGTCCCGGTACGCGGGCCTTAGTTAACTGTGAACGGTCCGTATTTGTTTGGGCCCCCTCTTTTGCGTGTTGGGCTTTGAGAGTACTCGAGTACTTTCATCAAAAACCGTTCCCGCTTATCCCCTTTTCGGTGCAGCTTCCCTCTATAAGAAACCCCAAAATCCGCGTCGGTTTCTTTTTCGCCTCTCTGATTCCGCTTGACTAACCCTAGAAATTTCCGGATTTCTCGCCCCCAAGCCATTCAGAGTTCTTCTCAAGGTAAACCCTTCGTTATCTTCCTCTTATTTCCTTTTTTACAGGTTCTGATGTCGTCGTCCCGGGGGAAAGAAATCATGTTGTCGGATTCCTCATCCGAAGATGCGGCGGGAGGAGAAGGTCAAGGCGGGTCCTCGTCGGACACGGAGCCGGATATGAACATCCTATTCCAACAGTTCGATGCGTTGATGGACGGGGAATACCCTCCGCCTGCTGTGTTTCTTTGGGAATTTTACTTCCGCGAGAATCCCTACCCTGGCGCGCCGTCACGGCCTCCCGCCCGTTTGCCGCGCGTTTGTAGTACCCCCGCATGGGAAGCCCACGGCCGGGCGAGCATTGTGACTCCCGTCATGATAAACAGGGAGAAGTGGCGGATCCCCAATGACGTCCACGTCTACATACCTCGAGCCGGGGAATCGGCTTGCTGCCCGCCTCCGGGGATGGTGGCGATCGGGACGGAGGCGCTGGAATTTGGGCTCCGGTTCCCCCTGCATCCCAATGTTAGCGCCGCTCTCCGATTTTGGGAGGTGGCCCCACACCAGATTCATCCCAACGGTTGGTCGCAACTCGTCGGGGTGCTCTCGATGCTGGGCAACGTCGGCCTATACCGGACCCTTACCGACTCAGAGATCCGGCGTTCATTCACGATCGCCCGATTCGGGGGGGGGGGGGGGGGGGGGCATGGTGATTATACCGTCAAGGGGCGCCCCGGGATCCCCTCAGTGGATGTGAAAGTGTCCAAGGTGGACTTCCCCTGGGCGCAGTGGGTGTATGTCTCCGGGGCATGGCGGACCCAGACCCCCAGCGGGGAGATCGACGTCCCCACCCGTTATCATGACAAAATTGCCAGTAAGATTCGAATTGTTTCTAGGTTTTCCCTGCCGTACTGATTTTAACTCTTCCTATTGATTTCACAGGCGTGAGCACTCGTCGAGAGGGACCGCTGAATTGGGATTACCAGGTCGCTCTGAAGTTCGCCGCCGCCCTGCCGTCGAGACGCCGTCGGGCCGACCATTTGTGCACTGAGGAGTCCCGGGACGCCGCTCGCCTGATCTGTCCCCCCAGGCATCTGTTCAACCCGTACCCAAGTAATACTGCCCTGTTCTTGTTTCCAACTAGATTGACGGGTTGTTATCCTTTCGTGCGCTAATGGAGTTGACGGTCGTGTTGCAGCCCCGTTTAATCGAGTTTTCGAAGATCGCCCCCGCGAAAAGATGTCCAAGTTCCCAGAAGTCCCTGACCGGAAATTGCCATCTTCTGTGCCGCCGCCTCGCAGGCCTGCCCTTAGAGCGAGGACCCGTGGTTCGGTCGCCGCACCGCCGCCTGTGATCCCGGCTCGGTCCGCCCCCCGGGTTCGCCGAGACCCCCAGTCCTCGCCGCTGCTATCGCAGGAAGCGGCGGGATCCTGGGACTCGGGGCCACTCCCCGAGATCCCTCATGGTCCCGCCATTGTAGACGCGAGAGGCGTGATCCACGCGTCTCCCCCTGGCGGCCGCGTTCCCGGGTCCCGGGGCGAGGGTCCCGCTGACGTTGTCTCAGACGGGTCGTCCCCCGCGAGGGAGCCTTTGACGGGGTCCTTTCCCGATTCGCCCTTTGGCGGGGTATTCTCTCAGGATCTCCCTGAGATGCCCAAACCGTCTCTGTCCTGGAAACGGAGGGCGCCCTTCGCCCCGGAGGAGGTCGGTTCCGGTCCCCGGGCCGGCGTCGAGCCGCCGCAGATAGGGTCTCCCGGGGCCGCCCCGGCCATGGGGAGCACGCCGATTTACGGGGTCGACCCAGGCGTCGCTCAGAGGTAGGTGCCTTGCTGCTTAGTCTTTGTATCCTATTCTGATACTCCTTTGCCGTGGTTAACGATTTGGCATGTCGTATGTTTGTAATGGCAGCGTCTCGGGTCCGGCGCCTTATTTAGCGCCGCTGCTGCTTCAGTACACCGCGAGTCGGGGGCCCTTGCTTCCCGTATCTACCCCTGGGCTCCCGGTGGGCCGGGCAATCGGCTCGGTGGCCCGCTGCTGGACCTATGAGCTACAAGCCATCAACCGGAGTCCCGACGAGGCATTCCTCCTTGCGTCCATGCTCCAGAGTCAGGCCACCGTGGCCATGACCGCGGTCCATGACTGGCTCGAGGGGCAGGCCCGCCAAATCAAGCACTGGATGGATCTGGCCAATGAGAGGGAAAAGACCATCGAGGAACTAGGCCGCCTGAACGTGGACGTTGTCTCCCGGAACGAACAGCTGAGCGGCGAGCTTAAGGAGAACGAGGAGGCTCTCCGGCAGAGCACCGAGGCCCTCGCCGCTTCGTCAGGAGACCGGGATAAATGGCGCGCCGTGGCGGATCTCCAGGGGGAGAAATTGGAGGTGGCGGTTGCCGGGACTGCAGCGGCGGAGGCCCGGGTCGCGCAGATATCTACTGCGCTTACCGAGGCGATGGCCCGCGCGACGCAGTTGGAACAATTTCTCGCCACCCGGGATGCGGAGATTGCATCTCTCCGGGAACGGCAGGCTGAGGCTGATGCCCGCACAAACGAGCTGGAGGCCTATCTTGAGAGTCCCTGGACCGACCACACGATTCTCCTGGACCACTTCTACTCTCGCTCCATGGCGGATATCGTCCGGCATGCTCATCGAACCAATGATCAAGTACTCCTTGACGGCGTCCTGGCCTAATGGAAAAGGTATATGACGGGGCGCGAACTCGATCCCGAGATTGCTGAAACCTTCCTCGGTCTAGAGGAGGACCTCCATATCGACATGAAGTGGTGGCCCACCTATGATCGTTTGGTCCGACCAGGTTCGCCCCCTGCTCATGCCACCCCTTCGAGACCGGCGGAGGTTGCCTCGTCTGCCGCTGGAGAGATGGCGGGATCCGCCGACCATGCCTCGGAAGTGATGGGGGAGAATGCTGGTGTGGTCCCCGAGGCGGTCCCGGAGGCGAAAGGTGATTCGGATCCCAACCAGGAGGTGGTCATGGAGGAGGTGGTGTCAAGCTTCCCAGTGAAGTCTTTCGATGCCTTCATGGCCGGCGTCGATCCGGTTGGAGATGTCCCCGCGGTGCCGGCTCCCGGGCAGGAAGATCAGGTGATGTCCGAGGCGGATAGCCGGCGTCCTGGTGAAGCGGGGGGCTCAGAGTGATGGCAGTCCTCCTCGAGGGGTCTTTGATTAACACCATTATTATCTTTTGTTCTGCTTTCTTGTAGCGGCCGTTGGTTGATGGAGTAGTATACTTAATGTCTAGATTTGAGTATTCTGAACTCTGTATGCACTTTCATTTATCTATCTATTACAGACATTCATTTGCTTTTAATTATTGTTAATTAAATACATGCAAATCATAGTCCTAGATTTTATACGTTGTAGTTAGTATGGTGTGTCGGGCCCGCACAGAAGATCATACTATCGGTTACTCGTATTTAATCAAACAGTTGCTCACGACCTAGATGGACACGGACCAATCCATCGGTATAGTCGTTGTGTGAGAGAGAAGATAATTTGTCTTGATTATCTTATCACACTTGTACACTTGGTGTATTGAGCGGATCGATTGAGACTCATCAATTAGGATTGCTCGGCGATAATTGATTTGAGACTCGGAGTATTTTATTCTTAATCCCTGAAACAATTGCGGGTGTGTATATTTAATATAAGTGACTTTGATTTGCCAAAGGAATTAACCGGTTTAATTATTGGGTTGATTACCGGTTAAGTTGGGTCACTATATTTTATATATGGCATGCCGTGAATTCTTGAAGGGGCAGTGTATCCCGTAAGGGTTGATAATATCCCCGAGATGAGCTCATAAGGATTTATTGTGTAAACCTCGCGAGTGGATTTGTTCCGCACAATAAATAAGGTTGAGTGGTACTAGTCTCGGATATAAGAGATGAATAAATTTATTAAGCAATAAATAAATTTTATTCATGGATATTTAAATCTTAAATACACGGAATAAATAATACTAAGTTGGAGAAATATTATTTGGTATAATATGGAATAATATTGGGAGGTCAATTTTATTTATATAGTGGAAAATAAATAAAATTAATATTGATAAGAATTAATGGATTTGGGTTGGACCCAATTTAATTTTCAATATTAAAGCCCAATATTTATTCTCCTTTTGATCCCCTTCGTAGCCTATAAAAGCACTACATGGTCTTCACTTCTTAACCTACGTAACGCCAACAATAAAGTTCGAGAGTGAAGAGGATCCATAAGTTCGATAGCTCGTCGCCCACCCGACGTTCGAACAGAGTGCAAGGAATACGCGGGAAGGTCACGAGGTCATCATCGATTTCGTTTCTCCGAACAACGAATCGTAGGTACAATTCTCAACGCACTTGTTAATTGTTCGATTTGTGTTTTATTGAAAATACCGTAGGACGAAGATCCGAGGATCGAACCCCGGATCGAGGGTCGAGCCGGGCGGTGGTGGCGAAGCCACCGGACCGCCGGCGGCTCGTGGATCCCTCGCGGGGATCGAGTGCGCGAACCCTCGGCTGGACGCCGAGGGTCGATCGAGCCCTACGGGGCCGATCGCTAGGGCTACGGGTTTCACCCGTAGCAGCTCGTAGCGAGCTGCGGGTTTACCCGCAGCGGCTCGCTGGACGCGAGCCCTAGCCGCGAGCAGCGGATCGCCGGATCCGCTGCGGGGATGCCACGGGCATCCCGTGCGATCGCTGCGAGCGATCGCGAGTCCCCTCGCGGGGACTCGGCTGGGCGTCCGCGTGCCTCGTGCACGCGACGCGTTCGGTCGGGTCCCGGTTCGCGTGGGCTCGTGATTTCTCCGGCGATTGAGGTTGTCGATTGTATGAACCTCGGCTCGCGGGTTTTCGGGTGGGGGCGGATTACGTGCCTTCGGGTGCGTGGTCTCCAAAGCCCGGACTCCGGCGGATGAGTCGGTGTACGTACGATCTCCGGCGAAGGCTTCGTTCGGGTTATCGGTTCCGCAATTTTGATAACCCGGGATAGCGAATTCCAACAATTGGTATCAGAGCGTGGTTTACGTTCGCGGTATTTTCGATAAAATTGTTCTACCTTGCAGGGTTCCGACTATTATGGCTTGATGATTATTCGTTTAATTATTTTGACATGTGATTGTTGGTTTTATTAAACTCTCGGACATGTCGAGATTCGTTTTTGGTGGTGAATGCTTGTAATAGTAAAAATTCGGGGGTTGACCGAATTTAGGATTTATTATTATGTTCGTTGATTTTCCGGAAAATGTATAGGGTCGATTTCGTGTATAGAATCGATACCGGAATTGTAATTTAGATTTTTGTAAATTTAATTTTGCGATTGGATCGACGTATCGAAGACCGCCGGAGAAGACGAAGTGACGAGGTGGACGAAGGGCTAGGGATCGATTGGATCGATCCCCATGATGCCCGATCGAAGGCGATGGGCGAGGGGCTTGTTGCCCTAGCCGCGGCTGCCACCATCTCGGTGGTTGTCGGCTTGGCTTGGCGGCGGCGCTCCTCCCCGTGGCTGGCCGGTCGATCGAAGGTGGGGGTGGTTCGGGGTCTCCCAACCCGGGCTACTCCTACCGGAAATATACTTTCCTAATTAATTCATTATTTCCTATTTTGAGTATTTCTTTATGGAATATTCTAGAAAAATAGAAAAAGAATTAATTTAGTACTAAATTTATTTTTCCTATTTGATTATTCCTACTCATGGGAATATTCATGGATTAGGAATAAAATAAATTTGGAAAAGTATAATAGTCCTAATTATTTTATTTCTTTATTTCATTATGGATATCATCTAGAATATTCCAAGAATATCTTGGATAGATTATTCTAGAGATTTAATGAAGTGGAAAAAGAAAATAAAATAAATAAAAATATTAATAATATTTAATTTTATTTTTGATATATTCAATTGACTTAATTTTCGAATTAAGTAACTTTTGGATTAATTAAAAATAAATAGATTTAAATATTGGAAATTAATATTCGTCACATGGGGCATTCAAGAAACGAAGACTGAAGACTAGAAGATGCGTACGGGGATGTGATGAAGCCATAATAGTCGGAAAATAATATTCTAGTAATTATTTTGACTATGTGATAATACTATGTGCTTTATTACATGTATGCATGCTATATGTGTTTATTTTATGCACTAGATAGCGTATCCCTTTATTGTAAAAAGCTAAGTGGGAGAGGGTATGGAAACATACCCATGGTCTCCATTGCTGCTTTCTTGGTGACTTTTATGAACTTTTGAAGTTTATATAGATAAGTCATTGGAGGAGAGTTCTTGTAATTCCTCTTACAAGAGACATTAATTGAGTTTATCAAACAATGCCTAATTTGACTTTTGAAGTTCGTATAGACGAGTCATTGGAGGAGAATTCTTGTAATTCCTCTTACAAGAAACATTGATCAAGTTTATCAAACAATGCCTAATTTGTCTTTCTGAAACTGACTTCAAGTCGACTCATTCTCACCCCGGGGAGTGGAATGGAGCCAGAGCCACTTGGTCATGTAGAGGACACAAATTAGAGACTTTCGTGCCATTCTTTGATAGGTGGGTCGTTTGTCTGCTCGGCTCCCTCATTTATGAGAGATAGGGTTGTTCGCATGGTGAATCACTGGTTAGAAACTTCGAGTTTCACTTATGATTCTCCGCGTCTTGATTTACGAGATCAAATGGATCAAGTAATTGGGAGTCAATTATAAAAGTCTCTTAGTGTAGTAAACGTCCACACCACGTGGCTTGCTATGCTGACGGACTTTGGATTAATTGATGTAGACAGTTGTAAGTAATTATGAAGAGTTGTGAAGTTATCGTAAACGTCCACACCACGTGGCTTGCGGTGATGTAGCAATTCCAAGTAATTTATTTTGGTACTGAGTAATGGTTTACACTTAGATACGCGTTATAGTATTCCTCCCCACGAGGTTACGCTATAATTGATGTATGACCGAAGAAAATCTAATTGCTAAATCATTTGGGTGGGTAAACGTCCACACCACGTGGCTTGCCTTACCTGATGGGATTTTAGATGTGATTAGTGATTTAATGATATTATTTGAGGGAGATAATATCGGATATTAAATTGTTTGTCTGTTTTATGTGCTTATAGGTTAAGAATGACTGTGACCCCACTTTGTGATATACTTAAGGATGAAAACTCACCGGTTCCATATGGTGATGATTGGGAACGAAATCTGGACATTGTCCAGACTGTTGAGCTTTCCGAATCCACTGTTGTCCCAACTGATGAGGACATTCGAAATGACCTCAGGATGATGTTGAGACATAGCGTGGAAGCCGGGCAAGAGGTGATTAACATACTCACAGAATTCTCTCTCAATGAGTCCCTTAAAAAGGAATCAACGAGAGCGGAGTTTGTGCGTAAGTTAAGAGAATCACAAGCTTTTGTGGCAAGGCTAGAGGAAGAGCGTGCAAAGAAACCCAGTGGCTCAAAGCCACGGATTGGGAAAGGCAAGCCTTCTGGCAAGTGCTTTCGATGCAAGCAGTTTGGGCACTGGAGGTCTGATTGTCCTCTCATCAAAGGTACGAAATTTTCCTTAGTCACTGAAACATTGTCAGCGGTGATATCTACCAGCACCTGGTGTGTAGATACGGGCGCCACTGACCATGTCTGCAATTAATTGCAGGGGTTCCAGGAAACCCGGAGACTTAGAGAGGGAGAGATCGTAGTCTACATGGGCAATGCCGCGAAGGTGGCGGCTGTTGCAGTGGGAGACGTTCACTTATGCTTTAGTAGTGATAGGGTTTTAGTTTTACAAAATTGTCTTTATGTACCGAATTTTAGAAAGAATTTAATTTCGGTTTCTAAGTTAATTCTGAATGGATATGCTGTTTCTTTTGATCACTCTGTGGTCATAAGAAGAAATAGTGAGATTGTCTGTTCTGGTACATTGGTGGACGATTTGTATATTCTAAATCCTGAGTCTAACACGATGCAACTAACCGAGAGTAATAACACATCTGCGAACACCAATAAGAGAAAGGAACCTTCTAAGATGAATCAATTATACTTGTGGCATCTAAGGCTAGGTCATATTAATTCGAATAGAATTCAAAGGTTGAAAGCTGATGGTCTCATTAGCGGCATAGAAGGAGAGGACCTTCCAACCTGCGAATCCTGTTTGGAGGGTAAAATGACCAAGCGTTCTTTTTCTGGTAAAGGACGTAGAGCTGAACAAGTATTGGATTTGATTCACTCTGATGTATGCGGACCTATGTCTACTCAGGCAAGGGGAGGGTACGAGTATTTCATCACCTTTACTGATGATTACTCAAGGTATGGATATATTTACCTGATGCGCCACAAGAGTGATTCTTTTGACAAGTTCAAGGAATTCAAGGCTCTTGTGGAGAACCTTCGTGGTAAATCCATAAAATGCCTGCGATCTGATCGCGGAGGCGAGTACCTGTCTGGAGAATTCAAGGCATACTTGGTAGAGAATGGGATTGAATCCCAGCTGACTTCACCATATACTCCTCAGCAGAATGGTGTGTCAGAAAGAAGGAATAGGACTCTTATGGAAATGGTGCGATCGATGATGAGTTACTCGGATGTACCTGTTATGTTCTGGGGACATGCCTTGGAAACAGCGGCGTATATTCTGAACAGGGTTCCGACCAAAACGGTACCAACTACACCCATGGAATTGTGGAGTGGGCGTAAGCCTAACTTGGGACACATTCGGATCTGGGGATGTCCAGCACATGTGTTGCGACAAGGCGCCGATAAGTTAGAACCTAGATCAGAAATACGGCTGTTTGTAGGATACCCGAAAGGAACTAAGGGTGGCATGTTCTATAGTCCTACGGACCAGAAGATCGTTATAAGTACTAACGCTCGGTTCTTAGAGGAAGACTATGTCATGGACCACAAGCCCAAAAGTGACATAATACTTGATGAGTTGAGAGGTAACGAGGAAGACCTGGATACAGCCGAACCGAGTGTAGATACACCACTAGAACCTGCACCTAATACTGTCACTGTTAATACACCGGAACGCCGTCGTAGTGGGAGGGTTGTTAAACAACCGGACAGATGGATTGGACTGGGTGAGTCTTCGGACTCGACACCCGGAGTTCATGAAATCGATCCCTGGACCTATGATGAGGCGGTACAAGATATAGATGCGCCTTCTTGGAAGAAAGCGATGAAATCCGAAATAGAATCTATGGATTCTAATAAAGTCTGGGATCTTGTAGAACCACCAAGCGGCGTAAAGCCAATTGGATGTAAATGGGTCTACAAGAGAAAGAGAGGATCTGACGGAAAGGTTGAAACCTTTAAAGCTCGGCTTGTTGCGAAAGGATATACTCAGAAAGAGGGAATCGATTATGAGGAGACCTTCTCGCCGGTAGCCAAGATAAAGTCGATCCGGATTCTCTTATCCATAGCAGCTCATATGGATTATGGGGTGTGGCAAATGGATGTCAAGACAGCTTTCCTTAATGGAAGTCTTGACGAGACGATTTATATGAAACAACCAGAAGGATTCATTGCTAAGGGGCGAGATCATCTAGTGTGCAAGCTTAATCGATCCATTTATGGATTGAAACAAGCCTCGCGATCGTGGAACCTGCGGTTTGATGAAGTAGTCCAATCTTTTGGATTCATTCAAAGCATGGACGAATCGTGTGTGTATTGGAAACGTGATGGGAAGAAGGTGGTGTTCCTCGTGCTTTATGTAGACGACATACTTCTCATTGGCAACAGTGTAAAGATGTTATCAGACATAAAGGGATGGTTGTCTAGACAATTCGATATGAAAGATTTGGGAGAAGTCGGACATGTTCTAGGGATCAAAGTTATAAGGGATCGCCGGAATAGAACATTATGTCTTTCCCAGCAATCTTACATAGACACGATTCTAGCTCGTTTTAACATGCAAGATTCCAAGAAGGGTGATCTACCCTTCAGTAAAGGAACTTATCTTTCTAAAGATATGTGTCCTCAGACACAAAAGGAGAAAGATGACATGAAAGCGATTCCCTACGCTTCGGCTGTGGGAAGCTTAATGTATGCAATGTTATGCACGAGGCCTGATATCTGTTATGCCGTTGGCATAGTAGCGAGATATCAGAGTAACCCTGGAAAGGCTCATTGGACTGCTGTAAAGAGCATTTTCAAGTATTTGCGAAATACTAAGGATTATGTTCTGAGATACAGTGCAGACAATCTGATTCCTTTGGGTTACACAGATTCGGATTTCCAAGCTGATAAGGACCGGCGTAAGTCGACATCAGGCTATGTGTACACTTTGGGAGGTGGAGCCGTATCATGGAAGAGTGTTAAGCAAAAGTGCATTTCGGACTCTACCATGGAAGCTGAATATGTTGCAGCCTCAGAGGCAGCGAAAGAATCAGTGTGGTTCCTTAATTTCCTCCAGGACTTAGATGTGATTCCGAGTTTGCCTAAGGCTATGACAATTTATTGTGACAATAGCGGTGCAGTGGCAAACAGTAAGGAACCACGGTCCCATAGTGCTACAAAACACATAGAGCGCAAGTACCACCTGATTCGAGACATCGTCAAGAGGGGCGATGCGATAGTCACCAAGATAGCTTCGGAAGACAACCTAGCGGACCCTTTCACCAAGATACTTCCTAAGGAAGTATACTACAAGCACTTGGAGGGTTTGGGAGTCAGAAGTTTGGAGGATATGACTAGACCTTAGTATAAGTGGGAGATTGATGGAGTAGTATACTTAATGTCTAGATTTGAGTATTCTGAACTCTGTATGCACTTTCATTTATCTATCTATTACAGACATTCATTTGCTTTTAATTATTGTTAATTAAATACATGCAAATCATAGTCCTAGATTTTATACGTTGTAGTTAGTATGGTGTGTCGGGCCCGCACAGAAGATCATACTATCGGTTACTCGTATTTAATCAAACAGTTGCTCACGACCTAGATGGACACGGACCAATCCATCGGTATAGTCGTTGTGTGAGAGAGAAGATAATTTGTCTTGATTATCTTATCACACTTGTACACTTGGTGTATTGAGCGGATCGATTGAGACTCATCAATTAGGATTGCTCGGCGATAATTGATTTGAGACTCGGAGTATTTTATTCTTAATCCCTGAAACAATTGCGGGTGTGTATATTTAATATAAGTGACTTTGATTTGCCAAAGGAATTAACCGGTTTAATTATTGGGTTGATTACCGGTTAAGTTGGGTCACTATATTTTATATATGGCATGCCGTGAATTCTTGAAGGGGCAGTGTATCCCGTAAGGGTTGATAATATCCCCGAGATGAGCTCATAAGGATTTATTGTGTAAACCTCGCGAGTGGATTTGTTCCGCACAATAAATAAGGTTGAGTGGTACTAGTCTCGGATATAAGAGATGAATAAATTTATTAAGAAATAAATAAATTTTATTCATGGATATTTAAATCTTAAATACACGGAATAAATAATACTAAGTTGGAGAAATATTATTTGGTATAATATGGAATAATATTGGGAGGTCAATTTTATTTATATAGTGGAAAATAAATAAAATTAATATTGATAAGAATTAATGGATTTGGGTTGGACCCAATTTAATTTTCAATATTAAAGCCCAATATTTATTCTCCTTTTGATCCCCTTCGTAGCCTATAAAAGCACTACATGGTCTTCACTTCTTAACCTACGTAACGCCAACAATAAAGTTCGAGAGTGAAGAGGATCCATAAGTTCGATAGCTCGTCGCCCACCCGACGTTCGAACAGAGTGCAAGGAATACGCGGGAAGGTCACGAGGTCATCATCGATTTCGTTTCTCCGAACAACGAATCGTAGGTACAATTCTCAACGCACTTGTTAATTGTTCGATTTGTGTTTTATTGAAAATACCGTAGGACGAAGATCCGAGGATCGAACCCCGGATCGAGGGTCGAGCCGGGCGGTGGTGGCGAAGCCACCGGACCGCCGGCGGCTCGTGGATCCCTCGCGGGGATCGAGTGCGCGAACCCTCGGCTGGACGCCGAGGGTCGATCGAGCCCTACGGGGCCGATCGCTAGGGCTACGGGTTTCACCCGTAGCAGCTCGTAGCGAGCTGCGGGTTTACCCGCAGCGGCTCGCTGGACGCGAGCCCTAGCCGCGAGCAGCGGATCGCCGGATCCGCTGCGGGGATGCCACGGGCATCCCGTGCGATCGCTGCGAGCGATCGCGAGTCCCCTCGCGGGGACTCGGCTGGGCGTCCGCGTGCCTCGTGCACGCGACGCGTTCGGTCGGGTCCCGGTTCGCGTGGGCTCGTGATTTCTCCGGCGATTGAGGTTGTCGATTGTATGAACCTCGGCTCGCGGGTTTTCGGGTGGGGGCGGATTACGTGCCTTCGGGTGCGTGGTCTCCAAAGCCCGGACTCCGGCGGATGAGTCGGTGTACGTACGATCTCCGGCGAAGGCTTCGTTCGGGTTATCGGTTCCGCAATTTTGATAACCCGGGATAGCGAATTCCAACATTGGTGGTCGAGGGCGTTTAGCCCAAGACAATTTTCGTTTCGTGCTCTGGATTCTGTACTCTGCGTGGATGTTTTTTTTGTCGAGGCTTTGCCTCTTTGGATTTTTATAGTCGAGCCCCGAGGCTTGGCTTTGTTTTTCATTTGGATGTTTACTCAGTGTTTTTAGCTACTTTCTGTGCATAGTTTTTTTTTTCGTAGCGCTGGCTTCTTTTAGCATTCTCGGTGGCCCACCCCGAATCTTCCTGGTAAGTGGATCGTACCCCTTTTTCAGAGATTTCCTGGGATGGATCTTTGGGACGGGTGGAGGATATAAGCCCGAGATGCCGTCTCGCGGCCCCGTTTCGAAGATATGGGACGTGGTCTCGGGTGAGGGTACCGGGGGCCCGTCGTGGATTTTTACACGCGATTTTGGGATCTACTTTATCTCGATTAGGGCCGCGTGGTCCCGTGATTGTGCTGGGTTTCGATGTCCCGGGGTATCAAAAATTGCGGAACCGATAACCCCGAACGAAATCCCGTCGCCGGAAACTGGATCCCCGACTCATCCGCAGGAGTCCGACCTTTGGAGACTACGCGCCCGAAGACACGCAGCCCGCCCCCAGCCGATTTTCTCCCACGAGTCGGATCCACGAACGCGAACACCACGATGTCCGGAGCTCAACCGGAGAATCGCCGCGGGATGAACCCGCGGCGGAAACCCTAGCCGAGCCCCACCGCGGGCTCGCGATCGATCGATCGCGTGGGGCTGCCCAGCAGCCCCCGGCGGTGAGTCCGGCGACTCACCGCCGTCACCGGAGGTGGGGGGAGCCACCAGCCGCGGCGCCAGCCCGCGGCGGTTCCCCCCGGCGATCGAGCTAGGGCTCGATCGCCCCCAGCCGCGGCGTCCAGCCGCGGCTCTCCTCGGTGCGCGCCGGCGGTCGAAGCCCTAGGCTCGACCGCCACCCCCTCGGCTCCCAGCCGAGGGCTTTCCTCGATCCCGGCGAGGATCCCTAGACCGCCGGCGGTCCGGTGGTCTTCAACCACCACCGCGCGGTCTATCCCCGTCCCCGGGTTCGTCGTTTTTTCCCGGATCTTGTGTTCATGCATGTATCACAATTAAATCACATAAATTCACACGAAGGAGTTTATGATTGTACCTTTGATTCGTTGTGCGGAGAAACGAAATCAAATTGAAGACCCTTGGATCTTCCCACGTATTCCTTGCACTTCGTTCGAACGTCGGGTGGGCGACGATCTATCGAACTCCTATGGATCTCCTTCAACTCTCTAGAATATCAAGTATGATAATCTTGTCTTATGATTTATGAAGGCCATGTAGTGCTTTTATAGGCTACGTAGGGGATCTAAAGGAGGTGGAATATTGGGCTTCCAATATTGAAGATTAAATTGAGCCCACTGCCCAAGTCCATTAATCCTTATCAATATTAATTAATTTATTTTCCACTATATAAATTAATTGCACTCCCAATATTAAACCATATTATTTCAAATAATATTTCTCCGGTAGTATTTATTTATTCCGTGTATTTAAGATTTAAATATTCATGAATAAAATTAATTTATTGCTAATTAATTTATTCATCTCTTTAATCCGAGACTAGTACCATTCAACCTTAATTATTGTGCGGAACGAATCCACTCATGAGGTTTACACAATAATTCCTTATGAACTCATCTCGGGGATATTATCAACCCTTACGGGATACACTGTCCGGTCAATTATTCACGGCATGTCATATATAAAATATAGTGACCCAACTTAACCGGAAATTAACCTAATAATTAAATCGGTTAATTCCTTTGGTAAATCAAAGTTACTTATATTAAATATACACACCCGCAATAATATCGGGGATTAAGAATAAAATACACTGAGTCTCGAATCGATTATCGCCGCCAATCCTAATCGATGAGTCTCAACGATCCGCTCAATACACCAAGTGTACAAGTGTGATAAAATAATTAAGATAAATTATTTTCTCTCTCACACAACGACTATACCGATGGATTGGTCCGTGTCCATCTAGGTCGTGAGCAACTGTTTGATTAAATACGAGTAACCGATAGTATGATCTTCTGTGCGCCCATGCTTGCACCATATTAACTACAACGTATAAAATCCAGGACTATATTTTGCATATATTTAATTAATAATAATTAAACGCAAAACAATTGTTCGTTAATTTAATAGATTAAATGCTATGATCGGGAGTTTACCGTTACTTAAATCTAGACATTAAGTACACAACTCCAACAATCTCCCACTTGTACTAAGGTCTAGTCATTTCCTCCAAACTCCCGGTTCCCATACTCATCACGTGCTTAAGGTGTACTTCCGAGAAGTACTATGTGAATGAGCACTCTAGGTTGCCGCTCTGAAGTTATCTTGGTGACTACTACGTCGTCTCCCTGACGATGACTCGTATCAGGTGGTACTTGCACTATGTGTTATCATCACTTTTTAGACTTATGACTTCTTCCAGTTTATCACGCACCGCTATAAAATAGCCTTTGATAAACTAAGAGTCATTTCTAAGTCTTAGAGGTTATCCCGGAACCTAACCAAACCTTCCGCTGCCTCTGAGGCTGCTATTCGGTTATGAGAGAGTCTGAGAAGCATCCCGCTTATCACTCTTTCATATTAAAGGTTCCACCTTTTCCAAAAGTGAACACATAGCCTGATATCGACTTACACTGGTCCTTCTCTGATTTGAGATCTGAGAAACTGTAATCTAAGACGATTTCGTCTTGCTTAGTAATCCAGTACTTCCAAGTACTTTTACAGCATTCGAATATCTCTTATCCAGATTACTTTGATATCCTCCCACTACGCTAACCGCATAGTTGATATCAAGTTCTTGTTTTCTAACATTGCATTTAAGCTTTCCACACGAGGTGTAGGAAACTGCTTAGTATCATCTGTCTCCTTAATGTGTTCGAAACACATGACCTTAGATAGATATACATATTCTGTCTCTGAAGGGCAACGACCTTTCTCAGAATTATGCATGTTAAAACAAACCATAATCGTATAAGATATCCAGGAGAAGTACAATGTTCTTATCCCTAGATCATAAGATCTCAAGAACATGTTCTAACTTCTACTTAATCTTATATCCCGATTCATTTAGACAACCATTATTTTATGCCTGATAACATCTTTACATTGTTGCCAATGATAAAATACTATCTACACAAAATTCCGAGAAACACCACCTTGTTTCCATTACGTCTCCAATACACCTATCGTCTCTGCCTTTTTGATGAATCCATTGAATGGATTATCCCATCAATACGCAAGTTCCACGATTCATAGCTTTGTAACCATCCATAAATGGATTTACCAAGCTCGTACTCTAAATGATCTAGCCTCTTAACAATAATCCTTATTGTTTTTCAAGCAGGCTCATTTAGATCTAGTACTGCCTTTATGCAGAGCTAGGGATCGATTTCATGTTTACTAGATCCAGAGTCCGAACTCCTCTAGTCTTATGAATATCTCCGATTGTTCAACAACCTCCCACTGCAATGGCGTCCCGGTGTATAACAGTAATAACAATAGGTGCAGTGTGTGGTGTACTTCTACTCGGTTTGGCTGGTTCCCAGTCTTTTGTCCTTTTTCCCATTCCAAGGTATTAATTCAGTTCAGGCTTTGTGGTTCATCTAATAGTCTTCCTCTATGAACCGAACGAAAGTTCTTCTGGTTCATAGTACTATAGAACACACAATACTTCGTTCATCTAGGATATCCTACAATCACACAGAATGTGTTATTGTCTCCAGAAATATCCATAGAACATAGGTAGTTCCGAACAACTTGTTCTCTTTAACTTTTAGATTTCCATTTCTTATTTTCAACGCACCATCTCTACACGTAAGTGTATGGCGCGGCCCTTTGGGATTGAATCCCAATCTTTGATTTTGCTATGTGTTATTTAGACAGGCGATGGCCTCCGCGAGCAAGTCGCAGGCTCTTAATTGATATACTTTAATGGTTCCCCATAATAGCTTTGTGTCCATTGACTAGTCAAAACACTTTGCTTTTATGGCACATTTAAGTACTCTAATCCATCATTGAGTATTCTTGAAAGAACTACTCGTGCCTTTCTAATTCACACATGTGACTGCATATCTAATCATTTCCAATACTAGTCCGAATTCTATCCTTTATGAAGAAAGGTTTGCTTAGATGTATTATCCTCCAAATTCAATTCTTAGGTCGGAAGGTCCATTCCTTCAAATATAATTGATCAAATCAATTTCGACCTTTTGAATCTTATTTGAAAATACTACTAAGTACAAGAATTCACAAGTATAATGATTTAATAAAGAAACATATCTAATCAAGTAAAACAAGTTATAGAACGGTTTGTTGCATCGTGGTAGACTTAGGATCTATCATTCATATATTGCTATCTTAATGTACCAGAATAGATAATGCCATCATTTCTTATCAAAATCATTCAATGATTAAAGAAATAAAATATCCATTCATGAATAATAGAAATCCAGAACAAAATGTTCTTTCTAAAATAAAGGGTACATAATGCAATAATCTTGAAATGAAATCCTATTTAACTACTAAAGCAGATAAATGTCTTCCACCGCAACAGCTGCCTCCTCTACAGCTTTTGCCCGTGTAGACTCGAACTCTCCTTCTCTAAGTCGCCGGGTTTTCTGGAACCCCTGCATTCAAAATGCACATACCGTCAGTGGTTCCATATCTACACACCAGATTTCTGGTAGATAATACCGCTGACTATGTTTTTACGACTAAAGAAAAATTCGTACCTCTGAGAGGACATTCAGACTTCCAGTGTCCAGACTTGTTGCATCGGAAGCACTTGCCCCTTGGCTTTGCAGCCCCCACTCGTGGCACAGTCCTCTTGACACCACTGGGTTTCCCGGCTTGCTTCCTTCTCTTGCCCCTACCTCCACCAGGCTTAAAGCCTTTGGACTTGGTAGCTACAAGCGCTTGAGACTTGCCCTTCTTGTAGATCCCCTCTGCCGCCTTCAGTTCAGTCAGGAGTTGCGCAAGAGTATAAGATAGTTTACCCATATTATAGCTCATACGAAACTGCTCAAACTTAGGGGTCAGAGACTGGAGTATGATGTCGACTTGCGTCTCATCATCAATAGAAGCTCCTAGGACCTCAAGTTCATTCAACAAACTCATCATTTTGAGAACGTGCTCCCCGACGGGCGTTCCTTCAGACTGAGTAGTCGACATGAGGACTCTCATGGCTTCTTGCCTTGCCGCACGATCCTGCTCCCCAAACATCTCCTTGAGTTTAGTCATCATATCCCGGGCAGTGTCCATCGGCTCATGTTGGGTTTGGAGTACATTTGACATGGAAGCCAAAGTATAGCACCTAGCCATTTCATCAGCCTTTTTCCACTTCCGATATGTTGCCTTTTCCTCATCAGTTGAGGCAGCCGTGGGCTCAGCAGGGCATTTATCAGAAAGTACAAACTTGTACTCTTCCGAAGTCAGGACAATGTCTAAATTTCTCTTCCAATCAATATAGTTGGTGCCAGTGAGCTTATGCTCCTTGAGTATCATAGAAAGTGGGTTCATAGCTATTCTCTAAACCTATAAGCACATTTAAACAAACAATTAATTTAATATCCGATATTATCTCCCCATAATAATATCATTAAATCACTAATTACATACAAAATCCCATCAGATAAGGCAAGCCACGATAGTGTGGACGTTTACCCATCCAAATGATTTAGCAATTAGATTTGCTTTGGTCGTACATCACTATAGCGTTACTTTGATGGGAAGAATACTATAGAGCGTACCTAAGTGTAAACCATTACTCAGTATCTAAGAAGATTGTTTGGGACTGCATATCAGCGCAAGCCACGATAGTGTGGACGTTTACGTTAACACACGATCCTTCACTTTCTTCTATAACTGTCTACATCAATCGTTCTAAAATCCCATTCAATGCAGCAAGCCACGATAGTGTGGACGTTTACTACACCAAAAGATTTATACAATTGACATCCAATTACTTGAACCATTCAATTTCGTAAATCAAGACGCGGGGAATCATAAGTGAAACTCGAAGTTTCTAACCAGTGATTCACCATGCGAACAACCCTATCTCTCATTAGATGAGGGAGCCGAGCAGACAATCGATCCACCTTAAAAAGATGGTACGAATGTCTCTAATTTGTGTCATCCACATGACCAAGTGGCTCTGGCTCCATTCCACTCCCCGGGGTGAGAATGAGTCGACTTGAAGTCAGTTTCAGAAAGACAAATTAGGCATTGTTTGATAAACTTAATCAATGTTTCTTGCAAAAAGAATTACAAGAATTCTCCTACAATGACACATCTATACGAACTTCAAAAGTCCATAAGAGTCACCAAGAGAACAGTAATGGAGACCATGGGAATGTTTCCATCCCCTCTCCCACTTAGCTTTTTATAACAAAAGGGATACGCTATCTAATGCATAATTAAACACATAAGCATGCATACAAGTAATAAAGCACATAGCACATAGTCAAAATAATGCTAGAAAAATTATTTTCCGACTATCATGGCTTTATTCCATCTCCGTATGCTTCTTCTAGTCTTCAGTCTTCGTTCTTGAATGCTCCATGTGACGAGAATATTAATCCCAATATTTAAATCTATTTATTTTTAATAAATCCAAAAGATACTCAATTCGAAAATTAAGTCAATCGAATAAATCAAAAATAAAATTAAATATTATTAATATTTTTATTTATTTATTTTCCTATCTAATTCTATTAAATCTCTAGAATAATCTATCCAAGTCAAACTTGGAATATTCTAGAAGAATAGAATAAGGAAATAAAATAAATTAGGACTCTTCTACTTTCCAAGATTAATTAATTTCCATTACTATGAAAATTCCCATAAAATAGAAATAATCAATTAGGAAATAAATTAATCCTAAATTAATTATTATTCCTTTCTAATTCTATTAAATCTCTAGGATCCTATTCCAAGTAGAACTCGGAATACTCTAGAAGACTTCCATAATAGAATAAGGAATAAAATTAATTCCAATTAATTCTTTTCCTAATCCATGAGAATTCCCAAAATAGGAGAACTCAAATAGGAAGACCGAATTAATTTAGGAAAGCGTATCTAGGTAGGAGTAGCACGGGATGGGAGTTCCCGCACCACCCCACCATCATCGGCCGACCGCCGGGAGGGAGCACCCGCCGCCGCCGCCTCAGCCGGCCAGCCGCCACCGTCGCCGGCGACGACCCACGGCCGAAGGGGCGCGACGCCCCCACCCTTTGGGCGATCGATTGGGGTCGATCAAGGGGTTTGATCGATCCCCGTCCTTCGTCCTCTTCGTCTTCTACGCCACACGTGTTTTTCCGGCGGTCATATCGGCATCGATCCAACGTAAATAAATTACAAGAAATAAATTTACAATTCCGGTATCGATTCTATACATGAAATCGACCCTATACATTTTCCGGAAAAACATAGAACAATAATAATAAATCTAAATTCGGTCAACCCCCGAATTTTTACTATTACAAGCATTCATCCACACAAAACGAATCTCGACATGTCCGAGAGTTTAATAAACGAACAATCATGGTAAATTAAATAGCAATTAATTAAACGAATAATTAACAATTAATTAAACCATGATAGTCGGAATCCCTGCAAGGTAGAACACAATTGAATACATACATGAACACGAACCAAACGCTCTGATACCAATTGCTGGGTTTCGATGTCCCGGGGTATCAAAAATTGCGGAACCGATAACCCCGAACGAAATCCCGTCGCCGGAAACTGGATCCCCGACTCATCCGCAGGAGTCCGACCTTTGGAGACTACGCGCCTGAAGACACGCAGCCCGCCCCCAGCCGATTTTCTCCCGCGAGTCGGATCCACGAACGCGAACACCACGATGTCCGGAGCTCAACCGGAGAATCGCCGCGGGATGAACCCGCGGCCGAAACCCTAGCCGAGCCCCACCGCGGGCTCGCGATCGATCGATCGCGTGGGGCTGCCCAGCAGCCCCCGGCGGTGAGTCCGGCGACTCACCACCGTCACCGGAGGTGGGGGGAGCCACCAGCCGCGGCGCCAGCCCGCGGCGGTTCCCCCCGGCGATCGAGCTAGGGCTCGATCGCCCCCAGCCGCGGCGTCCAGCCGCGGCTCTCCTCGGTGCGCGCCGGCGGTCGAAGCCCTAGGCTCGACCGCCACCCCCTCGGCTCCCAGCCGAGGGCTTTCCTCGATCCCGGCGGGGATCCCTAGACCGCCGGCGGTCCGGTGGTCTTCAACCACCACCGCGCGGTCTATCCCCGTCCCCGGGTTCGTCGTTTTTTCCCGGATCTTGTGTTCATGCATGTATCACAATTAAATCACATAAATTCACACGAAGGAGTTTATGATTGTACCTTTGATTCGTTGTGCGGAGAAACGAAATCAAATTGAAGACCCTTGGATCTTCCCACGTATTCCTTGCACTTCGTTCGAACGTCGGGTGGGCGACGATCTATCGAACTCCTATGGATCTCCTTCAACTCTCTAGAATATCAAGTATGATAATCTTGTCTTATGATTTATGAAGGCCATGTAGTGCTTTTATAGGCTACGTAGGGGATCTAAAGGAGGTGGAATATTGGGCTTCCAATATTGAAGATTAAATTGAGCCCACTGCCCACGTCCATTAATCCTTATCAATATTAATTAATTTATTTTCCACTATATAAATTAATTGCACTCCCAATATTAAACCATATTATTTCAAATAATATTTCTCCGGTAGTATTTATTTATTCCGTGTATTTAAGATTTAAATATCCATGAATAAAATTAATTTATTGCTAATTAATTTATTCATCTCATTAGTTTTACCGGGATCTTTGGCATTTAGCTGTGCGGAAATATCCGTTTTTATATGTTCCCCCGCACGTTATGACTCTTGACCCGAAGGTCTTTTTAGGAGCTCATTAGTTTTACCGGGATCTTTGGCATTTAGCTGTGCGGAAATATCCGTTTTTATATGTTTTCCCGCACGTTATGACTCTTGACCTGGAGGTCTTTTTAGGAGCTCATTAGTTTTACCGGGATCTTTGGCGTTTAGCTGTGCGAAAATATCCGTTTTTATATGTTCCTCATTTAGGAATAAGGGAAAAAACTCGCTTTCCTTGATCCGGGACCGCGGCGGCTCCTCCTTACTGGTAGAACCTCTTCAAGCGTCGCGCGTTCCATCGGTATTGATCCGGGGTCCCGTCTGGCAACTCCAACTCGTACGCTTCGTTTAATAGACATTTGGTGATCCGAAACGGCCCTTCCCACGTCGGTCCGAGGGCCCCGGAGTGCGTCCCGAGCAGCTTCTTCAACACCATGTCCCCAATATCGAACTCGCGAGAGCGGACCCGCGCGTCATATGCTTTGGCGATCCTCTGTTTGTTCATCGCGTTGAGGGAGTCGGAGCTTAGCCTTCGCTCTTCCAGAAGATCCAGCTCCAGACGCAAGACCGCTTCGTTCTCCGGGGTGATGGCCTGGGCGGTTCGGTGCGAACGGACCGTAATCTCGGCTGGGATCACTGCTTCGGACCCAAATGCCAGGGCGTATGGTGTTTCTCCTGTGGCGTTCTGGGCCGTGGTTCGGTATGACCACAACACCTCGGGTAACTCTTCAGCCCACTTCCCCTTGCGCGACTCGAGCTTCGCCTTAAGGGTATGCTTCAAAATTTTGTTTACTGCCTCCACTTGTCCGTTCGTCTGTGGATGATAGGGGGTGGAAAATGTCCTCCGGATCCCCCATTGCTCACAGAACTCCGCGACTACTGTCCCGTCGAACTGCTTGCCGTTGTCCGAGATGATGGACTCGGGCAAACCGAAACGACAGATTATGTTCCTCCAGATGAACTTGATCACTTTGGCTTGATCGATCTTCTGGACCGCCTCCGCCTCGGCCCACTTGGTGAAGTAGTCCACCGCAACGATCGCGAACTTGACTCCTCCGGGCGCGGGGGCTAGAGGTCCAATGATATCAATCCCCCATCGGGCGAACGGCCACGGAGAGTATATTGGCTTGAGTTCTTCAGGGGCCACAAGGATGTTTGGCCCCATAAGCTGGCACTGGAGGCATTTGCGGGCGAAGTTGGTCGCGTCCCGGCGCAAGCTCGGCCAGTAATAACCCTGGCCCATCGTCTTGTGGGCGAGAGATCGGCCCCCGGCATGGTTTCCGCATAGTCCTTCGTGGATCTCCGAAAGTACCCGCATCTCGTCTTCTTTGGAGACGCATTTTAAGAGCGGCATCGAGAAACTCCTGCGGAATAATTGAGAGTTTAGGATCGTGTACCTCGCGGCGCGTATGCGGAGTTGCTTTGCTTCGACTCGGTCTGAGGGGAGGGTCCCGGATTCGATGAACTGCAGCACCGGGTCGCGCCAATCCATTCCGGGCGTTGCTTCTGGACCCGTCCCGGGAACCGGGTCAACCGGCATAACTTCCGCCCGGGCTGCGATCGACGGCGAGTTCAACTGGGTCAAGATGACTCGGGACAAATCCGCGGATCCTTCGGCCGAGGCTAGTTTGGACAGGGCGTCGGCCTGCGAGTTGTGCTCCCGCGGGATTTGTTCGATACGGACGTCCGGGATTTTCTCGCAGAGGGACCACACTAAATCCAAATATTTCTTCATCTGTTCGCTCTTTGCCTCGTAATCACCGGTGACTTGGTTCACCACTAGTTGCGAGTCCATGAATATGTGGAGGCGGGGAACGCTGACCGCCACGGACATTTCTAAACCTGCTACCAATGCCTCATACTCGGCCTCGTTATTAGTTGCGAAAAAATTAAACTTTACCGCGTGAGTGAACGAATCTCCGTCTGGCCCCAGGAGCACCACCCCGGCCCCCGAGCACGCGCTGGTTGAGGACCCGTCCACGTGAAGCTGCCAGGGGCGTGCTGATCCTGTGCTCCGTGGGGGAAAAGTGAGCTCCACGATGAAATCCGCCAGGGCTTGTGCCTTGATCGATGTGCGGGGTGCGAACGTCAGGTCGTATTGACTTAACTCCAGACTCCAACGAAGCAACCTTCCCGAGACATCCGATCTGTGCAGCACTTGTCGTAACGGCATCGTCGTGAGTACCTCGACCGGATGTTCGAAAAGGTAAGCTCTCAGTTTCCGGACCGAGATTATGAGGGCGTAGGCAAGCTTCTCAAGGGGGGTATAGCGGGTTTCAGCTTCGTGCAACACGTGGCTTATGAAATAGATGGGCATGTGGAGGGTACCTTCGGCTCGGACCAAAACGGCGCTAACCGCGCCTTCCGTCGCGGCGAGGTACAAAAACAGCTTCTCTCCCGGCTTCGGCACCGCGAGCAAGTGTGGGCCGGCGAGATATTCCTTGATCTGGGTGAACGCCTTCTGGCTGTCCTTCTTCCAATGGAACTCCTGATTTTTTATCGACCCGAAAAAAGGGCGCGTCTTGTCACCGAGGCGGGAGATGTACCGGCTAAGGGCCGCCAAGCATCCCGTGAGGCGTTGGACCCCCTTGATGTCCCGTGGTTCCTGCATGTCGATTATTTCCTTGACCTTTGCTAGGTTGGGCTCGAGCCCGTTTTCTCCGAACACGTGGCCTAGGAACATCCCCTTCCGGATCCCGAAGTGACATTTCCTGGGATTCAGCTTCATATTATACTGACCCAGAACCGCAAACACTCGGGCCAGATCTTTGACGTGGTCGAACTCGTTTTTGCTCTTGACGATGATGTCGTCGATGTAAACCTCGACTGTTTTCCCGAGTTCCCCGGCGAACATGATGTTAACGAGCCTTTGGTAAGTGGCCCCTGCGTTTTTTAGACCGAACGGCATCCGCTCCCAGCAGTAGACGTTGCTTCCGGTATAGAATGCCGTGTGCCGGGTATCGTCGGGATCCATTGGGATTTGATGGTATCCGGAGCTCGCGTCCATGATTGAGAACATGGCGTGTCCCGTGGTGCTGTCCACTAGCTGGTCGATGTGCGGCATTGGGAAATGATCCTTGGGGCACGCGTCGTTGAGGTCGGTGTAGTCGATGCAGAGCCTCCATTTCCCCTGGGTTTTCCTCACCATGACCGCGTTCGAGACCCATGTCACGTCATGCGGGGCGAGTCGGATCAAGCCATCTTGGAGCAGCTTGTCTACCTCGGTGTTAAGCGCCTCATTTTTCTCGGGGCCCATCTTCCGGCGTCTTTGGGCTACGGCGCGACGCTTGTTATCCAGCCGTAGGTGGTGGCAAGCGCGTCCCGGGTCAACCCTGCCGAGTTCCCCACTTGTCCACGCAAATGTAGGCAGGTTGACTCGGAGGAATTTCTCGAGTTCGTCCTTTGTTGCGGGCGCCATTGACGATCCGATGAGCAACTGACGCGGCAGTTCGTCGCTTCCGACTTCGAGGGGGACAGTTTTCTCCAGAGCCTCGACCCCTATGTTGTCCCGGTTTCGGGTCCCCGGAAGCGTGTCATGGGTGTCCCGGGTTTGACCACAGGGTTCCGTATTCCGTGAAGTGGGTCTGATCGCCGGTCCTTTATCCAGATAGGGTTTCGGCCCTGGTCCGAGGCTAAATCGTCTCGTGATGTCAACCAGAGTTCGAGATCCGAAACCGCGACGGGGTCCGAGGCCCGCTCTGCAGTTGCCGCGTCCGGTGTAGGTTCCAATCCGGAATCTGGGTCATCCTTTGTAATTGCTACGAGAGACTCTTCTAGGATTTTCTCATATTTTTCATCCCGGGCCCCGGGTGTTTCGGGGTTGATCCCGAGTTCCGGGTCCGAGGAGACTACTTCCTTGTGAGTATTTATTTCATTGATTTCTTCACTCGAGGAGTACAACAAACACCTTTTTGCCATTAATTGGTCTCCTCGGACGGTGCCAATGGCTCCGGAGGAGACCGGGAACTTGATACAGTAATAGTACGAGGAGGCCACAGCTTCGAAAGCTTCTAGAAAGGGCCTCCCCAAAAGTGCGTTATATCCGCTAACTTCATCGACTATTACGAAGGTCAAGTTCCTTAACAGCTTTACTTCGGGGTTCTTCTCGTCTCTCAACTCCAGAGGTAGCACCACCGTCCCGTAGGGAATCAGCACGTCTTTTCCCACGCCTTTCAGTCTTATGCTACTGGGGAGTATGTATTGCGCCATGTTGTCCATCTGGTCGAGGGCCTGCTTGTACAATATATTGCAGTGGGCCCCGTTATCGACCAGAAGCCGCGCAACCTCTACTCCGAGTATGGCGGTGGTGATCACCAAAGCCTCGCTCTTGGGGTAGCCGACCCCTTCGCGGTCCTCCGGGGAGAAAGTGATCAAGGCGCATTTCGCGATGCTTCGAGGGGGAACGGGGTTCGTCTCCTGGTATACCCTCCAAATCTCTACCTCACGTTTCCTCTTCCTTCTGCTCTTACTTGTGATGGGCTGCAGCCCGCCAATCATCAAGATCTGTCCGATGTGTCCCGGGGACTGGCCGTGGTTCTGCCCTCCGCGGCCCGGGGTCGCGACCACATTTCTTCCGTTGTCCGGGTTGGCCACCCGGCCGGTCCCCCGGTCCCCGGGTCTGCCGAGGAGCTCCCAGAGTTTCCCTTCCTCAAATAACTTCCATAGTTGCCTGAGCAGCTGACGACACTGGCCGGTGGGGTGCCCATGCTGCTCTTGGAAGGCGCACCATAGGCGCTTGTCGAGCTTGTCCGGTGAGATCCTCATGGGCTCGGGCTTGGTCAGGGCGTCCCCCATGGCTTGGAGTGCGTGCATCATGGTCATGGTGTCCTGCCCGATGACCTCGACCAGCCGGACCTCCATCTCGCGGTAACTCGGGGCAGGACGGTCCCGTTCCGGGGCCCTGGGAGGGCCTCTCCTGGGAACGTGAGCCGGTCTCGCCTCCACGGAAGCGGGATCCTTCCGTTTAATGTCCCCGGGGGTTTCCGTCCCGCGCATGAGGCGCTGGTACCAACATTGTGCCGCGGCCTTCACGCGGAAATCCTCGTAGGTCTGTGGATAGTTGAGCATCAGATGCTTGAAAAGCTCGGAATTCTTCCGGAGCCCGTTCATCG
The DNA here is from genome assembly GCA_954870475.1 of Euphrasia confusa. Lineage (NCBI taxonomy): Eukaryota > Viridiplantae > Streptophyta > Magnoliopsida > Lamiales > Orobanchaceae > Euphrasia > Euphrasia confusa. The sequence goes on from OX940953.1 coordinate 15,052,065, forward strand.
CCGTGTGCAGCTTGAGATCGTCGCCGACCTCTTCTCCGCCGAGCAGGATGTCCCCGACTCGGTCCACGTATCGCTCGTCGCCTTCCTCCATACTTTGGCGAATGCCGATCAGTCGCTGGCTCTGCTCGAGACGGTTCACCTTGGAGGGTATAGTGCGCCACGAAACGCTGGACGAGGTCGTCGAAACAGTGGATCGAGCGGGAGGAGATCCCTGCGAACCATTTGTGGGCTACATCCCCGAGGGTGAGGGGGAAAAGCCTGCACCTCGTGGCGTCGCTGGCTCCTCTCCCAGACATGTATGTACGGAAGCGGCTGAGGTGGATCTCGGGATCCATTTTCCCGTCGTACAGGGTGGTCTGGAGGGGCTGGATCTCGTACTGCATGACCGCATGCTCGACCTCCAGGGCCAAAGGCTCTTTGCAGTAGTCGACCCGCTCCGGTCGGGCCTGGGCCTCGGCCAGCTTTCTCTCCATCTCGGAGACCTTGCTGTAGAGGTCCAGGAGACCCGCCTCGGGTCCCGGTGGTCGCGGGACACGGGTCCCGGGACCCTGCTCCGGCTCGGCGCGACGAGTCTTCTCCTCGCCGTCTGTCCCGATCCGGTCTGCTGGGGCCGACTGGTTGCCGGCCTCCTCGCCGAGATCGAATACGAGTCGTCGGGCGGGGATTGTGTAGCGGTTGGAGCCGGCACGGCATGCTCTGAGGCGGTCGAACGCGCTGTGGCTGGCGTGACCGGGCCCCAGACGGCCGAACGCGCTTCCTTTCCCAATCTTCTCACCTGGACGAATAGAGAGGGAAGTTAGAGCACGCTTACGCTGTATGAGGTCGGACATGGCAACGTCGATCTTTTCGGGGGTGTCCAAAAGGAGGTGCAATTCCCGAGCCCGTGTCTCGGGGGGAGGTGGGTCGCGTCGGAACTCGGGATCCGAGCGATGTGCATGGCGGTGGGCCTGCTGGCGGCGTCTGAGGCGTCGGGCCTCGGAGCTGCTACGGAGGTATTGGTTGGACGTGTTGTGGCCGTCCAGCTCCCTGGTGATGGCGGCGTCTTCGTTCCCGGGGACGCCCCCCGGGAACTTTGGGGAGAGCGGCGGGGCGGCGTCTGACTCGACGGCGGGCATCTTCCCTCTTTCCAGCTTCTTCCTCGTGGCGGAGCGGGAGGAATCCGACGCGGTGGCTCCATCAGACATGGCTTCGGCTCTTCTCTCTTTTCCTGGGTCTAGTATAACAACCCCCTCCTTCTAGCGCCAAATGTTTTAGCACGTTTTAGTCGGGTAGTATGATACGGGGCTGGGCTGTGTATAGAGGGTTTGAAACGATACTAATACATGTAAATTTATATTCTGGAGTAGGGGTTGGACTAGATCTGGAAAAGAACAGAGGTTTTGAGCTTTGAAGCTTCTTCTGAAGGATTTCTATTATCCGCTCTTTTAATATCAAGTATATTCACTAATTAGTGCCGCCCTTTAATCTGAAGGGATAGGCCCCCTATTTATAGGGAATTATGGAACGATTACATTCAGACCACGTACTACGTCTATATCATTAAATGAAGCTAGTAACGACCCGGGGCCCGTGACTCGGAATGTAGACGATGCATGTGGGCTCACGTGGGCGATGTCTCCGTTCTTCCTGGGATGAGCCCTCCCTCAGATACTGGTCGCGTGACCCGGGTCGCTGGCCAGATCTTCGTCGTCTTTACGCACGGAACGCGTGACGGGCCCGTGAAGGCGGATCAAGGGCTTGACCCGGGGTCAGTACCCCTGCTCGGCTCGTGTGATGACATCGTGATCCGAGCCCCGGGACGCGCGTATATCTCGCATTATTTCCTCCCGAGGCTCGCCTTGACTGACCCGTGACCCGTATCGCGGACGTGCCCCGAGTTCCCTTCCTGCGCGATTCGCCCATGGGATCCGTGACCCGTGACCCGAGACGCGATGCGTCCCCATCGTCGCCTCCCCACCTGGCATGTTTGGGGAAGGTCCTTGCCCGCGTGCCGCATGACCCGAGCCGCGAGCCGTGCTTGGGTCCCGCGCTTCTCTCCGCTTGGTCAGCCCCGGGTGGGCCCTTGCCCACGCGTCCCGTCTTGGAAACACGTTTTCGTATCTGGTTTTTACTCCCCCAACATTGCCCAAGCTAGTATAATTATTTTATTTATTTATTTTATTAGGGTTTTAGTACTATTTATATGTCTAAGTATTTTCATTTATTCAATAGTTGTTTATGATGAAATAAAAAGAGAGTATTCTCGTTCTTCAAAGTTTTCTTGAAGTTTTATCAATTTTCGGTATTCGTATGAATCAACGAACTTTGATTTAATTAATTCTCGGTATTCTACGGAATCAACGAGTCTTAATCTGTGTGTTTACGCTTCCGCCTGCATCAGTATGTTCTATTTAAAAGAATAAATCCTAACTTATAGAGAAATGTTGTACTTAGAGCCTCTCGAATGTACTTGATAATAGGTACAATTTTGTTGACACATCAATAAATATTTATACTTATTAAATTTGTATCTCACTATTCCAATATTTGTATCTCAATATTCCAATGAGTGAGGTACAATTTTTTTCTTTATGTTTGTGTGACCCATAAAATAAGACAATCAACTTTGTATTATAAAATATTTGATACTCCTTTTTTCTCAGGCTCAATTTATACTTTGATCCTTAAGCATCTCCAATGGAATACTTAAACATAGGTACAAATTATTGACATGTCATTAGACACATCACATATTATTTGTACCTTGACAATTTGTACCTCACCATCACAAATCACAATGATTTGAGGTACAATTATTCACTTTTATTCATGTAGGACCCACAAACTAAGACACAAAACTATTTTGTAACTAGTATCTAATATTTGATACTCAAAATTTTCTCTCCTAAATTGTACCTCTCTCACCTGTACCTAGTATAAATATGTGTCAACTAGGAATTGTACCTAGCAATGGAGATGCTCTTAATGATATAATTAGGTACAAACAGATTTATACCAACCATTGGGATTCTCCTATCACCTAAAAAATATTGAAAAATATAGAATTTTTGGATATTGGTGTATGTTACAATATCCATACCTTTTTTTTGGTACATCGGTGCAAAATTAGATACGATGATATGCCAATTGCCAAAGTTGCAACAATTTTTTTTTAGTAAGTTTAATGAAGTTATTGATTTCGTTTTATATTTTCCGGAACGCACATCACGTAGCACCCAATTCCCACGTCATCAACCCTTTCCCTTCTCTCTCACTCTCTCACGTCAAAGAGACCCAATCTCGTCCCACTCATCATTTTACTGCATTTTTCACATCTCAAAAAATGGCGACAATGGAAAGCTTGATGGAATTAGTGAACAGAGTTCAAAGGGCGTGCACCGTGATAGGAGATCTTGACGGTGAAGGCATGTCCCTATGGGATGCCCTTCCCTCCATCGCCGCTGTTGGTGGTCAGGTCAGGTCCTTTGTACATTCTTCATCCACCGTTTCATATTTTTTTTTTTTTTTAAGAAATTAATCTCAGATCATCGAGTGTTTCGACATTGATACAGAGCTCCGGGAAATCATTCGGTCCTCCAGAGCGTCGTTGGGAGTGATTTTCTGTCCCGTGGATCTGGTTAGGTTTCCTCATTTGCTGGTTTATTCCTCTCGATTATGATTGAGATTTATTGTACGCATTTGTGGCACGCCAATTAGGTAAATAGTATTATTTGAGATTGATTGTAATTTGTAAGTGAGAGACTTCACTTTTGCAATATAATTACAGTCCATCTTAATTTTATTGAAACGAAGTTCAGTTGTTATTATTGGAAGGGTGTAGACAAATTTCAAACAGGAGCAAAAAAAAAAAAATCATGTAGAATTTCTAAATTTCAATTATCCTTTTAAGGTATTGTGACACAGAGGAAGAGACGGAGTATGCAGAATTTTTACATGCACCAAAGAAGAGAAGACTGATCGCATAACAGAGAAGAGCAAGCAAATATCTAATTAATATACCGATCCACTTGAGCATTTATTCCCCCAATGGTTTGTTCACTGATCTTTGGTATTTTAATTTTTATCTGAGTTTACTATATCTTATTGACGTGAGATCTTGAGAATAAATACTACGCAGTTCTTTTATCTCCATATAATTGCTTCGTTTTAGTTTATTTATTCTAACATATCTGTGCCAGAGAAAATTTAAATACAAAGTTGAGTAAATAAATGTGTTTCGCACGTTTTTGTGCGATATTTTCTATTGTTTTGTGTGACTTTCTTGTATTGTTTTTGTGCTTATTTTCATCCTATTAATGTGATTATGTGTTTATGTTGTCATGATTTTGGTTTGGTAGAGTTTGGACGAGAATCGGGCGAAAACGAGAGAAAATACACGAAGAAGCTCATGTCGATTCCAGCTTTGCGCAGTCGTAGAATAATGACCATCCCCGTTAATTCGACCGTTGGATCATCTCCAAATTTCTACAGCATATAGAAGCCTTCTAGTACTACAATATCAATGGTGGGTTTTGCTAAATAAAATTCGGAGACGAAGATATAGCGCACCGACCAAAGGGATCGGAAGGAAAACTGTTTTCGCTTGAAGAAATGAAGTGTAGAAAAGACCAATTCCAAGGTGTCGGACGACAGCTATAAGGTGTCGGACGACATGAAGGCAATTTTGAAGAGAAATCAGAAGGAAATCGCAGGTTCGACCTGCGAACGACGGAGATTTGTCGGACGACATCATTTTCCGTCGGCCGACATCAATTCCGGATTCCAGCACTGCGCGACGTTGGGAGAATTGAGATTCCGGCTTCGTTAACCGTTGGATCGGCTTGAAATTTGGACAGCATGTTCCCAACTTCTACATCTACAACTTCAACGGTTGGATCGACGATAGGATGAGCGAGCATTTTCCAGTTACGCCCAGAACACACTAGCACTTCCCTTGAGCGAAAATTGAGTAGGAATAAAGTCTTGACTTATGTTTGACTTGTTTTAAGGGCTTTTTAGTATTTTTGTTTAGTCTTGTGGATAAAATATAAATAGTTGTGTTTAACTTGGAGAGAGTAGACCTCAATTCACAAACCAATTCCCACAACTCTCTCCCTTTTCTTCCTCTCCAAGTTTTCCATCTTTCCATTTGTGTTCTTCAAATTCTCAACATAAATTCACGATCTAAATTCCGTACGTCGAGAATCCGATAAAATCTCATTCACAAACGATCTTCCTCTCCTCGAGCCCGACGTTTCCATCGGATTAGTTTCTTCGTGTGACAAGTTGAAGCTCGGTCCCGATTTTGGAAGCTCGGTTCAATCTTCTCCTCCATCCATCGATTCCATAACCACCGTGGTGAGATTCTCTTCGTTTCCTCTCGATTATGGCTTACTCGATTGTGGATTGTGATTTTGAGTGCTTGATCATGACAAACTAAACCTTGTGTGAGGGTGTTTGATGAAATTCCTCAATGAATTAGAGTTGATCTTTTAAAGTAGCTCGATTTCTATTAATTGGACGATTACACATCTCGATTTGTGGTCTCGTGTCGAACAACTTCGTAGTATATCGCTAGTGGACCATACGGTCGATGTGTAATTAGACGATCAATGGTGATGGAGAACGTGACAACACCGTGATCTCTTTAGTCCGATTAATAGTTAATTGGGAGTTTATAAATCTAATTCAACTCTAGTTCGTTAGGAAGATTAATCGGAACACCCTTGCCTTTCCAACTCATTTGATACCTATCGCTCTTTATTTCCTCGCTTTAAATACTTGCTTTAGTTGATAATCAAACACTCATTGCAACCCCCCTTAGTTTATAATGAATTTCTTTCCCGTTATGAAACTCGTACTTAGCATATACAAAACGATATTCACGTGCCGATAGCATTGCTCCTCGAGAGATCGACTCGGGGGATTTACGTAGTAAATCTTTCGGTTTTATAATTAGTTTTTGAGCAATCAAAATGGCGCCGTTGCCGGGGAGCAATTTAGGCGACGTGAATTGAATTTTGTGTTAGTTAAGTTCTTGTTTCTTTGTTTATTTTTCTTTTGTGTCTTTTAGTCCTTTCTCGTGTTATCGTTGTATTTTACACTCGGTGCGTGTAATCCCTTTCATTGAGTGTTGTGTATGCAAGGTTGAAGACGTTCTCCCTTTCATACTTCCATCTCTCCTACAACGACCGAGTTGATCACATGGCTAGACGCAACGATAACCGAGCTTATTCTATTGATGATTATGATTACCCATCCGAGAGGGGTAGCTCTTCTTCAAGTCATCGGTACAATCAACGAGTTCATGAGCCATATCTTCGACCTCGGCAAACCGATGTTGAATATGAAGATAACCGAGATTATTCACCTCCTCGCCACCGGAAGCACCATGGATATCGTGAGTATTCTTATGACGAGAGGGAGTACATGTCCCCACCTCCTAGTGATTATTGTCGAGAAAGAGAGGCACCACGAGATCAAAACCGCGGACACTACCGTAAGGAGAGTTTTGGGAGTAGAAATGGATATCATCGTCAACCTTCCTTAGAGCAAGGTGTTAAAAGGAAACCAATAGGAGATTTCTCCAAACCACATCTCCATTTGTCGGGAAGTCGCTACGTTGATAAAGAACCATACGAGAGGCGCCGTTCCAACTCTTCTAGCGAAAGTCTTAAGCCGAGGGCTCGAAAAGAAAATCTCACGTCCCATCATTTATCTCAATTGCCATTATTTTTCGGGTTATCAAATGAGAATGCTTTTAAGTTCATCAAGGACTTTTCTATTGTAGTTGGCACTTTCCCGTTGGACGGTCGTGATGAAGATGAGTTAAAGATTTGGTGTTTTTGCTATTGTATGAGGGATGAAGCTAGGAATTGGTTTTCGAGTTTGCCACCTTGTTCGAAGTCTACATGGGGTGATATTTTTAAGGTATTCATTGATCGATTTTTTCGAGAGACACCAAAACCTTCTACACCACTATCTTCTTCATTGGGTACTTTAATAGATGTGATTGAGGTTGAGTTAGACCACTTGCTACTTGATGTTATTCTCGATTGTGTGGAGGAGTCCTCATACCATGATTTGATTTCCGATGATGACCTCGATAGAGCTTCCTTGGTGATCACTACACCGAAAGAGAAAGTTGTTTCCGTATCCGATGAGAGTGAAGAGACACCGGAGGGCCTGATGGTATTTCCTATACTTGATATTTCGGGTGAGTCTCTTCTTATTACTACGATTCCTTTGAAGTATGATACACCGATTATTTCTTTATTTGATGAGGACATGACGTTGTTGGGAATGGATGAGGTCAAGGAACCCATACTTGTCGAGTTTATTTTGGAGGGTGATGTTAGTATCCATCCGGTTGGGCTTCTTCTTGAGGATGTTAGTAGAGAGGAGGGGAAGGTTTTGGAAGAGTATGTGGATTTTAATTTCTTGGTTGAGATTTCTAATCCTTCTCCGGTTTCGGATATTCAAGAGAAGAGAAAATCATGGTGTTTTGGTCGGAGAATTTACGGGTTGGAGGATTTGGGAGTTGATATTGGATTCTCCACTTCTTGTGTGCTCCCTCCCTCGTCTATTGAGACTAAAGAGTACGATGATGGTGATCTCGACCCGCCTAAGCCGCCTAATCCGGGTAATAGATTCATTGACATTATTTGCGGTTTAGGTGAGAATTTATTGGATATATTTATGTTGAGGACGGAGGTTGGATTTCTTGATGATCGGTTGCGTGATGATTTCTATATTGATGCTCGTGAGCCATTGACCGAGATGGTATTCCTCCGGAAATATAGCTCGATATTTTTAGAGGGTCCGGTGGATGAGAGACATGATTTTGGGTCGATGGACCCGTTTCCCAATTTATGGCGAGCCTTCACTTCTTTCCATTTGGAGGATCGAGCTCCTTCGACCGAAATGCTTTACTTGAGGAAGTATAGCTCGATATTTTAAGCGGTCGAGATGGCGGATGTCTACTTTTTACATCTAGATGCAAGCGTGGGGGAGATCGGTATTTCATGCACTACTATTCGACATCTCACCATACATGCTCTAGTTCTCCCTACTCTCGAGGACCGTGCTCCCTTAGTCGAGTTAGTCTTCTTGAGAAAGTATAGTTTTATATTTTTAACCTTGACACGGTAGAGCTCGGAGCCATAAACCGAGTGCCACGTGGGGGCAAGCCCACGGACGTCGAGCTAAAGACGAAAAACAAGCGCTTCTTGGGAGGCAACCCAAGGTGTTATCCTTTATGTTTGTTTCTCTTTTTGTAGGAGAGTGTGTGGATACCCCGTGACCCGATGCCTAAGCCCTTCGATGCGATGATTATCTCTTCTCGGCTACTTGTACCATTCCATGACCGAGCTCCATAATAGGATTGATGTTTTGTGTTTGAGGATGGATGTCCATTACCGCCCCGATGATTAGTCTTCGAATTGCCATGTCCGGTTCTCGCCATTCTAGGGAAGTTTCGTTATCCTTTCGTCTCTTTTCCCTTTATTTTTCGCATGAGGGCATGCTTTTATTTTAAGTGTGGGGGAGGTTTTGTGGAATCCATATTGTGTTTTGTTTTATGTTTATGTGGTTTGTAGGGATGTTCCCATTTTATTTTGGTGGATATGTTTGTTTTGGCACGTTTTGGTCGGGTTGAAAGTAACGGGGCTGGGCTGTATTTAGAGGGTTTGGAAACGGTACCAATACATTAAATTTAAATGTAGAAAGGGCTGATTACTTTAGACTGGAAAACAGGATAAGAGCTTGGAGCTTGGGAGGATAATTATCCTTTCTTTCTTTAATGGCTTTATTAGCTAATTTGTGCCGCCTTTTAATCGTTTACAGGAGGGTGCCTTTTATAGGCGAAGAGCACATGCTCATTCATGCCACGATACCCTAAACACGTCGAAGACCTATGCTAGATACATTAAATGCCGAGGCACGATTCCGAGGTGCGCTTTGCCGAGATACGGTATCCCTGATGTTGGTTACAGCGAGCCGCCCCGTCGTGGTAGGGGGTCCGTGACGATGGTAGGTTAGTGCCTTAGCTCAGCTCACTCTTTGGATGCTCTGTGGCTGGTCGCCCGCATGGCTTGGTGATCCCAGCCTTGATTCCGGGACGGCGGGAGAGTCTAGGTTCTGGTGATCCGGGCTTCGCGAAGGGGTCCCACGGCCATGTGCACGAATGGGATCCTTATCCCTTCACGCCCTGTGCTGGATTCCAACTGTCTGAAATCGACATGTGTTCCTGCGTGCGTGGACAAATACGCCTTTGTTATGTGCGGGCTGGGGCAGGTCGTATCCGTGGGGTATCGGAGTCCCGTGATCACGCCCCGGTATGGGACACCCGGGAACGTGTGCGGCTGTCCTCCGCCTTCGTGCTCCCTCCGCTAAGTGCGTCAACTATGTGGCAGTCCCCCGCGACCGGGGCATGGAGGAGTTCTGGGGCTCGATGCCCGTTGCTCCCGTGACCATGCATCCCGGGTCGCGGGGCGCCCGAGCTCTGAGTCGCGTTCCGTGTCTTATTGGCCCGTCGTCCCGTATGTCGGCTTATTTGCCCCGTGTACGGGATGCGCGGGTATTCTCTATCTTCAGTGATGGGGATTTGATGTGGGGGCCCACGGCACTGTCTGGTGCTCTGTTTTGGGCCTTGTTTCCCTGTCGTCTGGGTAACGGCTTTTTCCACGTGTCGGTGGTGGTTTTTTATGGCACAACACTGGCCCCCAGGGAAATTGGTGGAGTGATTCCGCTTGTTTCCCTGCATGTTGTGTTGCGGCCCTTGACTTTATATCCGATCCCTGGGCACTTTATTTACGGGCCGTGGCCCGTACTTGGGCCTGGTTTGGGGATGCCGTTCTTTTCCCCTATGGGCCGGTTCTGGATTTGCTATCTGGGGCTTTCTGAACGTGGCCTTTCGCCTTTACGGGCTTTATCCACGGTAAACCCTAGTTTTGAGTTTTATAAGGAGTGGGAGAAGAGTCAATAAACTGATCCCCTAATTTTTAGCTACGTCGCCCCTTTGAAGAGCTTTCTATAGGTTCTGTGCCGGAGCTTCGCTCCTGACGGCAAGGTTCGGGAAACTTTCTCCCTCTCTTTCTTAAAGTCTTTTCTTCCTTTTTATCGTCGTCCTTTCATGTCTGAATTCGACGACGCTTCTTCTTCCGATCGGTCCTCGTCGATGTCTGAGGAGGGTGACGTGTTCTCGCTTCATCGTAGTTTTCGATTGTTCTTGGAGGCGCACTGCCCTCGCCCCGTGCCTTTCGACTGGGAGGCGTATCGCCGTGATCACCCTTACAGCTATGTCTGTCGAGGGAGGCGGTCGGCGAGGACGGTGTGTCCGGACTATCCCTGGGCGGCCCATGGTCGTGAGAGTCGGATCGACGCGTCGTCCCTGTCCGAGGCGCGAGCGCGGTGGAGGATCCCATCCGACGTCCATCTCTACGCCCCCGGTCCCGGGGAGTATGCATGCTGTCCCCCCTCGGGTATGGTCGCCGTGGGTTATGATGCAATGGATTTTGGGATGAGGTTCCCTCTGCACCCTTCTATCACTGCTCTTCTTAATTTCTGGGGCGTGGCCCCGCACCAGTTGCATCCGACTTCCTGGGCTCAGATTTATGGGGTCCTGACCATATTTGGTCGGGCGGGACTGTTCCGCACTTTTCGGGAAGGCGAACTCCGTCGTTCCTTTGGTTTGCGCTCGTGGTCCCCTAATAATTTAGGGGATTATGCGGTGATCCGGCGAGGTCCCGTGCTGATGACCGGGACCGTGCCCCGCCACCCAGAGAGCTGGAGAAGGTGGTTCTACGTCTCGGGGGCGTGGCGAACTCAGACTCCGCGTGGGGAAATCGAGATTCCTACTCTTTATTCCGTGAAGCCTGAGAGTGAGTGTTGCGTTCTGCGCTGTCCTCGTTCGATCTCTACTGATTTAAAAATCACTTTTTCTTTTCAGGTACCGGTACCCAGAGACGGGAGGACCAAGCGTGGGACTACCAGGTTGCCGTGGTGATTGCGAACCAGTTTTTGGATTCTGAACGTAGCTTGGAGACTGTCAACCGAGATTCCACTCGGGACCTGGCTCGCCTGTCTTGTCCGCCAAGGCATTTATATCATATTTACCCGGGTAAGTCGGAACCTCTGATATCCTCCTGCTTTGGTTTTGAGAGTGACTCAGTTTTTGTCGTTTTATCTTTCGTCGTCTGTGGCAGCGCCTTTCTCAACTGTTTTTTAGGATCGTCCACCGGAGATGTCGAAGTATCCGGGGATCATGGATCGCTTCTCCGCCGGGACGTCGCGCAAAACCAGGTTTATGACTCGAGCGGAGCAGACCGTATCCGAAAAGGATGGGCCTGAGGTCCTGGGAAGCTCTGACACTCTGCCGATTGACGTCGAGAAGTCGTACCCTGCTCCCTCGGACTCCGCGGTGAGTAACTCGGGTACGGGGGTCGGTACTGCGGTTTTTTCCGCGTCGGCTTCCGGGCACGCGAGTCTGACACCGGTCCCGTCAAGTATGACCTTAACCGCGGTAGACCCTCTGTTCAAGAAGCGCAAAGCTGCCGACGCGGTGGAAGTCAAAGCTCCTGAATCCCGGGCCCCGGGTATTGATTTCGTGGACCGATCATTCTTTGGGGTGAACATGGGCGTTCTCGAAAAGTAAGTCTCTGATCTCCAATAATAGTTTCTTGAATTCGTCGTCTATCCGAGGGGTACCTTTTGACCCTGAGGTTTGTGCAGGTTTTCTGGGTTTGAGCCGAAGCTTCCCCACGAGCTCCTCCAATTCATGTCGAGCCAGGGTCCCTCCGTCCCTGTCACCCCGTCCAATGCCTCTGTGGCTAGGGCCATCAATACACTGGGTCGGTCCTGGACTAAGGATTTGGACGGGATGGTCGGACGCTTTGATCAGACCTTCATGTTAGCTTCTATGTTGTCGAGCCAGACGACTGTGGTGATTTCCGCTGCGAGTGCGTGGGCGGAGAAATACGCGACTGAAATGGATTCACTTGCTTCAAAGGTTCGTCATCTCACCGATCAGAACAGAGAACTTGTCGGGGCTCTGACCGCGGCCTCCGGGGACCGGGACCACTGGCGCTCCGAGGCTACCGCTCGTCGAGAGGAGATGGAGCTCAAAGAGGGCGAGGTATCCCGAGCGCACTCTGCTCTTGATAAGATAAAGGAATCCCACGCAATGCCCCAAGATTGTTTTAACCGCCAGGCTCTGGAGTTGTGCTCCCTTAAGGAGAGAGAGTTGTCATCGGTAAAGGGCCATAAACACCTCCAGGACGAGCTGCTTCGGGCTCGGGACGCGATCTCCGCGCTCGAGAGGGATCTGGATGACCCGACTCGGGATCCTGCCGTCTTTGCGGATCACATTTATGTGAACGCCTTCGTTGATATAATTCGGGCGTCATCTTTGGCTAAGAATCCCGCCGTGGTTGATTTTACCCTTCAATTCCTCAAGGATTACATGACCGACCGGGTTCTGGATCCTCGGATTGGTCAGCCCTTTCTGGATCTTGAGGAGGATTTCAAAATCTGCATGGATTGGTGGCCGGGTCGTGAGCACCTGACTCGCCCTGTGTCGACGCCCCTTCCTGGTGAGGCCTCAGCTCCCCGGTTTGAAGGTTCTGTGTCTTCCGTGACGGCGGATCTTGGTGCGGAGGGCGCGACCCTGGGTCAGAGAGATGACAACGACGGTTTGGAGCCGTGATTTGGCTTTACCTATGCTGCCGGATTCCTTTTGTTCCTCTGAATCTCTCTGACTTTTTTCTCATATCTTTAGCTTTGGATTCCTGAAATTTGTCAAAGTAATATACTCGAGATTTTTCTTGCATTCATGTCAAAGTTTCATAATTGATTATAAAAATGCTACTCTTCTTTATACTTTAGAATACTTCACACGAAAATGGTTGGGTGGTTCCGGGACCCGGAACCCGATCCATTCGAGATTTACCGTCCCGGGCCTCGAGGATTTATTCGGGGCGTTTATTCACTTTAACTTTTTCGGCCCCGGGGATCGGCCGTTATGTCGTTTCCCGGGTAGCTTGATTTTAATGTTCACGGCCCCGGAGCTCTGTCGTTACGACGTTTCTCCGGGATGCCGATTTTAATGTTCACGGCCCCGGAGTTCTGTCGTTACGACGTTTCTCCGGGATGCCGATTTTAATGTTATAAGTGTTTGATCCGGGACCGGGGTTTACCTCCGGGACCTGGTTTGACTTTTGCTAGTTGATATCGACCTAGGGGTTCGCATAGGATGACGTTACCCCGGGGCGCTGTGTGTATGTTTTTTGGTGTCTTTCCGGGACCGGGGTTCTATTCCGGGACTCCGTTTGAACACTGGGTTTTTTATTTAACTTTGGTTCCCTTACCTTCGTGACCCTAGACCTATTGAGGCCGTGTGGGTTTATGAATTATGGTTTTGGGGATTTATTTTTGCTACCCTCACTTCCCGTACCTCTTACGGGTTTTTAGGACTAGTTGACATTTGGGGTTTTACGATGGCTCTTGAGCTTTTGCCCTGTGTCCCGGGCTTGCGTTTATTTCAATCTTCGGGACTTGGGGTCTTTTTGGTTTAGGTCACATCGACTTTCGCGACGATGTGTAACCCGGTGGGAATTGCTTTGACTTCCCGGGGCCCTCGTGGGGTGTTTTTCTATTCGCTACTCTGTAGCAAATAATTTATTACCTTTATTTGGACGGTTCTGTCGGGGCTCCTCTTCGCTCTTCTGGCTTGACAACTGGTAGAGTCTCTTCTGGTGCCTCGGCCTTCATGGTATCGGTCTGGGTCCCGCCTGGTTGCTTCACCTCATATGCTCCGTTTGTCACACAACCTTCGCATCAAAACCGTTTTTCCCTCACTCGCTTTATTCACCGTAATGGAGGGAGTCGGGACTCAACCTCCGCTCCTCAAGGAGGTTCGGGTGCGGTGAATCATATCGGGCCTAGTAGGGAGTCAGAACTCAACCTCCGCTCCTCAAGGAGGTCCCGGTGCTGTGATGAAAATCGGGTCTCGCAGGGAGTCAGAACTACACCTCCGCTCCTCAAGGAGGCCCCGGAAGGTTTTGCCATTTGGTCATTGGCCCGTCGTTTCTGGACATTCATTTCAACAAAGGCAGTGACAAGTTCTTGCGATAAGTTTTGAGAAATCGAAACAGAGTACCTTGTAGCTCGTTGTCAGGGCTGTTTTGTCTCGACCTTGTCCGGGGCAGGGCCCCGGATCTCATGAAATTCTCGGGTTGGTCTCGTCCCACGGCCCTGGATCCGAGGCTGTCGGGATGGCGCCTTCCATGGAACTCCATTAGCCGTGATCGTCACGTGCTTTGGATTGGGTCTCGCGACCCGTCACTCGGCGACATCGGGTTTGGTTACCTTTTCACGATACGAGTGCCTGTCGGTTGTGCCGAGTCATGCAACAACTCCGCACGAGTTGCGTGCCGGGAATCTGTAACAATACTTATGACACATACCTATGAACATAGCGAAACATCAATTGATTTTTCTTATCTGATGCTCCCGGACCGTGCGAACTGCACGTTGGTTTATGAGAGAGGGGTCTCGGGACCCTGTATCCGCGTTGTCGCCCGTCACATTGAGATGCAAAGGTGAGGGCCTCTTGTCATCACCGCTCCCAACCTTTATGACTCTATGGAACAAACTTGAACGATTGGGTTCGGGACCCGTTTTTGGCAAGTTTGGTAGACGGGACTCGGGACCCGGGGCAAGTTGGTTCGTATGGCGGGGCACGGCCCCGAGACCGGTTCGTTTGTGTCTTGATGGCTCTTTTATAGTTTCCGTAGGCCTCGTCATGCCCGTGTGTTTATTGGTTCAGTCGCGCGTGGCGAGTTGGTCGTGTTTTCTCTTGGACCGGATGGGCCAGGCGGGTTTTTTGGTGAACTCGCTACCTGGGGTGATATCTTTCTGCCACCTTTAGGTGGGCTTTGAAGGTTTCATAAGACAAGGAGTACAGCAAACACTTTATTTTTATTGGCCCGTCCCCTTCCACGGTCTCCAAAGCACCGGAGAGGACGAGGAAATTGAAACAAACGAAAGTAGGATGGGGTCCATAGCCCCGGAATTTTTTCAGAGAAAAGCTATTCCCGAAACCCGCAGATGTTCCTCTAGAGTATCTTCCTTCCCGGGCCTTGGGGCTGTCTGCCGCTCTGCCCATTGGCATCCCGTCTCATTTCTGTTTGTCCGGGATTCTCTCGAGCTCCGGGATGGAAACCCCGGACTCCGGGTTTCGATAGCATGTCTCGCAACTTCCCGTCCTCGAAGAGTTTCCATAACTGCCTCAGCAACTCTCGGCAACGCCCTGTGGCATGTCCATGCTGGTTATGGAACGCACACCAGAGGTCTTTGTTCAATTTATCGTCGGGGGCCCGCATGGGTTCTGGCCTGACGAGGACGTCTTCTCCGGTGGCGAGTAGTATTTCCATTATGGTCATGGCGTCTTGACCCGTCCGCTCTACCAGCTTCACTTCCATGTCTTTGTAGCTCGGGAGCGGGCGGCTCCCTTCGTATGGTTTGTAAGGCGCCTTTCTTGGCTCGCTGGGTGGCCTCCGGGGTGCGGGGTCCGGAACCTTCGCTCTTGGCTCCGGGATGCTATCGCTTCCCTGCATGAGCCTCTGGAACCAGCATTGCGCTCCTGCCTTCACGCGGAAATCTTCGTAACTCCGTGGGTAGCTCAACATCAGGTGTTTGAACAGCTCCGAGTTCTTCCGGAGCCCACTCATAGCGGTGTGCAGCTTCATGTCGTCGCCGACTTCTTCCCCGCCGAGCAGGATGTCCCCCACTCTGTCCACGTATGATTCGTCACTTTCAAGCGACGCTTGTTTCACGCCGATCAACCTTTGGCTCTGTTCGAGTCGGTTGACCTTTGAGGCGAAGTGGGCGACGAATCGTTGGACCAGGTCGTCGAAACAGTGGATCGACCTGGCGGGTAGCCCGGCGAACCACTTGTGGGCCGTTTCCCCCAGTGTTAGTGGAAGCAGTCGGCATCTCGTGGCATCGCTGGCACCTCGTCCCGACATGTATGTACGGAACCGGCTGAGGTGGACCTCGGGGTCTGTCTTTCCGTCGTAGAGATTCGCCTGAAAAGGCTGTATTTCGTACTGCATGGGGGCGTGTTCGATCTCCGGGGATAGTGGCTCCTTGCAGAAATCGGTTCGCTCGGGCTTGGCTCGCACCTCGGCGAGCTCCTTCTTTACTTCTAGCATCTGCTCGTATAGGTCGCAGAGGCCTGCTCCAGGCCCCGGGGTGGGGGCGGTCCGCGCAATAGGCTGAAACTTAAACCTTCTCCCCCGCGCCCGTAGATCCGGGTTTCCGTCTTCCGGCACCCGGGACTCTGACGAGGCGGACTGACACTCGGCCTCATTATCCCGGTTGAACAGCGACCTCCTCGGGGGGTCCCGCTGGTCTCTGCTGCTCTGACCCTGGCTTAACCGGTCGAAGGCGCTCACTTTGGCCTGCTTGTGACCTGAATAAAAAACGGGAGTAGTTAAGGCGTGCTTACGTTGGGTCAGGCTGGCCACGATCCCATCAATCTTCTCGGGTGTGTTGAGCATGTTGCTGGTGAACGGGATCGGGGTGGCGAGTGGCTCCGGGTCCCGGATCGGGCTGCGGCGTGAGCGATGATAGCGTCGTTCCGGGCGATCGTGGCGCCTCTGCCGTCGTGCGTCGTTGCCGCTTCGAGCTTGCCGGGATCCGGACCGGTGCGACCTTGCATCCTTCCGTCTGACCTCTGTCTCCGAGGCGGGGTGACATCCTTTCTTGGCTGGCGGGTGGACTGTAGGCTCATCCTCCACGGGCATCTTTCCTCGCTCCAACTTCCGTCGGGTATCGGATCTCGAGGAATCAGATGCGGTGGCTCTGTCTTGCTCCTGGCCGGACATCTTTCGTTCTGGCTTTTTTCCTGGGTCTAAAGATTACAACCCCCTCCTTCTAGCGCCAAATGTTTTGGCACGTTTTGGTCGGGTTGAAAGTAACGGGGCTGGGCTGTATTTAGAGGGTTTGGAAACGGTACCAATACATTAAATTTAAATGTAGAAAGGGCTGATTACTTTAGACTGGAAAACAGGATAAGAGCTTGGAGCTTGGGAGGATAATTATCCTTTCTTTCTTTAATGGCTTTATTAGCTAATTTGTGCCGCCTTTTAATCGTTTACAGGAGGGTGCCTTTTATAGGCGAAGAGCACATGCTCATTCATGCCACGATACCCTAAACACGTCGAAGACCTATGCTAGATACATTAAATGCCGAGGCACAATTCCGAGGTGCGCTTTGCCGAGATACGGTATCCCTGATGTTGGTTACAGCGAGCCGCCCCGTCGTGGTAGGGGGTCCGTGACGATGGTAGGTTAGTGCCTTAGCTCAGCTCACTCTTTGGATGCTCTGTGGCTGGTCGCCCGCATGGCTTGGTGATCCCAGCCTTGATTCCGGGACGGCGGGAGAGTCTGGGTTCTGGTGATCCGGGCTTCGCGAAGGGGTCCCACGGCCATGTGCACGAATGGGATCCTTATCCCTTCACGCCCTGTGCTGGATTCCAACTGTCTGAAATCGACATGTGTTCCTGCGTGCGTGGACAAATACGCCTTTGTTATGTGCGGGCTGGGGCAGGTCGTATCCGTGGGGTATCGGAGTCCCGTGATCACGCCCCGGTATGGGACACCCGGGAACGTGTGCGGCTGTCCTCCGCCTTCGTGCTCCCTCCGCTGAGTGCGTCAACTATGTGGCAGTCCTCCGCGACCGGGGCATGGAGGAGTTCTGGGGCTCGATGCCCGTTGCTCCCGTGACCATGCATCCCGGGTCGCGGGGCGCCCGAGCTCTGAGTCGCGTTCCGTGTCTTATTGGCCCGTCGTCCCGTATGTCGGCTTATTTGCCCCGTGTACGGGATGCGCGGGTATTCTCTATCTTCAGTGATGGGGATTTGATGTGGGGGCCCACGGCACTGTCTGGTGCTCCGTTTTGGGCCTTGTTTCCCTGTCGTCTGGGTAACGGCTTTTTCCACGTGTCGGTGGTGGTTTTTTATGGCACAACAATGTTACCTTGGATTGTTTACTTTTTGTGTGATGTTTGTAAGTGTGGGGGGATTTTCCGAAACCTGGCGAGTTTGAATTGATCGAAAATTGAAGTTCTTTCCGGCATAACCAAAATTTTTTTGAGAAAATGTTGGATATTTCAAAGTTGAATGTTGTGTGAGTGAGTAAGTAATTTGGTTGCTTTAAACAAATTTGAATTTCTCAAAAGCCAATTGTGAGTGTTGAACCTTGTAAACTTCTTTCTTGAGCGATAATTCTAAAAATCCCGTTGCTTCTTGAGACTCATGCTTTCTTGTTCTATAACTCGGTGTGTTTTGAGGATATGAGATAACTAGAACTCGTGTACTTCGGTTTTCAAAGCTCTTTATCATAACTTTCATGATCTTGAAAATGACGGGAACTAATCACTTAGGATCTAGCCCTTTCAAGGAGATTTTCATAACCCCGAGCCCGTCGAGGGACACCATAGTAAACCCTTTGAGACTACGTTATGCCCTTTTGTTAATCACCCTTAAGCCGATGATGGAGTGTGTGTATTATGATAAATGTGTGAGAAAAACTCCGTGTTGTGTGATGAGCGCGTCGTGCCTCGAGGTGTTTGCTAGTAGCCACCTTTGCTTTGATTGATTCATTTTTATGTGTGCGATTAGCCACGTGTACTCCCATATATTGCTCCAAGTTATTATTTCCTCTCTATGAAATAAAAAGTGAAGAATTCTCCATTATAAAAGAGAGAGTGTTTTGTTTAAAAAAGTGAGCTAAACCTTAATCTTAAAGCGTGAGTACTTGGTTATTACTATTCCTTGATGACCCGAAAAATGGGTCAAGTGTTTCATTATATAAAGGTGATCCTTGAGTGTTCTCTTGAGAGTTGAGTGTGGTGATGAGGGTGAGGAAAGGAGAAATAAGGATGGGGCCACAATGGCCAATGAGTTACTAATCCTAAAAAATGCCCGAACCTCCCTTAACCGAGCCCCATTACAACCTTGTATTGATTAGAGTTCCTTGATTCTTGAGATTGATAAATTTGATGAGTGGAGTCTTCCTTGTATATTTGCCTATGGTTGTTATCCTTTGCGCATTGTGGTTATTACACGAAATCTTTCCTTGATTATACTCTTTGTTCTCGGTTGTTCTTTATATGCAAGTTCATCTTGATTTGCTTCTATTCACTTGCAAAACTTGTTTTGAGTGAACCCTTGCTTCGAGAGGTAAAAGAAACGAGTGCTTCCCTTGTGAGGAGAAAGACGGTTTGTTGAGGTAACCCGATTACTTTATGAACTTGCTCGATGTGATCTTTGTGGTGTTCGAACTTTTCTCGGTAGTACTTGCTTTTGATCGATAGCCGGAATTAACTTCTAAACTCTTTTGTGGAAAAAAAAAATCATGTAGAATTTCTAAATTTCAATTATCCTTTTAAGGTATTGTGACACAGAGGAAGAGACGGAGTATGCAGAATTTTTACATGCACCAAAGAAGAGAAGACTGATCGCATAACAGGGAAGAGCAAGCAAATATCTAATTAATATACCGATCCACTTGAGCATTTATTCCCCCAATGGTTTGTTCACTGATCTTTGGTATTTTAATTTTTATCTGAGTTTACTATATCTTATTGATGTGAGATCTTGAGAATAAATACTACGCAGTTCTTTTATCTCCATATAATTGCTTCGTTTTAGTTTATTTATTCTAACATATCTGTGCCAGAGAAAATTTAAATACAAAGTTGAGTAAATAAATGTGTTTCGCACGTTTTTGTGCGATATTTTCTATTGTTTTGTGTGACTTTCTTGTATTGTTTTTGTGCTTATTTTCATCATATTAATGTGATTATGTGTTTATGTTGTCATGGTTTTGGTTTGGTAGAGTTTGGACGAGAATCGGGCGAAAACGAGAGAAAATACACGAAGAAGCTCATGTCGATTCCAGCTTTGCGCAGTCGTAGAATAATGACCATCCCCGTTAATTCGACCGTTGGATCATCTCCAAATTTCTACATCATATAGAAGCCTTCTAGTACTACAATATCAACGGTGGATTTTGCTAAATAAAATTCGAAGACGAAGATATAGCGCACCGACCAAAGGGAAGGAAAATTATTTTCGCTTGAAGAAATGAAGTGTAGAAAAGACCAAGTCCAAGGTGTCGGACGACAGCTATAAGGTGTCGGACGACATGAAGGCAATTTTGAAGAGAAATCAGAAGGAAATCGCAGGTTCGACCTGCGAACGACGGAGATTTGTCGGACGACATCATTTCCCGTCGGCCGACATCAATTCCGGATTCCAGCACTGCGCGACGTTAGGAGAATTGAGATTCCGGCTTCGTTAACCGTTGGATCGGCTTGAAAGTTGGACAGCATGTTCCCAACTTCAACATCTACAACTTCAACGGTTGGATCGACGATAGGATGAGCGAGCATTTTCCAGTTACGCCCAGAACACACCAGCACTTCCCTTGAGCGAAAATTGAGTAGGAATAAAGTCTTGACTTATGTTTGACTTGTTTTAAGGGCTTTTTAGTATTTTTGTTTAGTCTTGTGGATAAACTATAAATAGTTGTGTTTAGCTTGGAGAGAGTAGACCTCAATTCACAAACCAATTCCCACAACTCTCTCCCTTTTCTTCCTCTCCAAGTTTTCCATCTTTCCATTTGTGTTCTTCAAATTCTCAACATAAATTCACGATCTAAATTCCGTACGTCGAGAATCCGATAAAATCTCATTCACAAACGATCTTCCTCTCCTCGAGCCCGACGTTTCCATCGGATTAGTTTCTTCGTGTGACAAGTTGAAGCTCGGTCCCGATTTTGGAAGCTCGGTTCAATCTTCTCCTCCATCCATCGATTCCATAACCACCGTGGTGAGATTCTCTTCGTTTCCTCTCGATTATGGCTTACTCGATTGTGGATTGTGATTTTGAGTGCTTGATCATGACAAACTAAACCTTGTGTGAGGGTGTTTGATGAAATTCCTCAATGAATTAGAGTTGATCTTTTAAAGTAGCTCGATTTCTATTAATTGGACGATTACACATCTCGATTTGTGGTCTCGTGTCGAACAACTTCGTAGTATATCGCTAGTGGACCATACGGTCGATGTGTAATTAGACGATCAATGGTGATGGAGAACGTGACAACACCGTGATCTCTTTAGTCCGATTAATAGTTAATTGGGAGTTTATAAATCTAATTCAACTCTAGTTCGTTAAGAAGATTAATCGGAACACCCTTGCCTTTCCAACTCATTTGATACCTATCGCTCTTTATTTCCTCGCTTTAAATACTTGCTTTAGTTGATAATCAAACACTCATTGCAACCCCCCTTAGTTTATAATGAATTTCTTTCTCGTTATGAAACTCGTACTTAGCATATACAAAACGATATTCACGTGCCGATAACATTGCTCCTCGAGAGATCGACTCGGGGGATTTACGTAGTAAATCTTTCGGTTTTATAATTAGTTTTTGAGCAATCAAAATGCACACATCATGCGTGCCTATAAGACAAACAAACAGCATCGAATCTAGGATTCTTCACTCTCCAACAAAGGAACTATTAGTTAGTAGTTTCTAATTGGACAAATACGATAACATGTCTTGAAGGAATTGAGTTTTAGTGAAGGAAATACATACAATTTTCATGCTGGTATATGGCAAGTGCATCAATAGTTGCATTCGTTTCAACTTTTCTTGAAATAATAAGTTTTTCATCTTTGAATTTTCTATCAACGGCCGCAACTCCACTGAGTGAGCTCTTAACCAAATCACCCATACTTATATCAGAGAGACCCAAATCCATTGCCTTTGTTAACTCATTATCAGAGTGAGTAGAAACATTCCTCTCCGAGTCATCTCTGGGATTTAGATATTTGCGTAACTCATATTTTCTAGACTGCAAGGGTACAAATACTGCATTTATAGGAACATCATCTTTTCAGGATTCAGTAGCCTGCTCTAGCCTTGGATTATTTCTAGGCATAATCACAGGCGCCACATCAGATCTATTGAACAATGATATGCTCGCTGTTGAGTGAACCCTTGTAGTTTGCCGCCTTGAATTTACTGCATTGCTAACTTGATGTGGATTAAGCTCAATAGTTAATAAAGCCCAAGTGTTTTAGGGTTTCAGCATTATTTATATGTCTATTACTTTCATTTATTGGCCAGTTGTTTTTTAGATTAAATAAAAGAATAGAGTTTTCTCGTTCTTCTTATCAATATTCGGTATTCTTATGAATCAACGAATTTGATTGATTGACTCTCGGTATTCTTCGGAATCAACGAGTTTTAATCTTGTGTTATAGCTTCCCTGCGTCAGTTGGTATCAGAGCCGAACGATGCCTTCCCGTCGCCAGCATGCTTGCGAATCCGCCGTTGAGGCCGCAGCCCGTCGTGACGCCGACGTCGCCGCCTTAAGCCGCCAGATCGCAGTCCTTGCCGTCGAACTCGAGGATCTCCGTTTTGCTATCACCAACAAATTATCGTCGCCTCCACCCCGCTACGGTTTCGTGCCCGACCGTGCACGTGACGATCGTCAACATCACCGACAGCCACCACCCTCTCCAACTAACCCGTTCGCCAACCTGCACCACGACCACCGTGACGAGGATCGATGTTGGGAATTAGGGTTCAAATACGACATCTCGGAGTTCACCGGCTTGGTATCGCGAACGGACCAGATCGACGTTGATAGTTCTCGCGAAATCGCACTTTCCCTCGTAGCCGCTGACCCCCTCCAACGTGGAGCCCCCCTTGGCTTGTTCGAGAGCGCGCAACTTCTCGATGAGGAGGAGACACCTTATTATGATGGTCCACCTCGTTATGATAACGATGGTCCCATGAACTTGTCTGAGGAAGACGAGATTGGGGAAGAGGGTGTTCTACTTTGCAACCTCCTGTACACAATCTCCCCCTTAGCTGCCTCGGTGCACGTCTCGGAGCCCCCCAAATGCGATGTTATTCTTGAGCAACAGCCTGCTTGTCGCGCTGGTTTTTTTTCCACGTACGACGGTCCGCTTAAGTTCGATGAGGAGTCCCCGTCTCAACTAACCGCAGCACCCGCTCTCGGTGATGTCGGGCCACTACTTATGATCGAACGCTCATGCTTGGTGTCACAAACTCCACCCGTGTTTGCCTCCCTTCGACCAACTGCAAAAAGGGATACTAAATTGGCTTTTGTTTTCTTCCAGCAACTCCCGGCTCCTTGGATAGCTCCAAAGCTTCGATCGTCTGACTCCGCATTCTTTGAGTTCTGTACACCCACCGACAATAATGGAAGACACTGGTTCCCGTTGATCCCGGAACCTTTGTGTTTATTTTGTTCCCTGATGGTCGTGGTCTTGCACGTGGGTACGCGATGCTCGATGTTCTTCGATGTTATCGGTTCGCGGTCGAACCTTCTTTTGGAGGGCGAGAATGATGGGGATTAAGCTCAATAGTTAATAAAGCCCAAGTGTTTTAGGGTTTCAGCATTATTTATATGTCTATTACTTTCATTTATTGGCCAGTTATTTTTTAGATTAAATAAAATAATAGAGTTTTCTCGTTCTTCTTATCAATATTCGGTATTCTTATGAATCAACGAATTTGATTGATTGACTCTCGGTATTCTTCGGAATCAACGAGTTTTAATCTTGTGTTATAGCTTCCCTGCGTCATAACTGCTGATGAATTGACCTGAGTTATTTTTGGACCTGACCTTAGAGGAGTACTGACAGTAGCTTCAATCAGCTAATGCAGACATCATTTAGTACATTATCAAACTTAAATTCAAGATGATATTGCTAATGGGGGTAGGGATAAGCAAAAATGAAATATGATTAATTACAACTTCAGACAAGGAAAAAGATGATAAAATAAGCTTACATGATATTGATTTAGAATCTTTATTAAGATCTGAGTTTTGTTGGGTGGATAGCCTATTAAGAGACCTACTTCATAGAATCAGAATTATGTGAAATATCAGAGAGACTCGATTCCATTGGCTTTGTTAACTCATTATCAGAGTGAGTAGAAACATTCCTCTCCGAGTCATCTCTGGCATTTAGATATTTGCGTAACTTATATTTTCTAGACTGCAAGGGTACAGATACTGCATTTATAGGAACATCATCTTTTCAGGATTCAGTAGCCTGCTCTAGCCTTGGATTATTTCTAGGCACAATCACAGGCACCACATCAGATCTATTGATCAATTCTCCATTTTGAAGGCTGAGTTGAGGTCAAGTTAATATAATAACCACTTTTTTTGTGCCGCAAGAGCAATCAGCGTTAAAATTGTATCCAAAGGCGAAACCGAGGAAAATTAGATTATTTTGAACCAACGACAGATCAAGATAGTTGAACCTCGAAAATTGTAGAATAACTTGACCAAACAATACTTAGGTAAATATAAATCTAAACATGACAAAAATAGTAATCAATGGGTAACCAGATGTTCCAAAATCGCCACTTCAAACTTTCTTACATCATAGTCTTTATGCAAAACCCAAAAACTTAATCTACCTAATCTCGACTAAAGAAGTTCAACCGAAGAGTAGTAAGATTTCCCACTCTATGTCGACAGAGATATAAAAAGAAATTTGCATATACACCAAAGTTTTACAAATATCTCACTAAACTAAATAAATCATCACCAACTTCACTCAAGAATAACAAGTTGATATTCCATTGGCCAACTAAATTGTTGTTTTTAAGTTAAAAGAAAAAAATCAGTCGGTCCTCTGCGCATGAATTTACATGCCATTTCAAAGAATTATTGAATGCAACGGAGTACCTTAAAGCAGTCGCACAATCCTTCCAATATATAATACTCGATATTGTTGCGAATAAGATTTGTTACTCATGAACCATCCTGAAGTGCCAGATTCAGTTCCTGCGCTGACTTGTCAATGGAATTCCTTCTGCAAAATGAAGTAGATAGGAAATGGCCACTTTCAACCAGGTGAAGCAGTAAACATATTTTAATACACTATACAGGTTAGGATCGAGGCCTCAATATCTCACCCAAATATTAAAAAAAAAATGATTAATAAAATACATATTTTCATGAAAAACACGTGCCTGGAAGGACGGGCAGGAAGCAGTGACGGAGCCACATTGGGCCCAGGGGGGGCACTGGGCCCCCCTGACTTTTTTTTTTTTTTTACTACTATACCTATATATACAATATTTATATAAAATGTGCGGTGTTTTGTTAGGAGTGGGTCAAGTGGCACTCTTAAAAAACTTGTGCTTACCTATATTGCGGATATATCTAGGTGTTTTGTTAGGAGTGGGTCAAGTGACACTCTTAAAAAACTTGTGCTTACCTATATTGCGGATATATCTACTACTTATGTGGGTGGGTGTTATGAAAGCAAGTATTTATTTTAAAAATATACATCTACTACTTATATGGGTGTGTGTTATGAAAGCAAGTATTTATTTTAGTTTTTAAGAATGTATATAATATACTACTCCATATGTTAAGTATAACATTTATATATTTTTAATATTTTAACTTTTAATTTTTGTTTTATTAAATAATTTATAATAATACGATGTTTGTAAATCAAAAAAAATATCTTTTATTTTTTTGATTAAAAAAATATGTGTTTTTTTATTAAAGTATTTTTTAGAACATATATACATACAATAAGTTGAAATATCTAAAAATAAAAAATATGCAAATTAAATTTGAATATAGAAAGTATTTATATTGATATTGAGAATAAATCTTAGAATTTTTAATATTTTTTACAATAAGAAAAATATTTTAAATGTACTGGAGTAAACAAACTTTTTTATTTAATATAACTAGAAAAATATTGTCGAAATGAGTTAAAACTGGGCCCCCCTGAACAAAATTTCTGTATCCGTCACTGGCAGGAAGGATTTTAATTTCTCAAGTTCCACATAGCAAAGATTGCAGTGCTCTAACCTGGACAACAGATAAGAAATAGTCATCACTCCAAATCAGGTAATTTTACAAAACAATAAATAGTAATACCAGTGGAGACAACTATAGTCGCAAATTTGCGACTATATGGACATTAATATTGAAGTAAAGAAAAATCGGAAAGCTCTGTTCTGCCTCAATGTCTACAACAATGGATGATGGGGCTCATAGTGCAGAATATATGACAGAGCCAAACACTCTGACTAGTTTCAGAAACATATCCAGTGCATATCCTTGTCTAAAGAAAAAAAAAAATAGTTCATCAAATTTGAAATGACCGTAGATCTGTAGTTCATCAGATTTACAAACTGTTGAGATAAGACAGCCAAGACAACAGAAACAAACGCGAGCTCTGTTGACACTGAATCCCTCACAATAACACTGATCAGCGCAAATGACACTGAACAATGAGTTTTAACACTGAACCACTGAACTGAACACTAAAATCACACACGCGTCGATTAACACTCAAACTCACGCCGCAGAAAGTTTGTATATGGTTAGTCGAACACAAACACGAAGAGAAACAATCACACAACAAACGATTTTACGTGCTTCGATCACCGGAAAGGTAATCTACGTGCACGGTGGAGGGGAGGGGTGTTCTGGGATTATACGAAGCAAATGAACGATTACACAATGTTCTCTCTCGCTCACTTCTTGCATATCCATCGCTAACAGACGCGATTATATACTAAAACGAAAATGCACAAAATCGATTTCTTCATCCAAGCCGTCGACCTGCAACAACCTCGCAAATCTCAGCCGTTTGATCAATCGACCCAATTCCTTGTGCATCAAGTAGATGAGATGGCGGGGACCACAGCTGCGTAAGAATCATGCAATGAGGTGAAGAATCCGCTGAGAAATCGCTCGCCCTAGACCATGCACCACGCTTCCAGTTCAGGGCCGAAACGACGTCGTTTCATCATCCGCGAAATTCAAATCCTGGCAAAATTACCAATTTGCCCCTGAAGTGCATTTTGTCGATTTTGTGTCCGGAGATGATTTTTCGTGTACATTTTAACAAATCTCCACCTTACACAACAAATCAACTCCCAGCAAATTTCCATAGCACAACAGCATCACAGTGTACAACACTGATCACCCCATAAAAGCACTGATCAAGATTCAGTTCAAGAACTGACTTGAATCAGATTTCAGAACCAACTTCAAAACCAAATCCTGCTCTCCACAGCTGGAATTAAGATCTCCAATCAGTCCCATCATGATCCTTGATTCCTTAGCTTCAAATCCATACCAAGAACTCATCATATGATTCATTATAGCTCCAGAAAATCCCAAATGCGACTAAGTCACTCAAAACTGATTTAGTTGAAAAACTCATGTACTCAACTTCTTCAATTCTGAACCAAATGACTTCAAACCACCTCCACTAGGTTTGTACACTGAAATGTGACTCCACAGCACATTTCATCCACCACAAACCATCCTCCAACACAGAATCACTACACAAGTAATTCAAGAACAGACACTGTCCAGTCAATCAAACCATTGACTTTAAGAATCCTTAACAACCATGTAGAAAACTCAATCCACACAGTTCATAAACATGACTATGAACCTCTGGCCACAATCAAATCACTCAGAAACACATCTGAGCAAGAAAACCACAGAATCATACTCCAAAATTCTCAAAACTGCCAATTTGAGTATTTTGTTGCATAACTCTCCAACCACAGCTGATCTCTCACCTCAACTGCAGTCAAAAGAACCACAACCTCAATGAGATTGTGAAAGGTCCACCAGTTGGACCAAATCCTGACACAACTTAAACTTCTCCACAGGTAAAACCTTGGTGAAGCTATCTGCTGGATTGCCTTCAGTGGCAATTTTCTCAACCTTCACTATCTTCTTATCAACCACATCTCTAACAAAATGCAGTCTCACATCAATATGTTTGGATCTCTCATGAAACACTTGGTGTTTTACCAGATGCAAAGCACTTTGGCTATCACAGTTAACTGAAACTGTTTCTTGCTCAACTCCAAGTTCATTTAGAATCCCTTTCAACCATATTGCTTCCTTGATAGCTTCAGTCATAGCCATATACTCACTCTCAGTAGTGCTCAAAGCAACTACACCCTGTTGAGAGGCTTTCCAAACCACAGCAGTACCAAATAAAGTGAAAACATAACCAGAAATTGATTTTCTTGTATCCACATTACTTGCAAAGTCAGAATCAACATATCCAATCAAAGCATCTCCACTGAGATCACTTCTTTTAAACATCAAACCATGATTCAATGTACCTTTAATGTACCTGAGAAGCCATCTGACAGCATCCCAATGAACTCTACCAGGATTTGACATGAACCTTGACACTGTACTCATAGGATAAGCCAGATCAGGTCTGCTACACACCATTGAATACATAATACTCCCAACTGCAGAAGCATAGGGAACATTACTCATAGAGTTGATTTCTGACTGAGTTGTTGGACTTTGATCCACAGAGAGTTTAATGTGTTGAGCCAAGGGAGTTTGAGAGATCTTAGCCTCATGCATATGAAACCTTTTGAGAACCTTTTCCAGATAAGAAGTTTGAGATAAACTCAGAATCCCAGTACTCCTGTTTCTGTAAATATCCATCCCCAAGATCCTTCTAGCCACACCTAGATCTTTCATTTCAAATTCTGACCTCAGTAATTTCTTGAGAGACTCCACCTCAACTTTTGAACAACTTGCAATGAGCATATCATCCACATAGAGAAGCAGGTATGTGATCACCTTCCCAGACTTCATTTTCAGATAAACACAACAATCATAGTTGCATCTGACAAAGCCAATGTGCATCATATAATTATCAAACTTCTTATACCATTGTCTAGGGCTCTGCCTCAGTCCATATAAAGATTTTCTGAGCAGACACACCTTATTTTCACTGTAAGCACCTTCCACTCCTTCTGGAATTTTCATATAGATTTTCTCCTCAAGTTCCCCATGTAAGAAAGCTGTTTTTACATCCATCTGATGCAACTCAAGATCATTTTGAGCTACAATGGACAACAAGATCCTGATTGTACAGTGCTTAACCACAGGTGAGAATATCTCATTATAGTCCACACCTTCTCTCTGAGTAAAGCCTTTTGCAACCAGTCTAGCCTTGAACCTCACATCCTTAGCATCAGTTCCCTCAAGTTTTTTCTTGAAAATCCATTTACAACCAACAACCCTCTGAGATGGTGGCTTAGTGACAATGGACCAGGTTTGATTTTTCTCAAGTGATAACAGTTCTTCTTGGACTGCAACCAACCACTTTTCTTTCTCAAAACCTGAAATAGCTTCTGAATATGTACTTGGCTCAGCAGAATCCACAAAGTCAGCCACCAACAGAGCATATGAAACCACATCAGCATGTGCATATCTCTGAGGTGGGTGAATCACTCTCCTTTCTCTGTCTCTAGCAAGTTGATATCCACTGTGATCATCAACATTTTCAGGAACCTCAAAATCATCTTCAACCTCATTTTCTTCATGACTCACATCCTCTCTGCCATTCAACTCCACCTCAAACAACTCATTATTTTCCAGATTCTTCTCAGTGAGCATAGGCATAGTGTTTTCATCAAAAGTAACATCCCTACTAATGACACACTTATGCATTCCAGGTTCAATACACCACAACCTATATCCTTTTACTCCTTTTGGGTATCCCAGAAACACACATCTCAGAGCTCTTGCTTCCAGTTTATCCCCTCTATTATGAGCAAAACATAGGCTGCCAAATATCCTCAAGTTATCCAAATTTGGAGCAACTCCAGTCCAAATTTCTTGAGGAGTCTTCATACTCAAAGCAGCTGCAGGGCTCCTATTTATCAAATAAGCAGCACAGCTCACAGCTTCACCCCAGAAAGACTTGTGAAGTCCAGAACTCAACAGCATACACCTCACTCTATCAAGCAAAGTTCTATTCATTCTTTCTGCTACTCCATTTTGCTGTGGAGTAGATGCCACTGTCCTGTGCCTAGCAATACCCTTGCTTCTACACAGTTCATTGAACTCCTCAGAAACAAATTCCAAGCCATTGTCAGTTCTCAGATTCTTCAACTCCTTTCCAGATTGCTTTTCAACCTCAATCAACCATTCTCTGAACTTTTCAAAAGCTTCAGATTTAGCTTTAAGTATGATCACCCACACTTTCCTGCTAAAATCATCAATGATTGACATGAAAAACCTCCCACCACTTTTGGTATTTGTTCTAGCTGGCCCCCACAGGTCAGAATGAACATAATCAAGAATACCCTTAGTGGTGTGTCTCCCAGTACCAAAGGCAGCTCTCACAGCTTTCCCCAATGCACAAGTTTGACAGAATTTCAGTTTAGTCAACTTGTCTTTTGGAAACAACCCTTGTTTGGAGAGTTCATTCAGACCTTTCTCACTGAGGTGGCCCATTCTCTGATGCCAAACCTCAACTCTCTCAACTCCTGTGACTTGAGACACTTCACCAGCCACAGCAGATCCCTTGAGATAGTAAAGATCATTTCTCTTGAACCCTTCAAGAACAACTACAGTCCCTTTCTTCACCTGCAGACATCCACCATGAGAACCAAAACTGAAACCCAAACTATCCAACATACCAAGTGAAATGAGGTTTCTCTTTAGCTCAGGGATGTATCTGACTTTAGTGAGAAGCTTAGTTGATCCATCATGAAGTTTCAACCTCACAGAGCCAATACCTTGAACTCTGCATGTGATATTATTTCCCAATACCACACATCCACCATCAGTGTCCTCAAACTGCTCAAACCACTCCCTCTTTGGACTCATATGGAAAGTACACCCTGAATCAAGGATCCATTCAGTGTCTTTCCCACTCAAAGTCACATTCAACACCTCTGCATCCTCACAGTCTTCATTTCCAACTATGACATCAGTTTGTTGTGGGGTAGTTTGATTTTCCTGCAATTTCTTCCATGCATAACAGTTTTTCTTGAGGTGGCCTGCCTTCTTGCAGTGGTAGCATTTCCTACTTTCTCCAGAAGTAGAAGCTCCACCTCCACCTGCATTTGGCTTCCCCTGTGATGGCTTTTTCTTGTGATGCTTCTTCCCAGTGATAATCAAACCTTCAGGTGAGTTTGAGTGATCCTTCTTAGATGATTCCTTCTTATGCAGCTCTTTGGGTCTCAATGCTATTTGAACTTCATCAAGGGTCAAGGCATGCTCCCTGCCATATATCATGGCATCCCTGAATTGATCAAAAACTGATGGCAGTGAACTCAGCAACAGCAGTGCTTGGTCCTCATCATCAAGCTTTTTATCTATATTCTCCAAGTCATCTAGAATCTTTATAAACTCATCCATTTGATCCAACACTGGTCTATCAGTCACCATCTTAAATGAGTAGAGTTTTTGCTTCATGTATAATCTATTTGCCAGAGATTTTGTCATATACAATGACTCCAACTTCTTCCATAAACTATATGCAGTAGGTTCCTTACATACCTCTCTCAAAACCTTATCACCAAGGCTGAGAATGATGACACTGTGTGCCCTCATGGAAATATCCTCCAGATCTGCATCATCCTCAATGGATCCAGAAGTTGAACCTTCTTTGGCCCTCTCCCTTCTCTCAGCAACAATTTCTGGAGGTGTGAGAGCTGAAATCAAACCCTGTTGAACCAACACAGCCCGCACCTTGATCCTCCATAAACTGAAATCATTTTTCCCAGTGAATTTCTCCACCTCGAATTTGGCGGATCCAGCCTTCATCTCCAGTGATTCTCCTTCCCACAGACGGCGCCAATTGTTGAGAAAAGACAGCCAAGACAACAGAAACAAACGCGAGCTCTGTTGACACTGAATCCCTCACAATAACACTGATCAGCGCAAAAGACACTGAACAATGAGTTTTAACACTGAACCACTGAACTGAACACTAAAATCACACACGCGTCGATTAACACTCAAACTCACGCCGCAGAAAGTTTGTATATGGTTAGTCGAACACAAACACGAAGAGAAACAATCACACAACAAACGATTTTACGTGCTTCGATCACCGGAAAGGTAATCTACGTGCACGGTGGAGGGGAGGGGTGTTCTGGGATTATACGAAGCAAATGAACGATTACACAATGTTCTCTATCGCTCACTTCTTGCATATCCATCGCTAACAGACGCGATTATATACTAAAACGAAAATGCACAAAATCGATTTCTTCATCCAAGCCGTCGACCTGCAACAACCTCGCAAATCTCAGCCGTTTGATCAATCGACCCAATTCCTTGTGCATCAAGTAGATGAGATGGCGGGGACCACAACTGCGTAAGAATCATGCAATGAGGTGAAGAATCCGCTGAGAAATCGCTCGCCCTAGACCATGCACCACGCTGCCAGTTCAGGGCCGAAACGACGTCGTTTCATCATCCGCGAAATTCAAATCCTGGCAAAATTACCAATTTGCCCCTGAAGTGCATTTTGTCGATTTTGTGTCCGGAGATGATTTTTCGTGTACATTTTAACACAAACACTTGGAGAATAAATGACAAGAGGCAATCACACGAATTGAGATTTTGAATTGCAAAGCCCAAAACCCATAGTGAGTAAAGTTCTTGTACTCAACAAGAGGTTAATTATTGGGCAATAACAAACTACTCCAACATTTAAATATTTTGTAAATCAATTCCTTGTCTTGAATATTTTGATAAAAATATTAGTCATTAAAAGGAAATGGAGGTGATACTATTTGATTAATATTTTTTTATGTTATATGAAAGTGTGTTTTTAATAATATAAATTTGCTTTGTGTATCATCGTAAAACTATATCGAATCGTATCGATATTAAAAATTAATTAAATACTTCAAAATAAAGGTAATTTTGAATATATTAATATCATTTTCGTGATTTAATTTGGTGCATCACACCGTATCTTATGTAACAATTAATATATAGACAAAACTTAAACACTAAACTCAAACATTTTTTTCTCGCTTGAACGCCGCCATCGCCTCAAATGCAACCATTCTTCGTTGTCGCTTGAGTGTCTTTGTCGCTTCAAACACGATAGTCAGCCATTATACTTCGTTACCTTGAATCATCATTGTAAGAAAATTGCCAATTTATTTCAAATTTAAATCTTATTTCATTTTAGATTTGTACTTGTTTTGCTATAAATCACGATCATTCATGATGTAACGCATTTTTCATTTACATCTAGTAACCTACGTAATAGAATCGTTTGAAATCTATGATTATAACATATATGATCAATCCTATGATTAACAATTTAGAAGTATTTCATGTTTATTTATTTGTTAGCCTTTTATTTTTATTTTTCAAATATCAATTTTATTTGATACTAAAATAAATCTAAAAAATATTGATATAAAGTATTTGTTCTTCTACATTTTTTCAATACACAAATTAAGTTAGCAAAATAGATTTAAATCAATTCCAATTTTTTTTT
Organism: Euphrasia confusa; assembly: GCA_954870475.1. Lineage (NCBI taxonomy): Eukaryota > Viridiplantae > Streptophyta > Magnoliopsida > Lamiales > Orobanchaceae > Euphrasia > Euphrasia confusa. Next base: position 15,085,451 of record OX940953.1, read on the forward strand.
AAAAGAAATGTCCACTTTTATGTAAGTTTTTATATTTAAATCTTTTTCATATTAACGGTAGAATTCATACAATAATTCCAAAAAAAAATTAAAAATGTCCACTTTTTTTTAATAGAATAAAATATGTAAGTTTTGTATTTAATTATATTCTTTAGTAGACATTTTACGAAATGCTTGTAATTTTGGCTACAAAATTCATCTTTATTCGCTAGGGCATGCACGCAAGCACGTACGATTTTTGCATCAATTTCTTTGTTTTTTAAATATAATATTATTTTTTAAATATTTAAATGTTATGTAATTGTTTGTCACACTAAGATTTCGATTAAAAAAAACTTTGATCATTTCAAAATTAAAAAAAAACTTTAGGTTATAATAGTATTGTTTTTGCAATTATGAAATTAAAATACATTTTAAAAAAATCAATTTATATAAAATGTTACATTTCTAATTACCTTCTAATTGGTAATGTATAGTTGTAAGGTGCAGAGCATTTTTAGATGGATCCTTAAATCATTAGTGAATGATTTCAAAAGATTCAAGAAGAAATGCAGAGGAGTAGAGAGTCAATGGGTTGACTTCCGGAAGTTCGCGGAAAACAGAGACACTGACCGTGACTACGTACGGGCGCATGTTGCGCCTTATTATGGACAAGGCCGATCAACATACCGGTGGGGTCCTTATACTTTGCGCTGAATGCAAAGGTGCTAGCTAGGATTGGTTCGGATCCGATGGATAAATCGAAGGCCGAATGCGCTTCTTTCGACGTACTCAAATGCTCGTCTGACGAGAACCGACTTGGGGGGCTCGACGTGGAAAATGCTAAGATCTTGCTCAAAATTTTAAATTTTATTTTTCTATTTTGAACGACACACACAATTGTTCTGATACCTCTTTTTCCTTTGTTATCCGAATTTAAATGTTTAATTTTTACATACATTTGGTTTTTAAAAAAATGTTTATTTTCATTAAATAATTATGATAATTCGAGGTTTTCTTATTATGAATATATGATTTGAAAAATATTTATTTTATCATTTAAATTGTTATCGGGTTAATCATACATTTATTTTAACAATATTAAATTTAATGTGACTAAGTTTTTTAATTATGACGTAGAGAAAGTATAACACGATATTAAAACTCGTTGATTCTAAAAGTACTCGAGAATTAATAAAACACACTTTGATACTATGTATACTAATGAATACTAAGTGTTTCGATTGAGAACGAAAACACTTGGGATTTATTAAAAAGAGAAAATAAATATCTTAATTAACTATTAGGTCTCGAGTATCCGCATCAAATTAATATGGGTTCGAACCTTAAACTTTACGGTTCTCAATTCAAGTATTCAACCAACTGAGCTAACAGCACATAATATGTGTGAGTAATATGTGCATGTTTTCTCTAACGATCTGCCCAACTTTTAGCACATTAATTTTTGCATTATAACATCACAAAATTCTCACTAAAATTTTGCACTACAACAACATTAAATTAACATACAACTATAATTCAACTTATAATAAGAATAAATAGAATGTACATTAAATTAATTTCGATTTCATCATCCAAATTTTAAAGAGTGAAAATTCTATTCTTTGTGGTCAAAATATTTAAATTCAACTTATTAGAATGTAAATTAAATTAATTTGGATTTCATAATCCAAATTTTAAAGAGTGAAAATTCTATTTTTTGCGCTCAAAATATTTAAATTCAACTTATAACAAATTGCTTGGATTGATATATAGTTGATAGATGCTACTTTTTGTCATTAATTATTGAGTTTTTTTTGTTGGAATGAAAGGAGAGACGAGAAAATCTAAATCGAGAGATTTGAGTAGAGACACAAGTAAAAATGTAGGAAAGAGATAACATGATTTTCACTACAAATTCTCGTAATATTGATTTTAGAGAATATTACTATGTAATTTTTCATTATTATTTTCCCATATTTTTTTTTTTTTGGTTTTTTATATATAATTATACTCTTAATATTTCAATTATACTCGTAAAAGGAAATAATTATTTATACTTATTTATTTTTAAATATAATTATACTCTTAATTTTTCACGTATTTTTTTTAGTTTACTCTCAATTATTTTTATCATGCATTTATAAAGTAAACTATAGATTGTGGGTGCAACAAATTTGCAATAATATGTATTGTTTTCGTCTAAAACAAAATATCAAGTGTGTAGAATATTTAAAAAATAAATAAATGTGTGTAAAGTTTAAAAAAAATAATGTAATCACTTAATGTTAAAAGTATAATTGTTTTTAAAAAAATAATTATTAATCATTAAAGAAGAAATTTTATTTTTAATCAATATAATAAAATATAAATTTTTATAAGTCGCACATGAATTAATTTATTTTATACTTATTATTTATACTTAAATAATAATAATAATAATAATAATAATAATAATAATAATAATAATAATAATAATAATAATAATAATAATAATAATAAAAGTTCAACAAGATACAATTTATAAAGAATAAATTAATAAATAATTAATATTTTATATAATTCATGATTAAATAAATATATTACAAAAACTAAATATAAAATAAAAATAAATTAAGGGATAATTTTTTAAATACACCTTATATAAAATCATCATTTTTGCATTTTTTTAATAAAAAAACATAGAAAAACGGATAAGAATCGATGTTGATATGCTCCACACTCCCTCCATTTAAGGTCTAAATTTGATCAAAGAAAAACTTCTCAATAAGAAAGTAAAAAAGGAGGTTAAAAATGTAATTTTAGAAGATTATGAAATATCTCTGGATACTAATCTTTTAATTAACTCATTAAGAAATCTGATTGACAAGATTCCTACAAGTCAATTAAGAATAAAGAATTATGATTGACTTTTAAAAGTAAAGCTTTAATAAAAACTCTACACTCTAAATATAGAATATAATACCAATTCCTACACCTACGCATTTTACACCAAATTTAAGTTAAAATATAAAAAATATTCATTATAAAAATAAATAATTATCATTGAACAATAAAAAATATTCATTTTTAAAATTATCGATTCATAAAATATAAATTTTCATATATATTTAAATATTCATTATATATCAAAAGAAATTATATATATTCATTATATATATTCATTACACATAGTAAGTATAAATCATCATATACTAGTACTTAATTGTATAATTAAAAGTGTTTTTTTAATCTTCCCAGACAAAATCACAAAAGAAATTTTTGTTTTGATTTTCTGTAGCAGGACCGCACTCCATTTAGGGTTATTATATATCCCACTATATTTTATTTTTTCGTGTTTCCTAAATATCCAACAACAGCTGAGAAAATAAAAATGGGGAATCAAATATCGTCACCGTTCTTGGAGCGGAATGAGCCACTGCTTCCGGCGGACCAGAAAGGTCACTCTGGGAACTTGTGGACCGGTGCCCTGAGCGATTGGCATCCGGAACAACGTGGTTTAGATGGTGACAGAAGCGTGGGATACAGCAGGAGCCTGAGCGATTGGCATCCGGAACGCGGTGCTTTGGATAGTGACAGAGGCGTGGGATGCATCACGAGCCTCGACGATTGGCATCCGGAACGCAGTGCTTTAGATGGTGACAGAGACGTGGACACGTGTACTAGCCGGCTGGAACAGAGTTGCCAACATCGCAATAGACGCTTGGGGTAAACTTACTTCCGGTGAGTTCATTTATTTAATTTAATGTGCTTTTATTTTTTATGTTATTGCTTAGCTAGTAAAGTAAGTTATTGGTTACCTTGCCCTTGATCGATGGATCGGCTTATTTGTTGTTGACACTTGTACGTGCAGTTGTGTGGCTGGTTAAAGGGGTGGACCGGCGTAGGAGCATTGGGATCCGGAACACTTCAATACAGTCATTACTAATCACACTTCCTCCTAATGACAAAAGGGGTATTTCCTCCTAATGACAAAAGGGGTATGGAGCTCGCTCCATACTCGTTTAGAATTTTTTTTATTCGCTACTCATACCAAAATCCGGGAGTCTAAGAAATAAAAAAAATCATTCTAAACAGGTAAGGAGCGATGTTGATATGCTCCACATCTGCTCCATTTACAAGTCTAATCAAATTTAAGATTCCAAACCTCAATTATTTTTTTAGTTATATTCTTGGTGACATAGCTCAATTATTTTTACATCCTCTCCATTTACAAGTCTAATCAAATTTAAGATTCCAAACCTCAATTATTTTTTTAGTTATTCTTGGTGACATAGCTCAATTATTTTTTTAGTTATTCTTAGTGACAGAGTATGCTCATATACTATAATATTCTACTAATTAATAAATTATAATTATAATTAAAATATGAAAAATGAGAATTATATTTGCTATATATATTTTGAATAAATATAATTTGATTACAATAATAATTAATATATTCTACCAATTGATTTTTTTTATTATTCATTGTATATATTAATTAATATTAGTAATCATTATAATATAGAGAGAAAAATAAAATAAAAAACATATATTAAATTGTACAAAGAAAAAAAATTACTAATGGATCGCCATGGATCAACTCATAGTCATATACTGTAGTAAAAAATTAGTAAAACAAAAACTTGTGTTAAAAATTACTTATAAGAAAAAAATTTAGACACGGGTTACTTCTAGTAAAAGAATTTTGATTCAAATTCATTACATAAAATTCTTTATAGAAACAAAAAATTCAGTTAATACATTTGGTGATTAAGTTCAATAACTGAAATTATTTCGTAATCCAATCAAAGTTTGGTGATTAAGTTCAATAACTGAAATTGTTTCGTAATCCAATCAAAGTTTGAAATAAACTTGAATTCATAAAAATACAAACATTTATTACGATTGTTAATATTAAAGAAACTGATATAATCTGATATATGATTTTTATTTAATAACAAAACCTAAAACATATACTATTTTCATTGATGAACAATATAGTAGCTTGATGGCTAAGCTACTGAACATAGAAAAAGAAAAATACAACTACGGCTACTTATTAATAACAAGGAAAAACATAATAAAAAGATAAAAGATGTAGGGCCATAAAGCAAATACATAAAAATGTATCCTGGACCATCATCTTATCCTTAGTAATCACGTGTGCATGCTCCCATGCACCTTAATTTCAATGCACAAGCCAATGTAAATTAGATGTGGTAGTGAAGTAAAAGGAAATGACTTCAAAGAAGCAGAAATCAAATACAGACACAAGACGAACGACTCAGGACCAATAAGCACATCTAAACAAACGAGGTTGGGAATATGAAAGCAAGGTGCTACATCATTCATGCAAAGGACAATTGAACAAAAGGACCTTGACACAAGCCAATGGTGCATAGTGCAAAGATAAAACACGGCAAGCCTGCCGAGTAGCGGGTCTTTCACAGTAAACCGAACACTTCCAAATCACTCGGGATCAAAATTGACAGACATAGTTCTGACAACAATGTTTTTATTGAATTTCTACAAGCATGGGATATTAACCAATTTAATGAATTTATGTGCATCATACACATATTATTGATCATGCATGACACTTTTAAATCAAAGAGACGTAAAATAATTGATGTCAGTCATTTGATATACACTGGGCACTACTACAAAAAAGGTCTTTAACAACGGCCTATTTACATCGGTTACCCGGAACCTTTGTGAATTCTATGATGCACATCGGTTAATTAACAAACTGTTGTGAAATCGTGCATGGAGATCGTTTATGAAAAGAAACCGATGTACGGAATATTAAATTTACATCAGTGAATTTGTAACCGCTGTAAATTAAATAAGAACCGATGTTAGTAAGTCACTAGACATCGGTTCTTTGAAAGTGATGTCTATAATTAGAAAATTGACATCGTTTTTAAAATAGCGATGTTAAATTTAGATCCAATATCGGTTTATATTATAAGCGATGTGTCCTAAGAACCGTTGTTAATGAATAATTTACGGTTATTACTTTTGGATTAACCGTTGTCATATTAAAACTAAAAATTATCACTTTTATTATTAATTAAATACTCATAAAATACTCCCACTAATCTCTCTTTAAATTTAGGGTTGTAGTTCATATCCTTGCGAATTAAAAATGTGTGCATTTTCTCCTACCGTCGCCGCTGCCATTCCTCCTCTCAGACGGCCCCGATAACTGCTACCTCATAACTCTCGTTCGCCATAGCCACAATCAATGAATCGTTCGTATCTTCCTGTACATCTTCGAGTCGAGACGAGACGCTAAGATCCTCTTTAGTGCGTCGATCTAGGGGACGCTCGTCTGCTCGCAGTACAAAAAGTGGGAATTTATCGATGCCCTCTGTGTCGATTCTAGAGATCGAGATCCTTGAAGTCGATAACAGGACTTACAACTTCGGGCTCAGGCAGGGCATGATTTTGCCGATCCCTCAGTTGAGGGGGCCATGATTTTGCCGATCCCTCAGTTGAGGGGGCCATGATTTTGCCGATCCCTCAGTTGAAGGGCCAAGAAATCAGAGTTTGAATCGGATTATTGGCCGGCCTTTGGGTAGTGTGAGTGCCTCTATTAATATTGGCTTTTAATTTCTATGGTTGGCAATCATTTTGACAGGTTCACATATTTTCCCCTCTTTTGATTTGGATTTTCTTAAATGTCAGTTTTTTTTTTTTTTGGCCTTTATTGATTTCTGAAATTTTATGGATTCTCGGTTACTACATAATTTCATAGAATCAATATATATTCTGTTAGATGAGATAATCGTATGTTAGATTATTTTTCTATTACGGGGAAGTTAGGATGTGAGTAACGTTGGTATGATTTGTTCATATTCATTTGTTTATTTCAGTTCCAGATTTCAAATTTGGCAGGAGAAGATTACTCATCGGTTCAGAATCTTGAGTTAATGGCTTCTAATCAATGGGTAATTTGCAACGTGTCGTCATATGAATCTAAACACTCCAGGCCTCAACTGTATTTTGCAGCGGATTACTCTGAAATATTTTATCTTACCGGGAAGAAAAAGAAAAATGTAAGACGTCTATTAACTTTTCTCAAATTTTCATCTATATGTGTGCCATAGATTGTAGTATATTTTTCTATTTTAATCGTGTTGAATCATTATGATTATTTTTTCCCTGTTTGTGCAAGGAATTATAATATTGGCACGAACACAGAGTGTTCAGTTGGTTTTGTTTCTATTGACATGAACTCGCAATGTTTAGTTTGTTTTGTTTCTATTGGTAGGAATAGAAACATCAAGTGGAAGCTAAAAGGCAATGTGAATTTGGTCGAAGACAATCAGAAGGCAATGCTACGGTTGAGAATGAAGCCATTTTTTATTTCAACCATGATACTATTAAGGAGATATTAATAGATTGACAATTTAAGTGTTAGTCTTATTTATAGTCATTCGTTTATCCCTATATTTTTATGTTTAGTCTTTGTCAATTACAAGGTTCTAAAAGGCGCTAGGCGCTAGTCGGGCGGTGACTAGGGGCCTAGCGCCTAGAGAGATTAATCGGGGACTAGGCGGGGATTAATCGTTTTACTTTTTTATATTTAATTAAATAATATAATATTTTAAAAATATTTTTATGCATAATAAATCAATATTTTGAACAAAATAATCAATAAATAATCTAAACATAGTATTAATCACAAGTTTAACATAGTAATATAATCAAAATAGTTTGTAAATTTAAAATTTTAGATCATTTTCATTATATATTTAATATTTTTTTTCAAATTTTGGTGTCGTACCTCAAAATTTATTATAACATCATTTATTTTATTTAATTTATCAAGATTTACATTTAATTTGATTGTTCAGTTAAATCTGCTCGAGAACCGTCGAATTAAGTAAAGACGAAATTAATTGAACTTAGGCGGTCCAAAAGCGGCTTTAGGCGGGTCTGGGCGGGTTTAGGCGGCTCTTAGGCGGGTTAGGGGCCTAGAGCCTAAAATCGAGGCGGTCGAGTACAGCATAGAGCCTAGGCGGGGATTAATCGGAGCTAGGCGGGGATTTTTAGAACCATGGTCAATTAATGATTATGTGTAAAATTGGTGATGTTTGTTTATTGAATTGTGTTATAAGTAAACCTTTTCTATTTTTTGTATTTTTTTTTTTTTTTTTTTACATCGGTTCTATAAATACCTGATGTTAATTATATAAAATTCACATCAGTTCACAAGAGAAACCGACATAATTTTAGGCATAGACAACGGTTCTACTTGAAATTAAACATCGATTGTTTAGATAACTGATGTTAATTGAAGTTTGGTAACATCGGTTATTTGGAACTGTTGTTAAGATTTTGAAATTTACATCGGTTATCTAACTGATGTAGATAATTTCGAATATTTACATCGAAGCTTTGGACAACGGTTGGTGAACCGATGTTAAAGGCCGTTTTTAACCGTTGTGAAAAGCCTTTTTTATAGTAGTGGGGGTAACATAATCTTTATGGGGTTTCTCTATGCTATTCATACAACAAACAAATATGAAATAGGGCAAACCTACAGCTGCTCAACACGTAAAGTGTTGACTCAATAGTGACGCTTCGAGATCATGAAAACTTCTGTAGACAGCCTCTGTTTGATTTTGTGTAAGCGGCAACCTCCGCACCTCAGTCATATACCTGTTTTTTGTAGATTAATATTGGACGAGTTATTGTCAAATCATCAGGGAATAAGAGAGAACACATATTAAGTTACTAACTTTCCAAAAATAAAACCGAGTAGAAAGTCTTGTTTCTTTTAGGCATAGAGAATAATATGTTATTTTGTGTGTGTGTGTGTGGTGGGGGGGGGGGGGGGGGGGGGATAAATATTCAAAATAATAACCAAAAATAGAAAGTATGACACTTTTAATTGGACGTCCAATACGATAAGTTTCAACAGGAGGGTTAGAAAGATAAATTTATAAGAATATAGAATTTATAAGTTATGATTTTGTGAGGTACTAAGTAACGTGTATGAAAAATGTGTGAAGTGCACAGAGTGTGTGCTAGTGTGGTGTGTGAATTGTGAAATGTATAGGGTGACTGGTTATAGGTGAAATACCTGGGAAATGCATGCTACGTACGTGTAGTGTGGTGTAAAGGAGAAATTCTAAAAATTGAATGTCAACTTAAGATTTTTGTGATTTCGACAATCAGTGACAATCACCGGGGGACTTTTCGTTAATGTGCAAAAAAACATAAATAAAATAAAAAAATATGTATAACAAGTTGCAAGAGTATGGTAAAAAACAAACCTATTTGCCACGCTTGTGATCTTATCACGAACGCCTTGATTTAGAACTGTTGTCCTCCAAGAATCAGAGAATCTCCAGTTGAGCTTGTACCCATTCTCTGTGCAAATACTGACATTGCCCACTCGCGAAGCACTGTCAGGACAGACCGAAGCAGACGTAACCTTAAACTTGGAGATGGAAAAATTATCCCGCTTGATAACAACTGATCGTAAGTATTCAGCACAGGTTCTATTGCACCCTTGTAAGCAGCTAGAAGAGCCCTAGAGATATCTTCGTCCCCAACAGGTTCAATCCCAGAAACTACTATTTCCTGCAAAAAACATGAAAGTCCTGTCAAAAAAGCACTAAAAGGCACTATTTATTATTGTTACTTCAATCACGTCATATTGTTAGTAAAAGGCAATATTATCCATCTTCAATCATGGTCTGACAGATTATACTTCAATAACAACTTTTTGACATTACATTTTCACGTCATATGAAAATTTCATCACTATTACAAAAATTTAAAATCTCAATTCTTTTAAAAAGTGTTTCCATCACTATTATAGAATGAAAAATTTTCAAATAAAAGGATATCCAATAACGTCTTGAACTTTTACCTGAGCAGCTTTCTCAAGGTGAAGACATAGTGTATCCAAGGGTAACGCAGCTCCATCACCGGGGAAAACATGGGAACCAACCCTCTTCAACACTGCACAAGCTTCGGCAATACCACCACTCGTAAGAGCTTGATCAATGAGTCTAGCCCAGATTTCTCTAACAATGCTATTGTCGGCATCACCAGAATAGCTCGCAAAGTACGGAGTATAAAATTTCCAGACATATCTGAAAGAAAAAACAATTCATGGATAGCTTACAAAGTATAACACTCTTATAGAGCTTATAATCTTTCAAACATCTAATAAGATGTATTTAGGTGCTTATAAGATGTGGAAACATAACTTTTTTGAAAGTAAGTGCTCGTTTTTAATAATCTTCTTTGACACTTTTAATGGCAATAACATCATACTGGTATCAAAAGACAGAATAATTACGAACCTCCCAGAGTTCAAATGGAGTGGTATAATCATTATATAACTGAGTGATAGTCTTTAAATCTGCTGATAAATCCTTTGCCTTCTCTCTAACGGAATCAGGAAAATTGTCAATGGTAGTGTTACCATATTCAGGAATTAAGCTGTCCGCGTTAGATTCAGATCTGTCGGGAGAAGCTTCCGATCTCAAGGCCATGGCCTCCAGTTCGTCTTTAATCTTCATCTGAAATTGAAGAACAGCAAGCTTCCCTTCAAGTAAATCAAGAAGCCCGTTATCCATTGCACCCTGGACAGAGACATTGAGACTTCCGACTTCATTGGCACTCTTTGCTTGTAGAACAGCATTACTCAGGTATTGACGCCTGGCATCAAAAGCAACAAATTAAAATGTCAGAGGAACTATTAGCTGGAAAGGAAAAAGGATAAATTATGGGTGTGCTTGGATATCAGAATTTTGACTTTTCATTTCAAAAAAAAAAAAAAAAAAGGAATTGGGTAATTGTTCATAAAAAATCAGAAGACACTATTCATGTTAACTCATTTCTCATCAATCTACACACACTACAAAGAAAATAAAATATAATTGCACCATAATTAGATACAAATTTTACTAGTTACTCGCTGATCATATAATTTTAACCAAAAATTAATTATAATTATTCTCTACTATTTGTATATTATGCCAATTATCATCATGGCATTTTTCTCTAATAAGACTAATCACTCCAAAAATTAGTCTTATTTCTGCGAGTCTTACTAATATTTGGGCAGCAAGAACGTGCTGACGCTTCAAGACATAGTACCGCGCCAGAAGCTCAAGGTACTTTATCTGATTAGATGCAACAGGCACTCTAGAATGACCAAAGCGTGAAATTGGGGATGCAACAGAAGAAATGGCACGGACCTAAAATAAACAAATAAATAATGGAAGGTTAAATTTAAATTGTTCAGACAGATTTTGTTCCCCAAAAGAGGAGACAACCACAATCTTGTAAACGATTAAAGTCCCTATTCTGATTCCTATAAGTTCAACAAACATCATCTGAATCAAATCAAACATAAATATAATATTTGTATATATTGAACAATGATATGCTCGCTGTTGAGTGAACCTTTGTAGTTTGCCGCCTTGAATTTACTGCATTGCTAACTGCTGATGAATTGACCTGAGTTGTTTTTTGACCTGACCTTAGAGGAGTACTCGGAGTACTGACAGTAGCTTCAATCAGCACATGCAGACATCATTTAGTACATTATCAAAATTAAATACAAGATGATATTGCTAATGGGGGTTGGGATAAGCAAAACTGAATTATGATTAATTACAACTTCAGACAAGGAAAAAGATGATAAAATAAGCTTACATGATATTGATTTAGAATCTTTATTAAGATCTGAGTTTTGTTGGGTGGATAGCCTATTAAGAGACCTACTTCATAGAATCAGAATGATGTGAAATAGAAAGCCTGCCCAGATTGGTCTTTGCATTATCCTCAGTCAGCACTGTTGAACCACTGGAATTAGATTTTACATCATTATCATCATTTATTCCAGTAGAACTTCCCATTGCATATGAATCAAGACGCTGGCCTCATCAAAAGGTAACAAAAGATTCCAAGAGTTCATATATTAAACTGGAAAAAATTAAGATTTTCACTGGTAGAAATAAATTATTAAAAATAAAACAAAGCGATTTATACCGAAATGTCCACAACCCATACTCCAACACAACTTTGATTATAAGAACATCCTAGAAGCTCTAATAGAAAAACAAAGTTGTGTTGAATGTCCTTCATGAACATTCATATCTGACAGTATAGACCACCCCACATTTACAGTATCATGACCTCTGATTGGAAAATCATAACTATGTAACAATGTGACAGAATAATATTACCTACATAACCTTAAACATATAGGGCCTACTTTCAAATTCTCTGCAAGCCACAAAGTCAAATTAACAAGATAAGGTATTGCTAACTCCATAACAAATATTGTATTGAAAATTGGAATAGAGGAAATAAATGTGTATTGAGAGGATAAAGTTGTGAAAATAATTTTCATTTAGGAATAAATTAATCAAAATATAAAAATAAACTAAAATTTATTGTTTAAAAATTTACTATTTTAAAAATATCTTATATAATTAAATAAAAAATTATTAGGTTGAGTAACATGAAAATATTATTTTAAATATAAAAATTTATTAATTTATAATAAACTAATAAAAATGATCCAACAACATATTAAAATTATATAATCAATTTTATACTTATTATTATGGATCAAATTAATTTTATTAATATATATGATATAAATATAATGGTTACGTTGTAATAAGTTTTTTGGTACACAAATTAAAATTATTTTGTTGTAGTAAGTTTTTTGGTACACAAATTAAAATTATTTTACTTTAGTTTATTTGTTATAAACTCAAGAGAATTGAGATAGAATAATATATTAGAGTAAGAGAGAATATGAAGAGAGAATAGAATTGTTGTGAATTCTTGTGAATTGTTGTGAATAGTTGTATTCATTCATATGGGGAGACCCCTTTATATAGGATACAATTTAGGGTTTCTGACTTAGCCAACAAGTCATTCACTATAATATAATAATATTCATAACACTCCCCCTTGAATGACTATTTACAGGATTGCTGCCTCGTTAAAACCTTGCCAGGAAAACCCAGTGGGATAAAACCTCGACGAAGGAAAAAGAGTACAGCTTGCTCCCCCTGATTGTAATCACCGAAGATCTTTGACTTCTTGAAAATAGTTATTTGTGATCAATCAGTCTCATTAAAACACATGTAACTAATAAAACCATATAGGAAAAACTTAGTTATTCAAGTATAAAATTTGGTCTTCAGGACCCAACCTTCGAGTTGTCGAGTTTCATATTCATTTGTATTATTGTATATTTTTCGTCCTTCAGGGACATGCCTTTACCAGACATCTATATTGACTAGAGCATTCGCAATTGCTATAACCGGCCGGTAACTCTTCAGGAGTATATTAAATGCGTCTAATGTCGAATATACAATCCTTAACAAATGAATAATGTGAACTTCAATTCACAATCATCTAAAATATTATATTTTACTTTTGAACTTCAGGTTCAATATCTCAGTTTATTTCGAAAACAAACTCATATCGAGTGATGAACATGCCTCGTTAAAAACCTCGTTATAAAACCCTGTAGGAAAAAATACTCGAGGAAAAAAGTACATGACATTCACATTTATATTGTGATGATTGTCTCGTTAAAAACCTTTAACTAAGAAAACCCCGTGGGAAAAACTTAGTAGAGGAAAAAAGAGTACAATCACTGGCCTTCGGGACCAATACTGGTCTTCGGGACCTTATCTCAATATAATTTTGTCCATAATGACATATGTAATATGATACTCTATACATGTTCTGATTTTCATTTTCTTTCATTTCATCCATCCAGGATTTTCATGTATGTATCGTTTTAATGACTTCTACGTAGTCAAATCATACATTCATGCATATCTATATTTATCGTTGTTGCTGCCAGAAGTATAAGGTAGCGGAACTTAATGTCATCCTTAAAAATATCGACTTTCTGCGAATAACTCGTGAGCAACTAATCTCGCTTTTATATCTCACCACATCATTACTCGATTTTCGTACGAACACCCACATATATCCTTCTGGGATAATATTTTGAGGTTTGTATTATAGAGTCAAAATATCTCTTTTATTTAGCGAGTCATGCTCAGCCTCAATTGCTCATTTCTATTTCTTTGAGTGCTGCCGGCACACTATTATTGATTTAAGTTTTGGATCCAAATTTTCTAGAGCAACTCTTGAGGCAAATATGTCGTTGACGACTTTTTCCATGTTGATGACAATTCATTCTATCAACCAAATCTTTCATCATTTCCCAAAATATTTAATTTGGTTGTTCCGCAATCCCACGATTTTCTATTATCATGTGCACATGCTTTTTCAATGGGATTTACATCTAACTCTCTTCAGGAGATTTTGAGGGTGACTTAATTTCTTTGTTTTTCCGCGGATTTATTTCATATCTTTAGATCGATCTACTACGCTTCTGGCGTATATTAGAATCAACATTTGAGTTGATCTCTTTGGTATTTGAACTCTTATAGTTCATTTTATCACAAATATATGTGATTTTGTCACACCTTCATTAATTTGGCAGATTACTTGCTGAATATTGCAAGTTACTTATTTTCATGAACTTCAGGTTCAATTGATTGGTGCGTGGATCAAGAATTAAAGATCATTTTCATTCCATGAAATTTCTCGGCATTAATATATTTTATATTCTTATCTCCCCCTAATGCCGAGAAATGATATTCCTTAAATATGCAAATCAACATAATTGTTGTAAACCGATCTTCTGGATCGTGATCTTCTGGATCGTGGGCTCGAGATATTTAATATACTTTATTTTCTAATATGCCCGTTCATAAAATTAATTCGCAGATGGGAAATAACAATTTCCACGCACTTAATAATAATAATGATATGCATCATTTTCATTTTAAGTATATTTGTAGTACTCGTAGGGATAATTAATAAAGCTCTTCCGGAGCCAACTCTTAATATGTCATAATTTGCATAACAATATATTTACCAATTATCCTTCGGGGATACAGTACATTTACCAATGATCCTTCAGAGATCAAAATATATCTCATATATAATTTTCTCAGAAATTACATTTAATTGGAATCGAATTTTTCGATATTCCACAAGTACACACATAGTACATTTGTTCTCGATTTTCCAAAAGATATCCTTCAGGGATAATTCATGTAATTATTGTTTCAACGAGAACAATCGATGTAACTTTATTCAAAACATTTAATGTTTGAACTTTGCTTCTTCGGGAGCAATTAATAAAAATAATTGTTATTTCAACTTTGTTTGAACTTTGCTTCTTCGGGAACTTTGCTTCTTCGGGAGCATTAGATTTGATATTTCTGCGGGAATATCATATCATATCATAATGTTCTTCGGGAACATTTAAAACTTATTGCTACTACTGCTAGTACGGGAGTAATTAAATTTCATATTTCCAAACTTATTGCTACTACGGGAGCAATTTAATTTGATATTTAACGAATAATATCAAATCATGATGTTCTTCCAGAACGATCAATATAATCTTTAAACCAAAGTATATGTTCTTCAGGAACATTCAATTTAATTGATAATTAATAATAATTGATTTGATATAACTTCAGGATATCAAATTATAATGCGACTCAAACTTGTGAGATGTTACTTTTATGATAGCTTTATTATATGTCTCGACAAATTTAAAATTTCGTAATCGAACGTGGAGTCAATCATACCACGATTTTGGTAGTACGTACGACCAACTTCGGGTGATCGTATATTTCTTTTAAATCTTTCCACAAAGCTATAATACGAACAACTTCGGGTGATCGTATATTTCTTTTACGGTCAATTTTTAAAGATATTATTCGAGATTATTAGTGTATACTCATAATCAATTTGATATTGATATTTCTACAAGAATATCATATTATGTTCTTCAGAAACATTTAATTTTGATATTTCTTCAGGAATATCATATCATGTTCTTCAGGAACGTTTAATTTTGATATTTATTCGGGAATATCATGTCACACTATTCTTCATGAACATTAAAAACTTTAATTGATTTAGTAAACATAATTAATTTGATATTATTTCAAGAATATCAAATTATAATGTTATTCGGGAACATATGATATTATTTCAGAATATCAGATTATAATGTTCTTCGAGAACATATGATATTACTTCAGGAATATCAGATTATAATGTTCTTCGGGAACATATGATATTACTTCAGGAATATCAAATTATAATGTTCTTCAGGAACATATGATATTACTTCAGGAATATCAGCATATAATGTTCTTCGGGAACATTAGAATTTAAGAAGAAAGGAGGAGAAGTAGTTATATTTATAATTATTAATAAATATAAATATAAATTCTTACTTGATTGGAACTTCATATCAAAACGTAGTTGAAATCTTCGGATCTTGAATGAGTAGAACTTCGATGAAGAACGCGGTTGAGCGTTCGTGCTGATAACGTGTTATAAACTCAAGAGAATTGAGATAGAATAATATGTTAGAGTAAGAGAGAATATGGAGAGAGAATAGAATTGTTGTGAATTCTTGTGAATTGTTGTGAATAGTTGTATTCATTCATATGGGGAGACCCCTTTATATAGGATACAATTTAGGATTTCTGACTTAGCCAACAAGTCATTCACTATAATATAATAATATTCATAACATTATTGTTATTAAATTATTATTATTATTATTATTATTATTATAATTTAGTGTATATGCTTCACATTTTAAATGAAAATGAAACGATATATGTCATAATCCACACGAAAGAACGGGAAAAAAAACAAACTGAATTATGAATAGCGGTAAATGTCAAATCGAAATTCTATTGAAAATAAATTAATTGCACGTTAATTAATTGATGATGATTTCATGATCCTCGTGGTTAATTAGGGTGACCTTGACTTTGTTAATTCGGTTCGATCGGGTGGCCCGACTCGACTTTCGGATCTTGGATGAGTAGAACTTCGATGAAGAACGCGGTTGAGCGTTCGTGCTGATAACGTGTTATAAACTCAAGAGAATTGAGATAGAATAATATATTAGAGTAAGAGAGAATATGGAGAGAGAATAGAATTGTTGTGAATTCTTGTGAATTGTTGTGAATAGTTGTATTCATTCATATGGGGAGACCCCTTTATATAGGATACAATTTAGGATTTCTGACTTAGCCAACAAGTCATTCACTATAATATAATAATATTCATAACATTATTGTTATTATAATAGTTTCATTATAATTAGTCCATCAAACATACTAAATTTTATTATTTATCGTACTATGACAAAAAAAAATTTACTTTGATTTATTTAATTAATTATTTTATATATACATCATATTAAATTTATTATATCAAAATAATTGGCACATTATAATTATAATAATTACTTTTTTTTTGGATTAATCAACAAATAATGTTTTAAAGTAATTTAAAAAATTATAAAATAATTGAATTATTATTGATTATTTAATTTTTTATCATTTAATTAAAAAAATTATCTTTAATTAAAAATTATATTAAAAAATAACTTTAATTTTTGACTGGTAATTTATGTGATCACTTATCAACAAAGAGAATTTTGGCAATTTATACAGTACGATTTATCGTACTACCTGTCAATTATAATAATGATTTTAATGTTAATAAATGAATATTTTTTTAAATGTTTTTTTAATGATAATTTATTTGTTATACGATAATTTCAAGTGTTTATAAATGAAAAATTATTTTATAGGTGTATTTTTAGAAGTTATAACATGATGATTTCAAGCGTTTATAAATAAAGAATTATTTTATGGGTGTATTTTTAGAAGTTATAACATGTTTTAATCTTTTTTTTTTCAATAATGTTTTTTTATGTTAATAATAAAAATTTGATTAAACTTTTATATTTAATTGAACTAGGTGTACAATATATTATACGGTATAATATTAGTATTAGGTATTGATTTTCTTACTCCCTTCATGCCAAATTAATAATCACACATGGAAAAATGACTATTTTGTTCCCAGGAGCATAGTCAAGTGGTAAGGCATGTGATGATGTGGATGTAATTCTTCGGCGACGCAGGGTTCAAATCTCGGGTGAGACAAATTTTCATTGAAATATTATGAAAGTTTGTCTTGGGGTTCGACCTGTTGGCTCTCTCGCACAGGTATCTGCTACTCGGACACATTTCTCGATTTAAATCCTACATCGAGGACCTCCGATCGAGGATTGGAGTTTCTCTGTCTCTCCTCTTTATAAAAAAAAAGGGATAATTATAGTTTACTATCTAACCTTTAGCCACTTTTCTATTTTCATACCCGACCTTTAAAATACCGCCGATCAGTACCTGAACTTTGAGAAAATTACATTTAACTACCTAAATTGACCGGAATCCGGTACATGTGCAAGTCACGTGACATCTAAGAGGCGAAATTAATTTTTCCGTGGGTAAAAATGTAATTTCGCAATTACAGCTAAAAAAGCGGTAAAATATCTCTCTCATCAGTTTGCAAAATCCCAACTTCATACCCTAATTTCTTCCGCTCTCAATTCTCAATCTCATTCTCATTTTCGACTTCGAATTCAAGTCGTAATAAAATCACAAAATAATCGTATCATGTGAGAAAGGAGGTGAAGGAGGTGAAGAGGCGGGAGGAGACTGCGAAGACGGGGAGGTGCTGGAGGTCGGGGTCGTAGTCGAGGCTGTTGCAGGCGACGTGGTGGGCGTTGTGGGTCCACTTCCACCAGGCCATGCTGATTCCGGTGAGGCAGTTTCCGGCGAGGATCTGGGCGAGATTGTTGAGCTCCGGGGAGGTCATGATGTTGTAGTGGCCGGATTCGTGGCCGAGGTAGGTAACCTGGATCCAGGCGAGGCCGAGGAGGGCCCCGGAGAGGATGTGGGCCCAGAAAGAGTCCGACTTAAGGAGTAAGTAGAGGGAGGAGGAGAAGAGGGCGAGAAGGGAGTAGAGGACGACATGGCCCTTTTTGTCGAACAGGCCCGACTTGACGAAGCCTGAGACGAGGGCCCGGTAGTCGCGGGAGACGTCGCTGACGTGGAAGTCGTCGAGGTGGAAGGCGGTGAATAGGGGGGTCAAGGTGCTTCAAGGCCAGTGACGAGGTCGATCTGTTCTCGCGCGATCAGTCGGCGAGAGACGGCGAATCGAACGATCGTTCTTAATGCATAGACTTCACGCAATGTCTATTTCTTATCTGAAGATATTGCTGCTAACGTCACCGACGATATTCAGACGGAGAAACATTAATTCTGCACTGCTGCTTAGTCGTCGGACTTATCCACCGAGGGATTTGTGGAATTTCTGTGGATTGCGTTGGGGGAAATCTACCAAAGCTAGGCAGATAGATAGTCTCTTTTCCCGCTGCTAAAGAAAATCCTGAGCTTGTCTTTCCATTATGACTGGATTCATATCATTTATAGTCCTTTCTACCTTCTCGAGCAAGCTGCCATGACTTTCGATGGCCTTGTTATGCTGGAGCAATGGGAAGACTACATCCGGCGGCCTTAACCCGCCTTTCCCTACCTTGCCATTAAGCCTTCCTTGCTTTCCATGAGCAACATCGTATTTTTTACAAGGGGTTATTTATTTTAGGAGAGATCACTTGCTCGCGTTTTTTTTTTCACATTTTTGTGAACTTCTATTCTAAGATTTAAATCTGACCATGGAGTTCGTCTCACCATAGAGCTCCCACAGCAACATTGTTCTTCCTTTGTTGTGTTTTTCAGAACGAGGAATTTTAGGGCCGCAGAGAGGAGATATATGAAATTAGGAGTTTGGAAAATTGGGGATGAATGATATACGGTATTTATTTTTTTATTTAAAGGGAAATAATAAAATTGAGGGTAAAACCGTAATCAACTCCATTCACCCACCGGAAAAGACCTTTATGCCCCTAAAATAGCATGCTATTTGCACGTGCGCCGGAATTTAACCAATTGAGGTAGTTAAATGCAATTTCTCCGAAGTTCAGGTACTGATCGGTGATGTTTTAAAGGTCGGGTATGAAAATAAAAAAGTGCCTAAAGGTCAGATAGTAAAATATAATTATCCAAAAAAAAAAAAGACTATTCTTACTGGTCATATTAAATACTCCGTATAAATTAATACTTACATCTAATATCTATGGTAAATTCGTATTCCTGCCCAAAATACAAAGTACACCAAAAGTTGAAAAGGGCAGTCGTCTTTATTTACGTTTTTACCCCTTCTTGCCCTGCCGCGTGTTTTGACTGAAGTTAGCAAATGTTCCAACTGGCAAGTGGCGGTGGCGGAGCAGTAGACGGCGGAGGAGGCACCTACAACAATGGCCAGTGCCACCACCAAGGAACCGGTAACGGTGACGGTCACGTTGACGTGACTGGACCTCGACCCCGAAAGGGCAGGCATGGCAGGTCACGTGACCGTGGCGGTGGCTCCGATCCTAGGGTTCCTCCGCAACAGAAACAGGAGACGGAGAAAGATTCATCTCCTTGTACGAATTACGACATGGCGTATTTTCACTCGTACGCTCACCTAGGCATTCCCGAGGAGCTGATCAAGGTAAGACTCTCTTCTACGCATACACAGTTCGTGTTACTGTTGAGATTATTGGTTAGTGGTTCTTCAATTGCTTTGCTCTACGATTGGTATTGGTAGTGATAGCATATTAGCATGGCTGTTCGTTCGGTCTGCTCGATTTTACATATTCTGGAAGATGGAAATATTGCTTCAGATGTCGATTTCATGTTTCATTGACTTGCTTCGATCTTATGTACTTGATTAAGCTGAAATATGTGATGGTGAAATTTGCATTTATGTTTGTTATTTTGGACTTCAGTGTACCTTTTCATGTTTCATCATACCTGGAATAGTTGCCGACCCTTAATTTTTGACAATTGAAGACATTCCTTATCTTCATTGTTATCTCCGACTCAAAGGAGGAGTCTTAGTCATCAATTTACTGTGAATTACAGTATAAACTCCCCTAGCGAAGGAAGGGAAAACAAAACAAAGGGAACTTGATAGAAGTGCCCCTGCAAGTGGAAGTAGATACCATCAATTTATGTATCTAGAGATTTGATGAGGCAGAACATAAAATAGATTGAGGCGGAAACAACTAAATTAAAAATATATGGTGAAAGAAATCAAAAGGCTTGGTGATACAATTGGATTAGGTGTTTAATATCGGCTCTCAGAATTGTAGAAAACCCGAGGCACTGGTACTAGACTTAGAATCACACACTCGACCTTTTTTTTTGGATTTGTTTTTGGCCTCGCGCCTTGGGTGATATAGGACCTTGGTGTCTCGAGTGCGCCTTTGAATTTTGTGTATGAGTATGCTATTGCTTGCTCATTGTGGATGAATTGTCCACACTTATCTCCTGTCATTTCCTGTCTTTGTCTTGTGCCCTTTTATTTTTCCTGTTGTTGGGGTGTTTCAGAACATACTGTACTGTTTTTTTTGTTTCCCCTACCTTTCATCTTGTTTGAAAAATTGTTCTATAAATCCTTGGTTGCTGTAAATATTCACACATTTATTCAGATAATAATTTTTTTTAATCTGCATTGAACATATGTTTGATCTCTGCAGGACTGTGTGCGCACGAAAACTTACAAAAATGCGATCTTCCAGTATCAAATCAAGAACAGATTGCAGGAAAAGTGAATATTTGGTAGACTGTCCATTTTTAACTACATTGTCTGGGACAGGTTTTTATCTCAGTAATGAAACCCTAATGACTGTATTTAAGCCATATGTGTGGTGCATGTTGAAGTTATCATTTGATAATCACTGGTAGATAAAACAAGAAAAAGAGATGCAATTATTTATTGGCCTACTTACATTCGTTCTCTTCTTAAATGTCATCAATATGAATATCATATGATTTTGTTTGAGTAATTTCCTTGATTGACTACATTGCAACTAATGATGTTTAACGTTGATTCCTGTATTTCAGGTTGCAGTTGATGTTGGCTGTCTGGCATCCTTTCTATATTTTGTGCTCAAGCAGGGGCCAGACGGGTAGGATGCTCTTAGTTCCTTCTATTTTTGAATTTGGTGTACTTATGAATATCATTCAGTGCAGGTGAAACACAAACAGTTTTTGAGTGAAATAACTTTTTTTTATTCTTTTTTTCGCCTTCCTTATTAAAATAATTTGAAAATAGAAAGTGACTTTTCTTGTAGATCTTTACTTTGTGTAGTTTGGCACTGCGCCTTATTCATTCTATCAAGAAATAACTATTCCTGATATCTGCATAAGATTATTTTTGTTCTTGATTTGTTACGTTGAGTAGATTATGCTGATCTTCATATTTTTTCTAATAGGTTTATGCAGTGGATGCAAGGGATATTGCAGTTCAGGTGATTCTTTTTACTTTTTACATCTTGATTGTCATTGTTACAGGCTGATGGATGGTGCATGGAATCATTTGATTTTACTTCCACGTAATTGTAAAATGCTTCTTCTCTTATGATAATTTACTGGGTTGGAGTACTTTTATGCTTGATTGGTGTTCTTTTAAAGTGACCATCACAAGTTCTATTTTATTCTATTCGTTAC
Organism: Euphrasia confusa; assembly: GCA_954870475.1. NCBI lineage: Eukaryota > Viridiplantae > Streptophyta > Magnoliopsida > Lamiales > Orobanchaceae > Euphrasia > Euphrasia confusa. The sequence continues at coordinate 15,107,944 of OX940953.1, forward strand.
AACTTGTCAAATGATACTATTATTTATGCTGCTTACATAGAAAAATATTAGTTTCATGAAATAGAAAAAATAAACACGTCAATAGTGAACCTCTCTAATTAAATGAACTGAAAAGAACAATACAAATAAGTTTAATGTGCATTATACGGACTTTTATATGATGCTCCAATGTGCATTTGAAGAGTAGAAAATTTTAAGATGCCTATGCCTTTAATGTTTCCAATCCTCCATTTTACAGAGAGCACATGTCATATATCTTGCAGCTTATTCTAAATTAAGATGATAGTTTTATAAAATAATGTTGTTATGATCAATGTAAAATGTCTTGCCAGGCAAATGAAGTAATCGAGGCAAACAAACACAATCATTGTACTGCATTGACGAATTGAGGTAGGTCACTTCACTAAAAAAAACATAGTTCTCCTTCAAGATTAATTTGTGTACTTTAATCTGTTAACATTCAATCACTGAAAGGAATATGTGCACACACACACTCTCTCTCTCTCTCTCACACACACACACACACACACACACCAGCATTATTAATTTCAAACTGATTTTTGTCACATTTGAATAACTACATAATCCCACTTCTCTGTAGAAAGATTTATAGAAAAGGGCCTTTGGCTTGTCACACGAGTCAATAAATTCACTGGTAGTTAGGGTTGGGCAATGTGAAATTATTGACAAACAATTCAATATACTTGTTTCCCCCTTATTTTGTGTTTCTATATGTCAAAAAATAATACAAGGTGAAAATGAGTATCTATTGATAAAATCCCTCTCTTGAATGCAATTATGAAAATCTTTAAGCAAAGAATATTGTTTGGATTCAGGCAAATAACGTTAAAAAGAACATGAATTAGGTTTGAAGAAGGAACATCTTGATATAATCGAAGATCTAGTATTATAACAAGTGGCCCAATTGACCCATAAACTCTTAATATGACCATATGATTTCCTTTTACTTTCTTAACGCACAAATTAATTTTACATATTCATAGCAGGATCATTAACTGTATTTGTCCGTTACGGGATGTTGAAATTGAAGAAAAAGTTGATGTAATAAATTCTGGGTGGATGGGTTACATGCTTCTTTACGAGGTGATCTTTTATTTTTTAGCTACTAGATGTTCAAGCCCTTCCATTGTGTATGCCTGCATCTCCGAATTCGTAGACATTAGTCTTTTTGCCTATTGCTGATTATTTCTTTTTTACTATCATGTTAGAACATGCTGGGGTGTGTTATTACTGCAAGAGACAAGTGGTTGAAACCTGGTGTTCTTATGCTTCCATCATATGCCACGGTATTACTTAGTTACTCTATCTCACTCCACCCCACCCTGCTCTTTTTCTCACCACGTAACACACTTTCAAAGCCACATGATGTAAGCACAGTTGAAATTGGTTTCACTTCAACAAAATTTTCAACTGGTGCTTAATATCATTATCTACATGTCTGATTTTGTTGCATTGATATTTATCTTCAATGACTACACACTCAGTATCTAGAAACTATTAGCACATGTACTGTAAAATCACCTTTAGTATGTATATGTCATGGTGTCCTTTATACAATTTGCAGCTGTACATGGCCCCCATCTCTCATCCGGACCATTATAGCGATAGCATTGATTTCTAGCGTAATGTCTACGGAATTGAAAGTGAGTTTATTTCTCCGTATTCTGTTATCCCAACGTACAATTATTTCAGTATTTCACTACATACCCAGGGCATGAAAAGCTTAATGCATGCATCCTTGATTTTTTTTAATGATTCATTTTCAGTTCAGTATTTCCAGCAGAGTTTTGAGGTTGTTTTGTCTAGTGTATGAAAATGAACTATATTTGTATAAAATACTCCCTCCGTTTCATAATAACATGACCACTTTCCTTAAATGGAGATTTCACAATTATAGGACCCTAAAAAAAATGATTATTCTTTTGTCAAAGAATCTCTATCAGACTATCACTCATTCATACAGCTATTTAATTTAATTCCTTCACTCAGGACTCGAAAAATATCAGAGTGTGAACCCAATGCTGGCCAGTCTCTGCCCTGGATACATGACCGTAGAGGGTTAGGGAAGTTTTATTTTTTTTTATTTTTTAACAGATCTTTGTTGGACCTGTTAGACTAGTCGAAATTCTATTTTTATTGTTCTTGATTTTTACGATTATAACCAGTTTTTTTTTGTTATATTTGTAAGGTTATTTATTGATTTACGATCTCCCAAAATATAGTGTTTCTTTTTTGGGTAACATGGAAATGTGCATGGGTAGTTTTGTTTGGGTAAGAATAACAGGTCGACGAGATGAAGTAGAGGCTAGCGTTGGATATTATATTTGCAAGATGTCCCGGGTAAAATCTAACAACCCTATGTCTTTCGAATGTATCGACTTTCAGGTTTGACTCGGCACTGCATGCAATAATCGACAATGAACGCCATGTTGAGACGAAGTTGAGTTACAATATGTTGTGCCATCACTTTTATGTAAGTTTAAACTCAACAAAATTTCCCTCAGAAATAACAAAAATTAAATGTTCTGCAGCCAATAAAATTGTGTGATCACCAACTGGAAACTACCAAAATCCCATATAGCCCTGCAATATGGAAAAAGCATAAATAAGCTTTCTCTGTAATCATATTGTTTAGACATCAAACAGAAAATTATATGGGCACACACCAGGTGGAGTTTTCGGCACATCTCATTTGTCCACAGCCTCTCTAAACCCGACTAATTCTTACATGATTATACAAGCACAAGGACAATTGCTATCAGGAAACCTGTATCAGTTGTTTGCTCTTGGTCATACTCGTAAGGATAAGGCAACATAGAAATAGTTAGAAATGACGATCCTTGAGGAATTGGCCAAATTAAACAAAACCCGGTAATCTTATAAAATACCCTCTTAGAACATCCCCAAGGGCCAAGAGTCACGTTGGTTTCTCCTTTTCAATAGTAATTAATTAAGATTTTGTGCTGGCTATTGAAATTGTTGACCAACTATAAGTCCAAGAAAAAAAAAATTGGATGCGTGAAGTTATCAATCATTTAATGTAAAGAGAGTTGGAAATCATTCTCAAAATTTAAAAGTTAAAATAAAGAGCTTGCAGGAGATGATTCTTGTTTGGATGATCGCTATTCAAAATGAAGATCGTTTTTCAATTAATCAGGCAATGCTCTTAGGTATTACTAGGAACACCCTCGTTAGTTTGTGTTTTCTTAAGGAAATGAAGTACCTCTTTAATTATAGAAGGTGTAATTTGAGATATATAAACCTTGATATTAGGTGTAATTTGAGATATATAAACATTTATCAAGGGGGTAATTGCAACAGTTAGCACATGTCTAAAGAAAAAAAAAATAGTTCATCAAATTTGAAATGACCATCAGATCTGTAGTTCATCATCAGATTTACAAACACTTGGGGAATAAATGACAAGAGGCAATCACACGAATTGAGATTTTGAATCGCAAAACCCAAAACCTATAGCGAGTAAAGTTCTTGTACTCAACAAGAGGTTAATTATTGGGCAATAACAAACTACTCCAACATTTAAATTTTGTAAAACAATTCCTTGTGTTGAATATTTTGATAAAAATATTAGTCATTAAAAGGAAATGGAGGTGATACTATTTGATAAATATTTTTTTGTTATATGAAAGTGCGTTTTTAATAATATAAATTTGCTTTGTGTATCATCGTAAAATTATATTGAATCGTATCGATATTAAAAATTCATTCAATACTTCAAAATAAAGGTAATTTTGAATATATTAATATAATTTTCGTAATTTAATTTGGTGCATCAAACCGTAGCTTATGTAACAATTAATATATAGACAAAACTTAAACACTAAACTCAAACATTTTTTTCTCTCTTGAACGCCGCCATCGCCTCAGATGCAACAATTCTTCTTGTCGCTTGAGTGTCTTTGTCGCTCCGAACACGATCGTCAGCCATTATACTTCCATTATATTTCGTCACCTTAAATCATCATTGTAAGAAAATTGCCAATTTATTTCAAATTTAAATCTTATTTCATTTTAGATTTGTACTTGTTTTGCTATAAATCACGACCAATTCATGATGTAACGCATTTTTCATTTACATCTAGTAACATAATAGAATCGTTTGAAATCTATGATGAAAAATTATTCTATGTTCCCGGAATACCACTTGGCCAAAATGATGTGATGTACCAACCCTATAGAGAGTAACATGTGTCCCTTAAAAAATAGAATAATTCCTTATTATTTTTCCAGTTTTTAATTCTTTTCTCTCCTTAATTTATTTCTCTAAAAACAAAAACCAATCATTGTTATATGGCGTATACCAGTTGAGAGAACAAAGAAGATAAAAAAACTCAGAATAAAATCGTCGAAATTTCTTGTTAAATCGACCATGATGAGAGACACTCTTTGACAAGAAAAAAATACACACTTTGAAGTATCAAATCCTATTCCAACCAACCGGTCACCATACACAACTAATCTCTCTTTCGGAACCACCAGCAAACACGGTTGAGGCATGACCAAAGTAAAACAAAAAGATTTCTAACACTTTTTTTTCTCAACATAGAATTGTTGGAAGAAATCTCTTCTCTCATAATCAAATTAAGGGAACATCAAATATAATAATTTTTTAATGGGGCATCTATTGCCTAGCTCTAATGAAAATTCGGAAACAAATTTTCCCAAAACAAATTGGTCATGTTTTAATCGAAAAAGAGACTCAATGGTCAATTTACTTGGAAATTTGTGGGTTTACTTCGGATCTTCCCATTTTTTTTCTATTGCTATACGCAATATATAAAATAGGAGTAGTGATTTAGGTTTTTAATTTGGGGGTTCTGTTAAGGGGAGAAAACCGATATCTCAAGGGGAGAAAACGGGAGAAAGCGGATTGGGGAGAACCGATCTCTAAAGGGGAGAAAACGGATGAGGAAAAATAATAAGGATTTTTTAGCTATTTTTTAAGCCACATATGCCACTCTCATATAGGGTTGGTACACCACATCATTTTAACTGGTATTCCGAGAACATAGAATAATTTCATCTATGATTATAACATATATGATCAATCCTATGATTAACAATTTAGAAGAATTTCATGTTTATTTATTTGTTAGTTTTTTATTTTTATTTTTCAAATATCAATTTTATTTGATATTAAAATAAATCTAAAAAATATTGATATAAAGGATTTGTTCTTCTAATACACAAATTAAGTTAGCAAAATAGATTTAAATCAATTGCAATTTTTTTTAAAAAAAATGTCCACTTTTATGTAAGTTTTTATATTTAATTATATTCTTTAAATCTTTTTCATATTAACGGTAGAATTCATACAATAATTAAGAAAAAAATGCCCACTTTTTTTTTAATAGAATAAAATATGTAGGTTTTGTATTTAATTATATTCTTTAGCAGACATTTTACGAAATGCATGTAATTTTGGCTACAAATTTCATCTTTATTATCTAGGGCGTGTATGATTTTTGCGTCAATTTCTTAGTTTTTTTAAATATAATATTATTTTTTAAATATTTAAATGTTATGTAATTGTTCATGTCTGATGTCACACTAAGATTTCGATTAAAAAAAACTTAGATCATTTCAAAAAAAAAAACTTTAGGTTATAATAGTATTGTTTTTGCAATTATGAAATTAAAATACATGTAAAAAAATCAATTTATATAAAATGTTACAAATCTAATTGGTACTAAATAGTTATAAGGTGCAGGCATTCTTATCAAATGGATCCCAAATCATCAGTGAATGATGTCAAAAGATTGAAAACGAAATGCAGAAAACGAAGACACCGACCGTGACTACGTACGGGCGCATGTTGCGCCTTATTGTGGACAAGGCCGATCAACATAATGGTGGGGTCCTAATATTTTGCGCTGAATGCAAAGGTGCTAGCTAGGATTGGTTCGGACCCGATAGATAAATCGAAGGCCGAACGCGCTCCTTTCGACGTACTCAAAGGCTCGTGCAAAGGTGCTAGCTAGGATTGGTTCGGACCCGATAGATAAATCGAAGGCCGAACGCGCTCCTTTCGACGTACTCAAAGGCTCGTCTGACGAGAACCGGCTTGGAAAATGCTAAGATCTTGCTCAAAATTTTAAATGTCATTTTTCTATTTTGAACGACACACTCAATTGATCTGATAACTCTTTTTTTTTCTTTGTTACCCGAATTTAAATGTTTAATTTTTACATACATTTGGTTTTAGAAAAATGTTTATTTTCATTAAATAATTACGATAATTCGAGGTTTTCTTATTATAAATATAAGATATTTGAAAAATATTTATTTCATCATTTATATTGTTATCGGGTTAATCATACATTTATTTTAACAATATTAAATTTAATCTGACTAATTTTTTTTAATTATGACGTAGATAAAAGTATAACACGATATTAAAACTCTTAATTTTAATTTTAATTTTATTTTAACACGATACATTTATTTTAATTTTTTTAAGAGTATTCGAGAATTAATAGAACACACTTTGATACTACGTATACTAATTAATACTAAGTGTTTCGAGAACGAAAACACTTGGGATTTATTAAAAAAAAAAAATAACTTAATTAACTATTAGGTCTCCAGTATTCACATCAAATTAATATTGGTTCGAACATTATACCTTACCATCCTCAATTCATGTGTTCAACCAATTGAGCTAACAACTCTTAATCACAAGAAACAATTCTATTATATCAAGAATTATATCAAGAGCATAATATTTGTGAGTAATATGTGCATGTTTTCTCTAACTGCCCAACTTTTAGCACATTAATTTTTGCACTACAACATCACAAAATTCTCACTAAAATTTTGCACTACAACAACATTAAATTAACATACAATTATAATTCAACTTATAATAAGAAAATAGAATGTACATTAAATTAATTTGGATTTCATCATCCAAATATTTTAAATAGTGAAGATTCTATTCTTTGTGGTCAAAATATTTAAATTCAACTTATAATAAAAATAAATAGAATGTAAATTAAATTAATTTCGATTTCATCATCCAAATTTTAAAGAGTGAAAAAATTCTATTTTTGCGGTCAAAATATTTAAATTCAACTTATAACAAATTGCTTGGATTGATATATAGCTGTTACATGCTACTTTTGTCATTAATGGTATGAAAGGAGAGACGAGAAAATGTAAATGGAGAGATTTGCACAAGTAGAGACACAAGTAAAAATGTAGAAAAGAGATAACATGATTTTCACTAACAATCTCGTAATATTGATCCTTTTATTTAGAGAATATTACTATGCAATTTTTCATGATTATCTTCACAATTTTGTTTTTTGGTTTTTTTATATATAATTATACTCTTAATATCTCAATTATACTGTAATAATTATTTGTACTTCTTTATTTTTAAATATAATTATACTCATAATTTTTCATGTATTTTTTCTCACTTTACTTGCAATTATTTTTACCTTACATTTTTCATAAATATGTTAATAATAATAATAATAATAATAATAATAATAATAATAAATCTTAACCTGCATATGTTCAAATAAATAAAGTAAACTATAGATTGTGAGGTGCAACAAATTTGCAATAACATGTATTGTTTTTTTCTGAAATAAAATATCAAGTGTGTTTGAAAAAGAATATTTAAAAAATAAATAATTGTGTGTAAAATGTGTTTGAAAAATAATATTTAAAAAATAAATAATTGTGTTTAAAATTTAAGAAAATAATGCGACCACTTAAAGTTAAAAGTAAAATTGTTTTTTAAAAAATAATTATTAATCATTAGTTGAAGAAGAAAATTTATTTTTAATCAATATAATAAAAAACATACAATAAATCAGTAATTATTTAAATTTTCAACGAGTTCGCTAGATCGTAAATTTAATCTTAATCTTCTTATTACATCTCATTTATAATAAAATACATTAGCATCTCGGATCTGAATTTTTGAGTGAAGAGTATAACATGTGTAAAAAAATATTCTAACTCTTTCAATCATTCATATCCAAAAATATAATTTTTTATAAGTCCCACATGAATTAATTTATTTTATACTTATTATTTATACTTAAATAATTATAATAATAATAAAATTAAATAAGATACGATTTATAAAGAGTAAAATTAATAAATAATTAATATTTCATATAATTCATGTTTAAGTAAATATATTACAAAAACTAAATATAAAATAAAAATAAATTAAGGGATAATTTTTTAAATACACTTTATATAAAATCATCATTTTTGCATGATTTATACCCATGTAAACTTGTAAATGGAGCGGGTGTGGAGCATATCAACATCGCTACATACCCGTTTAGAATAATTTTTTTATCGCTACATACCCGTTTAGAATAATTTTTTTCATTTCCTAGACTATCTTGGTATGAAAAGCGAATAAATAAAATTCTAAAAAAAACACTTTTAATTATACAATTAAGTAGTATATTCTATATTTAGAGTAGTGTTTTATTCTTAATTGACTTGTAGCCACCTCCAACAACAAATAGGCCGATCGATCGAGGGCAAGGTAACCAATAACTTACCTTACTAGCTAAGCAATAACATAAAAAATAAAAACATACTCGTATTAAATTAAATAAATAAACTCACCGGAAGTAAAAAGTAAATCGCAACGAGATTACCCAAGCGCTTATTGCGATTTTTGCAACTCTGTTCAAGACGACCATTACACCTGCCCACGCCCTGTCGACCATCCAAACCACCACGTTCCGGATGCCAATCACTGAGGCCCGTGCTACATTCCACGCCCCTTTCACCAACCACGCCACTGATTTTCCCGAACCTACTCGCCAGGCCACATACAAAACTTCCCACGCACCTTTGGCCCTCCACACCAATGTGCTGTCACCTCCATGACCCGGAAGCAACGACTCGTTCTTCTCCAAGAACGCCGCCGGAGATTTAATTTCCCATTTTTCTTTTTAGCTCTTGCGGGAGATTTGATTTCCCATTTTTCTTTCTCTCTGCGCAAATGTGTTGGATATTTCGAGTTGTATTATGTTGGGAGCAATATAGAATAAAGTGGAATAACCCTAAAACGAGGGAGTGCGGTAAAAACCAAAACAAAAATTCATTTTGTGATTTTGTCTCACTTGAAGATTAAAAAAAAAACACTTTTAATTAAGTAGTATATTCTATATTTAGAGTAGTGTTTTATTAAAGTCAATCACAATTCTTAATTCTTAATTGACTTGTAGAAATCTTGTCAATCAGATTTCTTAATGAGTTGATTATAAGTTTAGTATCTAGATAATGGATATCTATAATCTTCTAAAATTACACTTTTAACCTCCTTTTTTATTTATTATTACTTTCTTATTGAGAAGTTTTATTTATTATTACTTTCTTATTGAGAAGTTTTTCAGCAAATTTCAATTTTAAATTTAAGATTCCATACATCAATTATTGTTTTCGTTATTCTTGATGACATATTATGCCCATATACTATAATATTCTACCAATTAATAAATTATAATTATAATTGAAATATGAAAAATGAGAAAAATATTTGCTTATATATTTTGGATATATATAACTTGATTAAAATAATAATTAATATTCTACCAATTGATTTTTTTTATTATTCATTGTATATATTTATTAATATTAGTAATCATTAGAATATAGAGAGAATAATTTTTGTATATACTGTATATGGCAAAATAAAAAACATACATTAAATTGTACAAAGAAAAAAAATTACTAAGGGATCAGTGCGCCATCGATCAACTCATATAGTCATATACTGTAGTTAAAAATTAGTAAAAATAATTGTTTTAAAATTACTTAGAAAAAATTTTAGACACTGTTACTTATTGTAAAATAATTTTGATTCAAATTCATTAGATAAAATTCCTTATAGAAACAAAAAAATCAGTTAATACATTTTGTGATCTTTGATTCAAATTCATTAGATAAAATTCCTTATAGAAACAAAAAAATCAGTTAATACATTTTGTGATCGATTAAGTTCAATAACTGAAATTGTTTAGTAATCCAATCAAAGATCGAACAAACTTGAATTCTTAAAAATACAAACATTTATTATGATTGTTAATATTAAAGAAACTGATATAATCTGATATAGGATTTTGATTTAATAACAAAACCTAAAACATATAGTACTATTTTCATTGATGAACAATATAGTAGCTTGGTGGCTAAATAGAAAAATACAACTACTGCTACTTATTAATAACAAGGAAAAACATAATAAATGTATCCTGGACCACCATCTTATCCTAGTAATCATGTGTGCATGCTCCCATCCCATGCACCTTAAATTCCATGTAAGCTTCACTCCTCAACTCCTCCATGCATATGTGAACTTTTATATTCCCCCTCAAGCTTGGAGTGTAGAAGTCTAGCTAACTCCAAGCTTGCTCAGAATCTGCAGCAACTGATCTTTGCATAAGCCTTTAGGTGAACACATCTACCAGCTGCAATTTACTGCCAATTTGAAATAATTTGATCTCTCCTGCTTGCAGTCTTTCTCTTGTCACACGCCGAGCCGAGCAGGTGGGGTCCCAAGAGCGAGATGACGAAGCACAAGCCAATGTAAATTAGATGTGGCAGTGAAGTAAAAGGAAATGACTTCAAAGAAGCAGAAATCAAATACAGATACAAGACGAACGACTCAGGATCCAACAAGCACATCTAAACAAACTAGGTTGGGAATATGAAATCGAGGTGCTACATCGCTCATGCAACGGACAATTGAACAAAAGGACCTTGACAAAAGCCAAGGGTGCATTAATGCAAAGATAAAACACGTCGAGCCTGCCGAGTAGCGGGTCTTCACAGTAAACCGAACACTTCCAAATCACTCGGGATCAAAATTGACAGACAAAGTTCTGACAACAATGTTTTTATTGAATTTCTACAAGCATGGGATATTAACCAATTTAATGAATTTATGTGCATCATACACATATTACTGATCATGCATGACACTTTTAAATCAAAGAGACGTAAAATAATTGATGTCAGTCATTTGATATACACTGGGGTAACATAATCTTTATGGGGTGTCTCTATGCTATTCATACAACAAACAAATATGAAATAGGGCAAACCTACAGCTGCTCAACACGTAAAGCTTTGACTCAATAGTGACTCTTCGAGATCATGAAAACTTCCGTAGACAGCCTCTGTTTGATTTTGTGTAAGCGACAACCTCCGCACCTCAGTCATATACCTGATTTTTGTAGAATATTGAACGAGTTATTGTCAAATCATCAGGGAATAAAACCGAGTAGAAAGTCTTGTTTCTTTTAGGCATAGAGAATAATATGTTATTTTGTGTGTGTGTGTGTGTGTGGGGGGGGGGGGGGGGGGGGGGGGGGGGGAGGGGGATAAATATTCAAATTATAACCAAAAATAGAAAGTATGACACTTTCAATTGGACATCCAATATGATAAGTATGATTCTTTCAACAGGAGAGTTAGAGTAAAAAGAAAATTTCATATATAGAATTTATAAATTATGATTTTGTGTGGGTACTGAGTAACGTGTATGAAAAATGTGTTAAGTGTACAGAGTGTGTGCTAGTGTGGTGTGTGAATTGTGAAATGAATTGGGTGAGTGGTTGTAGGTGAAATACCTGGGAAATGCATCTTAAGTACGTGTAGTTTGGTGTAAAGGAGAAATTCTAAAAATTGAATGTCAACTTAAGATTTTTGTGATTTCGACAATCACCGGGGGACTTTTCGTTAATCTAGCCCATAAATAAAAAAAATATATATGTATAAGAAGTTGCGAGAGTATGGTAAAAAAACAAACCTAATTTGCCACGCTTGTGATCTTACACAAACGCCTTGATTTAGAACATGTTGTCTGCCTCATTAAATATGGTCCTCCAAGAATCAGAGAAGTTCCGGTTGGGCTTGTACCCATTCTCTGTGCAAATACCGACATTGCCCACTCGCGAAGCACTGTCAGGACAGACCGAAGCAGACGTAACCGTAAACTTGGAGATGGCAAAATTATCCCGCTTGATAACAACTGATCGTAAGTATTCAGCACAGGTTCTATTTCACCCTTGCAAGCAGCTAGAAGAGCCCTAGAGATATCTTAATCCCCAACAGGTTAAATCCCAGAAACTACTCTTTCCTGCAAAAGACATGAAAGTCCTGTAAAAAAAAAGCACTAAAAGGCACTATTAATTATTGTTACAAATTATTAATATTATCCATCTTCAATCATGGTCTGACAGACTATACTTCAATAACAACTTTTTGACATTACATTTTCACGTCAGATGAAAATTTCATCACTATTACAAAAATTTTAAATCTCAATTCTTTTAAAAATGTTTCCATCACTATTATAGAATGAAAATTTTCAAATAAAAGGATATCCAATAACGTCTTGAACTTTTACCTTGTTGGAGTTCATCAATTTACATGATATCAGTTGAAGCTTGAAGAAGTAGCTGTTGCAGTTGGTTATTACGCTTTTAATAAGTGTGTTGCGTTTTATAGCTTGTACAGGGGGTATTTTAGTCTTTTCCATATTTCTGTATAAATAATCGTATTGGCTTGTAAAACATTGAAGATTGAGTGAAATGAAATTAGCTTTCCCGCTTTTCCCAATTTGTGCGCATCTCGAATTTCCTTTTCTCTTTTGAATCTCCTGAGTTTTGGTTATCAGAAATCGATTGTTTAGAGCTTCGATTTCTTCATGGTATCAGAGCGTGGTTGAGAGCTTGGTTCGATTGTTCTGTATTGTGCTGTTTTTTGTGGAAGTGTTCAGCTGGATTTGTGAGCTGTGTTCTGTGTGTTCAGATCCGTTTTAGTGTATGTTTTTCATTCGCGACAGCTTCGCAAACATTATGAGTGGATTATCGTATACGCCTGGGTCTACTGTTGGTGAATCCGGATCTGGATCGATGAATTTGATCAGCAACAACGACAATCCGAATATGGTGTTAATAGCTCCATTGCTGGATGGAGGTAACTACTATCCATGGAGGCGTTCTATGGAGATTGCGCTTGGAGCCAAAAGGAAGCTAGGTTGCATCAGAGGAACTACACTGCCTCCTCCAATTGATGATGTGCAGTATGAAGATTGGATTGCCACCGACCTTATGGTTCAGTCGTGGATTGTGAATTCATGTCATAAGGATATTGCACAGTGTGTTCTCTATGATGTAACAGCTACAAGAATGTGGAAAACATTGGAAAAGCGGTATGCTCAAGGAAATGGAGCTAGACTCTTTGAACTGAAACAACATATTTCTGCCATGAAACAAGGTTCACTTTCTGTTACTTGCTATTATAATCAATTGGATAAATTGTGGAAAGAGTATGATCAGTTGAGTCCTTTGATACCTTGTAAGTGTGGGAGTTATGATGAGAGGCAGAAGGATAGGATTCTGCAGTTTCTTATGGGTTTAAATGAGAATTTTTACACTATTAGAGGACAACTCATTTTGATGAATCCAATGCCTGATATTGATCAGTGTTTTAGATACATTATTCAAGAAGAAAGGCATAGGGCAGTTGCTTCAGGACAACTTGTTTCTGTGGATTCTACTGTGATGAATGTGAATAGTAGTAGCCCTAGCAGTGGAACATCTGGTAATTCAGCAGGAAATACCAATGGAGGTGGTGAGCAATCAGATTCTAGTGCTGCCAATTTGACAGCAAATAGAGGGAAGTCATCATTACACAAATGGACAGCTGCTGGTAAACCTATATGCAGTCATTGTGGGAAAGAGAATCATATAAAAGACAAATGTTATAAACTCCATGGATTTCCACCTGGATTTAAGTTCAAAAACAGACCTTATGAGTCACCTCAAACATCAGCACAAATGGCTTCTACTGCTGCTCCTGCAGTGTCATCATCTAATTCTAATATTGGATCTTCAACTCCTGCCAGTAACAGTTCTGGAATTACACCTGAACAGATGCTTCAATTTTTTCACATGATGCATAATATGAATGCAGGGAGAGCTACTCAGTCTTCTGGATCCTTTGCTAGTTCTAGCAATATGACTTTTGCAGGAATCACAAGTGCCTTTACTACTGCAGCTTTGGATACAGATCATGTCACATGGATCATTGACACTGGTGCAACGGATCATATGATCAGTTCACCAGAAATGTACACTGCAGTTCCACAGGTTTGTTGTGTACCAATTCACTTGCCCAATGGAGGTCAAGTATTTGCTACATTGAAAGGATCAGTGAAACTTACTTCATCATTAACCATAGTAGATGTGTTGTGTGTGCCAAGTTTTTGTGTGAATCTGATTTCAGTAAGCGCACTTGTGAAATCTCAGAAATGTCAAGTCAATTTTTCAGCAGAGAACTGTGTTATTTCTGACAAAGATACCAAGCAGGTTCTTGGTTATGGAAGATCACATAAAGGGTTATATATTCTCCATCCAGAGCCATTGCCAAATCATGCATCAGTCAATGCTCTTTCCACTTGTAAGAATTTGTGGCACACAAGACTTGGTCATATTTCCCCTGGAAGAATGTCATTGCTGAAGCCTATGATACCAGATGTTTTGAGTCATGCTTCTGACATATGTGATATATGTCCCTTGGCCAAGCAACATAGACTACCATTTCCAGATAGTACTACCTCCACACAAAGGCCTTTTGAGTTAATACACTGTGATCTTTGTGGCCCTTTCACAGAAGTTACATTGGATGGTTTCCAGTATTTTCTCACTTTTGTGGATGACTTCTCTAAGTATAATTGGGTAAGCCTTCTCACATGCAAGTCAGACACTCAGAGGCACATTATTCAGTTCCATAAGTTTGTTGATACACAGTTTGGAGCAAAGATCAAGGCCTTTAGGACTGATCATGGTAGTGAATTTACCATAACTGAGTTCTGTAAAGCAGAAGACATCCATCATCAAAGGTCTTGTGTGTACACACCTCTACAAAATGGAGTTGTTGAAAGGAGGCAACAAACACTTTTCACCATAGCAAGAGCACTGAAGTTTCAGTCAGGTGTCACTTTGCCCTTTTGGGGTTTTTGTATTAATACAGCTGCATATTTGTTGAATAGGATCCCCACTCCTTTGTTAGAGAATGTCTCTCCTTATGAAGCTCTTCATAAACATCCTCCTTTATATGATCATCTAAGAAGCTTTGGATGTTTATGTTATGCCACAGATACACATCCCCATAAGAAGAAATTTGATGTCAGAGCCCATAAATGTTTATTTCTTGGTTATTCTCCCTGCTCCAAAGGTTATATCCTTTATAACCTTAATACTCATGCTTTATTCACTTCCAGAGATGTCCAATTTGCTGAACACATCTTTCCTTTTTTGTCTACACCTCCCATATCTCAAAATTCTGTTTCAGATTCACATCAGAGATTTTTTATCAATGGTTCACAACATTCTGATCCTGACTTTGTGATGCCTTCTTCAAATGATTGTTCACCTATTCTAGAAGGATCTGAGAATGTCTTATCTCCACTTGGTTCACCTATGCCTTCTGATATACCAATTGATCCTCCAGTCAGAACCTTGAGGATGAGACAACCTCCTTCTTATCTACAAGATTATGTGTGTAACTCTGCAGTTATACCTCCCACTGAGCCTATCAATTACAAGGAAGCAGTTGCTTATGCTCCTTGGAGAGATGCTATGGTCAAAGAAATTGATGCTTTGGAACTCAATAAAACTTGGGTAGTGACTGACTTGCCTCCTGGAAAGAGCGCAATTGGTTGTAAATGGGTGTATAAGGTGAAGTACAAGGCTGATGGCTCCTTAGAACGTTATAAAGCAAGATTGGTAGCAAAGGGTTATACTCAAAGAGAAGGGTTGGATTATGAAGCTACATTTGCACCTGTTGTCAAGATGACAACTATCAGAACATTATTAGCTTTAGTTGCTGTCAATGGATGGTTTCTGGAACAACTTGACATCAACAATGCGTTTCTTCATGGAGATCTTACTGAAGATGTTTATATGAAGCTTCCAGAAGGTTATGCAAAACAGGGGGAGAATGGTACCAAAGTTTGTAAACTTTTGAAGAGTCTCTATGGCCTAAAACAAGCTAGTAGACAGTGGTTTCGCAAACTTTCTGAAGCTTTGAATGAGTATGGCTTTGTTCAATCTGAGGTGGATCATTCTTTGTTCACCATACACAATCAAGGATGGAACATGATCATTCTTATCTATGTAGATGACCTGATAATAGCCAGTGACAGTATGGAGAAAGTTAAGGAAGTGAAGAAGTTTTTGGATGACAAGTTTCAGATAAAGGATTTGGGAAATTTGTCTTATTGTCTTGGATTGGAGATTTCCAGATCAAGTGAAGGGATTACCTTGTGTCAAAGGAAGTATACTTTTGAGCTACTGAAAGAATATGGATTTGATGAATGTAATTCTGTCAGTTTTCCCATGGATTCCAAGGCAAAGTTCAGTAAGGTGGATGATTCATATCTTGATGATCCAGAACAATATAGAAGGTTGGTGGGAAAGTTAATGTACTTAACCATTACAAGGCCAGACATCACATATTCTGTGCATGTTCTTACACAATTCATGGACAAGCCAGGACATACACATATGGGAGCTGCTCACAGAATTCTGAGGTATCTAAAGGGAACAGTTGGTCAGTGTTTGTTTTATTCAAAGTACAGTGAGTTGAAAATAAATGGCTTTTGTGATGCTGACTGGGGTGGATGCATAGACACAAGAAAATCAGTCACTGGATATGCAATATTTCTAGGTGATTCACTTATCAGTTGGAGATCAAAGAAGCAAAGTGTGGTTGCAAGGAGCTCTGCAGAATCAAAGTATAGAGCTATGGCACTAACTCTTTGTGAGGTGATATGGCTGAAACAAATTCTGGCAGATTTTGGAGTTGTCACAACCACATCCAACATATTTTCTGATAGTAAATCAGCACTTGCTATTGCTGCCAATCCTGTTCATCATGACAGGACTAAGCATATAGAAATTGATTGTCATTTCATTAGGGAAAAGATCCAAGATGGAACAGTTCATACACTGTTCATCCCTTCTGTTGCACAGGTTGCAGACATCCTTACAAAGGCTCTAGGGGCGCAGCAGTTCAAACAATTGATGAGCAAGTTGGGATTGCAGGAGCAATGAGAGTATCCAACTTGAGGGGAAGTGTTGGAGTTCATCAATTTACATGATATCAGTTGAAGCTTGAAGAAGTAGCTGTTGCAGTTGGTTATTACGCTTTTAATAAGTGTGTTGCGTTTTATAGCTTGTACAGGGGGTATTTTAGTCTTTTCCATATTTCTGTATAAATAATCGTATTGGCTTGTAAAACATTGAAGATTGAGTGAAATGAAATTAGCTTTCCCGCTTTTCCCAATTTGTGCGCATCTCGAATTTCCTTTTCTCTTTTGAATCTCCTGAGTTTTGGTTATCAGAAATCGATTGTTTAGAGCTTTGATTTCTTCATACCTGAGCAGCTTTCTCAAGGTGAAGACATAGTGTATCCAAGGGTAAAGTAGCACCATCACCAGGAAAAACATGAGAACCAACCCTCTTCAACACTTGATCAATGAGTCTAGCCCAGATCTCTCTAACAATGCTACTGTCGGCATCACCAGAATAGCTTGCAAAGTACGGAGTATAAAATTTCCAGACATATCTGAAAGAAAAGATAACTCATGGATAGCTTACAAAGTATAACACTCTTGTAGAGCTTATAAGCTTTCAAACATCTAATAAGATGTATTTAGGTGCTTATAAGATGTGGAAACATAACTTTTTTGAAATTAAGTGCTCGTTTTTAATAATCTTCTTTGACACTTCTAATAACAATAACATCATACTGCTATCAAAAGACAGAATAGTTACGAACCTCCCAGAGTTCAAATGGAGCGGCATAATCATTATATAACTGAGTGATAGTCTTTAAATCTGCTGATAAATCCTTTGCCTTCTCTCGAACGGAATCAGGAAAATTGTCAATGGTAGTGTTACCATATTCAGGAATTAAGCTGTCCACGTTAGATTCAGATCTGTCGGGAGAAGCTTCCAATCTCAAGGACATGGCCTCCAGTTCGTCTTTAATCTTCATCTGAAATTGAAGAACAGCAAGCTTCCCTTCAAGTAAATCAAGAAGCCCGTTATCCATTGCACCCTGGACAGAGACATTGAGACTTCCGACTTCATTGGCACTCTTTGCTTGTAGAACAGCATTACTCAAGTATTGACGCCTGGCATCAAAAGCAACAAATTAAAATGTCAGAGGAACTGTTAGCTGGAAAGAAAAAAGGATAAATTATGGGTGTGCTTGGATATCAGAATTTTGACTTTTCATTTCAATACAAAAAAAAAGGAATTGGGTAATTGTTCATAAAAAATCAAAAGACACTATTCATGTTAACTCATTTCTCATCAATCTACACACACTACAAAGAAAATAAAATATAACTGCATCATAATTAGATACAAATTTTACTAGTTACTCGCTCATATAATTTTAACCAAAAATTAATTATTATTATTCTCTACTATTTGTATATCATGCCAATTATCATCATGGCATTTTTCTCTAACAAGTGGCAACCAATCACTCCAAAAATTAGTCTTATTTCTGCGAGTCTTACTAATATTTGGGCAGCAAGAACGTGCTGACGCTTCAAGACATAGTACCGCGCCAGAAGCTCAAGGTACTTTATCTGATTAGATGCAACAGGCACTCTAGAGTGACCAAAGCGTGAAATTGGGGATGCAAAAGAAGAAATGGCACGGACCTAAAATAAACAAATAAATAATGGAAGGTGAAATTTAACTTGTTCAGACAGATTTTGTTCCCCCAAAAGAGGAGACAGCCACAATCTTGTAAACCATTAAAGTCCCTCTTCTGATTCCTATAAATTCAACAAACATCATCTGAATCAAATCAAACATAAATATAATATTTGTATATATTGAACAATGATATGCTCGCTGTTGAGTGAACCTTTGTAATTTTCCGCCTTGAATTTACTGCATTGCTAACTGCTGATGAATTGACCTGAGTTGTTTTTTGACCTGACCTTAGAGGAGTACGCGGAGTACTGACAGTAGCTTCAATCAGCACATGCAGACATCATTTAGTACATTATCAAAATTAAATACAAGATGATATTGCTAATGGGGGTTGGGATAAGCAAAAATGGAATATGATTAATTACAACTTCAGACAAGGAAAAATATGATAAAATAAGCTTATATGTTATTGATTTAGAATCCTTATTAAGATCTGAGTTTTGTTGGGTGGATAGCCTATTAAGAGACCTACTTTCCTTCATAGAATCAGAATTATGTGAAGTAGAAAGCCTGCCCAAATTGGTCTTTGCATTATCCTCAGTCAGCACTGTTGAACCACTGGAATTAGATTTTGCATCATTATCACCATTTATTCCAGTAGAACTTCCCATTGCATATGGTTCAAGACGCTGGCCTCATCAAAAGGTAACAAAAGATTCCAAGAGTTCAGATATTAAACTGGAGAAGGTTAATATTTTCACTGGTAGAAATAACTTATTAAAAATAAAACAAAGTGATTTATACCGAAATGTCCAAAACCCATACTCCAACACAATTTTGATTATAAGAACATCCAAGAAGCTCTAATCAAAATCAAAGTTGTGTTGAATGTCCTTCATGAACATTCATATCTGACAGTCTAGACCACCCCACATCTACAGTATTATGACCTCTGATTGGTTCCCATGACAAAACCTACAAGAGAAAAACGGGAAAATCAGAACAATGTGACAATGCTTTAATAATATTACCTACGCAACGTACACATATAGGGCCTACTTTCAAATTCTCGTGCAAGCCACAAAGCAAGGTTTTCCCATCAGGATTGAAAGTCATACAACGCACTCCTGTGGTCTGGATATGGATCAATTGAATAATAGTTACTCATATTAAAAAATGAAGAAGTTTAGATTAAAATAAAAATAGAAGAAAAGAATAATATGAAGAGAAATCGATTAGCTCAAAAGTTTCAAGATCCCAAAACATAACAGTTCTGTCAGCTGAACCTGCCAATACCGGTTGTAATTAACAGTTATTAAAACAACCTTGATAGCAGCTCAGGCATCTTTCACCACAGTGAATAAAAGATGAAGTTCAATTCAAATGGTTCTGTTATATTAAACCCAGAAAAGCTAAAATTCTCAATGTGCAAGCACACAAGCTTACATGTGCAGTAATACTTAAGAAAGAAACACAATAAAAAAACAGTAATTCTATGCATAACAAGAAATAAAATAATGGTCTGTAAAATAAACAGAAATTTGATCATGTGTAGAAATCACAACATGCGAACAGATGTGACAATATAAAAGCAGAGATACAATGGAAATATGATTCCTAAGTGATTATACGCAGGAAATTGATGAAATGAAATGTCTTTCCACGTGTTCTGCTATTTCCATCGTAGAATATGACAATACAACGCAAGAGACTCGGCAGACGACAAAACTAATAACCCCATATATGCAGAACTAACAATACACAAATAGTTTTTTCACCTGTTGCCAGCAAGAATTAATGAGGGTGGAAATCAATGCACTGAATTTGGCCTTCATGAGTTTTGAAATCATGCAGAAGCTTGCCCGCAGTTAAATCCCATATCTGTTTCCAGGCAACAGGAAGATTATAAGAGACTAAATACAAATTTATGGAGCAATTATGGTTGTGCTTCACAGCATCTTATAGATTCAAGGCTTTAAAACCAGAATTTAAATTAAAAATTATAAGTAGTAGAGAGAACCGATACAGATTTGTCGTCATGTACTAATATATAAGAGGAAAAAATATATCGTAGGTTGATTAGCAAGAGAGATAGTTTGAAGCTCAATCAATTATAACTTAATAACAAACAAATAATAGAAAATTGAGGGCAGAACCAAACAGAAGATCGATTTTAGTGAAGATGTAACCTTCACGGTGTTGTCCTCTCCACCAGATACAACCCACCGGCCATCAGGTGTAAACTTAATTGCGGTAACACCTCGAGTGGACCCTTGTAAGTGTGTATACACCCCTTTCTTCGAATATCCCATACCTTCAAGTTGTGTCCAGAGACCCAGATGCAAAAAACTCTCCAAATGGATGAAAGTTCAAATATATGCAATTGGACAGGTGGCCAGTGAGGGTGCGAATGACTATCAAGGGCATGAGAAAAGTCAAATAAAGCAAATAAAGAATGCCATAAACATAAATATTTTTATTGAAAAAATGTTTACTCTGAGCCTCCTCCAGATCCCAAAGCTTAATGGTCCCACTGGCTGCTCCAGCAGCTACCAAAACCTCCGACGAATCAAAGCTAACTGAGTTAATTCCACTCGACTGACCTGACAAGCTCTGGTGCATTGAACGAAGAATAAAGAGACCAAATTGTGAAAAATAAGAAAAGGTATCATCAGTTCCCCTTTTATTTATTTAGACAGAATAAAAACAGCAACAGCAACCAAAATTGTGAAAGTCAAATTAACAAAATAAGGTATTGATAACTCCATAACAAAAATTGAAAATTGGAATAGTAACCCCAACTCCAAGCAACCCCAATCCCTCTCTCGCCCCTAAAGTTAACACATTGTTAAAAGAATTAAATTGCTCAACAAAGGGATTGCTCAACCAACAATGAGATAATCAGTTTTAAAGTATGGAATATACAAACAATTAAATATCCAAATCCAACTGAGAGAGAGGGTAGAAGTAATGAGAATTGAAACAAAAATTACGATAATATAGAATGAAGCCACTAAAAGAAAATGCAAGTGAACAAAATCAACTGACCAGTATGGCATTAGGCTTGCCAATAGCCCATAAGTTGACCTTGTGATCTTCTCCTCTAGTCACAAGAAGTCTTGAGGATTTCCTCCCAATCTTTAGGCAGTTTACACTTTGAGAATGAGCTACAAATTCCTCTACAACAGCATAGAGTTAAGGATTACACATTAACTATTTTCCTAGTTTGTTGCTTCTCAAGCATGGTCTCTATTCAATAATGTAATGGTCACAACAACTGCATCTAATAACAGAGGTGCTAAGGGTTCTAGTAATGTTTCTGACAATAAACTGTGAGAATATGTTTCGCAGTAGGGCTTAAAAGTTAAACATCATGCTTCTTTCTAAAATGTTTAATAAATGCAAGAGGTTCGTACAAAGTAACATTATTGTTTCGATTGTCGTTGGAATTCAAAATGGTGCTGTAAAATTCTTGATTCAATCATTCAGTTATTAAATGTCAATATTCTAAGTAACCATGGCAGCAATGAAATTAAGATGAATGAATACTTTTATAAAAAAGCATCAACAGCAACTATACATGAGTGAACCAGAGGCATTAAACAAAGTAAAACTATAAAAACAACTCAACTCTTCTTCCACTAGATCCAATCAAACTTCACCTATCCAAGATCATAAAATGGGAAGTAGAGAAAGAGAGAGCAAATACAGTACTGAACTTCAGTAAAAAAAAAAAAAGGAAAAAAAAAAAAAAAAGGATACGTAGCTTGTAAGCACGTTTGGTGGTGGTCGGCATTTCCAACTCCTCGAGTAAATATCAATGAATAAAATCCCGCTTGGCGGAGAAGAGATGGAGAATGTTCGGCGGTAGACGCCTAGGAATAACCCTCAGGGCACATTCACATTCCCTTCGAAATGCCTCAAGATCGTAGTCGTTCTGTTCGATGAAATTACCGAGACCGTAAGTTTATAACACTGTGCCCTAATTCTGTGAGGGAAATCTGAAGCTGTGGGAGGTAATTTAAGCAGGAGGGTAGAAGTAAAAAAACAGTCTTTGAGTTTATATCTGCAAAGCGGTCGTCACCTACACTGCAGAAAAAGATTCAACAATTCGCGCGTGCGTGTTAGTGAGAAGTAGAAGATGAGGGGTTGTTTTCAAGATCCCAGCTTCGAATTGACTCTGGATTGCAGCTTCGAAATCAAATATACATGTCGACGTTTTGCAGTAGAGTTTGGGCGTATATTCCTTAAAAAATAATGACTCCACAACTAATGCTAGTTTACCAATTTTATCAACGTACTTACCCTTATTATCAATCTAATCGTGCGAGGCGGGTGCGGGAAAATTGCAGGCTAAATGGCAAAATGGCGTGTAATGTGTAGGTAAATGTATAAGTTCTACTGGAAATTACCGTGTATAACAAATATTTCATCCATGGTACTCTATTTCATCCATGATTCATTATACACAAAGCTCAAATAAATATAATGACTCATTATAATATTCATTATAAAAATAAATAATTATAACACAAACACAAAATTACAGAACATAAAGCATACAAAATAAATCATCATTCATCAAAGTTAAAATTATCATTATATAAAACATAAATCATGTTTATAAAAATATTTATTATTTATCAAAATAATTTTCATTAATAATCATTCAATTTAATAATTATGTATTATTGTAAAACTTTCCTAAGTTCTACAGTTTTAAAATCACATAAACGAACTTAATTTAATAGTTATATACTCCTAAATTTCTAAGGTTCTAAAAGGCGCTAGGTGCTAGACGGGCGGTGACTAAGGGTCTAGCGCTTAGAGGGATTAATCGGAAATTAGACAAGGATTAATCAGAAATTAAACGAGGATTAATCGTTTTACATTTTTATATTTAATTAATTAATATTATATTTTAAAAATATTTTTATGCATAATAAATCAATATTTTGAACAAAACAATCAACAAATAATCTAAACATAGTAGTATTAATCACAAGTTTAACACAGTAAATAAACAAAATAGTTTGTAAATTTAAATTTTTAGATCATTTTTATTATATATTTAATATGTTTTTTTTTTAATTTTGGTCTCTACCACAAAATTTATCATAAAATCATCTATTTTATTTGATTTATAAAGATTGGAATCTAATTTGATTGTTTAGTTAAATTTGCTTGAGAACCATCTAAATAAGTAAAGACAAAATTAATTGAACTTAGGCGGCGCATAGCGGGTTTAAGCGATGCTTAGGCGGATTAAGGGCTAGAGCCTAAAATCGAGGCGGTCGATTAAGACAGTGCTAAATTCTAAAATTTTAAAATCATTGTTATAAATTAAAATAAAATATAATCAATAATTGCGTGTAAAAAATTATAAATTTGAAATAATAATTATATGAATATATAGATTTATGAGAAATATATTCCTAAACCTTAAAATATAAGATATTGTCTTTTATATACCTCCCTCCGTATATATATATATATATATATATATATATATATATATATATATATATATATATATATATATATATATATATATATATATATATATATTTATTATATCCTAAAATAATCGGCATATTTTAAAACACTCTTAGGTTAAAAAAAATGTTAAAAAAAGAAACGTGGTCAAATACAATATTGAATAATTCAAATATCAATTGAAAAAATGTTAAATCCATTCAAAAGACCCAAGACCAAGCAACTAAATTGTTCTCTTGGGCTGGAAATTGTGATTTTGTGCATGATGTATATTTTGAGATGGAGAAAATAATAAAGCACCATTTTTTCTTGAAAACGATTTATTCAGATTTTTTATTATTTCTATCATGTTTAGATTTGTTTATCTCATAGTACCAAGAACACAGTCATCAGACATGTTATAGACTAATCAATGTATCATTACAAATTTAATTGTACAGAGATAAAAAAAAAAAAAAAGAATGAATGTCTTGACATTTTGTTACATGGAAGCACCTCTCCCCCAACCAACATAGGGCTTAGAGAAAAAATTGAAGGTGCTTGCTATTGTTTTGATCTTGACATTTTGTTACATGGAAGCACGACAAAAAAACGATTTCTTTTGTAAGGATGAAACGAATACAGTATTATTAATATTATTAAATGTTGGATTAAGGAGGAGGATAAAAGTTAGACTATGTATATGGTAATTTTGTAATTTAGTTTATAATATATGGTTTTTATTCTTGGTTATATAAAAGAGTATACTTTATATCAAAATATCTATTTTAAAATTTAATAATTTTAGAAATATTTTTATCTTTTATCAGTCAAAATTTCAAGAGGTTATAAGATGTCTAAAAATAGTACAGTAGTACTTGCCTTTTGCTTTTGTTTTTAAGGAGCTTTTAAACTAACAATTTTTTAAAACCTTTTAAGATCTTTTTTATAAAAAATTAAGGAACAAATTTTAACCGTTTATAACCTCTTAATTAATTTTTAATTTTTTTTAAAGAATTTATAAGATCAGTCAAACATAGGGCTGAAAATAAACCGAGCAGCTCGTGAGCTACTCGAGTCAACGCTCGACTCGAGTTCGGTCAAACTTAAGATCGAGTCGAGCTCAAGTCGAGTAGTAACCTAAACGAGTTGAGCTCGAGCACCGATCCTAAAGAATCGAGAAGTTCGCGAACAACTCGAATATTGTATATAAAATTTTAATTAATTATTTTTAATATTTGTATTTATATATCAATCGAGTCGAGCTTTTCGAGCAATTCGAGTCGAATCAAACTCAAGCAATATGAGTCGAGTTACTCGAACAAGATAAGATTTAACCAATCGAGCGAGCAAAGTCGAGCGGCTCGATCGAGTCGAGCTCGAACATGAAAAAAAAATCACGAGCCGACCATCCTCTCGAGCGGCTCGTCGAGCTCGAGCCTGCTAGTTTTTTTTCGAGCCGGCTCGATAAGCTCAACGCTCGACTCATTTCCCGTCCCTACCACCTCTTGTTAAATTGTTTCAAAATTTGTTAATTTTTTTAGCAATTACTACAAAATAATTTGAACTTTTTTATTATAAACATCTCATTTATATAGTACTCGGTATCCAAGATTGGGTAAATATGAGTAAAGTGTATGCAGACATGACAAGTGGGCGTGTGATTTGTGAAACTAAAAATATCTCATTTCAACAAAAATATCTTTTTGGTGTTGTGCGATTCCCATTGAGGCGCACAAAAATATCTATATGTGACAACTCACTGACAACTCACGCAAGATATTTTCTTAATCTCTTTCTCTTGTGTTATAAATAAATCGACATATATATATATATGGACCAATCACATTCAACCAGTTGATGTCGTCGCATCACTTCGGCCCTCAACCTTCCACGTAATTACTAAATACCACACCCACTAAATCCTTTACGTTTCATCACTCATCAAACCATCATTTTTATTTATTTATTTAAATTATAAAAAAGTGTGATTATACGTATACCAAAAAATAAACTCTCCCGTTTTCGTAAATTACTCATTTATCATTTTTCATTTTCAACATCCTAATGACATTGTATTTTATTATTATTAAACATTGTATTTAAGAAATAATGTATTTTATATGTATATAAAGTTTAATCGAATAATAACTAAATACTTATCCATAGAAAGGAGAGAGTAGAGTATTTAATTCATCATTTTATCAAAGATGAAACCAATTTATAATATTTCATCCGTTTTAAGTATAATATAAACACTTTTTTTTCAACATCTCATTATAATTTGCACACTTTTAAAAATTAATTTAATTTTTCACGTAGAATTTCACTCTTGCAATTTTTACCCATATTTTAACATAAAAAATCAACATGCATTTTTTATCTATTGGGAAGAACATTACATGTAATCTCATTTTTTTTCCAATTAATATATTCAAAAAGATTACTACTAAAAGCTTTAAATTGGTTCAAAATTTAATTCATTGCCGACCAGGCCACAAACACCGGTGGCATTTCCGTAATTAACTGGTTAACACCGTCCAATCTCATAAGCACATAGGAAAGATATTTAAGAGCACCATCAAAGAGCTACAGATATGTGGGTCTCTCTCAACTGAATAAAAAAATAGTACTCCGTAGAGATATTCAAAGAGAGAGAGAGAGAAATTAGTCTTAGAAATGGGGATGGAAAAAAGCGAAGAGCGTCCGGAGCAATTGTTCCGTAAGCGGCTGAAGTGCGGCGGCGGAGACGACGACTTCGAACAGGACATCGATGCGGACGATGCACCTTCTCACCGGTTGTTCTACTCACCGGCGGCTGTTCCGACGGCGATCGTGGTGTCCGATGCGATGGAAACAGATTTCCCTGTCATTTACGTCAACACAATCTTCGAATTCGCCACCGGATTCCGCGCCGACGAAGTCCTCGGCCGTAACTGGTAAAGCAACTACGAATTGGGATTATATAATATTATATAATTGGGGATTAATTGAAGATGATGATGATGAATATCCTATCCTCAAACCCTACAATTGATTTTTCACCAGTCGCTTCTTGCAATTTAGAGACCCGCGTGCGAAGCGACGTCACCCCTTGGTGGACCCCGTCGTCGTCTCCGAGATCCGACGATGCCTGGACGAAGGCCTCGAATTCCAAGGCGAGCTCCTGAATTTCCGGAAAGACGGAACCCCGTTAGTGAACAGCCTCCGCCTAACCCCCATCCACGGCGACGACGGCGTCGTCACCCACGTCATCGCCATCCAAATCTTCTCCGAAGCCAAAATCGACCTCAACAACCTCTCCTATCCGGTCTTCAAACAACAAACCTTCAATCACTTCCCACACACCCACCACCACAATAATCCCTGCAACATCCTCCACCTCCCCGACGAAGTCATGGCTCAGAACATTCTATCCCGCCTGACTCCGAGAGACGTCGCCTCCATCGGGTCCGTCTGCCGGAGAATCCGCCAGCTCACCAAAAACGAGCACGTCCGGAAAATGGTCTGCCAGAACGCGTGGGGTCGAGACGTGACCGGCGCTCTCGAGCTCATGACGAAGAAGCTCCAGTGGGGCCTACTCGCCCGTGAGCTCACCACTCTCGAAGCCATCCGCTGGAACAAATTCACAGTCGGGGGCTCGGTCGAGCCCTCCCGCTGCAACTTCAGCGCGTGCACGGCCGGGAACAGGCTCGTTCTGTTCGGAGGGGAAGGGGTCAACATGGAGCCGATGGACGACACGTTCGTCCTCGATCTGGACGAATCGAACCCCGAGTGGCGTAAATTGACCGTCGGATCTTCGCCACCTGGACGGTGGGGCCACACGCTCTCGTGCATCAACGGTTCTTGGCTGGTTGTGTTCGGGGGGTGCGGGAGTCGAGGTTTGCTGCTCGATCTCGATGCCGCCGAGAAGCTGACGTGGAGGGAAGTTTCCGGCGGGGCCCGGCTACCACTCCCGAGATCCTGGCACAGCTCGTGCACGATCGAGGGGTCGAAGCTGGTGGTCTCGGGAGGGTGCACGGAGGCGGGGGTGCTCCTGGGGGACACGTTTATCCTGGACCTGGATGCGGAGAAGCCGGCGTGGAGGGAGATTTCGACGTCGTGGGCCCCGCCGCCGAGGCTGGGGCACTCGCTGTCGGTTTACGGGCGGACGAAGGTGGTGATGTTCGGGGGTTTGGCGAAGACGGGGCACATGCAGCTGAGGTCGGGGGAGGCGTACACGGTGGACCTGGATGAGGAGGAGGAGAGTCCGCGGTGGAGGAAGGTGGACTGCGAGAGTCCGCCGGCCAGGCTGGACCACGTGGCGGTGACGATGCCGTGCGGGAGGGTGATTGTGTTCGGGGGGTCGATAGCAGGGCTGCATTCGCCCTCGCAGCTGTTTCTGATGGACCCAGCAGCGGAGGAGAAGCCGGCTTGGAGGATGCTGGATGTGCCGGGGAAGCCGCCTAAGTTTGCGTGGGGGCACAGCACTTGCGTGGTGGGTGGGACCAGGGTGTTGGTGCTGGGGGGGCACACCGGGGAGGAATGGGTGCTCAATGAGTTGCATGAGCTCTGCTTGGCAAGCAACCAAGACTCTCATCGGTTGTAGAACAAGTGTTGTTGGTTTATCTATCCCTTTGATTTCTTTAATTTTATACTAAGGAACATAGGACGTAACATTAAACATGTTTTGTATATGTGTCATAATAATGTTTATTATCATCCCATACAATTTTCGCAGAATAAAGGGATTCATTCCCAACTGCCAAATGCCATTCCTTATTTTCGCAGAATCGTGTACAAACATCCAATATGGTCAAAGTATAAACGACTGCTCAGAAAAAGGGTCAACGAATGAAGAAATGGGTAATGCGAAATCTAAAGATCTTCGATCAGAAGGAAGCTCGTGTTAAAACTGCAATCGTTTCTTAAATTGCAAAAAGAATATGCCGCCGAGTAACGATGGAGATATTTACCGTGTAAAGAAGAGAGCAAAATGTATGATATAATTAAGACGAGATCATCATTTCCACGCAACCGAGTCGATTTCGTCAAGTGCTGACTTGTACAGCTCAAGCCTCTTGGATAAGGTCTCTCTCTTTGCCATTAGTGATGGATCTTCATCTAACATTTTTCCAAGTTGCTCTTTCTGCACATGCATTTTAGAATCAATTAATTGTGTTCATGTCATTTGTTTTGTTAAACATATTGTTCTACAGAGCATATATAATAAAGAACTACTCCTACTATAATATGGGATATGGCATATGGGATACCTGTTAAAAACAACTACATATTATTAAAACTCCAAATATCGCTCTTACACCTTTATATAGGTTCAAATCCTATTGGACACCGTCTATTCTTGTTTCCCAGAAGACTGGAAAACTATCATTCGAATCCGAGATGGTTGATTCTTTTTTTTTTTTTTTCCAGATAAAAAGTGAACAAAACATTTTCCTTTTCTCACAGCTTGTCTCAACTCGAGCTTGCAATTTTGTATGAGAAAAGCAGATGTGAGATTTGAACGAACCATTCTAATTTTGGTAGATAATATATAAATTGTGATAAGATACTGTACCTCCCTTCTTCCCATTTGAGCATAGAAAATATTCAGCAGCGACCTCTTGGCCTCTCGAACTTGACAGTGAACAACGGCCTTTGGAATACTATTCTTCAAGGAATCACAAACCATACTAATGTATGCAGTCACATTTGTACCTGTTATCAAGCAGCACATGTTAAACCAACTTAATAGTATCAACTTAAAAACATTGTGTCGATTATAAACAAAAAATTGTTTTACAAACTCATTCTTGTATAGACTTGAAACAAACAAGCAAATAATGGAAAATACCAATTCTTTTAAGATGATTGTCTGTATAGCGTTCGGCATTTGAACCCGTTGGGTTTGCGGATTTCTCTGGTTCCGTATTAATTTTCCTGAAGAATTCTACTGTTAGGTAAGCAGACTCCATGTCCACGAGCCGTAAAACTGCCTTACGACTATCATCACGAAATTTCTCCAATGAATCATTTGCAGCTGTCGCTATTTCAGATTGAAGTGTAGGGAATCGTTTCAATTCCTACATTGACATTTAAAATAAATGAAAAACAAATCATAGCAATTTATTAATTACACAAACACTTGTGTTCAGAAATGAATGAAAAATCCTCTTTTCCCATTTTCCTTTAAATGATGTGAGAGTACAAATGGCCCATCATGGTGTGACCTTCGCGTCATAAAGATCGATTAAGGACATGGTCTTTCGAAATTTTGTTTACCTCAGTTTCTGCTATGGACTTTCGCACAAGTTTTTTCAGAACCAAGTGTACCTACGAAAAGCATTAAACTTCAAATGTGGATATTAATTTCAAAAAAATTAGATATACAGCAAACTCAACATACATCTTTGGTTGTTCTATATGATAGTAAATTGCATCATTCTCCTATACATGTTTAAAAAAGGTAAATTCAGAATATTCCATCATACAAGTATTCATCTGGATTTGTGGTTAGTACTTAGTAACACTTTACCAAAATACACACACAATAAATGTTAATGTTACCAAAAGACCAAATTAATTGAACTTTTTCTTCGTGTTTTATAAAAAAAAAAATCAACAAGAAAATAAATAATTAATTATAAAAAATATTTATTGCATAATATAAAATTTATTTATTTTATTGCTCTTTGGTGATCAATCTACTTATTTGGTAACTTGTTTTGTGATCAATTCACATTTTTTTTAATATAACATAAAATAATTTACATTTCATTTGTTTTTTGTTTGTGATTTATTGTTTTTCATGAATTTTTATAACATGGTGTTTTCATTTAATTGATTTTAGGGTAAAAATAATTGCTGTGTGTTTTGATACATATAACTATAAGTCTGTAACAGATTTTTAATTTGGTTAAGCCCTTTCTTAGTCTATTTTTTATTTCCATTTTTGTTGATTGAAAGGAATATATATACCTTGATAATCTTGGAATAAAGAAGATTTTTTACATGGGAGAGGATGGTTTGTGATTATTGATTTCTAGTCCACATGGCGCTGAAGTGACTTTACTCAGCAAATACAACGTCATGTGAGAAAATCAACTCGTCACTTTTTTCGAATAAACTAATCAGGATAGCCTGAAATATGTGAGGATCATTTTCATACCATACAACCTTAACTAAATACATGAAGTTATCATTTAAGTAATAACACGTGATGTAACCAACAATTGGCAATATAAATTTAACCATATTTGTGATTTAGTAGCCAAGGGTTTAAAATAGGCATTGAAAAGAGGTATCAGGTAGATAATTTTTGGTCATATTAATTTAAGTGTCAAAAAGACGGTATAATTAAAAAACATAGAGAAAATTAAGTTAGGCAATATGTTTGAGTTACATAAAGATGTTACCGCATCAACTGACGCTTCAGCAGGTCCCTTGAAATAACCAAGTGATCCATCAATTAGTCTTCTGTATCCTTGCTCAGGAGCAATCAAATGAGGCTGATACCCATCCGCTTCTGAAATAACTCTTTTGACATTACTTTGAGAGAGATGACGATCAAATGGAAGTTTCTTTAGGGCAGCCGGTAGTTGGTGATCAAAGACACGGTATATCTTGTCTCCTCCTGACCTCCTGTGAAACTAACTTGTTTACCACACAACATAATCCGAACAAGGGGTAGAAAAATGTATATGAAGCCATTGTAAGTACTTGTAACCCAGAGTAAAACTAATTTATATATTTACTTCCACATTGAAGTTACTTAGCTTCGTGAATGCACTTCATAGTTGATAACTTGTAAACTATTACGTCGTACTTGAAAATAGTTATATACAAATATGAACTTGAAAACATGCACCCAGACAGTGCCAAATTGTTTTAAATTTGTTAACTACTTCAAAAGGAAGTGAAAACTAATTTTAGAGTGCGGAAATATTACAATATTGGGAGCTTCACTTTCATAATTAAATTTGAATGAGCCAATGGGATTTAAGTGATACATCAAAGTTTTCATAAATTTGAGTATTGGAATTATAGGTGTAAATGTTATTTTTTAGAAAAAGGATAACATAAAATGGATAATGCCATTGAAAACACATCAACAAAATCTGATTTAAAATTTTATAATCGTATAAAATCAGAAATTGAGTTTTCAATTTAAAGAAATCCAAGAAAAATACTTTATGTGCTAAGAGACACAAGGTAGACAATGAGCATTACCCTCCATCCAGATGCTCCTTGAAAATACGATCAAATGCACGGCACATTTGCAAAATCGTGTACAGCTGCGCCTGCACATCAAGGGCTTGCACTTTAGCTTACAAAGAAAAGTAGACGATCTTATTTTTACTAATAATAGTTTTATGTGTGCCCAGCTATTACCCCTCCATCTACACCAATGGGCCTTCCAATACGGTCTAGCTCTGCATTTAGCTCGTCAATTGTCTTATTTATTAAGGCAATAATGCTGGGAATGCGCTGTCTAATGACCTTCTCCAAATGCTAATGCACGTCAAAGGAAGATAAAAACTGTTAACTCACTAACAAGGAACTCGGGAAAAGTGTAATGTTATACTACGGATATTTCATTTAGAAACAAATGGTGGGTTTACATACCTGAGACAGTAGTTTTGCTAGATACTCTGAACCCATTTTATGGGCCAAATGTCCATATTCTGGGCTGGACTCAAAATATTCCCTCTCCTTCTGACGAGCAGAAAGCATGTCAACATTCTTGTTTATGTCAGCTTGTGAACGATTCACTATTCCAACCCATGGATGCATGAGCTTGTATGATCTACCTTCAAGTACCTTAAGGAGGAACAGAACTAGACGTAAATAGGATAAATCTTAAAATAAGGACATGAAGCTGATGGAGAGAATCAATTCTGGTAAGATGAACAATTTAATATGGTATAGCTATCAAAGTCATATCCTGCATCCTTTAAGCAACTGAAAAAGGGAGACTCGTACATCAAGGGCATCAGTTCCTTTATCCATCAAATCAAGTTTAGTCGCCACTCCGAATGTTCTTTCACCTAAAATACACAAAAAAAAATGATTTTCTGTCTGTCAACTCAACTGAACCTAAATTATAAGCAACACCCTACACAAATAAACCAACAGAGAGAGATGTAGCTATATCATATTATTTGATACCTGTTGGATCAACTTCTCTTGCAAGCTTAATAGCATCGGAAGTGGCTATATCTTGATTAGCAGGAGAGATAGCCAAAATAATGCAATTTGGCTGCAAAGCATACATTCAAACAACATAAGAAAATGGAGAAGGATATAGAATTCAGGTACTGACAAGTTTCAAGATTTTGATGCTAAAATAATCGAACCAGGTTTACAGAGTATCTCATAATCTTCAACCAGAAAAATAATGATAATGTGTGTGTTAAATGTGAATCATCAAGTTTCTTTTTTGGCAGCACTATGCTGTCAAAGCTGAAGATGCTTCTATACACCACTAACTGCATACAGGCTACAACCATATGAAAATTTCCAAATGAGATGTTATGTCTTTCGTCTATTGAGATCTAACTAAATTTTTCATGAACAAAAACTTCAGTAGCTCTTGTCTATAGTTAATTATGTCCATCCAACATTTAGCATATTCTGAAGTGGTATAGAGAAGAGCATTAATATTTGAATGTAAGCAAAAGTAACATGTATGATACGTTATGCTCAAAACATTTGCGTACAGAAAAAAAGTAGGGTCTTCTACCTTTTCAACATAAGACCGGACCATATTTTCAATATCTTCAACGATACTGTCCGGCTGTCCCTCTGGGAGAGTTAAAACGTTTAAACTCATGAGCTCATTTCTATCATAAATTTACTAAACCAAAGTACTAAGATAAGTGTTAGTAATATTTATAGAGCATATATGAATGTGACAGTTCAAAACTCACCCACAGCAACCTTTGTCAACCCAGGAAGATCAATAACTGTTAGGTTTACCACTGCAAAAAAAAAGTGCAATAGAAAGTGATAGATTAATGCGGCAAGAATATGGTAATTTAACTAAACTATACTAATCAGAGACATTAGCGTTCAACTTTCTACATGTTTAACTTTTGTCGTGTAAATAGTCTCAAACACATAATTAACAAAGAAGGCATGAATCAATATCTTCCTACACTAATTCGATTCTCATACTGAGCTATTATTTTCATAATCTGAGACCTTTTACTAGAATCTGTTATACATACACAGACCAGAATTTACAGATAGCCCTAAAATGATCCTTTGACACTAAAAGAAAAAGAGAACATCCATGACGAGTTTTAACCTATTAGATTTTTAACTATTTAGAAACTCACGCTATCCACAAGTCTTTAGTCTTTACCAAGAAGCTTTACATGAAATGTGTTATGGATTGAAAAGGTTATAAGCCACCCGAGGTAAAAGATCATATCCCTATTTGTTTGCCATATCTTCTCTAGATATTTATGGAATTATTATAGCAGGCCGGTCTAGTAATTAGGGGGCGGCAAATCATTCTTTTCTAGGATTCCTCCAATGGTTGGTAACTTGCTGCTCGACATCTTGATCATCGGTTAATAAGTTGTAATCGGCAAAGTTTTTACGAATATGACAGAACGAAAGTCTGAGTAAAGAAATAAGTATATACACCAACAATTCAGGTGCTGAACTATACCATGTAGAGAACTGCTGATATTATATCCATATGCTCTCCGACATTACAGCATCATTCAGTTTTTATGAGGAGCTTTGAAAGTTATATTCTCAAGATCTCATTAAAATTATATTCTCAAGATTTCACATCAATAAGATATAACTCAGATAAAATACCAAAAATCAGTGAACAAACCATTAGGGGAATAAATGCTTAAGTGGATCGGAATATTAGATATTTGCTTGCTCTTCCCTGTTATGCGGTCAGTCTCATCTGCTATCTCTTTACGTACTGAAGCTGCAACATCCAAAAATGCATATTTATTAATAATACGTGTAACCCTGAATAAATTACTCGCATGTGTATGCAGTCGAAATGAGGAGAAGTAATTTTAAAGCTAAAAATAAAGCATATAAACTCTGAACTTGATTTGAAGTTTGAACATACCAAACTCGGTAAATCTCTTCTTTGGTGCATGTAAGAATTCTGCATACTCCGTCCCTCCCTCTGTCTTATGTAGTTGCAATACCAGTGGCCTCCTTGTCACAATACCTTAAAAGGATAAATGAAATTTAGAAATTCTACATGAAAAAAAAAATGCTCCTGTTTGAAAATCATACACCATTCCAATAATAACAACTGCACTTCGTTTCAATAAAAGATTGACTGTAATTGTATCGCAAAAGTGAACTCTCTCACTTACAATGCAGGGCGTAGATAATGCGACAAATCGTCAATCTCAAATAATACTACATTGTAAATAACTATTTACAATCCTTCAAAGCTCAATAACACCACAATCAAACAAAAGTAAATAACTATTTACCTAATTGTTGGGCCACAAATGCGTACAATAAATCTCAATCATAACCGAAAGCAATCGAATACGGAAAGGAACAAGAGAAAGAGGAATAAATCAGCAAATGCGGAAACCTAACCGGATCCACGGGGCAGAAAATCTCTCCCAACGACGCTCTCGAGGACCGATGATTTCCCGGAGCTCTGTATCAATGTCGAAACACTTGATAATCTGAGATTAATTTCTTTAAAAAAAAAAAAAAATGAAACGGTGGATGAAGAATTTATATATAAAGGACCTGACCTGGCCACCAACAACGGCGACGGAGGGAAGTGCTTCCCAGAGGGACATGCCTTCACCGCCATGATCTCCTAACACGGTGCACGCCCTTTGAATTCTGTTCACTAATCCGATCAAGCTTTCCATCGTCGCCATTTTCGGAGATGTGAAAAATGCAGTAAAACGATGAGAGGGACGAGATTGGGTCTCTTTGATGTGAGAGAGGAAGGGAAAACAGTTGGTGACGTGGTTGATGACGTGGGAATTGGAAGCTACGTGCGTTCCGGAAAATATAAAATGAAATTAATAACTTCATTAACTCACTAACAAAATTGTTGCAACTTTGACATACCACATTACCACCACGTATCTAATTATACTGTAGTTGTTTCGAAAAGTTTTAATACATGTATTTGAAAAATCATAATGATACTGTATTAAAAAAGTTGTTGTTTATTAAAAAAAATGGTTTTAAAAAAATCAATATCAATATTGTATCAAAAATATCAATATACCGAGCTATATCAAAAAAAAAGTATCAAATTATATTGAAAATGTTGTTATCGTATCGAACTATATCAATGTTGTTACCTTATTTAAAAATTTTGCACCGATGTCCTACAAAAAATTATCGATACGGAACTACCTTATCAAAGTTTTCAATGTACCAAAATTTCTATATTTTTCGATATTTTTGAGACGATAAGTACGATATTCCTCTAATACTTTAGGACTGAAACCGGCTGAACTGAATTGAAATTATGTAGAAATTCTTAAAACCACAATGAAATTGAAATCACATCAAATAAACAAGGATTTTACGTGTTTCGATCGAATGAAATTTTAATCAACACGAATAGGGGGAGGGAGACGATGATCATCTATTAGTTACAGTAGAATATTAGAGAATATATTCGGCTCACTTATATAAATGTCTAGTTGTCCAACTTCTCTAACAGTTCAAGCTTTTAGATGAAGCGGTTTCTAACATAGTATCAGAGCCTAGCATTGTGGCAAGTCATAGGTTCGACTCCCGCCATGAGCGACTCAATCCGAATTAATTATTCACTTGTTGGTCTTCTCCTAAGGTTAAAATCGACCCACAAGTGATGGAGAGTATTGAATAATATTTTCGGCCCACTTATAAAGCTGTTGCTCATATAAACTCTAAAATCAACTCGACTTCGTGAAATCATTCAAAATCGTTGAGAACGACTTCGTGGAATCATTCAAAAGAATTATTCAAAATCGTTGAGAACGACTTCGTGGAATCATTCAAAATCGTTGAGAAACACGTGAGAAATCGTCGATAAAAAATGTTGTTCTACTAGAGCATTTTCAACGGTAACCTCTCCTTAGAGCAAAGAATTATTCAAAATCGTTGAGAACGACTTCGTGGAATCATTCAAAATCGTTGAGAAACACGTGAGAAATCGTCGATAAAAAATGTTGTTCTACTAGAGCATTTTCAACGGTAACCTCTCCTTAGAGCAACCCTAGTGGATAAGAAATGACCCTTACCATTCCCAAAATTTGGCAAAAAAAAAAAAAATACCACCTTAAAGCAACCACAATGGTTGTGAAATGGCAAGGGCCATTGCCATTTTTTGGCAAAAAACTCAAAAAATCAACTCCAATGGTTGAAATGGCCATTGCCAAAAAATTGCTCTTGCCAAATTTTCATGTATATTTGAGCAAATATAGATAGAAAAATGTCTTTTGCCATTTGTGTCATGTCATCACAACCCCATATTTCAACCACTCAAAATTCAATAACATATTATTATTTAATTTAATAAAATGGCTCTTTCTATATTTAAACCATTGGGATAAAATTTAGCAAATGACAATTGACACTTGCTATTTTTTGACAAAATAGAAAATGACATTTGTCATTTTAGCAAAACCATTAGAGTTGCTCTTAATGGTGAAAATGGCAAATGCCGAAAAATAGTTATTGCCAAAATTCTAACCATTAATTATATTATTTGGATGGAAAAATAGTAAGGGTTATTCTTGTCACTTCACACTTAAACATAAATTAATTAATAAAAGTAATACTTTTTTTGTCTAGTAAATTACTATTAATAATAAAAAAATGATTAATTTCAATTATTCAATAATTTCACGCACAAAAGAAAGATCAAACGAAAGATCAATTACTCCAACATCAATTACTAACTTTATTATTTTAAATTTTACTATTGTATATATAATTTAAAATAATTAATAATTGAATATTTTATCTAACTTAAAATTTATAAAACAAAATTATATTAAACAAATGTCAAAAAGTCAAAAATAATTTTTTTTAAATAAAAAATTACCCTATCTATTTTTATTAGGGGTGTCAATGGGTCGTGTTGGCCGAGTTCGTGTCGAAAAATTAAACACAAAGCCAATCTATTTATAAACGTTACACATTTATAACTCGTTTTCAACCCATTAAATTAATAATTAAATTGTGTAATATTGAATAATATAGAAAGAATATATTAACAAATCAGTTTAACTGAAAAGAAAGAAAAAATAATTGTTTGAATCATAAAAATTAAAAATTTATATCTTTTCATAAATAAAAATATAATGAAATAATTTAATTTCTAAAATGCTGACATATATAGTGTAGAGTTGTCATAAAACTTTGTACGCTTTCGTTTTACATGTTAGGTTAGAAACCGCTTCATCTAAAATCTCGAACTGTTAGAGAAGTTGGGCAACTAGACATATATAGTGGGCCGAATATATTCTCCAATATGTTATATAGTGAAAACTTTGTATGCTTGTCGTTTTACATATTATATAGTGATACTCATTTGAATAGTTACTCAATTAAATATAACAAACTACACATGATCACAAATCACATAGACGGAAGAATTTAAAGTGTTATGATAATTCTAATTATAATAGAAAATAAATGTTACGGTAAACCTAATTGTGAGAAAGAGAAAATTAATCGATCCCTTTTAACAAGTAATATATATATATATATATATATATATATATATATATATATATATATATATATATATATATATATATATATATATATATATATATATATTTAATTTTTTTTGTTAAAGGTCATTCGTATATAAAAGAAAAACGAAAAAAAAGTGAGGAGGTACAGTACACCTAACATGCTAGCTCTTTGAACTACCAACAAAAATATAAAGTACAAATAATCATCAAAAGAATAGCTACCAAGTTATATGTCACACTCGCTTCAAAGCCCGTGCTTAAAGCTAGTGAGCAAGGGCGGATCCAGGTGGTGGTTAGGTCGGGCTCTAGCCCGCGCTAATATATTTGTCTTTACAAATTTTTTCAAAGAATCTTGTTAGTTCAATTGTTAGACTCTCAACTTCTCCTCTAAATGGTATGGAGTTCAACCCCTAAGAAGCCCACTTTTCAGCCTTTTAGCCACCCTCGAATTTCTATCCTAGATCTGCCATTGCTAGTGAGTCCGTAAGTCGTAACGAGATAATACTATCCCTCATAATGGAAATAGCCAATATAGCCACCACCTCAGACGACACCGAGCGATCCTCCTGTATACGTGTGTTCCTTTCCTCCCATATAAACTATACCAGGGCAGCGAGAAGTCCACGATAGGCCAAGAAATTCAATGCTTCTCACGCCACCGACTAGCTGCACGAAGGACAACACTCTCCCAACCACCACGTGGCCACAGGAATCCAACCCCCCCTCTAATTTCTGCAAGCAGTCCTTTGAGAAAGTGAACTCGAAGAAAAGATGGGAGTGCGTCTCGACACCCTCCCCACCACACAGAACACACGAATCAACCCCCGACCAATCAAATGCTTATCACGAGTCGGAAACCGACCTTGGATAGCAAGCCAAAGAATGAAGCAGTGTCTCGGAATACGCCCTGGCCCAGCGATAATGGATATTATTATTATTTATTTAATAAATAATGTATTATTATAATATAGTAATTAAAAATAAATTTAAAAAATTGATTAAACGGGTTAATTTCGATTTCGCATGTCAACCCGCTTTTTAATCGTGCGAGTTCAACCCGCTTTATTTTGTGCGGGTTTCGAGTCATGTTCTGGGTTGTATCCAAATTAATAGGCCTAATTTTTATGTTATTGGATTACATGACTATTTTTTGGCCAAAATGAGTGCAACATCAAAAGTAAATTATACTCCTTTAATATAGGTATAATTTATATTTATGTAGGTCCCCCCATTATACACATATTTTCATTTTATTTACATACAAATATTAAAAAATAAATAATAAAAAACTGGAAATATAATAAGTTGAGCCCACAAATGCAATTGTACCTAATATTACCTCTATCCTAATTAGGGGTGTTCATAAAATGGCCCGGACCGGAAACCGGATCGGAACCGAACCGGTTGGTCCGGTTCGGTCTGGACCTGTAAAATTCCGAACCGGTTTCCGGTTCAACTAAAATCGAGATTCCGGTTACCGGTCCGGTTTCGGTTAAAACCCGGTAAAATCCGGTCCGGACCGGATTAGACCGAAATTTAATTTATTAATATATATAATATTTTTTAATAATATAAATTGTTATGTTTTTTAAAAAATAAATAGATAACTTAATAAATTATTTTTTCTAATTTAAAAATTGTTCTACTTATCAAATATAATTTTTTTATTAACTAAAAATTTCACTATATATTAAATTATTAATACTTAATATAATTAATATAGTATTAATATAATTAATATAACAAAATAATTTATAAATAAATAAATAAATATATTTTTAATTTTAAAATATTTTATTTACTTAAAAATGATATTTTATTTTTATTGAATAAAATTTAAATTTTATAAATATAAAAATTAATTTTAATTATTATTTTATATTTAATTTATTAAAATTTTAATTATTCCGGTTTTATCTGGTCCAAAACCGGACCGAACCCGAATTTACCGGTCCGGTTCGGTCTAAACCGGTATTATTCCGATCCGGTTTTCGGGTAATGATTTTTCACGATTTCGGTTCCAGTCCAAGCCGATTCCGGTTCGGTTCGGTCCGGTTTTGGACCGATGAACACGCCTAATCCTAATACAATAGTCACGCTTCCTTTGTAATTTAGAAAAAAAGTGTGACTATTGTGTTAGGACAGAGGTAGTATCAATTATTTGATACTCCCTCTTGTTCACAATAGATATAATATACTTTTTTTATTTACGAAAGTTAAGAAAAATATTATTTTTTGACTTTTTGACAAAAAAATAAAAGATTCAATGTATTTTTAAATTGGAAAATAAAGTAGTTGTGAGTGGAGTTTAAAAAATAAATAAATAAAGTGGAAGTAAATTGTATTTTAAAATAAAAAAGTATGAATATTTTTTTTATATGAACTATTAATAAGGATTAAAAAAAATAGATTTTTTTTATTAATAAGATTTGAGTGGTTATTAATAAGATTTAGAGTTTGTTTAGAGTTTGTTATTAAAAAAATTGTATTTTAATGATTTGATTAGAGTTTGTTGAAATGTGAGTTAGTATTATTGATTTATTGGTTTTTTATGATTTTAATTGTGTCTTAGCTTAGAATTAAATTCAACAAATATTAATTAATTCTTAATTAGTAATTAGCAGCGAATTAAATGATATCCTCCTATCCATAATTAGAGTTCTTCCAAAGTTAAAATTCCAGAATTCTTATTATTTTGGTGATTTAACCAGCCAGACCAATCAATAGAATAAGTAAAGGAGAAATGCACGAGTTTTTAAACAATGAATGTTTTTTTGTTTAAATTTTTTTAGACAAAGATTGTCTTTTTGTTTAAATTTTTTAGTGATATTTTCCCTTTATTAGTATAAGATTAATATCTATTTTATGTTTTCTTACAAAGAAAATTATACCCCACTATATTTGTTCTTCACAATTTATTTGCAACCTTTCTTTGCATTCAGAAGCACATGCTCATCCACGTGACCAAAAGCAATTCTCTGACAAATTCACGATGCCAAAGTAATTTTGAAGAATATTTTGACCAACACAGAGACCCATCCCATTCCCACCCCCACGCCCCACCCACCGAAACTACACAACTTTCCAACTTTACCCCTCAACCAGATTATTCTATCATCCAACTCACTGTGTCTGTTCCCAATAGAAATTCTATTATCTTTTACAACTACTAATCAAATAAAAAATCACATGACCAACAATGTTCTTAAAACGAGAACGCAAAAATATGATAAATTTTACCTTAAAAAACCAAAAACAAAATATTGACAAACACCAATCACACTTACCGCAGACTTCAAAATATAGACTGCAAACAACAATGAACATAACAAACGGTAGGCAAAAGGAAGAAACCAAACAAGCTAACACCCTATACAACACATTAAAACCTGCACTCGTTATACTGCCAAAAGGTTAGCTCAACTTTGATGTCCTCGGGGTCTTTTAAAAGCAGAGGGATTTATAGTCTATGTCAGGAAGCAAACCGATCATTTCTCCACCAGAATTCAGCTTTGTAACTTTCGTATTATTTCTTCTTCGTCGCTGTCTTCTTCTCACACCACAAACCAAAGAGCCATTGGCATGCTTGTTATGATTATACAAATAAAACAGTCAAAACGGTAAAAATTTAAGACACGGGAAGGACAAAAGACCGAATACAAGGTTCATGCAGAAAGAGTCCTTCATGTTGCAATTGGATTATTAGTTAGTGCGTGCTCCGGGTCGACCCACTTCTTGATACACTCCTGCAAATATAGATTGTGTTATTCAAACAGATTTTGCTATTCAAAACGTTACGAAAACATCCAAGCAAAGTCTAGATCAGTGTTCGTGTTCCCACTTAATATCCAATATTCATTTCACACAAAAATCGCGCAGAATTCTGTGATAGATTACCAAAAGTCAATCACAAATTCAGAAACAGATGAACATGCATTACTTGGTCTGACAAGTAATGGAGATCTAGTAAAATTACTTGACACAAAAAGTCAACAAAAACAGGTTGCTTAGTTGTCAATTGAAGAGGTGCAATGTCAAAGAAAAATCAAGAACTCTGACCACATTCATGTGCAGCCAGCAATGCAATGGGCAAGAATCTACGAATCCCACTGAGGTATGTATCTTTTAAATTGCAGAATTATAGTTCACAGGAAAATATGTTTTTTTATAAGTCCAACAGAAAAGTAAACAAGCTTGTTTGGGATCCGAAAGAAATGGCTTCCTTCTGCCTTGCTCCAAGTCATATTATACAAAAGTGCATAATGAATAGATGGGTGAAAATAAAACCGAATGAAAATAGTTTTTTTTTTATAAAAAGAACAGATGATTGCAATGTAGAATAAAATTCCAAAGATAGCAGTTTAGCATTCATCGTTTCCAGAGAGAGAAAAATGATTGAAGAAACTAAAAACAAATATGTGACACTAAAGAACAGTGTAAAAATCAAGTCCTTGTTGAGATAAATTTAGAATATGTAACAAATGTCAGTGGAAAAAAGTCAGAAATTCTCTAGAACCATAAGAAAATTTTGAGCAATATGGTGTCTGGAAATAAAAGCAAGATATATTTTCAGTGAGGTCATTGCTAGCAGCCGAAAACACACCATCATACAATAAATGATTATAAACAGACAAACCTCGGGAGCAGCTGGGAACTATTGACAGAACCCTTTGAATTCCCAAGTCGTTTGGCCTTAGTTTCATGGTCCTTCTCCACACGCATAGCAGACACCTCCTTCTCCATAGCAGCCACCTCTCTTCTCATCTTTTTGGCCTCAACTTCCATCGCTTTAGTCAAAGTTTCTACCTTTTTCGCTAACATCTGTTCATGAGAAAACAATGAGATTTAAGCATAAAAGAATTATAAAGTAATATGAATTAATAAAGAAACAATAGACTAACCTCAATTGCATCATCCTTGTCTTTAAGACTCTGATCCTTTTCATGACCAGCTTTCCTTAAAGAGACCACC
This sequence comes from Euphrasia confusa, assembly GCA_954870475.1. Lineage (NCBI taxonomy): Eukaryota > Viridiplantae > Streptophyta > Magnoliopsida > Lamiales > Orobanchaceae > Euphrasia > Euphrasia confusa. The sequence goes on from OX940953.1 coordinate 15,151,868, forward strand.
TCTTTTTGTAACAAATCGTATAACAGTCCCGGCACAGTATCCTCTGTATCTGGTACTTGTATATCACTGGTTTTTTCCTCTTGGCGTTCTTTGCATGTACTGATCTGTGTCTCAATTTCCTTCGTTCCATCACAGGAATGGCTTTGCTTAAAATTGGGGCCTAGACCATTTAGAAGTACTTTAGCCCTGTCCGAAGATCTAGAACCACCATCGAAGGACTTGGATGTTCCTTTTGCATGTTTCAACACTGTACTGCTACCAGAGGATCTCAGTTGAAATGATGGAGATCTCTTGGGCAGAAAACCATTGGAAGTCAATTTGGAAATGTTTTCAGCGCCACCGAGAGACTGGCGGCGTGAAGAACCATTGCTCGAGCTCCTTAAATCGGACGGGCCACGACTTGCTGTGTTTGGTGATCGCAAAGTCTCTTCAAGAACTTTCAGTCGTTGTAGATATTTTTCCTGCAGAACAAAATTGAAACTTATTCTAAATAAAAAAAAAAAAAAAAAAAAATGAAGTAAAAGGTTCCCTTCTTAATAACTGTTAAAAAAATGAGATGGCTCATTTACTTTCAATTGAGCTTCTGATTTTGCGGTTCTCTCAGTAATTGCAAGCTTGTCCTTCAGTTGCTGCATCTCGCCCTGTGACGACAGATTACATTAATTTCAAGATTTTGTCCAATTACAGAAATTTTGTCCACTTTCTCCTCGGCAACTAAAAACTGAGTGACAGGTGGCAGTAAACGATATGTACCTGCAAGCATCTTCTTTCCTCTAGCCATTGTTTGACGGGCATCACTTTGTCATTAGCATCTTTCCATTCATTAGCTACCACAGTCGCCACCCTATTCGCTGTTACTTTAGCACGAGCCAGCTCCCTATCAAGTGTTTTTCTTTCCTCCTAAAAATCAGAAGACAAATCATTCCATTTATTTGAATTAATGCACATTATTCATTTTCTGATTCAGTAAATGACGGTTCAGTATGGATTATTACGTTCATCTCCTGAACTTTCCGCTGGTAGTCACGTACAGCATTGGCAGCTGCACCACCAGCGAGCACAGCCTCTTCAAGCTCACGTACAGTTTGGGTAAGCTTTTCAACCTCTGCAACCTTCTGCCTATGCATTTTATCCAATATCTTATTCTCTTCCTGATAAAAGCAGCAAAATTGTGTCAGAAGGAAAGGAAACGAAAATTGTTAGGAATTATTAACTTCACTACAAAACATCACAGGGAATCGCAATACCTGACAAATTTCTATCTGTTTCATTAATTCTTGGTTCTTATTTTGAAGATCATCAACCATAGAAGCTTTTGCCAATGCGAACTGTACAGTTTTTTCTGCTTCAAGCAAAGCAGCTTCTTTTGATTTAGTGAGACGGTCCAAAGCTTTGTTATCGTCCTGCAATTTTGCAATCTAAAAGAAAACAGGAGTTATTTCAGCAATGGCTCATACCATTGCATGTTTCAATAGAGGAGTGAATGACTTACCTCCTGCCGGGCAAGCTTGAGCTCAGCCTCCAATGGAGCCAGGATAGCTTCAATCGGAGGCATGTCATCATCTTTTTGAGCAGCATGAACTCTTCGAAGAGTGGCTTCTGCTGCAAATTGAGCTGCCATGGAGGCCTTCTTCTCATCATTAATTCTCTTAATTTCAAGATTCTGCAAAATATACATGAAAAATGGATACCAACATCAGTACAAACCCAAGAGTTTGAAGGGGAAGAAGAAAAACCACAACCATTACCTTGCTTTCAAGAAGAGATTCAGTTAACTTGAGCTTCTCGTCCACCTTTGTTAACTCCTCAGTGAGCTGTAGAAAAAATATATATATATATATGTTTCACACAAGTACACCTAGCTTCTCGGAGGGAGAACAGTACTGAGAAATAAGTGAGAAACAGGTGCAAGCAAAGAATGGGAGACTACAATATAAGTTTGAACACAAGTAGTACGTCCTACATGAAGAATATTAAATTCCTATATTTAATCGTGCCAATTCATGACAACTCAATGAAAACCAATTACCCACCATATACACATATATAATGCTTCTTTAGACACACAGACACTTCAATTTATATTCCTAGCACCTTCAAGATTATGGCAGACGAGCATTTTCCGGCCTTTAAATGCTAGGTATTCTATAAAACACGACCAGGTAATGACAAGTAATGCATCAATTATTCCAGTGGACTTCACAAGAACCAAAAGCGGATTATGACCGTCATTGTAGAAGAAAATTAGCGATTTAACATGATCGGAGAACTTTTCACGCTTCTATTCATATTAGTAATTACTTTCCACAAACGAGGACTGAACAAGAAGGCAGAAGGCTTAATACAACCAAGCAAACACTCAGAACTCTACTTTCTCCCAGAGTTTATAAGTTCGATATTAAGTGTTCCAATGAATCGTGGGAAAGTGAATAGGCCACACAGCCCACATGAATTGTGCCAGTTGAAAATACTTTCACAATTTATGAATATGGGATTTTATCTATGGCTATAGTTCAATGTATGCACCTAAACATCGCAAGTCGAAGTAGTTATATAATTCCAACTCTTCTCCCTCAACACCACCCTAAACCCCTTTTCACCCCACCCACCCCCCATTAGAAAAAAAGGTGGAAAATGAGAAGACAATGAAACCTCTTCCACAGCTTTTTCCCGAAGTCTCTCAGATAACTTCAAAGCTTTGATTTGAGACTGAGCTTCCACCAATTCCCTGTCCTTATCTGCAAACAAGAAAACCCGCAAAATGTCATTGTTTCATCATATTATATGCGAGCAAAAGGGGGCAAAATCAACACATTAAACCGCCATGGGCTTCAAATCACAATAGAGATACTTTAAAGTATAAGACACGAAACTACATCATATAATCCCTCAGTAAAACAAACGAATCAAAGCTGCGGCGCTTCACATCAAATCAGGGCGGGAATCTACTGGATCCAGCAGACGAGACTAACCTCTGACTTCGTTCTCCAGTCGATTGAGCTCCAGCTTCACCGGATCCGAACCGTGGAGCAGGTTTATAAAGTCATCCGCGTCGAGGCTTGGACGCACCGACGCCCTACGTCTCGACAACGAACCCTTGCCTCCTTCCTTGAACGACGCCGACACCGACAACGGCGTCGCCGCCTGCGCATTTCCGCTGCTCTCTCCAGGAGCCAGTTCCGGCGTCACGCCACCGCTTCCCTCGCCGGAAACCTCCGCCATCACTGATCTATTCGCTTTTTGATGCGCGCATCAAATTTCCAAAAAGTTTCGTAAATACTTGTACCAATGTAAATTTATATATATATATATATATATATATATATATATATATATATATATATATATATATATATATATATATATGTATATACTGATATTTGTGTAAGTATAGGTATAGAGAGAGAGAGAGAGAGAGAGTTTTCCGGAGAGAGTTCAAAAAAATTGCAGTGGGTATAATATGGAGTGAGAAGATGATAGAGTTTCTCTTTCTTTCTTTTTTAAGAGAGAGAGGTGATTTCAGTTCAAATTGTGCTTTGTTTCTCTCTCTAGAAAAAATAAAATAAAAATTGTGCTTTCTGAGCTGAGTGAGACTTCTTTCTGTGGCGAGAACTAAATAACAGCGGAGTCGGTGAAAAGACGGGAAAGCCCTCGCCGGAAAAGCGAATCTAAAAAAACAGAGGGTAAAGCTGTGAAACGATTATTATGAGGAGTGGCTGAAGCAAATCCGAAAAGGGAAATAAATTTCTTTTTGTGTGACTGTGTGTTTGTATGTGAGAGAGAGGGAGAGATAAAAACAGGGTGTGTAAGTATGTTCAGTGTCCTATGATTTCTAAATAAGAAATGGTTGTATATGTAATTTGCTATATTTATTAATTTGAAAAACGTATTACTGGTATTAAATTAATACCGAAGAAGATGAGTAGATTAAACTTTTGGGTTTATTAGATAAATTTTTCATTGAATTTCAATAAATCCAAAATTAATGGTCTTTGTGTTTTCTTATAAAAATAATTACTGTACTACTATACTATTATTATTAACTACATACTTCATCCAATCTTTTTTATTTGTGGCCCTAAGAGCATCTCCAATGCAAAAGCCCATTTTTTACTTTTTGTGGGCTCCATTTATTGTCACATAATCTCAAAGTGGACAAGTGAAAAATGTGGGTAATTCACTCCAATGCAAAAGCCCACTTCACTCTTATTAAATTCTAATTTTATTAATTAAATATTACTACAACATACAAAAAGTAAAAACAAAACATCAAATGAGGCCCACATGTCAGAATTGGCCATGGCCATCATAGTGGGCATGCCCATGTTTTTCATTTTTGCTCCAATGCAAAAAAAATCATTTTTTGATGCCCAAGTCCATTTCACAAGGCCCAAGGTGCCCAAATGGGCACCATTGGAGATGCTCTAAGAGCATCTCCAACCGATACCAAAAACCTATTTTGGAGTAGGGGAGATGCTCCAATACCTAAACATAAACCTATTATTGGTTTTTGTGTGGGACTCACACAAAAAATACGTAGATTTACGTTTATCTCAAACTCAAACCAATAACTATTCTTTATTTATAAAAAAGTTATTAAAATACCTATTGGGCTCAGCCCAATTAGTCTTCTAGCCCAGTACATATTTATAGCATTATGTATCAATTAGTATCATAATTTACTAGGTTTTCTATTATTAGAGTCCAAGACATGTATATTTATTTCGATGCTCTTGTATTGTATTATTCATTCCAATTAATCAATAAGATTAATATCATTCTTTTCTCCAAGTTTTCTATTCTACAAAACTTGATATGGTATCAGAGATTCAGTTCTAATCCCTCGTTATTTTTTACACTTTCCTCTTTTCCTAAAACCTAATTTCCGCCCCTTTTTTTTCTACTTTACTCTTTTCCTAAAACCCTAATTTCTCGCCCCTTCTTTTCTGAACTCTGAATTTGCGATGGCAATTACTGAGGAATCTGCAAACACGGGCTCTACTGGTTCCAGATCGAACCCACCCTCACCTAATGAAGATCCGTCATCTCCATTCTACTTACATGCCTCGGATCACGCCGGAGTCAAAGTCATCTACGAGACCTTCACCGGAGAAAATTACAGTGCTTGGCAAAAATCGGTGGAAATGTCGCTCGCCATCAAGAACAAACTAGGGTTCTTGGATGGATCGATTCAATCACCCAGCCCACTGGATCTTCCCCAATTCACGGCGTGGTACCGGGTAAACGCTCTCCTTCTCTCTTGGCTTCTGTACTCCGTCAGCCCCGAAATTCGATCCACTTTGCTGACCTTCACCAAAGCCAAAGAACTCTGGGACGAAATCAAGCTGCGATATGCCAAAAGTGATGGCCCGCGCGTTTTTCAACTGAAGAAAAACCTCAGTACCATCTGCAAAGGATCACAAAGTTTCACCGTCTACTACAACCTATTCAAGAGCCTCTGGGATGAATACACAAATTTCAGGTCAATTCTTTCTTGTTCTTGTGGTCTCTGTACTTGCAACATAGGCACTGCTCTTTTAGACCAGCAACAACAAGACTCGGTTATGAAATTTTTGGTTGGGTTAAATGATTCTTTTTCCAATCTCCGTAGCCAAATTCTGATGAACCATCCTCTACCAGCCCTTTCCAAAGTATATTCTATACTGCGGCAAGAGGAAAGTCAGAGATCTTTACATCATGATTCTCCCTCTATAGGACTCTATAGTAATGTTCCTATTGATAATCCCAGTACTGCTAATCTGGTTAAGTATGCAGGAAAAGAAAAACAAAAATTCACAGGTAAATGTGAATTCTATGGCTACAATGGACACTCTGCAGATAGATGCTTCCAACAAAAGGGTTACCCCAGCTACTGGAAAGGCATAAGAGCTGCTAGAATAGCCCCTGGACATGTGCCACCTTCTCAACTACATTCCAGCATACAACCTCAAGCAACTGCAAACCAAACTTCAACTACCCCTTCTAACACAGATATGGAGTTCTGTGATCCAGGCCTGTATGACAAGTTCAGACAGTTCATGAAGATCCAAGAGCACAATTCCCCTAAAGCTGCTGAGACTTCTGTACATGCTGCCATGGCCATGGGATTCCCTTCTCAAAATAATCCAAACACCTCTTCAGAGGTGACAGGTATGACTACTGCCCTCTCTACTTTTCATTCTCATACCTGGATATTAGACACTGGAGCTTCTGACCACATGGTCAACTCTTTAAAATTCTTCTCTGAAAAACCTTTACCTGTTAACATTAAAGTCCAACTCCCCACTGGACACTGCATTTCTGCAACTCATAAAGGCACTATCTTTCTCACTGATACTTTAATCCTACACAATGTACTATATGTGCCTAGTTTCAACTTCAACTTGATTTCTGTTTCTCAATTAACCATGAAAGGGAACATATCTGTGAAATTTTTTTCTACTCATTGCATTTTACAGGATATGATAACTCACAAAACCATTGGTTATGTTGATTCTTCACATGGACTTTATCACTTAAAATTGGATGCCTCTGGATCCCACATTGAGCACCAATTGCCTATTGCTTCTGCTACTGAAACTTCTCATGATACTTCTTTAATTTGGCATTACAGACTTGGCCATTTACCTTTTAAAAGAATGCATACACTTCATTCTCTGCATATTTCAAATAAAACTTTTGACAAACCTTGTGATATTTGTCATTTTGCCAAACAAAAGAAGACACAATTACCTGACAGTTCTTCTTATGCTCAAGCTTGTTTTGATCTTGTTCATATGGACATTTGGGGACCTTTTAGAATTGAATTTTATCATGGTTTTAAATATTTCCTCACTGTTCTTGATGATCACTCCAGGTGTACTTGGATTTACCCTATGAAAAACAAATCTGAGACAAGAACTCATATTAAAACCTTTTACTACATGGAAGAAACTCAGTTTAATAAAAAGATTAAATGTTTTAGAACTGATAATGGAATAGAGTTCATGTTTTCTGAATTTTACTTAGCTAAAGGCATTCTACATCATACTTCTTGTGTTGAGACTCCTCAACAAAATGGTAGAGTTGAAAGAAAACATCAACATCTATTACAGGTTGCTAGAGCTCTACTTTTTCAATCATGTTTGCCTCTAACCTTTTGGACTGATTCTGTACAGGCAGCTGCACACATCATCAATAGAACACCCTCTGTGCTTCTACACAACAAGTCTCCTTTTGAAATACTTTACAAAAAACCTCCTAATTACTCTTACTTAAAAGTATTTGGCTGCTTATGCTATGCTTCCACTCTCAACTCTAACAGGCATAAATTTCAAAGTAGAGCTTCAAAATGTGTTTTTATTGGTTATGCCTTTGGTACAAAAGGATATAAACTTTATGATCTCTCTACTCATCAAACCTTCATTTCCACTAATGTTAAATTCTTTGAACTAACATTTCCTTACAGGAGGGATGATGATGACAAAGTTTTACAAAATCTAGATCATTTTCCAAACTTTTCTGAATCCCTCAACAAGGATACTTCCCCTTCTTTTTTACAGGATAACCATACACTGTTTTTTGATGCTGATCCTTCCACAAGTAACATGCAGTGGTCCTCCCCAATGGCAACTGCTACTCCTACTCCTGCCAATACAGCAAATCCAGACCCTACTCCTTCAACTACTGATGCTCCAAATCCCATACCACCTGTTGAAGTCAGAAAATCCTCCAGAATAAAGAAATTGCCTGCTCACCTTATTAACAGTTATATTAGGCTCAGCCCAAATAGTACATACAGCTTATAATGTAAACATGATTGGGCTCCTTCTTATATGGTAGCTTCAATTATGTTACTTGATTTACTAGGTTTACCTTAATAGTCCAGTAGTCTTGTATTATTTATTTGTCGTGTTAGCTTTGTAATATTCACTCAATTGTAAAAAGATCAATACTATCTTATTTCAGTAAAAGCCTTTTCTCCTTTACTCTTTCTACTGAAACTTCATACACCTGGTCAACTATGAATTGGATGGTCCTTCTTCCACCACACTGCTCTCCAAAACCAAAGCAACACACCCCAATGTCAGGTATCCTATCCAGAACTTTGTTAGCAATCATGCCTTACCTGATAGTTCTAAATCCTATGCTGCATCTGTAGCTATTTTATCTGAACCAAAAACCTACTCCCAAGCAGTAAAATTCCCTGAATGGCAACAAGCCATGTCCCTTGAAATTCAAGCTTTAGAACTAAACAAAACTTGGGACTTAGTTGAATTACCTGAAAATATGCATGCTATTGGTTGTAAATGGGTTTTCAAAACCAAACTTAAATCTGATGGCACATTAGAAAGATATAAAGCCAGACTAGTGGCCAAATGATACACCCAAGAAGAAGGTATTAATTATTTTGAAACCTTTTCCCCTGTGGTTAAACTCACTACTGTTAGATTACTACTTGCTCTTGCTGCTTCCAATAACTGGTTTTTAAAACAACTAGATGTAAATAATGCATTCTTACATGGAGAATTAACTGTGACTATTTACACGACTCCACCACCTGGCTATTGCCTCCCTACTGATAAGAGAGTATGCAGGTTACTTAAAAGCCTGTATGGCCTCAAACAAGCATCAAGGCAATGGTTTTGTAAACTTTCTGATTCCCTACTTTCCTTTGGTTTTACAAAATCCAGAGCTGACTCTTCACTTTTTATAAAAAATTCTGATTCTAAAATTACTGTGCTTCTTGTTTATGTAGATGATATCATCCTTGGTGGTAATAATCTCCAAGAAATAAATGCTGTGAAATTTTTTTTACATGAAAAATTCACCATTAAAGACCTAGGTGATCTCAAATACATTCTGGGGATTGAAATTCATAGAGATTCAAAAGGCATTTACTTATCTCAAAAACAATTCTGCCTTGATATTCTCTCTACTCATGGTTACTTAGATTGTAAACCAATACAGAGTCCCATGGATTCAAATCAAAAGCTTTCCAAAACTGATGGTCTTGCCCTTTCTGATCCAAAACCTTATAGAACTCTTATTGGCAAACTTTTATATTTAACTGTAACAAGACCTGATATCTCTTTCTGTGTTCAAACATTAAGCACTACAAAAAAATCGCAGATTCCCTACGGCCATTTCCGTAGGGAAATCTGCAAAAATCCGTAGGGAACAGGGTTCCCTACGGCATCCCCTACGGGAATCACGCCGTAGGGGTTTGCCTCGTAGGGAACAAATCCCCTACGGGATTTTTGGAGCCGTAGGGGAGATCCCTACGGACTGGCCGTAGGGGAGCCGTAGGGGAACTGCTTTCCGCGCCAGTCCTTTCCCGTAGGGGATCCCTACGGGGATGTCGTAGGTTCGCCCGTAGGGGATCCCTACGGCTTATCCCCGTAGGGAATAAGTTTTAATTTAAAAACGGGAGCCCCAAGCGGCTCGAGCCACCAGCCCGACCCACGATCCGAGGCCCGACAACATCCCACCATTACAAGGCTCGACACAAGCCCAGCCCTCAATTGAGGGCTTTGTAATAATTATTCATGTATATTGCATAGTCCAGGGTTTGAACCCTTGACCTTATGAAGGAAGAGGAGGATGATAACCGCTAGGCTATCTGAATTATATGTTCAATTCTTAAAAGATAATATATATGTATCATTAACTTATATTTATAATGTAAGTATAATATATATATATATATATATATATATATATATATATATATATATATATATATTGGTTTAAAAAAAGGTAATTTTAAATAAAAAGAAATTTAAATATATTAAATTAAATAGAACTCTCAATATTTTTTTATTAATATTTAAGGTCTTTTATTTTTTTAACTTTTTTGCGTTTACAAGTTTTACGTAGATTTAAATATTATTTAGTAGTAGTTTTTGAAATTTGTTTAGATTATAATATTTTTTATAATTAATTATTTTTATAAAATTGTGTAATTTTTTGCGTAATTGCGTGATTTTTGTAATTAATTATTTTTATAAAATTGTAATTGCGTATGTAGTTGCATAATTGTAATTGCGTAGTGCGGTTAAAAAAAACTTTAATTGTAATTTTATTATCTAGTAAAATATTAGTTTAAAAAAAACATTTAAAATAATTTAACGTAATTTTATAATAACATTTAATGAATTTATTATTATATAAATTAATTTTATTATTAAAAAAAAAAAAACTCCCTACGGCAAATGCCGTAGGGGACCCCTACGGGAAAAATACCCGTAGGGTATTTCTTTAATTGCGTATAATTTTTTTTAAAAAAAATACTTCCCTACGGCATTTGCCGTAGGGGATCCTACGGGAATAATTCCCGTAGGGGATTTATTATTCCCTACGGGGGTTTTCCCGTAGGGACAAGTTCCCTACGGCTAGCCGTAGGGGACCCCGTAGGGCCTCTTGGAGGGAAGGTATGCGCGCGAATTTGCGCGCAGTCCCCTACGGGAATTCCCTACGGGAGTCACCCCTACGGCTCCAGCCGTAGGGAATGCCGTAGGGGATCTCAAAATATGCTACCCGTAGGGAATGCCGTAGGGAAACCCCTACGGGAAAGAGGCCGTAGGGAATCCCCGTAGGGGATCCGCGGTTTTTTTGTAGTGAAGTCAGTACTTATCTTGTCTTACTGATTCTCACCTCACCACTGCCCACAGAATCCTCAGGTATTTAAAACAATCAGTTGGACTAGGTCTTTTTTACAGATCTACCTCTAACACTACCTTGACAGGATACACTGACTCTGATTGGGGAGGTTGTATTGACACCAGAAGAAGTGTTTCAGGTTACTGTTTCTTCCTAGGTGACTCCCTCATTTCCTGGCAGTCCAAGAAGCAACCAGTTGTGAGCAGATCATCCACAGAGGCAGAATATAGAGCAGCAGCCAACACAGTTTGTGAAGGTCAATGGCTCCTCTACTTACTTAATGATTTTAACATTTCTACTCCACCTTTGCAGATCTTCACTGACAATCTATCCACTTACTACCTTGCGCACAACCCTGTTCAACATCAAAGAATCAAACATATAGAGCTGGACTGCCACCTAATCAGAGAAAAGCTCAAAGCAGGACATTTTAAACTCAACCACATCTCAAACATCCATCAACTCGCAGACATCTTTACAAAGCCTCTGCCCTCACATCATTATCCTCTGTTCCATTCCAAGTTGAATATGAAGAACCTCCACATTCCACTTGCGGGGTATTAAAATACCTATTGGGCTCAGCCCAATTATTCTTCTAGCCCAGTACATATTTACAGCATTATGTATCAATTAGTATCATAATTTACTAGGTTTTCTATTATTAGAGTCCAAGACATGTATATTTATTTCGATGCTCTTGTATTGTATTATTCATTCCAATTAATCAATAAGTTAATATCATTCTTTTCTCCAAGTTTTCTATTCTACAAAACTTGATAAGAGTCTTTCTATTTTACAAATTAATGAAAACGACCTATCAAATTAATTTTTATTTTTTTTAGTTTCTTATTTAATTTTTTTTGTAATCTAATATTCTTAAAAAATAATATTATTAATAATTAAAATAAATTTCAATAAAAATATTTTTAATAATAGAATAAAATATATATCATAATATAAAATTTTAATAAAAATATTTTTAATTAATATTTTATTTAATATTTCATTATAATTATTTTGTTGAAATTTTAAATTGTAAAATAATATTTATTAAATTTTTAATGTTAAAAGTTACGGGGTTAAATTGTAAATTTGTAAAGATTTTGGTTATTTATAAAAATAGTATAAAAAGTGATATAAGAAGAATATTTCGAGAATATTCTTTTAAGTTTTAGTATTGGTGTTTCGTTGAAGTCAAATTACTGTAAACTTAATATTAAACTTATTTTTGAGTTTAAGTTTTGGGGTTCGGTTGGAGATGACCTAAGCTTTTGCACAAATATTAATAATAATTATAATTTCCTAATTTAACCTTATTTAATACTAATCATGATTTGACTTTATCTTTTAATATCCTTTATTCTTTTGTATATTTATATAATAAAATATGAAATTTAATGATTCTTAATTAATAAAATAACAATTAATGAAGGCTTAAATAGAAAAAAAATTCAAAACGACAATTAAATTGACAAAAAACAGAAAACCTATAACGCCAAATAAAAAAGATTAGAGGGAGGAAAAAATAATTACTGGTTTTATTTACTATTTAAAGATATTAATTCATTATATCATTATAATATGTCAATAGAATATAAAAATAAATGAGGTAATTATTATATGCATTAATAAAAAAATCCACTGCCAGTATTTGTCAAAAGTCATGTTTTATGTTTCATTCATTATATTCTTTGCTTGCAAAAAAAAGTAGAAGGGTAAATTGGTCATTTTGAAGTATCGGTGGAGTGGCATAAGCTATCATGATGAAGTAGCACCTGTAGCAGAGTCAAGAAATACTGGTATAAGCAAATCTCTTAGGGTTGACCGGATAAAATGAAACGGAAATACATTAACTACTGTAGTTTTTATTAAGAAACAAAAAATCGCGTCTTAATTTATGTTTTTGCTGTAGCGGGAAATGAGGGTTTTATGGAATATGATTAGGGTGGAATTTTTACTAAAAAATTAATATAATTATATATAATTGTAAATATAATTATATACACGAAGTGTGTTGTATTGTATATATACATTTACAATTAATTTTATTACTATATACTATTGTCTATTTGATGCTTTATATTATTGTGTATTTGATGCTTTCAAAGTAACATATATGTGATTGTAATCATCTATGTAATGCTTAAGAATAGCATTTTCGTGATTGAGAATGAGACTATTGTGAGATGAGTGGATGCTAATTGCAGATGATGCACCCAAATTAATAAATTATAAATATTATTTTAATCTCATGAGTGTTTGTCAGCTTATTTATAAATTTAATAAAAAAAACTAACAAATAACAATAAAGATAAAAATATACTCATTGTAATTCCATACACAAAGAAACTTACTACTTAGTTACCACTCATAATAATCTCTTATAATAAACTCTAATGTCACAGTGTCCCTCTTATAAATAAACTCTAACGTCATAATGTCATAGTGTCATACTTTAATGAATTCGTATGTACCAATGTAAATTGAAAAGATTTTTAATCTTTGAAATTAAATCAAATACTACCTAGCTAGAGATTTTGAATCTATATATTTTCCTATAAATGTAATACTTATATTGACAAAATTAATTATTTTGGGGCTAAATGGTATAAAGATATTTAATTATATTACTCCATATGTGTCTCAAACAATTATACATTTTTTTTAAATAAATAATATTTTTTTTAAAATTTTGAAATACAATTGTACTTTAACTTTATCTATTTATATTTTATATTTTACTTATAATTATTTTACTTTTTAAATCAAAATTCCTTTTTTTCTTTACTTATTTATCAAATATTAAAAATTATATTTTTAAATTTACATGTCCATTAATTAGTAGATATATAGTTGAAATTGAAGTAATAATTTATATTTGTATAGAATTTATTTATTTATTTATTAATAATCCAACAAATGTAAAATCGAATTAATACGTTGGTGGTAGTGAAATAAAGTGAAAGAAAAAAGTTGTACAAACATTGCCTTCCCTTGAAGCTTTCGTACTTCCACAATGAACAAATTTATGCAAAATTCTTTGATACGAGCTTGCCGCCACCATTGCAGCGATGCATTCATTTGCTTTGCTTTGGAACTCCTTCCAAAAATGAGTTATATATATTAATAGAGTAGTGGAACTTCTTTTTTCAATGTCAGACTTGAGTTGATACCCCAACATATTTCATCTCAACCCTAAGACAACATAATTCTCCTCTTTTCGATAAGATTCGTTCAACTTGCACTGACGTTATCACCCAACATGACTTGTCGCTTGAACACCATATTTTCAAAAAAACTTTCGACACAAGGCACTCACAAATCTTCAATCAAGGTCACAATGAAGGGCGTCCATCCAGATGAACTCTGGCTCTGATATCACTGTAGGATCTGCCGCGCCACTATCGTCGTGTCACATTAGTATGATATTGTCTGTTTCAGACCAGTTCATCAAAAATTCTTAGTCTTCGCGAACGGTCTTTTAATGAGTTCTAGACACGAGTGTCATTCTCGTCGTTTACTCTTAGGTAGGAGCACTCACTATTTTTCTTTGAACTCTTAAAATGCCTCATACTATTAGAATAATAGGTCTTTTTATTAACTTGACAAACTCTTATTTATTTTTTTCAATTTGAGTTTTGGGTTGATACCCAACAATACACAATCAACTAAAATTATAGTAATATAGTTTGAAAACAATGACCGGAGTATTAATATATTAATTAAAACACGTGGAGTACTGTTTTATACGAAACTGATCATATTGTCTCAATGAAAAACTTATCACTTCATGTGTCGAAACTAATTATTTAAAGTTCTCTCGAACAAAAGATTTCACGTAAAACTAAATTGTGCGATTAATTACTCTCGATTGATTACGGTGGAAATATACTATCACTGTATCATAAATGACATAAATTAAACTAATATTTTCTTATTTTGATTTCCTTAGTTATTTATTTTTCTAATTTACGTTTGTTCTCAACCACTCACTATCATTTTTAAACAATCACCGAAATTGTGATTTAGATTTAGTGTTTCTTACCAAGCCATGAAAATGTGGAGGTTGTCTAATTGTCGAAGGCTTGCTTAGAACAATAGTAGTAAATTTAATAAGTACGATTAATATTACAAACATCATGTCTATTTTCTATTAAGGGTGGGGTTCGAATGTTTTTTTTTTTATTATTGTTAATGCTAAAAGTATATGATCAGCTGGATTTTGAAGTATATATTTAATATTTATTGATTAGTTTGATAAATATATAAATTTGAATGTTGAAATAATTGTAAAAAAAAATCACTTCCACATTCACACTGTAAATCTGTATATAAATATACATTTAGATATGTTTAAATTCAATTAAATTTTAAATTTACGTACTTAGTTTATCTTGTAAATATTTCATACATCTTTTGTAAATTATAAAAAAAAACATAAAAATATTTATAAGGAAGTATTACCTAAAGATTCAAAGTTGAATGAAAATTATGACAAACAAATCATAAGTATTGAAATTGTACAAGTCAGAATTATCGTCATATTGAACATGTTTTTATATTATATTAAAATTAAGTCAATAACACCTTAAAAAATATTGTTAATGTAATTAGATAATTCTATTTTATGTAAGTTCAAAGTTATTTATCCAATAGAGGTGAAATAATAAAAAAACAAGTCATGAATAATTTTTGGTAACACTCTTTTTATTTTTATTTTTTTTTAATTTAAAAATAACAAAAAATATATATTTAATTTTATATTATATTAAAGTCGAGTCAATAACAGATTAAAAGATATTGTTAATAGCGTATAGTATAAAATAAATCAACTTTTATGTAAGTTCAAAGTTAATTATCTAATGAATGTGGAATAATAATAAAAAAAGTCATGATAATTTTTGATAAATCTCTATTTTTTTTCTCTTTTAAAATTTAAAAATAACAGAAAATATATATTTGATTTTGAATTAATGTTCACATGTTTATGGACCCATAAATTAAAAAAAAAATTAATTTGTTAACTTTAAAATTATTAGTCATGGATAAAATATAAAATTCTTAGACTATCACCATGTTAAGTTAGAATAAAAAAAAATATTAATAACAAAAATAAATAAAAAACATTAGTAATTTTTTAATATAGAAGTTTAATATAACTTGTATTTTGAATTAGTTCTATTCATTTAGGTCCTGTTTGGTGACCTAGTTAATTTATTGGTCCGATAAAGATAACTTAGTTAATAATCTTGACTTGGTCCAATAAAATAAACACACATCTTGTTTGCTACGCTTGAGTTATCTAAAGATTCATTTCAAAAGCATGTACTATTCAAAAATTAATTGACTGAAATACCCTCTAACCAATAATTTATCTCACAAAGCAATGACGATGTTTTTTTTTTCAACAATAATGTTGAAGAAATTTTGCAAAATAATACTCTCACTACCAGATTCAGAACTTTTCACAAAATAAAAAAAATGCATCAAAAAACAATAAAATCAAAAGGCAAAAACCATCTAAATGCATTCGCATCCGCTATCAGTTCTATTTTCAGCCCAAATAGCGTTGCTGCCGCCCGCATCATCCCACACGAAGTCCTCTCCAACATTCTCACCCGCCTGACCGCCTCCCTCTACGATTTTCCAAGATCTGACATCGTATCCCTACTACACCACAAGTCATCGGCCGCGCCGACCCAAAATGCGTTCGGCAAGAATCTCCAATCATTTTGAACCACTCACTATTGAGAAATGGATCAGATTCAGACAAAAAAAATTGTTTGCGTCAAATTAGGGCAAGTGGAAATGGAGACTTTATTTCGCCTTAAATGCCTTTAAGGGTAAAATTGTAATTTCCTAATAAATCTGGATTGACTGCCGAAACGAGACTATTATCACACCACATTGGGCTGATAACTTTTAAGAAGGGGAACAGGAATTAGGACCGGGCTTTTTTATCTAACATGGGCCAAGTAGATAGTACCAAACTAAAAATAATTTAGTTAACTAAACTATCCTACGTTTATCATGGTCACTAAACGGGCCCTTATAGGTCAATGAATCTCAAAGAGACACGTGTGACAAATTAGCTTATCATTTCATCATATTTATATAGAGTTCATACACTAATATTTTACCAGTATGACAAACCAAAAAATTAGGTATGTTATATCCAATCAAATCAAAATTAAACATTTAACAACATATATATAATCTTTTGTTTAAAAAAAATTAATTTGATGACAGTAACATTTGGAGAATCCTAAGACGAGATTAAAGTCAATTAATTAAGAGTAATATAAAAAATGTCATTTACGTAGGCCCCATGAGCTTTTCACATAACTATGAAAAGGTTAATTCGACCCTGGACTTAAGGGCACTGGCCTCACCATCTCTTCATCCAACACGTGTTTCTTTTTTTCTTTTTCTTTTTTTATTATATTTTTTAAATACTTTAGCAAAAAATCAACTGAATTTTAGAAAATTTCCGCTCGCGCTTCCGCAAGAATAAATTTTAAAATCCCTCCCAAAATTTTGTTTTCTGAAATTCAAATTTCAAAAACAAAATTTATTAGAAATACTAAAGATTTGGAAAATATGGAAACCTACATAACTTCTTACAGTACAAAAATATGGTGCATATGAATCAAAGGAGTCCTCTGCAACTGATTCAACTTCTGTTTCTGAGAAATCAATCATAGTTCAAAAGGTCAACAGACATGTACTCGAAACGATATCAGATGCCTGCCAACAAACGGAGCTCAAAAGGCCGGCACCAACGCCGTCGTCGTAGTCGAAAAATTAGAGCTCTGTTTTTTTTTTCTTTTCTTAAATCCTTAATCCCCCGTCATCCACTCCCCAAGACCTTGCTTGTCATTGTTCATGTCTGGTCAATCTCTTTCAAGGATTGGTTTTTTGTTAAATATGTGTGTGTAGAGAGTGGCTGCATTGTTGCATTATAACTCATTCTAGGAGTTGTAGCCTATATAATCAGTTTTTTGTTATGTAAATAAAGGAGAACTTGAGGGACTTAGTTGCAATTATTGTATATGTATTAATAGTTGGTTTGGACTTTGGAGCATTTTGTGATTCAATGTGACACACTGTGTGATAAAATAAATAAAAATCCACTCATAATTTCCTCCTTTTTCTTCTTCCTTTGTTTGAGCTCACAGTTTCTGTGTGATTTCATCCATGTCTCTTTGAGCATTTTATTCTACAATTGATAAAAATATTTTCAATAATTAATTGTAAAAGAAGATGAGCTTAATGGAGAAGGAAGAGAAAGAGGTTAATATGCTTCTTATTTATTTGTACCAAAACATAAATTACCCAAAATCTTTGATAGGAAATTACCCATATACAAAAATTTCAAGTGAAAGCTATCCCATTAAACATTAATTTTCGTAGAAAAAATTGTGATAATATGATCCCTATCAAAATAAGTAAATATTTTCATGGCAAATAATTGTACTACAGTCACCCAATGCCAAAAACGTAAAATAGTACTAATTCTTATGATAAACAATTAATTTTTCAAATTTGATGTGGCTTGTTCGGACCAAATTTCAAACAGAATAGAAGGGTAGGGAGTAGTGATCAATCGGCTGCTCCGATTGATCGGAGCAAACGTGTTACATAAAATTGGATCAAACTTGATGGCGGTAGAGATTTAGGACTTGCAGAGAAGGGGTTGTTAGAGAAATTCGGAAAAGAAATCGAGCTCTTGAAGGACGTCGGATGTTGACTGCGCCGGTGTAGTAAGCAAGGAAGAGGCTGTTAGAGAAATTCGAAAAAGAAATTGAGCTCTGGAAGGACGTCGGATCTTGACTGCGCCGGTAGAAGGGTAGGTAGTAGTGATGACATTTTTCCCAAATTTGAGGGATTGATCGGAGCAAAAGAAGAATCCGGTGATTTTGCACATGTTTTTTTATTTTTATTTTTATTTTTTATCTTTATAAGAAATGCCAAGAAAAAATTGTTGTTGAAAATTTTCAAGTTAGTATTTATTTAGATGTTAGTATTTATTTAGATTGAGATTTGAATTTTTCAGATTAAATTTTTGGGGGCAATTGGAATTTCATTTTAGTGGGAGGGTTGCTAAATTTAATTTATGCGGAATGATTTTGTTAAATGATCTAATTAATTGTAATATTATATTTTTTTTAAAAGACACGTGTTGGATGAAAGAGATGGTGAGGCCACTGCCCTTAAGTCCAGGGTCGAATTAACCCTATGAAAACCTTAAATTAGTTTGACGTGTGTATTAACGTGTCATGTTGTTAGTGTTACTGAGTAGTGATTGGGTTGCACCAAATTCCAAAAAGCCATAAGCCACGGATGTGGTTTTTAGTTTGGAGTATTTCACAAGAAATTAAAATAATAAATATTGTAACTTGCAAAATGATTCTAATTAATTATATATCTAAATTAAATTCAAATATTATTCTCATCGATTAATTAATTCTTATATTTTAGAGAAGTTGTAATATTTTTTTTTAAATTATAAAAAAGTGTTACACTTTTTCGAAATGAAAAGAGTGATTTTTTTTGCATGAATTGCGACGTAAGTCGAAAATTAAAATGAATAAGAGAGTAAAGTTAAAAAAAATATTAGAGATGTGAAGATTTTTCTCCGAAATTATTAATTATTCTCGTTCCGTATCAAAATTTCAAAACTGTTATAAATATTATTAATTAGTGAATGACTAGTTGACTCTTTATTGGTGAACAAGACAGAAACCTACTTTGTATCCTATATAAGGGAGGAATGAAATAACAATTATATTCTCCTATCATATTGTCTCTCTTTCAACTCTATTATTCTCTCTCAATTTCTCTTGAGTTTATAACAAGTTATCAGCACGAAAGCTCAACCACGTTCTTCTTCGAAGTTCTACTCATCCAAGATCAGAACTCCAAGTTCTTCTTCGAAGTTCTACTCATCCAAGATCCGAACTCCAAGGCAAAAATTTATATGTTTGTTTATATTCATTAATAATTATAAATATATCTACTTCTCCTCCCTTTTTCTTAATATCATATTTTCCCGAATAACATTATAATCTGATATTATGAAGTAATATTATATGTTCCCAAAGAATATTATAATATAATCTCACTACAAGAAAATCCTATATTAGAAACAAAATGTTTTTGTCTCTAATTGCTATAATTTGGTCACTCATAATCATAGGTGGGAAAATTGTTTCATCACTAGATTTGTCTCTAATAGTGCGTTGCAGATAGTTTTTAACGACAAATTATGTTTTCTTTCACCAACAACAATATGGATCAAAAATTTATTTGTCTTTAATGTCATGTTTTTTGTCTCCTAAAGTACTTCCTAATTTTTAATTATTAATTTATTTATCCTTTATTAAATATTGAAACAATTTTTTAATATTACAAACCAAAGAATAATAATAATAATAATAATAATAATAACAACAACAATAATAACATTAATAAAATAAAATAAAACTTCTTTATTAGATAATAAAGTAACTTACGATATATCATACTTCAAGTACTCTGATACATTAATAAACCAATACATATATTCTTACAATTTTTACATCTCAACACAATTTCTCACAACATACAGTACCACTAATACAATATAAGCATCAATGCCTTTTCCTTAAATAAAATCCATTAACTCTCCTTAGTGAAAGCCAACCAATGAAGATTCCTGATACAACGTAACATAAATTAATAAAATAAACATGTTTTAAGGGATCCAATTAAAACAATTGTTTCAAGAGAAATATTTACAACAATATTTTTTAGAACTTGTAGTCGTCGATCCAATCTTCTCAAATACTACCCTGCATTGTCTGTTCACATGCAAATGGGAAAAAATAATGAATGATCAAAGATGAAGAAGATATTTGACCTACATATGTAATATTGCTGTGAAGATTCACTAAATCATGAAACTTGAACAAATTAACCCCATTATAGTTACGTACGTACCTCGACCTCAAACTATCAAAAATGCGATACAAATCTTCTGATTAACTTACCTACATAAGAATCACCATTCAACAATTAATATTTAAGATGGTAAAATTATCAAAGTTAAAAAATTGTACTTGAAGTGAATTATTTGTATAAAGTAATTGGAGCAATCAATTGAGCGATTTCAATTAAAAAACCCCCAAATTGAGCGACAATTCTAATTAGATCGGTTAGAAACCAATTACTGAATTCTAAATTAATTAAAACTTACCAACCGAAATTTAGATCGATCCACACCCAACTTGCTTCAATTGATTCCATTGTTTGATCTCTCATCCGGGCCAAGTTTCACTACTACACAATATTCCTCATCGCAAATAAATGGGTAATTCCATGTGGGCAGATTCTGCCCATGGGCAGAACGCTCAATTTTATTTTTATTTTTTATTTTTTATTTTTATATGACTTAAAATATAATCATTATAATATATATGTAAAAATATAATTTTTATTTGTTATTATTATAGGTTAAAATATTTTTTTTCTATTTAATTGATTTTTTTAATATAAATATAAGAATATGCATTATCTTTAACAAATTATTTTTTTATTTAATTTTTTTTGTGTAATATATATTTTATATAATATAATTAATTATATTACATGTAAAAAAATTAATTAAAATATCATTAGATTTTATAAAATAAGTTTTTAAGTAATTTCTGTCCATGGGCAGATTCTGCCCATTTAGCACTGTTCCAAATAAATTATAGACATCGATGATATCATCGTGCATAGATTTTCGTGCGTAGATTTTCGGTTTTCGTGGATAACCGTAGATGGACTATGATTTTGGAAGTGATCGAGGAGAAAGATGTTTTTTGTAAAATTTGGAAAAAATCAAGGAGAGATAAACACGGTAAATTCGATGCTGCGGGTGTAGGCTATGCCCACACCCCCTTGGATGCCTTACACGTGTCCAAGCACCCCATTAGTACTTTCTTTTAATTTATTTTGTCTTTATTTCTTTATTATTTGTTTATTTATTTACTTGTATATAATTTTATGTAAATAATTATTTGTTTATTCAAAATAATTATATGTTTATAATAATTATAAATATACTTTTATTTATTAAAAAAAAAATTATACAAATATTATATTTGTATCAATTTATTTTTTTTGAAAATTTCAATTTAATATGCATATTTTTACAAAATAACAAAACATTTTATTGGCTTTAAAATATAATTTAAATTATTTTATTAACATATTTTATAATTTTTTCACAGTAAATAATTTATTTTTTAATTTAAAATATTTTTAATTTTTAATTATTTGATCAAATTGTTAAAAAAACAATAATTTTCTTAACATATTAATCATATGTTTTAGTGCATATATATTTGGGACGTGGGACGAGAGAGTAAATAAATAATTTTACATTTGTTGTGCACACAATGAATTTACATATGTATTTTTTTAATTAACATTTTACCAATATGTTGCTAAATAATTTTTTTTATTATGACTAAATATTGCTTTCACCATATTTCAAATATGTTGCTAAATAATTTTTTTTATTATGACTAAATATTATTTTTTTATACAGTATTTTTTACATTTTTTTTTCAATTAATTATCTTTTGTTTACTATAATTAAAAAAAATTAACGTTTTATGATAAAATGACACAATATATACTGTTTATTTTATATTTTAATTAATTTTTTACATATATTTCATTCGTTTTAAATTAGTGGTCAAATTTTGAATTACAAAGGAAACGTGACAATTATTCTAAGTGGGAGGGAGTATTCGAATATTCGACAAATACGAATATAAATCGAAATTTAATATTCGAATGAATACGAATATAAATACTTGAATATGCGTACAAATACGAATATAATAGTAACATATTATGACTCGGTTCGATTTGTTTACACCTCTACGCGCAAGGCATCGTCACTTGCGTTGATAAGTTTCACGAACAACGAGCATTTTTTGCATTTTTTTTTTAAAATTGAATTTGATTTATTTTAACTATTTTTAAAATTTTATGGCGTTTAATTTACAACAATATTTTTTTAATTTTCTTATAAAATAATAATTTTAAAAATATCAAAAACTATATAAATAAACTTATTAACCTTTACAAACTTATTATTTTTGCATTATTATTTACTTTAAATAAATTTATTTTTTATAATTATTTTAAACATATAATTATTTTTAATAAATGAATAATTATTTATTTATTCAAAGTAAATTTATAATAAACATGTACATATATTTATTTACATAAAATTATATATTTATAATATAAATAAATACACATTAACAAAGTAATATACACAATTAACAAAGTAATGAACATAAAATGAATTAAAAGAAAGTTGTTGAATAGATGGACACGTGTAAGGCATCCAAGGGTGTGTGGGCTATGCCCACACTCGCAGCGTGGAATTAGCCGATAAACACCAACTCAAAAAAATATAAATTAATATATTAAAAATAAATGGAGTAACAAATACGTGAAGAGTGGGACATTAGTTAGAAGTGGGAGGTGCAAAATAAACTTTTTAAATTTATTTTATTTTATTAAAACTATGTTGTTTTTACAAAATTAATTTGTCACGTATTCAAATTTGGTTTCTCAAAAATTAACTTTGGAGACAAAAAATAAATTGGTCACAAATAATTTTATCTCTAAATTAATTTTTTCTTGTAGTGTCTAATATTCCTGAAGTAATATTATATGTTCCCAAAAAACATTATAATCTAATATTCTTGAAGTAATATCAAATTCATTATGCCTAATAAATCAAATAAAATTTTAATTTCCTGAAGAAACATGATATTCCCGAAGAAATATTAAAATTATATGTTCCTGAAAAATATCGTAATATGATATTCCTGTAAAAATATTAATATAAAATTGATTATTATTATATACTAATAATCTTGAATAATATCTTTGAAAATTGACCGTCAAAGATTCAATAGCTTTGTGGAAAGATTTAAAACAAAGATACGATCACCCGAAGTTGGTCGTACTACCAAAACGTGGTATGATTTACTCCACATTGGATTACAAGATTTTATATATGTTGAGACATATAATAAAGCTATCATGAAAAATATTATAATTTGATATATCCTGAAATAATATCAAATCCATTATTCTTAATATATAAATTAAATTGAATGTTCATGGAGAACATAAACTCTGGTTTAAATATTATATTGATCGTTTTGGAAGAACATCGTGATTTGATATTATTCGATAAATATCAAATTAAATTGTTCCCGTAGTAGCAATAAGTTTTAAATGTTCTCGAAAAACATTATGATATGATATTCATGAATGAATATTAAAATTAAATTTTAAATGTTCGTGAAGAACATCGATATTCTTGTAGAAATATCAAATCAAATTGCTTCTGGTGTAGTAATTAAAATTTAAATATTTTAAATATATTTATAAGAAATAATGCAAAATATTCTTGAAAGAATACTTTTATTGATTGCTCCCGAAGAAGTAAAGTTCAAACATTAAATATTTTTAAATAAGGTTAAATCATGATACTCATAGTGAAACGTCAAATTCGATTGTTTTCGTTGAAACAATGATTACATATGAATTATCCATGAAAGATATCTTTTGAAAATCGAGAATACATGTACTAGGTGGGTACTCATGGAATATCGAAAAAGTCGATTCCAATTAAATGTAATTTCTGAGAAAATTATATATTGAGATATATTTTGATCCCCAAAGGATCATTGATAAAACCTAATATTTTGATCCCGAAGAATGATTGGTAAAGATATTGTATCCCTGAAGGATCATTGATAAAAATATTGTTATTCAAATGATAACATATTAAAAGTTGGTTTTGGAAGAGCTTAACTAATTATCCCCACGAGTACTACAAATGTACTTAAAATGAAAATGATGCATATCATGATTATTATTAAGTGCGTGGAAATTGTTATTTCCCATCTGCGAATTAATTTGAAATATGCAACTTATATTCATATCATCACTAAAGTGTAATTTATGAACGGACATAGTAAAATAAGGTATATGAAATATCTTGAGCCCGCGATCCTGAAGATCGGTTTACAGCAATAATGCTGATTTGCATATTTAACGAAGATCATTTCCCGGCATTAAGGGGAGATAAGAATATAAAAGATGTAAATGCCGAGAAATTTCATGGAATGAAAACGATCTTCAAGTCTAGAACCACGCACCAATCAATTGAACCCGAAGTTCATTAAAATAAGTGACTTGCAATATTGAGCAAGTAATCTGCCAAATTCATTTACATATTAATGAAGGTGTGACAAAATCACATATATTTGTGATAAAATGAACTATAAGAGTTCAAATACCAAAGAGATCAACTCAAATGTTGATTCTAATATACGCCTGAAGCGTAGTAGATCGATCATAAGATATAAAATAAATCCGCGGAAAAACAAAGAAATAAATTCACCCTCAAAATCTCCTGAAGAGAGTTAGATGGAAATCCAATTGAAAAAGTATGTGCACATGATTATAGAAAATCGTGGGATTGCGGAACAACCAATTTAAATATTTGGGGAAATGATGAAAGATTTGGTTGATAGAATGAATTGTCATCAACTTGAAAAAATAGAAAGTCGTCAACGACATATTTGCCTCAAGAAGTTGCTCTAGAAAATTTGGATTCAAAACTCAAATCAATGATAGTGTGCCGACAGCACTCAAAGAAATAGAATCGAGCAATTGAGGTTGAGCATGACTCGCTGAATAAAAGATATATTTTGACTCTATAGTACACATCTCAAAATATTATCCCAGAAGGATATACGTGGTGTTCGTAAGAAAAACAAGTAATGATGTGGTGAGATATAAAAGCGAGATTAGTTGTTCAAGAGTTTTTCGCAGAAACTCGATATTTTTAAGGATGACGTTAAGTTCCGCTACCTTATACTTCTGGCAGCAGCAACTGTATGTATAATATCAACAACAATAAATATAGAATGTGCATAGAATGTATGATTTGACCATGTAGAAGTCATTTGAAAGGTACATACATGAAAATCTTGGATGTATTTTAAGATTCCTGAAATGAAAGGAAATGAAAATCAGAACATGTATAGTATCATATTACATATGTCATTATGGACAAAATTGATATTGAGAAAAGGTCCCGAAGATCAGTTATTGGTCTTGAAGACCAGTGATTGCACTCTTTTTCCCTCCACTAAGTTTTTCCCAAAAGATTTTCTTAGTTAAAGGTTTTTAACGAGACAATCACCACAATATAAATGTGAATGTCGTGTACTCTTTTCCTCGACTATTTTTTTCCTACAAGGTTTTATAACGAGGTTTTTAACGAGACATGTACATCACTCGATAATAATTAATGAGAACATCAGAATGTTCCATATGAGTTTGTTTTCAAGATAAACTAAGATATTGAACCTGAAGTTCAAATGATTGTGAATTGAAGTTCACACTATTCATTTGTCAAGGATTGTATATTCGACATTAGACGCATCTAATATACTCCAGAAGAGTTACCGGCCGGTTATAGCAATTGCGACTGCTCTAGTCAATATAGATGTCTGGTAAAGGCATGTCCCAGAAAGACGAAAAATATACAATAATACAAATGAATGTGAAACTCGACAATTCGAAGGTTGTGTCCTGAAGACCAAAATGTATATTTGAATAACTAAGTTTTTCCTATATGGTTTGATTAGTTACAGATTTTAATGAGACTATTGATCACCAATAACTACTTTCAAAAAGTCAAAGATCTTCGGTGATTACTCAGGGGGAGTAGGCTGCACTCTTTTTCCTTAGTCGAGGTTTTATTCCACTGAGTTTTCCTGGCATAGTTTTAACGAGGCAGCAATACTGTAAATAGTCATTCAAGAGGAAGTGTTATGAATAATATTAATTAGTGAATAACTAGTTTACCCTTTCTTGGTGAACAAGACAGAAACCCTACTTTGTATCCTATATAAAGGAGTCTCCCCATATGAATGAAATAACAATTTTATTCTTCTATCATATTGTCTCTTTCTTTCTACTCTATTATTCTCTCTCTATTTTTTTTAAGTTTATATCAAAAACATTGATATTAGATATAATGATTTGGTACAAAGAATTGTACTAATATTTCAATAAAGTGATAAAATAAATATAAAAATAATAATATATGCTGAAAAGAAAAGTAAGATTATACGTGAAAAAGTCGGAAATATCTATTTTATGGAGAAATCCAAATAATGCGACGGACGGAAATATCTATTTCAAGACCTTTGAAATTTGAATTACAGTGGCATTAGATTCGGTCCTAATTATTGGATGGACCGTGACTTTGGCGGCCTCTACTTGATAGCCCATTCCAAGCTTTAATTTTGGGCCTTTATTGACCTTATGTAACAAACGCAAAACCATATATCAAAATATTAGGGAGATTTTATTTACAATTCTTGTTTTACTAATACACAATTCTTTTAAATTTATTAAGTTTATGTTGGATTTAATGTGTTGGTTTAGTATTCTTAATTCAGTGCAGCCGAGCCCATTGAAGTGTCAGCCCATTTGGCACTTCAGCCCAATAGCCCTTTGCATCCCTGAAGCCAAACCCATGTTAATTGTTTTTCAAAAACAATTATATATTCAACTCCCTATTTTAATTGTCTTGACCAATATTGACCGTGGATCTTAGGGTTGGTGTGTGAGATGCAATTTAGTGCATCCATTGTATGATATAATGAACTCTTGCCATCGCATTCATTTACTTCGCCTCTTTCTCAAACCCTAATCGTGTGTGTGCGATTTCCTTCTATGTTCACCAACACTGTAGCTTCCTCGTGACATCTCCGGCGACCTCCTTGTGAGCTCGGCAGCTGGAGAATTCCAGTGAAGCTTCGGGTGCTTGAGTGATTAACCTCTTTTGTGAGGCGGAGTCGACGGTGAGGTTGAGTGCTCCTGGGTCATCGGCGTGGTCACTATGATTTCTGTTCTAATTATCACCACCATCAGTTATGCTACGATGATGGAGATACATTCCTAAGCCGACCTTATCTTTATCTCTGGTTTAATCTTTAGATCCGTTTTTTGTTTTGTACTTGCATGCTCAGATCTGTTATAGATCTGGGCTTTGTTACCTTATGACTTTCTTCTTTGAGTTTTACAGGTGCTTAGAAGCGACGATCGCTGACGTGAAGACACAACACCGGTATCAGAGCTTCACGACGGTGGCTACCGGCAACCGGAGACGCAAATCTAAGACCTAGGGTTTCAAATTTGCTAGGTATCTGAAAGGTCGGAGTTGCTCGGCACAGTACTCGGGGAGGAGAACCAGGTAGCAAACCCGAATTAGATGCTCCCAGCCATTGTAAATTGGGATTGATCACCCCCTTGGCTGTAAGGTAGTACCCGGGTTGCCTGTGAAACGCGAAACAGGCCTTGCATTTGGAGTCCCTTGCGAAAACTCCGACTGGTAAGTGATTGACTATGAACCCCCTCGAGTTTTCTGATTCTAGGGCCTTGTCGGCGCTTAGGGTTTTCTGTTGACCCAACTGGTGGTGTTACTTGCTCTTTGTCTCTGTGAAAAACTTATTTGAAAAGTTGTTTTCAAAACCCTTGTTCAAAAATATTTTCTGGAAATTGGTTTCTGAAATTTTGTTCTCTGAAAAACCTTTGTAAAAATAACATGAACAACTTGATGTTTTGACTTGGCAAACTCTCTGAACTTCTATGTTCTTTGTGTGCTGTTGTGTGAATTGCTGTTGATGGATTTGTATACTTAATGTCTAGATTTAAGTAACGTAAACTTCCGGTCCATTTCCATTTAATCTATTTAAATAAATAAACAATCATTTGCTTTTAATTATGATAATTAACTATATGCAAATTATAGTCCTGGATTATATACGTTGTAGTTAGTATGGTGTGCTACGTCACACAGAAGATCATACTATCGAGCGACGTCACACGGAAGATCATACTATCGGTTACTCGTATATTAATCGAACAGTAGCTCACGACCTAGATGGACAAAGACCAATCCATCGGTATAGTCGTTGTATGAGAGAGAAAATAATTTGTCTTAATTATTTTATCATACTTGTACACTTGGTGTATTGGGCGGACTGCTTGAGATTTATCAATTAGGATTGCCTTAGATAATCGATTTAAATTTCAGTTTATTTTATTCTTAATTCCTGATATTATTGCGGGTGTGTGCATATAATATTAGTGACTTTGATTTTCCAAAGGAATTGTTTGATTAGAATATTCGGTCAATTACCGGCAAAGTTGGGTCACGGTATTTGATGTGTTAGATTTTGTGTGCTTTTTCGTCTGTCATTTTGTGTCGTCTCTTATTATTTTGTGTCGTGTCGTTAGTATTCCTCTTGGTTTTGGTGCGTTTCACGTGTTTGCGTAGTGTACAGGGCATATGGGCGTTATTGGTAACTTTAGAAGCATTCTCTAGTGGAAGAGGCGACGAGTAGACGAGTTGACGAAGCGAAGAGGCTGGCTCCCAGGCAGGAGGCCGCTTGACCCCCCAAGCGGCCGCTTGGGGGGCTGTCCAGCAGCTCCTGGAACGCGTCTCACGCGGCCGCCTGACCCCCAGGCGGCCGCTTCGCTGGATGGGCCAAGGGTTCTGGAGTGCTGGGCAAGCGGCCGCTTGACCCCCCAGGCAGCCGCTTGGTCCCCGATTTCTGAACCTTTGACAACTATGCGTGGGAGTTTGCAAGGCCTGAGACGATGACATACTACGAGCCTTCCCAATATGGCACGACAACACATTTTGGCTCTAAGTCTCAGGCATACAATCCGGAGTGGAAGTCTCAATCGAGTTATTACTTTGATCCACCTCAACAACAATGGCCTCAACAACAATGGCCTCCTCAGAATTTGGCGTATCCTTCACCATATTCATTGCAACAAGAGCAGCCATACAAGCCCTCTTTGGATGCCGTTTTCCAGGATTTCATGCAGACGGCTCAACAGATAACGAAATCAAATGAAGCGGCGATCAAAGCGAATGAAGTGGCGATGGCCAGAAATGTTGAAGAAAATTTGGCCTACCCTCCACCATATTCCATGCAATCGGAGCCGCCGTGCAAGCCATCTTTGGATGAAATTTTTCACGATTTCATGCAGTCGACCCAACTGATGATGAAAGCAAATGAAGAGACAATGGCAAAAAGGGAAGAAACAGATGAAATGTCATTTGTTTTTGATGATGAGATATGTATGTTATCTACCCCAATGCGCGAGTGGGAACAAGATGAAGAAAATCATACGCGCCAACTGACGGATGTCCAGGCCCTCGCAATTCTCCAAGATGGCTACGAAGAAGACGAAGTAGAATTGAATGAAGTCGAGTCCAAAGTTGAGCCTCAATACCTTAATGAATCTACATTGGAAAAGAATAACGAGGTAGAGCTAGAAGAAGAAAATACCAATGTACAATATGTGTCCTAGAGGTACTACGCTCGGAGGAGAATGACGAGGAAGAGAGCAAAAAGCAAGACAACTCAATTTCTCAACAAGTTGAGATGTACCATTTACTTGAGATGTGTTGGAATTTGATATCCCGGGTTATCAAAAATTGCGGAACCGATAACCCGAACGAACCCTTCGCCGGAGATCATACAAACACCGACTCATCCGCCGGAGTCCGGGCTTTGGAGACCACGCGCCCGAAGGCACGCAATCCGCCCCCACCCAAACCCCCGCGAGCCGGAGTTCATACAATCGAAACTCAATCGCCGGAGAAACCACGAGCCCACGCGAACCGGGACCCGACCGAACGCGTCGCGCGCACGAGGCACGCGGACGCCCAGCCGAGTCCCCGCGAGAGGACTCGCGATCGCTACGGGCGATCGCTGGGTTGCTACGAGCAACCCCGCAGCGGATCCGTTGATCCGCTGCTACGCGGCTAGGGCTCGCGTCCAGCGAGCCGCTGCGGGGAAACCCGCAGCTCGCTACGAGCTGCTACGGGTCACGCCCCGTAGCCCTAGCGATCAGCACCTTAGGGCTTGATCGATCCTCGGCATCCAGCCGAGGATTCACGCGTTCGATCCCCATGAGGGATCTACGAGCCGCCGGCGGTCCGGTGGTCCAACCACCACCGCCCGGCTCGACCCTCGTCCCGGGGTTCGATCCTTGGATCTTCGTCCTACGGTATTCTCGATAAAATTAAATCAAACAATATCAAGTTAGTTTAGATATTGTACCTTCGATTCGTTGTTCGGAGAAACGAAATCGATGACCTCGTGATCTTCCCGCGTATTCCTTGCACTTCGTTCGAACGTCGGGTGGGCGACGAGCTATCGAACTCTTTATGGATCCTCTTCACTCTTCAAGACTTTATGATTGGCGTATCTTAGGTTAATGAATTGTGAAGACCATGTAGTGCTTTTATAGGCTACGTAGGGGATCAAAAGGAGATTAAATATTGGGCTTCTAATATTGAAAATTAAATTGGGTCCAAACCCAAATCCATTAATTCTTATCAATATTAATTTTATTTATTTTCCACTATATAAATAAAATTGCACTCCCAATATTTATCCATATTATATCAAATAATATTTCTCCAACTTAGTATTATTTATTCCGTATATTTAAGATTTAAATATCCATGAATAAAATTTATTTATTGCTTAATAAATTTATTCATCTCTTATATCCGAGAATAGTACCACTCAACCTTATTTATTATGCGGAACAAATCCACTCGCGAGGTTTACATAATAAATCCTTATGAGCTCATCTCGGGGATATTATCAACCCTTCCGGGATACACTGTCCCTTCAAGAATTCACGGCATGCCATATATAAAATATAGTGACCCAACTCAACCGGTAATTAACCCAATAATTAAATCGGTTAATTCCTTTGGAAAATCAAAGTCACTAATATTAAATATACACACCCGTAATTATTTCAGGGATTAAGAATAAAATACTCCGAGACTTGAATCAATTATCACAGAGCAATCCTAATTGATAAGTCTCAAGCGATCTGCTCAATACACCAAGTGTACAAGTGTGATAAAATAATTAAGATAAATTATTTTCTCTCTCACACAACGACTATACCGATGGCTTGGTCCGTGTCCATCTAGGTCGTGAGCAACTGTTCGATTAAATACGAGTAACCGATAGTATGATCTTCTGTGTGGGCCCGACACACCATACTAACTACAACGTATAAAATCCAGGACTATAATTTGCATATATTTAATTATAAATAATTAAATGCAAATAATTGTTTATTTAATTAAATAGATTAATGGCAATGGATCGGGAGTTTCCGTTACTTAAATCTAGACATTAAGTACACAACTCCAACAATCTCCCACTTGTACTAAGGTCTAGTCATTTCCTCCAAACTCCCGACTCCCATACTCATCACGTGCTTAAGTTGTACTTCCAAGAAGTACTATGTGAATGAGCACTCTAGGTTGTCGCTCTGAAGTTATCTTGGTGACTACAGCGTCGTCTCCCTCGACGATGACTCGTATCAGGTGGTACTTGCTCTATGTGTTATCTTACACTTATGGACTTGTGATTTCTTACCACTTGCCATCGCACCGCTATTCACATAGCCTTTGGCAAATTAAGAATCACCTCTAAGTCCCAGAGATTATCCCGGAGCTATACCAAAACTTCCGCTGCCTCTGAGGCCGCTATTTGGTTACCCATGGCAGAGTCCGAAAAGCATCGTGCTTATCACTCTTCCATGTTAAAACTCCTTCTCCTTCAATAGTGAAACACATAGCCTGATATCGACTTACACCGGTCCTCATTCGATTAGAAATCTAAGAGAATGTAATCCAAAGGAAAAGCTTGTCTGCTCCGTAATCCAGAAACATAGTTTCCAGTACTTTGAAAGTACTTAAAATGTTCATTACAGCAGTCGAGTGTTCCTTTTCCAGGATTACCTTGATATCCTCCCACTATGCTAACCGCATAGCCGATATCAGGTTCTTGTTTTCAACAATGCATTTATTAAGCTTTCCTCACTGTAAGTGTAGGAATCCGCTTTCATTGCTTCTATCTCCTTTTGTGTTCCAAAACACATATCCTTAGATAGATGCATTCCGTCTCTGAAAGGTAACGAACCTTTCTCGTAATCATGCATGTTAAAACGAACCATAATCGTATAAGATATCCTGAGAAGTACAATGTTCTTTTCTTGAGATCCTAGATCTTAAGAACATGCTCTAACTTCTTCTTTATCTCATATATCGATTTTTCTAGACAACCATCATTTTATGTCTGACAACATCTTTACATTGTTGCCAATGATAAAATGTTATCTACATAAAACCCGAGAAACACCACCTTGTTTTCCATCACATTTCCAATACACACAATTCGTCTATGCTTTGATGAATCCATAAAATGGACTATCTCATCAATTTGCAAGTACCACGAACTCAATCCTTTGTTCCAATCCATAAATGGATCGATTAAGCTTGCACACTAGATGATCTCGCCCCTTAGCAATGAATCCTTCTGGCTGTTTCATATAAATCGTCTCGTCAAGACTTCCATTCAGGAAAGCTGTCTTGACATCCATTTGCCACACCACATAATCCATATGAGCTGCTATGGATAAGAGAATCCGGATCGACTTTATCTTGGCTACCGGCGAGAAGGTCTCCTCATAATCGATTCCCTCTTTCTGAGTATATCCTTTCGCAACAAGCCGAGCTTTAAAGGTTTCAACCTTTCCGTCAGATCCTCTCTTTCTCTTGTAGACCCATTTACACCCAATTGGCTTTACACCGCTTGGTGGTTCCACAAGATCCCAGACTTTGTTAGAATCTATAGATTCTATTTCGGATTTCATCGCTTTCTTCCAAGAAGGCGCATCTATATCTTGTACCGCCTCATCATAGGTCCAGGGATCGATTTCATGAACTCCGGGTGCCGAGTCCGAAGACTCACCCAGTCCAATCCATCTGTCCGGTTGTTTAACAACCCTCCCACTACGACGGCGTTCCGGTGTATCAACAGTAATAACAGTAAGTGCAGTTAGTGGTATACCGCTACTCGGTTCGGCTGGTTCTCAGTCCTTATCGTTCTCTCTCATTCAAAGTATTACGTCACTTTGGGCTTGTGGTTCATCTAACAGTCTTCCTCTAAGAACCGGGCGTTAGAACTTATAACGTCCTTCTGGTTCATAGTGCTATTTGAACACACATCTTTTGTTCTTCTAGGATATTCTACAACCGCATTTGAATGCGCCGTTGTTTCCAGACATATCCATAGAACATAGGTAGTTCCGTATAACTCATGCCTTTACTATTTCTATAAGAGTTCCATTTCTTAATTTTCGACACACCATTCCTACACAAGAGTGTATGGTGTTGTTATTTGGGATCAAATCCCAATCTCTGATCAGTATGCCATGCATTCCTCAGACAGGCACTTGCCTCCGCGATTAGATCGCAGCCTTTCAATGGATATACCATGATGGTTCCCCACAATAGCTTTGTGTCCATTGACTTGTCAAAACACTTTGCTTTTGTGGCACATCAGGTATGCTAATCCATTTTTCGAGTAATCATAAAATGAAGTACTCGTATCTTATTGTCTGAGTAGATAAAGGTCTGCATACATCAGAGTTAATCAATTCTAATACTTGTCCGAATCTTATACCTTATATCCATAAAGGATTGCTTAGTTATGTTATCTTCCAAATTAGATTCTTGGGTCGGAAGGTCCACTCCTTCAACTTAATTGATCAAAATATCAATTTTCGACCTTTGAACTTCTTATTTGAATAAACATGACTTAGCATAAGAATCCACAAGTATAAATGATTCATTACCGAAATATCTCTTATAAGTAAAACGAGTTTTGTGCTACGGTTCGTTGCATCGTGGTGGACTTAGGGTTTATCATTTATATATTGCTAGCTAATGTACCAGAATAGGTAATATCCTTATTTCTTCTTATAACCATCAAATGATTAAAAGAAATAAAATATCCATTCATTAGAAATCCAGAACAAAGTTCTTTCTAAAAGGTACATAAAAGCAATAACTCAAAATGAAATCCTATATAATTGTCCTCCACTGCAACAGCTGCCTCCTCAACAGCATTGCCCATGTAGACTACGATTTCTTCTTTTCCAAGTCGTCGGGTTTCCTGGAACCCTCGCATTTAGAATGCGCATACCGTCAATGGTTCCATATCTACACACCAGGTTCCGGTAGATAATACCACTGACTATGTTTTACGACTAAAGAAGATTTCGTACTTTCTTTGAGAGGATAATCAGACTTCCAGTACCCAGACTGTTTGCATCGAGAACTCTTGCCTATTGGCTTTCTCGTCCCATCTCGTGATCCAAGAAACTTAGGACCACTGGGTTTCTTTGCTTGCTTTTCCTTTCCCCCGGTTTTTCCCTTAGGTTCGAAACCTTTGGCATTGGCTACAAGAGCTTGTGATTTCCGTCTCAACTCGTCTAAAAGGTTCATCATCTCGAAAACGTGTTTAAGTGTTTCCTCGAATCGACTGGCCTTTATGAGTATCCTCATCGCCTCTTGTCTAGCCTCTACGTCATGTCTAAACATCTCCTTGAGTTTGAACATGATATTAAAATCAGTCCCTTCCTCATCAGTTAAGACATTGGTAGGCTCGGGAGAACAAAGCTCACTTGAGTACAAACTTGTACTCTTTAACAGTCTGGGCAATGTCCAGATCTCTATTCCAATCAATACAATCAGGGACCAGTGAGTTAAAATCCTTAAGTATCACATAAAGTGGGTTCAAAGCCATCCATAATCTATGAGCACATATAATAACAAACAATCGATTTAATATCCGATATTATCTCCCTCAAATAATATCATTAAACCACTAATCACATCTAAAATCCCATCAGGTAAGGCAAACCACGTTCGTGTGGACGTTTACCCACCCAAATGATTTAGCAATTAGATTTGCTTCGGTCATACATCACTTATAGCGTAACCTCGTTGGGAGGAATACTATAACGCGTATCTAAGTGTAAACCATCACTCAGTACTAAGGCGAATCGTTTAGAATTGTTACGTTACCGCAAGCCACGTTCGTGTGGACGTTTACGACAACTCGCAATCCTTCACAATTCCCTATAACTGTCTACATCAATTATTCTAAAATCCCATTCAGTACAGCAAGCCACGTTCGTGTGGACGTTTACTATACCAAAAGATTTATATAATTGAAATCCAATTACTAGATCCATTCAATCTTGTAAATCAAGACGTGGAGAATCATAAGTGAAACTCGAAGTTTCTAACCAGTGATTCACCATGCGAACGACCCTATCTCTCATAAATGAGGGAGCCGAGCAGACAATCGATCCATCTATCAAAGAATGGTACGAAGGTCTCTAATTTGTGTCCTCTACATGACCAAGTGGCTCTGGCTCCATTCCACTCCCCGGGGTGAGAATGAGTGGACTTGAAATCAGTTTTGGAAAGACAAATTAGGCATTGTTTGATAAACTTAATCAATGTCTCTTGTAAGAGGAATTACAAGAACTCTCCTCTAATGACTTATCTATATAAACTTTAAAAGTTTATAAAAGTCACCAAGAGAGCAGCAATGGAGACCATGGGCATGTTTCCATACCCTCTCCCACTTAGCTTTTTACAATAAAGGGATACGCTATCTAGTGCATAAAATAAACACATATAGCATGCATACATGTAATAAAGCACATAGTATTATCACATAGTCAAAATAATACTAGAATATTATTTTCCGACTATTATGGCTTCATCACATCCCCGTATGCATCTTCTAGTCTTCAGTCTTCGTTTCTTGAATGCTCCATGTGACGAGAATATTAATTTCCAATATTTAAATCTATTTATTTTCAATTAATCCAAGAGTTACTTAATTCGAAAATTAAGTCAATTGAATATATCAAAAATAAAATTAAATATTATTAATATTTTTATTTATTTTATTTTCTTTTTCCACTCCATTAAATCTCTAGAATAATCTATCCAAGATATTCTTGGAATATTCTAGATGATATCCATAATGAAATAAAGAAATAAAATAATTAGGACTATTATACTTTACAAATTTATTTTATTCCTAATCCATGAATATTCCCATGAGTAGGAATAATCAAATAGGAAAAATAAATTTAGTACTAAATTAATTCTTTTTCTATTTCTTGAATATTCCATAAAGAAATAATCAAAATAGGAAATAACGAATTAAATAGGAAAGTATATTTCCGGTAGGAGTAGCCCGGGTTGGGAGACCCCAAGCCACCCCCACCACGTCCGACCGACGCCTAGGGCACGCCGCCGCCGCCCAGCCCACGCGCCACCACCACTGGTGGCCGGCGTGGCCGGGACTCCCACGGACAGCCCGCCTAGGGCCGCGGGTCGATCGATCCCCTCGGGATCGATCATGGGGATTGATCGATCCCGGTCCTACGTCTCCTCGTCACTTCGTCTTCTCCGGCGGTCTTCGATTCGTCGATCCAATCGCAAAATAAATTTACAAAATCTAAATTACAATTCCGGTATCGATTCTATACACGAAATCGACCCTATACATTTTCCGGAAAAACAATGAACATAATAATAAATCCTAAATTCGGTCAACCCCCGAATTTTTACTATTACAAGCATTCACCACCAAAAACGAATCTCGACATGTCCGAGAGTTTAATAAAACCAACAATCATGACAAAATAAATTAAACGAATAATAAATCAAGCCATAATAGTCGGAACCCTGCAAGGTAGAACAACATTTTATCGAAAATACCGCGAACGTAAACCACGCTCTGATACCATTTGTTGGAATTCGATATCCCGGGTTATCAAAAATTGCGGAACCGATAACCCGAACGAACCCTTCGCCGGAGATCATACAAACACCGACTCATCCGCCGGAGTCCGGGCTTTGGAGACCACGCGCCCGAAGGCACGCAATCCGCCCCCACCCAAACCCCCGCGAGCCGGAGTTCATACAATCGAAACTCAATCGCCGGAGAAACCACGAGCCCACGCGAACCGAGACCCGACCGAACGCGTCGCGCGCACGAGGCACGCGGACGCCCAGCCGAGTCCCCGCGAGAGGACTCGCGATCGCTACGGGCGATCGCTGGGTTGCTACGAGCAACCCCGCAGCGGATCCGTTGATCCGCTGCTACGCGGCTAGGGCTCGCGTCCAGCGAGCCGCTGCGGGGAAACCCGCAGCTCGCTACGAGCTGCTACGGGTCACGCCCCGTAGCCCTAGCGATCAGCCCCTTAGGGCTTGATCGATCCTCGGCATCCAGCCGAGGATTCACGCGTTCGATCCCCATGAGGGATCTACGAGCCGCCGGCGGTCCGGTGGTCCAACCACCACCGCCCGGCTCGACCCTCGTCCCGGGGTTCGATCCTTGGATCTTCGTCCTACGGTATTCTCGATAAAATTAAATCAAACAATATCAAGTTAGTTTAGATATTGTACCTTCGATTCGTTGTTCGGAGAAACGAAATCGATGACCTCGTGATCTTCCCGCGTATTCCTTGCACTTCGTTCGAACGTCGGGTGGGCGACGAGCTATCGAACTCTTTATGGATCCTCTTCACTCTTCAAGACTTTATGATTGGCGTATCTTAGGTTAATGAATTGTGAAGACCATGTAGTGCTTTTATAGGCTACGTAGGGGATCAAAAGGAGATTAAATATTGGGCTTCTAATATTGAAAATTAAATTGGGTCCAAACCCAAATCCATTAATTCTTATCAATATTAATTTTATTTATTTTCCACTATATAAATAAAATTGCACTCCCAATATTTATCCATATTATATCAAATAATATTTCTCCAACTTAGTATTATTTATTCCGTGTATTTAAGATTTAAATATCCATGAATAAAATTTATTTATTGCTTAATAAATTTATTCATCTCTTATATCCGAGAATAGTACCACTCAACCTTATTTATTATGCGGAACAAATCCACTCGCGAGGTTTACATAATAAATCCTTATGTGCTCATCTCGGGGATATTATCAACCCTTCCGGGATACACTGTCCCTTCAAGAATTCACGGCATGCCATATATAAAATATAGTGACCCAACTCAACCGGTAATTAA
Source organism: Euphrasia confusa (assembly GCA_954870475.1). NCBI lineage: Eukaryota > Viridiplantae > Streptophyta > Magnoliopsida > Lamiales > Orobanchaceae > Euphrasia > Euphrasia confusa. Next base: position 15,190,631 of record OX940953.1, read on the forward strand.
CCCAATAATTAAATCGGTTAATTCCTTTGGAAAATCAAAGTCACTAATATTAAATATACACACCCGTAATTATTTCAGGGATTAAGAATAAAATACTCCGAGACTTGAATCAATTATCACAGAGCAATCCTAATTGATAAGTCTCAAGCGATCCGCTCAATACACCAAGTGTACAAGTGTGATAAAATAATTAAGATAAATTATTTTCTCTCTCACACAACGACTATACCGATGGCTTGGTCCGTGTCCATCTAGGTCGTGAGCAACTGTTCGATTAAATACGAGTAACCGATAGTATGATCTTCTGTGTGGGCCCGACACACCATACTAACTACAACGTATAAAATCCAGGACTATAATTTGCATATATTTAATTATAAATAATTAAATGCAAATAATTGTTTATTTAATTAAATAGATTAATGGCAATGGATCGGGAGTTTCCGTTACTTAAATCTAGACATTAAGTACACAACTCCAACAAGATGCCTGTCCCTGTTTGTGTTGTGTCAACACCGATTCCAAAATCTGTGGAGAACATGGAAGAAGAAATTCCTGAGAGGTTTGATGGAATTGCACCAATGTCAAATAAAATGGAGGAGAAGGTGGAGAGTATGGTGTTGGAGGAGATCACACCAAAAATGTTGCATCGAGCCGAGAACCCCTTCCGACCTCCCATTCCAATTCTAAGTTCGAAGGTAGACCACTTTTACAAAGATTTTGCCAAGTATGATTATCTATTTTCTGAAAGTAGTGTTATCAAAACAAAGTCTTTGAGAAAGAGCTCGAACAACAATGATATTATGGTTGAAAGCAAGATGTGCAAAATGAAACGACGCCCTTTACCCCGAAAGCCTGGTGAAATGTGTGCATTGATACCGAAAGGGAAGAAGACGAAGAAGGACTTAGTTTGCTTACTCAGGGAAAACAAATTTGGTCGTGTGTATGACCAAAAGGTGGAGGAGCGTTATTTGCTCAAAATTAAATTTCCAAGGAAGGGGCCAGACATAGCAAAGAGACAAGGGAAGCTCGAGAGATGCTTGTGGTGATTGATCAATCATGGGGATGAGTCGATGCTCTCGACTATAAACGAGCGCCACGTGGGGGCCTTCCCACGAATTTGAAAGAGCTCAATCAAGAAGGCCGAAGGAGTCGACACCACTGTTTGCGCCTTATCTCCCTTCTTCATTTTTGTAGCTTGTTTGTGTATTATTATTATTATTATTATTATTATTATTATTATTATTATTATTATTATTATTATTATTATTATTATTATTATTATTATTATTATTATTATTATTATTATTATTATTATTATTTCTTTTGGGACATGTACTGCTTCTTCCTTGCCTGAGATTTATTAGATTGTTTGTGCTACATTGAGGACAATGTGTCTTTCAAGTGTGGGGGTAGCTTTACATGTTCTTAGGGTAACCCGTTGTTTTGCGAGGTTATTGGGTTATAGTAGTCTTCAAACGTCGCTTATGTTGTGTCTTGTTTTGTGTGTTGATTTGTTCTTGCCTATCGCTTTATGACGCTTCTTGAAATTATGGATAAATATTTGGTGTTTTTATGTTGGATGTGAATAGCTTAGACCCCTTGTGTAGTCACTTTGATGTGATGGTGAGTTATTTGTATGTCGACTTTTCCTTGTCCATTTACCCTTGTGAGATTTTGAGCCTATCTAGATTTCTTCTATGTGCGTAATACTTCGTTGTCTATTTGAGCTTCTTTTTCTTTCTTATTATATATTGTGTGCGCCCGTATGAACTAGAGATAGCTAGGACGTGCTTCGGTTATTTTTGAGACTTGATAATCATAACTTGCTTGATTTTGAAAATGATTGGGTGTTGATCGATTAGGTTAGCCATTCGAGCCGCTTTTCTTTTGTCCTTGAGCCCGTCGTGGGACACCATAGATAGCCCCGTTGAGCCTACATTTAGCCTTTCTTTCTTGTCCCAAAACGTCGAGGAGGGAGTGGTGTATGTTGTTGGGGTGTGCTTACAATAAATGAAGGGTGTTGAGTAGTGTTGTCGTTTGCCTTCTTATGTAATAATCGAGACATGTTATAAGTCTCCAAAAAAAAAAAAAAAAAAGAATAGAAAATGAGACTAGTAGTCTCCAAAAAAAAAAGAGAAAAATTGAGGCATGTTATAAGTCTCCAAAAAAAAAAAAAAAAAATAGTGTAGTAGTTAATAAAGTTAGTATGTCTTGCTTGGTCATTGGTTTTGGCTTTGATGTGTTCTTGATTTTTGATTGGAGTTGTCGAGGGGTTGTGGTGCAAAATAAAAGAATTTTGGTTGTGGTGACACATGATTGAATTATTAGTCCACTTTTCCCAAATTATCCCGAATACCCTAAGCCTAGCCCCGTTACACCCTATTTATCGACCACCCATGATTCTTAAGATGGTAGACTTTAATTTGTGGAGAGCACAATTGAGTAACGTGTCTAGTTGGTGTTCTTAGGCGCATATGATATTACTTGAAGCTCTTCCATGTTCCTTATATGATCGTTTTTCTTTGAGTGCACAAGTCCATCTTGTTTATTTATCCTTCTCTTGTGCACACTTTTGAGTGGATATATATATACTTCGAGTGTAAAAAAAAAAAAAAGAGTGAACCTTTGTGAGGGACTTCAGATTGGTCACATGTGTTGAAACTTGTTTGAATGTCTATGTGCTAATTATTTGGGGTCGGGGCTATTCATTAGGTTTGTTTTGGAGGCACATGGAATTTATTTGTAATTTCGGGAGGTTGAATAGGTGATTGACATATTTGTGTTCTTTGATTGTTTGATTTGTATTTTGCTCTACTCTTGGACTTTGCTAGGGACTAGAAAAGCTTAAGTGTGGGGGAGTTGATGTGTTAGATTTTGTGTGCTTTTTCGTGTGTCATTTTGTGTCGTCTCTTATTATTTTGTGTCGTGTTGTTAGTATTCCTCTTGGTTTTGGTGCGTTTCACGTGTTTGCGTAGTGTGCAGGGCATATGGGCGTTATTGGTAACTTTAGAAGCATTCTCTAGTGGAAGAGGCGACGAGTGGACGAGTTGACGAAGCGAAGAGGCTGACTCCCAGGCAAGAGGCCGCTTGACCCCCCAAGCGGCCGCTTGGGGGGCTGTCCAGCAGCTCCTGGAACGCGTCTCACGCGGCCGCCTGACCCCCCAGGCGGCCGCTTCGCTGGATGGGCCAAGGGTTCTGGAGTGCTGGGAAAGCGGCCGCTTGACCCCCCAGGCAGCCGCTTGGTCCCCGATTTATGAAACTTTGACTTTTGTTTGACCGACGCGTTTTGTACAAGAATAGGGTTTTACCCTATTCCGAAGACACCTTTCATTCACTTCTCTTTACGCACGTTTTTGGGAAGACTTGGAGACTCGGTTCCCTAGGAGAATTTCAACTTTAGTTTTCTCGCTTTTGATTCGTAGACGAAAATCGGGGTTAGCTTTCGATTGTTTTTATTTCTTCAACGCTTGGTTAATTAGTAAGATTATTTCCTTTTCGCTTTGGTGTTCTTGTTATTTAGCCCTATTATTTGTTTTGCTTTTCGTAGTATTAATTATTCAATCTTTACATGCTTGTTTACGACAATCGTCATGAGTAGCTAAATCTATATACTAGGGCTACGGTGAATTGTTTTTCGAAGCTGGGACTTGAATTGAGATTTGCTCACTAAGTGTTTGATTAAATGACTGCTCTATTTTCAAACCACGTTTGAGGTCGTTAGGCGATAAAGTGCTCGTAATTAATCAACCCTCATTTAAACCAACCGGCAACGGGCGTTTTCGTGAGATTTTTGGCAAACTTGATTTAAGCTCCGAGTTAGAAAATCAAGGATCCCGACCCCTAGTACTTTCTTTATTATTTGAAAACCTCTTTTATTCATTGTCATTCATTTTTGTTTGCATGCTTTTATTTGTTACTTTAGAACGTAGTTTAAATAAACAAAAACCAACCAACAACACTTTTACGCGCCGATAGTAGTGTTCCTCGAGATCGACTCGGGCGAGTTGTTTCGACAACTAGTTCGCTTACAAATTTAATTGATTTAACCCGTACGAAAACGACTTATCAGTATTTTATGTATGACATGCTGTGAATTCTTGACGGGAAAGTGTGTCCCGATAAGGGTTGATAATGTCCCCGAGATGAGTTCATAAGGAATTATTATGTAAACCTCATGAGTTATTTTTGTTCCGCATAATAATTAAGGTTGAATGGTACATGTCTCGGATACAAGAGATGAATAAATTAATTAGCAATAAATATAAATTATTCATGGACATTTCTATCTTAAACGCACGGAATAAATAATACTACCCGGAAGAATATTATTTGATATGATCTGATTTAATATTGAGAGTGCAATTATATTTATATAGTGAAATTAAATATAACTAATAGTATAATTAATGGACTTGGGCTTGGGCTCAATTTAATTATTATTATTGGAAGCCCAATATTCTATTTCCTTAAGGTCCTCTACGTAGCCTATAAAAGCACTACATGGTTTTCACAAATAATAAGACAAGATTATTATACTTGATATTCTAAAGAGTTCGTGAAGGAGATCCATAAGAGTTCGGAGGATCGCCGCCCACCCCGACGTTCGAGTTAGTGCAAGGAATACGTGTGAAGGTCTAAAGGTCTTCAAAGATCACGTTTCTCCGCACAACGAGAACAAAGATAAAATCATGAAAACTCCCTCGATGATTTTAATCTTAAATTCGCGTATACACATGAACCAAAGATCCAGGACGAACGAATTCCGCGGACGGGGATAGACCGCAAGGCCGAGATCCCCGGCGGGGATCGAACGGGACCCTTGGTTGGGAGCCTAAGGGTGGCGGTCGTGCCTACGACTTCGAACGCCGGCGTACGAGAGGAACCCCGGCTGGAGCCGAGGCGTGTGATCGACCATGGTGGTAGATGCTGGGGGCACCAGCGGGATGGTGCCGCGGCAGGCGCCCCTCCTCCGGCGATGGTGGTGAGTCGCAGGACTCACCGCCGGGGGCTGCTATGAGCAGCCCCGGGGATGCACGAAGCATCCCGGCGATCGCGAAGTGCGATCGCGAGCCCCCTCACGGGGGCTCGACTGGACAAAGCCGCGGGTTTATCCCGCGGCGGTGGTTGTTCGGTCGGGCCCAGTTTCGTGTGGTGGTTCGTGAGTTTTCCGGCGAAGGGATTTTGATCGGGGTCGTGTATTCCGCAATTCCGACGACCCCGGGATATCGTTTTCCAACAGCTGTATGATCAATCAAGGAGAATCATCAACATAACAATAGATGATTGATTATAATCGGGTTAATTCTTTATGATGCTTCTTAACATTTATAAATAGTCCACTATTGTTTTGTCAATCATTTCAAGATAGATATCCTACATATAAGGGATTTCAATTGGGTCAAATCACTCAGTTTCGGTCAAGCTCATTCGGATTGTCGGACTATTTCGGTTCGGGATGATTCAGGCTGAAATTTATCGGGTTGTAAATTAGTAGCCATAACCTTAAATTTTTCGATTTCAATCTAGTCTGTCGAGCTGAGAAATTATTATTATTCTAATAAAAAATATTTTTAATGCAAATTTATTTTAATATTAATAAAATATTAATATTTAATAATAATAATGAAAATTATAACTATAATATTTAAATTATTTGAATTTCAAATATTCATCATATAGTATTTAAAATTGCAATTTGAGTTGCCATTTTTCTATATTTGAATTTTTTATTTAGTAAATTTTTCAGTACTTAAAATAAATTATAATGTTTTCAAATAAATCGGGTTGTCGGGTTAGTTCACGGTTTGTCGGACTAACTCACTTGGATTGTCGGGCTCTTTCGATTCATGCAAATTCGGTTTCAATTTTTTTGGGCTAAAAATATTCGACTCTAACTCAATTTTTTTTCGAGCTGGCTCCAATCAGATTGAATTTGGATTGACATCCCTACTTATGTACCACAGTATAAACACATAATTAACACCTTTAAAGAAGAGTGAAATGTTATGAGTGAGATTCTCCTGAAAAGTTGTGATTGTGATAATGTAATTACATAAGTGAAATTATAGATCTTTCATCTATGATTTTTTGATCGATTTTGTTTTCCACGCATATCATTTTCTCTTTTATTGTTTTATTTGCACATTTCTCTATCATTTTCATATTGTTTGCATTCGATTCAGTCACAACACATTTAAATAAATTTTTTTGTTGTCCTAGTGAAAGATTCCGAAATATTTTTTAATTACTTTAAATAATTAAATAATTTATTACAACAATTTAAAACTTAATTACTGTATAATTTAGAAATATTCACATCATCAATTTTAATTTTCATAAGATTTTAGAAACATCAATTAATATAAGATCAAATTTATTTTCCATAAGATTTTAGCATTAACAATTAGGATAAAACATACACTAGTGTACGTATTTAGAAACTCAAATTTTATTTAAAAAATGGTTAAAGTAAACCGCAAGGGTTGGAGCAATAACAATGGCGACGGAAGCCCTCCTTGCATTTTCCATCTTCAAAGCTCTCCTTCTGGCATGTCTTCTTACATCGACCACTCCAACAAAGAAATTCAGATTTCTGACTCTTTTGATAATATTTTTTTTTGTCTTTGCGTCCGGAGGCGTGGCAACAGCGCGACTTCCGACGAACCTCGTTTCGTCCGAAAAATCCCGAGGTACTTACTATTAAATTTAGATTTAATTGTTTGCGTTAAATGTTTGCGCTATGTTTAATTTAACTGTCAATTAAATTCAAATCAATTCGAATTAAATAATATGATTATTCAATTTGACGCAAACTGATTATGTGCACATGTTTACGTAATTAATTATATACGTGTAATTAAATTCAAATCAATTCGAATTAAATAATATGATTATTCAATTTGACGCAAACTGATTATGTGCACATGTTTACGTAATTAATTATATACGTGTAATTAATTAATTTGATTAATTTAATTGCACAATTCAAGTTAGAATTAAATAATATGATTATATTAATTGTTAATTTGACGCAAATATTATGTGCGGATGTTTACATAAACTCAAATTGACTAGAATTAAATAATACGATTATGTTAATTGTCAATTTGACGCAAATACGATTATGTTAATTATCAATTCGACGCAAATTAATTATGTGCAGATGTTAACTCAGTTGATTAGAATTAAATAATACGATTATTTTAATTGTCAATTTGACGCAAACTAATTATGTGCTCATGTTTTCATAATTAATTGTAACGAAGGTAATTAATTAATAAATATTTTCATAATTAATTGTAACGAGTGTAATTAATTAATGTGATTAATTTAATTGCGTTAGAAGTAATTAATTTATTTGATAAACTTAATTGCTAGATTTAATTTGTGTAGTATGAGATCCATGAATTAAATGTTTAATTACTTGATAATTAAATTACGTGGTGCATTATTTATTCAATAGATTTGAATTAAATCAATTAATGCATGTAATATTGAAAATTTGATTTTCAATAAATAAAATACAATATAATGTAAAATGTTTTTCATACAATTTTTGTTTTCCGCTGCGTATACATGCACGATCCCCAACAAATCCAACCCGTAAATTTGTTTATATCCTTTTGCCACTAACCTTACTTTGAAAACATTAGGTTTTCCATTAATGTCTGTTTTTATCTTGTAATTAATGGTTACGATATATCGATCCGATCGATATACCGTGCGTGCGGAAGCGTGTAAAGCATATAAATCTATCATGCTTGATCTAGTACACACAATATATGTATAGACACACACATATATATATACACATTCAATATATATATATATATATATATATATATATATATATATATATATATATATATATATATATATATATATATATATATATATATATATATATATATATATATATATATATATATATATATGTGGTTCAACGAGTTCTTACATTTGATAATGAATTGATTCGTTGATGTTGATTAAGGTGGTGTTGAGTCGATTGAACCACCTTAATGGATCAGCAAATTGAAGCTTTCCTTGTGAATGACCTCGTCACTCCTTTGGATCGTCCGGATGTTGAAGCCGCAGATCGATTGAACCACCTTAATGGATCCTACGGCTAATGCAGCGACCCTCGCTTCATTTCCAACCCGCAGATCGACATCTCCCTTTACCAAACTTCTACTTCTTTGCAGTCCATGCACATGTGAAACAATGTGTGCACCACAACCGGTATCCAATACCCAAGAAGAAGAATTTGTAAAGTTTATGTCTATGACATAAATACCTGAAGATGAAGGAACGACGACACCGTTCTTTACATCCTCCTTGAACTTGGGGAAATCTCGCTTGTAGTGTCCAACACATTTCAGTAGAAACACTCAGATTACCCAGGAACCTTAGAAGCTTTCAAGAACCTTTTGGAAGGAGCTGCCACAGCTTTCCCTTTCCTTTTGCCTTGCACTTCCGGTTTCTTATTCCCATTGAACTTTTTGGTACCTTCTTCCCGAATTATAAGAACATCCCTCCTAGGGTCCTTCTTAATCACCGGCTCAGCAGCCTTAAGCATCCCATGGAGCTCATGAAGCGATTTCTTCAGTCCATTCATGTGGAAATTCACCCTAAAGGCGTCATAACCATCATGAAGAGAATGGAGAATGAAATCGGTAGCCAACTCGTCATCATATCCAAAACCGAGGCGAGCACTTGAAGCAAATAATCCAATCATTTGCTGCACATGTGGTCCCACAGGTTTACCCTTTTCCAGCCTAGCTGTAGCTATAGCCCGGGTGACATCGAAGCGCTCAATCCTAGCCTGTTCCCCGAACATGCTCTTGAGCTCTTCTATGATGTCATAGGCTTCCATGAACTCGAATTGTTTTTGCAACTCGAGTACCATGGATGCCAACATCAAACATGTCACCTCATTCGAGGCTTTCTTAGCAAGGGCATATGATGCCTTTTGGACATCCGTGCCCCCATCAGCGGGAAGCACGGGAAGGGGTTTTTCCAACACACTTTCCTTTTCCTCGTATATTTGAGGACTATCCTCAAGTTACGTTGCCAATCAAGGAAATTGGTGTTGTTCAACTTTTCTCTATCCAAGATAGAGCTGAACTTGAATTGAGTTGAGACAGACATTGTATACTACAGAAGAAAGATAAACTAAGTAAGTAAACATCCACAAAGCGTAAACAAATAAGGTTGTCTAGCAAAACTACTTCATTTGTTCCATTTTATTCATTCGATATCCAATATCGTCGTTCCCAATTATCTCAATGTCAAAAATGTGATAAATCGTAAGTGAAAACTCGAGGTTTTCTAACCAGCGATCTTATCATGCAATTGAAGCTCTATCTCTCATAAAAATGAAGGAGCTAACCAGACAATCGATTCACACCATCTAATGGCTCGACAATCTCTAATTTGTGTCATTGATGAACTTAAATGTTTTGGATTAAACCACTCCCCAAGGTGTAAATAATCCTAACTTTATAATCCATCAAATGAAAGACAAATTAAGCATTTGTTTTTGAAATTTAATAAATTAGAACAAAACGATCACAAGACCCTCATCTTGCGAATCCTTAAACCGAATGAGTCCGCACTTAAAAACTCCAAGATAGGTAGACATCCCATGTCAATGACATCTAATGTCACTCTCGGTCGACGAGAATCCCATTCTCATCTCATGTCTAGATAGCCACGCCTGCAGTGGATCTATCGATGCGAAAACCAAACTCACGTGTATAGGTCTAACCCTTACTCCCACTATCCCAAGATAACAAGTGTTGGAAATCGATATCTCGGGTTATCAAAAATTCTGAAACACCGACAACCCGACCGAAATCCTCGTTCGCCGGAGAACATCGCAAACCACCATCGCCGCCGGAGCCCGGTCCGAGCACACCACCGCGGAGGAAGCCACGGCTAGCCCTAGACGAACCCCATGTGGGGTTTGCGATCGCGTTTAGCAATCGCATGGGCTGCATGATCGCATCCCCGGGGCTTCTCGTAGCAGCCCCCGACGGTGAGTCCGACGACTCACCGCCATCGCTGGAGGGGGACCCGTCCGCCCAACGGACTGCCGCGGCTTGCCCCAGTGATCGATCGCACGATCGATCGCCCGCCCCGTCATCTAGCCGGGGCTGCTCCTTCGCGCCACCGGCGATCGTGCCCTAGGGCCGATCGCCACCCCTCAGCTCCCAACCGAGGGCTTTCTTCGATCTCCGTCGGGGATCTCGAATCCCCATCCGCGGAGTTCGTTCGTTTCCCGGATCTTTGGTTCATGTGTATATCACGATATATCACATAAAATCATAAAAGGGGTTTTATGATTTCTACCTTTGTTCTCGTTGTGCGGAGAAACGAGATTAGTTAAAGACCTCTAGACCTTCCCGCGTATTTCTTGCACTTCGTTCGAACGTCGTGTGGGCGACGATCCTCCGAACTCCTATGGATCTCCTTCTCTTCTATCTCTCTCTAGAATTGTGATCTTCAAGTTATGAGAATAAAGAAGACCATGTAATGCTTGTATAGACTACGTAGGGGATCTAAAGGAGGTGGAATATTGGGTTTCCAATAGGATTAATTAAATTGAGCCCAAACCCAAGTCTATTAATTAATCTTATTAATTATATTTATTTTCCACTATATAAATATAATTGCATTCTCAATATTATACTATATTATATCAAATAATATTATCTCCGGTAGTATATTTATTCCTTGCGTTTAAGATATTATACCATATTATATCAAATAATATTATCTCCGGTAGTATTATTTATTCCGTGCGTATAAGATATAAATGTCCATGAATAAATTAAATTTATTGCTAATTAATTTATTAATCTCTTATATCCGAGAACAGTACCATTCAACTTTAATTATTATGCGGAACAAATCCACTCATGAGGTTTACATAATAATTTCTTATGAACTCATCTCGGGGACATTATCAACCCTTTCGAGGACACACTTTCCCGTAAAAAAATCACGGCATGCCATACATAAAATACCGTGACCCAACTTTGTCGGTAATCGACCGGTTATTCTAATCGGTCAATTCCTTTGGAAAATCAAAGTCACTAATATTAAATGCACACACCCGCAATAATATTAGGGATTAAGAATAAAATACACTGAGACTTAAATCGATTATCTAAGGCAATCCTAATCGATAAATCTCAAGCGATCCGCCCAATACACCAAGTGTACAAGTATGATAAAATAATTAAGACAAATTATTTTTTCTCTCTCATACAACGACTATACCGATGGGTTGGTCCTTGTCCATCTAGGTCGTGAGCTACTGTTTGATCAATATACGAGTAACCGATAGTGTGATCTTCCGTATGACGTCGCACACCATACTACAACGTATATAATCCAGGATTATAATTTGCATATATTTAATTGTAAATAATTAAAAGCAAATGATTGTTTATTTATTTAAATAGATTAAATGCCATGACCGGGAGTTTACGTTATTTAAATCTAGACATTAAGTATACAACTCCATCAACAAGTAGTACCCGGCTGAGGCGGACCTACCAACTTATGATCGAGGGCTTCATGAGTGTGATGTTCTTGGACAAGACATTATTCTCATTATATTGGGAACTTGCATGCATAGGTGTTATATGTAAGTTGAAAATTTATAACATAAAACATCCTATCACTAGCAAAGCATATAATACGTATTGAAAGGCCCCTAGAACCTCACAACCCTCAATAGAAACGAATTAAAGCAACAAAAAAGGCCTTGAACATCTTCTGGACTGGTCCGCGCCTGCCGTTTCAGTTCCGCGCCCGCCGATTATGGTCAAACCTAGTTCGTACCCAAAAAACCACGAACGGCGCCCGCCATTTCACAAACGGCGGTCGCCGAACACTATCGGCGGTCGCCGTTTCCAAAACGACGCCCGCCAAAAGGGTAAAAACCAATCTAACCCAAAATCTGTAACGCCCCGGCCCGTTGAGGGGTCAAAGCCCGACCCTAATGGGCCGGCTCGGTTACCAATGACTGCCGTCGGGAGTGATATCCTGGTCCCACTGTACCAACACTTGTCTTTTCCAGCGCACTTTGTCCTCACTCGTGCGCACCCGGGAGACTTCCCAGGGGGTCACCCATCCTAGAATTACTCCAGAGCCAGCACGCTTAACTTTGGAGTTCTTATAGGAGGATGCCCAGAAAAGTAGATGCATCTGTTGGTATGAGTAGCATATTCAATCCTTTTAAACCTTTTGAATTTTCTGTGGCGTTACAATCACCCCACCTTTTTTCTGCGCAACGTCCTCGTTGCGTGTCTTACTTGCCCAGGACCAACCATCTGTGCAGGAATGCCCCTTACGGGTACTCTCACCAACTTCTGGGTGGAGCACTTGGCCCCGCAAGACACTTAGTTCCCACAATTCCGGTCGGAACCTGCTCTGATACCATTTGTAACGCCCCGACCCGTTGAGGGGTCGAAGCCCGACCCTAAAGGGCCGGCTCGGTTACCAATGACTGCCGTCGGGAGTGATATCTTGGCCCCACTGTACCGACACTTGTCTTTTCCAGCGCACTTTTTCCTCACTCGTGCGCACCCGGGAGACTTCCCAGGGGGTCACCCATCCTAAAATTACTCCAGAGCCAGCACGCTTAACTTTGGAGTTCTTATAGGAGGATGCCCAGAAAAGTAGATGCATCTGTTGGTATGAGTAGCATATTCAATCCTTTTAAGCCTTTTGAATTTTCTGGGGCGTTACAAAATCAGCACTTCGACGGTCGCCGTTTGCAAAATGGCACCCGCCGGAGAACCAACGGCGCCCGCTGTTTGGCTCCAGTAGCCCCGATTTTGCCCGTTTTGCTCCGTTTTGCTTCGTTTCTTCTCGTTTTCGCTTGGGCTTCGAAATCCAACTCCGTTACATGGATAAATCCATAGCTTACATGTTGAACAATACATTTTGAATAGAAAAAACCTATCTATTACAAAAGATTACAAGGGTCGCAACTTCTAATACATTTTAGCTTTCTTCTTTGTGTGATATGTCTCGTCGTTGCTTCTCGAGCTTCTTATCTTCATTTTTTTACATCAATTGTGACCGTATGGACTAGAGATAGCTAAATCATACTTAGGTTGTTACTTGAGGCTTTTATGTCATAAATTACTTGATTTTGAAAATGATTGGGATATGATCGATTAGGATAACCATTTTAGCCGCTTACTTTTGACCCCGAGCCCGTCGTGGGACACCCTAGTAGCCCCTTTGAGCCGACGTTTAGCCTTTTTCTTCTTGTCTTATATTCCGTGAAGGAGAATAGTGAGGTATTGTGTTTGGGGATATAAGGTGTTACTTATACGATATTTGCCACTATTTTGTAATAATTCGAGACGTGTTATAAGTCTCCAAAAAAATAAAAAAATGAGACGGGCTAAGTCTCCAAAAAAGAGAAAAAGAGTCGAGACGTGTTATTAATCTCCAAAAAAAATAATAATAATAAAAAAAAGATTCGAATAATTTATTACAGTAGTTGATTGCTCGGATGATTTATGTGGCTTTGATGAGTTCATTCGTTGTGTTTGGAGTGGAAGTGGTTGTTGTGAGTTAGACGGATGTTTGGTTGTGGTGGAAGTGCTTATTTGAACGAGTTTAGTCCACTTTTTCCCAAATAATCCTGAATATCTTTAGCCGAGCCCCGTTACGCCCGATTTGTCGATCGCCCATGATTCTTAAGATGGTAGACTTTGATTAGTGGAGAGTACAACTTGAGTATGTGTTTAGTTGATGTCCTTAGGTGCATTTGATGTTATTTGAAGCTCGTCCTTGTTCCTTATATACTTTTCTTTCTTGAGTGCACGAGTTTTTCTTTGATTTATCTTTCACTTGTGCACGCTTTGAGTGGAACCACTTTTCGAGAGATAAAGAAGAAAGAGTGAACCATAGTGAGAGAATTTGGGGTGGTGACATGTAATGATTCTTATGTGATTTTTATTGCTTCTATTTCATTGTGGGTCGAAATTTGTTCACATTACTTTTTCCGTACGCACCGAGGGTTTATTTGTAGTTTTGAGGAATTTAGTATGTGATTGGCATGTGTGTTTGACGCATTTCTGGCTTTCATGATTGCTTGTTTGAGGACAAGCAAGAAGCTAAGTGTGGGGGAGTTGACTTTGGTGTTTTTGTTTTAAATTTCCGTCTTTCTTTGTGCGCGAGTTGTGTCATGTTGAGTTGTTTACGTGTCCTAGTGAAAGATTTCGAAATATTTTTTAGTTACTTTAAATAATTAAATAATTTATTACAACAACTTAAAACTTAATTACTGTATACTTTAGGAACATTCACATCATCAATTTTAATTTCCATAAGATTTTAGCAACATCAATTAATATAAGATCAAATTTATTTTTCATAAGATTTTAGCAACAACAATTAGGATAAAACATACACTAGTGTACGCATTTAGAAACTCAAATTTCATATAAAAAATGGTTAAAGTAAACCGCAAGGGTTGGAGCAATAACAATGGCGACGGAAGCCCTCCTTCTCGCATTTTCCATCTTCAAAGCCCTCCTTCTGGCATGTCTTCTTACATCGACCACTCCAACAAAGAAATTCAGATTTCTGACTCTTTTTATAACATGTTTTTTTTGTCTTTGCGTCCGGAGGTGTGCCATCAGCACCGTCCGGAGGTGTGCCATCAGCATCCTGTGACCATGCTCCTGTAATATATATGTATTTATGATCATAAAAAAATCATAATTAAATTAAGTATAATATGTATATACATACTCGTGATCATATGATAAAATTCAAAATAATATTTATTTAGAAGTAGGGTACCGTCGATGAAGACAAGCATTAACAGGAACACAACGAGCATTTTCCGGTCGTATGAAGACTTCATGTTGATTGATAGAGAGCGAGGTGTGTGTGTATATATGGTGAGTTTAACATTGTTGTGAAGATTATGCAATATATATAGAACTATTTACATTGTTATATTACAATTTCATTTAATTGAAAAGACTCAAAACTTAGAGAAACACTTCCGGATAATTAAACCCAAATCAAAAGTCATGACTCATGGATACTGGCATTGACTACTTACTATTTTCGAAATTGGGTAGAAAAATGTATGTTGAAATTTGACTCAAATCATGTTGAAATAGGACTTAAAATCGTTTCCGGATGAAAGTCGAAGGAGTACAGACAAGGGAAAGACGATCATCCGTTTCTAGAGCCCGGCTCACCCTAGCCCAGCGGGCTCGGCTGAGCCCGTCGTCGTTTTTCTAGGGGCGCGATCAATTTTGGCCTTTGTTCCGTATGTGGACTTTATGTGCGATTTTTGTTGGAAATTAGTTTAAGGAGATTATAATTGTATTTGGAATATAATTATATTCCTTAGACTATTTGAAGTTATATTAGGAAAATTATTTATTTTTAATCCTAATTGTTTCCAATTTGATATATTTTCTACACTTATAAATTCGGGTTTTCCGATAGACGAAAATCAGAGAGGGCATAGAGTGAATTATTGTAACCACAACGATATAGCGAATTGTTTCTTCCTTCTCGTGGTTTTTGACTTTGGTGTTTTTGTGTTAAATTTACGTCTTTCTTTGTGCGCGAGTTGTGTCATGTTGAGTTGTTTACGTGTGTTTTCCTCGTGGTTTTGGTATGTTTGATGCGTTTGTCAAGTGTGCAGGTAGTCGAGCTTGTACGAGTCGAAAAGGACGAAGAAATGAGCACAAGAGAGTCGATACGAGTCGAACCATTGCCACAAGCACCAAGCGCCCGCCCTATTTCCCAGCGATTGCCAGCAGCAGACACCAGGCGCCCGCTCTCCGACGAAGCGCGCGCCTGCTCCAATTACTGAGGCTCTGAAACTTCACCAGGCGATCGCCTCCTCACTTCCGCGAGTGCCCCCCGACACCTCAAGCGGTCGCCTGCCCCTCAGTTTCAGAGATGCGAAGATTCCCCCAGGCGCTCGCCTGCCTGCCAGTGCGAGCGCGCGCCTCCTTCACCCAGGAGATCGCCTCCTGCCTTCGTCCAGATTTGACCTATGTTGACCCCCGTTTTTGACGAACTATAAGTAGGGTATCGAACCAATTAAACATTACGCATTTTTTTACATTATTTTTCTGACTTTTGAGAGAGCGCTTGGAACTCGTTACATCTAGGTTTGTTCATCGTTTTCGATTGGATTGTATTTTTCTTGGATCTTGGCAATAGTTGGATTCGCCTCCGACGGGTGCCTACCTTTGTTCTCGAATATTAATCGCAGTAAGACTCCTTTATTTTCATCGCTTTTTCTTCGGCTATTTCTTTTAATTGTTAATCGTTTCGTTATTTTTACTTTTCAAATTCGTGTTCATGACTTTTTCCTTTCAAAAATCTAATAGCCTTTCAAATACGATCATGAGTAGCTAAAATCTTTTTCTAGGGTTAGGGAGGAATGATTATCTTATTAGGGTTCGAGTTCGAGTTCCGATAGTAGTTGATGCCAACCGAGAACGGACGTGTTAACATTATTCTTTGAATTCGAACTATAACTCGAAAAAGATAAACGTGATCCCCGAAACCCTAGTTTTTTCCCCAGATTATTTAAAATTCACTTTTTCTTGCTTTCCTACTCGCTTTCACGTATTCTCATTACATTAGTTAGTTTTAGAATTAAAAAAAACCAAAAACCAACTTGAGCATTATGCTATTTCTCTTCGATTTCTCCGTTGCAAATAAATAAACATTTTTACGGCCGATAGTAGTGTTCCTCGCGAGATCGACTCGGCCGATAGTAGTGTTCCTCGCAGAGCCCACCCCCGTCGCCGTAGGATTCCGGCAGCATCGTCAGCCCCGTGCCCCATCTTTTTTCTCCCGCTCCCCACCGCGCAATTACCACCGGTCCACAGCTCCGTTCATCACCGCCTCAGGTACCAGCTCCGACCAGACCACCACCCTCGAACCCTCGCTCGCCGTCGACCTCCACCCTTTTCCGGTTAGTCACTGCCACACCTCACTTTTCTCATGGCAGTCCCGTGACCGATCTAGGCAGCCCCATTGTTCGTATCGACTCTCGACCTGATTCACGACAATCCCGACAGTTGACAACCCGAGCCAACTCAGTCCATCACAGCCCCGTCCCGGTCCTCGTCTCAAGTTCACGACAGTCCCGTGAATATATTCCGGCAATCCTGGTAAATTCTTGACTATCGTTGCTCCTTGTGAATTATGGTGAATACTCGTAGCAAAAAGAAAGCTCCGGCGTCAAAAAAAGCACGAACCGACGAGGGACCTTCCACAGCGGAACCAGAAGCCCTTACAGAGGTTATTGCAACTACACTGCAACCGCAGCCGCCCCGGCTAATCGCCAGATTGATCTCCGAGACCAATACGATGCCGACTTCCCGATTTACGACCACAAGGAAGGTAGACGGCTACTTGCCTTTCGTAAGCACACTTTTGAGTATCCCCGCCCCTTCGATTGGAATTTAGTCAAGAAGTTGGGCCAAGTCGATAATGTGAGGAGGTACTTGAAGTTGTTAGGAATGTGGACCTTCGCAAAGGAAGACATCGGTTATTCGACGTCCCTAGGCCTTGAGATGCTCTGCACTTTGGAGCGACACTCGAATGGGAGATTCTACACATGTCGTCTCATGGGCCGTAAAGCTGAGTTCAATGCAAAGTCACTCGAGACTACTTTTTGTTTCCCATTGGAAGGAGTCCAGAGGGACATCCCCGAGAAAATCGATAAAAACGCGGCATGGGAGGCCATTACCTCAGTTCCCATTTACACCGGGAAGAGCGTACAGATAGCTGGGCCGGCATTACCCGAGCCATGAGGATCGACCGTACCCTCGTACGGTCGCGGTATGTACATAGAGTCTTTTCTTTCTTTCCGTTGAGGCGTGTTTTCTTCGTTTTACTTCTTTGTTTTTCTTTTTTTGGTTTTGTCTAGTGCATTTGTGTAGGTTGTTTCTCCCATCGCTTTTCGACTACTCCTCGAGTTTCACGGGATGCTTGCTTTCCTTGGAGGGTACTTCATCCATGAGGATACGGATTAGCCCAAGTGTGTGTGTGTGTGTGGGGGTGGGTGGGTGGGTGGGTTTGCTTTCTTTCCTTTTCTTCTTCTCTACCCTTTCTACGTGCTTTGTCGTGCCTTGTTTGTGTTTATTCTACTCATTTTATCTTGTGTTGATGTTGATCACTTCCCCATCTTGAAATATGATTATCATGAAAGCATTTGATAGATGATGTGTATGCCAATTGCCTTATTTTGTTTCTTGAAGTGCATAGATTTTCTGTGCCAGATGTCGGTTTATGTGAATAATTTTTGACCCCGTGTTTAGTCACCGTAAAGTGATCTTGAGATAATCGCATGTCATCGTTTCACGTTCCAAATAAACTTGTGAGAATTTGAGCCATTTTAGCTTTCTTCTTTGTGTGATATGTCTCATCGTTGCTTCTCAAGCTTCTTATCTTCATTGTTCTACATCAATTGTGCCCGTATGGACTAGAGATAGCTAAATCATGCTTAGATTTTTACTTGAGGCTTTTATGTCATAAATTACTTGATTTTGAAAATGATTGGGATATGATCGATTATGATAGCCATTTTAGCCGCTTACTTTTGACCCCGAGCCCGTCGTAGGACATCCTAGTAGCCCCTTTGAGCCTACGTTTAGCCTTTTTATTCTTGTCTTATATTCCGTGAAGGAGAGAAGTGAGGTATTGTGTTTGGGGATATAAGGTGTTACTTATACGATGTTCGCCACTATTTTGTAATAATTCGAGATGTGTTATAAGTCTCCACAAAAAAAGATAATAAAAATGAGACGAGCTAAGTCTCCAAAAAAAGGAGAAAAAGAGTCGAGACGTGTTATTAGTCTCCAAAAAAAAAAAAAGAGTCGAATAATGTATTACAGTAGTTGATTGCTCGGATGATTTATGTGGCTTTGATGAGTTCATTCGTTGTGTTTGGAGTGGAAGGGGTTGTTGTGAGTTAGACGGATGTTTGGTTGTGGTGGAAGTGCTTATTTGAACGAGTTTAGTCCACTTTTTCCCAAATAATCCCGAATACCTTTAGCCGAGCCCCGTTACGTCCGATTTGTCGATCGCCCATGATTCTTAAGATGGTAGACTTTGATTAGTGGAGAGTACAACTTGAGTATGTGTTTAGTTGATGTCCTTAGGTGCATTCAATGTTATTTGAAGCTCGTCCTTGTTCCTTATATACTTTTCTTTCTTGAGTGCACGAGTTTTTCCTTGATTTATCTTTCACTTGTGCACGCTTTGAGTGGAACCACTTTTCGAGAGATAAAGAAGAAAGAGTGAACCCTAGTGAGGGAATTTGGGGTGGTGACATGTAATGATTCTTATGTGATTTTTATTGCTTCTATTTCATTGTGGGTCGAAATTTGTTCACATTACTTTTTCCGTACGCACTGAGGGTTTATTTGTAGTTTTGAAGAATTGAGTATGTGATTGGCATGTGTGTTTGACGCATTTCTGGCTTTCATGATTGCTTGTTTGAGGACAAGCAAGAAGCTAAGTGTGGGGGAGTTGACTTTGGTGTTTTTGTTTTAAATTTCTGTCTTTCTTTGTGCGCGAGTTGTGTCATGTTGAGTTGTTTACGTGTCCTAGTGAAAGATTCTGAAATATTTTTTTAGTTACTTTAAATAATTAAATAATTTATTACAACAACTTAAAACTTAATTACTGTATACTTTAGGAACATTCACATCATCAAATTTAATTTCAATAAGATTTTAGCAACATCAATTAATATAAGATCAAATTTATTTTCCATAAGATTTTAGCAACAACAATTAGGATAAAACATACACTAGTGTACGCATTTAGAAACTCAAATTTCATATAAAAAATGGTTAAAGTAAACCGCAAGGGTTGGAGCAATAACAATGGCGACGGAAGCCCTCCTTCTCGCATTTTCCATCTTCAAAGCCCTCCTTCTGGCATGTCTTCTTACATCGACCACTCCAACAAAGAAATTCAGATTTCTGACTCTTTTTATAACATGTTTTTTTTTGTCTTTTCGTCCGGAGGTGTGCCATCAGCACCGTCCGGAGGTGTGCCATCAGCATCCTGTGACCATGCTCCTGTAATATATATATGTATATATGATCATAAAAAAATCATAATTAAATTAAGTATAATATGTATATACATATTCGTGATAAAAATTCAAAATAATATTTATTTAGAAGTAGGGTACCGTCGATGAAGACAAGCATTAACAGGAACACAACGAGCATTTTCCGGTCGTATGAAGACTTCATGTTGATTGATAGAGAGCGAGGTGTGTGTGTATATATGGTGAGTTTAACATTGTTGTAAAGATTATGCAATATATATAGAACTATTTACATTGTTATATTACAATTTCATTTAATTGAAAAGACTCAAAACATAGAGAAACACTTCCGGATAATTAAACCCAAATCAGAAGTCATGACTCATGGATACTGGCATTGACTACTTACTATTTTCGAAATTGGGTAGAAAAATGTATGTTGAATTATGACTCAAATCATGTTGAAATAGGACTTAAAATCGTTTTCGGATGAAAGTCGAAGGTGTTGGAGTTGTATACTTAATTTCTAGATTTAAGTAACGGTAACTCCCGATCATAGCATTTAATCTATTAATTAAATAAACAATTATTTTCTTTTAATTATTAGATAATTAAATATATGCAAATATAGTCCTAGATTATATACGTTGTAGTTAGTATGGTATTCGTCGTCACAAGGAAGATCATACTATCAGTTACTCGTATTTAATCGAACAGTTGCTCACGACCTAGATGGACACGGACCAAGCCATCGGTATAGTCGTTGTATGAGGGAGAAAATAATCGGTCTTGATTATTTTATCATACTTGTACACTTGGTGTATTGGGCGGATCGCTTGAGATTTATCAATTAGGATTGCCTTTGATAATTGATTTAAATCTCAGAGTATTTTATTCTTAATTCCCGATAGTATTGCGGGTGTGTATATTTAATATAAGTAACTTTGATTTTCCAAAGGAATTGACCGATTTAATTATTGGGTCAATTACCGGTAAAGTTGGGTCACTATATTTTATATATGACATGCCGTGAATACTTGACGGGAAAGTGTATCCCGGAAGGGTTGATAATATCCCCGAGATGAGTTCATAAGGAATTAATATGTAAACCCTGCAGGTAGATTTGTTCCGCATAATAATTAAAGTTGAACGGTACTATTCTCGGATAAAAGAGATGAATAAATTTATTATGCAATAAATAAATTTTTTTCATGGATATTTAAATCTTAAATACACGGAATAAATAATACTACCGGAGAAATATTATTTGATATAATATGGTTTAATATTGGGAGTGCAATTAATTTATATAGTGGAAAATAAATTAATTAATATTAATGGGATTAATAGATTTGGGCTTGGGCTCAATTTAATCATTAATATTGGAAGCCCAATATTCCACCTCCTTTAGATCCCTTACGTAGCCTATAAAAGCACTACATGGTCTTCACAATTCAACACACATCATAAAATTATCATACTTGATATTCTAGAGAGTTCGTGAAGGAGATCCACAGGAGTTCGGAGGATCGTCGCCCACACGACATTCGAACGAAGCGCAAGGAATACGTGGGAAGATCCGAAGGTCTTCAAACCATCTCAATTCTCCGCACAACGAGACGTAAGTATAATCGTAAACCCCCTCTTATGCTTATGCGTTTTTAATCGTAATATATACATGAACGCACGATCCGGGAAACGTACGAACTTCGGGGACGGGGATTCGAGATCCCCGACGAAGATCGAGAGGGGCGGCCGAACCCTAGGGTTCGACCGCCGGTTGCGCGCGACGGGAGAGGGCCCCGGCTGGACGCCGGGGACACACGATCGACCATGGTCGATCGTCGGGATGCCGCGGGCTGGTGCCGCGGCGGATCCTGGCCACCCCTCGCCGCCGGCGCGTGCCGCGCGAAGCCCTCGGCTGGAGCCGAGGGGCGATCGAGCCCGTGAGCTCGATCGCGGGTGTGCTACGGGGTCACCCATAGCTGCCCCGTATGTGCTACGGGTTCGCCCGTAGCGGGCGTGCGGGGCTGAACGCCCCGCGAGCAGCGAGCCCGTGAGCTCGCTGCGGGGCTGCTACGAGCAGCCCCGGGGATGCCTCGTGCATCCCCAGCGATCGCTACGAGGCGATCGCGATCCCCCTCGTGGGGGATCGGCTGGATGCTCGCGGCTCTCGGGCCTCGCTGGGTGTTCGGTCGGGCCCCTGCTCACGCGGCGGTTCGCGTTTGGTTCTCCGGCGATCGAGGATTTCGGTCGGGTTGTCGGTTTCCGCATTTTTTGATAACCCGGGATATCGATTTCCAACAATTGGTATCAGAGCGTTGGTTTCGTGTTCATGTATATGTTCGATTATTGTTCTACCTTGCAGGATTTCCGGCTATCATGGTTTAATAATTTCGTTAATTATTTTATCATGATTATTCGTTTATTAAACTCTCGGACATGTCGAGATTCGTTTTGTGTGGATGAATGCTTGTAATAGTAAAAATTCGGGGGTTGACCGAATTTAGGATTTATTATTATTGTTCTATGTTTTCCGGAAATTGTATAGGATCGATTTCATGTATAGAATCGATACCGGAATTGTAATTTAAATTATTGTAATTTATTTTACGTTGGTTCGATGTTGGAACGATCGCCGGAGAACGAGTGTGACGAAGAAGACGAAGAGGACGAAGAACCGGGGGGGTCGATCAACCCCATGATCGACCCCATGATCGAAGCCAAGGGGAGGGGTCAATCGCCCCTCGGTTGGGGCTGCCGCCGGCTGGTGGTGGCCGGCCGGCTGAGGTGGCGGCGGCGGTTCCCTCTCCGGTGACCGGTCGGTGGTGGGGTGGTGTGGGGTCTCCCAACCCATGCTACTCCTACCAAGATCCTACTTTCCTATTTGATTCGGTTTTCCTATTTTTGTTGGAAATCGATATCCCGGGCTATTAAAATTTGCGGAAAATAATAACTCGACCGAAATCCTTCATCGCCGGAGATCCGAACGCGAACCACCGCACGAGCCGGGGCCCGACCGAACACCCAGCGAGGCCCGAGGGCCGCGACCGTCCAGCCGAGCCCCCGCACGGGGCTCGCGATCATCTCCTTGATGATCGCAGGGGATGCACGAGGCATCCCCGGGGCTGCTCGTAGCAGCCCCGCAGCGGGTCGCGTGACCCGCTGCACAACGCGCTGGGCTCGTCCCAGCGCACCGCTGCGGGAAGTCCCGCAGCACGCTACGAGTCGCTGCGGGTAACTCCCGCAGCTCCCAGCGATCGAGCCTACGGGCTCGATCGACCCCTCGGCCCCCAGCCGAGGGTGTTCGCGCTGCACGCGCCGCCAACGACGGAGGTCGGCGGATCCTCCCGCCGTGGCACCAGCCCACGGCGGATCCCCGACGATCGAACCCTAGGTTCGATCGTGTGCCCCGGCGTCCAGCCGGGGCTCGCCTCTCGCGTCGCGCGTTCCCGGCGGTTGAACCCTAGGTTCGGCCGCCCCTCTCGATCCTCGCCGGGGATCTCGAATCCCCGTCCCCGAGGTTCGTCGTTTTTCCGGATCGTGTGTTCATGTATATGCTACAATTAATTCACATAAAATCATAGAAAGGGTTTATGATTTTTACCTTCGATTCGTTGTGCGGAGAAACGAAATCAAACACCTTGAAGACCTTTGAATCTTCCCACGTATTCCTTGCACTCCGTTCGAACGTCGGGTGGGCGACGATCTATCGAACTCCTATGGATCTCCTTCAACTCTCTAGAACTATCAAAGATTGATATTCTTGTCTTATGATTTATGAAGGCCATGTAGTGCTTTTATAGGCTACGTAGGGGATCAAAAGGAGGTGGAATATTGGGCTTCCAATATTGAAGATTAAATTGAGCCCAACCCAAATCTATTAATCCTTATCAATATTAATCAATTTATTTTCCACTATATAAATTAATTGCACTCCCAATATTAAACCATATTATATCAAATAATATTTCTCCGGTAGTATTATTTATTCCGTGTATTTAAGATTTAAATATCCATGAATAAAATTAATTTATTGCTAATTAATTTATTCATCTCTTATATCCGAGAATAGTACCATTCAACTTTAATTATTATGCGGATTAAATCCACCTGCAGGGTTTACATAATAATTCCTTATGAACTCATCTCGGGGATATTATCAACCCTTACGGGATACACTTTCCCGTCAAGTATTCACGGCATGTCGTATATAAAATATAGTGACCCAACTTAACCGGTAATTAACCCAATAATTAAATCGGTTAATTCCTTTGGAAAATCAAAGTCACTTATATTAAATATACACACCCGCAATAGTATCGGGGATTAAGAATAAAATACTCTGAGATTTAAATTGATTTATCCAAGGCAATCCTAATCAATAAATCTCAAGCGATCCGCCCAATACACCAAGTGTACAAGTGTGATGAAATAATTAAGATAAATTATTTTCTCTCTCACACAACGACTATACCGATGGATTAGTCCGTGTCCATCTAGGTCGTGAGCAACTGTTCGATTAAATACGAGTAACCGATAGCATGATCTTCTATGTGCCCATGCACACCATACTAACTACAACGTATAAAATCCAGGACTATATTTTGCATATTTAATTAATAATTAATTAAATGCAAATAATTGTTTATTAATTAAATAGGTTAAATGCTATGACCGGGAGTTTACCGATACTTAAATCTAGACATTAAGTACACAACTCCAACAATCTAGACATTAAGGTCTAGTCATTTCCTCCAAACTCCCGACTCCCATACTCATCACGTGCTTAAGTTATACTTCCCAGAAGTATTATGTGAATGAGTAATCTAGGTTGCCGCTCTGAAGTTATCTTGGTGACTACTGCGTCGTCTCCCTAGACGATGACTCGAATCAGGTGGTACTTGCTCTATGTGTTATCATCACCTTTTGAACTTATGACTTCTTCCAGTTTACCATGCACCGCTATATACATAGCCTTTGGTGAATCAAGAATCATATCCAAGCTCAGAGGTCATTCCGGAACCTAACCAAAAACTTCCGCTGCCTCTGAGGCTGCTATTCGGTTTATGATAGAGTCTGAGAAGTATCATGCTTATCACTCTTTCATCTTTAGGTTCCACCTCTTTTAAAAGTGAACACATAGCGTGATATCGACTTACACTGGTCTTTCTCTGATTTTGGATCTGAGAAACTGCAATCCAAGAAGATTTCGTCTTGCTTAGTAATCTAGTACTTCCAAGTACTTTTACAGCATTCGAACATCTCTTATCCAGATTACTTTGATATCCTCCCACTACGCTATCCGCATAGTTGATATCAGGTTTTCGTTTTACATCCCTGCATTTACAAAGCTCTTCACACTCGAAGTGTAGGAAACTGCTTCGTCTATATCTATCTCCTTTATGTGTTCAAAACACATGCCTTTAGATAGATGCTTTCTGTTCCCAAAAGGCAATAACCTTTCTCAGAATTATGCATGTTTAAAACAAACCATAATCGCATAAGATATCTTAAGAGAAGTACAAATGTTCTTATCTAGAGATCGAAAGATTCTAAGAACATGATCTAACTTCATCTTAATCTTATATCTCGATTCATTTAGACAACCTCTATTTTATGTCTGATAACGCTTTTACATTGTTGCCAACGATGAAGTGTTATCTACTAGGGGTGTGCAAAATAAAACCGGACCGGAAAAAAGACCGGAACCGGTCCGGACCGGACCGGAATCGGACCGGACCGGTTGAATCCGGTCCGGTCTCCGGTCCGAATATTTTTGGGATTCCGGGTTCCGGTCCGGTCCGGTCTAAGACCGGAATTTTCCGGTCCGGACCGGAAACCCGGATTTTTAATATATATTATTATTTTTATATATAATATATATGTAAATGTGTGTTTGTATATAAAATAAAATATATAAATTTAACATTTTATTTTTTTAATATTAAATATTTTATTTTCAAATGAAATATCTTGTAAATTTTTACTTTAAATGTAATTTTTTTGTGTAATTAAATTAGTTTTATTAATCAAATAAGTTTATTTATATTCTATGTATATATTTATAAATATATTGAACTAATAATTTTATTTAAATTAATATTAAATATTATAATTCTTCAAAATAAATTAATTAAAATTATATAAAAAACAAATCCGGTCCAAATCGGTCTAAACCCGGATCGGACCGGAATTTACCGGTCCGGTCCGGATTAATACCGGTCCGGTCTCCGGTCCTTAAAATTTAAGGATTCCGGTCCCGGTCCGGTCCGGTCCGGTCTTGGACCGGTGCACACCCCTATTATCTTCATAAAATTCCGAGAAAACACCACCTTGTTTCCATCACGTCTCTAATACACCTTTCCTTGTCTATGCTCTTTGATGAATCCATATAATGGACTATCTCATCAATTTGCAAGTTCCAATTTACAGCTTTGTGATGATCCATAAATGGATTCACTAAGTTTGTACTTCTAAATGATCTCGCCTCTTAACAATAATACTTATTGCTATCCAAGTAGGCACATTTAGATTGGTACTGCCCCCTATGCAGAACTAGGGATCGATTTCATGTCTACTAGATCCAGAGTTCAAAACTCCTCTAGTCTTATGAATATCTCTGGTCGCTTAACAACCTCCCACTGCAATGGCGTACCGGTGTATAACAGTAATAACATTAGGTGCAATTAGTGATGTACTACTACTCGGTTAGGCTGACTTTCAGTCTTTCCTTTCCTCCTTTTAAAGTACCTTGTCAGTTAGGGCATTGTAGTTCATCTAATAGTCTTCCTCTAAGAACCGGGCGAGGACACCCCTCTGGTTCGTAGTACTATTGAACATACAATTACTCGTTCTTCTAGGATATTCTACAACCACATTGAATGTGCCGTTATATCCAGAAATATCCATAGAACATAGGTGGTTCCGAACAAACTTGTCCTTTTACTATTAGAATTCCATTCTTTATTCCTGACACACCATGTCTACACTCCAGTGTATGGTGTAGTCCTTTGAGACTTAATCTCAATCCTTGATATATATGCCATGTGTTGTTTAGATAGGTGATAGCCTCCGCGAACAAGTCGCAGGCTTCCAATGGATATACTTTGAAGGATCCCCATAATAGCTTTGTGTTCATTGACTAGTCAAAACACTTTGCTTTTATGGCACATCAAGTATTCTAATCCATCTTCAAGTATTCCTAAAAGGAACTACTCATACCTTTCTAACTACACATATGCCTGCATATATCATCTTTGATCATTCTTAATACTTGTCTGAATTCCACCCTTTAGAAGATCCACTTAGTTGTATTATTTTCCAAATTTAGTTCTTAGGTCGGAAGGTCCATTCCTTCAACTATAATTGATCAAATCAATTTCGACCTTTGAACCTTATTTGAATAAATATTACTAAGTTCAAGAATTCACAAGTATAATGATTAATAAAGAAATATATCTAACAAGTAAAACAAGTTATACATATCGGTTCGTTGCATCGTGGTAGACTAAGGATTCATTATTCACATATTGCTATCTAATGTACCAGAATAGATATCACCATTATTTCTTATCCAAACCATTAAATGATTAAAGAAATAAAATATCCATTAATAATAGAAAACAAGAACAAAAGTTCTTTCTAAAATAAAAGGTACATAATGCAATAAACCTGAAATGAAATCCTATAATTATCAAAACAGATAAATGTCTTCCACTGCCACCGCTGCTTCCTTAACAGCTTCGCCCATGTGGACTCGAACTCTTCTTCTCTAAGTCGCCGGGTTTTCTGGAACCCCTGCATTTAGAATGCTCATACCGTCAGTGGTTCCATATCTACTCACCAGAATTCTGGTAGATAATACCGCTGACTATGTTTTACGACTAAAGAAAAATTCGTACCTTTGAGAGGACAAGATATAGACCCCCAATACTCAGACTGCTTCCCTTGGGGATATTTGCCAGAAGGCTTCTTTATCCCACCCTTTGGTCCAAGTCCCTTAGGACCACTGGATCCCCTTGTCTTCTTCTCCTTTTCCTTATGCATGCCCTTAGGTCCGAAACCTTTGGCCTTGGCTATAAGAGCTTGCGATTGTTTCAACTCGTTTAAAAGATCCATCATCTCAAAAACGTGTTCAAGCGTTTCCTCGAAGCAACTGATCTTTATGAGTATCCTCATCGCCTCTTTTCTAGCCTTTACATCATGTCCAAACATCAACTTGAGTTTAAGCATGACATCATGATTAGCGGCTAATGCATGAGCACTATCCCACTTTTCAAAGTCAACTATTTCCTCATCAGTTGAGTTAATGGTAGGTCTAGGAGGACAAGTTTCACTGAGTACGTCTTTGTACTCCTTTACAGTCTGAGTAATGTCTAACTCTTCTTTCCATTCAACACAGTATGGAACCAGTGCGTTGAATTCCTCAAGTATCAACGAAAGTGGATTCATAGTAATTCTCTAAACCTATAAGCACATATAAACAAACAATTAATTTAATATCCGATATTATCTCCCTTGAATAATATCATTAAATTACTAATTACGTCCAAAATCCCATCAGGTAAGGCAAGCCACGTGGTGTGGACGTTTACCCACCCAAATGATTTAGCAATTAGATTTTCTTTGGTCATACATCGATTATAGCGTAACTTCGTGGGGAAGAATACTATAACGCGTATCTAAGTGTAAACCATTACTCAGCACCACAGTAAATCGTTTGGAATTGCTACATCACCGCAAGCCACGTGGTGTGGACGTTTACGACAACTTCACAACTCTTCACAATTACTTATAACTGTCTACATCAATTAATCCAAAATCCGTTAGTATAGCAAGCCACGTGGTGTGGACGTTTACTACACCAAGAGACTTTTATAATTGACTCCCAATTACAAGATCCATTCGATTTTGTAAATCAAGACTCGGAGAATCATAAGTGAAACTCGAAGTTTCTAACCAGTGATTCACCATGCGAACGACCCTATCTCTCATAAATGAGGGAGCCGAGCAGACAATCGATCCATCTATCGAAGAATGGTACGAAGGTCTCTAATTTGTGTCATCCACATGACCAAGTGGCTTTGGCTCCATTCCACTCCCCGGGGTGAGAATGAGTCGACTTGAAGTCAGTTTCAGAAAGACAAATTAGGCATTGTTTGATAAACTTTGATCAATGTTTCTTGTGAAAGGAATTACAAGAATTCTCCTCCAATGACTCGTCTATACGAACTTCGGAAGTCCATAAGAGTCACCAAGAGAACAGCAATGGAGACCATGGGAATGTTTCAATCCCCTCTCCCACTTAGCTTTTTACGATAAAGGGATACGCTATCTAGTGCATAAAGTAAACACATATAGCATGCATACAAGTAATGAAGCACATAGTATCACATAGTCAAAATAATGCTAGAAAATTATTTTCCCGACTATCATGGCTTTATCCCATCTCCGTATGCATCTTCTAGTCTTCAGTCTTCGTTCTTGAATGCTCCATGTGACGAGAATATTAATCCCAATATTTAAATCTATTTATTTTCAATTAATCCAAAAGTTACTTAATTCGAAAATTAAGTCAATCGAATATATCAAAAATAAAATTAAATATTATTAATATTTTATTTATTTATTTTTCCTTTTTCTAGTCCATTAAATTTCTAGAACAATCTATCCAAGACCCACTTGGAATATTCTAGAAGATCTCTATAATGGAATAAGGAAATAAAATAAATTAGGACTCCCCTACTTTCCATAATTAATTAATTTTCATCTAATGAAAAATTCCCAAAAAATAGGAATAATCAAATAGGAAATAAATCAATTTATTAATTAATTATTTTCCTATCCAATTCTATTAAATCTCTAGAATCCTATTCCAAGTAAAACTCGGAATATTCTAGAAGACTTCTATAATAGAACAAGGAAATAAATTAATTCCAATTAATTCTTTTCCTAATCCATAAGAGTTTCCAAAAGGAAGAACACTCAAATAGGAAAACCGAATTAATTTAGGAAAGTCGGATTATGGCAGGAGTACCACGGGTTGGGAGTCCCCGCGCCACCCACTACCACCCATCGATCCATCCGGCCACGGAGGAGGAGCCGCCGCCCAGCCACACCGGCCAGCCACCGAACCGGCGGCAGCCCGCGGCTAGGGCATCGAGCCCCGACCCTCAGCCCTCGATCGATCCATGGGGTCGATCATGGGGATGATCGGCCCCTTCGTCCATCGTCTTCTTCGTCACATCTTCGTCTTCCGGCGATCGTCTCAACATTGAACCAACGTAAATAAATTACAAGAATTTAAATTACACTATCCGGTATCGATTCTATACATGAAATCGACCCTATACATTTTCCGGAAAACAAAGAACGTAATAATAAATCCTAAATTCGGTCAACCCCCGAATTTTTACTATTACAAACATTCATCCACACAAAACGAATCTCGACATGTCCGAGAGTTTAATAAACGAATAATCATGATAATTAACGCAATAATTAAATCCAACCATGATAGTCGGAAATCCCTGCAAGGTAGAACGATAATAGAACATATACATGAACACGAAACCAAACGCTCTGATACCAATTGTTGGAAATCGATATCCCGGGCTATTAAAATTTGCGGAAAATAATAACCCGACCGAAATCCTTCATCGCCGGAGATCCGAACGCGAACCACCGCACGAGCCGGGGCCCGACCGAACACCCAGCGAGGCCCGAGGGCCGCGAGCGTCCAGCCGAGCCCCCGCACGGGGCTCGCGATCATCTCCATGATGATCGCTGGGGATGCACGAGGCATCCCCGGGGCTGCTCGTAGCAGCCCCGCAGCGGGTCGCGTGACCCGCTGCACAACGCGCTGGGCTCGTCCCAGCGCACCGCTGCGGGAAGTCCCGCAGCACGCTATGAGTCGCTACGGGTAACTCCCGCAGCTCCCAGCGATCGAGCCTACAGGCTCGATCGACCCCTCGGCCCCCAGCCGAGGGTGTTCGCGTTGCACGCGCCGCCGACGACGGAGGTCGGCGGATCCTCCCGCCGTGGCACCAGCCCACGGCGGATCCCCGACGATCGAACCCTAGGTTCGATCGTGTGCCCCGGCGTCCAGCCGGGGCTCGCCTCTCGCGTCGCACGTTCCCGGCGGTTGAAACCTAGGTTCGGCCGCCCCTCTCGATCCTCGCCGGGGATCTCGAATCCCCGTCCGCGAGGTTCGTCGTTTTTCCGGATCGTGTGTTCATGTATATGCTACAATTAATTCACATAAAATCATAGAAAGGGTTTATGATTTTTACCTTCGATTCGTTGTGCGGAGAAACAAAATCAAACACCTTGAAGACCTTTGAATCTTCCCACGTATTCCTTGCACTCCGTTCGAACGTCGGGTGGGCGATGATCTATCGAACTCCTATGGATCTCCTTCAACTCTCTAGAACTATCAAAGATTGATATTCTTGTCTTATGATTTATGAAAGCCATGTAGTGCTTTTATAGGCTACGTAGGGGATCAAAAGGAGGTGGAATATTGGGCTTCCAATATTGAAGATTAAATCGAGCCCAGCCCAAATCTATTAATCCTTATCAATATTAATCAATTTATTTTCCACTATATAAATTAATTGCACTCCCAATATTAAACCATATTATATCAAATAATATTTCTCCGGTAGTATTATTTATTCCGTGTATTTAAGATTTAAATATCCATGAATAAAATTAATTTATTGCTAATTAATTTATTCATCTCTTATATCCGAGAATAGTACCATTCAACTTTAATTATTATGCGGATTAAATCCACCTGCAGGGTTTACATAATAATTCCTTATGAACTCATCTCGGGGATATTATCAACCCTTACGGGATACACTTTCCCGTCAAGTATTCACGGCATGTCGTATATAAAATATAGTGACCCAACTTAACCGGTAATTAACCCAATAATTAAATCGGTTAATTCCTTTGGAAAATCAAAGTCACTTATATTAAATATACACACCCGCAATAGTATCGGGGATTAAGAATAAAATACTCTGAGATTTAAATTGATTTATCCAAGGCAATCCTAATCAATAAATCTCAAGCGATCCGCCCAATACACCAAGTGTACAAGTGTGATGAAATAATTAAGATAAATTATTTTCTCTCTCACACAACGACTATACCGATGGATTAGTCCGTGTCCATCTAGGTCGTGAGCAACTGTTCGATTAAATACGAGTAACCGATAGCATGATCTTCTGTGTGCCCATGCACACCATACTAACTTAAACGTATAAAATCCAGGACTATATTTTGCATATTTAATTAATAATTCATTAAATGCAAATAATTGTTTATTAATTAAATAGGTTAAACGCTATGACCGGGAGTTTACCGATACTTAAATCTAGACATTAAGTACACAACTCCAACAATTTTGAGTGTTCTTATTTTTAGGAACTCTCATGGAATAGGAAAAGAATTAAATTGGAATTAATTTATTTCCTATTTGATTATTCCTATTATTGGGAATTTTCAATAGATGGAAATTAATTAATTATGGAAAGTAGGAGAGTCCTAATTTATTTTATTTCTTTATTCTATTATAGAAATCTTCTAAAATATTTCAAGTTTGACTTAGATGGAATTCTAGAGATTTAGTGGAATTAGAAAGGAAAATAAAAATAAATAAAAATATTAATAATATTTAATTTTATTTTTGATATATTCGATTGACTTAATTTTCGAATTAAGTAACTTTTGGATTAATTGAAAATAAATAGATTTAAATATTGTGATTAATATTCTCGTCACATGGAGCATTCAAGAACGAAGACTGAAGACTACAAGATGCGTACGGAGATGGAATAAAGCCATGATAGTCGGAAAATAATATTCTATTATTATTTTGACTATGTGATAATATTTATGTGCTTTATTTCATGTATGCATGCTTATGTGTTTAATTGTGCATTAGATAGCGTATCTCTTTATTGTAAAAAGGTAAGTGGGAGAGGGGATGGAAACATTCCCACGGTCTCCATTACTGTTCTCTTGGTGACTCTTATAAACTTTTGAAGTTCGTATAGACGAGTCATTGGAGGAGAATTCTTGTAATTCCTTTTACGAGAAACATTGATTGAGTTTATCAAACAATGCCTAATTTGTCTTTTTGAAACTGATTTCAAGTCGACTCATTCTCACCCCGGGGAGTGGAATGGAGCCAAAGCCACTTGGTCATGTGGATGACACAAATTAGAGACCTTCGTACCATTTCCTGAAATGGATCGATTGTCTGCTCGGCTCCCTCATTTATGAGAGATAGGGTTGTTCGCATGGTGAATCACTGGTAAGAAACTTCTAGTTTCACTTATGATTCTCCGCGTCCTGATTTTCAAAAATCGAATGGATCAAGTAATTGGGAGTCAATTATAAAAATCTCTTGGTGTAGTAAACTTCCACACAACGTGGCTTGCTATATCGACGGATTTTGGATTAATCGATGTAGACAGTTATAGGGAGTTGTGAAAGATTGTGAGTTATCGTAAACGTCCACACAACGTGGTTTGCGGTGATGTTGCAGTTCCAAACGACTCACCTTAGTACTGAGTAATGGTTTACACTTAGGTACGCTTTATAGTATCCTTCCCAACGAAGTTACGCTATAATTGATGTACGACCAAAGCAAATCTAATTGCTAAATCATTTGGATAAATAAACGTCCACACAACGTGGCTTGCCATATCTGATGGGATTTTAGATGTGATTAGTGGTTTAATGATATTATTTGAGGGAGATAATATCGGAGATTAAATCAATTGTTTGTTGTTATATGTGCTCATAGATTATGGATGGCTTTGAACCCACTTTATGTGATTCTTAAGGATTTAACTCATTGGTCCCTGAATGTATTGATTGGAATAGAGATCTGGACATTGCCCAGACTGTTAAAGAGTACAAGTTTG
Organism: Euphrasia confusa; assembly: GCA_954870475.1. NCBI lineage: Eukaryota > Viridiplantae > Streptophyta > Magnoliopsida > Lamiales > Orobanchaceae > Euphrasia > Euphrasia confusa. The sequence continues at coordinate 15,224,666 of OX940953.1, forward strand.
TACTCAAGTGAGCTTTGTCCTCCCGGTCTTACTAATGTCTCAACTGATGAGGAAAGAACTGATTTTAATCATGTTCAAATCTCAAGGAGATGTTTAGACATGATGTAGAGGCTAGACAAGAGGCGATGAGGATACTCGTAAAGGCCAGTCAATTCGAGGAAACGCTTAAACACGTTTTTGAGATGATTGACATTTTGGACGAGTTGAGACGGAAATCGCAAGCTCTTGTAGCCAATGCTAAAGGTTTCGAACCTAAAGGCAAAACCGGGGGAAAGGAAAAGCTAAGCAAAGAAACCCAGTGGTCCTAAGCTACTTGGACCACGAGATGGGGCGAGAAAGCCAATAGGCTAGTGTTCTCGATGCAAACAGTCTGGGTACTGGAAGTCTGATTATCCTCTCAAAAGTACGAAATTTTTCTTTAGTCGTAAAAACATAGTCAGTGGTATTATCTACCGGAGCCTGGTGTGTAGATATGGAACCATTGACGGTATGCGCATTCTAAATGCGAGGGTTCCAGGAAACCCGACGACTTGGAAAAGAAGAAATCGTAGTCTACATGGGCAATGCTGTTGAGGAGGCAGTCGTTGCAGTGGAGGACAATTATATAGGATTTCATTTTGAGTTATTGCTTTTATGTACCTTTTAGAAAGAACTTTGTTCTGGATTTCTAATGAATAAGATATTTTATTTCTTTTAATCATTTGATGGTTATAAGAAGAAATAATGATATTATCTATTCTGGTACATTAGCTAGCAATATATATAACTGATGAATCCTGAGTCCACCACGATGCAACGAACCGTAGCATAAAACTCGTTTTACTTTTAAGAGATATTTCTGTAATGAATCATTTATACTTGTGGATTCTTATACTAAGTCATGTTTATTCAAATAAGAAGTTCAAAGGTCGAAAATTGATATTTTTTTCAATTAAGTTGAAGGAGTGGACCTTCCGACCTAAGAATTTAATTTGGAAGATAACATAACTAAGCAATCCTTTATGGATATAAGGTATAAGATCCGGACAAGTATTAGAATTGATTCACTCTGATGTATGCAGACCTTTGTTTACTCAGACAATAAGGTACGAGTACTTCATTTTATGATTACTCGAAAAATGGATTAGCATACCTGATGTGCCACAAAAGCAAAGTGTTTTGACAAGTCAATGGACACAAAGCTATTGTGGGGAACCATCATGGTATATCCATTGAAAGCCTGCGATTTGATCGCGGAGGCAAGTGCCTGTCTGAGGAATGCATGACATACTAATCAGAGATTGGGATTTGATCCCAAATGACTACACCATACACTCTTGTGTAGAAATGGTGTGTCGGAAATAAGAAATGGAACTATTATAGAAATAGTAAAAGCATGAGTTATACGGAACTACCTATGTTCTATGGATATGTCCTGAAAACAACGGCACATTCAAAGTGGTTGTAGAATATCCTGGAAGGACAAAAGTTGTGTGTTCAATAGTACTATGAACCAGAAGGATGTTATAAGTTCTAACGCCCGGTTCTTAGAGGAAGACTATTAGATGAACCACAAGCCCAAAGTGACGTGATACTTTGAATGAGAGAAAGCGATAAGGACTGAGAACCAGCCGAACCGAGTAGCGGTACACCACTAACTGCACCTACTGTTATTACTGTTTATACACCGGAATGCCGTTGTAGTGGGAGGTTGTGGATCAACCGGAGATATTCATAAGACTAGGAGAGTTTTCGGACTCTGGACCTAGTATACATGAAATCGATCCCTGGATCTACATGGAGGCAGTACTAGATCTAAATGTGCCTTCTTGGAAAGCAATAAGGATTATTGCTAAGAGGCAAGATAATTTAGAGTACAAGCTTAGTTGATCCATTTATGGATTGGAACAAAGCATTGTGTTCGTGGTACTTGCAAATTGATGAGATAGTCCATTTTATGGATTCATCAAAGCATAGACGAATCGTGTGTATTAGAAACGTGATGGAACAAAGTGGTGTTTCTCGGGTTTTATGTAGATAACATTTTATCATTGGCAACAATGTAAAGATGTTGTCAGACATAAAATGATGGTTGTCTAGATAAATCATTATGAAAGATATAGGAAGAAGTTGGACATGTTCTTGAGATCTTGGATCTCTAGGAAAGAACATTGTACTTCTCCTAGGACATCTTACATAAATATGATTATGGTTCCGTTTTAACATGCAAGATTCCGAGAAAGGTTCGTTACCTTTCAGATACGGAATGCATCTATCTAAGGATATGTGTTTTGGAACACAAAAGGAGATAGAAGCAATGAAAGCAGTTTCCTACACTTTGAGTGTGGAAAACTCGATGAATGCATTGTTGAAGACGAGAACCTGATATCGGCTATGCGGTCAGCATAGTGGGAGGATATCAAGGTAATCCTAGAAAGGAATACTCGACTGCTATAATGAACATTTTAAGTACTTTCAAAGTACTAGAAACTATGTTCTGGATTACGGAGCAGACGAGCATTTCCTTTGGATTACACTCTCTTAGATTTCTAATCAAATGAGGACCGGTGTAAGTCGATATCAGGCAATGTGTTTCACTATTGAAGGAGAAGGAGTTTTAACATGGAAGAGTGAAAAGCACGATGTTTTTCGGACTCTGCCATGAGCAACCAAATAGCGGCCTCAGAGGCAGCGGAAGTTTTGGTATAGCTCCGGGATAATCTCTGGGACTTAGATGTGATTCTTAATTTGCCAAAGGCTATGTCAATAGCGGTGCGATGGCAAATGGTAAGAAATCACAAGTCCATAAGTGTAAGATAACACATAGAGCAAGTACGACCAGATACGAATCATCTTCAGGGAAGACGACGCTGTAGTCACCAAGATAACTTCAGAGCGGCAACCTAGATTGCTCATTCACATGGTACTTCTTGGAAGTACAGTTTAAGCACGTGATGAGTATGGGAGTCGGGAGTTTGGAGGAAATGACTAGACCTTAGTACAAGTGGGAGATTGTTGGAGTTGTGTACTTAATGTCTAGATTTAAGTAACGGAAACTCCCGATCCATTGCCATTAATCTATTTAATTAAATAAACAATTATTTGCGTTTAATTATTTATAATTAAACATATGCAAATTATAGTCCTAGATTATATACGTTGTAGTTAGTATGGTGTGCGCGCCCACACGGAAGATCATACTATCGGTTACTCGTATATAATCGAACAATTGCTCACGACCTAGATGGACACGGACCAATCCATCGGTATAGTCGTTGTATGAGGGAGAAAATAATTTGTCTTGATTATTTTATCATACTTGTACACTTGGTGTACTGGGCGGATCGCTTGAGATTTATCGATTAGGATTGCCTTGGATAATCGATTTAAATCTCAGTGTATTTTATTCTTAATCCCCGATACTATTGCGGGTGTGTATATTTAATATAAGTGACTTTGATTTTCCAAAGGAATTGACCGGTTTAATTACTGGGTCAATTAACGGTTAAGTTGGGTCGCTATATTTTATATATGACATGCCGTGAATACTTGACGGGAAAGTGTATCCCGGAAGGGTTGATAATATCCCCGAGATGAGTTCATAAGGAATTATTATGTAAACCCTGCAGGTGGAATTTATTCTGCATAATAATTAAGGTTGAATGGTACTAGTTTCGGATATAAGAGATGAATAAATTAATTAGCAATAAATTAATTTTATTCATGGATATTTATATCTTAACTACACGGAATAAATAATACTACCGGAGAAATATTATTTGATATAATATGTTTTAATATTGGGAGTGCAATTAATTTATATAGTAGCAAATTAATTAATTAATATTAATGGGATTAATAAATTTGGGCTTGGGCTCAATTTAATCATTAATATTGGAAGCCCAATATTCCACCTACTTAAGATCCCCTACGTAGCCTATAAAAGCACTACATGGTCTTCTCTATCCATATAACTTGAAGAACACAATTTTAGAGAGAGAAAGTAGAGAGGGAGATCCATGGAGTTCGGAAGATCGTCGCCCACACGACGTTCGAGCTAGTGCAAGGAATACGTGGGAAGGTCTCAAGGTCTTCAATTGAGTTCTTCGTTTTTTCGAACAACGAGAACGAGGTAAAATCGTAAAACCCTCTTTATGATTTTAATTGTTTATATTATCGTGAAAATACCGTAGAACAAGATCCGAGGTTCGGGATCCTCACCGGGGTCGAGCTGGGTGGTGGTGATCGAAGATCACCGGACCACCGCGGATGGAGCGACCCGACGGCGAAGAATCGCAACTAGGGCTTGACTGCCCAGGCAAGCGGCCGCCTGGGGGGTCAAGCGGCCGCCTGGTGTGCCCAGGCAGCGGGCTGCGGGTTTTTCCCGCAGCGGATCCGCGAGCCACGCGAGTCATGCACGGGGCTGCTACGGGCTCTCCCGCACGAGCTGCTGCGACCAGCCGTGTGGCTTGTGCGATGACGCGATCGAGCGCTGCGGGGTTCTCCCGCGGATAGGGTTCGATCGACGCGTATTCTCGCATGGCGGCTGGGGGTGATAACGGACCATGGTTCGACCGTGGTGGATACGCCATCACCCGGGGCGTGGCTAGGTCAGCCTGTGGCGTAGCTGGGGGTTCCCAGCGGGCTGCCATGAGCAGCCTTAGGCGGCTGCTACGAAAAGCCGCGAGCCCCATGCGGGGGCTCGATCGAACAAGCCACGGCTTTGCCGTGGTTAGGGTTTGGTTGGGCTATTCCCGTGGTGGTTCGTGGTGGGTTTCCGGCAACCGGAATTTCGTTTGGAGTTGTCGTTCCGCAATTTTAACAACTCCGGATATTCGATCTCCAAAGGATATCGATCGGAATTAATTAGATAATTTATTTAAATAATTTTATTTAAATTTATTAATTCCGAGATGTCGATTTCCAACAATTGATATCAGAGCGTTGGTTTTCGTTCACGGTATTTTTCGATAAATTGTTCTACCTTGCAGGGTTTCCGACTATTATGGCTAGATATAATTGTTCGTTAATTATTGTCATAATATTGTTCTTGATTATTAAACTCTCGGACATGTCGAGATTCGTTTTATATGTGGTGAATGCTTGTAATAGTAAAAATTCGGGGGTTGACCGAATTTAGGTTTATTATTACGTTCTACTTTTTCCGGTAATTGTATAGGGTCGATTTCATGTATAGAATCGATACCGGATAATTGTAATTTAAATTATTGTAATTTATTTACGTTGGTTCGATGTTGAGACGATCGTCGGAAGACGAAGGTGTGACGAAGAAGACGAAGGGGACGAAGGGGACGAAGGGGCCGATCAACCCCATGATCGACCCCATGGATCGATCGAGGGCTAGGGGCGGGGGCTCGACTGCCCTAGCCGCGGGCTGCCGCCGGTTCGGTTGTTGGCCGGCGTGGCTGGGCGGCGGTGCTCCTCCCCGGTGGCCGACCGGTCGATGGTGGGGTGGTGTGGGGTCTCCCAACCCGCGCTACTCCTACCATAATCCGACTTTCCTAATTAATTCGGTTTTCCTATTTGAGTGTTCTTATTTTTTGGAACTCTCATGGAATAGGAAAAGAATTAAATTGGAATTAAATTTATTTCCTATTTAATTATTCATATTCTTGGGAATTTTCAATAGATGTAAATTAATTAATTATGGAAAGTAGAAGAATCCTAATTTATTTTATTTCCTTATTCTATTATAGAAGTTTTGTAGAATATTCCAAGTTTGACTTGGATGGGATTCTAGAGATTTAATAGAATTAGATAGGAAAATAAAAATAAATAAAAATATTAATAATATTTAATTTTATTTTCGATATATTCGATTGACTTAATTTTCGAATTAAGTAACTTTTGGATTAATTAAAAATAAATAGATTTAAATATTGGGATTAATATTTTCGTCACATGGAGCATTCAAGAACGAAGACTGAAGACTAGAAGATGCGTACGGAGATGCGATAAAGCCATAATAGTCGGAAAATAATATTTTAGTATTATTTTGATTATGTGATAATAGTATGTGCTTTATTTCATGTATGCATGCTTATGTGTATTTAATTATACATTAGATAGCGTATACCTTTGTTATAAAAAGCTAAGTGGGAGAGGGATTGGAAACAATGCCATGGTCTCCATTACTGTTCTCTTGGTGACTTTTATGGACTTTCGAAGTTCGTATAGATAAGCCATTGGAGGAGAATTCTTGTAATTCCTTTTAGGAGAAACATTGATTGAGTTTATCAAACAATGCCTAATTTGTCTCTCTGAAACTGACTTCAAGTCGACTCATTCTCACCCCGGGGAGTGGAATGGAGCCAAAGCCACTTGGTCATGTGGATGACACAAATTAGAGACCTTCGTACCATTTTTTGAAATGGATCGATTGTATGCTCGGCTCCCTCATCTAATGAGAGATAGGGTTGTTCGCATGGTGAATCACTGGTTAGAAACTTTGAGTTTCACTTATGATTCCCCGCGTCTTGATTTACGAAAATCGAATGGATCAAGTAATTGGATGTCAATTATAAAAATCTTTTGGTATAGTAAACGTCCACACTATCGTGGCTTGCTATATTGAATGGGATTTTGGAATAATTGATGTAGACAGTTATAGAAGAAAGTAAAAGATCATGTGTTAACGTAAACGTCCACACTATCGTGGCTTGCGCTAATATACGAGTCTCGAGCAATCTTCTTAGTACTGAGTAATGGTTTACACTTAGGTACGCTTTATAGTATTCTTCCCATCGAAGTAACGCTATGATGATGTACGACCGAAGCAAATCTAATTACGAAATCATTTGGATAGGTAAACGTCCACACTATCGTGGCTTATCATATCTGATGGGATTTTAGATGTAATTAGTAATTTAATGATATTATTTGAGGGAGATAATATCGGACATTAAATTGATTGTTTGTTTATATGTGCTTATAGGTTTAGAGAATAGCTATGAATCCAGTTTTTGTGATACTCAAGGAGAATAAACTCACTGGCCCCAATTACATTGATTGGAGGAGAAATTTGGACATTGTCCTGACTGCAGAGGAGTACAAGTTTGTACTCTATGAGCAATGCCCTGCTAATCCCACGGGTGCCTCAACTGATGAGGAAAAGGCAGCATATAGGAGGTGGAAAAAGGCTGATGAAATGACTAGGTGCTATATTTTGGCTTCTATGTCAAATATACTCCAAACCCAACATGTGTTGGAATTTGATATCCCGGGCTATTTAAAAATTATGCGGAAACCAATAACCCGATCAAACCCTTCGCCGAAGATCACACGAACGCCGACGAACGCGCCGGAGTCCAGCCGAGGAGACCACGCACCCGAAGGCACGCGGCTGCCCCCCAGCCGAACCCCCGCGTCGCGGGGTTCGAGCGATCGATCGATCGATCGCGTCCAACGCGATCGGTTGGGGCTGCATGGGCAGCCCCCGCGGCGAGTCCGGCGACTCGCCGCCGCCTGGAGGTCCCCGCCTTCACGGCGGGGTGGGGTGCGGCACCAGCCCGCGCCCCCGGCGATCGATCGTACGATCGATCGCATGCCCGCGGCCCAGCCGCGGGTCTTCCTCCGCGCGCCCTCGAAACCCTAGCCCGGGCGATCGCCCGTGGTCCGGTGGCTTCGCCACCACCACGCGATCGTTCGTCTAATCCGGGTTCGACTTTTCGAATCTTCGTTCTACGGTATTTTACGATAAATCCAAATCAAAATAATATCGAGGGGGTTTAAATATTATACCTTCGATTCGTTGTTCGGAGAAACGAAATCAAACACCTTTGAATCTTCCCACGTATTCCTTGCACTTCGTTCGAACGTCGGGTGGGCGACGATCTATCGAACTCCTATGGATCTCCTTCAACTCTCTAGAACTATCAAATATTGATATTCTTGTCTTGTTAATTATGAAGGCCATGTAGTGCTTTTATAGGCTACGTAGGGGATCTAAAGGAGGTGAAATATTGGGCTCCTAATATTGATGATTAAATTGAGCCCAGCCCAAATCTATTAATCCTTATCAATATTAATTTTATTTATTTTCCACTATATAAATAAAATTGCACTCCCGATATTTATCTATATTATATCAAATAATATTTCTCCGGTAGTATTATTTATTCCGTGTATTTAAGATTTAAATATCCATGAATAAATATCCACAGAACATAGGTAGTTCCGAACAAACTTGTCCTTTTACTATTAGAATTCCATTTCTTATTCCTGACACACCATGTCTACACATCAGTGTATGGTGTAATCCTTTGAGACTTAATCTCAATCTTGATATATGCTATGTGTTATTTTAGATAGGTGACAGCCTCCGCGAACAAGTCGCAGGCTTCCAATGGATATACTTTGAAGGATCCCCATAATGGCTTTGTGTCGAAAAACACTTCGCTTTTATGGCACATCAAGTATTCTAATCCATCTTCGAGTATTCTTGAAAGAACGACTCGTACCTCTCTAATTACACATGTCACCGCATTAATCATAAATCATTTTCAATACTTGTCCGAATTATATCCTTTATCCAGAATAGTTAACTTAGTTGTATCATCTTTCAAGATCGATTCTTAGGTCGGGAGGTCCATTCCTCCAACTATAATTGATCAAATCAATTTCGACCTTTTGAATCCCTTTTGAATAGATACTACTAAGTTCAAGAATTCACAAGTATAATGATTGATAAGAGAATACATCTAGTAAGTAAAACAAGTTATACATAACGGTTTGTTGCATCGTGGTAGACTAAGGATTCATCATTCATATATTGCTATCTAATGTACCAGAATAGATAATACCATTATTTCTTATCTAAATCACTCAATGATTAAAGAAATAAATATCCATTCATAAAGAAAACCAGAACAAAAGTTCTTTTTCAAAATAAAAGGGGTACATAAAGCAATAACTTTAAAATGAAATCCTAAAACAGATAAATGTCTTCCACTGCAACCGCTGCTACCCCAACAGCTTCGCCCATGTAGACTCGAACTCTTCTTCTCTAAGTCGCCGGGTTTTCTGGAACCCCTGCATTTAAAACAATGCACATACCGTCAGTGGTTCCATATCTACACACCAGAATTCTGGTAGATAATACCGCTGACTATGTTTTTACGACTAAAGAAAAATTCGTACCTCTGAGAGGACATTCAGACTTCCAGTTTCCAGACTTGTTGCATCGGAAGCACTTGCCCTTTGGCTTATTAGCCCCCACTCGTGGTCCATTCCTCTTGGCACCACTGGGTTTTAAGGCTTGCTTCCTTTTCTTGCCCCTACCTCCAACATCTTTCAAGCTTTTGGACTTGGTAGCTACAAGCGCTTGAGACTTGCCCTTCTTGTAGATCCCCTCTGCCGCCTTCAGTTCAGTCAGGAGTTGCGCAAGAGTATAAGATAGTTTAGCCATATTATAGCTCATACGAAACTGCTCAAAACTAGGGGTCAGAGACTGGAGTATGATGTCGACTTGCGTCTCACCATCAATCATAGCTCCTAGGACCTCCAATTCATTCAACAGACTCATCATCTTGAGAACGTGCTCCTCAACGGGCGTTCCTTCAGACTGAGTAGTCGACATGAGGACTCTCATGGCTTCTTGCCTACCCGCACGGTCATGATGCCCAAACATCTCCTTGAGGTTAAATAACATATCCTCGGCAGTGTTCATCGACTGATGCTGGGTTTGGAGTACATTTGACATAGAAGCCAAAATGTAGCACCTAGCCATTTCATCAGCCTTTTTCCACTTCCGATATGCTTCTTTTTCCTCATCAGTTGAGGCGGCCGTGGGTTCAGCAGGGCATTGCTCATAGAGTACAAACTTGTACTCTTCAGCAGTCAGGACAATGTCTAAATTTCTCTTCCAATCAATGTAGTTTTGACCAGTGAGTTTTTGTTCCTTGAGTATCATAGAAAGTGGATTCATAGCTATTCTCTAAACCTATAAGCACATGTAAACAAACAATCAATTTAATGTCCGACATTATCTCCCTCAAATAATATCATTAAATTACTAATTGCGTCTAAAATCCCATCAGGTAAGGCAAGCCACGTTCGTGTGGACGTTTACCCACCCAAATAATTTAGCAATTAGGTTTGCTTTGGTCGTACATCATTATAGCGTTACTTCGTTGGGAAGAATACTATAAAGCGTACCTAAGTGTAAACCATCACTCAGTACTAAGGCGAATCGTTTAGAATTGTTATGTCACCGCAAGCCACGTTCGTGTGGACGTTTACGATAACTCGCAATCCCTCACAATTTCCTATAACTGTCTACATCAATTATTCTAAAATCCCATTCAGTATAGCAAGCCACGTTCGTGTGGACGTTTACTACACCAAAAGATTTATATAATTGAAATCCAATTACTTGATCCATTCGATTTTGTAAATCAAGACGCGGAGAATCATAAGTGAAACTCGAAGTTTCTAACCAGTGATTCACCATGCGAACGACCCTATCTCTCATAAATGAGGGAGCCGAGCAGACAATCGATCCACCTATCAAAGAATGGTACGAAGGTCTCTAATTTGTGTCATCCACATGACCAAGTAGCTTTGGCTCCATTCCACTCCCCGGGGTGAGAATGAGTCGACTTGAAGTCAGTTTCAGAAAGACAAATTAGGCATTGTTTGATAAACTTGATCAATGTTTCTTGTAAAAGGAATCTCAAGAATTCTCCTCCAATGACTCGTCTATATGAACTTCGGAAGTCCATAAGAGTCACCAAGAGAACAGTAATGGAGACCATGAGAATGTTTCCATCCCCTCTCCCACTTAGCTTTTTACAATAAAGGGATACGCTATCTAGTGCATAAAGTAAACACATATAGCATGCATAAAAGCAATAAAGCACATAGATCACATAGTCAAAATAATGCTAGAAAAATTATTTTCCCGACTATCATGGCTTTATTCCATCTTCATATGCATCTTCTAGTCTTCAGTCTTCGTTTCTTGAATGCTTCATGTGACGAGAATATTAATCTCCAATATTTAAATCTATTTATTTTCAATTAATCCAAAAGTTACTTAATTCGAAAATTAAGTCAATTGAATATATCAAAAATAAAATTAAATATTATTAATATTTTTATTTATTTATTTTCCTATCTAATTCTATTAAATCTCTAGAATAATCTATCCAAGTAAAACTTGGAATATTCTAGAAGACTTCTATAATAGAATAAGGAATAAAATAAATTAGGACTTCTCTACTTTCCATTATCAATTAATTTCCATCTAATGAAAATTTCCAAGAATAGGAATAATCAAATAGGAAATAAATTAATACCAAATTAATTAAATTTCTAATCCATGATTATCTCCATAAAGGAAATAAAACAATAGGAATAAAATTAATTCTAATCAATTCTTTTCCTATTCCATGAGAGTTTCCAAAAGGAGAACACCCAAATAGGAAAACCGAATTAACTAGGAAAGTGGATCTTGGTAGGAATAGCATGGGATTGGGAGACCCCAGGCCATCCCCACCGTCGACCTCCATCGCCCGGGACCACCATCGCCGCCGCCCCCAGCCCACGCGCCACCACCACCGGTGGCCGGCGTGGCCGGAAGCCCTAGCGGGCAGCCCCTTGATGGGGTCGATCGATCCTCATGGGGATCGATCATGGGGATGATAGACCCCCCCGGTTTTTCGTCCCCTTCGTCTTCGTCACTCGTCTTCGTCTTCCGGCGATCGTTCCAACATCGAACCAACGTAAATAAATTACAAGAATTTAAATTACACTATCCGGTATCGATTCTATACATGAAATCGACCCTATACATTTTCCGGAAAAATAAAGAACGTAATAATAAATCCTAAATTCGGTCAACCCCCGAATTTTTACTATTACAAACATTCAACCACACAAAAACGAATCTCGACATGTCCGAGAGTTTAATAAACGAATAATCATGATAATTAATTAAGCAATAATTAAATCAACCATGATAGCCGGAAATCCTGCAAGGTAGAACAATAATCGAATACATACATGAACACGAAACCAAACGCTCTGATACCAGTTGCTGGGATTCGATGTCCCGGGCTATCAAAAAAATGCGGAACCGATAACCTGACCGAAAACCCTAGATCGTCGGAAGACCCGAACACGAACCACGTCACGAGCCGGGGCCCGACCGAACGCCCAGCGAGGCCCGAAGGCCGCGTGCGCCAGCCGAGCCCCTGCGAGGGGCTCGCGATCGTCCTCGGACGATCGCTGGGGATGCATGAGGCATCCCCGGGGCTGCTCGTAGCAGCCCCGCAGCGAGTCGGGTGACTTGCTGCCCGCGAGGGCATCGCCCTCGCATGACCCGCTACGGGCGAACCCGTAGCTCATGCGAGGCGGCTACGGGTGACCCCGCAGCAGCCCGCGATCGATCCTCGCGATCGATCGCATCCCTCGGCTCCAACCGAGGGTTCTTCGAGGCACGCGCCTCCGACGACGGCGGCTGGGGTCCGCCACGGCCACCAGCCCGTGGCACCCCGGCGATCGACCGAAGTCGATCGCATGCCCCGGCGTCCAGCCGGGGCTCGCCCTTCGTCGCGCGTCGCGGCGGTCCGAACCCTAGGGTTCGACCGCCTCCTTCGATCCTCGCCGGGGATCTCGAATCCCCGTCCCCGAGGTTCGTCGTTTTCCCGGATCGTGCGTTCATGTATATATTGCAATTAATACGCACAAATAATCATGAAGGGGGTTTATGATTATTACCTCGATTCGTTGTACGGAGAAACGAAATCAAACGACCTTGCGATCTTCCTACGTATTCCTCGCACCTCGTCCGAACGTCGTGTGGGCGACGATCTATCGAACTCCTATGGATCTCCTTCACTCTCCAAGACTTTATGATTGGCGTAGGTTAAATTGTGTTGTGAAAAGTGAAGACCATGTAGTGCTTATATAGGCTACGTAGGGGATCAAAAGGAGATTAAATATTGGGCTTCTAATATTGAAGATTAAATTGGGTCCAACCCAAATCCATTAATCCTTATCAATATTAATTTTATTTATTTTCCACTATATAAATAAAATTGCATTCCCGATATTTATCTATATTATATCAAATAATATTTATCTGGTAGTATTATTTATTCCGTGTATTTAAGATTTAAATATCCATGAATAAATTTATTTATTGCTCAATAAATAATATTCATCTCTTATATCCGAGACTAGTACCGTTCAACCTTTATTATTGTGCGGAACGAATCCACTCATGAGGTTTACACAATAATTCCTTATGAACTCATCTCGGGGATATTATCAACCCTTCCGGGATACACTTTCCCGTCAAGTATTCACGGCATGTCGTATATAAAATATAGCGACCCAATTTTACCGGTAATTAACCCAATAATTAAATCGGTTAATTCCTTTGGAAAATCAAGGTCTCTAATATTAAATATACACACCCGCAATAATATCGGGGATTAAGAATAAAATACTCTGAGATTTAAATTGATTATCCAAGGCAATCCTAATCAATAAATCTCAAGCGATCCGCCCAATACACCAAGTGTACAAGTGTGATAAAATAATTAAGATAAATTATTTTGTCTCTCACACAACGACTACACCGATGGATTGGTCCGGGTCCATCTAGGTCGTGAGCATCTGTTTGATTAAATACGAGTAACTGATAGTATGATCTTCTGTGTGGGCCCGACACACCATACTAACTACAACGTATAAAATCCAGGACTATATTTTGCATAATTAATTAATAATAATTAATTGCAAATAATTGTTTATTAATTAAATAGGTTAAATGCTATGACCGGGAGTTTACCGATACTTAAATCTAGACATTAAGTACACAACTCCAACAAACTCCGCTTTCGCCGAATCCTTTTTAAGGGACTCATTGAGAGAGGATTGTGCGAGTATGTTAATCACCTCTTGTCCGGCTTCCACACTATGTCTCAACATCATCCTGAGGTCATCCTTAATGTCCTCATAAGTTGGGACAACAGTGGATTCGGAAAGCTCAACAGTTTGGACAATGTCCAGATTTCGTTCCCAATCATTACTATATGGAACCGGTGAGTTTTCATCCTTAAGTATATCACAAAGTGGGGTCACAGTCATTCTTAACCTATAAGCACATAAAACAAACAATTTAATACCGATATTATCTCCCTCAAATAATATCATTAAATCACTAATTACATCTAAAATCCCATCAGGTAAGGCAAGCCACGTGGTGTGGACGTTTACCCACCCAAACGATTTCGCAATTAGATTTGCTTCGGTCATACATCACTTATAGCGTAACCTCGTGGGGAGGAATACTATAATGCGTATCTAAGTGTAAACCATTACTCAGTACTAAAGTAAATCGTTCAAAACTGCTACATTACCGCAAGCCACGTGGTGTGGACGTTTACGACAACTTCACAATTCTTCACAACTTCTTATAATTGTCTACATCAATTAATCCAAAATCCGTCAGCATAGCAATCCACGTGGTGTGGACGTTTACTACACCAAGAGATTTTTATAATTGACTCCCAATTACTTGATTCATTCAATCTTGTAAATCAAGACGTGGAGAATCATAAGTGAAACTCGAAGTTTCTTACCAGTGATTCACCATGCGAACAACCCTATCTCTCATAAATGAGGGAGCCGAGCAGACAATCGATCCATCTATCAAAGAATGGTACGAAGGTCTCTAATTTGTGTCCTCTACATGACCAAGTGGCTTTGGCTCCATTCCACTCCCCGGGGTGAGAATAAGTCGACTTGAAATCAGTTTTGGAAAGACAAATTAGGCATTGTTTGATAAACTTAATCAATGTTTCTCGTAAGAGGAATTACAAGAACTCTCCTCCAATAACTTATCTATATAAACTTCAAAAGTTTATAAAAGTCACCAAGAGAGCAGTAATGGAGACCATGGGTATGTTTCCATACCCTCTCCCACTTAGCTCTTTACAATAAAGGGATACGCTATCTAGTGCACAAAGTAAACACATATAGCATGTATACATGTAATAAAGCACATAGTATTATCACATAATCAAAATAATACTAGAATATTATTTTCCGACTATTATGGCTTTATCACATCTCCGTACGCATCTTCTAGTCTTCAGTCTTCGTTTCTTGAATGCTCCATGTGACGAGAATATTAATTTCCCATATTTAAATCTATTCATTTTCAATTAATCCAAAAGTTACTTAATTCGAAAATTAAGTCAATCGAATATATCGAAAATAAAATTAAATATTATTAATATTTTTATTTATTTTTATTTTTCTTTTCTACTCCATTAAATCTCTAGAATAATCTATCCAAGACCCACTTGGAATATTCTAGAAGATTTCTATAATGGAATAAGGAAATAAAATAAATTAGGACTCTTCTACTTTCCATAATTAATTAATTTTCATCTAATGAAAAATTCCCAAGAATAGGAATAATCAAATAGGAAATAAATTAATACCAAATTAATTAGACTCCTAATCCATGAATATTTCCATAATAGAAATAAAACAATAGGAATCCTAATTAATTCCAAATTGATTCTTTTCCTTATCCATGAGAGTTCCCAAAAAAATAGGAGTACTCAAAAAGGAAAAATCCGAATCAAATTAGGAAAGTGGATCTTCGGGAGGACACGAAAACCCTAGGGCTCCCGCGCGCCCCCCTTCGACCGCACGCCTACCGAAGCTCACGCGCCGCCGCCGCCCCGCCCACGCGCCACCTCCACTGGTGGCCGGCGTGGCCGGGGCTCCCGCGGACAGCCCGCTCTCGGCCGTGGGTCGATCGATCCCCTCGGGATCGATCATGGGGATTGATCGATCCCCGGTCCTTCGTCTTCTCGTCACTTCGTCTTCTCCGGCGGTCTTCGATTCATCGATCCAATCGCAAAATAAATTACATAATCTAAATTACAATTCCGGTATCGATTCTATACATGAAATCGACCCTATACAATTTCCGGAAAAACATAGAACGTAATAATAAATCCTAAATTCGGTCAACCCCCGAATTTTTACTATTACAAGCATTCACCACCAAAAACGAATCTCGACATGTCCGAGAGTTTAATAAAACCAACAATCATGACAAAACAAATTGAACGAGTAATTAATCAAGCCATAATAGTCGGAACCCTGCAAGGTAGAACAATTTTATCGAAAATACCGCGAACGTAAACCACGCTCTGATACCAATTGTTGGAATTTGATATCCCGGGCTATTTAAAAATTATGCGGAAACCAATAACCCGATCAAACCCTTCGCCGGAGATCACACGAACGCCGACGAACGCGCCGGAGTCCAGCCGAGGAGACCACGCACCCGAAGGCACCCGGCTGCCCCCCAGCTGAACCCCCGCGTCGCGGGGTTCGAGCGATCGATCGATCGATCGCGTCCAACGCGATCGGCTGGGGCTGCATGGGCAGCCCCCGCGGCGAGTCCGGCGACTCGCCGCCGCCTGGAGGTCCCCGCCTTCACGGCGGGGTGGGGTGCGGCACCAGCCCGCGCCCCCGGCGATCGATCGTACATGCCCGCGGCCCAGCCGCGGGTCTTCCTCCGCGCGCCCTCGAAACCCTAGCCCGGGCGATCGCCCGTGGTCCGGTGGCTTCGCCACCACCACGCGATCGTTCGTCTAATCCGGGTTCGACTTTTCGGATCTTCGTTCTACGGTATATTACGATAAATCCAAATCAAAATAATATCGAGGGGGTTTAGATATTATACCTTCGATTCGTTGTTCGGAGAAACGAAATCAAACACCTTTGAATCTTCCCACGTATTCCTTGCACTTCGTTCGAACGTCGGGTGGGCGACGATCTATCGAACTCCTATGGATCTCCTTCAACTCTCTAGAACTATCAAATATTGATATTCTTGTCTTGTTAATTATGAAGGCCATGTAGTTCTTTTATAGGCTACGTAGGGGATCTAAAGGAGGTGAAATATTGGGCTCCTAATATTGATGATTAAATTGAGCCCAGCCCAAATCTATTAATCCTTATCAATATTAATTTTATTTATTTTCCACTATATAAATAAAATTGCACTCCCAATATTTACCCATATTATATCAAATAATATTTCTCCGGTTAGTAATATTTATTCCGTGTATTTAAGATTTAAATATCCATGAATAAAATTTATTTATTGCTTAATAAATTTATTCATCTCTTATATCCGAGAATAGTACCACTCAACTTTATTTATTATGCGGGAACAAATCCACTCGCGAGGTTTACATAATAAATCCTTATGAGCTCATCTCGGGGATATTATCAACCCTTCCGGGATACACTGTCCCTTCAAGAATTCACGGCATGTCATATATAAAATATAGTGACCCAACTTAACCGGTAATTAACCCAATAATTAAATCGGTTAATTCCTTTGGAAAATCAAAGTCACTTATATTAAATATACACACCCGCAATTGTTTCGGGGATTAAGAATAAAATACTCCGAGACTTAAATCAATTATCACAGAGCAATCCTAATTGATAAGTCTCAAGCGATCCGCTCAATACACCAAGTGTACAAGTGTGATAAAATAATTAAGACAAATTATTTTCTCTCTCACACAACGACTATACCGATGGATTGGTCCGTGTCCATCTAGGTCGTGAGCATCTGTTTGATTAAATACGAGTAACCGATAGTATGATCTTCTGTGTGGGCCCGACACACCATACTAACTACAACGTATAAAATCTAGGACTATAATTTGCATTTATTTAATTAATAATAATTAAAAGCAAATGAATGTTTATTATTAATAGGTAAATGAAAGTGTAGATAGAGTTCAGAATACTCAAATCTAGACATTAAGTATACTACTCCATCAACATGAGTCGATGGCCACCGCCGAGGATATGTTGTACAACCTCAAGGATATGTTTGGGCACCAAGACCGTGCGGCAAGGCAAGAAGCCATGAGAGTCCTTATGACAACTACTCAGTTTGAAGGAACGCCCGTTGGGGAACACGTTCTTAAGATGATGAGTTTGTTGAATAAACTTGATATCCTAGGAGCTCAAATTGATGGTGATACGCAAGTCGACATCATACTCCAGTCTCTGACCCCTAGTTTTGAGCAGTTCCGTATGAGGTATAATATGGGTAAACTATCTTATACTCTTGCGCAACTCGTGACTGAACTAAAGGCGGCAGAGGGGATCTACAAGAAGGGCAAGTCTCAAGCGCTTGTAACTACCAAGTCCAAAGGCTCGAAGGCTATTGGAGGTAGGGGCAAGAAAAGGAAGCAAGCCTGGAAACCCAGTGGTGCCAAGTTGAATGGACCACGAGGAAGGGTTGGCAAGCCTAAGGGAAATTGCTTTCGATGCAAGAAGTAGGGACACTGGAAGTCTGATTGTCCTCTCAAAGGTACGAATTTTTCTTTTGTCGTGAAAACATAGTCAGCGGTATTATCTACCAGAAATCTGGTGTGTAGATATGGAACCACTGACGGTATGTGCATTTTGAATGCAGGGGTTCCATAAAACCCGGCGACTTAGAGAAGAAGAGTTCGAGTCTACATGGGCAAAGCTGTAGAGGAGGCAGCTGTTGCAGTGGAAGACATTTATCTGCTTTGAGTAGTTATAGGATTTTATTTCAAGTTTATTGCTTAAATGTACCCCTTTATTTTAGAAAGAACTTATGTTCTGGTTTTCTATTATTAATGAATGGATATTTTATTTCTTTAATCATTTGATGGTTTTGATAAGAAATAATGGCATTATCTATTCTGGTACATTAGATAAGCAATATGTGAATGACAAATCCTAAGTCTACCACGATGCAACAAACCGTTTTTATATCTTGTTTTACTTATTAGATACATTTCTTTGTTAAATCATTATACTTGTGAATTCTTGCACTTAGTAGTATTTATTCAAACAAGATTCAAAGGTCAAAATTGATTTGATCAATTATAGTTGAAGGAATGGACCTTCCGACCTAAGAATTGAATTTGGAAGATAATACAACTAAGCGAACCTTTATGATAAAGGATGGAATTTGGACAAGTATTGAAATTGATTAGCACCGATATATGCAGACATATGTATACATAGAAAGGTGCGGGTTATTCTTTATGAATACTCGAATATGGATTAGAGTACTTGATGTGCCACAAAAGCAAAGTGTTTTGACAAGTTAATGGACACAAAGCTATTGTGGGGATCCTTCGAAGTATATCCATTAGAAGCCTGCGATTCAATCGCGGAGGCTACTACCTATTTAAGTAACGCATAGCATAAATCAAAGAATGGGATTGGATCCCAAATGACTACACCATACACTCTTGTGTAGAAGTGGTGTGTCGGGAAATAAGAAATGGGGTTCTAATAGTAAGAGGAGAAGTTATTCGGAACTACCTATTGTTCTATGGATATTTCTGGAAAAAAACGACACATTCAATGTGGTTGTATGATATCCTGGAAGAACAAAAGGTTGTATGTTCAATAGTACTATGAACCAGAAGGACGTTCTATCGCCCGGTTCTTAGAAGAAGACTATTAGATGAACTACAAAGCCCAAAGTGACGTAATACTTTGGAATGAGAGAAAGAAGACTGAGAACCGTCCAAACCGAGTAGTAGTACACCACTAACTGCACCTACTGTTATTACTGTTTATACACCGGAACGCCATTGCAGTGGGAGGTTGTTAGACAACCAGAGATCTTCATAAAGACTAGAGGAGTTTCGAACTCTGGATCTAGTAGAGATGAAATCGATCCCTAGTTCTGCATAAGGGCGATACTAAATCTAAATGTGCCTACTTAGAAAACAATAAGTATTATTGTTAAGAGGCAAGATCATTTAGAGTACAAGCTTAGTAAATCCATTTATGGATTGTTACAAAGCTATGAATCGTGGAACTTGCGAATTGATGAGATAGTCCATTTGATGGATTCATCAAAAGGCATAGACGAAAGGTGTATTGGAAACGTGATGGAAACAGGGTGGTGTTTCTCGGAATTTTATGAAGATAACATTCTATCATTGGCAACAATGTAAGGATATTATCAGACATAAAATGATGGTTGTCTAAATAAATCGGGATATAAGATTGAATAGAAGTTAGAGCATGTTCTTAAGATCTCTCGATCAAGCTAAGAACATTGTACTTCTCCTAGATATCTTATACGATTATGGTTTGTTTTAAACATGCATAATTCTGAGAAAGGTTATTGCCTTTCAGAAACAGAATACATCCATCTGAAGAGAAGATAGGCAAAGCAATTTCCTACACTTTGAGTGTGGAAAGCTTAATGAATGCAATGTTGAAAAACAAGAACCTGATATCAACTATGCGGTAAGCGTAGTGGGAGGATATGAAAGTAATCTCTTGAAGAGACATTCGGATTCTGTAAAAGTACTTTCGAAGTACTGGATTACCGAGCAACACGAATTCTTCCTAGATTACATTTTCTCAGATTTCAAATCAAAGAAGGACCAGTGTAAGTCGATATCAGGCTATGTGTTCACTTTTAGAGGTGGAATCTTAATATGAAAGAGTGATAAGCATGATGCTTTTCGGACTCTGTCATAACCGAAAGGCAGCCTCAGAGGCAGCGGAAATTTTGGTTGGATTCCAGAATAACCTCTGGACTTGGAAATGATTCTTAGTTCACCAAAGGCTATGAATATAGCGGTGCATGGTAAACTGGAAGAAGTCATAAGTCCAAAAAGGTGATGATAACACATAGAGCAAGTACCACCTGATTCGAGTCATCGTCTAGAGAGACGACGCTGTAGTCACCAAGATAACTTTAGAGCGGCAACCTAGATTGCTCATTCACATGGTACTTCTTCGAAGTACAGTTTAAGCACGTGATGGGTATGGGAGTCGGGAGTTTGGAAGAAATGACTAGACCTTAGTATAAGTGGGAGATTGTTGGAGTTGTATACTTAATGTCTAGATTTAAGTAACGGTAACTCCCGATCATAGCATTTAATCTATTAATTAAATAAACAATTATTTGCTTTTAATTATTTGATAATTAAATATATGCAAATATAGTCCTAGATTATATACGTTGTAGTTAGTATGGTGTGCGTCGTCACACGGAAGATCATACTATCGGTTACTCGTATTTAATCGAACAGTTGCTCACGACCTAGATGGACACGGACCAAGCCATCGGTATAGTCGTTGTATGAGGGAGAAAATAATCGGTCTTGATTATTTTATCATACTTGTACACTTGGTGTATTGGGCGGATCGCTTGAGATTTATCAATTAGGATTGCCTTTGATAATTGATTTAAATCTCAGAGTATTTTATTCTTAATCCCCGATACTATTGCGAGTGTGTATATTTAATATAAGTAACTTTGATTTTCCAAAGGAATTGACCGATTTAATTATTGGGTCAATTACCGGTAAAGTTGGGTCACTATATTTTATATATGACATGCCGTGAATACTTGACGGAAAAGTGTATCCCGGAAGGGTTGATAATATCCCCGAGATGAGTTCATAAGGAATTATTATGTAAACCCTGCAGGTGGATTTGTTCCGCATAATAATTAAAGTTGAACGGTACTATTCTCGGATAAAAGAGATGAATAAATTTATTATGCAATAAATAAATTTTTTTCATGGATATTTAAATCTTAAATACACAGAATAAATAATACTAACGGAGAAATATTATTTGATATAATATGGTTTAATATTGGGAGTGCAATTAATTTATATAGTGGAAAATAAATTAATTAATATTAATGAGATTAATAGATTTGGGCTTGGGCTCAATTTAATCATTAATATTGGCAGCCCAATATTCCACCTCCTTTAGATCCCTACGTAGCCTATAAAAGCACTACATGGTCTTCACAATTCAACACACATCATAAGATTATCATACTTGATATTCTAGAGAGTTCGTGAAGGAGATCCATAGGAGTTCGAAGGATCGCCGCCCACACGACGTTCGAACGAAGCGCAAGGAATACGTGGGAAGATCCGAAGTGTTGGGAGTCCAACCCTCGTTCGGATTAAAGCATCGGGGAGGCGTGAAGAGGTGAAACCAAGCTAATCGGAAGAAACGGGACGAGTCGAGACGGAGGAGCCGCAGCAGGCGCCAGGCGGGCGCCTGGGGGGCAGGCGAGCGCCTGCCACACGTCGCGGGCGAGCGCCAGGGGACCAAGCGGTCGCTTGGTCCCATCTTCAGAGAGCTGAAGATCGACGCGGGCGGGCGCTTCGTCTCCAGGCGGGCGCTTCGTCTCCAGCGGGATTGTTTGACCGCGTTTGACCTCGGTTTCTTGGGGACTAAGTTAGGGTTTCGATCTCCTATCTATATAAGGACCTCCTCCCCTATTTTATGTAACCAAGATAGAAAACCTAGAGCACGAAATAGAGAGTCGAAAAGAGATCTATCGAGATCCGGTCCTGTACACAAGAATATTATTATCGAATAATATTGGGTGTGGTGTCCGTGGAAGTAGGCATTATTGGCCGAACCACGTAATTTCTTGTCTTCCTTTTTATTCCGCTTTATTCACAAATCCTACCCTTTGACGATCGACGGGGATATATCGGCCTAAGAAGCGTATATTCCCCAACAATTGGTATCAGAGCGAAGGTTATTTCAAAGGGCGAAGGTTACCGGAGGCAGTTTCATATCAAGACGAAGTTCTAGATACGAGGAAGATCCGGGGGTGCGAAGACAAAGAGGGACTAAACAGGTGAATCGATTCTATTTTTTGGTGTTTGGTTGTTTCTTAGTTGGATTTGTCTTGTGCTTCTTGTGGGGTGGTATTGATCAATGGCTGGAGCAACGGAGGAGAGTATGACGTCGAAGATGATGGTTCTTACGGCGACAAATTATTCAATTTGGAAGTCGCGTATGATGGATTATCTCACGACTAGGGATCTCGAGATACCGTTCGAGTGCAAGGGGGTCAAACCGTCGACCATCGAAGAAGACAAGTGGAGGCAAATGAATAAGAAGGCGGTGTGCCTTGTTCGTCAGTGCGTTGGACAGACCGTGTACCCGTACGTGTCGGAAGAGAAGGAGGCCTATTCTCTGTGGACTAAGTTGGAAAAGATGTTTCAATCGAAGTCACCGAGGAATCAGGCGTTTCTCATGAGGAGGCTTGTGAACCTTAAGCTAAGGCATGGTGTTCCGGTGGCCGACCATGTGAGCGAGTTCCAGGATGTAGTGAACCAAATGATCGCGGTGGGCTTGAATCTGGATGATAAGATTCAGGCATTGCTTTTGCTTAGCTCCCTGCCCGACAGTTGGGAGACTCTGGTGGTTTCCCTAAGTAATTCCGCGCCGGAAGGGAAGATGACCATGACGATGGTCACGGATGCCCTATTCAATGAGGAGGCGAGGAAGAAGGAGGTTGAAAGTGAGCCAGAGGGTGAGAAAGCATTTTACACGGGTGGTGGTCACAGCGGGAACCGGAGGAATGGTGGTGGAAACCGAGAGAGGTCGAGGAAGAAGGTCATATGCTATTATTGCGACGAGGAGGGTCATGTGAAGAAGGATTGTCCAAAGTGGAAGGCGAAGAAAGACCAGCAAGAAAACGCAGCAGCAGTTCAACACGAGTATATTCACGACGCGTTGGCGGTGTTAGAGGCAAACGACGCTAGGAGGAAAGATTGGATTCTCGATTCGGGGAGTGCATTTCATATATGCCATGATCGAGCCCAATTTTCTGAGTACAAGGCATGTGAAAGAGAGACGGTTCAAATGGCTAATGGTTCGAGGAATCGGGTAGTCGGGGAAGGGATCGTCGAGTTTCGGTTGCCGGGTGGAAGGAGCGTCACAGTTGCGGGAGTAAAACACGTGCCAAGCATAAGAAAGAATTTGCTTGCTCTCGGGAGGCTAGACGAGAGGGGGTGCAAGTTCGAGGCCGAGTGCGGGAAAATTAAGGTGTTGAAGGATAACCGGGAGGTTCTGCGTGGTAGAAATGTTGGCGGCTTGTATAGGCTCGAGGGTAGTGTGGTGGCACGAGGAACTGGTGTCGGACATGGGTCGAGTAATACAATGAAGACTGGACGGGATTTCAACCGTTGTCGAACACATGGGCATGAGGAGCGGGCCGGCTCCAACAGGGCAAGGGTGATCGGGATGCAATGGAGGAAGGTTCAGCGGGAAGTTCGGAAGATTGAGATGAGGGTCGAGGCGCGCACGACATCATCTCCTAATCTTGCTAGCTGTTGAAGGGTGACGCCCCGGTGAGGGCGTTGGAGGCATGAATGCGTTTGGAGGATGCATGGGATGCCTCGTTGGTCGTATTCATGGAGCTTGGATACGAGACACTCGTTGAGGGGGTGGGTTGACATGTTGGGCTGTTTTTGAAGACTCATATTTCGGTGGAATTGAGATGTCGGTAATCAACTTGGGCGTTGGTAGAATGATTGCTCACTCGGGTTGGAGGGGGTGATTGTTGGGAGTCCAACCCTCGTTCGGATTAATGCATCGGGGAGGCGTGAAGAGGTGAAACCAAGCTAATCGGAAGAAACGGGACGAGTCGAGACAGAGGAGCCGCAGCAGGCGCCAGGCGGGCGCCTGGGGGGCAGGCGAGCGCCTGCCACACGTCGCGGGCGAGCGCCAGGGGACCAAGCGGTCGCTTGGTCCCATCTTCAGAGAGCTGAAGATCGACGCGGGCGGGCGCTTCGTCTCCAGGCGGGCGCTTCGTCTCCAGCGGGATTGTTTGACCGCGTTTGACCTCGGTTTCTTGGGGACTAAGTTAGGGTTTCGATCTCCTATCTATATAAGGACCTCCTCCCCTATTTTATGTAACCAAGATAGAAAACCTAGAGCACGAAATAGAGAGTCGAAAAGAGATCTATCGAGATCCGGTCCTGTACACAAGAATATTATTATCGAATAATATTGAGTGTGGTGTCCGTGGAAGTAGGCATTATTGGCCGAACCACGTAATTTCTTGTCTTCCTTTTTATTCCGCTTTATTCACAAATCCTACCCTTTGACGATCGACGGGGATATATCAGCCTAAGAAGCGTATATTCCCCAACACGAAGGTCTTCAAACCATCTCGTTTCTCCGCACAACGAGACGTAGGTATAATCTTAAACCCCTCTTATGATTATGCTGTTGGAAATCGACATCCCGGAATTAATAAATTTAAATAAAATTAATTAAATAAATTATCTAATCAATTCCGATCGATATCCTTTGGAGATCGAATATCCGGAGTTGTTAAAATTGCGGAACGACAACTCCAAACGAAACTCCGGTTGCCGGAAACCTGCCACGAACCACCACGGGGATAGCCCAACCAAACCCTAACCACGGCAAAGCCGTGGCTTGTTCGATCGAGCCCCCGCA
Organism: Euphrasia confusa; assembly: GCA_954870475.1. Taxonomy (NCBI): domain Eukaryota; kingdom Viridiplantae; phylum Streptophyta; class Magnoliopsida; order Lamiales; family Orobanchaceae; genus Euphrasia; species Euphrasia confusa. The sequence goes on from OX940953.1 coordinate 15,249,971, forward strand.
TGGGGCTCGCGGCTGTTCGTAGCAGCCGCCTAGGGCTACTCATGGCAGCCCGCTGAGAACCCCCAGCTACGCCACGGGCTGACCTAGCCACGCCCCGGGTGATGGCGTATCCACCACGGTCGAACCATGGTCCGTTATCACCCCCAGCCGCCATGCGAGAAGACGCGTCGATCGAACCCTATCCGCGGGAGAACCCCGCAGCGCTCGATCGCGTCATCGCACAAGCCACACGGCTGGTCGCAGCAGCTCGTGCGGGAGAGCCCGTAGCAGCCCCGTGCACGACTCGCGTGGCTCGCGGATCCGCTGCGGGAAAAACCCGCAGCCCGCTGCCTGGGCACACCAGGCGGCCGCTTGACCCCCCAGGCGGCCGCTTGCCTGGGCAGTCAAGCCCTAGTCGCGATTCTTCGCCGTCGGGTCGCTCCAGCCGCGGTGGTCCGGTGATCTTCGATCACCACCACCCAGCTCGACCCCGGTGAGGATCCCGAACCTCGGATCTTGTTCTACGGTATTTTCACGATAATATAAACAATTAAAATCATAAAGAGGGTTTTACGATTTTACCTCGTTCTCGTTGTTCGGAAAAACGAAGAACTCAATTGAAAACCTTGAGACCTTCCCACGTATTCCTTGCACTAGCTCGAACGTCGTGTGGGCGACGATCTTCCGAACTCCATGGATCTCCCTCTCTACTTTCTCTCTCTAGAATTGTGTTCTTCAAGTTATATGGATAGAGAAGACCATGTAGTGCTTTTATAGGCTACGTAGGGGATCTTAAGGAGGTGGAATATTGGGCTTCCAATATTAATGATTAAATTGAGCCCAAGCCCAAATTTATTAATCCCATTAATATTAATTAATTTATTTGCTACTATATAAATTAATTGCACTCCCAATATTAAAACATATTATATCAAATAATATTTCTCCGGTAGTATTATTTATTCCGTGTATTTAAGATATAAATATCCTTGAATAAAATTAATTTATTGCTAATTAATTTATTCATCTCTTATATCCGAAACTAGTACCATTCAACCTTAATTATTATGCAGAATAAATTCCACCTGCAGGGTTTACATAATAATTCCTTATGAACTCATCTCGGGGATATTATCAACCCTTCCGGGATACACTTTCCCGTCAAGTATTCACGGCATGTCATATATAAAATATAGCGACCCAACTTAACCGTTAATTGACTCAGTAATTAAACCGGTCAATTCCTTTGGAAAATCAAAGTCACTTATATTAAATATACACACCCGCAATAGTATCGGGGATTAAGAATAAAATACACTGAGATTTAAATCGATTATCCAAGGCAATCCTAATCGATAAATCTCAAGCGATCCGCCCAGTACACCAAGTGTACAAGTATGATAAAATAATCAAGACAAATTATTTTCTCCCTCATACAACGACTATACCGATGGATTGGTCCGTGTCCATCTAGGTCGTGAGCAACTGTTCGATTATATACGATTAACTGATAGTATGATCTTCCGTGTGGGCCCGCACACCATACTAACTACAACGTATATAATCTAGGACTATAATTTGCATATGTTTAATTATAAATAATTAAACGCAAATAATTGTTTATTTAATTAAATAGATTAATGGCAATGGATCGGGAGTTTCCGTTACTTAAATCTAGACATTAAGTACACAACTCCAACAATCTCCCACTTGTACTAAGGTCTAGTCATTTCCTCCAAACTCCCGACTCCCATACTCATCATGTGCTTAAACTGTACTTCCAAGAAGTATCATGTGAATGAGCAATCTAGGTTGCCGCTCTGAAGTTATCTTGGTGACTACAGCGTCGTCTTCCCTGACGATGATTCGTATCAGGTCGTACTTGCTCTATGTGTTATCTTACACTTATGGACTTGTGATTTCTTACCATTTGCCATCGCACCGCTATTGACATAGCCTTTGGCAAATTAAGAATCACATCTAAGTCCCAGAGATTATCCCGGAGCTATACCAAAACTTCCGCTGCCTCTGAGGCCGCTATTTGGTTGCTCATGGCAGAGTCCGAAAAACATCGTGCTTTTCACTCTTCCATGTTAAAACTCCTTCTCCTTCAATAGTGAAACACATTGCCTGATATCGACTTACACCGGTCCTCATTTGATTAGAAATCTAAGAGAGTGTAATCCAAAGGAAATGCTCGTCTGCTCCGTAATCCAGAACATAGTTTCTAGTACTTTGAAAGTACTTAAAATGTTCATTATAGCAGTCGAGTATTCCTTTCTAGGATTACATTGATATCCTCCCACTATGCTGACCGCATAGCCGATATCAGGTTCTCGTCTTCAACAATGCATTCATCGAGTTTTCCACACTCAAAGTGTAGGAAACTGCTTTCATTGCTTCTATCTCCTTTTGTGTTCCAAAACACATATCTGCTTTCATAGATGCATTCCGTATCTGAAAGGTAACGAACCTTTCTCGGAATCTTGCATGTTAAAACGGAACCATAATCATATTTATGTAAGATGTCCTAGGAGAAGTACAATGTTCTTTCCTAGAGATCCAAGATCTCAAGAACATGTCCAACTTCTTCCTATATCTTTCATAATGATTTATCTAGACAACCACCATTTTATGTCTGACAACATCTTTACATTGTTGCCAATGATAAAATGTTATCTACATAAAACCCGAGAAACACCACTTTGTTCCATCACGTTTCTAATACACACGATTCGTCTATGCTTTGATGAATCCATAAAATGGACTATCTCATCAATTTGCAAGTACCACGAACTCAATGCTTTGTTCCAATCCATAAATGGATCAACTAAGCTTGTACTCTAAATTATCTTGCCTCTTAGCAATAATCCTTATTGCTTTCCAAGAAGGCACATTTAGATCTAGTACTGCCTCCATGTAGATCCAGGGATCGATTTCATGTATACTAGGTCCAGAGTCCAAAAACTCTCCTAGTCTTATGAATATCTCCGGTTGATCCACAACCTCCCACTACAACGGCATTCCGGTGTATAAACAGTAATAACAGTAGGTGCAGTTAGTGGTGTACCGCTACTCGGTTCGGCTGGTTCTCAGTCCTTATCGCTTTCTCTCATTTAAAGTATCACGTCACTTTGGGCTTGTGGTTCATCTAATAGTCTTCCTCTAAGAACCGGGCGTTAGAACTTATAACATCCTTCTGGTTCATAGTACTATTGAACACACAACTTTTGTCCTTCCAGGATATTCTACAACCACTTTGAATGTGCCGTTATTTTCAGGACATATCCATAGAACATAGGTAGTTCCGTATAACTCATGCTTTTACTATTTCTATAAGAGTTCCATTTCTTATTTCCGACACACCATTTCTACACAAGAGTGTATGGTGTAGTCATTTGGGATCAAATCCCAATCTCTGATTAGTATGCCATGCATTCCTCAGACAGGCACTTGCCTCCGCGATCAAATCGCAGGCTTTCAATGGATATACTATGATGGTTCCCCACAATAGCTTTGTGTCCATTGACTTGTCAAAACACTTTGCTTTTGTGGCACATCAGGTATGCTAATCCATTTTTCGAGTAATCATAAAATGAAGTACTCGTACCTTATTGTCTGAGTAAACAAAAGTCTGCATACATCAGAGTGAATCAATTCTAATACTTGTCCGGATCTTATACCTTATATCCATAAAGGATTGCTTAGTTATGTTATCTTCCAAATTAAATTCTTAGGTCGGAAGGTCCACTCCTTCAACTTAATTGAAAAAAATATCAATTTTCGACCTTTAAACTTCTTATTTGAATAAACATGACTTAGTATAAGAATCCACAAGTATAAATGATTCAGTACAGAAATATCTCTTAAAAGTAAAACGAGTTTTATGCTACGGTTCGTTGCATCGTGGTGGACTCAGGATTCATCATTTATATATATTGCTAGCTAATGTACCAGAATAGATAATATCATTATTTCTTCTTATAACCATCAAATGATTAAAAGAAATAAAATATCTTATTCATTAGAAATCCAGAACAAAGTTCTTTCTAAAAGGTACATAAAAGCAATAACTCAAAATGAAATCCTATATAATTGTCCTCCACTGCAACAACTGCCTCCTCAACAGCATTGCCCATGTAGACTACGATTTCTTCTTTTCCAAGTCGTGAGTTTCCTGGAACCCTCGCATTTAGAATGCGCATACCGTCAATGGTTCCATATCTACACACCAGGCTCCGGTAGATAATACCACTGACTATGTTTTTACGACTAATGAAAAATTTCGTACTTTTGAGAGGATAATCAGACTTCCAGTACCCAGACTGTTTGCATCGAGAACACTAGCCTATTGGCTTTCTCGCCCCATCTCGTGGTCCAAGTAGCTTAGGACAACTGGGTTTCTTTGCTTAGCTTTTCCTTTCCCCCGGTTTTGCCTTTAGGTTCGAAACCTTTAGCATTGGATACAAGAGCTTGCGATTTCCGTCTCAACTCGTCCAAAAGGTCAATCATCTCAAAAACGTGTTTAAGCGTTTCCTCGAATCGACTGGACTTTACGAGTATCCTCATCGCCTCTTGTCTAGCCTCTACATCATGTCTAAACATCTCCTTGAGATTTGAACATGATTAAAATCAGTTCTTTCCTCATCAGTTGAGACATTAGTAAGACCGGGAGGACAAAGCTCACTTGAGTACAAACTTGTACTCTTTAACAGTCTGGGCAATGTCCAGATCTCTATTCCAATCAATACATTCAGGGACCAATGAGTTAAATCCTTAAGAATCACATAAAGTGGGTTCAAAGCCATCCATAATCTATGAGCACATATAACAACAAACAATTGATTTAATCTCCGATATTATCTCCCTCAAATAATATCATTAAACCACTAATCACATCTAAAATCCCATCAGATATGGCAAGCCACGTTGTGTGGACGTTTATTTATCCAAATGATTTAGCAATTAGATTTGCTTTGGTCGTACATCAATTATAGCGTAACTTCGTTGGGAAGGATACTATAAAGCGTACCTAAGTGTAAACCATTACTCAGTACTAAGGTGAGTCGTTTGGAACTGCAACATCACCGCGAACCACGTTGTGTGGACGTTTACGATAACTCACAATCTTTCACAACTCCCTATAACTGTCTACATCAATTAATCCAAAATCCGTCGATATAGCAAGCCACGTTGTGTGGAAGTTTACTACACCAAGAGATTTTTATAATTGACTCCCAATTACTTGATCCATTCGATTTTTGTAAATCAGGACGCGGAGAATCATAAGTGAAACTAGAAGTTTCTTACCAGTGATTCACCATGCGAACAACCCTATCTCTCATAAATGAGGGAGCCGAGCAGACAATCGATCCATTTCAAGAAATGGTACGAAGGTCTCTAATTTGTGTCATCCACATGACCAAGTGGCTTTAGCTCCATTCCACTCCCCGGGGTGAGAATGAGTCGACTTGAAATCAGTTTCAGAAAGACAAATTAGGCATTGTTTGATAAACTCAATCAATGTTTCTCGTAAAAGGAATTACAAGAATTCTCCTCCAATGGCTTATCTATACGAACTTCGAAAGTCCATAAAAGTCACCAAGAGAACAGTAATGGAGACCATGGCATTGTTTCCAATCCCTCTCCCACTTAGCTTTTTATAACAAAGGGATACGCTATCTAATGCATAATTAAATACACATAAGCATGCATACATGAAATAAAGCACATACTATTATCACATAATCAAAATAATACTAAAATATTATTTTCCGACTATTATGGCTTTATCGCATCTCCGTACGCATCTTCTAGTGTTCAGTCTTCGTTCTTGAATGCTCCATGTGACGAAAATATTAATCCCAATATTTAAATCTATTTATTTTCAATTAATCCAAAAGTTACTTAATTCAAAAATTAAGTCAATCGAATATATCGAAAATAAAATTAAATATTATTAATATTTTTATTTCTTTTTATTTTCCTATCTAATTCTATTAAATCTCTAGAATCTCATCCAAGTCAAACTTGGAATATTCTAGAAGACTTCTATAATAGAATAAGGAAATAAAATAAATTAGGACTCTTCTACTTTCCATAATTAATTAATTTCCATCTATTGAAAATTCCCAAGAATAGGAATAATCAAATAGGAAATAAATTTAATTCCAATTTAATTCTTTTCCTATTCCATGAGAGTTCCTAAAAATAAGAACACTCAAATAGGAACATCGAATTAATTAGGAAAGTCGGATTATGGTAGGAGTAGCGCGGGTTGGGAGACCCCACACCACCCCACCATCGACCGGTCGGCCACCGGGGAGGAGCACCGCCGCCCAGCCACGCCGGCCAACAACCGAACCGGCGGCAGCCCGCGGCTAGGGCAGTCGAGCCCCCGCCGCTAGCCCTCGATCGATCCATGGGGTCGATCATGGGGTTGATCGGCCCCTTCGTCCCCTTCGTCTTCTTCGTCACACCTTCGTCTTCCGACGATCGTCTCAACATCGAACCAACGTAAATAAATTACAATAATTTAAATTACAATTATCCGGTATCGATTCTATACATGAAATCGACCCTATACAATTTCCGGAAAAAGTAGAACGTAATAATAAACCTAAATTCGGTCAACCCCCGAATTTTTACTATTACAAGCATTCACCACATATAAAACGAATCTCGACATGTCCGAGAGTTTAATAATCAAGAACAATATTATGACAATAATTAACGAACAATTATATCTAGCCATAATAGTCGGAAACCCTGCAAGGTAGAACAATTTATCGAAAAATACCGTGAACGAAAACCAACGCTCTGATACCCAGTAATTAAACCGGTCAATTCCTTTGGAAAATCAAAGTCACTTATATTAAATATACACACCCGCAATAGTATCGGGGATTAAGAATAAAATACACTGAGATTTAAATCGATTATCCAAGGCAATCATAATCGATAAATCTCAAGCGATCCTCCCAATACACCAAGTGTACAAGTATGATAAAATAATCAAGACAAATTATTTTCTCCCTCATACAACGACTATACCGATGGATTGGTCCGTGTCCATCTAGGTCGTGAGCAACTGTTCGATTATATACGAGTAACCGATAGTATGATCTTCCGTGTGGGCCCGCACACCATACTAACTACAACGTATATAATCTAGAACTATAATTTGCATATGTTTAATTATAAATAATTAAACGCAAATAATTGTTTTTTTAATTAAATAGATTAATGGCAATGGATCGGAAGTTTCTGTTATTTAAATCTAGACATTAAGTATACAACTCCAACATATGCGTTTTTAATCGTAATATATACATGAACGCACGATCCGGGAAACGTACGAACTTCGGGGACGGGGATTCGAGATCCCCGGCGAAGATCGAGAGGGGCGGTCGAACCCCGGTTGCGCGCGACGGGAGAGGGCCCCGGCTGGACGCCGGAGACACACGATCGACCATGGTCGATCGTCGGGATGCCGCGGGCTGGTGCCGCGGCGGATCCCGGCCACCCTCGCCGCCGGCACGTGCCGCGCGAAGCTCTCGGCTGGAGCCGAGGGGCGATCGAGCCCGTGAGCTCGATCGCGGGTGTGCTACGGGGTCACCCGTAGCTGCCCCGTATGTGCTACGAGTTCGCCCGTAGCGGGCGTGCGGGGCTGAACGCCCCGCGAGCAGCGAGCCCGTGAGCTCGCTGCGGGGCTGCTCTGAGCAGCCCCGGGGATGCGTCGCGCATCCCCAGCGATCACTACGAAGCGATCGCGAGCCTCCTCGTGGGGGCTCGGCTGGATGCTCGCGGCTCTCGGGCCTCGCTGGGTGTTCGGTCGGGCCCCGGCTCACGCGGCGGTTCGCGGTTGGTTCTCCGGCGATCGAGGATTTCGGTCGGGTTGTCGGTTTCCGCATTTTTTGATAACCCGGGATATCGATTTCCAACAATTGGTATCAGAGCGTTGGTTTCGTGTTCATGTATATGTTCGATTATTGTTCTACCTTGCAGGATTTCCGACTATCATGGTTTAATAATTTCGTTAATTATTTTACCATGATTATTCGTTTATTAAACTCTCGGACATGTCGAGATTCGTTTTGTGTGGATGAATGCTTGTAATAGTAAAAATTCGGGGGTTGTCCGAATTTAGGATTTATTATTATTGTTCTATGTTTTCCGGAAATTGTATAGGATCGATTTCATGTATAGAATCGATACCGGAATTGTAATTTAAATTATTATAATTTATTTTACGTTGGTTCGATGTTGGAACGATCGCCGGAGAACGAGTGTGACGAAGAAGACGAAGAGGACGAAGAACCGGGGGGGGGGGGGGGGGGGGTCGATCAACCCAATGATCGAACCCATGATCGAAGCCAAGGGGAGGGGTCGATCGCCCCTCGGCTGGGGCTGGCGTCGGCTGGTGGTGGCCGGCCGGCAGAGGTGGCGGCGGCGGTTCCCTCTCCGGTGACCGGTCGGTGGTGGGGTGGTGTGGGGTCTCCCAACCCATGCTACTCCTACCAAGATCCTACTTTCCTATTTGATTCGGTTTTCCTATTTTGAGTGTTCTTATTTTTAGGAACTCTCATGGAATAGGAAAAGAATTAAATTGGAATTAATTTATTTCCTATTTCATTATTCCTATTCTTGGGAATTTTCAATAGATGGAAATTAATTAATTATGGAATGTAGGAGAGTCCTAATTTTTTTTTTCTTATTCTATTATAGAAGTCTTCTAAAATATTCCAAGTTTGACTTGTATGGAATTCTAGAGATTTAATGGAATTAGAAAGGAAAATAAAAATAAATAAAAATATTAATAATATTTAATTTTATTTTTTGATATATTCGATTGACTTAATTTTCGAATTACGTAACTTTTGGATTAATTGAAAATAAATAGATTTAAATATTAGGATTAATATTCTCGTCACATGGAGCATTCAAGAACGAAGACTGAAGACTAGAAGATGCGTACGGAGATGAAATAAATCCATGATAGTCGGAAAATAATATTCTAGTATTATTTTGACTATGTGATAATATTTATGTGCTTTATTTACTGAGGCTTTGAAACTTCACCAGGCGATCGCCTCCTCACTGCCGCGAGCGCCCCCCGACACCTCAAGCGGTCGCCTGCCCCTCAGTTTCAGAGATGCGAAGATTCCCCCAGGCGCTCGCCTGCCTGCCTGCGCGAGCGCGCGCCTCCTTCACCCAGGCAATCGCCTCCTGCCTTCGTCCAGATTTGACCTATGTTGACCCCCGTTTTTGATGAACTATAAGTAGGGTATCGAAACAATTAAACATTACGCATTTTTTTACATTATTTTTCTGACTTTTGAGAGAGCGCTTGGAACTCGTTACATCTAGGTTTGTTCATCGTTTTGGATTGGATTTTATTTTTCTTGGATCTTGGCAAAAGTTGGATTCGCCTCCGACGGGTGCCTACTTTTGTTCTCGAATATTAATTTTAGTAAGACTCCTTTATTTTCATCGCTTTTTCTTCGGCTATTTCTTTTAATTGTTAATCGTTTCGTTATTTTTACTTTTTAAATTCGTGTTCATGACTTTTTCTTTTCAAAAATCTAATAGCCTTTCAAATACGATCATGAGTAGCTAAAATCTTTTTCTAGGGTTAGGGAGGAACGATTATCTAATTAGGCTTCGAGTTCGAGTTCCGATAGTAGTTGATGCCAACCGGGAACGGATGTGTTAACATTATTCCTTGAATTCGAACTATAAATCGAAAAAGATAAACATGATCCCCGAAACTCTAGTTTTTTTTCCCAGATTATTTAAAATTAACTTTTTCTTGCTTTCCTACTCGCTTTCACGTATTCTCATTACTTTAGTTAGTTTTAGAATTAAAAAAAAAACCAAAAACCAACTTGAGCATTATGCTATTTCTCTTCGATTTCTCCGTTGCAAACAAATAAACATTTTTACGGCCGATAGTAGTGTTCCTCGCGAGATCGACTCAGCCGATAGTAGTGTTCCTCGTAGAGCCCACCCCCGTCGCCGTAGGATTCCGACAGCATCATCAGCCCCGTGCCCAATCTTTTTTCTCCCGCTCGCCACCGCGCAATTACCACCGGCCCGCAGCTCCGTTCATCACCGCCTCCAGGTACCAGCTCCGACCAAACCACCACCCTCGAGCCCTCGCTCGCCGTCGACCTCCACCCTTCTCCGGTTAGTCACTACCACACCTCACTTTTCTCATGGGAGTCCCGTGACCGATCTCGGCAGCCCCATTGTTCGTATCGACTCTCGACTCGATTTACGACAATCCCGACAGTTGACAACCCGAGCCAACTCAGTCCATCACAGCCCTGTCCCGGTCCTCGTCTCAAGTTCACGGCAGTCCCGTGAATATTTTCTGGCAATCCCGGTAAATTCTTGACTATCGTTGCTCCTTGTGAATTATGGTGAATACTCGTAGCAAAAAGAAAGCTCCGGCGTCGAAAAAAGCACGAACCGACGAGGGACCTTCCACAGCGGAACCGGAAGCCCTTACCGAGGTTATTGCAAGTACACTGCAACCGCAGCCGCCCCGGCTAATCGCCGGATTGATCTCCGGGACCAATACGATGCTGACTTCCCGATTTACGACCACAAGGAAGGTAGACGGCTACTTGCCTTTCGTAAGCACACTTTTGAGTATCCCCGCCCCTTCGATTGGAATTTAGTCAAGAAGTTGGGCCAAGTCGATAATGTGAGGAGGTACTTGAAGTTTTTAGGAATGTGGACCTTCGCAAAGGAAGACACCGGTTATACGACGTCCCTAGGCCTTGAGATGCTCTGCACTTTGGAGCGACACTCGAATGGGAGATTCTACACATGTCGTCTCATGGGCCGTAAAGCTGAGTTCAATGCAAAGTCACTCGAGACTACTTTTTGTTTTCCATTGGAAGGAGTCCAGAGGGACATCCCCGAGAAAATCGATAAAAACGCGGCATGGGAGGCCATTACCTCAGTTCCCATTTACACCGGGAAGAGCGTACAGATAGCTGGGCCGGCATTACCCGAGCCATGAGGATCGACCATACCCTCGTACGGTCGCGGTATGTACATAGAGTCTATTCTTTCTTTCCGTTGAGGCGTGTTTTCTTCGTTTTACTTCTTTGTTTTTCTTTTTGTGGTTTTGTCTAGTGCATTTGTGTAGGTTGTTTCTCCTATCGCTTTTGGACTACTCCTCGAGTTTCACGGGATGCTTGCTTTCCTTGGAGGGCACTTCATCCATGAGGACAAGGATTAGCCCAAGTGTGTGTGTGTGTGGGGGGGGGGGGGGGGGGGATTGCTTTCTTTCCTTTTATTCTTCTCTACCCTTTCTATGTGCTTTGTCGTGCCTTGTTTGTGTTTATTCTACTCATTTTATCTTGTGTTGATGTTGATCACTTCCCCATCTTGAGATATGATTATCATGAAAGCATTTTATAGATGATGTGTATGCCAATTGCCTTATTTTGTTTCTTGAAGTGCATAGATTTTCTGTGCCAGAGGTCAGTTTATGTGAATGATTTTTGACCCTGTGTTTTGTCGCCGTAAAGTGATCTTGAGATAATCGCATGTCATCGTTTCACGTTCCAAATAACCTTGTGAGAATTTGAGCCATTTTAGCTTTCTTCTTGGTGTGATATGTCTCATCGTTACTTCTCGAGCTTCTTATCTTCATTGTTCTACATCAATTGTGCCCGTATGGACTAGAGATAGCTAAATCATGCTTAGATTTTTACTTGAGGCTTTTATGTCATAAATTACTTGATTTTGAAAATGATTGGGATATGATCGATTATTATAGCCATTTTAGTCGCTTACTTTTGATCCGAGCCCGTCGTAGGACATCCTAGTAGCCCCTTTGAGCCTACGTTTAGCCTTTTTATTCTTGTCTTATATTCCGTGAAGGAGAGAAGTGAGGTATTGTGTTTGGGGATATCAAGTGTTACTTATACGATGTTTGCCACTATTTTGTAATAATTCGAGACGTGTTATAAGCAATGTTTTAAAAAACGGCCGACTCGTCCGAGTCGACTCGCGAGTCGTTCCGAGTCGGCCAAAAAACGTACTGAGTCGAGCGAGTCTGTAGGGTTTTGTAAAATGGCCGCCTCAATTGACCGAGTTGGACGAGTCAACTCGCAACCGAGTCAACTTGTGTGAGGCGTGCATATTGAAAATTGAAATCAGATTATGTTTTTATTAATTTGGGCACTTCTTTTTTTACACTATTAATTAGTATAGCCCACTAAGAGCATGTACAATGGTACCAATTTTTTTGAGTTTGAACTCATGAAAGTGAACTCGTACCATTGGGAGTTCCAGTTCATTATACCCACCCTCCTTATCCCACCCCACCAAAATGAACTCGGTTCAAAGGTATGAACTGAGTTTTTTTTTTTTTTTTGTCAGAGTACACAAATATTCCCAAATAAATGGACAGAAATGCTGCGCGGAAGACACGCCCCAAATGCACAATTAAGCTATAATCATAATTTTTAATTTTAATTGCGTTAAATTAAAATTATTAAATTAAAATTATTTGCGTTAAACTATAATCATAGTTTTTAATTTTAATTGTGTTAAATTAAAATTATTAAATTAAAATTATTTGCGTTAAACTATAATTATAATTGTTAATTTTAATTGTGTTAAATTAAAATTATTTACATAAAATTCTATTTGCACAAATCAAAAGCGAAAGTAACTCAATCCAGTCAAATTTATAAATTATTAATTTATGAATTTTAATTTATTTTTAATTTTTTTGCTGTTTTTTTATTTATTTATGAAAACTTAAATAATTTAAATTATTTGTTAATTAAATTAAAATATAATTATTTTTTTTAATTTAAATTATTTTACACATAATTTTAAATTATTAACAAAATCAAGTACAATTTATTATTTTTATATATAATAATGAATAATAAATATTTGTAATTAAAATGTATATTTTATTTAATAAAAATATATATAATTAAAAAATTAAAAGTTTGTATGACCCACCTAATTCGGTTCAAACCAAAAAACCAATGCAAGTATAAATTATGTAGTTCAGTTAATAAAAAAAGTGATTGAAAATAAATTAATAAATTATTAATTTGTGGTGGGTTAGAGTCCTGTGACCTTTCAACTTTCAATTAAATTTTAAAAATAAAACCCTATAACATTAAAGAACTTTGAGTGAGTATTTATTTCTATCCGCTGCACAACGGTTCTCAAGAGCAAGATTTATTATATTTTTATTTTACAATCTGCTTCATATATATACACACACTAAACTGATGGTCACTCAGGCTTAGAAAAGATGGTGAGAGGATCGGTCAGTCATAATCATAGAAAAGATTCGGCTTGGCAGTAGATAATCTCATGTTTAAATGTGTTTTTGAGCAATTAAACTTTGGTTTAGGAAGTATTTGGTTTATTAGTAATTAATTTTTATATTATTGGTATTTTTTTATTAAAAAAAAATTAAATTTGAGGCGTACGAGTCGTTCCGCCTCGACTCTTACGAGTCTCGCCTCAACAGTAAAACGCCTCAAATACGAGTCCCGTTTTTTAAAACATTGGTTATAAGTCTCCACAAAAAAAAAAAAAAAAATGAGACGAGCTAAGTCTCCAAAAAAAAGAGAAAAAGAGTCGAGACGTGTTATTAGTCTCCGAAAACAAAAATAATAAAAAAAAAGAGTCGGTTAATGTATTACAGTAGTTGATTGCTCGGATGATTTATGTGGCTTTGATGAGTTCATTCGTTGTGTTTGGAGTGGAAGGAGTTGTTGTGAGTTAGACGGATGTTTGGTTGTGGTGGAAGTGCTTATTTGAACGAATTTAGTCCACTTTTTCTCAAATAATCCCGAATACCTTTAGCCGAGCCCCGTTACGCCTGATTTGTCGATCGCCCATGATTCTTAAGATGGTAGACTTTGATTAGTGGAGAGTACAACTTGAGTATGTGTTTAGTTGATGTCCTTAGGTGCATTTGATGTTATTTGAAGCTCGTCCTTGTTCCTTGTATACTTTTCTTTCTTGAGTGCACGAGTTTTTCTTTGATTTATCTTTCACTTGTGCACGCTTTTAGTGGAACCACTTTTCGAGAGATAAAGAAGAAAGAGTGCCCTAGTGAGGGAATTTGGGGTGGTGAAATGTAATGATTCTTATGTGATTTTTATTGCTTCTATTTCATTGTGGGTCGAAATTTGTTCACATTACTTTTTCCGTACGCACCGAGGGTTTATTTGTAGTTTTGAGGAATTGAGTATGTGATTGGCATGTGTGTTTGACGCATTTCTGGCTTTCATGATTGCTTGTTTGAGGACAAGCAAGAAGCTAAGTGTGGGGGAGTTGACTTTGGTGTTTTTGTTTTAAATTTCCGTCTTTCTTTGTGCGCTAGTTGTGTCATGTTGAGTTGTTTACGTGTCCTAGTGAAAGATTCCGAAATATTTTTTAGTTACTTTAAATAATTAAATAATTTATTACAACAACTTAAAACTTAATTACTGTATACTTTAGGAACATTCACATCATCAATTTTAATTTCCATAAGATTTTAGCAACATCAATTAATATAAGATCAAATTTATTTTCCATAAGATTTTAGCAACAACAATTAGGATAAAACATACACTAGTGTACGCATTTAGAAACTCAAATTTCATATAAAAAATGGTTAAAGTAAACCGCAAGGGTTGGAGCAATAACAATGGCGACGGAAGCCCTCCTTCTCGCATTTTCCATCTTCAAAGCCCTCCTTCTGGCATGTCTTCTTACATCGACCACTCCAACAAAGAAATTCAGATTTCTGACTCTTTTTATAACATGTTTTTTTTGTCTTTACGTCCGGAGGTGTGCCATCAGCACCGTCCGGAGGTGTGCCATCAGCATCCTGTGACCATGCTCCTGTAATATATATGTATATATGATCATAAAAAAATCATAATTAAATTAAGTATAATATGTATATACATACTCGTGATCATATGATAAAATTCAAAATAATATTTATTTATAAGTAGGGTACCGTCGATGAAGACAAGCATTAACAGGAACACAACGAGCATTTTCCGGTCGTATGAAGACTTCATGTTGATTGATAGAGAGCGAGGTGTGTGTGTATATATGGTGAGTTTAACATTGTTGTGAAGATTATGCAATATATATAGAACTATTTACATTGTTATATTACAATTTCATTTAATTGAAAAGACTCAAAACTTAGAGAAACACTTCCGGATAATTAAACCCAAATCAAAAGTCATGACTTATGGATACTGGCATTGACTACTTACTATTTTCGAAATTGGGTAGAAAAATGTATGTTGAAATATGACTCAAATCATGTAGAAATGGGACTTAAAACGGGTTTTGGATGAAAGTCGAAGGAGTAGAGACAAGGGAAAGACGATCATCCGTTTCTAGAGCTCGGCTAACCCTAGCCCAGCGGGCTCGACCGAGCCCGTCGTCGTTTTTCTAGGGGCGCGATCAGTTTTGGTCTTTGTTCCGTATGTGGACTTTATGTGCGATTTTTGTTGGAAATTAGTTTAAGGAGATTATAATTGTATTTGTAATATAATTATATTCCTTAGACTATTTGAAGTTATATTAGGAAAATTATTTATTTTTAATCCTAAGTTTTCCAATTTGATATATTTTCTACACCTATAAATTCGGGTTTTCCGGTAGACGAAAATCAGAGAGGGCATAGAGTGAATTGTTGTAACCACAACGATATAGCGAATTTTTTCTTCCTTCTCGTGGTTTTTGACTTTGGTGTTTTTGTGTTAAATTTCAGTCTTTTTTTGTGCGCGAGTTGTGTCATGTTGAGTTGTTTACGTGTGTTTTCCTTGTGGTTTTGGTATGTTTGATGCGTTTGTCGAGTGTGCAGATAGTCGAGCTTGTACGAGTCGAAAAGGACGAAGAAATGAGCACAAGAGAGTCGATACGAGTTGAACCATTGCCACAAGCACCAAGCGCCCGCCCTGTTTCCCAGCGATCGCCAGCAGCAGACACCAGGCGCCCGCTCTCCGACGAAGCGCGCGCCTGCTCCAATTACTGAGGCTCTGAAACTTCACCAGGCGATCGCCTCCTCACTGCCGCGAGCGCCTCCGACACCTCAAGCGGTCTCCTGCCCCTCAGTTTCAGAGATGTGAAGATTCCCCCAGGCGCTCGCGTGCCAGCGCGAGCGCGCGCCTCCTTCACCCAGGCGATCGCCTCCTGCCTTCGTCCAGATTTGACCTATGTTGCCCCCGTTTTTTACGAACTATAAGTAGGGTATCGAACCAATTAAACATTACGCATTTTTTTACATTATTTTTATGACTTTTGAGAGAGCGCTTGGAACTCGTTACGTCTAGGTTTGTTCATCGTTTTCGATTGGATTGTATTTTTCTTGGATCTTGGCAAAAGTTGGATTTGCCTCCGACGGGTGCCTACCTTTGTTCTCGAATATTAATCGTAGTAAGACTCCTTTATTTTCATCGCTTTTTCTTCGGCTATTTCCTTTACTTGTTAATCGTTTGGTTATTTTTACTTTTCAAATTTGTGTTCATGACTTTTTCTTTTCAAAAATCTAATAGCCTTTCAAATACGATCATGAGTAGCTAAAATCTTTTTCTAGGGTTAGGGAGGAACAATTATCTAATTAGGGTTCGAGTTCGAGTTCCGATAGTAGTTGATGCCAACCGGGAACGGACGTGTTAACATTATTGCTTGAATTCAAACTATAACTCGAAAAAGATAAACGTGATCCCTGAAACCCTAGTTTTTTCCCTGAACCAATTAAACATTACGCATTTTTTTACATTATTTTTATGACTTTTGAGAGAGCGCTTGGAACTCGTTACGTCTAGGTTTGTTCATCGTTTTCGATTGGATTGTATTTTTCTTGGATCTTGGCAAAAGTTGGATTTGCCTCCGACGGGTGCCTACCTTTGTTCTCGAATATTAATCGTAGTAAGACTCCTTTATTTTCATCGCTTTTTCTTCGGCTATTTCCTTTACTTGTTAATCGTTTGGTTATTTTTACTTTTCAAATTTGTGTTCATGACTTTTTCTTTTCAAAAATCTAATAGCCTTTCAAATACGATCATGAGTAGCTAAAATCTTTTTCTAGGGTTAGGGAGGAACAATTATCTAATTAGGGTTCGAGTTCGAGTTCCGATAGTAGTTGATGCCAACCGGGAACGGACGTGTTAACATTATTGCTTGAATTCAAACTATAACTCGAAAAAGATAAACGTGATCCCTGAAACCCTAGTTTTTTCCCAAATTATTTAAAATTCACTTTTTCTTGCTTTCCTACTCGCTTTCTCGTATTCTCATTACTTTAGTTAATTTTAGAATTAATAAAAACCAAAAACCAACTTTAGCATTATGCTATTTCTCTTCGATTTCTCCGTTGCAAACAAATAAACATTTTTACGAGCGATAGTAGTGTTCCTCGCGAGATCGACTCGGGCGAGTTTTTTGGACAACTAGTTCGGTATTTAATTGGTACTAAAAACGACTTATCAGTTTTTTCCTGTGTTTTGGGTTTCCACGTTAATATGTGTGTTCGTTCTTTCGTATATCTTTTTTTCTTTTGTCATCTCATATATATTCTCGAGCGGCGTGCGATTTGTGTCCTAAATCGCAACAAGTGTTATCAGAGTCTCAGGTCGCGACTTGGGTTTTCCGCTAGTGCCTTTGAATATCTTGGGAGATGACGGAGAAATTTGATATTCCGTTGTTAGATCGGAATATTCAAGGTGGAGTCGGTTCTCTACATGGCAGTTTATGGTGGAGTCGGTTCTCACCAACATGGACTTGATGATGTGTTCCTGGGCATGGACAAGATGTCAAACATCATGAAGCCAGAAGAGAAAGCATGGAAGGACATAAATGCGAGGGGTATAGTTGCAGTCTATCTCTCCGCTCCTTTGCTTCAAGAGGTAGTCAGAATTAATCATAGAAAGAAAGATTAATTTGAAAATGAAAAATGAAAAATTAATTAGAACAATCGAAAGCTGTGCTGGCAAGGATCAAAACGCAATAAAAACCTTGTGATTTGGTGTAGAACCGAGTGAGAAATCGTCCACCAAAATTTACTGCACCCGCCCTCAATTCAGAAGTGAACGACGTCGTTTTATCAGACGAAAAATACAAATTTCATGCAAAAATTATCAAAATGCCCCTGCAATGATTTTGTGAAGAATTTGTGTTTAGAGTCAAGTTTTGTGTACAGTTTAAACAAATACTATATACGGAGTATATATTAATTTGTATCTATTAGTTTTGTTTAGAAAATTTGATATGTGGGATATTTGTTTCTTTTTCTTAGCACATTTTTCTCCAATTAAATGAATCTAATTAATTTATTTTATTTACTTGTTAGTATATTGTAGGTGTCAAAATTTTAATAAAATTTACACATTATTCAATATTTGAAAAGATTGTATTAATTTTATGTTTTGAAATTTTAGAAAATTATATACTGATTTATTTTCCTAATTTATAAATCATTTTAATAATAATTAAAATATTATTTTTTGAATTAAAAACTTAATAATGACATGTGATTTACGGTGGCTATAGAATGCTCTTTGTAATTGTATTGTCTTCCCTTTAGTTACATTTAAATTTAAAAACATTTAAATTTTAAAAATAAAAATCATGTCTCCCATTTTATAACATAAAACAATTACATATTCTTGTTAAATGTTAAAAAAATCTAATTTGCAAAAGTGAAAATGTTAAAAATAATACTATTATGCATATAGTGGACATGCTTATTTGCCATCCCAGATAAAAATCATGATTTCTTGCACTAATGAACGATTATACCCATACTATAACCTTTTTCCGACATTTCATTGAGTAGATTGAATTCTACTCATTGTGTGTCGAATTCTACATATTATTTGTCGAATCCTACGCGAATGTTAAAGCCTTGTTTGTTGTTATCGAATACTAATTCTTGTGTGTCGAATCCTACTCATTGTTTGTCGAAAATATTTAATGTTTGTCGAATGATATTTAATGTTTGTCGAATGTGCAGTGAATGTCGAATGCTATGTATCTTGTCGATTCAGTGTTATGTTCGTGAATGCACTTTCATTGAATTCGACACACAGAAACCACATATCACGCGAACAAGAAACATAATAAAATGATTAATCCACAAAAACACGAACCATAGATTATTGACCTAACCAGAGTCGTTCGAGAATTTGTCAATCTCGCACTCGTCTGCACCAAAAACACGAACCAAGTATGTGGTTGCATCTTTCCTTTCAAACACTAGAACCTTACCAAAACATAATAAATGGTCTTTGAAAAACTTTGGCCAACCTTGTTTGAAATGCAACTCCCCGTCCACCTCTCTCGTTAATTTCACTCCCCAAGTTTTGCCTTCTACATCTTCAAGCGTTAAAGTCTGATCTTTCAAATGAATCATGTTCGGCTTGCCTGCAGGTGGTAGTATCATTTTCTCAGCATGATCTTGAGGAATTATGGTGCGATAAAATGTTTCCATTGGTGAAACTCAGTAATTGTTAATAATTTATTTTCTTATGGGCTAGGTTTTTATACACAATTGGGGATTGAATGCACTAGGCTTTGAATATGGGTAGATACAACCAAATCATTGTAGTAGGTAAACCCTAATTATAAATTTATTGCGAGATTGACTGGATTTATTATGGTAAACCCTAATTTATTGCGAGATTGACTAGAATTTATTACGAATTGCGCTCCAACCATATATTCAATGCAATATGACAAACATAGTGTGCCCTTGTCAAATATATTAAACATTTGTCGAATGGGAGTTAACCCTTGGCGCACGAGAAATAATTAACTCTTGTCGAATGGGAGTTAACCCTTGGCGAACGAGAAATAACTAATGTCGAATGGGAGTTAACCCTTGGCGAACGAGAAATAACTCATGTCGAATGGTAGTTAACCATTGGCGAACGAGAAATAACTCATGTAGAATGAGTATTTATCATTAGATTGAGCCATAAAACAACCAGCCGTGGTTGAATAAGTATTAAATCACATCCTGCCATAAGGCATACCTCTATTTAATGGGTGTATTGGAATCGATTCTCCTCTCTTCCCCATCAAAAGAAATATTCACAATCACAATCTCAAAACATGGAAAGGAAATTCTTTAAAGTTTTGATTGGAGATTGGGCAACCCATCTTCCACTTCCTCCCCAATTTGCGCGGCACGCCGGAAACCTAGAGAACAAGGTGGTCCAGTTTTACGATGTTAACAACGACCATTACGACGTCACAGTAACCCGAGCAAACGGCGATTTATACTTTGGTCAGGGATGGCCCAGTTTATATAGGGATCACCGCGTTCAAGAAGGTTGGTTCCTCGTGTTTCACTACTTTCCGATGAATCGAAAAAATCCAGTTGACAAATTTGAAGTTGTTATGTTTAACCGCAGCGCCTGCGAAGTTCTAAACTTTCGCAGGAGGATTGGTCAGCCAACGCCTCTGGTGGTCGATAGTGATATCTGATCAATTTAGTGTTTTATTCTCTTATCTTATTTGATGTACCCGTAATCTTATTTTGAAATTTAAAGAATAATTCGTCTTTTAATTATATATCTAATTTGTGTTCGTCGTTAAAACGTATGCATTCGACTGATAAATAAAACTTAGAATTCGAAAAGTTATTTCCTCATTCGATACGGTAAATTATTGATTCGACAAACGGAAAAAGACCGGTAATCATTTTATTTGACAAGGGTTATATAATACGTTACTCAAAATGAGATGATGAAATAACACACTTATTAGTGAATGTTGCTGGAAATCGATATCCCGGGGTATCAAAATTTGCGGAACCGATAACCCCGACCGAAATCCTTGATCGCCGGAGAACCAACCGCGAACCGCCGCGTGAGCCGGGGCCCGACCAAACACCCAGCGAGGTCCGAGGACCGCGTGTGCCCAGCCGAGCCCCCACGAGGGGCTCGCGATCGCTCCCGTAGCGATCGCTGGGGATGCACGAGGCATCCCCGGGGCTGCTCGTAGCAGCCCCGCAGCGAGCTCACAGGCTCGCTGCTCGCGGGGGCGAACCCCCGCACGCCTTGCTGCGGGAACTCCCGCAGCGCGTACGAGGCAGCTGCGGGTTACCCCGCAGCGTTCCCGCGATCGAGCTCACGGGGTCGATCGCCCCTCGGCTCCAACCGAGGGCTTCTTCCCGCGACGCCGCCGGTCGAGGGGCTGGGGTTCTCCCGCCGTGGCACCAGCCCACGGCGAACCCCGGCGATCAACCCATGGTCGATCCCACGCCCCGGCGACCAGCCGGGGCTTCTCCCTTCGTCCGCGCGCCGGCGGTCGAACCCTAGGGTTCGGCCGCCACCCTCGATCCCGTCGATGGGTTTTTCTCGACCTTCGCCGGGGATCTCGAATCCCCGTCCCCGAAGTTCGTACGTTTCCCGGATCGTGCGTTCATGTATGTATTACAATATAATTCACATAAAATCATAGAAGAGGGTTTATGATTTTACCTTTGATTCGTTGTGCGGAGAAACGAAATCGAATTGAAGACCCTTGGATCTTCCCACGTATTCCTTGCACTAGCTTGAACGTCGGGTGGGCGACGATCCTCCAAGCTTATGGATCTCCTTCACGAACTCTCTAGACTAATCAAGTATGATTATCTTGTCTTGTCTAATTGTGAAGACCATGTAGTGCTTTTATAGGCTACGTAGGGGATCTAAAGGAGGTGGAATATTGGGCTTCCAATATTAATGATTAAATTGAGCTCAGCCCAAATCTATTAATCCCATTAATATTAATTAATTTATTTTCCACTATATAAATTAATTGCACTTCCAATATTAAACCATATTATATCAAATTATATTTCTTCGGTTAGTATTATTTATTCCGTGTATTTAAGATTTAAATATCCATGAATAAAATTAATTTATTGTTAATTAATTTATTCATCTCTTATATCCGAGAATAGTACCATTCAACCTTAATTATTATGCGGAATAAATCCACCTGTAGGGTTTACATAATAATTCCTTATGAACTCATCTCGGGGATATTATCAACCCTTACGGGATACACTTTCCCGTCAAGTATTCACGGCATGTCATATATAAAATATAGTGACCCAACTTTACCGGTAATTGACCCAATAATTAAATCGGTTAATTCCTTTGGAAAATCAAAGTCACTTATATTAAATATATACACCCGCAATAGTATCGGGGATAGAGAATAAAATACTCTGAGACTTAAATCAATTATCAACGGCAATCCTAATTGACAAATCTCAAGCGATCCGCCCAATACACCGAGTGTACAAGTGTGATAAAATAATTAAGAAAAATTATTTTTTCTCTCACACAACGACTATACCGATGGATTGGTCCGTGTCCATCTATGTCGTGAGCAATCGTTTGATTAAATATGAGTAACCGATAGTATGATCTTCTGTGTGACGTCGCACACCATACTAACTACAACGTATAGAATCCAGGACTATATTTTGCATATATTTAATTAATAATAAATAAATGCAAACAATTGTTTATTAATTAAATAGATTAAATGCTATGACCGAGAGTTTACCGATACTTAAATCTAGACATTAAGTACACAACTCCAACATTCTCCCACTTGTACTAAGGTCTAGTCATTTCCTCCAAACTCCCGACTCCCATACTTATCACGTGCTTAAAAATTGTACTTCCAAGAAGTACTATGTGAATGAGCAATCTAGGTCGCCGCTCTGAAGTTATCTTGGTGACTACTGCGTCGTCTCCCTAGACGATGACTCGAATCAGGTGGTACCTTCTCTATGTGTTATCATCACTTTTTGAACTTATGACTTCTTCCAGTTTACCATGCACCGCTATATACATAGCCTTTGGTGAACCAAGAATCATATCCAAGTTCAGAGGTCATTCCGGAACCTAACCAAAACTTCCGCTGCCTCTGAGGCTGCTCTTCGGTTTATGATAGAGTCCGAGAAGCATCATGCTTATCACTCTTTCATCCTAAGGTTCCACCTCTTCGAAAAGTGAACACATAGCCTGATATCGACTTACACTGGTCCTTCTCTGATATAGGATCTGAGAAAACGTAATCCAAGAAGAATTTGTGTTGCTTCGTAACCCAGCACTTTGAAAGTACCTTTACAGCATCCGAATATATCTTGATAAGATTACCTTGATATCCTCCCACTATACTAGCCGCATAGTTGATATCAGGTTCTCGTTTTTCAACATTGCATTCATTAAGTTTTCCATATACCAAAGTATAGGAAACCGCTTTATCTATCCCCTTTTATGTGTTCAAGACACATACCCTTAGATAGATGTATTCTGTTCCCGAAAGACAATAACCTTTCTCAGAATTGTGCATGTTTAAAACAACCCATAATCGTATAAGATATCTAGGAGAAGTACAATGTTCTTATCCTAAGATCGAAAAGATCCTAAGAACATGATCTAACTTCTACTCAATCTTATATCTCGATTCATTTAGACAACCATTATTTTATGTCTGACAACATCTTTACACTATTGCCAATGATAGAGTGTGTCTTCATAAAATTTCGAGAAACACCACCTTGTTTCCATTACGTTTCTAATACACCTTCTTCGTCTATGCCCTTTGATGAATCCATCACATGGACTATCTCATCAATCCGCAAGTTCCACGATTCATGGCTTTGTAATGATCCATAATTGGATTTACTAAGCTCATAATCTAAATGATCTTGTCTTCTAACAATAATCCTTATTGCTTTCTTAGCAGACACATCTAGATTCAGTACTGCCCTTTTTGCAGAGCTAGGGATCGATTTCATCTCTACTAGATCCAGAGTTCAAAACTCCTCTAGTCTTATGAACATCTCTGGTTGTTTAACAACCTCCCACTGCAATGGCGTTCCGGTGTATATCAGTAATAACAGTAGGTGCAGTTAGTGGTGTACTACTACTCGATTAGGCTGGTTCTCAGTCTTTTGTTCTTCTCCTTATTTCAAAGTACCTTGTCAGTTAGGGCATTGTAGTTCATCTAATAGTCTTCCTCTAAGAACCGGGCGATGAAGTCCTTCTGGCTCATATTACTATTGAACATACAATCACCTGTTCTTCTAGGATATCCTACAACCACATTGAATGTGCTGTTGTTTCCAGGAATATCCATAGAACATAGGTAGTTCCGAACAAACTTGTCTCTTTACTATTAGAATTCCATTTCTTATTTCTGACACACCATTTCTACACGTGAGTGTATGGTGCAGTCCTTTGAGATTTAATCTCAATCTTTGATTAATGCCATGTGTTATTTAGATAGGTGGTAGCCTCCGCGATAAAGTCGCAGCCTTCTAATGGATATACTTTGAAGGCTCCCCATAACAGCTTTGTGTCCATTGACTAGTCAAAACACTTTGCTTTTATGGCACATCAAGTATTCTAATCCATCTTTGAGTATTCTTTGAAAGGACTACTCATACCTTTCTAATTACACATATCTCTCTGCATTAATCATAAATCATTTTCAATACTTGTCCGAATTCTATCCTTTATCCAGAAAGGTTTGCTTAGTTGTATTATCTTCCAAATTCGATTCTTAGGTCGGAAGGTCCATTCCTTCAACTATAATTGATCAAATCAATTTCGACCTTTTGAATCTTATTTGAATAAATACTACTGAGTTCAAGAATTCACAAGTATAATGATTAACAAAGAAATATATCTAATAAGTAACACAAGTTATATAACGGTTTGTTGCATCGTGGTAGACTAAGGATTCATCATTCATATATTGCTATCTAATGTACCGGAATAGATAACACCATTATTTCTTATCCAAACCATCAAATGATTAAAAAAATAAATTATCCATTCATTGATAATAGAAAACCAGAACAAATGTTCTTTCTAAAATAAAGGGTACATAAAGCAATAAACTTGAAATGAAATCTTATAACTACTAAAGCAGAGAAATGTCTTCCACTGCAACCGCTGCTTCCTCAACAGCTTTGCCCATGTAGACTCGAACTCTTCTTGTCTAAGTCGCCGGGTTTTCTGGAACCCCTGCATTCAAAATGCACATACCGTCAGTGGTTCCATATCTACACACCAGATTTCTGGTAGATAATACCTCTGACTATGTTTTTACGACTAAAGAAAAATTCGTACCTTTGAGAGGACAAGATATAGACCCCCAGTACTCAGACTGCTTTCCTTGGGGATATTCGCCAGAAGGCTTCTTTATCCCACCCCGTGGTCCAAGTCCTTTAGGACTAATGGATCCCCTTGCCTTCTTCTCCTTTCCCTTATGTAAGCCTTTAGGTTCGAAACCTTTGGCCTTGGCTATAAGAGCTTGCGATTGTCTTAACTCATCCAAAAGATCTAGCATCTCAAAAACGTGTTCAAGCGTTTCCTCGAAGCAACTGACCTTTATGAGTATCCTCATCGCCTCTTTTCTAGCCTTTACATCGTGTCTAAACATTAACTTGAGTTTAAGCATGACATCATGATTAGCGGATAATGCAATAGCACTATCCCACTTCTTAAAATCAGCTATTTCCTCATCAGTTGAGACAATAGTAGGTCTAGGAGGACAAGTTTCACTGAGTACATCTTTGTACTCCTTCACAGTCTGAGTAATGTCTAACTCTCTATTCCATCCAACACAGTATGGAACCAGTGCATTGAATTCCTTGAGTATTAACGAAAGTGGATTCATAGCTATTCTCTAAACCTATAAGCACATATAAACAAACAATCAATTTAATATCCGATATTATCTCCCTCAAATAATATCATTAAATTACTAATCACATCTAAAATCCCATCAGGTAAGGCAAGCCACGATAGTGTGGACGTTTACCCACCCAAATGATTTTGCAATTAGATTTGCTTCGGTCGTACATCATCAATAGCGTTACTTCGATGGGAAGGATACTATGAAGCGTACCTAAGTGTAAACCATTACTCAGTACTAAGAAGTTCGTTTGGGACTCGTATATAACCGCAAGCCACGATAGTGTGGACGTTTACGTAGACACACGGATCCTTCACTTCCTTCTATAACTGTCTACATCAATCGTTCCAAAATCCCATTCAGTATAGCAAGCCACGATAGTGTGGACGTTTACTACACCAAAAGACTTTTACAATTGACATCCTATTACTCGATCCATTGAATTCTCGCAAATCAAGACGCGGAGAATCATAAGTGAAACTTGAAGTTTCTAACCAGTGATTCACCATGCGAACAACCCTATCTCTCATAAATGAGGGAGCCGAGCAGACAATCGATCCACCTTTAAAAGGATGGTACGAAGGTCTCTAATTTGTGTCATCCACATGACCAAGTGGCTTTGGCTCCATTCCACTCCCCGGGGTGAGAATGAGTCGACTTGAAGTCAGCTTCAGAAAGACAAATTAGGCATTGTTTGATAAACTTGATCAATGTTTCTTGTAAAAGGAATTACAGGAATTCTCCTCCAATGACTCGTCTATACGAACTTCGAAAGCCCATAAGAGTCACCAAGAGAACAGTAATGGAGACCATGGGAATGTTTCCATCCCCTCTCCCACTTAGCTTTTTACAATAAAGGGATACGCTATCTAGTGCATAAACTAAACACATATAGCATGCATACAAGTAATAAAGCACATAGTATCACATAGTCAAAATAATGCTAGAAAATTATTTTCCGACTATCATGGCTTTATTCCATCTCCGTACGCATCTTCTAGTCTTCAGTCTTCGTTCTTGAATGCTCCATGTGACGAGAATATTAATCCCAATATTTAAATCTATTCATTTTCAATTAATCCAAAAGTTACTTAATTCGAAAATTAAGTCAATCGAATATATCAAAAATAAAATTAAATATTATTAATATTTCTATTTATTTTTATTTTCCTATCTAATTCTATTAAATCTCTAGAATTTCATCCAAGTAAAACTTGAATATTCTAAAAGACTTCTATAATAGAATAAAGAAATAAAATAAATTAGGACTCTTCTACTTTCCAAAATTAATTAATTTCCATCTAATGAAAAATTCCAAGGATAGGAATAATCAAATAGGAAATAAATTAATTTCCAATTAATTCTTTTCCTAATCCATGAGAGTTTCTAAAAGTAAGAACACTCAAATAGGAAAAACGAATTAATTTAGGAAAGTGAATCTTGGTAGGAGTAGCATGGGTTGGGAGACCCCACACCATCCCCCACCATCGACCTCCACTGCCCGGGACCACCACCGCCGCCGCCTCTAGCCCACGCGCCACCACCACCGGTGGCTGGCGTGGCCGGAAGCCCTAGCGGGCAGCCCCTTCGATGGGGTCGATCGATCCTCATGGGGATCGATCATGGGGATGATCGACCCCCCCCCCCCCCCCCCGGTTTTTCGTCCCCTTCGTCTTCTTCGTCACACGGTTCTCCGGCGGTCATCTCGGCATCGATCCAATGCAAAATTAATTTACAAAATTAAATTACAATTCCGGTATCGATTCTATACATGAAATCGACCCTATACACTTTCCGGAAAACATAGAACAATAATAATAAATCCTAAATTCGGTCAACCCCCGAATTTTTACTATTACAAGCATTCATCCACACAAAACGAATCTCGACATGTCCGAGAGTTTAATAAACAAATAATCATGATAATTAATCAACAATTAAATTAAACCATGATAGCCGGAAATCCCTGCAAGGTAGAACGATAATTGAACACATACATGAACACGAAACCAAACGCTCTGATACCAGTTGCTGGAAATCGATATCCCGGGGTATCAAAATTTGCGGAACCGATAACCCCGACTGAAATCCTTGATCGCCGGAGAACCAACCGCGAACCGCCGCGTGAGCCGGGGCCCGACCGAACACCCAGCGAGGTCCGAGGACCGCGTGTATGTATCGATATACCGATCCGATCGATATGCCGTGTGTGCGGAAGCGTGTAAATCAATAGATCTACTATGCCATGATCTTAGTGCACACTTAATGTGTATAAGAACACATAAACATATATATATATACACATCCAATCTATATATATATATATATAAGGTTCAACGATTACTTACTTTTGGTGATCGTTGAAATTGGTTAAGGTGGTGTTGAGTCGATTGAACCACCTTAATGGATCAGCCACGAATGGTACACCTTTGGAATGACCCCGTCACGCCTTTGGATCGCCCGGATGTTGAAGCCGCACAAGTGGCCCGGCCTCTACGTGTTGCACACGAACCCGGAATTGAACTTGCTTGCTTGTTTGAAGTGATTCTCCAAGAACTCTCTTCTCTCTTTTTGGTGTGAATTTCGTGGGTGAAGGTAATGTGTTATGAAAATCTGATTTTCATCCATATTATAACCTCATTATTTACCACATTACTCCCCTTTGTAACCTACAACATAATGGGCATCATAATGCACCATTAACATGCAAAAGGGGTTACAAAGGAGGTGAAATGTCATGCCACATACACATGCCACTATGCATTGTATGTGGTCCCACTTGCTTGTGTGGCATGCCATGTCACACTATGTGACATGCATCCATGCAAGCCATGCATCCCATGCATGTGTATTAAATCCACGTAAATATTGATTCTAAATCAATATATTTATCAAGCAATGTATATCAATATCGAGCTCGTGTGTGACCCTGTAGGTATGATTTAATTGATCAATATTATATTGTTCTCAACAATTAATATTATCAAATAATCATTTAACATCCATAGACGACCTTATGACTTTATCGATTGCATACGTAGGATCGAAGGACATATCCCAACAATCTCCCACTTGGCCTTCAGAGCCAGTGTGCTGCCAATTTCCTGTTGTCACTTTATGTCTAAATTTGAACTTGAGGCAAGACTCGAGTCATCCTCAATCGGTTCAAACATTTCTTGGACTTTGAGACAGACTGTAAAACCAGATTTATCACTATGATACTAATCTGGACGTGGCCACGTATTTTCCACAGTCTCGACTCTCTAAGTGGCCGGTAAGACATGTATCCCATTATTAAAATGGAGGACAATCCCATCTTGTCAATCCAAGCTCTCCCACTTGCTTCCTGATATACCCAATAACAAGTTTTATAACCTCCTTTTACGAAAGGCGTTTACTTGTATCAAAGTACACCATTTCACAATGGAATCACTCTGGACTACTCAGGTCAGAGGAAATTGCTCGACAGTCAATGAAATAGTATTATGACTCGAAATCTTAAATACTATTTCAGTCGGGTTTGTTTGATCATTAGCTCCCAGCTAATATCTATGTAATTGTACTTGATGTCCCACATCACTAGCCCATGAAGCGGCGCTATAGTACACATTACACTCTAGTTCTTTGTATCGTCAGTTTTTCCGTACTCGATGATACGAACTAGGAACAATTTATGACTTAATTATATTAGTTCAACAATTGGGACTTCATTATGTGGTAAATCGACCTCATAACCCAATTAATATAATTTAATCATTTGGACAATTCATACAATTTAAACCACAATTATATGAATAAATTATTGAATATCATAAAAGATACGTGAATGTTTACATAAACTCCAAAAGTAGACAATACAATAATAGGAATCACAATCCATCTCTAAGATATCGTATCCCTATTGCAGTCGTATGAGCATCATACTTTGACTGCTGGAGTGGTTTAGTTAACGGGTCTGCAACATTATCATCAGTTGCAACTTTATTTATCTCGATGTCTCCACGACTAACTATCTCCCTCAGAATGTGGAACTTCCTGAGCACATGTTTGGATTTGTGGTGCTCCCTAGGCTCCTTGGCTTGCGCGATAGCTCCACTATTATCACAATAGAGAGATATCGGATGGGCCGAACTAGGTACTACACCAAGCTCATCTAAGAACTTTCTTATCCAAACGGCCTCCTTTGCTGCTTCAGATGCAGCAATGTACTCAGCCTCTGTAGTAGAATCAGCTACGGTGGGTTGCTTGGAACTCTTCCAGCTCACCGCACCTCCATTCAGACAAAAGACAAAACCGAACTGAGACCGGAGATCATCTCTGTCTGTTTGGAAGCTTGCATCCGTATAGCCTGTCATAACCAACTCTTATTGTCCTCCAAAGACAAGAAAATAATCTTTAGTCCTTCTAAGGTACTTAAGAATATTCTTGGCCGCAGTCCAATGCGCCTCACCTGGGTTTCCTTGAAACCGACTCGTCATGCTCAAAGCATACGATACATCCGGTCGTGTACATATCATGGCGTACATAATAGACCCTATTGCCGAAGCATAAGGAATATTTGCCATCCTCATTTGCTCATCAGGTCCCGAAGGGCACTGCCTCTTGCTCAGAGATGTACCATGAGTCATTGGAATGAGACCCTTCTTGGCGTCTTTCATTCTGAACCTGTCAAGCACCTTATCAATATAGGTTGCTTGACTAAGTCCAAGCATCCTTTGTGATCTGTTCCGACAGATCTTGATGCCCAATATGTACTGTGCTTCTCCAATATCCTTCATTGAAAACCATCTTCCCAGCCATTCTTTAACAGAATTAAGCATAGGAATATTGTTTCCAATGAGGAGTATGTCATCGACATACAACACAATGAATACAACGTAACTCCCACTGACTTTCTTGTAAACACAAGAGTCTTCCATGTTCTTTTGAAATCCAAACTCTTGTATGGATTCATCGAACCGAAGATTCCAGCTCCGAGATGCTTGCTTTAATCCATAAATGGATCTATTAAGCTTGCATACTCTCTCAGCCTGATTAGGATCGATAAAACCCTCTGGTTTTGTCATAAACACTTCCTCTACTAGAATCCCATTCAAGAAGGCGGTTTTAACGTCCATTTGCCATATCTCATAATCATAATGAGCAGCAATGGCTAAGAGAATCCGAATGGATTTAATCATAGCAACTGGTGAAAAGGTTTCATCATAATCCACCCCGTGAATTTGTTTATATCCTTTTGCCACCAATATTGCTTTGAAAACACTAGGTTTTCCATTCATGTCTGTTTTTATTTTGTAAATCCATTTGCATCCAATGGGTCTAGCCCCTTTAGGCAAATCGACCAAGTTCCAAACTTGATTTTCAGACATTGATTCCATTTCGGATTTCATGGCACCCTGCCATTTCTCGGAATCTGGACTCGTCATAGCTTGGATATAGGTCGAAGGTTCATTGCTTTCTAAAAGCATGACTTCATAGCTCTCGTTTGTCAGAATACCTAAATATCTGTCAGGTTGAGATCTAATCCTTCCAGACCTTCGAGGGTTAGGTGTGGTTTCTGTTGGAGTTGTGTACTTAATGTCTAGATTTAAGTAACGGAAACTCACGATCCATTGCCACTAATCTATTTAATTAAATAAAAAATTATTTGCGTTTAATTATTTATAATTAAATATATGCAAATTATAGTCCTGGATTCTATACGTTGTAGTTAGTATGGTGTGTCGGGCCCACACAGAAGATCATACTATCGGTTACTCGTATTTAATCGAACAGTTGCTCACGACCTAGATGGACATGGACCAATCCATCGGTATAGTCGTTGTATGAGGGAGAAAATAATCTGTCTTGATTATTTTATAATACATGTACACTTGGTGTATTGGGCGGATCGCTTGAGATTTATCGATTAGGATTGCCTTGAATAATCGATTTAAATCTCAGTGTATTTTATTCTTAATACCCGATACTATTGCGGGTGTGTATATTTAATATAAGTGACTTTGATTTTCCAAAGGAATTGACCGGTTTAATCACTGGGTCAATTACCGGTTAAGTTGGGTCGCTATATTTTATATATGACATGCCGTGAATACTTGACGGGAAAGTGTATCCCGTAAGGGTTGATAATATCCCCGAGATGAGTTCATAAGGAATTATTATGTAAACCCTGTAGGTGGATTTGTTCCGCATAATAATTAAGGTTGAATGGTACTAGTCTCGGATATAAGAGATGAATAAATTAATTAGCAATAAATTAATTTTATTCATGGATATTTATATCTTAAATACACGGAATAAATAATACTACCGGAGAAATATTATTTGATATAATATGCTTTAATATTGGGAGTGCAATTGATTTATATAGTGGAAAATAAATTAATTAATATTAATGGGATTAATAGATTTGGCCTTGGGCTCAATTTAATCATTAATATTGGAAGCCCAATATTCCACCTCTTAAGATCCCCTACGTAGCCTATAAAAGCACTACATGGTCTTCTCTATTCTCATAACTTGAAGATCACAATTCTAGAGAGAGAAAGTAGAGAGGGAGATCCATGGAGTTCGGAAGATTGTCGCCCACCCGACGTTCGAGCTAGTGCAAGGAATACGTGGGAAGATCTCAAGGTCTTCAAATTGAGTTTTTCGTTTTTCCGAACAACGAGAACGAGGTAAATCGTAAAACCCTCTTTATGATTTTATTGTTTAATTATCGTAAAAATATCGTGATCCAAGATCCAAGAACGCGACCCATGTCGAGGTTGAACCGGGCGGTGGTGATCGAAGACCACCGGACCGCCGGCGGCTCAATGGCTCGACTAGGGAAGGGTCGAAGGGCGAGAGCCTCGGCTGGGCGCCGAGACTCGATCGAGGGCGAGCTCGATCACCCACGCACCTCCAGCGGGCTGCTGGAGCAGCCCCGCTCGCGCGGCTGGACCGCCGCTCGCGCGGCGGCGGCTGGCGGTGATTGCTAGCCACGGTTCGCCGTGGCTGGGCGTGCGATCACCGTGGGATGGCTGGGCGTGTCCACGGGACTTCGCCGGTGCTGTGGGATGGCCTACGGGCTGAACCCTAGCGCTCGCATGGTGCGAGCGCACGCCTCCATCGGGCAGCCGCGGCTTGGCCGCGGCGAGGGTTCGATGACGGGCTGATTCGCGAGGGTTCGACCATGCCCAAGGGGGCTTCCAAGGGTAGCCCTAGGCGGCTGCCGTGTACAGCCGCGAGCCCCATGCGGGGGCTCGACCGGACAGCCGTGGGTTCCCCCCCCCCCCCCCCCCCCCCCCCCCCCCCCCCCCGCGGCGGCTTGTTTGGTTGAGTCCGGCTTCGTGGTGGTTCGTGGCGGGATGTTCCGGCAACCGAGAGTCGATCGGAGTTGTCGTTCCGCAATTTGACAACCCCGGATATTCGATCTCCAAAGGATTTCGGTCGGAATTAATTAGATAATTTATTTTATTTAAATTTATTAATTCCGGGATATCGATTTCCAACAGTTTCCAAAACCACTGGAGTACTCTCGACTTGATCTTGAGTGTCCATCTCAGTTTTATCTTCTTGAACCTCATTCAAGTTTTCTTGAACTTCGTTCAATTCAACTGAGCTCCCACTTACTTTCTTGGAAAGATATTCCTTTTCAAGAAATACACCATCTCGAGCAACAAAGACTTTGTTCTCAGATTGGTTGTAAAAGTGGTACCCTCGTGTTTCTTTTGGATAACCCACAAAGAAACATTTATCCGATTTGGGTTCAAGCTTTGTAGAGATATTTCTCTTCACATAAGCTTCACATCCCCAAACCTTGATATAAGACAAGTTAGGGACCTTCCCTTTCCATACCTCGTATGGTGTCTTATCAACAGCTTTTGACGGTGTCCTATTCAGTGTATAGGCCGCTGTTAAAAGTGCGTGTCCCCAAAAAGATTTTGGTAGTTCACTAAGGCTCATCATCGATCGAACCATATCCAATAAGGTTCTATTCCTCCTTTCGGAAACACCATTCATCTGGGGTGTTCCAGGAGGAGTGAGTTGATATATGATACCACAACTCATAAGATGATCATCGAATTCTTGGCTAAGATATTCACCACCTCGATCCGATCGAATGGCTTTTATCTTCTTACCAAGTTGATTCTCAACTTCATTTTGGAACTCTTTGAACTTTTCAAAGGCTTCCGACTTATGCCTCATTAAATAGACATAACCATATCTACTTAAGTCATCGGTAAAAGTTATGAAGTAGAAATAACCTCCACGTGCTTGTGAGCTCATTGGACCACATACATCAGTATGGATTAAACCCAATAGATCATTTGCACGTTCTCCTTTTCCTAGAAAAGGTGACTTTGTCATTTTGCCCATCAAACACCCTTCACATGTATCAAATGACTCCAAGTCAAAAGATTTGAGAATACCTTCTTTAAGAAGTTTCTCCACACGTTTAATGTTGACGTGGCCTAATCGACAATGCCAAAGGTATGTTTCATTTAATTCATTTATATATATGATTGTCAAGTTGAAGTATATATAAACCATGTTCTAATCGTGCCGAACCATAGAACACTCCACTTTTCGAAATAGTAAATAAACCATTTATTATAGTGAAGGAAAATCCTTCAGTATCCAATACTGAAATAGAAATGATTTTCTTGGTAATACTTGGTACGAAATAAACATTATTCAATACTAAAACAAGGCCCGAAGGCAAACACAAATCATAAGATCCTACGACTAATTCAGCGACCTTCGCTCCATTTCCAACCCGCAGATCGACATCTCCCTTTACCAAACTTCTACTTCTTTGCAGTCCCTGCACATGTGAAACAATGTGAGCACCGCATCCGGTATCCAATACCCAAGAAGAAGAATTTGTAAAGTTTATGTCTATGACATAAATACCTGAAGATGAAGGAACGACCCCGTTCTTCACATCCTCTTGGAACTTGGGGCAATCCCGCTTGTAGTGTCCAACACCCTTGCAGTAGAAACACTCAGATTCCCCAGGAACCTTAGAAGCTTTCAAGAATCTTTTGGAAGGAGTTGCCACAACTTTTCCTTTCCCTTTGCCTTTCACTTCCGGTTTCTTAATCCCCTTGAACTTTTTGGTATCTCCTTCCCGAATCATAAGAACTTCCCTCCTAGGGTCCTTCTTAATCGCCGGCTCAGCAGCCTTAAGCATCCCATGGAGCTCATGAAGCGATTTCTTCAGTCCATTCATGTGGAAATTCAGCCTAAAGGCGTCATATCCATCATGAAGAGAATGAAGAATGAAATCGGTAGCCAACTCGTCATCATATGCAAAACCGAGGCGAGCACTTGAAGCAAATAATCCAATCATTTGCTGCACATGTGGTCCCACGGGTTTACCCTTTTCCAGCCTAGTTGTTGCTATAGCCCGGGTGACACCGAAGCGCTCAATCCTAGCCTGTTCCCCGAACATACTCTTGAGCTCTTCTATGATGTCATAAGCTTCCATGAACTCGAATTGTTTTTGCAACTCGGGTACCATGGATGCCAACATCAAACATGTCACCTCATTCGAGGCTTTCTTAGCAAGGGCATATGATGTCTTTTGGACATCCGTGCCCCCATCAGCGGGAAGCACGGGAAGGGGTTTGTCCAACACACTTTCCTTTTCTTCGTATTTGAGGACTATCCTCAAGTTACGTTGCCAATCAAGGAAATTGGTGTTGTTCAACTTTTCTCTATCCAAGATAGAGCTGAACTTGAATTGAGTTGATACAGACATATTAAACTACAGAAGAAAGATAAATTAAGTAAGTAAACATCCACAAAGCGTTTAAACAAATAAGGTTGTCTCGCATAACTACTTTATTTGTTTCATTTTGTTCATTCGATATCCAATATCGTCGTTCCCAATTATCTTAATATCAAAACCGTGATAAATCGTAAGTGAAAACTCGAGGTTTTCTAACCAGCGATCTTATCATGCAATTGAAGCCATATCTCTCATTAAAATGAGGGAGCCAACCAGACAATCGATTCACGCCATCCAATGGCTCGAAAGTCTCTAATTTGTGTCATTGATGAACTTAAGTGTTTTGGATTAAATCACTCCCCGAGGTGTAAATAATCCTAACCTTATAATCCACCAAATGAAAGAAAAATTAGGCATTGGTTTTTGACATTTTAATAAATTAGAACAAAACGATCCCAAGACCCTCATCTTGCGAATCCTTAAGCCGACTGAGTCCGCACTTAAGAACTCCAAGATAGGTAGACATCCCATGTCAATGACATCCAATGTCACTCTCGGTCGATGAGAGTCCCATTCTCATCTTATGTCTCGATAGCCACGCCTGCAGTGGATCTATCGATGAGAAAACCAAACTCACTTGTAAGGGTCTAACCCTTACTCCCGTTTATCCCAAGATAAAAAGTAGTACCCCGCTGAGGCGGACCTACCAACTTATGATCGAGGGCTTTATGGGTGTGATGTTTTGGACAAGACATTATACTCATTATTTTGGGAACTTGCATGCATAGGTTTGTTTATATGTAAGTTGAACATTTATAACATAAAACAACCTATAACTAGCAAAGCAAATAAATACGAAATCGAAAGGCCCCTAGAACCTCACAACTCTCAAAAGAAAAGAATTAAAGTAACAACAAAAGCCTTGAACATCTTCTGGACTGGTCCTCGCCCGCCGTTTCAGTTCCGTGCCCTCCAATTTTGGTCAAATCTATTCCGTACCCAAAAAACCACGAACGGCGCCCGCCGTTTCACAATCAGCGGTCGCCGAACACCACCGGCGGTCGCCGTTTCCAAAACGGCGCCCGCCAAAAGGTCCGGGAAAAATCTGCCAAGAATCAGGCCTTTCGGCGGTCGCCGTTTCCAAAACGGCGCCCGCCGAATCAAAACGGCGCCCGCCGGAGCTAAAACGGCGCCCGCCGTTTGGCTCCAGCAGCCCCGGTTTGCTTCGTTTGGACTGTTTTGCTTCGTTTCTTCTCGTTTTCGCCGGAGAGCCGAGATCCTCCATCGAACCATGGACCAAGTCCATCGCTTACAAGTAGTACAATACAATTATAATAGAAAAACCTATCTATTACAAATGATTCCAAGGGACGCAGCCCTCAAACACTACGGCCAATCGAAACGTAAAAAACGACGAAATCATTCACCCGACCACTAACGGTGGCCGGCCTTACATCTAATCACATAATCACAGTTAAACATATAATCCAATTATGTTGATTTAAACTTCTTGTGTCCAACACAAAAGTGTGCACGAGCCCTAGGCTCTGATACCAATTGTATGTATCGATATACCGATCCGATCGA
This sequence comes from Euphrasia confusa, assembly GCA_954870475.1. Lineage (NCBI taxonomy): Eukaryota > Viridiplantae > Streptophyta > Magnoliopsida > Lamiales > Orobanchaceae > Euphrasia > Euphrasia confusa. The sequence goes on from OX940953.1 coordinate 15,286,980, forward strand.
TATGCCGTGTGTGCGGAAGCGTGTAAAGCAATAGATCTACTATGCCATGATCTTAGTGCACACTTAATGTGTATAAGAACACATATAAACATATATATATATATACACATCCAATCTATATATATAAGGTTCAACGATTACTTACTTTTGGTGATCGTTGAAATTGGTTAAGGTGGTGTTGAGTCGATTGAACCACCTTAATGGATCAGCCACGAATGGTACACCATTGGAATGACCCCGTCACGCCTTTGGATCGCCCGGATGTTGAAGCCGCACAAGTGGTCCAGCCTCTACGTGTTGCACACGAACCCGGAATTGAACTTGCTTGCTTGTTTGAAGTGATTCTCCAAGAACTCTCTTCTCTCTTTTTGGTGTGAATTTCGTGGGTGAAGGTAATGTGTTATGAAAATCTGATTTTCATCCATATTATAACCTAATTATTTACCACATTACTCCCCTTTGTAACCTACAACATAATGGGGGCATCATAATGCACCATTAACATGCAAAAGGGGTTACAAAGGAGGTGAAAGGTCATGCCACATACACATGCCACTATGCATTGTATGTGGTCCCACTTGCTTGTGTGGCATGCCATGTCACACTATGTGACATGCATCCATGCAAGCCATGCATCCCATGCATGTGTATTAAATCCACGTAAATATTGATTCTAAATCAATATATTTATCAAGCAATGTATATCAATATCGAGCTCGTGTGTGACCCTGTAGGTATGATTTAATTGATCAATATTATATTGTTCTCAACAATTAATATTATCAAATAATCATTTAACATCTATAGACGACCTTATGATTTTATCGATTGCACACGTAGGATCGAAGGACATATCCCAACACCGCGTGTGCCCAGCCGAGCCCCCACGAGGGGCTCGCGATCGCTCCCGTAGCGATCGCTGGGGATGCACGAGGCATCCCCGGGGCTGCTCGTAGCAGCCCCGCAGCGAGCTCACGGGCTCGCTGCTCGCGGGGGGCGAACCCCCGCACGCCTTGCTGCGGGAACTCCCGCAGCGCGTACGAGGCAGCTGCGGGTTACCCCTCAGCGTTCCCGCGATCGAGCTCACGGGCTCGATCGCCCCTCGGCTCCAGCCGAGGGCTTCTTCCCGCGACGCCGCCGGTCGAGGGGCTGGGGTTCTCCCGCCGTGGCACCAGCCCACGGCGAACTCCGGCGATCAACAAATGGTCGATCCCACGCCCCGGCGACCAGCCGGGGCTTCTCCCTTCGTCCGCGCACCGGCGGTCGAACCCTAGGGTTCGGCCGCCACCCTCGATCCCGTCGAAGGGTTTTTCTCGACCTTCGCCGAGGATCTCGAATCCCCGTCCCCGAAGTTCGTACGTTTCCCGGATCGTGCGTTCATGTATGTATTACAATATAATTCACATAAAATCATAGAAGAGGGTTTATGATTTTACCTTTGATTCGTTGTGCGGAGAAACGAAATCGAATTGAAGACCCTTGGATCTTCCCACGTATTCCTTGCACTAGTTTGAACGTCGGGTGGGCGACGATCCTCCAAGCTTATGGATCTCCTTCACGAACTCTCTAGACTAATCAAGTATGATTATCTTGTCTTGTCTAATTGTGAAGACCATGTAGTGCTTTTATAGGCTACGTAGGGGATCTAAAGGAGGTGGAATATTGGGCTTCCAATATTAATGATTAAATTGAGCCCAGCTCAAATCTATTAATCCCATTAATATTAATTAATTTATTTTCCACTATATAAATTAATTGCACTCCTAATATTAAATCATATTATATCAAATAATATTTCTCCGGTTAGTATTATTTATTCCGTGTATTTAAGATTTAAATATCCATGAATAAAATTAATTTATTGCTAATTAATTTATTCATCTCTTATATCCGAGAATAGTACCATTCAACCTTAATTATTATGCGGAATAAATCCACCTGCAGGGTTTACATAATAATTCCTTATGAACTCATCTCGGGGATATTATCAACCCTTACGGGATACACTTTCCCGTCAAGTATTCACGGCATGTCATATATAAAATATAGTGACCCAACTTTACCGGTAATTGACCCAATAATTAAATCGGTTAATTCCTTTGGAAAATCAAAGTCACTTATATTAAATATATACACCCGCAATAGTATCGGGGATTGAGAATAAAATACTCTGAGACTTAAATCAATTATCAACGGCAATCCTAATTGACAAATCTCAAGCGATCCGCCCAATACACCGAGTGTACAAGTGTGATAAAATAATTAAGACAAATTATTTTCTCTCTCACACAACGACTATACCGATGGATTGGTCCGTGTCCATCTATGTCGTGAGCAACCGTTTGATTAAATACGAGTAACCGATAGTATGATCTTCTGTGTGACGTCGCACACCATACTAACTACAACGTATAGAATCCAGGACTATATTTTGAATATATTTAATTAATAATAATTAAATGCAAACAATTGTTTATTAATTAAATAGATTAAATGCTATGACCGGGAGTTTACCGATACTTAAATCTAGACATTAAGTACACAACTCCAACAAATGTCTCCAGTCTTCCTTTGAGCACCCTGTTATCATGCTCCAACTTATCAATTTGCGCTTTCAATCTTGCTACAATACCATTTTGGAGTTTAGCTAGTTCACCGTCAACCAGGCGGAAAAATTCACAATCATCGTACTAGAAAACAATTTGCATCAGTCATCATAGCATCAACGAGTTAGAATAAAAAACACAAATGTATTTGTGATTTAAATTACAAATTACCTAATGAACGCCACAACACAGATATCTTGTTGTTGTAGTTAGTAGTTCGGCCTCTAAACCGTGGTGACAATTCACAGGAGGTCCATCTATAGCAGATGAATAGGTGGTATACCTGTCTCTGCCGAGTGACTCGGGAGCGGGTTTCATTTCTTATATATTATAGTGGATGAAATTGCAAGCAAGATATGTGTTGTTAAGTATCTCTCATGTATTTATTGGTGCTAGTGCAACGGCTAGTCATTTTACCATTGCAATGATGGTCAGGCAATTCAAATGTGGATTTGAATTCAAAACCCATGTCGAATGGTAATCATTCGACAAGCCCTAGATGCTATTCAACAAGCCATAGATACAATTCGACATGACATATCTTTCTTCAATAATGTTAATCGAATGACAATAACCCTTGTCGAATCTGAAATAACCCTTGTTGAATCCTTAATTATGTTTATCGAATGTCAGAATCACATGTCGAATGGTTTATAAATCCACAAATAGTTTATAAATCCACGAATAGTTCTCTTACTGAAAATCCACAAATAGTTAATTTACTGAAAATCCAAAAATAGTTGTAACTTACTGAAGATCGATATTTGCGTGTGCAACCCCAGCATAGGAGGGGCATCTTCTACGAGTGTGATTAGTTGATTGACACCGGGAGCATTTCTTAGGAGCACGACTTTTCTGTTGTTGTGTTGGCCGAACGGTAGGTTGAGAAATGAGCACATCACATGTTGTAATGTTGTGTTCTTTTCCACCACAACGTGAGCAACTTTGCTATGCGGGTTTCCTTGACGCACTTCTTGATCTACCTGCTGTGAACCTTGATTGACGCGGTCTACCCCTGCTTGCCTCTTCCTCTTGGGAGGAAGGCATATTATAACTTTCACATCTGATGGTACCACCCAAGCGCCTTTATCGGGGATAGACATTACTATACCAGACCACATACCACGTAAAGTGGACGTCTTGAAACAGTCTCCAACATACGCATTGATGTTGTGATTAATTGTCCTAGAAAAAATTGCATTAGCGGCATCCAACAAGAAAAGAATCCATAAATAATCATAACATCATGTACATACCGTATAGCTGCAGCTGCATGGCTACAATGTATCAACATTTGTTCAAAGGAAGAACAAGTGCATGTTCTTCCATGAAGATCCATAACTAATATTTTAACGTGATCCCTGACTTTAAATATTGTTGCATCTATGCGTTCAACACTCATTGATGACCCGAGTCGGATGACGTCTATCAAATCATCGGCAACGGCTTGGCTAACTTCATGCTATCGCGATAATGCCTCATTCCTTCGCTCGTAGAACGACCTCTCAATAATAGCGCACATTACTCAAACAAAAGCTTGATTATCATGCATAATGGATTGTACAACATCAGTGAATTTGGACAACGTCTCGGATCCACGAGCCTGTGGATTATTGAAATCCACAATCTCCTTGCCATCTCTCCCATAGATGAACACGAGAAAGCTACTGAACATGTAATGTTCGAAGAGGACCACATTCTCCAGGACTAGATGATGCGCTGCACGAAATTGCGACCACCCACGATTGAACGTTAGATAACCAAACGTCCATGACACATGCACAATCCAGACGAGGCCAGATTTGTACCTCAGTTCAACATCCCGGTCGACGAGGTGCTCGTTTTTCTGTGCAAAATCGGCGTCCAGGCGAAGCAACTCTTTGAAATCATCGGACACAATTGTTTTTCAGAAGTTGTTAATTGCCAGACCCACGTTAGCCATTTTTTTTATTGAATGAAATTAAAAGAGATCTATTAGGGTCTAAAAGGAGAGGGGCAAAAAGGAGAATATGATAAGGTGTGTTTTGATTAGAAACTAAACAACAAAATTTATAGCAATAATTAGAGTTCACTGGACGGTCTTTTTGCATCGTTTTGTGAAAAGTTGCCTTAATTAAATTCGCCCCATTCAATACACTCGCCAACCACCACGCCACTCATTTGCCCCATTAACTACATCTGAATTGTTCAATCACATTAACTCAGATTGCGTGTTGATATACACATCACATCAACTCCAAAAATTTCTATGTACTCGAAACACATTCGTCATACATTGATAATGTATTCGACAAACATTTTTCCATACATTGGTAATGTATTCGACAAACACATACTCGAAAATCTTATACTCGGCAAACATTCGCCCTACATTCTAAGTGTATTAGACAATGAAATTAGACATTCGACAAACACTACACAAACATTCGCCCAACAATTTGTTGTATTCGATAGACAATAAACAGACATTCAACAAACATTCTTGTCCTTTGTCGAATCATTATCATCTTCGTCTAACCTTTGTCGAATGCTTTATTAACACTGTCGAATGCTTTATTAAATATCGAATATTTATTATCTATCACAATGAAATTAGATTTGTTTTTTTAGTATAATCTTTGTCGTATCAAATAAAAACCTTTGTCAAATGATTATAACATTTTTCGAATGATTTTTAATAGTTTCATAATGAAATCAGATTAAAACATTAATTGAAATTGAAATTGAAATATAGTTAAAAATTCATTAAAAATAAAATTCAACAGAAACTAAAATAAAATACATACTTACGAACTTCAAAACATTACAATCAAAAAATCGTCATCAATCAGCATCGTCATTATGATGGTCGTCATCCTCGTCCTCCTCGTCATCTTCCATCTCGCTGCCGTCCTCATCGACAGAGTCATCATCTAGGTAGACGTCAGCAAAAGTATGATTGTCACGCAGAATGGATTGTATAACTTCACCAAAATTGGGCAAACTCTCGGATCCACGAGCCACCAGATTATTAAAATCCACAATCTCCTTGCCATCCCGCCCGTAAATGGTCACGACAAATGTCCTGAATCTTGTATGTTCGAAGAGGACCACCTTGCCCATCTTCAGATGATGCGTTTGAGGAAATTCCCGCCACCCACGATTCAACGTCAGATAAACATGAGTCCAGGACACATGCACAATCCACACAAGGCCAGATTTGTCCTTGAGTTCAACATCACCAATTAGGTACTCGTGGGAATGTGCAAAATCCGAGTCCAAGCGAAGCACATCCTTGAAGTCGTCGGATACGAGAATTTTCTAGAATTTGTTGATCGCATGTCCCACGTTTGCCATTACTTTGCTACTTTGAGAAGAAAAAAGGAGATAATATATTTTGGAAGAAATAAGAAAGGGTATGTTTTCCTGAGAAAATAAATGCCCTAATTTATAGCAAAAATTAGGGTTCACTGGATACGTCGGTTGGTGAAAGGTTGCCTTACTTAAATTCGCTCAATTGAATACAATACACTCACCAACTACCCCAACACTGATTCACCACATTAAATTCGCCCCATTAACTTGTTCAATCAAACCTACTTAATCAAATTAACTTACATTGCGTGTTCATGTACAAATCACATTAACTCAGATCACAGAACTTGTTAATTGTTGGAATTCGATATCCCGAACTATTAAATTTTTTGCGGAAACCATAGCCCGATCAAAAACCCTTCGACGGAGATCACACGAACACCACCGCACGCGCCGGAGCACGACCGAGGACACGACGCACCCGAAGGCACGCTGCTGCCCCAGTCGAGCCCCCGCGAGCGGGGCTCCATGCGATTACCGATCGCATCGATCGATCGATTGGGGTGGGGCTGCCCAGCAGCCCCCGCGGCGAGTCCGGCGACTCGCCGCCGCCTGGGAGGTCCCCACCGTCGAGGTGGGGTGGGGTGCGGCACCAGCCCGCGCCCCCAGCAATCGATCGCATGCCCGCGGCCCAGCCGCGGGTCTCTCCTCCGCGCGCCCTCGAAACCCTAGCCGGGCGATCCCGCGGTCCGGTGGTTTCACCACCACCGCGTGATCGTTCGTCTAATCCGGGGTTCGATCCTTGGATCTTCTTTTCGATAATTGATTCAATAAAACTTGAATTAAATTCCAGAAATTTAATTCACCTTTCGATTCGTTGTGCGGAGAAACGAGATCTTAGGATGACCTTGAGATCTTCCCACGTATTCCTTGCACTTGTTCGAACGTCGGGTGGGCGACGATCCTCCGAACACTATGGATCTCCTTCTCTACTTTCTCTCTCTAGAATTGTGATCTTCATGTTATGAGAATAGAGAAGACCATGTAGTGCTTTTATAGGCTACGTAGGGGATCTTAAGGAGGTGGAATATTGGGCTTCCAATAATAGTGATTAAATTGAGCCCAAACCCAAATCTATTAATCCTTACTATTATTAATTAATTTATTTTCCACTATATAAATTAATTGCACTCCCAATATTAAACCATATTATATCAAATAATATTTCTCCGGTAGTATTATTTATTCCGTGTATTTAGGATATAAATATCCATGAATAAAATTAATTTATTGCTAATTAATTTATTCATCTCTTATATCCGAGACTAGTACCATTCATCCTTAATTATTATGCGGAACAAATCCACCTACAGGGTTTACATAATAATTCCTTATGAACTCATCTCGGGGATATTATCAACTCTTACGGGATACACTTTCCCGTCAAGTATTCACGGCATGTCATATATAAAATATAGCGACCCAACTTAACCGGTAATTGACCCAATGATTAAACCGGTCAATTCCTTTGGAAAATCAAAGTCACTTATATTAAATATACACACCCGCAATAGTATCGGGGATTAAGAATAAAATACACTGAGACTTAAATCGATTATCGCCGGCAATCCTAATCGATAAATCTCAAACGATCCGCTCAATACACCAAGTGTACAAGTGTGATAAAATAATCAAGACAGATTATTTTCTCTCTCACACGACGACTATACCGATGGATTGGTCCGTGTCCATCAAGGTCGTGAGCAACTGTTCGATTAAATACGAGTAACCGATAGTATGATCTTCTGTGTGGGCCCGTCACACCATACTAACTACAACGTATAGAATCCAGGACTATAATTTGCATATATTTAATTATAAATAATTAAATGCAAATAATTGTTTATTTAATTAAATAGATTAGTGGCAATGGATCGTGAGTTTCCGTTACTTAAATCTAGACATTAAGTACACAACTCCAACAATCTCCCACTTGTACTAAGGTCTAGTCATTTCCTCCAAACTCCCGACTCCCATACTCATCACGTGCTTAAGTTGTACTTCCAAGAAGTACTATGTGAATGAGCAATATAGGTTGCCGCTCTGAAGTTATCTTGGTGACTACAGCGTCGCCTCCCTCGACGATGACTCGTATCAGGTGGTACTTGCACTATGTGTTATCTTACACTTATGGACTTGTGATTTCTTATCATTTGCCATCGCACCGCTATTTTACATAGCCTTTGGAAAATTAAGAATCACATCTAAGTCCCAGAGATTATCTCGGAGCTATACCAAAACTTCCGCTGCCTCTGAGGCCGCTATTTGGTTACCCATGGCAGAGTCCGAAAAGCATCGTGCTTATCACTCTTCCATGCTAAAAAACTCCTTCGCCTTCAATAGTGAAACACATAGCCTGATATTGACTTACACCGGTCCTCATTCGATTAGAAATCTAAGAGAATGTAATCCAAAGGAAAAGTTTGTCTGCTCCGTAATCCAGAACATAGTTTCCAGTACTTCGAAAGTACTTAAAATGTTCATTACAGCAGTCAAGTATTCCTTTCCAGGATTACCTTGATATCCTCCCACTATGCTAACCGCATAGCCGATATCAGGTTCTTGTTTTTAACAATGCATTTATTAAGCTTTCCTCACTGTAAGTGTAGGAATCCGCTTTCATTGCTTCTATCTCCTTTTGTGTTCCAAAACACATATCCTTAGATAGATGCATTCCGTCTTTGAAAGGTAATGAACCTTTCTCGGAATCTTGCATGTTAAAACGAACCATAATCGTATAAGATATCTAGAGAAGTACAATGTTCTTTTCTTGAGATCCTAGATCTTAAGAACATGCTCTAACTTCTTCTTTATCTCATATATCGATTTTTCTAGACAACCATCATTTTATGTCTGACAACATCTTTACATTGGTACCAATGATAAAATGTTATCTACATAAAACCTCCGAGAAACACCACCTTGTTTCCATCACGTTTCCCATACACACGATTCGTCAATGTCTTTTGATGAATCCATCAAATGGACTATCTCATCAATGCGCAAGTTCCACGAACTCTAGCTTTGTTACAATCCATAAATGGATCAACTAAGCTTGTACTCTAAATGATCTCGCCTTTTAACAATAATCCTTATTGTTCTCTAAGAAGGCACATTTAGATCTAGTACTGCCTCTATGTAGATCCAGGGATCGATTTCATGTATACTAGGTCCAGAGTCCGAAAACTCTCCTAATCTTATGAATATCTCCGGTTGTCACACAACCTCCCACTACAACGGCATTCCGGTGTATAAACAGTAATAACAGTGGGTGCAGTTAGTGGTGTACCGCTACTCGGTTAAGCTGGTTCTAAGTCTTTATCGTTCTCTCTCTTTTCAGAAGTATCACGTCATTTTGAGCTTGTGGTTCATCTAATAGTCTTCCTCTAAGAACTGGGCGTTAGAACTTATAACGTCCTTCTGGTTAATAGTACTATCGAATACACATCTTTTGTTCTTCTAAGATATTCTACAACCGCATTGAAATGCGCCGTTGTTACCAAGACATATCTATAGAACATAGGTAGTTCCGTATAACTCAAGCTTTTACTATTTCTATAAGAGTTCCATTTCTTATTTCCGACACACCATTTCTACAGAGGACTGTATGGTGTAGTCACTTGGGATCCAATCCCAAGCTCTGATCATACATCAGAGTCAATCAATTCTAATACTTGTCCGGATCTTATATCTTATATCCATAAAGGATTGCTTAGTCGTATTATCTTCCAAATTAGATTCTTAGGTCGGAAGGTCCACTCCTTCAACTTAATTGATCTTACAATCAATTTTCGACCTTTGAACTTCTCATTTGAATAAATATGACTTAGCATAAGAATCCACAAGTATAAATGATTAAATAAAGAAATCTCTTATTAGTAAAACGAGTTATATATAAAACGGTTCGTTGCATCGTGGTGGACTCAGGATTCATCATTTATATATTGCTAGCTAATGTACCAAAATAGATAATATCATTATTTCTTCTTATAACCATCAATTGATTAAAAGAAATAAAATATCCATTCATTAGAAATCCAGAACAAAGTTCTTTCTAATTTGAAAAGTACATAAAAGCAATAACCCAAAATGAAATCCTATAAAATGTCCTCCACTGCAACTGCTGCCTCCTCTACAGCATTGCCCATGTAGACTACGATTTCTTCTTTTCTAAGTCGTCGGGTTTCCTGGAACCCTTGCATTTAGAATGCACATACCGTCAGTGGTTCTATATCTACACACCAGGTTCCGGCAGATAATACCACTGACTATGTTTTATGACTAAAGAAAATTTCGTACTTTCTTTGAGAGGATAATTAGACTTCCAGTACCCAGACTGTTTGCATCGAGAACTCTTGCCTCATGGCTTTCTCGTCCCATCTCGTGGTCCAAGTAACTTAGGACCACTGGGATTCATTGCTTTCTGTTCCTTTCCCCCGATTTTGCCCTTAGGTTCAAAACCTTTGGCATTGGCTACAAGAGCTTGCGATTTCCGTCTCAACTCGTCCAAAAAGTCAATCATCTCAAAAACGTGTTTAAGCGTTTCCTCGAAGGATTGGCCTTTATGAGTATCCTCATCGCTTCTTGTCTGGCCGCCTATGTCAATAGGCTCGGGAGGACAAAGCTCACTGAGTACAACCTTGCACTCTTTAACAGTTTGGGTAATGTCTAGATCTCTATTCCAATCATTACATTTAGGGACCAGTGAGTTAAAATCCTTACGTATCACATAAAGTGGGTTCAAGGCCATTTCCTAATCTATGAGCACATATAACAACAAACAATCGATTTAATCTCCGATATTATCTCCCTCAAATAATATCATTAAATCACTAATCACATCTAAAATCCCATCAGGTAAGGCAAGCCACGTGGTGTGGACGTTTACCCACCTAAATGATTTAGCAATTAGATTTTCTTTGGTCATACATCACTTATAGCGTAACCTCGTGGGGAGGAATACTATAATGCGTATCTCAGTGTAAACCATTACTCAGTACTAAAGTAAATCGTTTGGAACCGCTACATCACCGCAAGCCACGTGGTGTGGACGTTTACGATGATTTCACAATTCTTCACAATTCCTTATAACTGTCTACATCAATTAATCCAAAATCCGTTAGTATAGCAAGCCACGTGGTGTGGACGTTTACTACACCAAGAGACTTTTATAATTGACTCCCAATTACTTGATCCATTCGATTTTTGTAAATCAGGACGCGGAGAATCATAAGTGAAACTCGAAGTTTCTTACCAGTGATTCACCATGCGAACGACCCTATCTCTCATAAAATGAGGGAGCCGAGCAGACAATCGATCTAGTCATCAAATGACACGAAAGTCTCTAATTTGTGTCCTCGACATGACCAAGTGGCTTTGGCTCCATTCCACTCCCCGGGGTGAGAATGAGTCGACTTGAAATCAGTTTTGGAAAGACAAATTAGGCATTGTTTGATAAACTTAATCATAGTTTCTTGTAAAAGGAATTACAAGAATTCTCCTCCAGTGACTCGTTTATACGAACTTCAAAAGTCCATAAGAGTCACAAAGTGAACAGCAATGGAGACCGTGGCATTGTTTCCAATCCCTCTCCCACTTAGCTTTTTATAACAAAGGGATACGCTATCTAATGCATAATTAAATACACATAAGCATAATAACAAACATACATTTCATTCAAGTACGTACACAAATAATCAAATAATTGCTCAAGTAAAATTATTTCTCGACTATTCGTACCTTGATGAATTCCTGCATGCTTGTCTTGAGTCTTCATTCTACGTCTTTAATACTTTGCCGAGCGACGGAAAAATTCTTTGATTCTCATATTTAATTTTACTCCAATTAAATAAAATCAATTCCATTGATTTCCATATTTAATTCTATTTTAAATAAAATCCAAGATTTTCCAATCCAAAATAAATTTTGAATTAATTTAATGATTTTAAATAAAATACTTAAATTAAATAAAATCAATATTATTAAAATCCATTGATTTCCATATTTAATTCTATTCTAAATAAAATCCAAGATTTTCCAATCCAAAATAAATTTTTAATTAATCTAGTGATTTTAAATAAAATACTTAAATTAAATAAAATCAATATTATTAAAATCCATTGATTTCCATATTTAATTCTATTCTAAATAAAATCCAAGATTTTCCAATCCAAAATAAAATTTTGAATTAATCTAATGATTTTAAATAAAATACTTAAATTAAATAAAATCAATATTTTAATAATTTCTCAATCCTATTTAGATTAGATCTCAAGAATCCTAATCAAAATCGAATTTTGATTCTTCTTAAGACTTCTAATCCAAGTAGGTATAGGATATCTAGAGAAACTAGGATTTTCTTTCCTAATTTAACTCTCCATCTAATTCCATTATTTAATTCCATAATTAAGAAATCTAATCCAAATAGAATTTGAATTAATTCCAAAATTAAATTAAATAAAATTAGAAAGATTAAATTATTTTCGGAAAGATCGGATTTACCGGGACGAACCGAAACAAGTTCCGTTTATCCCAAAATCGAACCAACATGCACTGCATGCCCGTGAATCAAAAGATCCAGCTATGCATGAATATGCATCCATGAATTAAAAGAAATTCATGCCATGCAAAACCATGCAAAGGAATGAATTAATTCCATTCAGCCGCATATGCAAAACCACAAAAGACCACGCACGTGCATCAGAAATCGCATGGTGTCGGCCAAAGACAAAACAGATGTCGGCCGACATCCTTAAAAAAAATTTCAGCAGCGCACTTGTCTTCTCCGGCGAGGGGCGCACCAGGATCGATTTCCGGCATGTTGTCACCACCGACGATACACGCCATCATCCCCGTCACAGCCCACGCAAGCCACGTGTCTAGCCGTGCTCGTCAACGCAACCCACGAAAGACGAAACACGGCCCCGATGGCTGCGCGCTCGTAGCCGCGCCGCCGACTGCCGCCGACTTCCGGCGAGCCATCAAGCGATGGTGATCACCAAGTCGAGCAGCCCAGCACCAACAGCTCCGAGCCTTGTCGCACCAGCAGCCCGCGATCCGAAGCCGAAGCCGTGAACCGAAGCCGATGCTGCCAATCGTGACCTTCGAACGCCGCCGCCGGCTGCCGGCGAACCACCACCACTGGTGGCATACGCCGACACGCCCAGCTGCGTTCAGCCCGCTCCCAGTAGCCCGCACAACCCGTGCTTCCAGTCACCTTCCCGGCAGCCCGCACCGAGCCCACGGTCGTACAATCCGGTTCGATTTCCGACAACCCTCGATTTTTAATATTTAATTTTTCCAACAAAGACAATTCATACAAGAGAGAAAACCAAGTACGTAGAACAATATAGCACAATAATTTAACAATTTAAATTAATCTATGGCTATAAACAACGACAATCGATTATCGAAACAATTAACGAAAAAAACGTAACCGTACGCTCTGATACCAATTGCTGGAATTCGATATCCCGGGCTATTAAAATTTTTGCGGAAACCATAGCCCGATCAAAAACCCTTCGACGGAGATCACACGAACACCACCGCACGCGCCGGAGCACGACCGAGGACATGACGCACCCGAAGGCACGCCGCTGCCCCAGCCGAGCCCCGCGAGCGGGGCTCCATGCGATTACCGATCGCATCGATCGATCGATTGGGGTGGGGCTGCCCAGCAGCCCCCGCGGCGAGTCCGGCGACTCGCCGCCGCCTAGGAGGTCCCCACCGTCGAGGTGGGGTGGGGTGCGGCACCAGCCCGCGCCCCCAGCGATCGATCGTGAGATCGATCGCATGCCCGCGGCCCAGCCGTGGGTCTCTCCTCCGCGCGCCCTCGAAACCCTAGCCGGGCGATCCCGCGGTCCGGTGGTTTCACCACCACCGCGTGATCGTTCGTCTAATCCGGGATTCGATCCTTGGATCTTCTTTTCGATTTTTGATTCAATAAAACATAAATTAAATTGCGGAAATTTAATTCACCTTTCGATTCGTTGTGCGGAGAAACGAGATCTTATGATGACCTTGAGATCTTCCCACGTATTCCTTGCACTTGTTCGAACGTCGGGTGGGCGACGATCCTCCGAACACTATGGATCTCCTTCTCTACTTTCTCTCTCTAGAATTGTGATCTTCATGTTATGAGAATAGAGAATACCATGTAGTGCTTTTATAGGCTACGTAGGGGATCTTAAGGAGGTGGAATATTGGGCTTCCAATAATAGTGATTAAATTGAGCCTACGCCCAAATCTATTAATCCTTACTATTATTAATTAATTTATTTTTTCACTATATAAATTAATTGCACTCCCAATATTAAACCATATTATATCAAATAATATTTCTCCGGTAGTATTATTTATTTCGTGTATTTAAGATATAAATATCCATGAATAAAATTAATTTATTGCTAATTAATTTATTCATCTCTTATATCCGAGACTAGTACCATTCATCCTTAATTATTATGCGGAACAAATTCACCTGCAGGGTATACATAATAATTCCTTATGAACTCATCTCGGGGATATTATCAACCCTTACGGGATACACTTTCCCGTCAAGTATTCACGGCATGTCATATATAAAATATAGCGACCCAACTTAACCGGTAATTGACCCAATGATTAAACCGGTCAATTCCTTTGGAAAATCAAAGTCACTTATATTAAATATACACACCCGCAATAGTATCGGAGATTAAGAATAAAATACACTGAGACTTAAATCGATTATCGCCGGCAATCCTAATCGATAAATCTCAAACGATCCGCTCAATACACCAAGTGTACAAGTGTGATAAAATAATCAAGACAGATTATTTTCTCTCTCACACGACGACTATACCGATGGATTGGTCCGTGTCCATCTAGGTCGTGAGCAACTGTTCGATTAAATACGAGTAACCGATAGTATGATCTTCTGTGTGGGCCCGTCACACCATACTAACTACAACGTATAGAATCCAGGACTATAATTTTCATATATTTAATTATAAATAATTAAATGCAAATAATTGTTTATTTAATTAAATAGATTAGTGGCAATGGATCGTGAGTTTCCGTTACTTAAATCTAGACATTAAGTACACAACTCCAACATTAATCGCATGTCCAATGTATTCGAAAAAATTTAATACATGTTTAATGTATTCGACAACCATTCTACATACATGAGTATTGCATTCGACAAACGTATAAAAACATTCGCCATATATGTATTCGCCATATATGTATTCGACAAGCAATACAACATATATTCGACAACACATTCGCCCTACAGTAAACACACATTCAACAAGCATGTATTCGCCAAACAATTATTAGTACATTAGCTAATATTTAATGTATTCGACAACCATTCGACAAACATTTATTCGACAAACAATTCGCCCTACATGTATTCGACAAACCATTCGCCCTATAGTAAACAGACTTTCGACAAGCATTCGACAAGTAATACCTTCTCGCCAAACAATTATTAGTACATTAGTTAATATTAATTCGCCCAGTAGTACCTTGTCGATAGTATTAATTCGACAAATAGTACTTGTCGAATTCAAGTAAGTATGTAAGATTCGATCCCATCTGAGAGGGTTGTTTGAGTGTATCACCACTTTTTAGTGTAGAAAATCATATTTTTTATAGGGATTATTACACATACCTACCCAAGGTTTGGTCATTTTTACACTCACGTACCTGATCTGAAAACCGTTACATCCGACTACCCCATCTTTTCTCCGTTTTGCACTTATCTATTTTTTTTGGACGGATCAGAATATTCCGTTAAATATTCCGTTATTTTAATTTATTTTTTTATTTTTAATTGGTGATTACCTAAATACCCTTGACTACTTTCATTATAAACACTGTTGATTAATTGCTTTTGTAAAAACTGCATTTGGGGAATTAATTTAAAAAAAGTGTTTCATCATCGCATTTGTAAAAACAATGGCTAAGAACATTATAAACTAACACCATAAATAAATAAATAAAAATCATAATACAATCAATCAACAGTTTTCTATAAACATCACCATTTTATAAAAAATACAATATCCTCATCACAATTGGATTGAGGAGAAATCATCAGCATCATCTCTATTAACAATTTGCAGAAAATTAAAAAAGAAAAAGAAAAAACAAACAAAAAAAAATCAAGAGACTATGAGACGGATCGATCGGAGAAATCACCAGCATCATCTCCAATAACAATTTGTAGAAAATTACAAAATAAATAGAAATAACAAACAAAAAATTCATGTAAAAAGAGAAACTAAGGGACGACTACACGAATATCCTTGAACGGCGGCCGAAGAAGAAGAAAGACACGACGGTAAGTCTCGCCACCTACGTTTCTCTCCTCATCTACTCCGTCGAGGAATTCATCCCCACCCAGAATGTCAGTCGTCATCAAACCGAACCCCAGCCCTCCGATTTCGGACAATGCGTGTACCGAATTGACCCGAGCTCTGATCCCTTCCCCTTTCTCCACTCTCTTCTCCTCCGAAGCTTCGTATTTACAGTTCCCGTCGGCGCACGTGCCAGAAATTGACCCCGGTGCCCTCGAACTTGCCGATAAGTTGATCGTCGATGCTCCATAAATTGACTGAGATGAAGAGTTAGTACAAGAATTCGAACAACTAAATTGGATCTGGATCTGGATCTGATTTGGTTTTGATAGTAGATCGGCGGGGTTTTTTTTGGTTGCGGAGGGAATGAATTAGGGTTAGGGAGAGAGTTTTCCAGTTAATTATGGTTTTTAATTTTTTTTTTTAATTTAAAATTAAAAAATGTGTTAATACATAAATGCCCTCGGAGTCAAACTTCAATTTGACCAATTTAGCAAGTAAACAACACGCTTCTGGAATATTCTTTAGAATATTTCGATCCGGCAAAATAAAAAAGTAAGTGTCTAACGGATAAAAGATGGGGCAGTCGGGTGTAACGGTTTTCCGTTCGGGTATGTGAGTTTAAAAATCACTAAAGGGGTAAGTTTATGTAATAATCCCTTTTTTATATGGTTGTGCAAATAAGCGTTCACTATTGCTTTGTGGTACTTTTATTTTTTTGCTTTGCAAAGTCTCATTCTCAATAAGAAACACAAAATCGAAACTCCTTTGTGTGTTATACTTGTACTCCTACTCCATCAATGGCATCAGTAATCATCAGTCCCATCATCATTCTCTCGTAATTACGGTGTGTACTCGTCGTCTCCCACACAGACCTCCATCAAACATTTATTTTTTTTTCCTTTCCAAATTCCTAATTTATCCAAACATGTCCTCCGACAATACTTCCTCCACTTCCCTCACCGTCCCCACCCTCCCACTCCTCCGCCCGCGGCAGCCTTCAAACCCCGCCTCCCGTACGTCGGCGCTCTCCCTCCTCCTATCACGCGCTGCATCAACCTCCCAGAGGCGCGGCGGCGCCTCCGTGATGGTCCGGGAGACCGCCGCCCGCGAGCTAGAGGAGCGGCGCGCCGACTGGGGCTACTCGAAGCCCGTGGTGGCCCTCGACATTATGTGGAATCTGGCGTTCGTGGTCGTGTCCGTGGTTATGCTGATTTGCACGGCTGAAGAGAAACCCGATGTGCCAATTAGGGTTTGGGTGTGCGGTTATGCTCTCCAGTGTTTGGTGCACATGGTCCTTGTTTGGGTGGAGTACAATAGGCGGAGTTCCAGGCAAGAGAGAATTAGGGCCGGCGCACGGAGTAGAGAGGATCAGATTCTGAGTGATAGTGAAGAAGACGATGAAACCAGAGGAGGGCTCTTTGGCATCTCTAACGGCTCCAGGTAGTTTGTTTCTTATGCTTTTTTGATTTTTGAAATTATTATTGAATTTTCTCTTCACTTCTAAGACCTTAGATTATTTTCTGTGAGTATTTGAATACATGGAATTGAAGGACATCCATTTTATTGATATTATTGTTTTCATTGAGAGCTCTCTTTGTGTCTAACTCTTAATTCTTTTGATATATTAAAATTTTAATACACTGATCACTGTTGTGCTTTGAAATGATAGAGCCGGTGATTCATGTATTTTTCTCGCCCCAGAAATCTTCACCTGTATATAAACATATGTATTCTTTCTGTTTCTACTCTATTAGTATCCAGTGCCTGATTTTGTAAATTGCGGTGAAATCTGGCTTAAGAAAATGAATTGATGGATATGTCTAACTCGGATCACTTAGCCAGCAAATTATCCAGTTATTATTATTATTACGACTGATTTTTACGCCAACTGTTTTTTATGCTAAAAATTGTTTGTACGAAGATACCTTATTTGTATTCTCTAATTTATTTTCATTCTCAGCAGGGTGAAAAGATGTGAATCTTTGAACACACTTGTATCATTTATCTGGTGGATAATGGGATTTTACTGGGTTGTCTCAGGCGGTGAAACTCTTATAAGCAGTGCTCCACGTTTGTACTGGTAAGTCTATAGCTCACCTGATTTAAATGATTTAGCCTATCCAATTTTATGTTAGAGATTGTTTGATTATTAGTGATGTAACAATGCATGGAATGTTATATTAGCTTTATCATTGAATTTAAATCAGTCCTTTCCAAATTGTGTCAAAATTTCCGTGCCCTAAAAAACATTTTTTTGTTGGAATATTGTTGTATTGAAGTCTTTGGTGGAATACCCTGTCACGTTTGATCTTTATTTATGCATGCAGTACAATTTAGCTATGTATTGATGTATACTTGTCTTCTATTTAATGTAGCTAGTAGTTTAAAAATGCATAGTAGGCCAGGTTCACCTTATTATGCAATGTGGACATGTGAGATTGTTTTTGTAAATATGCCCAATATTTTCCGGTGATTATAAATACAACAATTAAATGCTGAAACTGTTATAAGGGAAATCTGTGGCGTTTGTTATGTAATATTAGTATTACAATGTGAAACATATGTTGGTGTAGAAAGTAGAAACTTAAGGAAAAGGTTAGCCAGCCATAATGATACCAAGTCCATGTCCTACAATGCACCAATAAGCTTAAAGAATTAGAAATTTACCCGCCATTCTATTGTGTGAGTTTATCAAGTTCACAAGGAAAATCAATGTCTACTATATATCTCCTTCCCCTAATATGTGGAGTTACTTTCCTAAAAATCAGTATACAAATCAACTTTGTACATGCAGTTTAAATACTTATCATAAAATCCTGTGACACTGAATTTGGCATTGAGGCCTAAATATAGTTTTACCTAAATATTTTATAAGTGTCCTTATTCTAGTATAGTTTTGCGTTGTCTTGTTACAAAGAGTAAATATTAGAAATCAAAATAATTTATCTAAACATCACAAAAGGATCAGAAATAATGTCGGTCCACGATATAACAAAGAAACTCTTGGAACGAATATTATAAGTACATGTTGATTAATAATATTTGCATTTATAATGATCGTTGTTTTAGCAAGTTATGTTGACTCTGTTTTAGTAACTTGCTTGAAAATCTATTCAGCTTGTTAAGGATGTTTTCCATTCTCCTCGATTGTTCTTGTATCATTATTGATGTCACAATGAGTCTCTAAATCTTGGAAGTGCTGCAGGTTGGCTGTGGTATTCTTGGCATTTGATGTAATCTTTGCCATATTTTGTGTTGTCTTGGCTTTTCTTATTGGGATTGCACTCTGCTGCTGCTTACCTTGCATCATAGCCATTCTTTATGCTATTGCTGGGCAGGTATGGTATCATCACCTCTATAAAGAAGAAGAAAATTGTCTCAGTAAAATCACTGTCTTAGAAATCTTAGCTTTATATTTCAGGAAGGTGCATCGGAGGCTGATTTGAGCATCCTCCCCAAGTACAGATTTCAAGCCTCCAAGGATGAGGATAGAGTCGACTTGGCAGCTGGGACTATGGTTCCTATCGAAATAAGCAGTGGGTACATGGCTAACGGACAAATTCTTTCTCCTGAAGATGCAGTAAGTGGCTTGTGTATTCCGTGTTTATGATTTGTACCAAAAAAATAAAGTTATTCACTGATAAGTGATTCCTGAATCATAATTTTTGTATTATTGGCAATGATACCCTAATTTTAGTTTTTTATTTATCATAATTGTCGCATATATCTTCATGGGCCCTTTTTGATTTTTGTTTCCCCACTCCAAATGTTATTCAGTTACCCGAGTGGTCAAAATTCTGAAAAATGGAAAAGAAAAAATATACTTACATATTTATCTGCTGTGAATTTATTAATCTAATTTTGTTTTGTCTTCAAGGAATGCTGCATATGTCTTTGTGCGTACGAGGATGGGACCGAAATACATGCTCTTCCGTGTAACCATCATTTCCATTCAACGTGTATAGTGAAATGGCTTAAGATGAACGCTACTTGCCCTCTATGCAAGTATAACATCCTCAAGGGAAATGATCAAGTCTAGAATAAGACCAAGAAAAATACAAAATGCTATTATGTGTTGGTTGTGATACTTTTGCTTCAACACTGTTTTTATTTGAATGTTGTGGGGAAGTTAATGTTTATAAATATGGTTTGTCTTTTTTTTTTATGAGAATAAGGATGGAGAGTAGTGTTCCTTGTAAATTTTTGTAATGAAAAAGCCTTCAATTATCTTTATAGTTTTCTTATACATTCATAAATTCGCCCCCTTTGTGAATTAATTTACACAGAATTTTAGTATTAAAAAGAGTAATAAGAGAGCACATACAGTAGTTCAAAAATGCAAGAGCATATATTTCAAAATTGAAATTCATTTTTATTTATCCCTCAAGGTTAAAAGGGTTTCTTACACCTACAGAGTACTCAAATCAGAAGATAAATTGAAGAAATAACAAATTTTACACAACTTAAATAAAAAGCCTAGAAACCATGGGGAAATGTGTGTATGTTTTTGTTGTTGAAATAGAACAATATCGACCCGATGATTTGTTCCTAAGCTCCGAGCTGCTTCTAATAGGTTGCCGATGAATTCTGTATGCAAAGAGAGACTTGTTCCCTGATTCCTAATAGGCAGCGCACGAAATCTGTGTGCAACGAGTGTCCGCCCTAACAAGTATAACAAAAACAACTTTTATGGTTTGTTTGATTACCGTAAAGAAGGAACAAACAAACAAAGCTTACAGAAGATACTAATACCCTTTAATAGGAGGAAATTGTAAAACAAGAATAATAAATGTGTTTTTACCGAGCTATATTCCTATGTGCGGCGTAAGTAATTAATTATCATTTTCATTTACTTATGAATTACAGATTTAGTGTGTTTTATTATTATTATAAAACTAAGATCAACATCAAATAAAAATCTCTATTTAGCATAGGTTCATATTGAACAAGATTTCATGATTTTATATAACATACAAATTGAAGGTAAGAGCTAATATTTCTTTTTTCAATTTTCTTTTCGCTTCGTATACAACTAATTACATTTCAATTTCATTAGGCAACCTACAACCAACTGGAAGTAAATATATTCCAACTCCAACACATCAGAGGTTGCAAAAAGATTAAAAAGAGGATGGCGCACCTTATATGCAACAATATGAGCAACCAGAAGCCCTTGATTACCCTCTTGAGCCAAAAGGGACATATCACCAATGAGATCTAAAACCTTGTGTCTGCAAGGCTCATTATCATAGCGGAGGGGTGGATTCAACCATCCCTTACTCATGCTGCATAGGTTATATAAGACATAAAGAATGAGACTAGAGTTACTAAAACTAACTACGACACCAATGATATTTCTCAGAAAAATACATTAGTACATATAAATAAACATATCATGATATCCAACAACGTATAGAGATGGCAAAGTGAGAGGTGGTATGAGCATGCTTTAGAAAATAATTTAATATCCGCGTGTGCATCAAAATGTGTACTGACCCGCAATTGTTTTGCTATTTAAGATTTAAACAAGCACCAGGGTACAAATACGAACTCCCTCGCTTAATAACCCATGTACCCACTACCATATTACCATTTCATTAAAGGAGTGAAATGAAATAATTCAGAAACAAATTGAAACTCTAATAATATCTGAAGCTAGAACTCCACCGTTCTTCACATTAGCCTGCCACACTACCTAATCTTAATCTCTCTATATCTCATGTCTTTAAACATAAATAGATTCATCATCTAGACGTTCATTCTCTCTCAGTTTTATGTCATCTCTGCACCATTCCTCTTCAACTAGGGCACAATAGAGAGGTGGTTCCAGCTGACACAATACCACCTACAATCTATTTTTTCCCTGCATTATTTCCGATATTTTCAGTTTGCAAATTATGTGTTATTAGAAGTTAGAACACTAAACAAGTTATGCTTTTAAAAATCTTAGCTCCTCTACTCAGATTTTTTTTCCTTCGTTTTTTGTAGTTATCCCTTACAAATTAGGAACTTGTAACCGATACCCACACTCATTTTTTTTTCTTCACGATCTGGACTGGATTCTCGAGCTCCACTACCCCTGAAAACTTCAATGTGATTGATGTAAATAGGAAAACTCTTTTATGTTTATAAATATCTGTGTGGTCGATTTATTCTGACTGAATGGATGGGTGAAACAAAAATTATCAATAATTATAAGTTCAGGCTGGTACTCCTCATACCCCACTGCCCCTACCAACTGTGTTTATTTTCTTAACCAACTTTGCAATTCAGTAGTTTAACTAATACCCCTATAGTAAGTATCTCTCACCTGCATATAATGGCCGTTTCAGATGAACCCCCTTTGATAAGGCCTAAGTTCCGCATATGTTCCACCTGCAAAAAAATTCTTCTTTGGAATTCAGCAGTAGTAATTCACGCTTTCAGAGAACGATTTTTAACTTTTCAGAGACTTTGATGCTAAAGAATTAGAGAATTTAGAGTCAGCCTGAATCAAAAATCAACATATTGCTGAAGAAAATGACATGACAGAGCCAACAATTGTTCATTTCATGACTTCATGGAGTTGCAAAAAAAAGGAAAAATAACTTTGCGAAAATGGAAAAAGTATTACCTCTTCATAAAGGCAAAAAGTTCTCGCTGATGCTATTTCCATGGAGTAGAAAGATTTATCGAACAAGGTGGAAGAGAACCATTGACGACCAATTGTAGGTGCCTACAAGATTAATGCAGATGAATAAGATTTATGCAAGCATGAACTGAAGAGAAAGGGTAATGATATCCCACCACACTATTGTAATCATCAACACATTGTCAAGTTGTATGTTGTAACAAGACTTTCTTGATTAGGTTTCAAAAACCATTGCAATAAGAGTCAAATCATGAAAACGTGGAGTACAAAAAATAATTTCAGCAAATAAGGAACACGGTCAAGAGTAATAGCTTTACTTGACCATAAGTTCCATTGCTATTTTAGATCTAAGAACTTTGCTTATCAAGGTATTACAGGGTTTACCTGAGGGTAGTCAATTCCATACGTGATATTGACTTCTGGTCTCTGGATATGGAAATGCAGCTATAAAAGAGTCGTTTTTCATGACGTGAACAGGCTCACTGAGATATGGTGCTAATTTTTCACAGCTTGCACCGCCACTGTCTACAGCCACCTTCAGTCCTGCCTCATTGATTGCCTCTATCCATTCTCTAGCTGACCCATCAAAGATAGGAACCTGTAAGATCATGTTTCAAAAGACATCAATTATAATCCATTTTAAGTTCTTTCTTCTCTTTTAGAAACATATTATTATCAGTGCACAAACATTGAATTAGTTCGCCCATTTGAATGAAACAATTTTAATGAATATCGTGGGTTTTATGTGTACAGTGGCTCTTTGATAGGCGCCTCCTAACATTGAACATAAAATTTCAGGGCATACCCTCAGTGCGTGAATTGACTAAAGAAACCATGACCTCATGAGGCAGAATAGCTGGCCTATACAGATTTTGAATGAAGCCCAAACGAAGGAAGACAAATTTTAAGAATACCCAACCATTCCCTTGTTGATTGAGAGAAGTCACCAATAAACGATTATCCTACAAATTCCCATTGTCATCTCGAGAGTATTTCGATAGCATTATGAAAGTACTTTTTGTAACTCAAGTATCATTGCGGCCATACAACACTACAATTCAATAACATTGTTAAAATGCAAACAGAACAAGCAGATAATGCATCCTTCACTCTATCAAATTTGTGCTAGAGAAATATTTTTCCAATATCGCGATACCGACAATTCATATAAAAAATAACAATACATTTTTCTAATCAAAAGACAGCAATTACCTCAGCAGAACTATCACACTCGCCGGAACCCTTA
Source organism: Euphrasia confusa (assembly GCA_954870475.1). Classification (NCBI taxonomy): domain Eukaryota; kingdom Viridiplantae; phylum Streptophyta; class Magnoliopsida; order Lamiales; family Orobanchaceae; genus Euphrasia; species Euphrasia confusa. The sequence goes on from OX940953.1 coordinate 15,311,166, forward strand.
ATCTCTATGCGACAGTTATCGACGCCGGACGACTCCAGAGCGGAAAGCAGGTGCTCAACGGTTAGTACCCTGCGTCCATCTTTCGACAGCGTGGTGCATAATTGAGATTCTTTCACAGCAGTGTCGATTGACGCACTGATAACAGTCGATCGGAAAATGAAGCGCCGCCCGAAGCGAGCGGCCGCCGGGAGGAGCTTGACGGTGAATACATCGCCTGAGTGGAGTCCCCGACCGGTTCTCTCTATGCAGTTCGCTACAGTCTGCTGCAGCTTTCCCGTCTGCAAGTAGGGAAGAGTAGGGTTTATCAGTTCGTTCGCGCGATAACTTTGCAAGCGTGTGGTGGGGGAGAGATGATGATGGTACGGGTTTCCATATGACGGAGGATGAGTGCTTGAGAGTTTTGAAGGCGGCGGCGAGGCTCATTTGACGACCGTCACCTCCGGCCGGATCAGATGGTGCTGTTATGATCTATAATGGGCTGAATAGTGTTTTACTCTATTAAAGAATGCAAAAGGAGAAGATTATATTTAAAACATGTATTTTTTGCTAAAATTGATACTCCTATTTGATTAGAAACCGATTCATCTAAAACTCGAATTGGTATGGAAGTTGGACAACTTCCATTTATATTAATGGGCCGAATATATTCTCTAATACTCCCCTCACTTGTGGGCCGATTACAATCTCTTTGGGGAGGCCCAACAAGTGCATAATTAACCCAACAATTGGATAATTAACTCGGGTGGAGTCAAACCTCGAGTTATCCCAAGGCTTCATAGCCATGTTAGATGGCGCATCATCTAACTATACTCAAATACTCCCCCTCACCCAACAAGTGGATAATTAACTCGGTTGGAGCTCGGACTACTAAACATTTACAGTGGACCGAATATATACTCAAATACTCCCCCTCACTTGTGGGCCGATTTCAACCTCAGGGGAAGGCCCAACAAGTGGATAATTAATTCGGGTGAAGTCGCACATGGCGGGAGTCGAACCCAGGACCTGCCACAAGGCTAGGCTCTGAAACCATGTTAGAAACCGCTTCATCTAAAAGCTCGAACTGGTAGAGAAGTTGGACAACTTCCATTTATATTAATGGGCCGAATATATTCTCCAATAGCTCTGATACCATGTTAGATGCCGCATCATCCAACCGCTCGAACTGTTAGAGAAGTTGGGCAACTAGACATTTATAGTGGACCGAATATATTCTCCAATATGAAATATTGTTATTTTTTTATTAATCTCATGGGAGTAGTCGAAGAAGAAGAACAGTAAAAGATGAATTAAGTATTTTATTTTTCTTTTTATTTTTTCTTTATAAATATTTCACGTTTTTGTAAAATAAAAATAAATACAGATATGTAATTGAGGGTAAAAACGTAATTATCCTTTTTTTTAGGTTGAAATTTAGTTAAACACCCTCAAAAACGGAATATTCCATGGAATATTCCGATCCGGCTGCCCACATGTGGCAAATTTTAAAAGGCCTTATCCTGTGGTACTGATCTGTAAACTTTTCCGGTTAGGTGGCAAAGTAGAAAAGCCCCTTATCCTGGGTGCCAAAGTGTAATTAGCTCTAATTCAAAAATAATTAAAAATGTATAAGTACATTAATACCCTTCTAGCTCCATGATAAATGTACACTCATACACTTCACTGGAGCGTGAATGTCAATCACACGGAATATTCCGATCAGATAACCCGTATGTGGCAATTTGTAAAAGCCCTTATCCTATGGTACTGAACGGTAAAACTTTTTTTCGGTGCCCTTATCCTATAGTACTGAACGGTAAAACTTTTTTTCGCTTAGGTGGCAAAGTAGAAAAACCACATTATCTTGGGTGACAAAGTGTATATGATGTACATTGTATAATAACTTGTATGATAGAGGGATTTGTATTTTTATACTACTCGGTATAAGTTGACGAATCGTTTTGCAATTAGGGCCTTCCTTTAATTTCCCCAAACCGAGCCTCCACATTCTGTAAAACCCATTGCTCTGATTTTCTCTCTTCAAAAAATAAAACAAAATCACGTTATCCACTCACATTCATTTCATTCTTTGCTTCTCCCTTTTTTCAAATCACTGTGATCCCCAGTTCACTTTCATGTCTCCTTTCAAAACCCCTCTCTTTTCTTTCTACGTTATCCACCATTGTTGCCGTTGAGTAATTCAGACGGAGCTCACATTCCGAACACACACACCGATTTTTCAGTTATGTGTTGGGAAAACATGACGTCATAGTCCGGAAAAGATAAACAGGAATTAGGGTAGGTGTCCCTTTCGGATCGGTTGAGAAACGCGTTAGCTTACGAGGGTAACGACGGTGGCGACAACGTAAACACACCGGACTGTTTCAGATCTTGTTTTACAAGATATGTGAGAAAATGATTTTTTTCAAGAGATGATGTATACGTATTTTTTCTAGATATGCTTTTTAGTAACTGAAGTTAAAGATATTTTTTTTATTTTTTTTAATTAAAAATGTGTAAATACCGAAATAACCTTCACCTCTTTTATTAATTGTAATCTCCATCGCTTAACTGGAGCGTGTAACTCAAATTCCCAGAATATTCCATGGAATATTTCGATACGGCTGCCCGTATGTGACAAATTGTAAAAGACCTTATCCTGTGCTACTGATCGGTAAAACTTTTCCGGTTAAGTGACAAAGTATGAAAACCCCTTATCTTGGGGTGAAAAAGTGTAATTAGTCCTTTGAATTAATAGCAAATCGATCATTCCGTTCTTTCTTCAAATTTTCTCAATTCTCAAGAAACCTAACTGAGAATTTACAACTTCCAAAAATCCAAACACAAAATCCGTAATCCAAACCCAAAATTCTCAATTCTCGACCGACACTAACCCTAACTCCTGGCGCACGTTAGATGCCACCGCCCTCGCCCAGAACTTAATTTGCGCCTTCATGTCCTCTGAAAAAAAATTAGATAAAAAATTCCATTAAATCAAATTTTGTAAACATAAACATATTGCTGTGAATCCAATAACCACAATAGGCAGAAAAATCATGTACTTCAATAAATACGACTATGAACATTCAAACCAAAATTCAAAAATCATAAAAAAAAATCTCAATTCTTCTTCTTCTTCTAAAATCCAAAGTCAAGAGAGAGAGTGAGGGTGAGGGTCTATTGACGAATTCGTCCCTGTCGGCGATGGCCACGAGATTTAAGTCTCGACGAAATGCCCAACCCTAGCCTTCGCCATCATCAAGATCGAGATCTAGGTTCTTGTACATATATGAAATCTGGGCTCGGTACAAATTTGTGACCTGGACAGCGGCGGTGAATCATCTGGGCATGACGACCTCGATGAAGATGATAAATTTCATTTTTTTAATGGTAGAATTTTGAGATGGTGTTTGTTTGAACTTTGAAAGGTGAGATATGACTTTTTTTTATAAGTATTTTTATTTTTTTTAATTTTTAATTTTTAATATGTTTTTTAAATATTTTCATTCGTAGAGATTTTAATTTTTAATTTTCTTTTATTTTAAATATAACAATTATTAATTGACTAATAGTTGACTAGGCATAAAATTGTAATCAACCATTTTTTAGTATTGTTAATTACCAACATACCATTCAAAACGGAATATTCTTTGGAATATTTCGATACGGTAACTCGCAAGTGGCAAATTGTAAAAGCCCTTATGTTGTGGTACTGATCGGTAAAGTTTTTCCGATTAGGTGCCAAAGTAAAAAAACCCTTTATCCTGGGTTGACAAAGTGTAATTAGTCTTTCTTAAAATTATCATTGCATAAAATATAAATTATCATTCCATAAAATATTCATTATATATCAAAACAATTTTCATTAATAATATACTATAATCAATAATATGTGTACAATGCTCCATACAAATAGTAGCACGATAGAATTTGCCTAAAAATATTAGTCTTGTTATGACTTTTGTAAGTTAGAATTTATTTCATTCCTCATGATTCTCTTTACTTTACTTTATAAAATGTTACTATTCTCTAAGAAATTTCTACCGATCAAGTTAAAATTTATTTCATTTTCTCATAAATCTATTTACTTTATAACACGTTATGATGACCTAAAAAAGATCAACCGCATATTTTATCAAATATTTATCGAATCTACTCATCCAAGATCGAAAATCCAATACAATATCAAACAAAAATTTATATATATATATATAATAGTTATACATATAATTATTAAAGCAAATTACTCATGTTAAAATAATTAAATTTCAAAGATTTTTGATAAAAAATATAATCTGATATTTCTAAATTAATATTAAATTAATTATGCCTAATACATCAATTAAAATTTTAATATCCTTAGCGATAAATAGTATATTTTACATTAAGGTCTATGAGATGCTACTCCGGGAGCATTACTCTCAATAGGTGAAAACCAACTTTAGAAAAATACGGTTTTATATATTCTACACCCGTTGGAATACACCATGCATTTAATAACCGTAGATTTAATATTATTTTATACAAGTGCACACACAATTACACACACCGACGTGTATTGTGTATGCATCAACGGTTAATATGCTACCAGAGTAATACACCAGGTGTAGCATCTAATAGACCAGAAAAATACTTGCGTGTACAACTTTTAGCGTACAATATACGGTGTTGTACTAGTACCCATAGTGCGACTGTGAGAGTAAAAGACGATTGTACCCATCCGGATTTTGAATTTGTAGGTTCAATGTTAATTCCTCCGCCAACGATAAAACCCTAATTCTCTAAACCCCTCCGGAATCTTTCCACAAATTTCCCACACCAGAAAACTCAATTCGTTGACTTCCATGTGAATTTGCAATTCACATAACTTCGCGTAGCAATTCGATTTAGGGCCTAGGGTTTTCTCTTCACACGAGCTGAGAATCCCAGGGTCTTTATAAGAAGCCTGAGGAGGTTTTTATCCGCGTTTCGCATTTTCTAACTGATACTCAAAGATGGTTGCTTGGGAGAACGAAGTAGTGACACGTGACGTCACCAATGCGGGGCTGGTCATCAGCGACAGAATTGTCCGGGAAATCGCAGGGCAGCTCGACCTCGAAGAAGCTTTAGAAGCTTCCAGATACTCCAGTCATCCCTACTCAACTCACCCGCGCGAGGTAATTTTGTAGGTTTTTTTTTGTGCGTTTGATTTGATTGAATATTTTTTGAATTTGTTGAAAATTCTTTGTTTTCTTACAATGCACTTAGATATGTATAACAACTGGTTGTGGTATCTGCATCCCATGGTAACTGGTTCAATTATCTTGTATATCGTGTCTTTGGATTAGACCGTTTTTTGGTTTACATATGACAAGCGCGTCCCCACCTCTTTTGGTACCATTTTCTTTTACCTTAGTCTGAACTATTAGTGCTCAGGGAATAAAAAAGAGACTGTAGTTTACTATTTGCATAACCATGAGTTACGTAACTTAGCCATGTCCCGCTGTCAATGATTACTGAGAATCTGAGTCTGGATTGTGGTAAAATCATATTCTTCTCCATCACATATTTTCCCAAGAACAACAGCGCTCTGAGTTTGATAGAGCACACAGTTGATCTTTAATGCTTACTTGGCTGAACTTTTTGGCTTTAGTGTTGGTATTTTAATCGTCTATTTGTAGGATAAGGAAGAACCGCAGAACTTAGTATTTCCCTCATTCTATGTTCTCATAAGCACTCTTTCAAGGAGCATGGAAACTTTTGGAAAGTACACACTGTGTTGCATATTGCAGTGGAGTTGTTAACTATTGATTAGGAGTTTCTATGTAATTATCTAAAGCTGCCTGTATTTATATTTCTGATCTTGGCCTTGCATGGAAGTATGAAAGAGAGACTTTGCTCTTCTTGGTTGAAGGTGAACTAGATAATGGTTTCAATTGTTTGTGATGCTGCATAATGTCAACATAGGTTTGTAGGGTTGTCCGCAATAGAAATGGGTGGTTTTCCTTCGATAATTTTTCAAATTTCTCTGCCAAATATTCAGCCTGTTCCCTGTAGTTGGAAGGGGGTGAAGTAGCAAAGACAAAGCTCCTACCTTTCTATGTTGCTCGGACTCTTCACTTCAGTCCAGGTACATGTGTCGACACGCAAAGACACGAGACACATCCTGGGATTTGAGTCTGAAATCCCCAAAACATTCGGGGACACAACTTTAAAATGCAAATCTACCTCGAAGCAGCAAAAGTTGAAAGGACAATTCAAACCCCTTGAGAAATCCGTTGGGCAGATGGAAGAAAAAATCATTCCATCCATTTGTGCCTTCAACAACAACGATCGATCTTGAACCATCCATGAGGATTGATGTTCAGATTTCAGCGTAATAAATGTGTGAAAAGTTAAAAGTGCATAGAAGGAAATGTTTTAGCACTAATTGCATGACTCTTTAGTTGTATGAAATAACTGTGCCAAATGTATTTTGGAATTATGAATTGCACCACATAAGGAAGGTGCATTGTTATTTGGAATAGGAAAATCCGATCTGATATGGAAATTAGAAACATACATTTTGGACCATCATATTTTAGATCTGGATAAGGAGTATTGCTATACATTGGACTCCTTTGCTCCCAGTTGTAGTTTAAGTTTTAAAAGTTGTTTCTTTATTCTACTTTTCAATTCATATGTGCCAAGTCTAAATTATTCTGTCAAATTATTTTAAACAAAATATATACTATAAAGAAACAAATTTAGATTATAAGTAGAGTACGGAGTATTAGATTTCACATATCCAAAATCATAGATAAAAGAAAGGTCCAAGTCCTAGATTGAACAACATAGCTACTCATTTGCCTTCATGTTTGCAAGCTGCAAAGCAGGCTATAAAAAGTAGCTTGAAAAGAAAGTCAAGGTTGCAAGGATATGCTTTAGTTGGCCTGTTTCCCTGTTGGGGTATTCATGTTTAACATAAAGGATTGCATTACTTCTTCTTGCACCCTAATTGGTGTGTAACTATGATATCTGTTTTGATCTATTTCCTTCGGTATTTACCTTTTTATTTTCTTCAAATTCTTGTAATAACAGGGGATAGTGTCCCAGAATGTATTGTGAATGTTTAACAATTTCGAGAATAACACCATGCTGCTTCCTGTGCCACGTATTACATTAATCGCCAATGACTACTCGCTACTTATGGATGTGATAGCATGAGACATAATAATTACTATTCAATCAAGTCATTTCAGATAAATGCCCAAGAATCTATTAAAATTATGTGTTTTTGTTGCTATTGCAGTGGCCTCCTTTGGTTGAAGTTGTGGACACATGGGAGTTGCCTCCTGTGTTGGTTGAAAGATACAATGCTGCAGGTGGAGAGGGAACAGCTTTATGTGGAATATTCCCAGAAATACGACGGGCATGGGCATCAGTCGATAACTCTTTATTTCTTTGGCGATTTGATAAGTGGTACAAGCTTATTTAGTTGATAGTTATTGATAAATAATCTTTATCATCTCCAGAACAATTTCTAAATGAGAAATGCACTAATTTTATGTTGTTTCCAAAATTATGTCATTGACATTCATAATTCATCTTCTGGCATGCCTAACAGTGACAAGCATTGAATTTACACTAAGAAATACAGTTTATGTGTTATTTAATTGATGGAAATACAATACTTATGTTTTGATTTTTTGTGAATCAATTGGACATATGGTGCACGATCGAAATTTGAGGAAATGGAAGAGTATGAGCCATTGTTTTAGATCAGATGAAACTATGGATTTGAGGTTTTTGACAGTTTCCATTACATAAATTGTTCTAGTTTAAAAATTTGTTTGTGTGTGTGTGAAGTTTGTATTTGACGAAGAGTCTCTGCTTTTGTCATGCCTGAAATGGGTAACAGATTGTCTTCTTCGCTTGCCTTGATGCCCTAAATGAAAATGCAACATCAGATGCCATTGATTTAATTATTACTCGTCCCAAAGTGGAATGTAATAGTAATTAGTAATTACTAATGGTTTGAAAGGTTGATCTGATTATTTTTGTGATTACTAATGGTTTGAAAGATTATCTGCTGGAACTTTTGCTTAAATATTCATATCACATTAACTCTACTCTACCTGCTATTCTTCAGTAGTTGCAGATTATAAAATCCATCTTCTGTTTAAACATTCTCTCTGTAATCCGTCTCTTAGTTCTATGTTTGCCTTCTCTTCTGCATGAAGGAAAATAAATCTTATGTCTCCATAATTTCATTACATTTACTGTTTTGTGGTGCAGTGATGGTCAATGTCCAGAATTTAGTGGGGAGGAACAAGCAATTTGTGCTGTTGGTTTGGCAAAAGCCAAGCCTGGCGTTTTTGTTGAAGCCGTCCAATATCTTCTTGTTTTGGCGACGCCTGTTGAGGTATTTTAATCTCATTATTCCTATTCCATCATTGCTCTATGGTGATGAAAATTTTACATTATTTCCACTTGACTGTTGTGATGTATATATGATAACAAAAATTTATGCCATTCTTTTTATTGAAGAATTTTATTCCTTCCTCAAGTCTCACATTTCGTATTCTGAAGAAGTGTTTAAAGAAAGTCAAATTATCTTGGTTTCATTTCTATGGAATTAAAACTTTTTTTTCATCATTCACCTTACAAGTATACTCTCTGTTAATCAGCTGATCATTGTTGGAGTATGTTGTTCTGGAAGAGGTGATGAAACTGATCCATTTGCAGAGGTTTCACTTCATCCATTGCCAGAATATACCATTCCATCTGATGGAGTCACTATGACTTGCATCACTTGCACTGATAGGGGTTTTATATACCTGGCTGGCCGTGATGGTCATGTTTATGAACTGCAATATACAACTGGTTCGGGTTGGAAAAAGCAATGTCGTAAAGTCTGCCTCACTTCTGGTCTTGGAAGTGTTATTTCAAGGTAATTTTCCTCTTCCTAACATTTATCATTAACATCCGTATTACATGATAAATTAGCTTGATTTTTCTTATGCACAGATGTACCTGGCCGATGAATGTAATGTTTTTTTTGATATTACAACTTTACCAGATTTTCTGATTTTAGTGTTTCAAACCTTAATTGCCCGACTCTTCCCTGTGTCATAACTTAAACCTTTTTACTGGCTTATTTCTTTCTCTCCTCAGGTGGGTTGTGCCTAATGTCTTTAAATTTGGAGCTGTGGACCCAATTGTTGAAATGGTTGTTGATTCTGAGAGGCATGTTTTATATGCACGTACGGAGGAGATGAAAATTCAAGTATTCTCTCTTGGGCCGAATGGAGATGGCCCACTGAAGAAGGTGGCTGAAGAGAGAAACTTGATCACTCAGAGAGAGACCAAATATGGTGCCAGACAACAAGCAGGGCCAAGGGCTCCTTCTCGGCAAACCAAACTTTCTATAGTTTCTATATCACCTTTATCTACCTTGGAATCCAAGTGGTTGCATCTCATTGCCCTTTTGTCTGACGGGCGAAGAATGTACCTTTCGACTGCTCCATCTGGTGGAAATAGTGGGTCTGCCGGAGGTTTAGGTGGGTTTGGTTCAAATAACCTGAAACCAAGTTGCTTGAAGGTTGTCACAACAAGACCCTCTCCTCCTATAGGGGTGAGTGGCGGGCTTGCTTTTGGTGCTCTGTCTCTTCCCGGAAGATCTCAGGATGATGATCTATCTCTGAAGATTGAGTCAGCGTACTATTCTTCTGGAACTCTTGTCCTTTCCGATTCATCTCCATCTGCTGTTTCTTCACTTTTGATCGTGAATAGGGACTCCACAATGCAATCACTTTCAACTAGTATGGGAACAGGTGCTAGGGGTGCTCGTGCGCTTAGAGAATCTGTGCTGTCTATTCCAGTGGAAGGTAGAATGCTTTTTGTAGCGGATGTTGTACCCCTGCCAGATGCAGCTTCGATTGTGCACTCTCTGTACTCAGAACTGGAACCGTGTGGACTTCATAACTCATGGGATTCTTGTGAAAAGACTTCCAGTAAACTTCGGGCTAGGGGTGATCTTTCTACTCAACACATATTACCAAGAAGAAAAATAGTCATATTCAGTACAATGGGTATGATGGAAGTAGTTTTTAATAGACCGATTGACATCCTGAGGCGGTTGTTTGAATCTAACTCACCGAGATCACTGCTCGAGGACTTCTTCAATCGCTTTGGTGCTGGAGAGGCAGCTGCAATGTGTTTGATGCTTGCTGCACGTGTAGCATGCACAGAGACCTTCATAAGCAACATTGTTGCTGATAAAGCAGCTGAAGCTTTTGAGGACCCTAGAGTTGTTGGAATGCCTCAATTAGAGGGAAGTGGTGCATTGACGAACACAAGAACCACAGCTGGAGGACTCAGCATGGGCCAGGTTGTTCAAGAAGCTGAGCCTGTGTTTTCAGCTGCTTATGAAGGCCTCTGTCTGTGCTCATCGAGGTTACTTTTACCGGTGTGGGAGCTTCCTGTTTTTATCGTCAAAGGTGGTTCTGGATTCTTGGATGCTATGTCTGAGGATGGGGTCATAATGTGTACACTTTCAATTGGGGCTATGCGTGTCATTGAGGACAAGATTCGCTCTCTAGAGAAGTTTTTAAGGTCCAGAAAGAATCAGAGGCGTGGGCTCTATGGATGTGTAGCTGGTATGGGAGACATAACTGGTTCGATTTTGATTGGAACTGATCTAGCTGCGGATGACAGAAGTATGGTGAGAAATCTATTTGGTTCATACTCCCGGAATCTTGAATCTAGTGAGGTTGGATCATCAAATAAAAGGCAGCGGCTTCCTTACAGTACTGCTGAACTTGCTGCCATGGAGGTTTTTTGTGAACGCTTTGGACTTGTTCAATTGTGGACGCCCTGAATTCTGTTAGCTGATAACTAATTCTGTTGCTTTTCAGGTGAGGGCTATGGAGTGTATCAGGCAGTTGCTTCTTAGATATGGAGAAGCCCTCTTTTTGCTGCAACTTATTTCACAACATCATGTTTCCCGTTTGATTCAAAGTTTTGATGCAAGCACTAAAGAAGCTATTGTTCAGTTAAAGTTCCACCAATTAGTTTGTTCAGAAGAGGGAGATCGACTTGCAACAAGGCTTATATCTGCTTTAATGGAGGTACTTTTAACACATTGATGTCTTGTATTAAGATCATTGATTCATTATCTTGATCTCCTGCCACCATCCTCTCTCTCTCTCTAGATTATCTATTTTCTCATCAAAATTTAATGTCAGTTGCTTACTTTTTTCATCACACAAGTTCCCCTTTATGTATCTTTTTCTTACATTACCTATCATCCATTTATCCAGTATTACACTGGACCTGATGGCAGGGGCACTGTGGATGATATTAGTAACAGATTAGGTGATGGCTGTCCAAGCTATTACAAAGAGAGTGATTACAAATTTTACGTAGCTGTTGAATTTCTGGAGAGAGCTGCTGCTACTTCTGATGTAGAAGAAAGGGAAAGTTTGGCTAGAGAGGCATTCAATAACTTGAGTAAAATTCCAGAATCTGCTGACTTGCAAACTGTATGTAAACGTTTTGAAGATTTGAGGTTAGAATTATGCCACTTTCCATGCTGTATATTGGTTTAGCATTTGTTCGATCACGGCAAGCTTGACACGTTTGTAATATTGCAGATTCTATGAAGCTGTAGTCCGATTGCCTTTGCAAAAGGCTCAGACTGTTGATCCAGCTGGCGACGCTTACAATGACCAGATAGATGATGGGATCCGTGACCACGCCCTCTCTCGACGTATGCAGTGTTATGAAATTGTCGCTAATGCCTTGCATTCTCTTAAGGGGGAAGCTTCGCAGAAGGAATTTGGGTCTCCTATCAGGCCTGTTGCACAATCTGTCCTCGATCGAATCTCTCGCAAAAAGTACATATGCCAGATAGTTCAACTCGGTGTTCAATCTTCAGATAGACTTTTCCATGAGTATCTGTATCGAACGTTAATTGACCTTAGCCTTGAGGATGAGTTATTGGAATACGGTGGGCCAGATTTGGTACAATTTTTGCAAAGTGCTGGACGTGACCCCACACACGAGGTTTGATTTCTATTATGTATATATACAAATATTATATTTATGTTTGATTTGGTTCAGATGATATGGAGTAAAAACGATGTTTGTTGAACTTATAGGAATCAGAATAGGGACTTTAATGGTTTACAAGATTGTGGCTGTTGTCTCCTCTTTTGGGGGAACAAATCTGTCTGAACAAGTTAAATTTCACCTTCCATTATTTATTTGTTTTTTTTTTAGGTCCGTACCATTTCTTCTGTTGCATCCCCAATTTCACGCTTTGGTCATTCTAGAGTGCCTGTTGCATCTAATCAGATAAAGTACCTTGAGCTTCTGGCGCGGTACTATGTCTTGAAGCGTCAGCATGTTCTTGCTGCCCAAATATTAGTAAGACTCGCAGAAAGACGTTCGACTGAAGCTGGGGATACCCCAACACTTGAACAAAGGTAATTATACCGCAACTTGACAATTTAAATTTAAAACAGAATTTTCAAGTAATTAAATATTTAATCGATGAAAATGTTTTTTTTTTACTAACGCGGTCTACATATTCATTTGGTGTGAGTACTTCATTGAAATAGATAACTAGGGTGCTAGTCTATACAGTCTACAAAGGAGAATAGTGTAAAAAATTGTTTCAAAGAAATAAGACTAATTTTTGGAGTGATTGGTTGTCACTTGTTAGAGAAAAATGCTATGATGATAATTGGCATGATATATAAATAGTAGAGAATAATTATAATTAATTTTTGGTTAAAATTATAATAGTGAGTTACTAGTAAAATTTGTATCTAATTATGGTGCGGTTATATTTTATTTTCTTTGTAGTGTGGATTGATGAGAAATGAGTTAACATGAATAGTATCTTCTGTTTTTTTTATGAACTATTACCCAATTCCCCTTTTTTTGTGTATTGAAATGAAAAGTCAAAATTCTGATATCCAAGCACACCCATAATTTATGCTTTTTTCTTTCCAGCTAACAGTTCCTCTGACATTTTTATTTGTTCCTTTTGATGCCAGGCGTCAATACCTGAGTAATGCTGTTCTACAGGCCAAGAGTGCCAATGAAGTCGGCAGTCTCAATGTCTCTGTCCAGGGTGCAATGGATAACGGGCTTCTTGATTTACTTGAAGGGAAGCTTGCTGTTCTTCAATTTCAGATGAAGATTAAAGAGGAACTAGAGGCCATGGCCATGAGATCAGAAGCTTCTTTCGACAGATCTGGATCTAACGCGGACGGCTTAATTCCTGAATATGGTAACACTACCATTGACAATTTTCCTGATTCCGTTCGAGAGAAGGCAAAGGATTTATCAGCAGATTTAAAGACTATCACTCAGTTATATAATGATTATGCCGCTCCATTTGAACTCTGGGAGGTTTGTAATTATTCTGTCTTTTGATAGCAGTATGATGTTATTGTCATTAAAAGTGTCAAAGAAGATTATTAAAAACGAGCACTTAATTTCCAAAAAGTTATGTTTCCACATCTTATAAGCACCTAAGCACATCTTATTAGATGTTTGAAAGCTTATAAGCTCTATAAGAGTGTTATACTTTGCAAGCTATCCATGAGTTATTTTTCTTTCAGATATGTCTGGAAATGTTATACTTTGCAAGCTATTCTGGTGATGCCGACAGTAGCATTGTTAGAGAGATCTGGGCTAGACTCATTGATCAAGCTCTTACGAGTGGTGGCATTGCCGAAGCTTGTGCAGTGTTGAAGAGGGTTGGTTCTCATGTTTTTCCTGGTGATGGTGCTACTTTACCCTTGGATACACTATGTCTTCACCTTGAGAAAGCTGCTCAGGTAAAAGTTCAAGACGTTATTGGATATCCTTTTATTTGGAAATTTTCATTCTATAATAGTGATGAAAACATTTTTAAAAGAATTGAGATTTTATTTTTTTTAATAGTTATGAAATTTTCATATGACGTGAAATTGTAACATCAAAAAGATGTTTTTGAAGTATAATCTGTCAGACCATGATTGAAGATGGATAATATTAATAATTTGTATCAATAATAAATAGTGCCTTTTATTGCTTTTTTGACAGGACTTTCATGTTTTTTGCAGGAAAGAGTAGTTTCTGGGATTGAACCTGTTGGGGACGAAGATATCTCTAGGGCTCTTCTAGCTGCTTGCAAGGGTGCAATAGAACCTGTGCTGAATACTTACGATCAGTTGTTATCAAGCGGAATTATTTTGCCATCTCCAAGTTTAAGGTTACGTCTGCTTCGGTCTGTCCTGACAGTGCTTCGCGAGTGGGCAATGTCGGTATTTGCACAGAGAATGGGTACAAGCTCAACCGGAGCTTCTCTGATTCTTGGAGGACCATATATATTGGGGCAGACAACAGTTCTAAATCAAGGCGTTCGGGATAAGATCACAAGCGTGGCAAATAGGTTTGTTTTTTTACCACTCGCAACTTCTTATACATATTTTTTATTTTTTTATTTATGGGTTAGATTAACAAAAAGTCCCCGGTGATTATCGAAATCACAAAAATCTTAAGTTGACATTTAATTTTAGAATTTCTCATTTACACCGCATTACACGTACATGTAGCATGCATTTCCCAGGTATTTCACCCACAACTACTCACCCCATACATTTCACAATTCACACGCCACACTAGCACACACTCTGTGCACTTCACACATTTTTCATACACGTAACTCAGTATCCACACAATCATATTTTATAAATTCTAAATTCTTATAAATTTATCTTTTTACTCTAACCCTCCTGTTGAAAGAATCATACTTATCATATTGGATGTCCAATTGAAAGTGTCATACTTTCTATTTTTGGTTATTATTTGAATATTTATCACCCCCCCCACCCCCACCCCCCCAACACACACACACACAAAATAACATATTATTATCTATGGCCTAAAAGAAACAAGACTTTCTACTCGGTTTTATTTTTGGAAAGTTAGGAACTTAATATGTGTTCTCTTAAACCCTGATGATTTGACAATAACTCGTCCAATATTCCACTAAAATCAGGTATATGACTGAGGTGCGGAGGTTGTCGCTTCCACAAAATCAAACGGAGGCTGTCTACAGAGGTTTTCGTGATCTCGAAGAGTCACTATTGAGTCAGCGCTTTACATTTTGAGCAGCTGTACGTTTGCCCTATTTCATATTTGTTTGTTGTATGAATAGCATAGAGACACCCCATAATGATTATTTTACCCCAGTGTATATCAAATGACTGACATCATATTATTTTACATCTCTTTGATTTAAAAGTGTCATGCATGATCAGTAATATGTGTATGATGCATTATAACATCATTAAATTAGTTAATATCCCGTGCTTCTAGAAATTCAATAAAAACATAGTTGTCAGAAGTTCAGAACTATGCCTGTCAATTTTGATCCCGAGTGATTTGGAAGTGTTCATTTTCTGTCAAGGTCCTTTTGTTCAATTGTCCTTTGCATGAACGATGTAGCACCTCGCTTTCATATTCCCAACCTCGTTTGTTTAGATGTGCTTATTGGTCCTGAGTCGTTCGTCTTGTGTCTGTATTTGATTTCTGCTTCTTTGAAGTCATTCCCTTTTACTTCACTGCCACACCTATTTACCTTGGCTTGTGCTTCGTCATCTCACTCTTGGGACTCCACCTGCTTGGCTCGGAGTGTGGGAAGAACCAAAGTACATTATACTCAATTTGTTCTATAGTTAGAGAGACCCTTTTTTTTTTGTAAAGTACAAAGGATTTGTCTATAAGTTTGGACAGAGAGAGTATTTGCTATGAATACCATGAATGCATGATCTGTTCAATATTTCACAGACAAGTTGGTCTATTTGATTATAAATTATCCCTTGTGGTGGATTACTGTTTGGACTTTGGAGTAAAAGATGGTAGCCATGAACTTCTCGACCAACACAGGTTCAACCAGAATATCGAGGATTGAGGGAATGATGATACTGTATTGTATTGAAGAAGTTGGTCATCATCACGAATTCATCTTTTGGTGGTTTCTCTGTTTGCTAACTAATTAATTAGCTCAGGACAGTAAAATTTTATTAATTTAGAGAGTTTATCGAGTATTTTTTTTCATTTAAAAGATCTAATCGAACCGGAAAATTCTATTAATTTAGAGAGTTTATTAATTATAGAGGCTTGTTTGGTAGCCCATATAAATATAAGATAGTTAAGTTATTTTTGTTGTAATACGCTGGTCTTAATTATTGTGTCTTTAAGACAATTCCCAATGGAGGAGGTAATACCAAATTTTGTCTCCCCAAGTCTATTTATATAGCTCCAATAGGCTAATTCTGTGACATTTTGCCATTATGAATAGTAAGATGTAAATTTGCCACTACACTATTTATGGTGGCAAACATATATATTTTTTTAATTTTAAATTAATGGTCAAATATATATATGTAAATATAATGGTATTTGTTGATTTTAATTCATTTTTATTATTAATATAAAAAATTAATATTTATAATATAATAATATTATTTAACATAATTTTTAATACAACATACAAATTGAAATATAATAATACAAATTACATTGATACTAAAATTTTAATACAAATTACATATTACAAAATAAGATAACCAAATAGAATAAAATTTGAACATTAATACAATTTTTTTTAATACGGTCCGATATCAGTTCCATCACATCCTCTAAGGCCATCAAAATATTAAGAGAAAAAGTTGGGGTGATTTTCAGATTGAGTTTGATTAGATTTTTGCATAATTTTTGAATAAATAAAAATTAAATTAAGAAAATTTTAAAAGAATATTTTTTTTGAGGTAAAATTTGATGGATATGGTTAGAGTGAAATTGTGATTAAAAGCAAACTTTGAGTTTCCCACCAAATTTGCCTCCCCACCATTGAGAATGTCCTAAGGAAAAATATTAACCCATTTTGAGGAGATAAGCACACAATAATTTTTATCTCCCTTGTAGATAGTTGTATAAATAAATACTCCCCCGACCTTAAAAAATGGTCACACATCTGGTTAACGTTGACTTTATTTGTCCGTCCAATACATATAATAAAAAGTATACAGAAATTATGAAAAAATTACTAAAATAAAATTTAATAGTTAATTTTTATTTTAGTTATTTTTTCATAATTTTTGTACATTGTTTATCATATGTATTGGACGGACAAAGAAAGTCAACGTTGACCACGTGTGACTATTGTTTAGGATCGGAGGAAGTAAAATTTATTTAACTTAACACACCAAACAGCTTCTAGAACTCCAAATTTTATTCTAAGTAAATCTATAATATTCCCACGTAGATAGTTATCTAAATAAATAAAGATAACTTAACTTAGCACATCAAACGGCTCCTAGAACTACATAATTTTATTTTGAGTAAATTTATAATATTAATAGAAAATAAATAGAGAATATCACGTTTAGTATTGTAAATTAGATTTATACCACACTTGATCCTTATTTATTTCGAAAATCAAATGTGAAATTACGTCTTCGATGAAGATACCAACTTTTTGCGAAGTTGGCCTTAAACACAACGTCAACAGCTTCAGTCGAAGATACACTCACACAAATTCGTAGTATAAAAAGTGGAGACAAAGTTTATGTAATATATTTCATTTCATTGAAAACAAAACGAAACTATTACACGGAGTATGGTAGGCAAAACGATTACAAGAAGTTTCTCAAGTGTCGCAACACTCCCACTCACTTGTAATCTAGCACAAGTGCACCTATTGCTTGCTCACCTTATCACTTGAACTCCATTGAAGAAAAAAGCAAGAAAACCCCATCAAAAGAGGCTTTCCCCATCGAAGGCAGAATCTCAAAGATATCCTATACCTATTAATAAGAAAAGAAATTCCTTTACGTCACACTCTTGTTCTCTTACTCTATGTCGACGACATAGCCATATTTGGGTCCAGCAACGAACTCATTCAGAGTCTCATCAATGCAAACAGAATTCTCCATGAAAGATTTGGGTTATCTCTGCGACTTTCTTGGCATCGAAATAAGACCCAATAGTTCTGGTTTGATGCTCTCACAAAAGAAAGACATTCTCGAGTTTATTGAGCGTCATCACATGAGTGAGGCTAAACCAGCTGTCACCCTTCTTCATAGCTAAATCTCCTAACTCTAATCTTGGCACACAGTGCAAAAGTAAACTACACAAACTCGAAACTGAAAGCTGTCGGTTACATTCTAAAAATCAGATTTCGTTCTCTCAAAATCGTCACATGATAAAATGGAAATCCATGGGTATATATAGGCAGCCCGCACATGTGAGACGTTGACGTGGCACATTCTCATTCGTCACATGCTTGGCTGATGTCACTTCTCCATGGATGACATCACTGTTGTGGAACTTGGATTCTTGATTCTTGGAATCTTGAATCTTTGATTCTTCAATTTCAAAATCAGACTTAAATTTCAAAATCAGACTTCAATTTAATCTTGACTCCATCGATCTCAATTCTTCATCTTCAATTTCTTGTGAAAAACTCTAAGTGTTGAAGCTTCGGAATTTCATCGTCTTCATGGTCGTCGATATCATTGAAGTAGTAATCATTTGATCCATTCTTCAACTTAAGTACTTAGGTGAATAACATCATTGAGGAATATCATTGTCGCCGGTTCCATGTCCTAGAAGCCACAGTCGCTGGATTTCCCGCATGTCCAAACAGCGACACGAGTCGCTGGATTCAGTGCGTCAAGGACCATACCGGCGACTCCAGTCGCCGGATTTCACGCATGCTCCAAAAGCGGCGACAAGAGTCGCCGTTTCCTTGTCTTCACCAAAAGCGGCGACTCCAGTCGCCGTTTTTCTCCATCTTCACATTCGGCGACTCTAGTCGCCGAATTCGCATATCTTCAAAAGCGGCGACAGTAGTCGCATAAATTTCTTGACGTTGGATTCCTAACCTGTAATCCTAAAATTCAAACAAAACACAAACAAAAATATGTTGTCGCCAAAATCAACATTCACAATCTCCCCCTTTTTGGTACAACTCATAAAAACAAGATAAGTAAAATGAGATACACGTATCTCCCCCTCAATCAAATAAGTAAGCAAAAATAGCTAAGTAAAAATGATGGAAAAATATCAATCATACAATCAATGAAAAAACCACAAAATACTTAGACAAAAATTCAAACCAAAGCAAGCATAGATAAATATTCAAGCCAAAATAGCAAAGTTTGCGCCAAGCGCCGAATCAAAACAATAATTCAGAGATAGAAAAATATGAAAAACCATGCATGCACGAATCCAAAGTTATATGCATGCAAACCAAAACAAGAAAAAACTGAAAGTTCAAGAGTTAAAGAATTCATGAAAAACGAAATCACTGCGGCGGCAAGTCATCAGCTTTCGGTGATCCCGTTGGCGTGCGCTCCGGACTCTCGATCAGCTCTTCTTCATCATCTTCATAGCTGAAGCCATCGTCAGAGTTTGAGTCTTCTTTTTCGTCAACTCCTTCAGACTCGGTGTCAAGATTTCCAAACAGTTCGTACTCACCAAAGTCATTTCCAGCTTCATCTTCAACATCTACAATGTTGACATCTTCATCTCCCAGATCCTTGAGTCCATCAGACGGCATCGCGCGCGACGCCTCTGGATTTGCGGTTTCCTCCATCTTCTTTTTCCCTTTATCACGAACATCCATCACTCCAGCAAAGATATCATCATCAGTTTTCTCGCCATCATCGCTCACAACTTCGACAGCTATGTGTTTGCCTTTGGAGAGCTCCAAGTGAGCTTCGCGAATCGCATCCCTCACCATCTTGAACATGAACGTATTTTTCAAACTTGCGTCGGGGGATCCAACATCACCAAGTCCTCCCCCTTGTTGGATTTCCCGTTGAAGTTTCTTGAACGACAACTTTTGTGTTTCCTGGGCGTCAATCATTTTGTTGTACGCGACAACATGTTTGGCTTGACGCCGCTCAACTAACAAGGAGTCAGCATAGAATTCATTGACAATAGTTGATGGTACCACAGCACGATGACTGTGGATTGGATGATGAGGATTCTGATGAGGTGGTATGCCAGAAGTTGGACCAAAACCGCGAGGCACAGTCTTGGGCTTGTTTTCATCCGGAATTTCAACTTCATCATCAGCAGCGGTCGTCTCCGTTTTCTGACGCTTCAAGTTCGGAGACTTAGTTTTCTTAGGAGCAAACTTGCGCTTCTTGAAAGATTTCGGAGACAGAGGCGGAGTTAGGATCTCTGGAAGTGCATTCCTATCGACAGTCGAAGTCCAGGGAAGATCGATGACTCGTTTATTCGGATTCAGATACTTGCCTGTAATCTTCACAGCCCCATTCTTCTTCATCTTTTTCTCAGTCTCGGTTATAGGCATGAAACCTTGTGCATGCAGCATTCCATAAATTAGACACGGGTGACTCAGATGGATTCGCTTTTATTCGGGCAAGTCAGCTTGCCGAATTATAGCTTCATCCGAAGTCTTAGCGATTTTGCACAAGTCGGCAAAAATAATTTGGCCAAGGTCAACCTGTTCGCCGCAGCCGAGACGAAAAATCAAGTGCATTAGCTCAGGAGACATCACAGTTGGGTCAGGACTGGCAATCCAGTTTGACATCCCTAAGCGATTCAGAATGCCAAAGAAAGCCGATAGTTTGGACGGCGGTGGCGAGGCAGACTTATGTTTTTTCTTGGTAACAAAGGTACCGACCTTCAAGTCATCAGCTCTCTCAGCAGATGACGGTGACGTCCAAGAAGATTCAACTTCTAATCTTTTCAGAAACTGGTTGATGGTGAAGGGACGGAACTTGTACAACTTCTTTCGAAACACAAAGCAGCCAAACAACCGACTATTCGGATCAGCAAACTCCGGAGAAAGGCTGGCGAAAAATTTGTAGATTATAGGAATGGAGTATCGATAAGTTAGATGCACAGAATCGAACAGCTGCATCTTATTCAGAAAATCCATGATGCCATGTTTTTCATAGTCCTCCTTGAGGATGGTGCTATCAGTGTGAATAGGTAGCCTCTCAATCAGGCGATGACGACGTTCAGCAGTCGGGGTAAAGAATTCAAAAGAATGAGCCTTCGGGCACTCCTCATATTTTCGAATATATTTGAAACCGTCAGTCGATTTTTGGGAGCCAGCTGATCCCGAAGAGTGAGGCACAACTGGTGGTTTCTGAGAGCTATGGGTTTTGGATTTCGCAATCGACCCACCAGAATTTTTCGAAGTTGATGTTTTCTCACCACCTCCACTGGCAGTCGGTTTCTTGCCTGCGGCACTCCCAGCTGGAGTCGCCGGTTTCGATATCTTAGGATCATCGACAACATTCACAGTCGATGGAATTTTGACAACTTTCTTTCCATCTTCAGTTATCTCGCCAGCTGCGAGTAACCGGTTGTACTCCTTCCTAGAAACATTGCCCTTGTAGATGCGACAAGAGACTTCCTTGGATTTTGTATCCTTGCTCGGCTGACGAGCAGTTGAGTGCGCCGGGTGTTTTAGCACGTTTTAGTCGGGTAGTATGATACGGGGCTGAGCTGTGTATAGAGCGTTTGAAACGATACTAATACATGTAAATTTATATTTTGGAGTAGGGTTTGATCTAGATTTGGAAAAGAACAGAGGTTTTGAGCTTGAAGCTTACTCTGAAGGATTTCTATTATTCACTCTTTTAATATCGAGTATATTCACTAATTAGTGTCGTCCCTCTATCTGAAGGGATAAGCCCCCTATTTATAGGGAATTATGGAATGATTACATTCAGACCACGTTGTAACAACCGCAAAATTTAAATAAATTAATTTAGTAATTTGGGGCACAATTAATTAACCATATGAAATAATTATACTATGCATGAATTCGAATTATTTGAGTTTATATTATTTACATGTTGAGTCACATTTTGCATTTAGATTCACGGTTAATTTCATTTAGTATTTAAGTCATGTAGAGATTCTCAAATTAAAATAATATTACGGACACTATTTACTAGTTATTATTATTATTATTATTATTATTATTATTATTATTATTATTATTATTATTATTATTATTATTATTATTATAGTTTTAATATTTATAATATTATACTGTATTTTAAAGTTGTAAATTGTTTAGTATTAAGGGCAATTTATACCTTGTTCCTAGGAGTACGATTCTAATTGTACACCCAGTATTATATCTTCATTTATTTATTGATAAATATTCATTGTGTATGTAATATATTCATTAATATGCTAATTTAAAGAATATAATAATTGTTTTTTGAAATGAAGATTTCTTAATTATTAAATGATGATTTTATTGGGCTTTTATATTTTAAAAGGTGGGAGTACGATTTTAAACATGATATAGGTATTGAGTATTAAGGGTAGAGTTGGCACGTTTATAGAATTCCTTAACCCTATTAAGCAACGTGAGGTATATATATAAGAATTAACTTTGAGACCAAAGGTAGCCTACCTCTTCCTTTTGTCCTCTACGATCAAAGTTCCAAAATCACAAAACCAGAAACAACATATTCTACCCTTGACATATATATACTTAGAAATCTTCTCCTATATGATCAGCAGCCAATTCATTAATCACCCGCAAAACCTCATGCCGAGCCCAGAATCTAATGACTTCACATGTGAACCACCCTTGCTTAGCCCGAAGATCTACCCACTCTCACTTTCTGTAGCCGATGCCTAATTCCCCTCACGCCCAGATGAAGTCGTTGCCTCGAGCCATGTCGCACACCATGTCGTTGACGAATCTCAAACCTCTGCACGTCCTTGCAGCCCGAAGCCACCGCACGGTCCGTGTCCTATCATCGGATCCACCTCCTGCTGTCACCATACCATCGTCAGATGACGAGAAGAATCGAGACCGATGATGACCGCTGTTAAGAAACGAAATAGATACCGAAGCCTGTGCCGGAACTCGTTCGAGAAGACATCTTATTAACGCCGCCCAGCAGTAGCATCAAATCGAAGGCCACCACCGGGATTGAATCGTCGCTGCCTCCTGCCGTAATCCACACTGCCGCGGCGAATCCATTGAAGACCGTCGATCTGCTGTTCCCCAAAATCAGCCCGTCGAAGCCCACAATTTTCAACCAAAGGTCGACCTCCCCACAATGGTGCTCTCGCCGGAACTGGACTTCACGACTCTCGTTCGCCGAAGAAGAGGCGAAGGCGCCTCTGTCGCTACCAAACTTTCCAGCCAAGCCTCGGCCGGCGTCTGCTCTAGAGGACTGCAACCATCACCATCGTGAGAATCTAAGGCCTGCCCGAGTCGCAATAGCGACAAAGTGGAACCCCGGAAATTAATCCAACCCCTTCCGATCCCATCCTCCATCATGCTTTCTCCTTGCCAAGACCCCTCCTCCGACGAGAACTAGGAATTTTGTCTCTCCGCTGGAATCCGCCTACTACAGAAGCCCTCGCCGGAAATCGTTCGACTCGAAGCACGTCCGAACTACTCCTTGTACGATCTCACCCCGGGTGTCGTCGCTCCTGCTCCCTCCGAGTATCCACTAGGTGTTGCCGTGAGACCGTCGATTCGAGTCATCCTTACATTAATGTGGCGAGAGGCGCTGATCGAAAACCTCGTTGTCGAGATGGCGTTGAAGCTTCTACCACATCAATATCTCAGTCCTAACCACTGTAGATGTTCTTTTTACGCCACGTAAGCTCTCTGTGATTCTCCCTTACTCCTTCTCGTCGATATGTAGAAGAAGATTATTTTGTTTACTGGTTATTTTAGGTTTCAACGTTTTTTTAATTGGGTCATCCCCTGTCTACCAATGTCCTTTCGACCCACTCAGTTTAAGAACTTACAATCCTAATTAATTATCTCTCGGCACAAGTATGTGTCCAGCCAACTCCCTTTTAATCTCTCGGCCAATGAGTGTGTCAAGCCCAAATACTGTTCCTGACTATTCCCCTATTTAAATTTTAAGCCCACTCATCTCTCAAATCATTTTCAAGCACCTATTGTTTTAACTCAGCAAAGTAAATCGTAAAGGTGAATCCACACCATCGTACTTTGTCAAGCCTATTCCTTTTATTAATCATTTGAACATATAATAATAATATATATATGTATAAAAGAATATATATATTAATACTGGTTTAATTTATGCTATGTAAGGATTTATGGATTTCGAGGATTAGGATTGCACGAGCATTCATTCACGCATCTTTTTCGTCAAGTCAAGTTCTGCATTTTCAAGGTAGGGGTATTTCTAAAACCTTTTCAAATACAGTTCATATCAGTGTATGGTACGCAGGTAATTGTTTGATATCGAGGACTTTATATTCTATTCATGTTATGTGCACATATTAGTCGCGCGACGAAATTCATGGCCGTGTTCACGTAGACGTGTGACGTGTTCACGGTAATAAATCAAGCAAGCAAGTGACAGGAACGTTTAATCGTTCGGAAATTCATGTCCTTGGGTATATCCCACTGTCTAACAAGTTCAAGTTAGTTTATAAAGTTGAGAGTTATTCTGGTTATTTTCGTATCGTGCAATGTATGAACTGGTATCCCTATTGAGTTGTTGATAACTCACCCCTTTAAAACCCCATCTTTTCAGGTCAAGCGAATTCGGAGCAAGACGACGGGGATGACGCCGATAGTAGTACAAAAATGTCTATTTTATAGACTTTATTTTATTACGTTTTCCGCTATTGAAAATATTGCATTAAAGTATTTTATTTTCTACTACTGAGGATGATCTTATGTTTACGGAGAAAGTATTTGACTTTGTTTATTTAAAGTGTTTTCAAACTTTTACTTCAAAATAAAAGAAATATCCTCTTTAGTTTATGTTATGAAAAATGGGATGTTACAACGTACTACGTCTATAGCATTAAATGAAGCTAGTAACGACCCGGGGCCCGTGATCCGGAGCGTATGACGACATCGTGACCCGGGCCTTGTGATGAGCATGTATCTCGCGTCATATCCCCCGCATGGCTCGCTTGACTGATTCGTGACCCGAGTCGCGGACGTGCCCCGAGTCACTTCTTCGTGCGGATTTCCCAGAAGATCCGTGACCCGTGATCCGAGCCGTGACGCGTCCCCCGCGCCGTCTCTCTGCATGGCATGCTTCTGGCTGTCTCTTATCTGCGTGCCACGTGACCTGAGCCGCGAGCCGAGCTTGATTCAGGTGCTCCCCTTCGCGTGGTTAGCTTCGGATGGGCCCTTGCCCACGTGTCCCATCCTTGGATATACGTTTTCGTATTTGGTTTTTACTCCCCCAACATTGGCCCCCGGAGAGATCGCCGGAGGTCTTGTCTTTTCGGGGATGTCTCCGCCCGTTGGGGACCTTTGGTCAGCTGTCCCCTGCCGACTGTCTGGCTTTAATTGTGGGAGTTGGTAGGTGGCCCTTTTCTGTACTTTGCCGCCCGCCTCGGGCAATCGTGATCGTCTGGGTGTTTCTGGCCCGCTATTGTAACACTGAATGGCCATTTAATGCACCCGGGAATCGTGCCTAGACGGTGGCCTTGGGCCTCGCAATCCGTGGTCTTCATAAGGCCACTGAGTTTAAGTTTTTTCTATCCCCAGAAAACGAATCATGTCGAATCAACCTCCGAGTACTGCTAACTCCGGTGTGGGACCCATTACTCACCCTCGGGAACGTGAACCCGGGGAAGAATCACTGGTGGCTACGCTGGATTCTGGGGTTAAGCGCTTCATCGTGTCTCGGAAATTCCACCCTCAATATCATCGCGAGGTGCTTCTGATGTCGTCTCCTTTTTCGCAGATGTATGGGCATGTGTGGCCCGCCTTGCTCCCGGTCGCTGACTCGTCCAGCTGCCTGTGGGTTTTTGACTTGATCCCCGGCGGGAATTGTTGGAGTGGTATACTTAATGTCTAGATTTAAGTGATATTAACTCCCGATCCATTGCCATTAATCTATTTAATTAAATAAACAATTATTTGCGTTTAATTATTTATAATTAAATATATGCAAATTATAGTCCTAGATTATATACGTTGTAGTTAGTATGGTGTGCGGGCCCACACGGAAGATCATACTATCGGTTACTCGTATATAATCGAACAGTTGCTCACGACCTAGATGGACAAGGACCAATACATCGGTATAGTCGTTGTATGAGAGAGAAAATAATTTGTCATGATTATTTTATCATACTTGTACACTTGGTGTATTGGGCGGATCGCTTGAGATTTATCGATTAGGATTGCCTTAGATAATCGATTTAAATCTCAGTGTATTTTATTCTTAATCCCCGATATTATTGCGGGTGTGTATATTTAATATTAGTGACTTTGATTTTCCAAAAGAATTGACCGATTTGAATATTGGGTCAATTACCGGTAAAGTTGGGTCACAGTATTTTATATATGACATGCCGTGAATTTTTGACGGGAAAGTGTGTCCCGATAAGGGTTGATAATGTCCCCGAGATGAGTTCATAAGAAATTATTATGTAAACCCTGCAGGTGGATTTGTTCCGCATAATAATTAAGGTTGAATGGTACTAGTCTCGGAAATAAGAGATGAATAAATTAATTACGCAATTAATTTAAATTTATTCATGGACATTTATATCTTAAACGCACGGAATAAATAATACTATCGGAGAAATATTATTTGATATAATATGGTTTAATATTGGGAGTGCAATTAATTTATATAGTGAAAAATAAATTAATTAATATTAATGGGATTAAAAGATTTGGGCTTGAGCTCAATTTAATCATTAATATTGGAATCCCAATATGCCACCTCTTTAAGATCCCATACGTAGCCTATAAAAGCACTACATGGTCTTCTCTATTCTCATAACTTGAAGATCACAATTCTAGAGAGAGAAAGTAGAGAGGGAGATCCATGGAGTTCGGAAGATCGTCGCCCACCCGACGTTCGAGTTAGTGCAAGGAATACGTGGGAAGGTCCGAAGGTCTTCATAGATCTCGTTTCTCCGTACAACGAGAACAAAGGTAAAATCACGAACCCCTCTCGATGATTTTAATTATTAATTCGGGTGTACGCATGAACGAAAATCCGAGGGACGAACCCGGGGATGGGGTTTGACCGCGTGGTGGTGATCCGAGTGTTGGAAATCGATATCCCGGGCTATTAAAAATTGCGTAAAATGATAGCCCTAACGAAATCCTCGATCGCCGGAGAACAACCGTTAACCGTCGCATGAGTCGGGGCCCGACCGAACGCCCAGCGAGGTCCAAGGACCGCGTGCGCCAGCCGAGCCCCCACGAGGGGCTCGCGATCGTCTACGGACGATCGCTGGGAATGCACGAGGCATCCCCGGGGCTGCTCGCAGCAGCCCCGCAGCGGGTCGCATGACCCGCTGCTCGCGAGGGCGTCGCCCTCGAACGCCTTGCTACGGGTGAACCCGTAGCGCGTACGAGGCAGCTACGGGTCATCCCGTAGCGCACCCGCGATCGAGCTCACGGGCTGGATCGCCCCTCGGCTCCAGCCGAGGGCTTCGCGCGGAACGCGTCGCCGGCGATGGTGGTTGGGAGGTCCACCCGCCGTGGCACCAGCCCACGGCGAACCTCCCGGCGATCGACCCTAGGTCGATCGCATGCCCCGGCGTCCAGCCGGGGCTCCATTTCGCCACGCGTCCGGCGGTCCGAACCTTAGGGTTCGACCGCCACCTTCGATCCTCGCCGGGGATCTCGAATCCCCGTCCCCGAGGTTCGTCGTTTTCCCGGATCGTGCGTTCATGTATATGTCACAATCAATTCATAAATAAATCATACAAGCGGGTTTATGATTTTACCTTTGATTCGTTGTGCGGAGAAACGAAATCAAGTTGAAGACCTTAGGATCTTCCCACGTATTCCTTGCACTAGCTTGAACGTCGGGTGGGCGACGATCCTCCAAGCTTATGGATCTCCTTCAACTCTCTAGAACTATCAACTATTGATATTCTTGTCTTGTTCTATTATGAAGGCCATGTAGTGCTTTTATAGGCTACGTAGGGAATCTAAAGGAGGTGGAATATTGGGCTTCCAACATTGATGATTAAATTGAGCCCAAGCCCAAATCTATTAATCCCATCAATATTAATTAATTTATTTTCCACTATATAAATTAATTGCACTCCCAATATTAAACCATATTATATCAAATAATATTTCTCCGATAGTATTATTTATTCCGTGTATTTAAGATTTAAATATCCATGAATAAAATTAATTTATTGCTAATTAATTTATTCATCTCTTATATCCGAGAATAGTACCATTCAACCTAAATTATTGTGCGGAACAAATCCACTCATGAGGTTTACACAATAATTCCTTATGAACTCATCTCGGGGATATTATCAACCCTTACGGGATACACTTTCCCGTCAAGTATTCACGGCATGTCATATATAAAATATAGCGACCCAATTTTACCGGTAATTAACCCAATAATTAAATCGGTTAATTCCTTTGGAAAATCAAAGTCACTTATATTAAACATACACACCCGCAATAGTATCGGAGATTAAGAATAAAATACTCTGAGACTTAAATCAATTATCAACGGCAATCCTAATTGATAAATCTCAAGCGATCCGCCCAATACACCAAGTGTACAAGTGTGATAAAATAATTAAGACAAATTATTTTCTCTCTCACACAACGACTATACCGATGGATTGGTCCATGTCCATCTAGGTCGTGAGCAACTGTTTGATTAAATACGAGTAATCGATAGTATGATCTTCTGTGTGACGTCGCACACCATACTAACTACAACGTATAGAATCCAGGACTATTAATTGCGTATATTTAATTAATAATATTTAAATGCATGCAAACAATTGTTTATTAATAAAATAGATTAAATGCTATGACCGGGAGTTTACCGATACTTAAATCTAGACATTAAGTACACAACTCCAACACCGAGATCACCGGACCGCGGGCGGTCAAGCGAACCCCGCCGGGATCGCATGAGTACCCTCGGCTGGACGCCGAGGGTGACGGTCGAGCCATAGGGCTTCGACCGCCGGTGCACATCGAAGGGCCCCGGCTGGACGCCGGGGCGAGCGATCGACTTCGGTCGATCGCTGGGGGCAGCCGCGGGCTGGTGCCGCGGCAAGCGCCCCCTCCTCCGATCGACGGTGGCGGTGAGTCGCCGGACTCACCGCCGGGGGCTGCTACGAGCAGCCCCGGGGGATGCACGATGCATCCCCAGCGATTGCCGTGTGCTATCGCGAGCCCCACGCGGGGCTCGGCTAGGGCTAGCCGCGGGTTTATCCCATGGCGGTGTTGCTTTGGTCGGGCCCGGTTCGTGTGGTGGTTCGCGGTGGTTTCCGGCGAAGGGATTTCGGTCGGAGTCGTGCTTCCGCAATTCCGACGACTCCGGGATATCGATTTCCAACAATTGGTATCACAGCGTTGGTTCTAGTTCATGTGTATATACGATAAAATTGTTCTACCTTGCAGGGTTTCCGACTATTATGGCTAGATATAATTTTTTTGTTAATTATTGTCATAATATGTTTTGATTAAACTCTCGGACATGTCGAGATTCGTTTTATGTGTGGTGAATGCTTGTAATAGTAAAAATTCGGGGGTTGACCGAATTTAGGATTTATTGTTACGTTCTACTTTTTCCGGAAAATGTATAGGGTCGATTTCATGTATAGAATCGATACCAGATAATTGTAAATTAATTTTGTAATTTTATTTACGTTGGATCGATGCCGAAACGACCGCCGGAAAAGAAGACGTGTGACGGAGGAGACGTAGAGAGGGAGGGCTCCGGATCGGCCAACCCCATGGCCGATCCCATGGATCGATCGACCACCGAGGGGGCTGCCCGCGGGCTTCTCGGCCTTGGGTCGCCGGCGACGGCGGCTGTCCGGCTGGGCGGCGGCGGCGTGGTCCTCCGGGGGTGATCGATGGTGGTGGTAGGGCGCGGGGACTCCCAACTCGTGCTCTCCCGCCAAGATCCAACTTTCCTAAATTATTCGGTTTTCCTATTTTGAGTATTCCTATTTTGGGAATTCTCATGGAATAGAAAAAGAATAAATTTAGAATAAATTTATTTCCTTATTGATTATTTCTATTATGGGAATTTTTCATAGATTAGGAAGATAATAAATTTAGAATTAATTTGTTTTCCTTATTTAATTATTCCTTTATGGAATTTTTAATGGATTAGGAAAATAATTAATTTGGAAAGTTTTGAAAGTCCTTAATTAATTTTTCCTATTTAATTATTCCTTTATGGAATTTTTAATAGATTAGGAAATGAATTAATTTGGAAGGATTAAGAGTCCTAATTTATTTTATTTCCTTATTCTATTATAAAAGTCTTCTAGAATATTCCAAGTTTGACTTGGATAGGATTCTAAAGATTTAATAGAATTAGAAAGGAAAATAAAAATAAATAAAAATATTAATAATATTTAATTTTATTTTTGATATATTCGATTGACTTAATTTTCGAATTAAGTAACTTTTGGATTAATTAAAAATAAATAGATTTAAATATTGGAATTAATATTCCCGTCACATGGATCATTCAAGAACGAAGACTGAAGACTAGAAGACGCGTACGGGGATGCGATAAAGCCATAATAGCCGGAAAATAATATTCTAGTATTATTTTGACTATGTGATAATATTCTATGTGCTTTATTTCATGTATGCATGCTTATGTGTATTTAATTATGCATTAGATAGCGTATCCCTTTGTTATAAAAATCTAAGTGGGAGAGGGATTGGAAACAATCCAATGGTCTCCATTGCTGTTCTCTTGGTGACTTTTATGAGCTTTCGAAGTTCGTATAGACAAGTCATTGGAGGAGAATTCTTGTAATTCCTTTTACGAGAAACATTGATTGAGTTTATCAAACAATGCCTAATTTGTCCTTCTGAAACTGATTTCAAGTCGACTCATTCTCACCCCGGGGAGTGGAATGGAGCCAAAGCCACTTGGTCATGTGGATGACACAAATTAGAGACCTTCATACCATTTCTAGAAATGGATCGATTGTCTGCTCGGCTCCCTCAATTTATGAGAGATAGGGCTGTTCGCATGGTGAATCACTGGTAAGAAACTTCGAGTTTCACTTATGATTCACCGCGTCCTGATTTACAAAAAATCAAATGGATCAAGTAATTGGGAGCCAATTATAAAAATCTCTTGGTGTAGTAAACGTCCACACAACGTGGCTTGCTATATCGACGGATTTTGGATTAATTGATGTAGACAGTTATAGGGAGTTGTGAAGGATTGTGAGTTATCGTAAACGTCCACACAACGTGGCTTGCGGTGATGTTGCAGTTCCAAACGACTCACCTTAGTACTGAGTAATGGTTTACACTTAGGTACGCTTTATAGTATCCTTCCCAACGAAGTTACGCTATAATTGATGTACGACCGAAGCAAATCTAATTGCTAAATCATTGGATAGGTAAACGTCCACACAACGTGGCTTGCCATATCTGATGAGATTTTAGATGTGATTAGTGGTTTAATGATATTATTTGAGGGAGATAATATCGGATATTAAATCAATTGTTTGTTGTTATATGTGCTCATAGATTAGGATATGGCTTTGAACCCACTTTCTGTGATACTTAAGG
The DNA here is from genome assembly GCA_954870475.1 of Euphrasia confusa. NCBI lineage: Eukaryota > Viridiplantae > Streptophyta > Magnoliopsida > Lamiales > Orobanchaceae > Euphrasia > Euphrasia confusa. Next base: position 15,342,703 of record OX940953.1, read on the forward strand.
AATTTAACTCATTGGTCCCTGCATGTATTGATTGGAATAGAGATCTGGACATTGCCCAGACTGTTAAAGAGTACAAGTTTGTACTCAAGTGAGCTTTGTCCTCCCGAGCCTACCAATGTCTTAACTGATGAGGAAGGGACTGATTTTAATATCATGTTCAAACTCAAGGAGATGTTTAGACATGACGTAGTGGCTAGAAAAGAGGCGATGAGGATACTCATAAAGGCCATTCGATTCGAGGAAACGCTTGAACACGTTTTTGAGATGATGGACCTTTTGGACGAGTTGAGACGGAAATCGCAAGCTCTTGTAGCCAATGCCAAAGGTTTCGAACCTAAGGGCAAAACCGGGGAAAGGAAAAGCAAGCAAAGAAACCCAGTGGTCCTAAGTTTCTTGGATCACGAGATGGGACGAGAAAGCCAATGGGCTAGTGTTCTCGATGCAAAAAGTCTGGGTACTGGAAGTCTGATTATCCTCTCAAAGGTACGAAATCTTTCTTTAGTCGTGAAAACATAGTCAGTGGTATTATCTACCAGAACCTGGTGTGTAGATATGGAACCACTGACGGTATGCGCATTCTAAATGCGAGGGTTCCAGGAAACCCGACGATTGGAAAAGAAGAAATCGTAGTCTACATGGGCAATGCTGTTGAGGAGGCAGCTGTTGTAGTGGAGGACATTTTTATAGGATTTCATTTTGAGTTATTGCTTTTATGTACCTTTCCTTTTAGAAAGAACTTTGTTCTGGATTTCTAATGAATGGATATTTTATTTCTTTTAATCATTTGATGGTTATAAGAAGAAATAATGATATTATCTATTCTGGTACATTAGCTAGCAATATATAAATGATGAATCCTGAGTCCACCACGATGCAACGAACCGTAGCATATAACTCGTTTTACTTTTAAGAGAAATTTCTGTAATGAATCATTTATACTTGTGGATTCTTATGCTAAGTCGTGTTTATTCAAATAAGAAGTTCAAAGGTCGAAAATTGATATTTTTATCAATTAAGTTGAAGGAGTGGACCTTCCGACCTAAGAATCTGATTTGGAAGATAACATGACTAAGAAATCCTTTATGGATATAAGGTATAAGATCCGGACAAGTATTAGAATTGATTAACTCTAATGTATGCAGACCTATGTCTACTCAGACAATAAGGTACGAGTACTTCATTTTATGATTACTCGAAAAATGGATTAGCATACCTGATGTGCCACAAAAGCAAAGTGTTTTGACAAGTCAATGGACACAAAGCTATTGTGGGGAACCTTCAAGGTATATCCATTAGAAGCCTGCGATTTGATCGCGGAGGCAAGCCCCTGTCTGAGGAATGCATGGCATACTAATCAGAAATTGGGATTAGATCCCAAGAGACTACACCATACACTCTTGTGTAGAAATGGTGTGTCGGAAATAAGAAATGGAACTCTTATAGAAATAGTAAAAGCACGAGTTATACGGAACTACCTATGTTCTATGGATATGTCCTGAAAACAACGGCGCATTCAATGCGGTTGTAGAATATCCTGGAAGGACAAAAGTTGTGTGTTCAATAGTACTATGAACCAGAAGGACGTTATAAGTTCTAACGCCCGGTTCTTAGAGGAAGACTATTAGATGAACCACAAGCCCAAAGTGACGTAATACTTTGAAATGAGAGAGAAAGATTAAGACTTAGAACCAGCCGAACCGAGTAGCGGTACACCACTAACTGCGCCTACTGTTATTACTGTTAATGCACCGGAATGCCGTTGTAGTGGGAGGTTGTGTGACAACCCGAGATGTTCATAAGGCTAGGAGAGTTTTCAGACTCTGGACCTAGTATACATGAAATCGATCCCTTGATCTACATGAAGGCAGTACTAGATCTAAATGAGCCTTCTTGGAAAGCAATAAGGAATTATTGCTAAGAGGCGAGATCATTTAGAGTACACGCTTAGTTGATCCATTTATGGATTGAAACAAAGCATTGAGTTCGTGGTACTTGCAAATTGATGAGATAGTCCATTTTATGGATTCATCAAAGCATAGACGAATAGTGTGTATTGGAAACGTGATGGAAATTAACAAGATGGTGTTTCTCGGGTTTTATGTAGATGACATTTTATCATTGGCAACAATGTAAAGATGTAATCAGACATGAAATGATGGTTGTCTGGATAAATCATTATGAAAGATATAGGAAAGAACATTGTACTTCTCCTGGACATCTTACATAGATATGATTATGGTTCGTTTTAACATGCAAGATTCTGAGAAAGGTTTGTTACCTTTCAGACACGGAATGCATCTATCTAAGGACATGTGTTTTAAAACACAAAAGGAGATAGAAGCAATTAAAGCGGTTTCCTACACTTGGAGTGTGGAAGGCTTGATAAATGCGATGTTGAAAACGAGAACCTGATATCTGCTATGCGGCTAGTATAGTGGGAGGATATCAAGGTAATCCTGGAAAGGAATACTCGACTGCTGTAATGAACATTTTAAGTACTTTCGAAGTACTGGAAACTATGTTCTGGATTACGAAGCAGACAAGATTTTCCTTTGGATTACACTCTCTTAGATTTCTAATCAAATAAGGACCGGTGTAAGTCGATATCAGGCTATGTGTTTCACTATTAAAGGAGGAGGAGTTTTAACATGGAAGAGTGATAAGCACGATGCTTTTCGGACTCTGCCATGGGTAACCAAGAATAGCGGCCTCAGAGGCAGCGGAAGTTCTGGTGTTGCTCCAGGATAACCTCTGGACTTAGATGTGATTCTTAGTTTACCAAAGCCTATGTAAATAGCGGTGCAATGGCAAACGATAAGAAATCACGAGCCCATAAGTGTAAGATAACACATAGAGCAAGTACCACCTGATACGAGTCATCGTCAGGGAAGACGACGCTGTAGTCACCAAGATAACTTCGGAACGACAATCTAGATTGCTCTTTCACAAGGCACTTCTTGGAAGTGCATATTAAGCACGTGAAGAGTATGGGAGTCGGGAGTTTGGAAGAAAAGACTAGACCTTAGTATAAGTGGGAGATTGTTGGAGTGGTATACTTAATGTCTAGATTTAAGTGATATTAACTCCCGATCCATTGCCATCAATCTATTTAATTAAATAAATAATTATTTGCGTTTAATTATTTATAATTAAATATATGCAAATTATAGTCCAATATTATATACGTTGTAGTTAGTATGGTGTGCGGGCCCACACAGAAGATCATACTATCGGTTACTCGTATATAATCGAACAGTTGCTCACGACCTAGATGGAAAAGGACCAATCCATCGGTATAGTTGTTGTATGAGAGAGAAAATAATTTGTCTTGATTATTTTATCATACTTGTACACTTGGTGTATTGGGCGGATCGCTTGAGATTTATCTATTAGGATTGTCTTAGATAATCGATTTAAATCTCAGTGTATTTTATTCTTAATCCCCGATATTATTGCGGATGTGTATATTTAATATTAGTGACTTTGATTTTCCAAAGGAATTGACCGATTTGAATATTGGGTCAATTACCGGTAAAGTTGGGTCACGGTATTTTATATATGACATGCCGTGAATTCTTGACGGGAAAGTGTGTCCCGATAAGGGTTGATAATGTCCCCGAGATGAGTTCATAAGGAATTATTATGTAAACCCTGCAGGTGGATTTGTTCCGCATAATAATTAAGGTTGAATGGTACTAGTCTCGGATATAAGAGATGAATAAATTAATTACGCAATTAATTTAAATTTATTCATGGACATTTATATCTTAAACGCACGGAATAAATAATACTACCGGAGAAATATTATTTGATATAATATGGTTTAATATTGGGAGTGCAATTAATTTATATAGTGGAAAATAAATTAATTAATATTAATGGGATTAATAGATTTGGGCTTGTGCTCAATTTAATCATTAATATTGGAAGCCCAATATTCCACCTCCTTAAGATCCCCTACGTAGCCTATAAAAGCACTACATGGTCTTCTCTATTCTCATAACTTGAAGATCACAATTCTAGAGAGAAAAAGTAGAGAGGGAGATCCATGGAGTTCGGAAGATCGTCGCCCACCCGACGTTCGAGCTAGTGCAAGGAATACGTGGGAAGGTCTGAAGGTCTTCATAGATCTCGTTTCTCCGTACAACGAGAACAAAGGTAAAATCACGAACCCCCTCGATGATTTTAATTATTAATTCGGGTATACGCATGAACGAAAATCCGAGGGACGAACCCGGGGATGGGGTTTGACCGCATGGTGGTGATCCGAGATCAACGGACCGCGGGCGGTCAAGCGAACCCCGCCGGGATCGCATGAGTACCCTCGGCTGGACGCCGAGGGTGGCGGTCGAGCCCTTGGGCTTCGACCGACGGTGCACATCGAAGGGCCCCGGCCTGACGCCGGGGCGAGCGATCGACTTTGGTCGATCGCTGGGGGCAGCCGCGGGCTGGTGCCGCGGCAGGCGCCCCCTCCTCCGATCGACGGTGGCGGTGAGTCGCCGGACTCACCGTCGGGGGCTGCTACGAGCAGCCCCGGGGGATGCACGATGCATCCCTAGCGATTGCCGTGTGCAATCGCGAGCCCCACCTGGGGCTCAGCTAGGGCTAGCCGCGGGTTTATCCCGCGGCGGTGTTGCTTTGGTCGGGCCTGGTTCGTGTGGTGGTTCGCGGTGGTTTCCGGCGAAGGGATTTCGGTCAGAGTCGTGTTTCCGCAATTCCGACGACTCCGGGATATCGATTTCCAACAGGAATCGCTTGGGGATCGGAGGTATCGGATTGGCCGTCTTCGTTAAGCACATGCAGCTGCGGGAGGGGTGGAGAGTGGAGCTGCGCTGGTCGGCGGTGGAGGATATCAACATCGCCGTTTTCCGTGATGATGGCTCCATTGTCCCGGTACCCGTTGCGGCCCAATGGCCCCTTTAAGCTGAGGTGGCCGACTCGTTCCCAACTTTCCCTGTTTATGTAATAATTAGCTGGAAACTTCGCTTCGCCTTTATCGGGCCTGTAACGATCTTTGATTTTCTCAAATAAACAATAACTGAAAAAAGGAGAGAAAAATAGAAAAGGTAAGTTTCCCGCGTGCCGGGTTGCGGATCTGGGTTACGAGCCCGGGTCTCGGGTTTTTACCGCGCGGAACTATTCGAGTTCCTCGGGAGTCGAAAAGCCACACCGGTTCCCCAAGGTAATGATGACGCTTTATGCACGTCACGTCTCCTGGGGATCTTTAAAAGATACTGTCGCCTTCGTCTTCTTCCCCGAACCTCCAAAAATTATTCTTCCGTTTACACAGAGGGCTGAAGACATGGTGAGTTCTTCCGTCGGCAGTAATGATTATAACACGCCGGAGATCATCTATATCTCCTCCGATTCGGACGCAGAGCCCGATGTCGAGCCCGTACGAGCCCCGCCGGAGGTGGTCGAGGTTTCGTCAGACTCCGACCCGGACGCCGGAGACAGCCATCTCTCCATCGAGCGCACGGTGGAGGCCACCCAATTCTGGCACTCGCGCACTCGGCCTGCGCTTTGGCGACGCATGGGCCTGCCTTTGCCGCCACCTCTCTCCGCCCCCTTCGCCGGCGTGGAGGACCGCCGGGTCACGGTCCAAGATACCCTGGGCCAGAACTGGCCCATGATAATAACCCGACTCCGAGACCAGCTCCGGGTAAGGGGGAAAGGATGGCGCTCCTTCTACCGCCACCTAGGAGCTCGGAGAGGGTGGCGCGTCTGGATCAACTGGTCGCCGCATGGGGTCTCTCGGATTCACGTGACCGATGAACACGGCGTCGCCCAAACCAGATTCCGATAGGATAATTTAGGACGGCGGGTAGGCCGGTTTTGTGTAGTATTTTGTAGGAAATCCCTGTTTTTCCTTTGTAATTACGGGTTTCCGAATTCAATGTAAAGGGTTCTCCCCCATTCAGAGCTTTGTTAATGAAATCTCTCTGTTTGTCAATCTTTCTCCATTCGCTCTAGTAAGTTCGTGGAATAAACGCCATGACCTTCTGCTCGGTTTTTCCCTCCCGCCGCCGGGAACGCGGCGCGCGGGAATATCGGGGTCGCGAGTCGTTCTCCTGGACAAAATCGCGACCCGCGGCGCTAACTCCCGGGGCCCGCATCTTCGGACGTCGTGTCGTCCCGGGACACGGTATTGCGGTTGCCGGCGAGGTGCCATATTTGCCAAGCCAAAGACACCCGGCATAGGTATTTGTCCCGTGACACGGGTTCCGGGATGCAGACTTCTGGGATTCGTGCCGTGTCCCGGTACGCGGCCCTTCGTGCTTTATAGACGGTTCATATTCATTTGGGCCCCTTTATGCGTGTTGGGCCTCGAGAGTACTTGAGTAATTTCATCAATAACCGTTCCTGCTTGTCCCCTTTTTGGTGCAGACTTCTTCTATAAAAACCCCCAATCACGCAGCGGTTTCTCTTTTCGAACCTTCAATTTTTCTTCGAACCCTAGAAATCGCCGGACTCTCGTCTCCGAATCTCTGAGATTTTGCTCAAGGTAGTCCCTCAAATCCCTTCTCTCTTTTTTTTCTTCTTTACAGGTTCCGATGTCGTCGTCCCGGGGAAAAGAAATCATGTTGTCGGACTCCTCATCCGAGGACGCGGCGAGAGAAGAAAACCGGGGCGGGTCATCGTCGGACACGGAGCCGGACATGAATGTCCTTTTCCAACAGTTCGATGCGTTGATGGACGAGGAGTACCCTCCGCCCGCTGTGTTTCTTTGGGATTCCTATTTCCGCGAGAATCCATATCCCGGCGCGCCGTCGCGGCCCCTTGCTCGCACGCCGCGCGCCTGCAGCACCCCCGAATGGGCGGCCCACGGTCGGGCGAGCATTGTCACCCCTGCCATGTTAAATGGCAAGCGGGAGGCGTGGCGGATCCCGATCGATGTCCACCTCTACCTACCTCGTGCTGGGGAATCTGCTTGCTGCCCGCCTCCCAGGATGGTGGCGGTCGGGACGGAGGCGCTAGAATTCGGGCTCCGGTTCCCCTTGCACCCCAATGTCAGTGCCGCTCTCCGGTTTTGGGAAGTGGCTCCTCATCAGATCCACCCCAACGGTTGGTCACAACTCATCGGGGTTCTTTCGATGCTGGGCAACGTCGGCCTCTATCGGACCCTCACCGATTTGGAGATCCGGCGCTCATTCACGATCGCGCGATTTGGAGGGAGTCATGGTGATTACACCGTCAAGGGGCGCACCGGGATCCCTCCCGTGGAGGTGAAAGTGTCCAAGGTGGACTTCCCCTGGGCGCAGTGGGTGTACGTTGCCGGAGCATGGCGGACCCAGACCCCCAGCGGGGAGATCGACATCCCCACTCGCTATCATGACAAAATTGCCAGTAAGACTTGAGTGGTTTCTAAGTTTTCCCCGCCGTACTGATTTTAACTCTTTCTTGTGCTTTCATAGGTGTGAATACTCGTGGAGAGGGACCGTTGAACTGGGACTACCAAGTTGCTTTGGAGTTTGCTGGTGCCCTGCCGACGAGGCGCCGTAGAGCCGACTATCTGTGTACCGAGGAATCGCGGGAAGACGCTCGCCTGATCTGTTCCCCCAAGCATCTGTATAACCCGTACCCTGGTAAGGTCGCCCCGCTCTCGTATCAACTTGATAGATGGGTCGTTACGGTTATCTCCTTGTTTGCTTATGGAGTTTGAATGTTGTGCTGTAGCCCCGTTCAATTGAGTTTTTGAAGATCGCCCCCGTGGAAAAATGTCGAAGTTTCCTGGAGTTCCAGATAAGAAGTTGTCATCCGCCGCGCCGCCGCCGCGCAGGCCCGCCCTCAGGTCGAGATCCCTCGGTCTGGTCGCCGCACCGCCGCCCGTGATCCCGGCTCGTTCCGCCTCCCGGGTTCGTCGGGATCGGCAGTCTTCGCCGCCGCTATCGCAGGATGCAGTGGAGTCCCGGGACTCGGGACCGCTGCCCGAGATTCCTCACGGTCCCGCCATAATGGATGCGGGAGGCGTGATTCACGCGACCCCTCCTGGCATTCGCGTTCCCGGGTCCCGGGACGGGGGTCCCGTTGACATTGTCTCGGACGAGTCGTCCCCCGCGCGGGAGCCTTTGATGGGGTCCTTTCCCGATTCGCCCCAAGGCGGGCTGTTCTCTCAGGATCTCCCGGAAATGCCCGAACCATCTCTGTCCCGGAAGCGGAGGGCGCCCTCCGATCCGGAGGGTGCCGGCTCCGGCCCCCGGGCCACCGTCGAGCCGACGCAGACAGGGTCTTGAGGAGCCGTCCCGGCCATGGGGAGCACGCCGGTTTACGGGGTTGACCCGGGCGTCGCTCAGAGGTAGGCGTCTCATTACTTATCTTTGTATCTTATTCTGACACTCCTTCGTTGCGGTTAGCGATTTTACTTGTCGTATGTTTGTGATGACAGCATCTCGGGTTCAGTGCCTCACTTAGCGCCGCTTCTGCTCTAGTACGCCGCGAGTCGGGGGCCCTTGCCTCTCGTATCTACCCCTGGACTCCCCGTAGGCCGGGCAATCGATTCGGTGGCCCGCTGCTGGACCCAGGAGCTACAATCCATCAACCGGAGTCCCGACGAGGCATTCCTCCTCGCGTCCATGTTATAGAGCCAGGCAACAGTGGCCATGGCCGGGATCCACGACTGGCTCGAGGGGCAGGCCCGTCAGATCAGACACTGGATGGATCTGGCCAACGGGAGGAAAGGACAATCGAGGAGCTAGGCCGCCTGAATGTGGATGTGTTCTCCCAGAACGAACAACTGAGCGGCGAACTTAAAGAGAATGAGGAGGCTCTACGGCAGAGCACCGAGGCCCTCGCCGCTTTGTCTGGAGACCGGGATAAGTGGCGCGCCTTGGCAGATCTTCGGGGGGAGAAACTGGAGGTGGCGGTTGCCGAGACTGCGGCGGCGGAGGCCCGCGCGGCGCCGTTGGAGCAATCTCTCGCCTCCCGGGATGCAGAGGTGGCGAGTCTCCGGGATCGGCAGGCTGAGGCCGATGCCCGCACGGACGAGTTGGAGGCCTACCTCGAGAGTCCCTGGACCTATCATACGATTCTACTGGATCACTTCTACTCTCGCTCCATGGCGGACATCATCCGGCACGCTCACCAAGCTAATGATTAGGTACTCCTTGATCGCGTCGTGGCCTACTGGAAGAGGTACATGGCGGGGCGCGAGCTTGATCCCGGGATTGCCGAAACCTTTCCCGATTTAGAGGAGGACCTCCACATCGATATGAAGTGGTGGCCTACCTATGATCGTCTGGTCCGTCCTGGCTCGCCACCTGCTCACGCCGCCCCTTCGAGACCGGCGGGGGGTACCTTGACTGCTGCCGAAGCGACGGCGGAAAATGCCGACCATGCCTCGAAAGTGACGGGGGAGAATGCTGGCGTGGTCCCGGAGGCGATCCCGGAGGCGAAGGGCGACTCGGATCCCAACCAGGAGGCGATCATGGAGGAGGTAGTGTCAAGCTTCCCGGAGAAGTCTTTCGATGCCTTTATGGCCGGCGTGGATCAGGTTGGAGATGCCCCAGCGGTGCCGGCTCCTGGGCAGGAGGATCAGGTGATGGCCGAGGCGGATAGCCAGTGTCCCGACGAGGCGGGTGGCTCTGAGTGATGGCAGCCCCTTTTGAGGGGTCTTTGATTAAAATTACTTTTCTGTTTTGCTTTCTTTCTGCGGCCGTTGGTGGCCGAGGGCGTTTAGCCCAAGACAATTTTTTTTTCTTGCTTTCGGATTCTGAATTTTGTGTGGATGCTTTTGTTGGAAATCGATATCCCGGAATTAATAAATTTAAATAAATAAATTATCTAATTAATTCCGACCGAAATCCTTCGGAGATCGAATATCCGGGGCTGTCAAATTGCGGAACGACAACTCCAATCGACTCCCGGTTGCCGGAACATCCCGCCACGAACCTCCACGGGGATAGCCCAATCAAAACCCTAACCGCGGGCGAACCCGCGGCTTGTTCGATCGAGCCCCCCGCGTGGGGCTCGCGGCTGTTCGTAGCAGCCACAAGGGGCTGCCCAGCCATGCTCCAGGTGATCGCATGCCCAGCCACGGTCGAACCGTGGCTAGCGATCACCACAGCCCGCCGCCGCGCGAGCGGCGGTCCAGCCGCGCAGGTGGCGATCGCTCCGCGCGAGCAGCGAGGTGCGGCGCGAGCGGGACTGGGCGGGGCTGCTTGTAGCAGCCCGTAGCGCGTACGGACGAGACTCGTGTCCAGCGAGTCCGCTGCGGGAACTCCCGCAGCTCGCTACGGGTCCGTACGGGAAGATCGAGCACCGCTCGATCGAAGTCTCGGCGTCCAGCCGAGGCTCGCCCCTCTCGACCCTCTCATGCTCGAGCCGTTGAGCCGCCGGCGGTCCGGTGATCTTCGATCACCACCGCCCGGTTCAACCTCGACATGGGTCGCGTTCTCGGATCTTGATTCACGATATAATCACGATAAATAAACGATTAAATCATAAAGGGGTTTTTACGATTTACCTCGTTCTCGTTGTTCAGAAAAACGAAGAACTCAATTGATGACATTGAGATCTTCCCACGTATTCCTTGCACTAGCTCGAACGTCGTGTGGGCGACGATCTTCCGAACTCCATGGATCTCACTCTCTACTTTCTCTCTCTAGAATTGTGATCTTCAAGTTATGAGAATAGAGAAGACCATGTAGTGCTTTTATAGGCTACGTAAGGGATCTTAAGGAGGTGGAATATTGGGCTTCCAATATTAATGATTAAATTGATCCCAAGCCCAAATCTATTAATCCCATTAATATTAATTAATTTATTTTCCACTATATAAATTAATTGCACTCCCAATATTAAACCATATTATATCAAATAATATTTCTCCGGTAGTATTATTTATTCCGTGTATTTAAGATATAAATATCCATGAATAAAATTAATTTATTGCTAATTAATTTATTCATCTCTTATATCCGAGACTAGTACCATTCAACCTTAATTATTATGCGGAATAAATTCCACCTGCAGGGTTTACATAATAATTCCTTATGAACTCATCTCGGGGATATTATCAACCCTTCCGGGATACACTTTCCCGTCAAGTATTCACGGCATGTCATATATAAAATATAGCGGCCCAACTTAACCGGTAATTGACCCAGTAATTAAACCGGTCAATTCCTTTGGAAAATCAAAGTCACTTATATTAAATATACACACCCGCAATAGTATCGGGGATTAAGAATAAAATACACTGGGATTTGAATCGATTATCTAAGGCAATCCTAATCGATAAATCTCAAGCGATCCGCCCAATACACCAAGTGTACAAGTATGATAAAATAATCAAGACAAATTATTTTCTCTCTCATACAACGACTATACCGATGTATTGGTCCGTGTCCATCTAGGTCGTGAGCAACTGTTCGATTATATACGAGTAACCGATAGTATGATCTTCCGTGTGACGTCGCACACCATACTAACTACAACGTATATAATCTAGGACTATAATTTGCATATATTTAATTATAAATAATTAAACGCAAATAATTGTTTATTCATTAAATAGATTAATGGCAATGGATCGGGAGTTACCGTTACTTAAATCTAGACATTAAGTACACAACTCCAACAACTTTTGATGAGGCTCTGCCTATTTGGATATTGTAGTCGAGCCATGGGGTTCGAACTTTGTTTTTATTTGGATGTTTATTCGTGCCTTCGGCTATCTTTAATTCTTTGCGCATAGTGTTAATTTGGTATTGGTTTTTAGCCTCTCGGGTACCAACCCCGAATTTACATAATCTGCTCCTTTTTAAAGTATTTCCCGAGATGGATTCCTGGGATGGAACTTGATGGTCCGAGACTCTGTCTCATGGATCCATCTCGGGGACTTGGGATCCCAGGGTGGAATTTTGTTGGACTGGGACGCGGTCCCGCGGATCTATCACGGGGATTCGGGATTCGGTTTCGGGAGCGGGTATCGGGGCCCGCGATGGTTAGCTACACGAGCCCTTGGAATTCTCTCCTGACCAGGGTGATGTGATCCCGTGATGTCCTTACTCGCGGCATAACATCCTCCCTGGTTGGTTCCTCCCGCGATATTTTTCCGAGTCCGCTGTATTCCTTTCACTTGGGTTTTCTGTGAGTCTTGCGAGTGTTTTGGACTTTTTACTGGAGATGACTCGTAGTCTGTTTGCAGAAAATATCCGTCTTTTATATGTTCCCTCGTACGTTATGACTCTTGACTCGAAGGTCTTTTTAAGGGCTCATTAGTTTTACCGGGATCTTTGGCATTTAGCTGTGCGGAAATATCCGTTTTTATATGTTCCCCCGCACGTTATGACTCTTGACCCGGAGGTCTTTTTAGGAGCTCATTAGTATTACCGAGATCTTTGGCATTTAGCTTTGCGGAAATATCCGTTTTTATATGTTCCCCCGCACGTTATGACTCTTGACCCGGAGGTCTTTTTAGGAGCTCATTAGTATTACCAGGATCTTTGGCATTTAGCTGTGCGGAAATATCCGTTTTTATATTTTCCCCGTTTAGGAATAAGAGTACAAACTTGCTCTGCTTGGTCTGGTCCCGCGACGGCTTCTTCCTACCGGTAGAATTTCTTCAAGTGCCGCGCGTTCCAACGGTACTGATCCGGGGTCCCGTCTGGCAACTCTAACTCGTACTACGCTCCGTTCAATAGGCACTTGGTGACCCGGAACCGCCCTTCCCACGTCGGTCCGAGGGCCCCGGAGTGCGTCCCGAGCAACTTTTTCAACACCATGTCCCCTATCTTGAATTCGCGAGTGCGGACCCGCGCGTCATAAGCCTTGGCGATCCGTTGCTTATTCATTGCGTTGAGGGAGTCGGAGCTCAACCTTCTTTCTTCAAGGAGATCCAACTCCAGACGCAAAACTTCCTCGTTCTCCGGGGTGATGGCCTGGGTGGTTCGGTGTGAGCGAACCGTGATCTCGGCCGGGATCACTGCTTCGGACCCAAAAGCGAGGACATATGGTGTTTCTCCCGTGGCATTGCGTGCCGTGGTCCGGTATGACCACAACACCTCGGGTAACTCCTCAACCCACTTTCCCTTGCGCGACTCGAGCTTCGCTTTAAGGGTATGCTTCAAAATTTTGTTCACCGCCTCAACTTGCCTGTTCGTCTGTGGATGGTAGGGGGTTGGAAAACGTCCTCCGTATCCCCCACTGCTCACAGAACTCCGCGACCACGGATCCGTCGAATTGCTTGCCGTTGTCCGAGATGATGGACTCGGGCAAACCGAAATGGCAGATTATGTTCCTCCATATGAACCTGATCACTTTGGCTTGATCGATCTTCTGGACCGCCTCCGCCTCGGCCCACTTGGTGAAGTAGTCCACCGCAACGATCGCGAACTTGACTCCTCCCGGCGCGGGGGCTAGAGGACCAATGATATCAATCCCCCACCGGGCGAACGGCCACAAAGAGTATATCGACTTGAGTTCTTCGGGGGCCACATGGATGTTTGGCCCCATGAGTTGGCACTGAAGGCATTTGCGGGCGAAGTTGGTCGCGTCCCGGCGCAAGCTCGGCCAGTAATATCCCTGGCCCATGGTCTTGTGTGCGAGAGATCGGCCCCCGGCGTGGTTCCCGCATAACCCTTCGTGGATCTCCGAGAGTACCCTCATTCCGTCTTCTTTGGAGACGCATTTCAAAAGCATTATCGAGAAACTCCTGCGGAATAATTGATAGTTTAGGATCGTGTACCTCGCGGCGCGTATGCGGAGTTGTTTCGCCTCGACTCGGTCTGAAGGGAGGGTCCCGGATTTGATGAACCGCATCACCGGGTCGCGCCAATCCATCCCGGGTGTTGCTTCGAGTGCCTTCCCGGGAGTCGGGTCAACTGGCATGACTTCCTCCCGGGGCGCGATCGACGGTGAGTTCAACTAGGTCAAGATGACTCGGGGCAAATCCGCGGATCCTTCGGCCGAGGCTAGCTTGGACAGAGCGTCAGCCTGCGAGTTGTGCTCCCACGGGATTTGTTCGATGCGGACATCCGAGATCTTCTCGCAGAGGGACCACACCAAATTCAGATATTTCTTCATCTGTTCGCTCTTTGCCTCGTAGTCACCGGTGACTTGGTTCACCACTAGTTGCGAGTCCATGAAGCTGTGGAGGTGGGGGACGCTGAGTGCCACGGAAATTTCTAAACCTGCTACCAATGCCTCATACTCGGCCTCATTATTAGTTGCGAAAAAATTAAACTTTACCGCGTGAGTGAACGAATCTCCGTCTGGCCCCAGGAGCACCACCCCGGCCCCCGAGCACGCTGCTGGAAATCGATATCCCGGGGTATCAAAAAATTGCGGAACCGATAACCCCGAACGAAATCCCGTCGCCGGAAACCAATCACGAACGCCACGAAGAACCGGGCTCGACAAGAGCATCGCCGCGGGATGAACCCGCGGCTAAACCCTAGCCGAACCCCGACGCGGGGTTCGCGATCGCTGCCCTAGCGATCGCTGGGGATGCACGCGCATCCCCGTGGGGCTGTTCCGAACAGCCCCCGGCAGTGAGTCCGGCGACTCACCGCCACCGCCGAGGAGGGCGGTGCGCCCAGCGCACCCGCCGCGGCCCAGCCGCGGCTTGCCCGACGATCGACCCCGCGGTCGATCGCGTGCCCCGGCTCCAGCCGGGGCTTCCTCGTGTGGGCCCCGCGATCGACGCCCCTAGGGCTCGATCGCACCCCTCGGCTCCCAGCCGAGGGTCCTTCGAACCTTCGCCGGAGATCTCAAATCCCCGTCCCCGAAGTTCGTCGTTTTCCCGGATCGTCCGTTCATGCATGTATCACAATCAATTCACATAAAATCACAAAAGGAGTTTTATGATTATACCTTTTGATTCGTTGTGCGGAGAAACGAAATCAATTGAAGACCTTTGAATCTTCCCACGTATTCCTTGCACTCCGTTCGAACGTCGGGTGGGCGACGATCTATCGAACTCCTATGGATCTCCTTCAACTCTCTAGAATATCAAGTATGATAATCTTGTCTTATGATTTATGAAGGCCATGTAGTGCTTTTATAGGCTACGTAGGGGATCTAAAGGAGGTGGAATATTGGGCTTCCAATATTGAAGATTAAATTGAGCCCACTGCCCAAGTCCATTAATCCTTATCAATATTAATTAATTTATTTTCCACTATATAAATTAATTGCACTCCCAATATTAAACCATATTATATCAAATAATATTTCTCCGGTAGTATTATTTATTCCGTGTATTTAAGATTTAAATATCCATGAATAAAATTAATTTATTGCTAATTAATTTATTCATCTCTTTAATCCGAGACTAGTACCATTCATTCTTAATTATTGTGCGGAACGAATCCACTCATGAGGTTTACACAATAATTCCTTATGAACTCATCTCGGGGATATTATCAACCCTTCCGGGATACACTGTCCCGTCAAGTATTCACGGCATGCCATATATAAAATATAGTGACCCAACTTAACCGGTAATTAACCCAATAATTAAATCGGTTAATTCCTTTGGTAAATCAAAGTCACTCATATTAAATATACACACCCGCAATAATATCGGGGATTAAGAATAAAATACACTGAGACTCGAATCGATTATCGCCGGCAATCCTAATCGATGAATCTCAACGATCCGCTCAATACACCAAGTGTACAAGTGTGATAAAATAATTAAGATAAATTATTTTCTCTCTCACACAACGACTATACCGATGGATTGGTCCGTGTCCATCTAGGTCGTGAGCAACTGTTTGATTAAATACGAGTAACCGATAGTATGATCTTCTGTGCGCCCATGCTTGCACCATACTAACTACAACATATAAAATCCAGGACTATGATTTGCACATATTTAATTAATAATAATTAAACGCAAAACAATTGTTTGTTAATTTAATAGATTAAATGCTATGATCGGGAGTTTACCGTTACTTAAATCTAGACATTAAGTACACAACTCCAACAATCTCCCACTTGTACTAAGGTCTAGTCATTTCCTCCAAACTCCCGGTTCCCATACTCATCATGTGCTTAAGGTGTACTTCCGAGAAGTACTATGTGAATGAACACTCTAGGTTGCCGCTCTGAAGTTATCTTGGTGACTACTACGTCGTCTCCCTTGACGATGACTCGTATCAGGTGGTACTTGCTCTATGTGTTATCATCACTTTTAGACTTATGACTTCTTCCGGTTTACCATGCACCGCTATCTAATAGCCATTGGTAAACTTAAGAGTCATATCCAAGTCTTAGAGGTTATCCCGGAACCTAACCAAAACTTCCGCTGCCTCTGAGGCTGCTGTTCGGTTATGAGAGAGCCTGAGAAGCATCCTGCTTATCACTCTTACATATTAAAGGTTCCACCTTTTCCAAAAGTGAACACATAGCCTGATATCGACTTACACTGGTCCTTCTCTGATTTGAGATTCTGAGAAACTGTAATCTAAGAAGATTTCGTCTTGCTTAGTAATCCAGTACATCCAAGTACTCTTACAGCATTCGAATATCTCTTATCCAGTATTACTTTGATATCCTCCCACTACGCTAACCGCATAGTTGATATCAGGTTCTTGTTTTCTAACATTGCATTTAAGCTTTCCACACTAGGTGTAGGAAACTGCTTAGTATCATCTATCTCCTTTATGTGTTCGAAACACATCACCTTAGATAGATATACATGTTCTGTTTCTGAAAGGCAACAACCTTTCTCAGAAATATGCTTGTTAAAACAAACCATAATCGTATAAGATATCTAGGAGAAGTACAATGTTCTTATCCTAGATCGAAAGATCTTTAAGAACACGTTCCAACTTCTTCTCAATCTTATATCCCGATTTATTTAGACAACCATTATTCTATGTCTGACAACATCTTTACATTGTTGCCAATGATAAAATGTTATCTACACAAAATTCCGAGAAACACCACCTTGTTTCCATTACGTCTCTAATACACCCATCGTCTCTGCCTTTTGACGAATCCATCGAATGGATTATCTCATCAATTTGCAAGTTCCACGATTCTTAGCTTTGTAACCGTCCATAAATGGATTTACTAAGCTCGTACTCTAAATGATCTAGCCTCTTAACAATAATCCTTATTGTTTTCCAAGCAGGCTCATTTAGATCTAGTACTGCCCTTATGCAGAGCTAGAGATCGATTTCATGTTTACTAGATCCAGAGTCCGAACTCCTCTAGTCTTATGAACATCTCCGGTTGTTCAACAACCTCCCACTGCAATGGCGTCCCGGTGTATAACAGTAATAACAATAGGTGCAGTGTGTGGTGTACTTCTACTCGGTTTGGCTGGTTCCCAGTCTTTTGTCCTTTTTCTCATTCCAAGGTATTAATTCAGTTTAGGCTTTGTGGTTCATCTAATAGTCTTCCTCTATGAACCGAACGAAAGTTCTTCTGGTTCATAGTACTATAGAACACACAATGCTTCGTTCACCTAGGATATCCTACAATTACACAGAATGTGCTATTGTCTCCAGAAATATCCATAGAACATAGGTAGTTCCGAACAACTTGTTCTCTTTTACTTTTAAATTTTATTTCTTATGCACCATCTCTACAATAAAATGTAGTTCGGTCACTTTGGGATTAAACCCCAATCCTTGATTATGCTATGTGTTATTTAGATAGGTGATGGCCTCCGCGACCGAGTCGCAGGCTCCTAATGGATATACTTTGATGGTTCCCCATAATAGCTTTGTGTCCATTGACAAGTCAAAAACACTTTTGCTTTTATGGCACATTAAGTATTCTAATCCATCATCGAGTATTCTTGAAAGAATTACTCGTACCTTTCTAATTTACACATATGTCTGCATATCTGATCATTTCCAATACTTGTCCGAATTCTATCCTTTATCCAGAAAGGTTTGCTTAGATGTATTATCCTCCAAATTCAATCGTTAGGTCGGAAGGTCCATTCCTTCAACTATAATTGATCAAATCAATTTCGACCATTTGAATCTTATTTGAAAATACCACTAAGTATAAGAATTCACAAGTATAATGATTAATAAAGAAATATCTAATCAAGTAAAACAAGTTATAGAACGGTTCGTTGCATTGTGGTAGACTTAGGATCTATCATTCATATATTGCTGTCTAATGTACCAGAATAGATAATACCTATTATTTCAAAATCATCGAATGATTAAAGAAATAAAATATCCATTCATAAATAATAGAAATCCAGAACAAAAATGTTCTTTCTAAAATAAAGGGTACATAATGCAATAATCTGGAAATGAAATCCTATTTAACTACTAAAGTAGATAAATGTCTTCCACCGCAACAGCTGCCACCTCTACAGCTTCTGCCCGTGTAGACTCGAACTCTTCTTCTCTAAGTCGCCGGGTTTTCTGGAACCCCTGCATTCAAAATGCACATACCGTCAGTGGTTCCATATCTACACACCAGATTTCTGGTAGATAATACCGCCGACTATGTTTTTTCGACTAAAGAAAAATTCGTACCTCTGAGAGGACATTCAGACTTCCAGTGTCCAGACTTGTTACATCGGAAGCATTTGCCCCTTGGCTTTGCAGCCCCCACTCGTGGTACAGTCTTCTTGATACCACTGGGTCTCCCGGCTTGCTTCCTCCTCTTGCCCCTACCTCCACCAGGCTTAAAGCCTTTGGACTTGGTAGCTACAAGCGCTTGAGACTTGCCCTTCTTGTAGATCCCCTCTGCCGCCTTCAGTTCAGTCAGGAGTTGCGCAAGAGTAAAATATAGTTTACCCATATTATAGCTCATACGAAACTGCTCAAAACTAGGGGTCAGAGACTGGAGTATGATGTCGACTTGCGTCTCCCCATCAATTTGAGCTCCTAGGATCTCAAGCTCATTCAACAGACTCATCATCTTAAGAACGTGCTCCCCCACGGGCGTTCCTTCAGACTGAGTAGTTGTCATGAGGACTCTCATGGCTTCTTGCCTTGCCGCACGATCTTGCTCCCCAAACATCTCCTTGAGGTTAAACATCATATCATAGGCAGTGTCCATTGACTCATGTTGGGTTTGGAGTACATTTGACATGGAAGCCAAAATATAACACCTAGCCATTTCATCAGCCTTTTTCCACTTCCGATATGCCAGTTTTTCCTCATCAGTTGAGGCAGCCGTGGGCTCAGCAGGGCACACTTCATGGAGTACAAACTTGTACTCCTTGCTGGGATTCGATGTCCCGGGCTATCAAAAAAATGCGGAACCGATACCCCGATCAAAACCCTCGATCGCCGAAGATTGGATCCCCGACTCATCCGCAGGAGTCCGACCTTTGGAGACTACGCGCCCGAAGACACGCAGCCCGCCCCCAGCCGAAGTCCCCCACGAGTCGGATCCACGAACGCGAACCACCTCACGAGCCGGGGCCCGACCGAACGCCCAGCGAAGCCCGAAGGCTGCGTGCGCCCAGCCGAGCCCCCGCGAGGGGCTCGCGATCGTCCTCGGACGATCGCTGGGATCGCTCATAGCGATCCCCGGGGCTGCTCGTAGCAGCCCCGCAGCGAGTCCATGACTCGCTGCCCAGCGGGGCGTAGCCCTCGCACGCATCCGCTGCGGGCGAACCCGCAGCACGTACGGGGTCGCTGCGGGTGACCCCGCAGCTTACCCGCGATCGATCCGAGGATCGATCGCACGCCCTCGGCTCCAGCCGAGGGCTTTTCCCGTGCGCCACCGCCGCCGGCCAAGGGTGGCTGGGAGGTCCACCCGCCGTGGCACCAGCCCACGGCGAACCTCCTGGCGATCGACCTCGCGTCGATCGCGTGCCCCGGCGTCCAGCCGGGGCTGCCCTTTGCCACGCGTCCGGCGATTCAAACCCTAGGGTTCGACCGCCGCGTTCGATCCTCGCCGGGGATCTCGAATCCCCGTCCCCGAGGTTCGTCGTTTTTCCCGGATCGTGCGTTCATGTATATATCACAATTATTCAACGCACAAATAATCATAGAAGGGGGTTCTCGATTATTACCTCGATTCGTTGTACGGAGAAACGAATCTTGTTGATGACCTCGTGATCTTCCCGCGTATTCCTTGCACTTCGTTCGAACGTCGGTTGGGCGACGAGCTATCGAACTCTATGGATCCTCCTCACTCTCAGAACTTTATGATTGGCGTAACTTAGGTTAAGTTAAGAGTGAAGACCATGTAGTGCTTATATAGGCTACGTAGGGGATCATAAGGAGAATAAATATTGGGCTTCTAAATATTGAAAATTAAATTGGGTCCAACCCAAATCTATTAATTCTTATCAATATTAAATTTTATTTATTTTCCACTATATAAATAAAATTGCACTCCCAATATTATTCCATATTATATCAAATAATATTTCTCCGATTAGTATTATTTATTCCGTGTATTTAAGATTTAAATATCCATGAATAAATTTATTTATTGCTCAATAAATAATATTCATATCTTATATCCGAGACTAGTACCGTTCAACCTTTATTATTGTGCGGAACGAATCCACTCATGAGGTTTACACAATAATTCCTTATGAACTCATCTCGAGGATATTATCAACCCTTCCGGGATACACTTTCCCGTCAAGTATTCACGGCATGTCATATATAAAATATAGCGGCCCAACTTAACCGGTAATTAACCCAATAATTAAATCGGTTAATTCCTTTGGTAAATCAAAGTCACTTATATTAAATATACACACCTGCAATAATATCGGGGATTAAGAATAAAATACTCCGAGATTTAAATTGATTATCCAAGGCAATCCTAATCAATAAATCTCAAGCTGATCCGCCCAATACACCAAGTGTACAAGTGTGATAAAATAATTAAGATAAATTATTTTCTCTCTCACACAACGACTATACCGATGGATTGGTCCATGTCCATCTAGGTCGTGAGCAACTGTTCGATTAAATACGAGTAACCGATAGTATGATCTTCTGTGTGCCCATGCAACACCATACTAACTACAATGTATAAAATCCAGGACTATATTTTGCATATTTAATTAATAATAATTAATTGCAAATAATTGTTTATTAATTAAATAGGTTAAATGCCATGACCGGGAGTTTACCGGTACTTAAATCTAGACATTAAGTACACAACTCCAACACTCCTCAGAAGTCAGGACAATGTCTAAATTTCTCTTCCAATCAATGTAATTGGGACCAGTGAGCTTATGCTCCTTGAGTATCATAGAAAGTGGGTTCATAGCTATTCTCTAAACCTATAAGCACATTTAAACAAACAATTAATTTAATATCCGATATTATTTCCCTTTAATAATATCATTAAATCACTAATTACATCTAAAATCCCATCAGATAAGGCAAGCCACGATAGTGTGGACGTTTACCCATCCAAATGATTTAGCAATTAGATTTGCTTTGGTCGTACATCACTATAGCGTTACTTCGATGGGAAGAATACTATAGAGCGTACCTAAGTGTAAACCATTACTCAGTATCTAAGAAGATTGTTTGGGACTCGCATATCACCGCAAGCCACGATAGTGTGGACGTTTACGCTAACACACGATCCTTCACTTTCTTCTATAACTGTCTACATCAATCGTTCCAAAATCCCATTCAATGCAGCAAGCCACGATAGTGTGGACGTTTACTACACCAAAAGATTTTTACAATTGACATCCAATTACTTGAAGCATTCGATTTCGTAAATCAAGACGCGGGGAATCATAAGTGAAACTCGAAGTTTCTAACCAGTGATTCACCATGCGAACAACCCTATCTCTCATTAGATGAGGGAGCCGAGCAGACAATCGATCCACCTTAAAAGGATGGTACGAATGTCTCTAATTTGTGTCATCCACATGACCAAGTGGCTCTGGCTCCATTCCACTCCCCGGGGTGAGAATGAGTCGACTTGAAGTCAGTTTCAGAAAGACAAATTAGGCATTGTTTGATAAACTTAATCAATGTTTCTTGTAAGAGGAATTACAAGAATTCTACTACAATGACACATCTATACGAACTTCAAAAGTCCATAAGAGTCACCAAGAGAACAGTAATGGAGACCATGGGAATGTTTCCATCCCCTCTCCCACTTAGCTTTTTATAACAAAGGGATACGCTATCTAATGCATAATTAAACACATAAGCATGCATACAAGCAATAAAGCACATAGCACATAGTCAAAATAATGCTAGAAAAATTATTTTCCGACTATCATGGCTTTATTCCATCTCCGTATGCTTCTTCTAGTCTTCAGTCTTCGTTCTTGAATGCTCCATGTGACGAGAATATTAATTCCAATATTTAAATCTGTTTATTTTTAATAAATCCAAAAGATACTCAATTCGAAAATTAAGTCAATCGAATAAATCAAAAATAAAATTAAATATTATTAATATTTTTATTTATTCTCCTATCTAATTCTATTAAATCTCTAGAATAATCTATCCAAGTCCAACTTGAAATATTCTAGAAGACTTCTATAATAGAATAAGGAAATAAAATAAATTAGGACTCTTCTACCTTCCAAGATTAATTAATTTCCATTACTATGAAAATTCCCATAAAATAGGAATAATCAATTAGGAAGTAAATCAATCTTTAATTAACTTTTATTCCTTTCCAATTCTATTAAATCTCTAGGATCCTATTCCAAGTAGAACTCGGAATACTCTAGAAGACTTCCATAATAGAATAAGGAATAAAATTAATTCCAATTAATTCTTTTCCTAATCCATGAGAATTTCCAAAAATAGGAAAAACTCAAATAGGAAAACCGAATCAATTAGGAAAGTGAATCTTTGGTAGGAGTAGCACGGGATGGGGATTCCCGCACCACCCCACCATCATCGGCCACCCCCCGCAGAGGAGCACCGCCGCCCAGCCCAGCCACCAGCCGCCACCGTCGCCGGCGGCAGCCCTAGCCGAGGGCGATCGGCCCCCTCCCCTAGGGTCGATCGATTGGGGTCGATCAAGGGGTTTGATCGATCCCCGGTCCTTCGTCCTCTTCGTCTTCTTCGTCACACGCGTTCTCCGGCGGTCGTCTCGGCATCGATCCAACGTAAATAAATTACAAGAAATAAATTTACAATTCCGGTATCGATTCTATACATGAAATCGACCCTATACACTTTCCGGAAAACATAGAACAATAATAATAAATCTAAATTCGGTCAACCCCCGAATTTTTACTATTACAAGCATTCATCCACACAAAACGATTCTCGACATGTCCGAGAGTTTAATAAACGAACAATCATGGTAAATTAAATAGCAATTAATTAAACGAATAATTAACAATTAATTAAACCATGATAGTCGGAATCCCTGCAAGGTAGAACACAATTGAATACATACATGAACACGAAACCAAACGCTCTGATACCAGTTGCTGGAAATCGATATCCCGGGGTATCAAAAAATTGCGGAACCGATAACCCCGAACGAAATCCCGTCGCCGGAAACCAATCACGAACGCCACGAAGAACCGGGCTCGACAAGAGCATCGCCGCGGGATGAACCCGCGGCTAAACCCTAGCCGAACCCCGACGCGGGGTTCGCGATCGCTGCCCTAGCGATCGCTGGGGATGCACGCGCATCCCCGTGGGGCTGTTCCGAACAGCCCCCGGCGGTGAGTCCGACGACTCACCGCCACCGCCGAGGAGGGCGGTGCGCCCAGCGCACCCGCCGCGGCCCAGCCGCGGCTTGCCCGGCGATCGACCCCGCGGTCGATCGCGTACCCCGGCTCCAGCCGGGGCGTCCTCGTGTGGGCCCCGCGATCGACCCCGAGGGTCCTTCGAACCTTCGCCGGAGATCTCAAATCCCCGTCCCCGAAGTTCGTCGTTTTCCCGGATCGTCCGTTCATGCATGTATCACAATCAATTCACATAAAATCACACAAGGAGTTTTATGATTATACCTTTTGATTCGTTGTGCGGAGAAACGAAATCAATTGAAGACCTTTGAATCTTCCCACGTATTCCTTGCACTCCGTTCGAACGTCGGGTGGGCGACGATCTATCGAACTCCTATGGATCTCCTTCAACTCTCTAGAATATCAAGTATGATAATCTTGTCTTATGATTTATGAAGGCCATGTAGTGCTTTTATAGGCTACGTAGGGGATCTAAAGGAGGTGGAATATTGGGCTTCCAATATTGAAGATTAAATTGAGCCCACTGCCCAAGTCCATTAATCCTTATCAATATTAATTAATTTATTTTCCACTATATAAATTAATTGCACTCCCAATATTAAACCATATTATATCAAATAATATTTCTCCGGTAGTATTATTTATTCCGTGTATTTAAGATTTAAATATCCATGAATAAAATTAATTTATTGCTAATTAATTTATTCATCTCTTTAATCCGAGACTAGTACCATTCATCCTTAATTATTGTGCGGAACGAATCCACTCATGAGGTTTACACAATAATTCCTTATGAACTCATCTCGGGGATATTATCAACCCTTCCGGGATACACTGTCCCGTCAAGTATTCACGGCATGCCATATATAAAATATAGTGACCCAACTTAACCGGTAATTAACCCAATAATTAAATCGGTTAATTCCTTTGGTAAATCAAAGTCACTCATATTAAATATACACACCCGCAATAATATCGGGGATTAAGAATAAAATACACTGAGACTCGAATCGATTATCGCCGGCAATCCTAATCGATGAATCTCAACGATCCGCTCAATACACCAAGTGTACAAGTGTGATAAAATAATTAAGATAAATTATTTTCTCTCTCACACAACGACTATACCGATGGATTGGTCCGTGTCCATCTAGGTCGTGAGCAACTGTTTGATTAAATACGAGTAACCGATAGTATGATCTTCTGTGCGCCCATGCTTGCACCATACTAACTACAACGTATAAAATCCAGGACTATGATTTGCACATATTTAATTAATAATAATTAAACGCAAAACAATTGTTTGTTAATTTAATAGATTAAATGCTATGATCGGGAGTTTACCGTCACTTAAATCTAGACATTAAGTACACAACTCCAACACACGCGCTGGTAGAGGATCCGTCAACGTGAAGCTGCCAGGGGCGTGCTGATCCTGTGCTCCGTGGGGGAAAGGTGAGCTTCACGATGAAGTCCGCCAGGGCTTGTGCCTTGATCGAGGTGCGGGGTGCGAAAGTCAAATCGTATTGACTTAATTCCAGGCTCCAGCGAAGCAACCTTCCCGAGACGTCTGATCTGTGCAGCACTTGTCGCAACGGCATCGTCGTGAGTACCTAGACCGGATGTTCGAAAATATAGGCTCTCAGTTTCCGGACCGAGACGATGAGGGCGTAGGCAAGCTTCTCAAGGGGGGTGTAGCGGGTTTCAGCTTCGTGCAATACGTGGCTTATGAAATAGATGGGCATGTGGAGGGTGCCTTCGGCTCGGACCAAAACGGCGCTAACCGCGCCTTCCGTCGCGGCGAGGTACAAGAATAGTTTCTCTCCCGGCTTCGGCACCGTAAGCAAGTGTGGGCCCGCGAGATATTCCTTGATCTGGGCGAACGCCTTCTGGCTGTCCTTCTTCCAATGGAACTCTTGATTTTTGATGGACCCGAAGAATGGGCGCATCTTGTCTCCGAGACGGGAGATGTACAGGCTTAGGGCAGCCAGGCATCCCGTGAGGCGTTGGACCCCCTTAATGTCCCGCGGTTCCTGCATGTCGATTATTGCCTTGATTTTCGCCGGGTTAGGCTCGAGCCCGTCTTCTCCGAACACGTGGCCTAGGAACATTCCTTTTCGGATCACGAAATGACATTTCCTGGGATTCAGCCTCATATTATACTGACCCAAAACCTCAAACACTCGGGCCAAATCCGCGACGTGGTCGACCTCATTTTTGCTCTTGACGATGATGTCGTCAATGTAAACCTCGACAATCTTCCCGATTTCCCCGGCGAACATGGTGTTCACGAGCCTCTGGTAAGTGGCCCCTGCGTTTTTCAAACCGAACGGCATCCGTTCCCAGCAGTAGACGTTGCTCCCGGTGTAGAATGTCGTGTGCCGGGTGTCTTCGGGATTCATTGGGATTTGGTGGTACCCGGAGCTCGCATCCATGATTGAGAACATGGCGTGTCCCGCGGTGCTGTCCACGAGCTGGTCGATGTGCGGCATCGGGAAATGATCTTTGGGACACGCGTCGTTGAGGTCGGTGTAGTCAATGCAGAGCCTCCACTTCCCCTGAGTTTTCCTCACCATGACCGCGTTCGAGACCCAGGTCACGTCATGCGGGGCGAGCCGAATCAATCCGTCTCGGAGCAGCTTGTCGACTTCGGTGTTCAACGCCTCGCTTTTCTCGGGGCCCATTTTCCGGCGTCTCTGCGCGATGGCACGGTGCTTGTCTTCCAGCCGTAGGTGGTGGCACGCGCGCTCCGGGTCAACCCTGCCGAGTTCCCCACTGGTCCACGCAAATGTAGACAGGTTGGCTCGGAGGAAGGTCTCGAGTTCGTCCTTTGTTGCGGGCACCATTGATGACCCAATGAGTAGTTGACGCGGAAGCTCGCTGCTTCCGACCTCGAGGGGGGCAGTTTTCTCCATTGCCTCGACTCCTATGCTGTCCCGGTTTCGGGTCCCCGGGAGCGTGTCATGGGCGTCATTGGTTCGTTCACATGATTCCGTATCCCGGGATGCGGGTTCGATCACTGGTTCTTTATTCAGATAGGGTCTCCGGGTTTCCTGGAACCCCTGCAATGAATTGCAGACATGGTCAGTGGCGCCCGTATCTACACACCAGGTGCTGGTAGATATCACCGCTGACAATGTTTCAGTGACTAAGGAAAATTTCGTACCTTTGATGAGAGGACAATCAAACCTCTAGTGCCCAAACTGCTTGCATCGAAAGCATCTGCCTAATGGCTTGCTTCTCCCAGTCCGTGGTTCGAAACCACTGGGCTTCTTTGCGCGCTTTTCCTTTAGCCTTGCCACAAGAGCTTGTGATGTCCTTAACTTACGCACAAATTCCGCTTTCGCCGAATCCCTTTTAAGAGACTCGTTGAGAGGTAATTCAGTGAGTATGTTAATCACCTCTTGCCCGGCTTCCACGCTATGTCTCAACATCGCCCTGAGGTCATTCTTAATGTCTTCATCAGTTGGTACAACAGTGAATTCGGAAAGCTTAACAGTCTGAACAATGTCCAGATTTCGTTCCCAATCATTACTATATGGAACCGGTGAGTTTTCATCCTTAAGTATATCACAAAGTGGGGTCACAGTCATTCTTAACCTATAAGCACATAAAACAAACAAACAATTTAATACCGATATTATCTCCCTCAAATAATATCATTAAATCACTAATCACATCTAAAATCCCATCAGGTAAGGCAAGCCACGTGGTGTGGACGTTTACCCGCCCAAACGATTTCCCAATTAGATTTGCTTCGGTCATACATCACTTATAGCGTAACCTCGTGGGGAGGAATACTATAATGCATATCTAAGTGTAAACCATTACTCAGTACTAAAGTAAATCGTTTGGAATTGCTAAAATACCGCAAGCCACGTGGTGTGGACGTTTACGACAACTTCACAACTCTTCACAATTCCTTATAACTGTCTACATCAATTAATCCAAAATCCGTTAGCATAGCAAACCACGTGGTGTGGACGTTTACTACACCAAGACACTTTTATAACTGACTCCCAATTACTTAATCCATTCAATCTTGTAAATCAAGACGCGGAGAATCATAAGTGAAACTCGAAGTTTCTTACCAGTGATTCACCATACGAACAACCCTATCTCTCATAAATGAGGGAGCCGAGCAGACAATCGATCCACCTTCAAAAAGATGGTACGAAGGTCTCTAATTTGTGTCCTCGACATGACCAAGTGGCTTTGGCTCCATTCCACTCCCCGGGGTGAGAATGAGTCGACTTGAAATCAGCTTTGGAAAGACAAATTAAGCATTGTTTGATAAACTTAATCAATGATTCTTGTAAGAGGAATTACAAGAACTCTCCTCCAATGGAGACCATGGGAATGTTTCCATTCCCTCTCCCACTTAGCTTTTTACAACAAGGGATACGCTATCTAGTGCATAAAGTAAACACATATATCATGCATACATGTAATAAAGCACATAGTATTATCACATAATCAAAATAATACTAGAATGTTATTTTCCGACTATTATGGCTTTATCACATCCCCATACGCATCTTCTAGTCTTCAGTCTGTTGGAGTTGTATACTTAATGTCTAGATTTAAGTTATATAAACTCCCGATCCATTGCCATTAATCTATTTAATTAAATAAACAATTATTTGCGTTTCATTATTTATAATTAAATATATGCAAATTACAGTCCTAGATTATATACGTTGTAGTTAGTATGGTGTGCGCCGTCACACGGAAGATCATACTATCGGTTACTCGTATTTAATCGAACAGTTGCTCACGACCTAGATGGACACGGACCAAGCCATCGGTATAGTCGTTGTATGAGGGAGAAAATAATCGGTCTTGATTATTTTATCATACTTGCACACTTGGTGTATTGGGCGGATCGCTTGGGATTTATCGATTAGGATTGCCTTAGATAATCGATTTAAGTCTTAGTGTATTTTATTCTTAATCCCCGATACTATTGCGGGTGTGTATATTTAGTATAAGTGGCTTTGATTTTCCAAAGGAATTGTTCGGTTTAATTATTGGGACAATTACCGGTAAAGTTGAGTCACTATATTTTATATATGACATGCCGTGAATATTTGACGGAAAAGTGTATCTCGGAAGGGTTGATAATATCCCCGAGATGAGTTCATAAGGAATTATTATGTAAACCTCATGAGTGGACTTGTTCCGCATAATAATTAAGGTTGAACGGTACTAGCCTCGGATATAAGAGATGAATAAATTAATTAGCAATAAATTAATTTTATTCATGGATATTTATATCTTAAATACACGGAATAAATAATACTACCGGAGAGATAATATTATTTGATATAATATGATTTAATATTGGGAGTGCAATTAATTTATATAGTGGAAAATAAATTAATTAATATTAATGGGATTAATATATTTGGGCTTGGGGCTCAATTTAATCATTAATATTGGAAGCCCAATATTCCTCCTCCTTAAGATCCTCTACGTAGCCTATAAAAGCACTACATGGTCTTCTCTATTCTCATAAAAATACAACTTGAAGATCACAATTCAAGAGAGAGAAAGTAGAGAGGGAGATCCATGGAGTTCGGAGGATCGTCGCCCACCCGACGTTCGAGCTAGTGCAAGGAATACGTGGGAAAATTTCAAGGTCTTCAATTGAGTTTTTCGTTTTTCCGAACAACGAGAACGAGGTGAAATCGTAAAACCCTCTTTATGATTTTAATCGTTTATTATCGTGAAAATACCGTAGAACAAAGATCCGAGGTTTTAGATCCTCACCGGGGTCGAGCCGAGCGGTGGCGATCGAGGATCGCCGGACCGCCGCGGCTGGAGCGACCCGGCGGCAAGGATCGCACGAAAATCTTCGCTGGGCAGCGAAGCGCTCGCCTGGGGACCAGGCGCCCGCCTGGTCCACGTCACGGACCAAGTGGGGACCAGGCGAGCTGCGAGTTTTCTCGCAGCGGACTCGCGTGCGATGCAAGTCCATGCACGGGGCTGTACGAGCTGAACCCCAGCGCACGTCCGGTGACGTGCGCACGCCCCGATCGAACAGCGGAGGCTCGGGCCGCTGCTAGGGTTTGATGAGGGCTGTCCGTGAGGGTTCGACCATGCCCAGCGGGCTGCTACGAGCAGCCCTAGGCAGCTGCCGTGTACAGCCGCGAGCCCCACGCGAGGGCTCGACCGAACAGCCGCGGCTTCGCCCGCGGTTAAGGTTTTGGTTAAGTCCGGCTTCGTGGTGGTTCGTGGCGGGATGTTCCGGCAAGCGGGAGTCGATTGGAGTTGTTGTCCCGCAACTTTGAAAACTCCGGATATTCGATCTCCAAAGGATTTCGGTCGGAATTAATTAGATAATTTATTTTATTTAAATTTATTAATTCCGGGATATCGTTTTCCAACAATTGGTATCAGAGCGTTGGTTTTCATTCACGGTATTTTTCGATAAATTGTTCTACCTTGCAGGGTTTCCGACTATTATTTATGGCTAGATATAATTGTTCATTAATTATTGTCATAATATTGTTCTTAATTATTAAACTCTCGGACATGTCGAGATTCGTTTTATGTGTGGTGAATGCTTGTAATAGTAAAAATTCGGCGGTTGACCGAATTTAGGATTTATTATTACGTTCTAATTTTTCGGAAATTGTATAGGGTTGATTTCATGTATAGAATCGATACCGGATAATTGTAATTAAATTATGTAATTTATTTTACGTTGGATCGATGCCGAAACGACCGCCGGAGAAGAAGACGTGTGACGGAGGAGACGAAGAGAGGGAGGATTCCGAGGATCGATCAACCCCATGATCGAACCCCATGAAGGGTCGATCGATCGAAGGGAAGGGGCTGCCCGCGGGGCTCTTGGCCGCGCCTAGCCACCGGTGGTGGTGGCGCGTCGGCTGGGGGCGGCGGCGGTGCTCCTTCGGCCGGCGATCGATGGTGGGGGGCGCGGGGACTCCCAACCCGTGCTCTCCCGCCGAGATCCAACTTTCCTATATTTTTCGTTTTTCCTTATTGATTATTCCTATTCTTGGGAATTTTCATGGAATAGGAAAATGAATAAATTTGGAATTAATTTATTTTTCCTATTTAATTATTCCTTTATGGAATTTTTAATAGATTAGGAAAATAATTAATTTGGAAAGTTTTAAGAGTCCTTAATTAATTTTTCCTTATTTAATTATTCCTTTATGGAATTTTTAATAGAAAAAGAAAGGAATTAATTTAGAAGGATTATGAGTCCTAATTTATTTTATTTCTTTATTCTATTCTAGAAGTCTTCTAGAATGTTCCAAGTTTGACTTGGATAGGAATCTAAAGATTGAATAGAATTAGAAAGGAAAATAAAAATAAATAAAAATATTAATAATATTTAATTTTATTTTTGATATATTCGATTGACTTAATTTTCGAATTAAGTAACTTTTGGATTAATTAAAAATAAATAGATTTAAATATTGGAATTAATATTCCCGTCACATGGAGCATTAAAAAACGAAGACTGAAGACTAGAAGATGCGTACGGAGATGCGATAAAGCCATAATAGTCGGAAAATAATATTCTAGTATTATTTTGATTATGTGATAATAGTATGTGCTTTATTTCATGTATGCATGCTTATGTGTATTTAATTATGCATTAAATAGCGTATCCTTTGTTATAAAAAGCTAAGTGGGAGAGGGATTGGAAACAATGCCATGGTCTCCATTACTGTTCTCTTGGTGACTTTTATGAGCTTTCGAAGTTCGTATAGACAAGTCATTGGAGGAGAATTCTTGTAATTCCTTTTACGAGAAATATTGATTGAGTTTATCAAACAATGCCTAATTTGTCTTTCTGAAACTGATTTCAAGTCGACTCATTCTCACCCCGGGGAGTGGAATGGAGCTAAAACCACTTGGTCATGTGGATGACACAAATTAGAGACCTTCGTACCATTTTTTGAAATGGATCGATTGTCTGCTCGGCTCCCTCATTAAATGAGAGATAGGGCTGTTCGCATGGTGAATCACTGATTAGAAACTTCGAGTTTCACTTATGATTCTCCGCGTCCTGATTTACAAAAATCGAATGGATCAAGTAATTGGGAGTCACTTATAAAAATCTTTTGGTGTAGTAAACGTCCACACTATCGTGGCTTGCTGCACTGAATGGGATTTTGGATTAACTGATGTAGACAGTTATAGAAGGGAGTAAAGGAGCGTATGTTAACGTAAACGTCCACACTATCGTGGCTTGCGGTGAATATGCGTATCCCAAACAATCTTCTTAGATACTGAGTAATGGTTTACACTTAGGTACGCTTCTTAGTATTCTTCCCATCGAAGTAACGCTAATGATGATGTACGACCGAAGCAAATCTAATTGCTATATCATTTGGGTAGGTAAACGTCCACACTATCGTGGCTTGCCATATCTGATATTATTTTAGATGTGATTAGTGGTTTAATGATATTATTTGAGGGAGATAATATCGGATATTAAATCGATTGTTTGTTATTATATGTGCTCATAGATTAAGAATGGCTTTGAACCCACTTTCTGTGATACGTAAGGATTTTAAACTCATTGATCCCTAAATGTAATGATTGGAATAGAGATATAGACATTGTCCAGACTGTTGAAGAGTACAAGTTTGTACTCAGTGAGCTTTGTCCTCCCGAGCCTACGAATGTCTTAACTGACGTAGAGGCTAGACAAGAGGCGATGGGGATACTCATAAAGGCCAGTCAATTGATGGACCTTTTAGACGAGTTGAGACGGAAATCGCAAGCTCTTGTAGTCAATGCTAAAGGTTTCGAACCTAAGGGTAAAACCGGGGGATAGAAAAAGCAAGCAAACAAACCCAGTGGTTCTAAGATTACTTGGACAACGAGATGGGGCGAGAAAGCCAATAGGCTAGTGTTCTCGATGCAAACAGTCTGGGTACTGGAAGTCTGATTATCCTCTCAAAGGTACGAAACCTTTCTTTAGTCGTGAAAACATAGTCATTGGTATTATCTACCAGAACCTGGTGTGTAGATATGGAACCACTGACGGTATGTGCATTTTAAATGCAAGGGTTCCAGGAAACCCGACGACTTGAAAAAGAAGAAATCGTAGTCTACATGGGCAATGCTGTTGAGGAGGCAACTGTTGCAGTGGAGGACATTTTTTATAGGATTTCATTTTAAGTTATTGCTTTTATGTACCTTTCCTTTTAGAAAGAACTTTGTTCTGGATTTCTAATGAATGGATATTTTATTTCTTTTAATCATTTGATGGTTATAAGAAGAAATAATGATATTATCTATTCTGGTACATTAGCTAGCAATATATATAAATGATGAATCCTGAGTCCACCACGATGCAACGAACCGTATCATATAACTCGTTTTACTTTTAAGAGATATTTCTGTAATGAATCATTTATACTTGTGGATTCTTATGCTAAGTCGTGTTTATTCAAATAAGAAGTTCAAAGGTCGAAAATTGATATTTTGATCAATTAAGTTGAAGGAGTGGACCTTCCGACCTAAGAATCTAATTTGGAAGATAACATAACTAAGCAATCCTTTATAGATATAAGGTATAAGATCCGGACAAGTATTAGAATTGATTCACTCTGATGTATGCAGACCTTTGTTTACTCAGACAATAAGGTACTTCATTTTATGATTACTCGGAAAAATGGATTAACATACCTGATGTGCCACAAAAGCAAAGTGTTTTGACAAGTCAATGGACACAAAGCTATTGTGGGGAACCTTCAAGGTATATCCATTAGAAGCCTGCGATTTGATCGCAGAGGCAAGCACTTGTCTGAGGAATGCATGGCATACTAATCAGAGATTGGAATGAGATCCCAAGAGACTACACCATACAATCTTTTGTAGAAATGGTGTGTCGGAAATAAGAAATGGAACTCTTATAGAAATAGTAAAAGTATGAGTTATACGGAACTACCTATGTTCTATGGATATGTCTTGAAAACAACGGCGCATTCAATGCAGTTGTAGAATATCCTGGAAGGACAAAAGTTGTGTGTTCAATAGTACTATGAACCAGAAGGACGTTATAAGTTCTAACGCCCGGTTCTTAGAGGAAGACTATTAAATGAACCACAAGCCCAAAGTGACGTAATACTTTGAATAAGAGAAAGCGATAAGGACTGGGAACCAGCCGAACCGAGTAGCGGTACACCACTAACTGCACCTACTGTTATTACTGTTAATGCACCGGAATGCCGTTGTAGTGGGAGGTTGTGTGACAACCGAAGATATTCATAAGACTAGGAGAGTCCTCGGACTCTGGACCTAGTATACATGAAATCGATCCTTGGATCTACATAGAGGCAGTACTAGATCTAAATGTGCTCTCTTAGAAAGCAATAAGGTTTATTGCTAAGAGGCAAGATCATTTAGAGTACAAGCTTAGTTGATCCATTTATGGATTGAAACAAAGCATTGAATTCGTGGTACTTGCAAATTGATGAGATAGTCCATTTTATGGATTCATCAAAGCATAGACGAATCGTGTGTATTGGAAACGTGATGGAACAAGGTGGTGTTTCTCGGGTTTTATGTAGATAACATTTTATCATTGGCAACAATGTAAAGATGTAATCAGACATGAAATGATGGTTGTCTGGATAAATCATTATGAAAGATATAGGAAGAAGTTGGACATGTTCTTGAGATCTTGGATCTCTAGGAAAGAACATTGTACTTCTCCTGGACATCTTACATAGATATGATTATGGTTCGTTTTAACATGCAAGATTCCGAGAAAGGTTCGTTACCTTTCAGATACGGAATGCATCTATCTAAGGATATGTGTTTTGGAACACAAAAAGGAGATAGAAGCAACAAAAGCGGTTTCCTACACTTCGAGTGTGGAAAACTTGATAAATGCGATGTTGAAAACGAGAACCTGATATCTGCGATGCGGCTAGTATAGTGGGAGGATATCAAGGTAATCCTGGAAAGGAATACTCGACTACTGTATTGAACATTTTAAGTACTTTCGAAGTACTGGAAACTATGTTCTGGATTACGGAGCAGACAAGTTTTTCCTTTGGATTACACTCTCTTAGATTTCTAATCAAATAAGGACCGGTGTAAGTCGATATCAGGCTATGTGTTTCACTATTAAAGGAGGAGGAGTTTTTAATATGGAAGAGTGATAAGCACGATGCTTTTCGGACTCTACCATAGGTAACCAAATAGTGGCCTCAGAGGCAGCGGAAGTTTTGGTATGGCTCTGGGATAACCTCTGGGACTTAGATGTGATTCTTAGTTTACCAAAGGCTATATTGAATAGCGGTGCAATGGCAAACGTAAGAAATCACAAGTCCATGAGTGTAAGATAACACATAGAGCAAGTACCACCTGATACGAGTCATCGTCAGGGAGACGACGCTGTAGTCACCAAGATAACTTCAGAACGACAATCTAGATTGCTCTTTCACAAGGCACTTCTTGGAAGTGCATATTAAGCACGTGAAGAGTATGGGAGTCGGGAGTTTGGAGGAAATGACTAGACCTTAGTATAAGTGGGAGATTGTTGGAGTTGTATACTCAATGTCTAGATTTAAGTGATATAAACTCCTGATCCATTGCCATTAATCTATTTAATTAAATAAACAATTATTTGCGTTTAATTATTATTAATTAAATATATGCAAATTATAGTCCTAGATTATATACGTTGTAGTAAGTATGGTGTGCGCCGTCACACGGAAGATCATACT
The DNA here is from genome assembly GCA_954870475.1 of Euphrasia confusa. NCBI lineage: Eukaryota > Viridiplantae > Streptophyta > Magnoliopsida > Lamiales > Orobanchaceae > Euphrasia > Euphrasia confusa. The sequence continues at coordinate 15,378,013 of OX940953.1, forward strand.
ATCGGTTACTCGTATTTAATCGAACAGTTGCTCACGACCTAGATGGACACGGACCAAGCCATCGGTATAGTCGTTGTATGAGGGAGAAAATAATCGGTCTTGATTATTTTATCATACTTGTACACTTGGTGTATTGGGCGGATCGCTTGAGATTTATCGATTAGGATTGCCATAGATAATCGATTTAAGTCTTAGTGTATTTTATTCTTAATCCCCGATACTATTGCGGGTGTGTATATTTAGTATAAGTGGCTTTGATTTTCCAAAGGAATTGTCCGGTTTAATTATTGGGACAATTACCGGTAAAGTTGGGTCACTATATTTTATATATGACATGCCGTGAATACTTGACGGGAAAGTGTATCCCGGAAGGGTTGATAATATCCGCGAGATGAGTTCATAAGGAATTATTATGTAAACCTCATCAGTGGACTTGTTCCGCATAATAATTAAGGTTGAACGGTACTAGTCTCGGATATAAGAGATGAATAAATTAATTAGCAATAAATTAATTTTATTCATGGATATTTAAATCTTAAATACACAGAATAAATAATACTACTGGAGAGATAATATTATTTGATATAATATGGTTTAATATTGGGAGTGCAATTAATTTATATAGTGGAAAATAAATTAATTAATCTTAATGGGATTAATAGATTTGGGCTTGGGGCTCAATTTAATCATTAATATTGGAAGCCCAATATTCCACCTCCTTAAGATCCCCTACGTAGCCTATAAAAGCACTACATGGTCTTCTCTATTCTCATAACAATACAACTTGAAGATCACAATTCAAGAGAGAGAAAGTAGAGAGGGAGATCCTGTTGGGATTTGCGCCCAATTCCGTCTACAAGAAACGATAAACAAATACGAACGAAAAATAAACGAGAATAAAAGAACACAAGAATTATAGTGGTTCACCCAAATAGGCTACGTCCACTCTCGCCGCTGCAGATCTTTCACTAGAATAATAATAGACGACTTCGGGAGTTTACAAACGCACACACACGTGTCACAGTATTCTCGCTCTCGTCTATTCTATCTCTCTAGTATTCTCTCGATGATGCTATCATCATATCATCATACTAATTACATTGTTGGAGACCCTCTTATATAGGCTTAGACATATAAGAAACCCTAATAGTAATTAAGGTAGGAGTCCACGCCGAAAAGGACACGAAATCCGCGAAACTTGGTGAACAAGAAAAAATCCCGTCGCCAGGAATTCGCAAAACGGCGCCCGCCGTTTTGCCTTCGGCGCCCTCCGAAATGGCCAAAAAACCATCTGACCCAATTTCCTGGTTTCGGCGCCCGCTGGTGAGGCTCCGGTGACCGCCGTTTCTCTCCCGCGCTCGCTGGTCACACCTAGCGGGTGCTAGGTGCCCAGATTTCATCCGACTTCGTTTTTCCTCCGTTTTCGTCCTCGATTTCGACTCCACATCCCAACAATCTCCCACTTGGAGGCGAAACTCGATCACTTCCCACTGCAGCGGCATCCCCGGTCATTACCAACGTCGCCTAGTCGAAGTTTCAACAAACTTCGACGCACCGCGACTTCTCAGGTTCTTCCAGGCCTTCATCACATTGCCATCCCCGTTAACCTTATCATCACCTCGCAACTCCCTTTCGGACCTCCGAAACCGCAACATTGAAACCAAGCTTCTCAAAGCTCCCAAACGTCGCTTCCCCGAATTGCTTGTGAACTGGCTAACTCCCACTGTATGGACAACGTCGGCATTCACATGCCCGTCGTCTATCCCCGACGACTCCTTTCGAGAACCACCGACATTCTCACCGTTAGCTTCACAATTCCCTTGCATACTCCTCTTCGTTTCTAGAATCCTAATCACCGGACTCTCTCCAAAACGATCCCCAGAGCTGCATCCAAATCGTCTAACAACTCCCACCACATGGGAAATGTCGGACTCCTCAACAATGCTATTCGAATTTTTCATAAGTCCTTCTTCAGCAGAGTCACAAGAAGACTTACCCGAATGCATTACCTCGTCTCTTACCAACGAGTCACACCTTGAGAATAACGAGTTGGTCTCGTTTCTCATTGTCCTATTGCTCGCCCTTTCAGCCAACATTGCTATGTCGTCTTGCTTTGAAAGCATATGATTGAACATCGAGACCTTCTCCGGTTGGTCTACATGGGCCACATCTACCGGAACATCTCCCAAATCATATCTCAGCTCTCCATCTTCCGATTCTCTCTCGGCTACCGAGAATCGTACTCTTCTCTGCTTCTCGAGACACGGACTCCGATCCATATGAGGTTCCTCCGAACTCACTTTTGGTTGCAACCGTCTTTCGCTCATATGACCCAGCCCACAATGCCCAGGCTCATTGGTGTCGTCGGCCACACCAATATCACGACCACAAGTCGTAGTGTAAAGGGTACCCGTCCTTCGACCACGAGCAATAATCATCGCACCCTTTGACACCTTCCAAGACCCATTCTCGAATGTAACTTTGTGTCCACCCCTCTCAAGCTGGCTAACTGAGATCAAATTCCTCCACAGCTTCGGCACACACCTTACATTCGACAGCTTCAACGTCTGCCCAAACGACGTTTTCAATCTCACGTTACCAACACCTACGACGCCCAAGGTCTTACCATCCCCGAGATGAACCATACCGTGATCTCCGGCAACGAAATCCTCCATTTCTTCACGTCTCGTCGTTGTGTGAAATGATGCTCCTGAGTCAAGTACCCAAGAGGCTCCGAGAGGCTCAAAAGATGTTAGCAAGATATCTCCACTCTCGTCTTTTTCCGTCACCGCATTTGTCTCGCCTCCGATCCCCGAAAGCTCTCCACAATGCCTCTTTAAGTGACCGACTTTTCTGCAATTCCAGCACTTGAATTGCTTCTTCTTTCGGTTGCTCGAACTCACCCTTCCACTGCGTTTGAAATCTCCATAGCGATGCTCACCTCGGCTCATAGACATGACCGACGTAGTCGAAGTAGATGCTTCCCCGAAATCCCTCCTCCGAACTCCCTCGGCAAGGACGCGGTCCCTCACATCTTCAAGCTTCAACTTCCCACCTCCCATGGAATCAGCCAACGCCTTTCTTATTGGTTCCCAGCTAATCGGTAGCGATGCCAATAAGATCAGGTCCAGAACTTCATCATCAACCTCGATCTCAAACGAAGCCACTTCTCTGACAATCGAGTTGAACTCGTTCACATGAGTCGCAACCACACCATCGTCTTCCATCTTCAAATGGAACAACCTCTGCAGCAAGGCCACTTTGTTCGTCACCGATGGCTTCTCATACAGCTCGGACAACATCTTCATCATCCCCGCGGTTGTCTTCTCCTTCATCACCTTCTTCGCGATGTTTTCCGACAACGTCAAACAGATAATTCCGAGTACTTGTCGATCAAGGATAGCCCAATCCGCCTCGCTCGTTTCCTCCGGCTTCGCGCCTTCCAACGAGTGATGAATATTGTTCTCGTCCAAATAGTTCACGATTTCCATCCTCCAAGATGCGAAACCCAAGCCATGAAATCTCGTAATTCCAAAGGTCGTGATGTCTCCCATCGTTTCTTCGATTGCCCAGCTTTCCAACCAAAGCTCTGATACCAGTTGTTGGGATTTGCGCCCAATTCCGTCTACAAGAAACGATAAACAAATACGAACGAAAAATAAACGAGAATAAAAGAACACAAGAATTACAGTGGTTCACCCAAATAGGCTACGTCCACTCTCGCCGCTGCAGATCTTTCACTAGAATAATAATAGACGACTCCGGGAGTTTACAAACGCACACACACGTATCACAGTATTCTCGCTCTCGTCTATTCTATCTCTCTAGTATTCTCTCGATGATGCTATCATCATATCATCATACTAATTACATTTTTGGAGACCCTCTTATATAGGCTTAGACATATAAGAAACCCTAATAGTAATTAAGGTAGGAGTCCACGCCGAAAAGGACACGAAATCCGCGAAACTTGGTGAACAAGAAAAAATCCCGTCGCCAGGAATTCGCAAAACGGCGCCCGCCGAAATGGCAAAAAAACCATCTGACCCAATTTCCTGGTTTCGGCGCCCGTCGAACATTTTCGGCGCCCGCTAGTGAGGCTCCGGCGACCGCCGTTTCTCTCCCGCGCTCGCTGGTCACACCGAGCGGGTGCTAGCCTACCTAGCGGGTGCTAGGTGCCCAGATTTCATCCGACTTCGTTTTTCCTCCGTTTTCGTCCTCGATTTCGACTCCACATCCCAACAGATCCATGGTGTTCGGAGGATCGTCGCCCACCCGACGTTCGAGCTAGTGCAAGGAATACGTGGGAAGGTCTCAAGGTCTTCAATTGAGTTCTTCGTTTTTCCGAACAACGAGAACGAGGTGAAATCGTAAAACCCTCTTTATGATTTTAATCGTTTATTATCGTGAAAATACCGTAGAACAAAGATCCGAGGTTTTGGATCCTCACCGGGGTTGAGCCGAGCGGTGGCGATCGAGGATCGCCGGACCGCCGCGGCTGGAGCGACCCGGCGGCAAGGATCGCACGAGAAGCTTCGCTGGGCAGCGAAGCGCTCACCTGGGGACCAGGCGCCCGCCTGGTCCATGTCGCGCGCGATCGCGCGGCTGCCAGGCTCTCGCCCCGTGCGTGCTCGCAGCGAGCTGCGAGTTTTCTCGCAGCGGACTCGCGTGCGATGCAAGTCCATGCACGGGGCTGTACGAGCTGAACCCCAGCGCACGTCCGGTGACGTGCGCACGCCCCGATCGAACAGCGGAGGCTCGGGCCGCTGCTAGGGTTTGATGAGGGCTGTCCGTGAGGGTTCGGCCATGCCCAGCGGGCTGCTACGAGCAGCCCTAGGCGGCTGCCGTGTACAGCCGCGAGCCCCACGCGAGGGCTCGACCGAACAGCCGCGGCTTCGCGCGCGGTTAAGGTTTTGGTTAAGTCCGGCTTCGTGGTGGTTCGTGGCGGGATGTTCCGGCAACCGGGAGTCGATTGGAGTTGTTGTTCCGCAACTTTGACAACTCCGGATATTCGATCTCCAAAGGATTTCGGTCGGAATTAATTAGATAATTTATTTTATTTAAATTTATTAATTCCGGGATATCGTTTTCCAACACAGTCTTCGTTTCTTGAATGCTCCAAGTGACGAGAATATTATTTTCCAATATTTAAATCTATTTATTTTCAATTAATCCAAAAGTTACTTAATTCGAAAATTAAGTCAATTGAATATATCAAAAATAAAATTAAATATTATTAATATTTTTATTTATTTTTATTTTCCTTTCTAACTCTATTAAATCTTTAAAATTCCATCCAAGTCAAACTCAGAATATTCTTAGAAGACTTCTATAATAGAATAAGGAAATAAAATAAATTAAGACTCCTATTCTTTCCATAATTAATTAATTTCCATGCATGAAAATTCTCAAGAATAGGAATAATCAAATAGGAAATAAATTAATTCCAATTTAATTCTTTTCCTGTTCCATGAGAGTTCCTAAAAAATAAGAACACTCAAAATAGGAAAACTGAATCAAATAGGAAAGTAGGATCTTGGTAGGAGTAGCATGGTTTGGGAGACCCCACACCACCCCACCTTCGACCGGCCGGCCACGGGGAGGAGCACCGCCGCCCAGCCACGCCGGCCACCGAACCGGCGGCAGCCCGCGGCTAGGGTGATCGAGCCCCCACCCCTTAGCCATCGATTGAGCATCATCATCATGGGATCGATCCCATCGATCCCAAGCCCTAGTTTCTCTCGTCACCTCGTCTTCTCCGGCAGTCATCTCGGCATCGATCCAACGTAAATAAATTACAATAATTTAAATTACAATTCCGGTATCGATTCTATACATGAAATCGACCCTATACAATTTCCGGAAAAACGAAGAACAATAATAATAAACCTAAATTCGGTCAACCCCCGAATTTTTTACTATTACAAGCATTCACCACCAAAAACGAATCTCGACATGTCCGAGAGTTTAATAATCCAAGAAATATGACAAAATAATTAACGAATAATTAACTAAGCCATAATAGTCGAAAACCCTGCAAGGAAGAACAATTTTATCGAAAATACCGCGAACGTAAACCACTCTCTGATACCAATTGTTGGAATTCGATATCCCAGGCTATTAAAATTTGCGGAAAATAATAACCCTATCAAAAACCCTTCGCCGGAGATCACGCGAACGCCGACGAATGCGCCGGAGTCCAGCCGAGGAGACCACACGCACGAAGACGTGCGGCTGCCCCCAGCCGAACCCCCACGTCGCGGGGTTCATGCGATCACCAATCGCATGCAAGCGATCGGTCGGGGTGGGGCTGCCCAGCAGCCCCCGCGGCGAGTCCGGCAACTCGCCGCCGCCTGGAGGGGAACCACCTTCACGGTGGGGAGGGGCGGCACCAGCCCGCACCCTCGGCGATCGATCCATGCGATCGATCGCATGCCCTCGGCCCAGCCGAGGGTTCGACCCTCTCGCCCCATGAAACCCTAGGGGCGATCGATCCCATGGTCCGGTGGTTCGACCACCACCACGCGATCGTCCCTCGTACCGGGTCTCATACTTCGGATCTTGCGTTCACGGTATTTCACGATAAATAAAACCGAATAAAATCAAGGGCGTTTAGATTTTATACCTTCGATTTGTTGTTCGGAGAAACGAAATCAATCGATGACCTTTGAATCTTCTCACGTATTCCTTGCACTCGTTCGAACGCCGGGTGGGCGACGATCCTCCGAACTCTATGGATCTCCTTCACGAACTCTCTAGAATATCAAGTATGATAATCTTGTCTTATGATTTGTGAAGACCATGTAGTGCTTTTATAGGCTACGTACGGGATCTAAAGGAGGTGGAATATTGGGCTTCCAATATTAATGATTAAATTGAGCCCAAGCCCAAATCTATTAATTCCATTAATATTAATTAATTTATTTTCCACTATATAAATTAATTGCACTCCCAATATTAAACCATATTATATCAAATAATATTTCTCCGGTTAGTATTATTTATTCCGTGTATTTAAGATTTAAATATCCATGAATAAAATTTATTTATTGCATAATAAATTTATTCATCTCTTATATCCGAGAATAGTACCACTCAACTTTATTATTATGCGGGAACAAATCCACTCGCGAGGTTTACATAATAAATCCTTATGAGCTCATCTCGGGGATAATATCAACCCTTCCGGGATACACTTTCCCGTCAAGTATTCACGGCATGTCATATATAAAATATAGTGACCCAACTTTACCGTTAATTGTCCCAAGAACAAACCGGACAACTCCTTTGGAAAATCAAAGTCACTTATATTAAATATACACACCCGCAATAGTATCGGGGATTAAGAATAAAATACTCTGAGACTTAAATCAATTATCACAGGCAATCCTAATTGATAAATCTCAAGCGATCCGCTCAATACACCAAGTGTACAAGTGTGATAAAATAATTAAGACAAATTATTTTCTCTCTCACACAACGACTATACCGATGGATCGGTCCGTGTCCATCTAGGTCGTGAGCAACTGTTTGATTAAATACGAGTAACCGATAGTATGATCTTCTGTGTGGGCCCGCACAACATACTAACTACAACGTATATAATCTAGGACTATAATTTGCATATATTTAATTAATAATAATTAAAAGCAAATGAATGTTTATTTATAATAGATAAATGACAGTGTACAAGGAGTTCAGAATACTCAAATCTAGACATTAAGTATACTACTCCAACAACTGTTTCTCTGATCTGTTTAACTAAAAATGTCTGAAAATATTTTATTGAAATATAATGAAGTTTGTGTGGGTGAAACTTAAGGAGACACGGTTGGGGAGGAGTTTTCGTCTCTCCTAGTAAAAAAATAAAAAAGGCGATTGAGGAGTTTCTTGTGTCTCCTCATAAAAAATACTTTAAAATTTTAATCTTTTTTAAATGATGAAATATATCATAATTCTCAAAATTATTAAGATTCTCAATTTTCATCAAATCTAATCAAATTTCAGTGTAATTCTCAAAATTATTAAAATTCTCAATTTTCATCAAATCTAATCAAATTTCATTGTTATTTATGTGTGAATACCAATGTTTTAAATTACGAGAATCGTATTTGAGGCGTTTTTCTCTTGAGGCATGAGGCGTACGCCTCGAGGAGGAACGAGGCGCACGCCTCAAGAAAAAAAAAATCAATAATGTTTAAATTAATTACTAATAAATCAAGTAATTCTTAAAACAAAGTTCACTTGTTCTAAAACTCATTAAAACATGAAATTATTCGACGGTACATAATTAGGATTTATGATCAAATGTTTCATTGGTACTCGAATCATCAAAATCGAAACAACCGTCTATGTATCTCATATTTGTATCATCATCTTCATCTCATGTAGAAACATCTTCCCACTCACTTTCCTCATCCAATAATTCCAATCCCTTTCCTGTAAATATAAAACAAAAAAAATTAAAAAGAAGAATCACAAGTTAATAAATTATAATAAGTTAGTCACAAAATAACTTTTATTCCCACTGTCTTGTGATTCACCCATCTTTCTTTTTCGTAAATTTTCACCACCTTGAGCAAATTCATCCCCACCAATATCATCATCCTCGTTAAACCACTCAGAGTCCGATTCTACTTGATCAATAACCAAGGAGTCTTCTTCTTCATTGAGCGCTTTTCTCTTCAAATTTCTATCTTTCAACTTTTTGTTATATTCGATGTAGACCAATGTGTACAGTCATACATAAAATACAGCGACCCAAACTTTACCGGCAATTGACTGATTATTCTAATCAGACAATTCCTTTGGAAAATCAAAGCCACTAATATTATATGCACACACCCGCAATAATATCAGGGATTAAGAATAGAATAATCTAAGATTTAAATCGATTATCGACGACAATCCTAATCGATAAATCTCAAGCAGGTCCACCCAATACACCAAGTGTACAAGTATGATAAAATAATTAAGACAAATTATTTTCTCTCTCATACAACGACTATACCGATGGATTGGTCCTTGTCCATCTAGGTCATGAGCAACTGTTCGATTATATACGAGTAACCGATAGTATGATCTTCTGTGTGACGTCGCACACCATACTAACTATAACGTGTATAATCTAGGACTATGATTTGCATATATTTAATTAAACATAATTAAAAGCAAATGAATGTTTATTTATTAATAGATAAATGAAAGTGTACAAGGAGTTCGGATCACTTAAATCTAGACATTAAGTATACTACTCCATCAGACTATGTCATGGACCACAAGCCCAAAAGTGACATAATGCTTGATGAGTTGAGAGGTAACGAGAAAGACTTAGATACAGCCGAACCGAGTAGTGATACACCACTAGAACCTGCACTTAACACTGTCACTGTTAATACACCGAAACGCCGTCGTAGTGGGAGGGTTCTTATACAACCGGACATATTTATGGGACTGGGTGAGTCTTCGGACTCTGGACCTGGAATATATGAAATCGATCCCTGGACCTATGATGAGACGGTACAAGATATAGATGTGCCTTCTTGGAAGAAAGCGATAAAATTCGAAATAGAATCTATGGATTCTAATAAAGTCTGGGATCTTGTAGAACCACCAAGCGGCGTAAAGCCAATTGGGTGTAAATGGGTCTACAAGAGAAAGAGAGGATCTGACGGAAAGGTTGAAAGCTTTAAAGCTCGGCTTGTTGCGAAAGGATATACTCAGAAAGAGGGAATCGATTATGAGGAGACCTTCTCGCCGGTAGCAAAAATGAAGTCGATCTAGATTCTCTTATCCATAGCAGCTCATATGAATTATGAGGTGTGACAAATGGATGTCAAGACGGCTTTCCTAAATGGAAGGAAAATCAATACTAAGGGGCGAGATCATCTAGTGTGCAAGCTTAATCGATCCATCTATGGATTGAAACAAGCCTCGAGATCGTGGAACATGCGATTTGATGAAGTAGTCCAGTCTTATGGATTCATTCAAAGCATGTACGAATCGTGTGTGTATTGGAAACGTGATGGGAAGAAGGTGGTGTTTCTCGTGTTTTATGTAGACGACATTCTTCTCTTTGGCAACAATGTAAAGATGTTATCAGACATAAAGAAATGGTTGTCTAGACAATTCGATATGAAACATTTAGGAGAGGTTGGACATGTTCTAGGGATCAAAGTTATAAGGGATCACCGGAATAGAACATTGTACCTGTTGGAAATCGACTACCCGGGATGCGTTCGTTCGATCTCTCGAACATCCGAACGATCCCAGTCGACCTCCACGTCCATTACTTCGTTCACACGACAGCCCATGACCCGAGTCACGCCCAGCCATTGCCCCGGAGGACAACCGCGCGAAACGGAGCTGGACTGCACCCAATCAGCGCCCGCTGATTGCAGTCCAGCGGTCGCTGGTGGAGCTGCAAACGGCGACCGCCGTTTGCCCACCAGCGGGCGCTGTTCGTCCGCGAACAGCAACGCGACGTTGCTGTTCCGGGCTCGTTTCCGGGTCGTTTTTCCTCTTCCGACTACCGATCCGGAGGTCCTTGAACCCCCAGTAGTCGAGGAATGAAACCCACAGCCCCGGAACCCGATCTACGTTCATGTATGATCAACGAGAAAATAGATCGAATGAAATTGCGGAATTGAGATTCGATCTCATACCTTCTCGGTCGATGGTTGAGACCTTAGAGCTTCTAACGTATGACTCTTCCCGACTCCAGCCGTTGTGTGGGCAACGATCCGCTGGAAATTCCTTGTCTGCTCTCTCCTTTCTCAAACCAGCGTTATAATTATTCTCTATGTGAGAATAAAATTATATCTGCGTTAACTTTATTTTTAACAGAGAACAGATTTTTATTGCGCTAAGCAATTAATTCTTTCTCTGATGAAAATAATAGTTGCGGCGAAATGTAGGTTTTAGGAGAGGGCAAGGGGGGGGGGGTTTATATAGAGTTACGTTAGGGACCTTAGGTTAAATTAATTAAGGGCTAAATTGAAATATTAATTATCTTGGAATACGTAAACGCAATTCCTTAATTAATCGATTTCAATTTTAATTATTATTCACTCCACTAAAAAATAATAATTGAATCCCCGAAATTAATTTTAATATTATTTCAACCATAATTAAATTAATTCGTTTCTTATTATCCGAGACTAGTACCACTCATCCTTATTATCATGTGGAACAAATCCACCTGCAGGGTTTACATGATAAACTTTATGAGCTCATCTCGGGGACGTAATCAACCCAATAAACGGGACACGGTTTCCTGTCTATAATCTACAGCATGTCGTGCGTACAATTACGATTCCCAATTTACCGAGGATCTCGACTAATCAATTAGTCTCACTCATTGGCAAGTTAAAGAACCGAGAATTGGACACACGCACCTATAATTATATAGGGATTAGGAATTCGTATATCCGTAATATCTGAGGTCTAGTTCGATTACTGCGATTAGTATAAATCGAACGCCTTCCCGTGGTCCTGCTCAATACACCAAGTGTACGAGTGTGACATGATAGTCAAGACCGACTATCTACCAGTCACACAACGACGTACCGATGGATTGTCCCTGTCCATCTAAGTCGTGAGCTACTGTTCGATAATATACGAGTAACCGACAGTATGATCTTCCGCGTGTCTCCTCACGCCATACTGTCTACAACGTATATATCTAGGACTATTGCATAAAGTATATGAAAGACAAAATGCCGACAATTTGATTAATAGATAATAAAACACAGATAAGGAGTTCCATATTGTCACTAAACTAGACATTTAGAATATAACTCCATCAATCTCCCACTTATACTAAAGTCTAGTTGCCCTCTCCCATACATCCGATACCCATCCCCTTCACGTGTCTCTTGAACGCTTCCGCTGGAAGTGCCTTCGTAAAGGGGTCTGCCAGGTTATCTGCTGATGCAATCTTGGTGACAACTGCATCGCCTCTCTTGACGATGTCTCTAATCAGGTGGTACTTGCGATCTATGTGTTTACTCGCATTGTGGGCTCGTGGTTCCTTCGCATTTGCCACTGCACCGCTATTGTCACAATAAATTGTGATAGCTCTAGGCAAATTAGGAATCACATCTAAGTCCATGATGAAGTTCCGGAGCCACACCGATTCTTTAGCTGCCTCAGAGGCTGCTACATATTCGGCTTCCATGGTGGAGTCCGAAATGCATTTCTGCTTAACACTCCTCCATGAAACTGCTCCACCTCCCAATGTGAACACATAGCCTGATGTAGACTTTCGCTGTTCCTTATCAGATTGGAAATCCGAGTCTGTGTAACCAATAGGAATCAACTCGGACGCTTTGTAACTCAGAACATAATTCCTAGTCCTTCGTAGGTACTTAAGTATGTTCTTTACAGCAGTCCAGTGACCCTGTCCAGGGTTACTCTGATATCTAGCTACCATGCCTACGGCATAGCAGATATCAGGTCTCGTGCACAACATAGCATACATTAGACTACCCACTGCCGAAGCATAAGGAACCGTCTTCATGTAATCTATCTCCTTTTGTGTCTTGGGACACATATCCTTAGATAGAAGAATTCCATGGCAGAAAGGTTGAGAACCCCTCTTGGAATTCTGCATGTTGAAACGAGCTAGAATCGTATCAATATATGAAGCCTGGGACAAGCTCAATGTTCTTTTCTGGCGATCTCGTATGACCTTGATCCCAAGAACATGCCCTACTTGTCCTAAGTCTTTCATATCGAATTGCTTGGACAACCATCCCTTTATGTCCGACAACATCTTCACATTGTTACCAATTAGAAGAATGTCGTCTACATAAAGCACGAGAAACGCCACGCTGTTTCCGTCACTTCTCCGGTATACACACGACTCGTCCATGCTTTGAATGAATCCATAAGACTGGATAACCTCATCAAACCGCATGTTCCAAGATCTAGAAGCTTGCTTCAATCCATAAATGGATCGCTTTAGCTTACACACTAGATGCTCTTGGCCTTTCTCGATGAAACCCTCTGGCTGTCTCATATAAATGGTCTCGTCAAGATTCCCATTCAAGAATGCTGTCTTGACGTCCATTTGCCACACCTCATAATCCATATGAGATGCTATAGACAAAAGAATCCGGATCGACTTTAGCATAGCTACCGGCGAAAAGGTTTCCTCATAATCGATCCCTTCTTTCTGAGTGTACCCTTTCGCAACAAGCCTAGCCTTGAAGGTTTCAACCTTCCCGTCAGACCCTCTTTTCCTCTTGTACACCCACTTGCAACCAATGGCTTTTACACCTTTGGGCGGTGCTACAAGATCCCAGACCTGATTTGAATCCATAGATTCAATCTCAGATTTCATCGCCTTTTGCCAAGACTGAGCATCTTGATCTTTAAGCGCTTCGTCGTAGGTCCAGGGATCGGCTTCATGTTCTCCAGGTAACAAGTCCGAAGACTCACCTATAAACATGAACCTGTCAGGTTGTCGAACAACCCTCCCACTACGACGACGCTCCGGTGTAACCTCAGTAACTACAGGTGCAGACTGTGGTGGCGTATCACCCGGTTGGGTTGGATCTAAGCCTTGATTGTTCCCTCTCAGTTCGTTGAGTATTATCTCACTATTGGGCTTGTGGTCCATTATATAATCCTCTTCCAAGAACCGAGCGTTTGGTGCTAACAACGATCTTCTGGTCCTTAGGACTATAAAATAGACCACCTTTCGTTCCTCTAGGATATCCTATAAACAACCGAATATCTGAACGTGACTCCAACTTATCAGCCCCGTGCTTCAGCACATGTGCTGGACAACCCCAGATCCGAATGTGTTTCAAGTTTGGCTTACGCCCGGTCCAGAATTCCGAGGGCGTCTTAGGGACTGATTTGGAAGGAACTAAGTTCAAGATATAAGCCGCTGTTTCCAAGGCATATCCCCAGAACGAAACTGGTAGTTCTGAGTAACTCATCATAGATCTTACCATTTCCATAAGAGTCCTATTCATTCTTTCTGCCACACCATTCTGCTGGGGCGTGTATGGTGCAGTCATCTGAGAGTCAATCCCATTCTCTAATAAGTACGCTTTAAACTCTCCCGAGAGGTACTCTCCTCCACGATCAGATCGTAGAGTCTTTATGGTTTTACCATGAAGGTTCTCCACAAGAGCTTTGTACTCCTTGAACTTGTCAAAGCACTCGCTCTTGCGGCGCATCAGGTATATAAAGCCATACCTTGAGTAATCATCTGTGAAGGTTACAAAATATTCGTAACCTCCTCTCGCTTGGACAGATAAAGGCCCGCACAAATCAGAGTGAATCAATTCCAGTACTTCCTTGGATCTATACCCCTTATCACTAAAAGGTCGCTTGGTCATTTTTCCTTCCAGGCATGATTCGCAGGTTGGAAAGTCCTCATCTTTCACATCACTGAGTATTCCATCAGTTATCAACCTTTGAATCCTACCCAAGTTAATATGACCTAGCCTAAGATGCCATAAGTACTTTTGATTCATCTTAGAAGGCTCCTTTCTCTTATTGGTACTAGATGTGTTATAAGACTCTACTCGTTGCATCGTGGAATAATTAGGATTCAGTATATATAAGTTGCCTATCAATGCACCAGAACAGATATAAACACCATTCTTTTTGACAATAACAGAATCATCAAAAGAAACTGAATATCCATTCAAAACCAATTTAGAAACCGAAACAAGGTTCTTTCTAAAATCCGGTACATAAAGACAATTATTCAATACCAAAACATTATTATTAAAAGATAAATGAACATCTCCCACTGCAACCGCCGCCACTTTCGTAGCGTTGCCCATGTAGATGGTGATCTCTCCCTCTCTAAGCCACCGGGTTTCCTGGAACCCCTGCAAAGAATTGCAGACATGATCAGTGGCTCCCGTATCCACACACCAGGTACCGGTGGATAACACCGCTAAACATGTTTCAGTGACTAAGGAAAAGTTCATACGTCCTTGTCTGAGAGGACAATTAGACTTCCAATGTCCAGACTGCTTGCAACGGAAACACTTGCCCTTAGGCCTGTTCACTCCATTCTGTGGTCCACCAACTCTGGGCCCACTGGGTTTCCGTCCTTGCTTTTTCTTCTTCTTAATCCCCGAAGGGCGAGGAAGAGTCGATTTCACAGCCACAAGTGCTTGAGAGTTCTTAAAGATACCCTCTGCCGCCTGGAGTTCAGTCAGGAGTTCCGCCAACGTATATAACCTCTTGTTCATGTTATAGTTCAGGCGGAACTGCTCAAAACTCCTAGGCAGAGACTGGAGCACTATGTCGATCTGGGTTTCCCCATCGATAGCACCTCCCATAATCTCTATCTCATTCAGATAGCCTATCATCCTAAGAATGTGATCCCTCACGGGCGTTCCTTCGGACATAGTGGCCGTCATGAGTTTCCTCATAGCATCTTGCCTGGCTGCCCTGTCCTGACTACCAAACATCTCCTTAAGGTTAAGCATCATATCATAGGCAGTGTCCATGGCTTCATGCTGATGTTGCAGCACATTTGACATAGATGCCAAAATGTAGCACCGCGCCATCTGATCAGCCTTGACCCACTTCCGATGAGCTTCCTTTTCCTCAGGAGAGGATGTTTCAGTAGGTGCAACAGGACATTCGACCTGGAGTACATACTTGTACTCCTCAGCAGTTAGGACAATGTCCAAGTTTCGTTTCCAATCAACATAATTTGGACCAGTGAGTTTGTTTTCTTTTAGTATCACAGACAGTGGGTTGAGTGCCATATCTATAAAAGAGACAAATCAAACCGTCAAATTTAATTCGATATTAACTCCCTTAATTAATATCATTAAATTTACCAATTAATCCTAAAATCCCATCAGACCAGCATGCCACGTTCATGTGGACGTATACTAGTCCAAACGATTTTATAACTGGACTTTTACTTCGGTCGTACATCATTACAGCAGTGACTCCGATGGGGAGGATACTGTAAAGCGTACCTAAGTGTGTACCATTTCTCAGTACTAAGTTAACCGCTCGGGAACTACATATCCACCGCAAGCCACGTTAGTGTGGACGTTTACGTTGACATGCGGTCCCTTTACGATTTCCTATAACTGTCGAGCCTCAATTAACCCAAAGTTCCGTTTCCGTCTAGTAAGCCACGATAGTGTGGACGTTTACTAAACAAACAACTTTGTTAATTGAATTCCATTTAATAAATTTCACAATTTCGTTAATCAAGGCTTGATATCTCGTAAGTGAAACTCGAAGTTTCTAACCAGCGATCAATCATGCAATTGAGCCCTATCTCTCACGAAGTGAGGGAGCCAACCAGACAATCGATCTAGCCATCAAATGACTCGAATGTCTCTAATCTGTGTCATCGACATAAGCAAGCGCTTTGGCTCCATTCCACTCCCTGGGGTGAGAATGAGTCGAGTTGAACTTAGTCTTTGAAAGACAGATTAGGCATTTGCTTTGAAAAACTTAAGTGTTCAATTCTATAAATGGAATTGAATTCGAATTTTGATCCAGTGATATCCGTGTGTCCACTTTATCCGATAGGGAGGATGACACTAAAGCCAACTCGTAAGCGACACACATCACCATCAAAACAGAGAATGGAGACCGCGGGATTGTTTCCAATCCCTCTCCCACTTAGTTTTTACGAAAAGGGATAACATGCATATAAAATTAAAGCATAATAAAGCACGTAAACACATAGAAAGCATTTAACGTGGCCCGATTATTATGGCCTTTAAAATTCTTCGATGCACGTCTTCTCGGATCTTCGTCTCGTTGCTCGTCTGGGTCTCGGTCCACCACCGACTCGTCTAAGTGCCAAGAGACGAACCCCTCCCACTGGAGTATCATCCCGGGCAAAGACGAGCGTTCCGTGATGTCCGTCGAACCCCCGAGCCGCTGCTGCCAAGAACAGCGCCCGCTGTATGACCATCAGCGGTCGCTGGAGGAGCTGCAAACGGCGGTCGCCGTTTGCCCTCCAGCGGGCGCCGTTTATGCACAGCAAGCTGCGGGTTCGACTTCTCGACCCTCGTTCGTCCGTCCTTCGATCTCCTCTCGATCCACCAAGCAGCAGTGACATTATACATGTAAACTAACTACTTCCGGCATCGATCCTATACAGGTTGATCGATCCTATACATCCGGAAAAACGAAAACGAAAAGGAAAAACCCTAAACGACTCAACCCGTCGTTTTAACTATTACAAACAAGCAACGTTAAAACCAAAAGATCTCGACAATCCCGAGAGTTTAACACACCACAAAACATACAGTACAATAATCATGACCATAATAATCGGGTGATCCTGCAAAACAAATCTCGCAAACAATACAAAAACGTATAAAACCGGCTCTGATACCATTTGTTGGAAATCGACTACCCGGGATGCGTTCGTTCGATCTCTCGAACATCCGAACGATCCCAGTCGACCTCCACGTCCATTACTTCGTTCACACGACAGCCCATGACCCGAGTCACGCCCAGCCATTGCCCCGGAGGACAACCGCGCGAAACGGAGCTGGACTGCACCCAATCAGCGCCCGCTGATTGCAGTCCAGCGGTCGCTGGTGGAGCTGCAAACGGCGACCGCCGTTTGCCCACCAGCGGGCGCTGTTCGTCCGCGAACAGCAACGCGACGTTGCTGTTCCGGGCTCGTTTCCGGGTCGTTTTTCCTCTTCCGACTACCGATCCGGAGGTCCTTGAACCCCCAGTAGTCGAGGAATGAAACCCACAGCCCCGAAACCCGATCTACGTTCATGTATGATCAACGAGAAAATAGATCGAATGAAATTGCGGAATTGAGATTCGATCTCATACCTTCTCGGTCGATGGTTGAGACCTTAGAGCTTCTAACGTATGACTCTTCCCGACTCCAGCCGTTGTGTGGGCAACGATCCGCTGGAAATTCCTTGTCTGCTCTCTCCTTTCTCAAACCAGCGTTATAATTATTCTCTATGTGAGAATAAAATTATATCTGCGTTAACTTTATTTTTAACAGAGAACAGATTTTTATTGCGCTAAGCAATTAATTCTTTCTCTGATGAAAATAATAGTTGCGGCGAAATGTAGGTTTTAGGAGAGGGCAAGGGGGGGGGGGGGGTTTATATAGAGTTACGTTAGGGACCTTAGGTTAAATTAATTAAGGGCTAAATTGAAATATTAATTATCTTGGAATACGTAAACGCAATTCCTTAATTAATCGATTTCAATTTTAATTATTATTCACTCCACTAAAAAATAATAATTGAATCCCCGAAATTAATTTTAATATTATTTCAACCATAATATTTCCGCCGAAATTACATATACGATTTTCCCCGTGTTTAAGATATCGAACGTCCACGAATTTATTTAATTACTAATAATTAAATTAATTCGTTTCTTATTATCCGAGACTAGTACCACTCATCCTTATTATCATGTGGAACAAATCCACCTGCAGGGTTTACATGATAAACTTTATGAGCTCATCTCGGGGACGTAATCAACCCAATAAACGGGACACGGTTTCCTGTCTATAATCTACAGCATGCCGTGCGTACAATTACGATTCCCAATTTACCGAGGATCTCGACTAATCAATTAGTCTCACTCATTGGCAAGTTAAAGAACCGAGAATTGGACACACGCACCTATAATTATATAGGGATTAGGAATTCGTATATCCGTAATATCTGAGGTCTAGTTCGATTACTGCGATTAGTATAAATCGAACGCCCTCCCGTGGTCCTGCTCAATACACCAAGTGTACGAGTGTGACATGATAGTCAAGACCGACTATCTACCAGTCACACAACGACGTACCGATGGATTGTCCCTGTCCATCTAAGTCGTGAGCTACTGTTCGATAATATACGAGTAACCGACAGTATGATCTTCCGCGTGTCTCCTCACGCCATACTGTCTACAACGTATATATCTAGGACTATTGCATAAAGTATATGAAAGACAAAATGCCGACAATTTGATTAATAGATAATAAAACACAGATAAGGAGTTCCATATTGTCACTAAACTAGACATTTAGAATATAACTCCATCAGTACCTTTCCCAGGCATCTTACATAGACACGATTCTGGCTTGTTTTAACATGCAAGATTCCAAGAAGGGTGAGTTGCCCTTCAGCAAAGGAATTTATCTATCTAAGAAATTGTTTCCTCGAACACAAAAGGAGAAAGATGAAACGAAAGCGGTTCCCTACGCCTCGGCTGTGGGAAGCTTGATGTATGCAATGTTATGCACGAGACCTGATATCTGCTATGCAGATGGCGTAGTGGCGAGATATCAGAGTAACCCTGGAAAGGAACATTGGTCTGCTGTAAAGAGCATTTTCAAGTATTTGCGAAATACTAAGGATTATGTTCTGAGGTAAAAAGCAGACGAGCTATTTCCTTTGGGTTACACAGATTCGGATTTCCAAGCAGATAAGGACCGGCGGACCGGCGTAAGTCGACATCAGGCTATGTGTACACTTTGGGAGGTGAAGTCGTTTCATGGAAGAGTGTTAAGCAAAAGTGCATTTCGGACTCTACCATGGAAGCTGAATATGTTGCGGCCTCAGAGGCAGCGAAAGAGTCAGTTTGGTTCCTTAATTTCCTCCGAGACTTAGATGTTATTCCAAGTTTTCCCAGAGCTATGACAATTTATTGTGAAAATAGCGGTGCAGTGGCAAACAATAAGGAACCACGGTCCCATAGTGCTATGAAACACATAGAGCGCAAGTACCACCTGATTCGAAACATCGTCAAGAGAGGTGACGCTGTAGTCACCAAGATAGCTTCAGAGGATAACCTAGCGGACCCTTTCACAAAGGTACTTCCTAAGGAAGTATATTTCAAACACTTGAAGGGTTTGGGAGTTAGAAGTTTGGAAGAAGACTAGACCTTTGTATAAGTGGGAGATTGATGGAGTAATATACTTAATGTCTAGATTTAAGTGATCTGAACTCCTTGTACACTTTCATTTATCTATTAATAAATAAACATTCATTTGCTTTTAATTATGTTTAATTAAATATATGCAAATTATAGTTCTAAATTATACACGTTGTAGTTAGTTTGGTGTGCGACGTCACACGGAAGATCATACTATCGGTTACTCGTATATAATCGAATAGTTGCTCACGACCTAGATAGACAAGGATCAATCCATCGGTATAGTCGTTGTATGAGAGAGAAAATAATTTGTCTTAATTATTTTATCATACTTGTACACTTGGTGTATTGGGCGGATCTGCTTGAGATTTATCGATTAGGATTGCCGTCGTTAATCGATTTAAATCTTAGAGTATTCTATTCTTAATCCCTGATATTATTGCGGGTGTGTGCATATAATATTAGTGGCTTTGATTTTCCAAAGGAATTGTCTGATTAGAATAACCAGTCAATTACCGGTAAAGTTGGGTCGCTGTATTTTATGTATGACATGCCGTGAATTTTTGACGGGAAAGTATGTCCCGATAAGGGTTGATAATATCCCCGAGATGAGCTCATAAGGAATTATAATTATGTAAATCTAGCGAGTGGATTTGTTCCCGCATAATAATAAAGTTGAGGGGTACTATTCTCGGATATAAGTGATGAATAAATTTACTAAGCAATAAATTAAATTTATTCATGGATATTTATATCTTAAACATACGGAATAAATAATACTACCGGAAGAATATTATTTGATATAATATGGTTTAAGATTGGGAGTGCAATTATATTTATATAGTGGAGTTAATATATAATTCATGAATTAATTAATAGATTTAGGCTTGGGCTCAATTTAATTAATTTATGGGAAGCCCAATATTCTACTTCCTTAAGGTCCCCTACGTACCTTATTAAAACACTACATGGCCTTCATAATAGAACAACAAAAGAATATCAATAGTTGATAGTTCTAGAGAGTTGAAGGAGATCCATAAGCTCGGAGGATCGTCGCCCACCCCGACGTTCGAGCTAGTGCAAGGAATAAGTGGGAAGGCTTCAAGGTCATCGAAGTTCTTCGTTTTTCCGGACAACGAGAACGAGGTAAAAATCGTAAACCCCCTTTATGATTTTAATCGTTAAATATCATGAAATATGTACGAAACCCGCAACGAGGGACGAACGCGTGGTGGTGGTTGAACCAACGGACCACGGGATCGATCGCCCCTAGGGTTTCGCGTGCGCGAGGGGTCGAACCCTGGCTGGACGCCGGGGGTGCGATCGATCCAAGGATCGATCGGTGGCCGCGGGCTGGGCCCCGTGGCGGCTTGCTGGAGGCGGGCAGACACCCCAGGCGGCGGCGAGTCGCCGGACTCGCCGCGGGGGCTGCCCATGCAGCCCTAGTCGATCGCGAACCCCGCCCATGCGGGGGTTCGGCTGGGGTCGATCGCGCGCCTTCGGGTGCGTGTTCTCCTCGGTCGGGCTCCGGCGCGTGTGGTGGTGCTCGCGTGTACTCCGGCGAAGGGTTTTGATCGGAGTTGTCATGTTCCACAATTCCGGTAACTCCGGGATATCAAATTCCAACAGTTTATACTTAGGTACGCTTCATAGTATCCTTTCCCTCGAAGTAACGCTATGATGATGTACGACCGAAGAAAATCTAATTGCAAAATCGTTCGGATAGGTAAACGTCCACACTATTGTGGCTTACCATATTTGATGGGATTTTAGATGCGGTTAGTGATTTAATGATATTATTTGGGTGAGATAATATCGTAATTAAATCGATTGTTTGTATTATGTGCTTATAGGTTAGAAATGTCTTTGCCCCACTATGTGATATACTCAATGACCCATAGAATGTTGATTGAAATCGAAATCTGGACAATGTCCTAACTGCTGAAGAGTACTAGTATGTACTTCGTGTTCTTTGTCCTCCCGTGTCATATAATGGTTTTGAACCTATGAACGGGTAGATGGAAAAGAAGAAGCAAGATACGGAAACCCTGTGGTTCTAGTTTTTGAACCACGAGATGGGGTATGCAAGCCGCAAGGCTAGTGTTTTCCGTTGCAAGCAGTCTGAGCACTGTAAGTCTGATTGTCCTCTCATAAAAACAAGTAGTGAAATTTTCCTTAGTCATTGATACATTTTCAATGGTGATATCTACCAGCACCTGGTGTTTAGATACGAATACCATTGATCATGTTTTGAATTTCGATGCAAGGGTTCCAGGAAATCCGGAGACTTAGAAAGGAAACGATCACCATCTACACGGGCAATGCTGTGAAGGTGGCGGCTGTTGCAGTGGGAGACATTCATTTTCGAAATGAAAGGATTTTAGAAATTGTCTTTATGTGCTTGGATTTAGAAAGAATTTGATTTCATTTTCTGAACAAATGGATATTCTGTTTCTTCTGATCATTGGATGATTATAAGAAGAATAGATGATAATATCTGTTCTGGCACATTGGTTGACAATTTTAATATGTTAAATCCTGAGTCTACCACGATGCAACAAACCGAAACTAGTAACGCATTATCTATCACCAATAAGAGAAAGGAATCTTCTAGGATGAATCAATTATACTTGTGGCATCTTAGGCTAGGTCATATTAATCCAAATGGGATTTAAAGGTTGAACAACTGATGGACTAATCAGTGGTGTTGAAGGAGAAGACCTTCCTACCTAAGAATCAAGTTTGGAGGGTAATATGACCAGTAACCTTTTAAGGATAAAAGCTATAGATCCGGAAAAGTATTGGATTTGATTCACTCTGATGTATGCGGACCTATGTCTACTCAGACATGAGGAGGGTACGAGTATTTCATCTTTGATGAATGATTACTCGACACATGGATTTAGGTACCTGATGTGCCGCAAAAGCAAGTACTTTGAGTAGTTCAAGGAGTACGAATCTCTTGTGGAGAACCTTCATGGTAAATCCATTAAATGCCTACGATTTGATCGTGGAGGCATATATCTGTCTGGAGAATTCAAGGCATACTGATCAGAGAATGGGATTAAATCCCGACTGACTATACCATTTACTCCTCTAAGGAATGGTGTGTCAAAAAGAAGGAAAATGACTCTTATGGGAATGGTGAAAACGATAATGAGTTATTCGGAATTACCTTATGTTCTAGGGATATGCCTTGGAAACATCGCCGCACATCCTAAACTTGGTTCCTTAGAACCTCGTACGGAAATGCGGTTGCTTATAGGATATCCTAGAAGAACTAAAGTTGTGTGTTTTATAGTCCTAAGGACCAGAAGGTCATTATAAGTTCTAACGCCCGGTTCTTGGAGGATGGCTATGTGATGAACCACAAGCCCAAAAGTGATGTGATACTTGATGAAATGAGAGAGGATGATCGAAACTAAGAACCAGCCAAACCGAGTCGTACACCACTAGAACCTGCACCTGTTATCACTGTTAATACACCGGAATGCCGTCGTAGTGGGAGGGTTGTGTGACAACCGTAAAGATTCATGGTACTGGGTGAGTTTTCGGACTCGGCACCTGGAGTACATGAAATCGATCCCTGGATCTATGATAAGGCAGTACAAGATCTAAATGCGCTTTCTTGAAGAAAGGCGATGAAATCCGATATAGAATCTAAGGATTCTAATAAAATGTGGGATCTTGTAGAACCACCGAATGGCGTGAAGCCAATCGGGTGAATGGGTTTACAAGACAAAGAGAGGATATGACGGGAAGGTCGAAACCTTCAAAGAAAAGCTTGTTGTGAAAGGATATACTAAAAAAGAAATGGATCGAGTATGAGGAGACCTTTCGCCGGTAGCAATGCTAAAGTTAATCCGGATTCTCTTAGCATCTCATATAGGTTATGAGGTGTGGTAAAATGGTTGTCGATACAGCTTTCCATAATATAAGTATTGACGGAACCAATTGTATGCAATAACCAGAAGGATTCATTGCTAAAGGGCGAGAACATTTAGTGTGAAAGCTCAGTCGATCCATTTATGGATTGAAGCCAGATACAAGATCGTGGAACATGCTTTTTGATAATCTATGTTTATGGATTCATTCAAAGTATGGACGAATCGTGTGTGTATTGGAAACGTGATAGAAACAAAGTGGTTTCTCGTGTTTTTATGTAGACAACATTTTTCTAATTAGCAACAATGTAAGAATGTTGTCAGACATAAAAGAATGGTTGTTCTAGACAATTCGATATGAAGGACTTAGGAGAGGATTGGACATGTTCTTGGGATCAAAGTTATGATTGATCACAAGAGAAGAACATTATGCCTATCCCAAGTTTCATCATACATAGACACGATTCTTACTCGTGTAACATACAATGAATCCTAGAAAGGTTTTACCTTTTAGACATGGAATCTACCTATCTAAAGATGTGTGTAAACACAAAAGGAGATAGAAGAAATGAAAGTTCCCTACGCCTCGGCTATAGAAGCTTAATGTATGTTATGCACGAGAATTGATATCTGCTATGCCTTGGGCATAGTGGCGAGATATCAAAGTAACCCTGGAAAGGAACATTGGACTGCTGTGAAGCAGTCGAGCAATTTCATGTGGGTTACACAGATTCGGATTTCTAATCGCAGAGGGAAAGTTGAAAGTCGAAGTTAGGCTATGTGTTCACACAAAGAAATGGAGATCTCACATGGAAGAGTGTAAAGCAGTGCATTACGGACTCTACCACGGAAACCGAATAGGTAGCAGCCTTTGAGGCAGCTAAAGGATCGGTGAGACTCCGTAGATTCCTCCAAGACTTAGATGTGGTATCTTGTTTGCCCAATGCTATTGTGACAATAGCGGTGCAGTGGCAAAAAGAAACCACAAGTCCATAGTGTGAGATAACACATAGAGCAAGTACCACCTGATTCGAGATATCGCCAGGCGATATAGTCGTTACCTAGATAACGTCAGGGGACAACCTAGAGTACTCGTTAACTAAGGCCTAGCAAGCGAAAGCGTTTAGTAGGCACGTGGATGGTATGGGCGTCAGATGTTTGGGAGACAGCGGGCAGACCTTAGTATAAGTGGGAGATTGATGGAGTTGTATAATTAATGTCTATATTTAAGTAACATCTGAACTCCGTCTAAAACATTTATCCTATTTAATAATAAACAATCATTTGCATTTAATTATATTTAATTAAATATATGCAAACCATAGTCCTAGATTATACACGTTGTAGTTAGTATGGTGTGCGACGTCACACGAAAGATCATAATATCGGTTACTCGTATATAATCGAACAGTTGCTCACGACCTAGATGGACAAGGACCAATCCATCGGTTTAGTCGTTGTATGAGTGAGAAAATAATATGTCTTAATTATTTTATCATACTTGTTCACTTGGTGTATTGGACGGACCGCTTGAGATTTATCGATTATGATGGCCTTAGATAATCGATTTAAATCTCAGTGTATTTTATTCTGAATCTCTGATATTATTGCGGTTGTGTGCATATAATATTAGTAATTTTGATTTTCCAAATGAATTGATTGATTATAATAATCGGTCAATTAGCGGTAAAGTTGGGTCACTTTATTTTATGCATGACATTCTGTGAATTATTGACGGAAAAGCGTGTCCTCGAAAGGGTTGATAATGTCCCCGAGATTAGCTCATAAGGATTATCATGAAAACCTTGCAAGTGGATTATGATCCGCATGATAATAAAGTTCAGTGGTACTATTCTCGAAATTACAAGAGATGAATAAATTAATTTGCAATAAATATAATTTATTCATGTACATTTATATCTTAAACATGCGGAATAAATAATAATACCGGAAGTTATTATTTTGATATAATATGGTTTAATTGTGGGAGTGCAATTATATTTATATAGTGGAGTTAAATATTATTTATGGATTAATTAATAGATTTGGGTTTGGGCTCAATTTAATTAATTCATAGGAAGCCCAATATTCTACTTCCTTAAGGTCCCCTTACGTAGCCTATAAAAGCACTCATATGGTTTTCTCTTCTTTCATAAGTTTTGTCATAACACAATTCTAGAGAGATAGTAGAGAGAGAAGGTGATCCATGGAAGCTTGGAAGATCGTCGCGGTGATCCATGGAAGCTTGGAAGATCGTCGCCCACCCCGACGTTCAAGCTAGTGCAAGGAATACGTGGGAAGATCTCAAGGTCATCAAGATCTCGTTTTTCCGGACAACGAGAACAAGGTAAAATCATAGAACCAAGATCCGAGGTTCGGGATCCTCACCGGGGTCTAGCTGGGCGGTGATGATCGAAGATCACCGGACCGCCGCGGCTGAAGCGACTCGGCGGCGAAGGATCGCGCGTAGGGCTTGACTGCCCAGGCAAGCGGCCGCCTAGGGGGTCAAGCGGCCGCCTCGTGCCCGCTGGCAGCGAGGTGCGGGTTTTCCCGCAGCGGACTCGGGAGCCATGCTGTGTCCCTTGTGCGATGACGCGATCGAGCGCTGCGGGGTTCTCCCGCGGATAAGGCTCCATCGACGCGTCTTCTCGCATGGCGGCTGGGGGTGATCACGATCCATGGCGGGTGCGCGATCGAGCGTGGCGGGTGCGCGATCACCCGGGGCATGGCTTGTCAACCCGTGGCTGCTGGGCAGCCCATCGATCGACCACGCGGGTGCGTGATCGAGCAGCCGCGACTTCGGTTGCGGTGGGTGTTCGGTCAAGGTCATCCCCGCGAAGGCGACGTGGTTGTTTCGGAAACCGGGATTTCGACCGGGGTTATCTTTCCGTGTTCCGGACGACCCCGAGATGTCGATTTCCAACAGGCTTTGGCTCAATTCCACTCCCCGGGATATAAATGAGTCGACTTGAACTCAGTTTCAGAAAGACAAATTAGGCATTGTTTGATTAACTTGATAAATGGATCTCGTAAGAGGAATTAAAAGAATTTTCATCCAATGACTTATCTATATAAACTTCAAAAGTTTATGAAAGTCACCAAGAGAACAACAATGGAGACCATGGGATTGTTTCCAATCTCTCCACTTAGCTTTTTAAGACAACAAGGGATACGCTATCTAATGCATAAATTAAATACACGTAAGCATGCATACATGAAATAAAGCACATAGAATATTATCACATAATCAAAATAATACTAGAATATTATTTTCCGACTATTATGGCTTTATCGCATCCCCGTAAGCATCTTCTGTCTTCGTTCTGGAATGCTTCCATGTGACGGGAATATTAATTCCAATATTTAAATCCATTTATTTTTAATAAATCCAAAATTGACTTAATTAAAATTAAGTCAATCGAATAAATCAAAAATAAAATTAAATATTATTAATATTTTTATTATTTTTATTTTCCTTTTCTAATTCCAAATGAAGTGGCTGAATACTCACCCCCTCCAGCGCCTTTCATTGGCCCATTTTCCGATGGTGTACGCGGCCAAGATGAACTTGAAGAGGAAGGGCAAAGAGCCTGAAGTGATGGTGGAGGGTAAGTTTGACATCCAGTGTTTCAAGCGCATGCAGGACATTGTGCCTTTGGGTGATGGCAGTGTGAAGTTTTTGGAGGAGAAACCAGTGAAGGTAGAGGTGAAGGATACGATTGCTGAGGCTAAGGCCAAAGAAGAAGTTGCAGAGAGGCAGGGAGCCATGGAGGCTCGTTTGGAAAAGATCGAGAAGGTGTTCGAGGATGTGAAGGCGATGATGATTGTATACTTTGACTTCTGTGGATTCAGGTACGCACCTGCTTCCACCTCCTAATTTGTACCCTCCCTTATTTTTAGTAGTTTTAGTTTTTTTATTTTATTTTATTTTATTTTGTTTGTTTTTGTTAAGGTCACCCCCGAGCCACTTTGGTTCGGGGGAGACTAGGTTGATCTCCCTGCTGACACACTTTGCCCAGGAAAAGTGTGTGAGGGGTAGGTGCGCCAAACTTTTTGAGTCATAGTCAGGTCGTGGGTAGCCCCTACCAATCTTATTACTTTTGCACACTTTGACAAGGCAAAGTGTGTGAGGGGGGAAAGGAAAAGGGCAAACCCCTGTTTCTAATCGAGTCAACATGATTATGTGATCACTTTGGGCAAACATACATACAATAACTCAAACTTTATAGTTAAGATGCATGAAATAGGGATGATGGAACTGTTCTAGGCAAACTGTGAGAATTGAGCCAACATTGATATATGATTTCTTTCTTTGAGAGTCTCCTGTGATATTTACAATGCTTGTCTTTGCCTGTTTGCTGAAATAAGTAGTTTGACTGAGTAGGGTTGTGAAATGATTAAGGCATTTTCTTGTTTCATTTTGCTTGAATAAATAACACTGCCCCTTGCTAGCCCTTTGAGCCTGATTGAATAATCTTTGTGAACCCATCTGGTTGTTGGAATTCGATATCCCGGGTTATTAAAATTTGCGGAAAAATAATAACCCGATCAAAAACCTCAATCGCCGGAGAAATCACGAGCACCACGTGAGCCGGGACCCGACCGAACGCGTCGCGCACACGAGACGCGCGAACGCCCAGCCGAGTCCCCACGGGGGGACTCGCGATCGCCCTCGGCAATCGCTGGGCTGCTTCGTAGCAGCCCGCAGCGAGTCTACGGACTCGCTGCCCATGGAGGTGTGGCTCGCCATGCGAGCCGCTGCGGGATCGATGCGGGAACACCCGCATCCCGCTGTTGGCCGCTGCGAGAAACCTCGCAGCCCAGCCGCGATCGAGCTCCAAGCTCGATCGCCTTCTCGCATGCGACCCTCGTGGTCGAGCCGTCGATCCGCCGGCGGTCCGGTGGTTCGACCACCACCGCCCGGTTCAACCTCTTCCACGGGTCTCGATCCTCGGATCTTTGTTCTACGGTATTCTCGATAATTCAAATCAAATAAAATCATAAAGGGCATTTAGATTTTATACCTTCGATTCGTTGTTCGGAGAAACGAAATCAAGACGACCTTTGAATCTTCCCACGTATTCCTTGCACTAGCTTAAACGTCGGGTGGGCGACGATCCTCCAAGCTTATGGATCTCCTTCACGAACTCTCTAGACTAATCAAGTATGATTATCTTGTCTTGTCTAATTGTGAAGACCATGTAGTGCTTTTATAGGCTACGTAGGGGATCTAAAGGAGGTGGAATATTGGGCTTCCAATATTGATGATTAAATTGAGCTCAAGCCCAAATCTATTAATCCCATCAATATTAATTAATTTATTTTCAACTATATAAATTAATTGCACTCCCAATATTAAACCATATTATATCAGATAATATTTCTCCGGTTAGTATTATTTATTCCGTGTATTTAAGATTTAAATATCCATGAATAAATTTTATTTATTGCTTAATAAATTTATTCATCTCTTATATCCGAGAATAGTACCACTCAACCTTATTATTATGCGGGAACAAATCCACTCGCGAGGTTTACATAATAAATCCTTATGAGCTCATCTCGGGGATATTATCAACCCTTCCGGGATACACTTTTCCGTCAAGTATTCACGACATGCCATATATAAAATATAGTGACCCAACTCAACCGGTAATTAACCTAATAATTAAATCGGTTAATTCCTTTGGAAAATCAAAGTCACTTATATTAAATATACACACCCGCAATAGTTTCGGGGATTAAGAATAAAATACTCTAAGACTTGAATCAATTATCACAGGCAATCCTAATTGATAAATCTCAAGCGATCCGCTCAATACACCAAGTGTACAAGTGTGATAAAATAATTAAGACAAATTATTTTCTCTCTCACACAACGACTATACCGATGGATTGGTCCGTGTTCATCTAGGTCGTGAGCAACTGTTTGATTAAATACGAGTAACCGATAGTATGATCTTCTGTGTGACGGCGCACACCATACTAACTACAACGTATATAATCTAGGACTATAATTTGCATATATTTAATTAAAAATAATTAAAAGCAAATGAATGTTTATTTCAATAGATAAATGATAGTGTACAAGGAGTTCAGAATACTCAAATCTAGACATTAAGTATACTACTCCAACATTCTACCACTTATACTAAGGTCTAGTATTATCTTCCAAACTTCTGACTCCCAAACCCTTCAAATGCTTGAAATATACTTCCTTAGGAATTATCTTTGTGAAAGGGTCTGTTAGGTTGTCATCTGAAGCTATCTTGGTGACTACAGCGTCGCCTCTCTTGACGATGTCTCGAATC
This sequence comes from Euphrasia confusa, assembly GCA_954870475.1. Taxonomy (NCBI): domain Eukaryota; kingdom Viridiplantae; phylum Streptophyta; class Magnoliopsida; order Lamiales; family Orobanchaceae; genus Euphrasia; species Euphrasia confusa. The sequence continues at coordinate 15,408,077 of OX940953.1, forward strand.
AGGTGGTACTTGCGCTCTATGTGTTTCGTAGCACTATGGGACCGTTAATCCTTACTATTTGCCACTGCACCGCTATTGTCACAATAAATTGTCATAGCTTTGGGCAAACTCGGAATCACATCTAAGTCCTGGAGGAAATTAAGGAACCACACTGACTCTTTCGCTGCCTCTGAGGCTGCAACATATTCAGCTTCCATGGTAGAGTCCAAAATGCACTTTTGCTTAACACTCTTCCATGATACGGCTCCACCTCCCAAAGTGTACACATAGCCTGATGTCGACTTACGCCGGTCCTTATCAGCTTGGAAATCCGAATCTGTGTAACCCAAAGGAATCAGATTTTCTGCTCCGTATCTTAGAACATAATCCTTAGTATTTTGCAAATACTTGAAAATGCTCTTTACGGCAGTCCAATGAGCCTTTCCAGGGTTACTCTGATATCTTGCCACTATGTCAACTGCATAACAGATATCTGGCCTCGTGCATAACATTGCATACATTAAGCTTCCCACAGCCGAAGCGTAGGGAACTGCTTTCATGTCATCTTTCTCCTTCTGTGTTTGAGGACACATTTCCTTAGAAAGATAAGTTCCTTTAATGAAGGGTAACTCACCCTTCTTGAAATCTTGCATGTTAAAACGAGCCAGGATAGTGTCTATGTAAAATTGCTGGGAAAGGTACAATGTTCTATTCCGGCGATCCCTTATAACCTTGATCCCTAGAACATGTCCAACCTCCCCTAAATCTTTCATATCGAATTGTCTAGACAACCATCCCTTTATGTCTGATAACATCTTAACACTGTTGCCAATGAGAAGTATGTCGTCTACATAAAGCACGAGGAACACCACCTTCTTTCCATTACGTTTCCAATACACACACGATTCGTCCATGCTTTGAATGAATCCAAAAGATTGGACTACTTCATCAAACCGCAGGTTCCACGATCTCGAGACTTGTTTCAATCCATAAATGGATCGATTAAGCTTGCACACTAGATGATCTCGCCCCTTAGCAATGAATCCTTCTGGTTGTTGCATATAAATCGTCTCGTCAAGACCTCCATTTAGGAAAGCTGTCTTGACATCCATTTGCCACACCTCATAATCCATATGAGCTGCTATGTATAAGAGAATCTGGATCGACTTTATCTTGGCTACCGGCGAGAAGGTCTTCTCATAATCGATTCCCTCTTTCTGAGTATATCCTTTCGCAACAAGCCGAGCTTTAAAGGTTTCAACCTTTCCGTCAGATCCTCTCTTTCTCTTGTAGACCCATTTACACCCAATTGGCTTTACGCCGTTTGGTGGTTCTACAAGATCCCAGACTTTATTTGAATCCATTGATTCAATTTCGGATTTCATCGCTTTCTTTCAAGAAGGCGCATCTATATCTTGTACCGCCTCATCATAGGTCTAGGGATCAATTTCATGAACTCCGGGTGCCGAGTCCGAAGACTCACCCAGTCCAATCCATCTGTCTGGTTGTTTAACAACCCTCCCACTACGACGGCGTTCTGGTGAATCAACAGTGACAGTATTAGGTGCAGGTTCTAGTGGTGTATCTACACTCGGTTCGGCTGTATCTAAGTCTTCTTTGTTACCTCTCAACTCATTAAGCATTATGTCACTTTTGGGCTTGTGGTCCATGACATAGTCTTCCTCTAGGAACCGAGCGTTAGTACTTATAACGATCTTCTGGTCTGTAGGACTATAGAACATGCCACCCTTAGTTCCTCTAGGATATCCTATAAACAACCGCACTTCAGTACGAGGTTCTAACTTATCAGCCCCTGTCTTCAACACGTGTGCAGGACACCCCCAGATCCGAACGTGTCTTAAGCTAGGCTTGCGCCCGCTCCAACGTTCCATGGGTGTTGAAGGAACCGTTTTAGATGGAACCAAGTTCAGAATGTGCGCCGCTGTTTCTAAGGCATATCCCCAGAACATAATAGGTAAATCCGAGTAACTCATCATTAAACGTACCATCTCCATAAGAGTCCTATTCCTTCGCTCCGACACACCATTCTGCTGAGGAGTATATGGTGATGTCATCTGGGAATCAATCCCATTCTCTGCCAAGTATGCCTTGAATTCTCCAGACAGGTACTCGCCTCCGCGATCAGATCGCAGGCATTTTATAGATTTACCATGAAGGTTCTCCACAAGAGCCTTGAATTCCTTGAACTTGTCAAAGGATTCGCTTTTGCGGCGCATCAGGTATACAAATCCATACCTTGAATAATCATCAGTAAAAGTGATGAAATATTCGTACCCTCCTCTTGCCTGAGTAGACATAGGTCCGCATACATCAGAGTGAATCAAATCCAATACTTGTTCAGCTCTATGTCCTTTACCAGAAAAAGAACGCTTGGTCATTTTATCCTTCAAACAGGATTCGCAGGTTGGAAGGTCCTCTCCTTCTATGCCGCTGATGAGACCATCAGCTTTCAACCTTTGAATTCTATTCGAATTGATATGACCTAGCCTTAGATGCCACAAGTATAATTGATTCATTTTAGAAGGTTCCTTTCTCTTATTGGTGTTCGTAGATTTGTTATTACTCTCGGTTAGTTGCATCGTGTTAGACTCAGGATTTAGCACATACAAATTGTCTATCAATGTACCAGAACAGATAATTTCACTATTTCTTCTTATGACCACGGAGTGATCAAAAGAAACAGAATACCCATTCAGAATTAGCTTAGAAACTGAAATTAAATTCTTTCTAAAATTCGGTACATAAAGACAATTCTGTAAAACTAAAATCCTATCACTACTAAAGCGCAAGTGAATATCTCCCGCTGCAACAACCGCCACCTTCGCGGCATTGCCCATGTAGACCATGATCTCTCCCTCTCTAAGTCTCCGGGTTTCCTGGAACCCCTGCAATGAATTGCAGACATGGTCAGTGGCGCCCGTATCTACACACCAGGTGCTGGTAGATATCACCGCTGACAATGTTTCAGTGACTAAGGAAAATTTCGTACCTTTGATGAGAGGACAATCAGACCTCCAGTGCCCAAACTGCTTGCATCGAAAGCATCTGCCTAAAGGCTTGCCTCTCCCAATCCGTGGTTTTAAACCACTGGGCTTCTTTGCACGCTTTTACTTTAGCCTTTCCACAAAAGCTTGTGATTCTCTTAACTTACGCACAAACTCTGCTTTCGCCGAATCCTTTTTAAGAGACTCGTTGAGAGAAGATTCTGTGAGTATGTTAATCACCTCTTGTCCGACTTCCACGCTATGTCTCAACATCATCTTGAGGTCATTCTTAATGTCCTCATCAGTTGGGACAACAGTGGATTCGGAAAGCTCAACAGTCTGAACAATGTCCAGATTTCGTTCCCAATCATTACAATATGGAACCGGTGAGTTTTCATCCTTAAGTATATCACAAAGTGAGTTCACAATCATTCTTAACCTATAAGCACATAAAACAAACAAAAAATTTAATACCGATATTATCTCCCTCAAATAATATCATTAAATCACTAATCACATCTAAAATCCCATCAGGTAAGGCAAACCACGATAGTGTGGACGTTTACCCACCCAAATGATTTCGCAATTAGATTTGCTTCGGTCGTACATCATTGATGAGCCATTTTATTTGCTCATCTTAGAGCGTTTTTACACCTTTTATTTAGTCAGTTTGAGTCAGTATTGTGTCTGGGAGGGCACATTGGAGTGTTTGGGCAAAGTATGCAGGTATTCATGTCAGCAGGTGGAGATTGTGCGGAAAAGTCAAATTAATGGTCCACTTTGGGCAAACGCGGGATTCTGAAGCAGAGGTGACTAAGGCAGTTGGGCCTAATAAGGCAAAGTCGCCACTGTGAGGCAAAGACGTCACTATGGGCAAAGTCACTATGCGTAAGAGTCAACCGCGTAACAAGCATCGCGCATGGTTCACCCACCTGGAAGGAAAATTCCAAGATCAAAGAGGCATGAAGAAAGCAGCAGCATCACTTTGGGCAAAGGGCAGAAGGTGCCCAGTTTGGACAAGTGGCGAGTATCGGGCATACCAGAGTAACAGATTCCGAATGTTGGGGGATTCTGCCTAATCCCCCATCTTTATCCGGTCAGCTGATAAGGAAAGAATCCCTAAAGACCAGGACATTCCTTGACCAGCAAGAGCCCCAGCAAGAATACACTCTGGACGCACTACGCCCAAACGGCCCAAGCCCACCAGGCCCATCAGCCCATCAAACTCCTATACAAATCTGATGCCCTAGAGACCGCACATATAAAAGGAGGAATCGCTGATCAGCTGAGGGAGAGGGACGATACAACACACGACGCCACACACAAGAAGAAATATAGAGAGCTTAATATACGAAATTTATGAGAGTTCATATATATTTGTTTTGAGAGTCGAGAGGTGAAACACTGCCCTTTGGGGCAGCCCGTTTGGGCGAAATTGTATATTATGTTTTTCTTTATTTAATTTAAAGCTTTTCTTTTTAGTATTTGATTTCGTTTTTACTTTATTTATTTGTTTTAATTATTTGTTGATGGATTATTAGCGTCTGGGCAAAGGCAGATCGAGGGGGATTTTGGGCTAAGTAGAATCGAGAGGTTGATGGGGCTAGAGTAGCCGGTTGGGCGTTTGTTCCTGAGGCAAAGTTGGTTGAGGTTTATTTCTGGGGAGTTTGGGCAAACTAGGACGACCACTAGTGAACCTTTACAAACTGGGATACTGGTGATTGGCAAACCGCATAGATGTACCTTGTAGTATTGTTGCGGGCATTGTTGGAGTTGTGTACTTAATGTCTAGATTTAAGTAACGGTAAACTCCCGATCATAGCATTTAATCTATTAAATTAACAAACAATTGTTTTGCGTTTAATTATTATTAATTAAATATATGCAAATCATAGTCCTGTATTTTATACGTTGAAGTTAGTATGGTGCAAGCATGGGCGCACAGAAGATCATACTATCGGTTACTCGTATTTAATCAAACAGTTGCTCACGACCTAGATGGACACGGACCAATCCATCGGTATAGTCGTTGTGTGAGAGAGAAAATAATTTATCTTAATTATTTTATCACACTTGTACACTTGGTGTATTGAGCGGATCGTTGAGATTCATCGATTAGGATTGCCGGCGATAATCGATTCGAGTCTCAGTGTATTTTATTCTTAATCCCCGATATTATTGCGGGTGTGTATATTTAATATAAGTAACTTTGATTTACCAAAGGAATTAACCGATTTAATTATTGGGTTAATTTCCGGTTAAGTTGGGTCACTATATTTCATATATGACATGCCGTGAATAATTGACCGGACAGTGTATCCCGTAAGGGTTGATAATATCCCCGAGATGAGTTCATAAGGAATTATTGTGTAAACCTCATGAGTGGATTCGTTCCGCACAATAATTAAGGTTGAATGGTACTAGTCTCGGATTAAAGAGATGAATAAATTAATTAGCAATAAATTAATTTTATTCATGGATATTTAAATCTTAAATACACGGAATAAATAAATACTACCGGAGAAATATTATTTGATATAATATGGTTTAATATTAGGAGTGCAATTAATTTATATAGTGGAAAATAAATTAATTAATATTGATAAGGATTAATGGACTTGGGCAGTGGGCTCAATTTAATCTTCAATATTGGAAGCCCAATATTCCACCTCCTTTAGATCCCCTACGTAGCCTATAAAAGCACTACATGGCCTTCATAAATCATAAGACAAGATTATCATACTTGATATTCTAGAGAGTTGAAGGAGATCCATAGGAGTTCGATAGATCGTCGCCCACCCGACGTTCGAACGAAGTGCAAGGAATACGTGGGAAGATTCAAAGGTCTTCAACTTGATTTCGTTTCTCCGCACAACGAATCAAAGGTACAATCATAAACTCCTTCGTGTGAATTTATGTGAATTAAATTGTGATATGTACATGAACACAAGATCCGGAAAAACGACGAACTTCGGGGACGGGGATTCGAGATCCCCGGCGAACGTTCGAAGGACCCTCGGCTGGGAGCCGAGGGGTGCGATCGAACCTAGGGTTCGATCGCGGCGATCCGCGCGAAGGGACCCCGGCTGGACGCCGGGGCGTGCGATCGAGCTGGGCTCGATCGCGGGGGCGAGCCGCGGCTGTTGCCGCGGTGGTCAGCTGGGCTGACCGCCCCTCCCGACGGCGTGGGCGGTGAAGTCGCCGGACTCACCGCCCCGGGGCTGCCGGAGCAGCCCCACGCGATCAATCGATCGCGAGCCCCGACGGGGGCTCGGCTAGGGTTTCGGCCGCGGGTTTATCCCGCGGCGATGCTCGGGTCGAGCCCGGCTCCGTTTGGTGGTTCGCGTTGATGATTTCCGACTCGCGGGAGACTTCGACTTGGGGCGGGCTGTGTTGGAAATCGATATCCCGGAATTAATAAATTAATTAAAATTAATTATCTAATTAATTCCGACCGAAATCCTTCGAAGATCGAATATCCGGGGTTGTCAAAATGCGGAACGACAACTCCAATCGACTCCCGGTTGCCGGAACATCCCGCCACGAACCACCACGCGAAGCCGGACTCAACCAAACCCTAACCACGGGGATAGCCCGGGCTGTTCGGTCGAGCCCTCGCGTAGGGCTCGCGGCTGTCCTTGGCAGCCGCCTAGGGCTGCTCGTAGCAGCCCGTCGGACGTGCTCAAACCCTCACGGAACAGCCCCCTCAAACCCCAGCCCCGGCCCGAGCCGCTGCACGTTCGATCGAGGCTTGCGCGCGCCACCGGGCGCGCGCTAGGGTTCTGCCCGTAGCAGCCCCGTACACGGACTCGCATGGCCCCGTGCACGATCCGCGAAGGCACGCGGATCCGCTGCGGGATTTCCCGCAGCCCGCTGCGAGCGCACACGAGGCGCCCGCTGCCCACGCGATCGAGCACGCGCTCGATCGCATCCCCGGCGTCCAGCCGGGGTCCTTTGTGCGTCGCCGGCGTTCGAAGCCATAGGGCTCGACCGCCACCCTCGGCGTCCAGCCGAGGGTTCGTCCTCTCGATCCCAGCGAGGATCTCTCGACCTCCCGCGGTCCGGTGATCCTCGATCACCACCGCGAGGTCGATCCTCGTCCCCGGGTTCGTACGTCGCTTGGATCTTGGTTCACGATATTCTCACGATAATTAAACATTAAAATCATCGAAGGGGGTTCAACGATTTTACCTTTGTTCTCGTTGTACGGAGAAACGAAGAACTCAATTGATGACCTTGAGATCTTCCCACGTATTCCTTGCACTAGCCCGGACGTCGTGTGGGCGACGATCTACCGAACTCCATGGATCTCCTCCACTCTTCAAGAACTTTATGATTGGCGTATCTTAGGTTAATGAATTGTGAAGACCATGTAGTGCTTTTATAGGCTACGTAGGGGATCAAAAGGAGATTAAATATTGGGCTTCTAATATTGAAAATTAAATTGAGTCCAACCCAAATCCATTAATTCTTATCCATATTAATTTTATTTATTTTCCACTATATAAATAAAATTGCACTCCCAATATTTATCCATATTATATCAAATAATATTTCTCCGGTAGTATTATTTATTCCGTGTATTTAAGATTTAAATATCCATGAATAAAATTAATTTATTGCTAATTAATTTATTCATCTCTTATATCCGAGAATAGTACCGTTCAACTTTAATTATTATGCGGATTAAATCCACCTGCAGGGTTTACATAATAATTCCTTATGAACTCATCTCGGGGATATTATCAACCCTTACGGGATACACTTTCCCGTCAAGTATTCACGGCATGTCATATATAAAATATAGTGACCCAACTCAACCGGTAATTGACCCAGTAATTAAACCGGTCAATTCCTTTGGAAAATCAAAGTCACTTATATTAAATATACACACCCGCAATAGTATCGGGGATTAAGAATAAAATACACTGAGACTTAAATCGATTATCGCCGGCAATCCTAATCGATAAATCTCAAATGATCCGCTCAATACATCAAGTGTACAAGTGTGATAAAATAATCAAGACAAATCATTTTCTCTCTCACACAACGACTATACCGATGGATTGGTCCGTGTCCATCTAGGTCGTGAGCAACTGTTCGATTAAATACGAGTAACCGATAGTATGATCTTCTGTGTGGGCCCGACACACCATACTAACTACAACGTATAGAATCCAGGACTATAATTTGCATATATTTAATTATAAATAATTAAACGCAAATAATTGTTTATTTAATTAAATAGATTAATGGCAATGGATTGGGAGTTTCCGTTACTTAAATCTAGACATTAAGTACACAACTCCAACAATCTCCCACTTGTACTAAGGTCTAGTCATTTCCTCCAAACTCCCGACTCCCATACTCATCACGTGCTTAAGTTGTACTTCCAAGAAGTACTATGTGAATGAGCACTCTAGGTTGCCGCTCTGAAGTTATCTTGGTGACTACAGCGTCGTCTCCCTTGACGATGACTCGTATCAGGTGGTACTTGCTCTATGTGTTATCTTACACTTATGGACTTGTGATTTCTTACCATTTGCCATCGCACCGCTATTTATATATCCTTTGACAAATTAAGAATCACATCTAAGTCCCAGAGATTATCCCGGAGCTATACCAAAACTTCCGCTGCCTCTGAGGCCGCTATTTGGTTACCCATGGCAGAGTCCGAAAAGCATCGTGCTTATCACTCTTCCATGTTAAAAACTCCTTCTCCTTCAATAGTGAAACACATAGCCTGATATCGACTTACACCGGTCCTCATTCGATTAGAAATCTAAGAGAATGTAATCCAAAGGAAATGTTTGCCTGCTCCGTAATCCAGAACATAGTTTCCAGTACTTCGAAAGTACTTAAAATGTTCATTACAGCAGTCAAGTATTCCTTTCCAGGATTACCTTGATATCCTCCCACTATACTAGCCGCATAGTAGATATCAGGTTCTCGTTTTTAACATCGCATTTATTAAGCTTTCCACACTCCAAGTGTAGGAAACCGCTTTAATTGCTTCTATCTCCTTTTGTGTTCCAAAACACATATCCTTAGATAGATGCATTCCGTATCTGAAAGGTAACGAATCTTTCTCGGAATCTTACATGTTAAAACGAACTATAATCATATATATGTAAGATGTCCAGGAGAAGTACAACTTCTTCCTATATCTTTCATAATGATTTATCCAGACAACCATCATTTCATGTCTGATTACATCTTTACATTGTGGCCAATGATAAAATGTTATCTACATAAAAACCCGAGAAACACCACCTTGTTTCCATCACGTTTCCAATACACACTATTCGTCTATGCTTTGATGAATCCATAAAATGGACTATCTCATCAACTTGCAAGTACCACGAACTCAATGCTTTGTTCCAATCCATAAATGGATCAACTAAGCTTGTACTCTAAATGATCTTGCCTCTTAGCAATAATCCTTATTGCTTTCCAAGAAGGCACATTTAGATCTAGTACTGCCTCTATGTAGATCCAGGGATCGATTTCATGTATACTAGGTCCAGAGTCCGAAAACTCTCCTAGTCTTATGAATATCTCCGGTTGTCACAACCTCCCACTACAACGGCATTCCGGTGTATAAACAGTAATAACAGTAGGTGCAGTTAGTGGTGTACCGCTACTCGGTTCGGCTGGTTCTAAGTCTTAATCTCTCTCTCTCTCATTTCAAAGTATTACGTCACTTTGGGCTTGTGGTTCATCTAATAGTCTTCCTCTAAGAACCGGGCGTTAGAACTTATAACGTCTTTCTGGTTCATAGTACTATTGAACACACATCTTTTGTTCTTCTAGGATATTCTACAACCGCATTATTGAATGCGCCGTTGTTTCCAGACATACCCATAGAACATAGGTAGTTCCGTATAACTCATGCTTTTACTATTTCTATAAGAGTTCCACTTCTTATTTCCGACACACCATTTCTACACAAGAGTGTATGGTGTAGTCATTTGGGATCAAATCCCAATCTCTGATCAGTATGCCATGCATTCCTCAGACAGGCACTTGCCTCCGCGATTAGATCGCAGGCTTTCAATGGATATACCATGATGGTTCCCCACAATAGCTTTGTGTCCATTGACTTGTCAAAACACTTTGCTTTTGTGGCACATCAGGTATGCTAATCCATTTTTCGAGTAATCATAAAATGAAGTACTCGTACCTTATTGTCTGAGTAAACAAGGTCTGCATACATCAGAGTCAATCAATTCTTATACTTGTCCGGATCTTATATCTTATATCCATAAAGGATTGCTTAGTCATGTTATCTTCCAAATTAGATTCTTAGGTCGGAAGGTCCACTCCTTCAACTTAATATCAATTTTCGACCTTTGAACTTCTTATCTGAATAAACATGATTTAGCATAAGAATCCACAAGTATAATCGATTTAATGAAGAAATCTCTTATTAGTAAAACGAGTTTTATACTACGGTTCGTTGCACCGTGATGGACTCAGGATTCATCATTTATATATTGCTAGCTAATGTACCAGAATAGATACTATCTTTATTTCTTCTTATAACCATCAGATGATTAAAAGAAATAAAATATCCATTCATTAGAAATCCAGAACAAAGTTCTTTCTAAAGGTACATAAAAGCAATAGCTTAAAATGAAATCCTATAATTGTCCTCCACTGCAACAGCTGCCTCCTCAACAGCATTGCCCATGTAGACTACGATTTCTTCTTTTTCAAGTCGTCGGGTTTCCTGGAACCCTCGCATTTAGAATGCGCATACCGTCAATGGTTCCATATCTACACACCAGGTTCCGGTAGATAATACCACTGACTATGTTTTACGACTAAAGAAGATTTCGTACTTTCTTTGAGAGGATATTCAGACTTCCAGTACCTAGACTGTTTGCATCGAGAACACTAGCCTATTGGCTTTCTCGCCCCATCTCGTGATCCAAGAAACTTAGGACCACTGGGTTTCTTTGCTTGCTTTTCCTATCCCCCGGTTTTGCCCTTAGGTTCGAAACCTTTGGCATTGGCTACAAGAGCTTGCGATTTCCGTCTCAACTCGTCTAAAAGGTCAATCATCTCAAAAAACGTGTTTAAGCGTTTCCTCGAAGCGACTGGCCTTTATGAGTATCCTCATCGCTTCTTGTCTAGCCGCCTATGTCATGTCTAAACATCTCCTTGAGTTTGAACATGATAAAATCAGTTCTTTCCTCAACAGTCGAGACATTAGTAGGTTCGGGAGAACAAAGCTCACTGAGTACAAACTTGTACTCTTTAACAGTCTAGGCAATGTCTAGATCTCTATTCCAATCAATACATTTTAGGGACCAGTGAGTTAAATTCCTCAAGTATCACATAAAGTGGGTTCAAAGCCATCCATAATCTATGAGCACATATAACAACAAACAATCGATTTAATCTCCGATATTATCTCCCTTAAATAATATCATTAAACCACTAATCACATCTAAAATCCCATCAGGTAAAGCAAGCCACGTTCGTGTGGACGTTTACCCACCCAAATGATTTAGCAATTAGATTTGCTTCGGTCATACATCACTTATAGCGTAACCTCGTTGGGAGGAATACTATAACGCGTATCTAAGTGTAAACCATTACTCAGTACTAAGGCGAATCGTTTAGAATCGTTACGTCACCGCAAGCCACGTTCGTGTGGACGTTTACGACAACTCGCAACCCTTCACAATTCCCCATAACTGTCTACATCAATTATTCTAAAATCCCATTCAGTATAGCAAGCCACGTTCGTGTGGACGTTTACTATACCAAAAAGATTTATATAATTGACTCCCAATTACTTGATCCATTCGATCTTGTAAATCAAGACGCGGAGAATCATAAGTGAAACTCGAAGTTTCTAACCAGTGATTCACCATGCGAACAACCCTATCTCTCATTAGATGAGGGAGCCGAGCAGACAATCGATCCATCTATAAAAGAATGGTACGAAGGTCTCTAATTTGTGTCCTCTACATGACCAAGTGGCTTTGGCTCCATTCCACTCCCCGGGGTGAGAATGAGTCGACTTGAAATCAGCTTTGGAAAGACAAATTAGGCATTGTTTGATAAACTTAATCAATGTTTCTTGTAAGAGGAATTACAAGAACTCTCCTCCAATAACTTATCTATATAAACTTCAAAAGTTTATAAAAGTCATCAAGAGAGCAGCAATGGAGACCATGGGTATGTTTCCATACCCTCTCCCACTTAGCTTTTTATAACAAAGGGATACGCTATCTAATGCATAATTAAATACACATAAGCATGCATACATGAAATAAAGCACATAGAATATTATCACATAGTCAAAATAATACTAGAATATTATTTTCCGACTATTATGGCTTTATCGCATCCCCGTACGCATCTTCTAGTCTTCAGTCTTCGTTCTTGAATGCTCCATGTGACGAGAATATTAATCCCAATATTTAAATCTATTTATTTTTAATTAATCCAAAAGTTACTTAATTCGAAACTTAAGTCAATCGAATATATCAAAAATAAAATTAAATATTATTAATATTTTTATTTATTTTTATTTTCCTATCTAATTCTATTAAATCTCTAGAATCCCATCCAAGTCAAACTCGGAATATTCTAGAAGACTTTTATAATAGAATAAGGAAATAAAATAAATTAGGACTCCTAATCCTTTCCAAATTAATTCCTTTCCTAATCTATTAAAAATTCCATAAGGAATAATTAAATAGGAAAAATTAATTAAGGACCATTAAAACTTTCCAAATTAATTATTTTCCTAATCCATTAAAAATTCCATAAAGGAATAATTAAATAGGAAAAACAAATTAATTCTAAATTTATTCTTTTCCTAATCCATGAAAATTCCCATGAGTAGGAATAATCAAATAGGAAAATAAATTTAATACTAAATTAATTCTTTTCTTATTCCATGAATATTCCATAAAAGAAATAATCAAATAGGAAAACCGAATTAAAATAGGAAAGTTGGATCTCGGCGGAAGAGCACGGGTTGGGAGTCCCCGCGCCTTACCACCATCGATCGCCGCTCGGAGGAGCACGCCGCCGCCGCCCAGCCCACGCGCCACCACCACCGGTGGCCGGCGTGGCCGAGAGTTCCCGGGCAGCCCCTCCCCTCGATCGAACACCATGGGATCGATCATGGGGATGATCGATCCCGAGCCCTTCTTCTCTTCGTCACGTGTCTTCTCCGGTAGTCGTTTCGGCATCGATCCAACGTAAATAAATTACAAAATTAATTTACAATTATCCGGTATCGATTCTATACATGAAATCGACCCTATACATTTTCCGGAAAAAATAGAACGTAATAATAAATCCTAAATTCGGTCAACCCCCGAATTTTTACTATTACAAGCATTCACCACACATAAAACGAATCTCGACATGTCCGAGAGTTTAATAATCAAGAACAATATTATGACAATAATTAAGAACAATTATATCTAGCCATAATAGTTGGAAACCCTGCAAGGTAGAACAATTTATCGAAAAATACCGTGAACTAAAACCAACGCTCTGATACCAGTTGTTGGAAATCGATATCCCGAAATTAATAAATTAATTAAAATTAATTATCTAATTAATTCCGACCGAAATCCTTCGAAGATCGAATATCCGGGGTTGTCAAAATGCGGAACGACAACTCCAATCGACTCCCGGTTGCCGGAACATCCCGCCACGAACCACCACGCGAAGCCGGACTCAACCAAACCCTAACCACGGGGATAGCCCGGGCTGTTCGGTCGAGCCCTCGCGTAGGGCTCGCGGCTGTCCTTGGCAGCCGCCTAGGGCTGCTCGTAGCAGCCCGTCGGACGTGCTCAAACCCTCACGGAACAGCCCCCTCAAACCCCAGCCGCGGCCCGAGCCGCTGCACGTTCGATCGAGGCTTGCGCGCGCCACCGGGCGCGCGCTAGGGTTCTGCCCGTAGCAGCCCCGTACACGGACTCGCATGGCCCCGTGCACGATCCGCGAAGGCACGCGGATCCGCTGCGGGATTTCCCGCAGCCCGCTGCGAGCGCACACGAGGCGCCCGCTGCCCACGCGATCGAGCACGCGCTCGATCGCATCCCCGGCGTCCAGCCGGGGTCCTTTGTGCGTCGCCGGCGTTCGAAGCCATAGGGCTCGACCGCCACCCTCGGCGTCCAGCCGAGGGTTCGTCCTCTCGATCCCAGCGAGGATCTCTCGACCTCCCGCGGTCCGGTGATCCTCGATCACCACCGCGAGGTCGATCCTCGTCCCCGGGTTCGTACGTCGCTTGGATCTTGGTTCACGATATTCTCACGATAATTAAACATTAAAATCATCGAAGGGGGTTCAACGATTTTACCTTTGTTCTCGTTGTACGGAGAAACGAAGAACTCAATTGATGACCTTGAGATCTTCCCACGTATTCCTTGCACTAGCCCGGACGTCGTGTGGGCGACGATCTACCGAACTCCATGGATCTCCTTCACTCTTCAAGAACTTTATGATTGGCGTATCTTAGGTTAATGAATTGTGAAGACCATGTAGTGCTTTTATAGGCTACGTAGGGGATCAAAAGGAGATTAAATATTGGGCTTCTAATATTGAAAATTAAATTGAGTCCAACCCAAATCCATTAATTCTTATCAATATTAATTTAATTTATTTTCCACTATATAAATAAAATTGCACTCCCAATATTTATCCATATTATATCAAATAATATTTCTCCGGTAGTATTATTTATTCCGTGTATTTAAGATTTAAATATCCATGAATAAAATTAATTTATTGCTAATTAATTTATTCATCTCTTATATCCGAGAATAGTACCGTTCAACTTTAATTATTATGCGGATTAAATCCACCTGCAGGGTTTACATAATAATTCCTTATAAACTCATCTCGGGGATATTATCAACCCTTACGGGATACACTTTCCCGTCAAGTATTCACGGCATGTCATATATAAAATATAGTGACCCAACTCAACCGGTAATTGACCCAGTAATTAAACCGGTCAATTCCTTTGGAAAATCAAAGTCACTTATATTAAATATACACACCCGCAATAGTATCGGGGATTAAGAATAAAATACACTGAGACTTAAATCGATTATCGCCGGCAATCCTAATCGATAAATCTCAAATGATCCGCTCAATACATCAAGTGTACAAGTGTGATAAAATAATCAAGACAGATCATTTTCTCTCTCACACAACGACTATACCGATGGATTGGTCCGTGTCCATCTAGGTCGTGAGCAACTGTTCGATTAAATACGAGTAACCGATAGTATGATCTTCTGTGTGGGCCCGACACACCATACTAACTACAACGTATAGAATCCAGGACTATAATTTGCATATATTTAATTATAAATAATTAAACGCAAATAATTGTTTATTTAATTAAATAGATTAATGACAATGGATTGGGAGTTTCCGTTACTTAAATCTAGACATTAAGTACACAACTCCAACAGGCTGCGTGTCTTCGGGCGCGTAGTCTCCAAAGGTCGGACTCCTGCGGATGAGTCGGTATCCATGATCGGTTTCCGGCGACGGGATTTCGTTCGGGGTTATCGGTTCCGCAATTTTTGATACCCCGGGATATCGATTTCCAGCAACTGGTATCAGAGCGTTTGGTTTCGTGTTCATGTATGTATTCAATTGTGTTCTACCTTGCAGGGATTCCGACTATCATGGTTTAAGTAATTGTTAATTACTCGTTTAATTAATTGCTATTTAATTTACCATGATTGTTCGTTTATTAAACTCTCGGACATGTCGAGATTCGTTTTGTGTGGATGAATGCTTGTAATAGTAAAAATTCGGGGGGTGACCGAATTTAGATTTATTATTATTGTTCTATGTTTTCCGGAAAATGTATAGGGTCGATTTCATGTATAGAATCGATACCGGAATTGTAAATTTATTTCTTGTAATTTATTTACGTTGGATCGATGCCGAGACGACCGCCGGAGAACGCGTGTGACGAAGGAGATGATGAGAGGGAGGGCTCGGGATCGATCATAAGATCGATCCCATGGAGATCGATCGCGGGGGCTGTCCGCGATGCTCCTTGGCCACGCCGGCCACCGGAGGAGGTGGCGCGTGGGCTGAGGTGGCGGCGGTGGTGCTCCCGGCCGGCGATCGAGGTGGGGGGGCGCGGGGTCCTCGTGATCTCGTGCTACTCCTACCTAGATTCACTTTCCTAATTGATTCGGTTTTCCTATTTGAGTTTTTCCTATTTTTGGGAATTCTCATGGATTAGGAAAAGAATTAATTGGAATTAATTTTATTCCTTATTCTATTATGGAAGTCTTCTAGAGTATTCCGAGTTCTACTTGGAATAAGATCCTAGAGATTTAATAAAATTAGAAAGGAATAATAATTAATTTAGGATTGATTTATTTCCTAATTGATTATTCCTATTTTATGAGAATTTTCATAGTAATGGAAATTAATTAATTTTGGAAAGTAGAAGAGTCCTAATTTATTTTATTTCTTTATTCTATTATAGAAGTCTTCTAGAATATTTCAAGTTTGACTTGAATAGATTATTCTAGAGATTTAATAGAATTGGATAGGAAAATAAATAAATAAAAAATATTAATAATATTTAATTTTATTTTTGATTTATTCGATTGACTTAATTTTCGAATTGAGTATCTTTTGGATTTATTAAAAATAAATAGATTTAAATATTGGGATTAATATTCTCGTCATATGGAGCATTCAAGAACGAAGACTGAAGACTAGAAGAAGCATACGGAGATGGAATAAAGCCATGATAGTCGAAAAATAATTTTTCTAGCATTATTTTGACTATGTGCTATGTGCTTTATTACTTGTATGCATGCTTATGTGTTTAATTATGCATTAGATAGCGTATCCCTTTGTTATAAAAAGCTAAGTGGGAGAGGGGATGGAAACATTCCCATGGTCTCCATTACTGTTCTCTTGGTGACTCTTATGGACTTTTGAAGTTCGTATAGATGTGTCATTGTAGGAGAATTCTTGTAATTCCTTTTACAAGAAACATTGATTAAGTTTATCAAACAATGCCTAATTTGTCTTTCTGAAACTGACTTCAAGTCGACTCATTCTCACCCCGGGGAGTGGAATGGAGCCAGAGCCACTTGGTCATGTGGATGACACAAATTAGAGACATTCGTACCATCTTTTAAGGTGGATCGATTGTCTGCTCGGCTCCCTCATCTAATGAGAGATAGGGTTGTTCGCATGGTGAATCACTGGTTAGAAACTTCGAGTTTCACTTATGATTCCCCGCGTCTTGATTTACGAAATCGAATGCTTCAAGTAATTGGATGTCAATTGTAAAAATCTTTTGGTGTAGTAAACGTCCACACTATCGTGGCTTGCTGCATTGAATGGGATTTTGGAACGATTGATGTAGACAGTTATAGAAGAAAGTGAAGGATCGTGTGTTAACGTAAACGTCCACACTATCGTGGCTTGCGGTAATATGCGGGTCCCAAACAATCTTCTTAGATACTGAGTAATGGTTTACACTTAGGTACGCTCTATAGTATTCTTCCCATCGAAGTAACGCTATAGTGATGTACGACCAAAGCAAATCTAATTGCTAAATCATTTGGATGGGTAAACGTCCACACTATCGTGGCTTGCCTTATCTGATGGGATTTTAGATGTGATTAGTGATTTAATGATGTTATTAAAGGGAGATAATATCGGATATTAAATTAATTGTTTGTTTAAATGTGCTTATTGTTGGAATTCGATATCCCGGGTTATCAAAATTGCGGAACCGATAACCCGAACGAACCCTTCGCCGGAAATCACACGAACGCCGACTCATCCGCCGGAGTCCGGGCTTTGGAGACCACGCGCCCGAAGGCGCGCAATCCGCCCCCACCCGAACCCCCGCGAGCGCGGGGTTCGCGCGATCAATCGATCGCGTCTCACGCGATTGGGCGGGGCTGCCCAGCAGCCCCCGCGGCGGGTCCGGCGACCCGCCGCCGTCTGGAAGTCCCCACCGTCGAGGTGGGGTGGGGTGCGGCACCAGCCCGCGCCCCAGCGGTCGATCGCCGTGATCGACCGCGCGCCCTCGGCCCAGCCGAGGGTCGCCTCTTCCATGCCCATCGAACCCTAGGCGGGTCGATCCACGCGGTCCGGTGGCTTCGCCACCACCGCGTGATCGTCCGTCTACTCCGGGTCCGAACTTCGGATCTTGCGTTCTACGGTATAATCGATAAACCAAAATCGAATAATATCAAGTTAGTTTAGATATCATACCTACGATTCGTTGTTCGGAGAAACGAGATCAAGATGACCTTTGAATCTTCCCACGTATTCCTTGCACTCCGTTCGAACGTCGGGTGGGCGACGATCTATCGAACTCCTATGGATCTCCTTCAACTCTCTAGAATATCAACTGTGATAATCTTGTCTTATGATTTATGAAGGCCATGTAGTGCTTTTATAGGCTACGTAGGGGATCTAAAGGAGGTGGAATATTGGGCTTCCAATATTGAAGATTAAATTGAGCCCAATGCTCAAGTCCATTAATCCTTATCAATATTAATTAATTTATTTTCCACTATATAAATTAATTGCACTCCCAATATTAAACCATATTATATCCATATAATATTTCTCCGGTAGTATTATTTATTCCGTGTATTTAAGATATAAATATCCATGAATAAAATTTATTTATTACTTAATAAATTTATTCATCTCTTTTATCCGAGACTAGTACCACTCAACCTTATTTATTATGCGGAATAAATCCACTCGCGAGGTTTACATAATAAATCCTTATGAGCTCATCTCGGGGATATTATCAACCCTTCCGGGATACACTGTCCCGTCAAGAATTCACGGCATGCCATATATAAAATATAGTGACCCAACTCAACCGGTAATCGACCCAATAATTAAATCGGTCAATTCCTTTGGAAAATCAAAGTCACATATATTAAATATACACACCCGCAATTGTATCGGGGATTAAGAATAAAATACACTGAGTCTCAAATCAATTATCGCCGAGCAAACCTAATTGATGAGTTTCAATCGATCCGCTCAATACACCAAGTGTACAAGTGTGATAAAATAATTAAGATAAATTATTTTCTCTCTCACACAACGACTATACCGATGGATTGGTCCGTGTCCATCTAGGTCGTGAGCAACTGTTCGATTAAATACGAGTAACCGATAGTATGATCTTCTGTGCGCCCATGCTTGCACCATACTAACTACAACGTATAAAATCCAGGACTATAATTTGCATATATTTAATTAACAATAATTAAAAGCAAATGAATGTTCGTTATTAATAGGTAAATGAAAGTGCATACAGAGTTCAGAATACTCAAATCTAGACATTAAGTATACTACTCCATCAATCTCCCACTTATACTAAGGTCTAGTCTTATCCTCCAAACTTCTGACTCCCAAACCCTCCAAGTGCTTGTAATATACTTCGCTAGGAAGTATCTTGGTGAAAGGGTCCGCTAGGTTGTCTTCTGAAGCTATCTTGGTGACTATCGCATCGCCCCTCTTGACGATGTCTCGAATCAGGTGGTACTTGCGCTCTATGTGTTTCGTAGCACTATGGGACCGTGGTTCCTTACTGTTTGCCACTGCACCGCTATTGTCACAATAAATTGTCATAGCTTTGGGCAAACTCGGAATCACATCTAAGTCCTGGAGGAAATTAAGGAACCATACTGACTCTTTCGCTGCCTCTGAGGCTGCAACATATTCAGCTTCCATGGTAGAGTCTGAAATGCACTTTTGCTTAACACTCCTCCATGATACGGCTCCACCTCCCAAAGTGTACACATAGCCTGATGTCGACTTTCGCCGGTCCTTATCAGCTTGGAAATCCGAATCCGTATAACCCAAGGGAATCAGATTGTCTGCCCCGTAACTCAGAACATAATCCCTAGTATTTCGCAAATACTTGAAAATGCTCTTTACGGCAGTCCAATGAGCCCTTCCAGGGTTACTCTGATATCTCGCTACTACGCCAACTGCATAGCAGATATCAGGCCTCGTGCATAACATTGCATACATCAAGCTTCCCACGGCCGAAGCGTAGGGAACTGCTTTCATTTCATCTTTCTCCTTTTGTGTCTGGGGACACATCTCCTTAGAAAGATAAGTTCCTTTGCTGAAGGGTAGATCACCCTTCTTGGAATCTTGCATGTTAAAACGAGCCAGAATCGTGTCTATGTAAGACTGCTGGGATAGGTACAATGTTCTACTCCGGCGATCCCTTATAACCTTGATCCCTAGAACATGCCCGACTTCTCCCAAATCTTTCATATCGAATTGTCTAGACAACCATCCCTTTATGTCTGATAACATCTTCACACTGTTGCCAATGAGAAGAATGTCGTCTACATAAAGCACGAGAAACACCACCTTCTTCCCATCACGTTTCCAATACACACACGATTCGTCCATGCTTTGACTGAATCCAAAAGATTGGACTACTTCGTCAAACCGCAGGTTCCACGATCTCGAGGCTTGTTTCAATCCATAAATGGATCGATTAAGCTTGCACACTAGATGATCTCGCCCCTTAGCAATGAATCCTTCTGGTTGTTTCATATAAATCGTCTCGTCAAGACTTCCATTTAGGAAAGCTGTCTTGACATCCATTTGCCACACCTCATAATCCATATGAGCTGCTATGGATAAGAGAATCCGGATCGACTTTATCTTGGCTACCGGCGAGAAGGTCTCCTCATAATCGATTCCCTCTTTCTGAGTATATCCTTTCGCAACAAGCCGAGCTTTAAAGGTTTCAACCTTTCCGTCAGATCCTCTCTTTCTCTTGTAGACCCATTTACACCCAATTGGCTTTACGCCGCTTGGTGGTTCTACAAGATCCCAGACTTTATTAGAATCCATAGATTCAATTTCGGATCTCATCGCTTTCTTCCAAGAAGGCGCATCTATATCTTGTACCGCCTCATCATAGGTCCAGGGATCGATTTCATGAACTCCAGGTCCAGAGTCCGAAGACTCACCCAGTCTAATCCATCGGTCTGGTTGCTTAACAACCCTCCCACTACGACGGCGTTCCGGTGTATTAACAGTGATAGTAGGTGCAGGTTCTAGTGGTGTATCACTACTCGGTTCGGCTGTATCTAGGTCTTCCTTGTTTCCTCTCATCTCATCAAGTATAATGTCACTCATGGGCTTGTGGTCCATGACATAGTCTTCCTCTAAGAACCGAGCGTTAGTACTTATAACGATCTTCTGGTCCGTAGGACTATAGAACATGCCACCCTTAGTTCCTCTAGGATATCCTATAAACAACCGCACTTCAGTACGAGGTAACAAATTTATCGGCACCTACCTTCAACACATGTGCAGGACACCCCCAGATCCGAACGTGTCTTAAGCTAGGCTTGCGCCCGCTCCATCGTTCCATGGGTGTTGAAGGAACCGTTTTTGATGGAACCAAGTTTAGAATGTGCGCTGCCGTTTCTAAGGCATATCCCCAGAACATGATAGGTAAGTCCGAGTAACTCATCATTGATCGCACCATCTCCATAAGAGTCCTATTCCTTCTTTCCGACACACCATTCTGCTGGGGAGTATATGGTGATGTCATTTGGGAATCAATCCCATTCTCTGCTAAGTATGCCTTGAATTCTCCAGACAGGTACTCGCCTCCGCGATCAGATCGCAGGCATTTAATGGATTTACCTTGAAGGTTCTCCACAAGAGCCTTGAATTCCTTGAACTTGTCAAAGGACTCGCTCTTGCGGCGCATCAAGTATACAAATCCATACCTTGAGTAATCATCAGTGAAAGTGATAAAGTACTCGTACCCTCCCCTTGCCTGAGTAGACATAGGTCCGCATACATCAGAGTGAATCAAATCCAATACTTGTCCAGCTCTATGTCCTTTACTAGAAAAAGAACGCTTGGTCATTTTACCCTCCAAACAGGATTCGCAGGTTGGAAGGTCCTCTCCTTCTATGCCGCTAATGAGACCATCAGCTTTCAACCTTTGAATTCTATTCGAATTAATATGACCTAGCCTTAGATGCCACAAGTATAATTGATTCATTTTAGAAGGTTCCTTTCTCTTATTGGTGTTCGTAGATGTGTTATTACTCTCGGTTAGTTGCATCGTGTTAGACTCAGGATTTAGAACATACAAATCGTCCACCAATGTACCAGAACAGATAATCTTACTATTTCTTCTTATGACCACAGAGTGATCAAAAGAAACAGAATATCCATTCATAATAAGTTTAGAAACCGAAATTAAATTCTTTCTAAAGTTGGGTACATAAAGACAATTTTGTAAAACTAAAACCCTATCACTACTGAAGCGTAAGTGAACGTCTCCCACTGCAACAGCCGCCACCCTTGCAGCATTGCCCATGTAGACCACGATCTCTCCCTCTCTAAGTCTCCGGGTTTCCTGGAACCCCTGCAATGAATTGCAGACATGATCAGTGGCCCCCGTATCTACACACCAGGTGCTGGTAGATAACACCACTGATAATGTTTCAGTGACTAAGGAAAATTTCGTACCTTTGATGAGAGGACAATCAGACCTCCAGTGCCCAAACTGCTTGCATTGATAGCACTTGCCTCGCGGCTTGCTCTTCCCAATCCGTGGTTTAGAACCACTGGGTTTCTTTGCACGCTTTTCCTCTAGCCTTGCCACAAAAGCTTGTGATTTCCTTAACCTACGCACAAACTCCGCTCTCGCCGAATCCTTTTTAAGAGACTTATTGAGAGAGAAATCTGTGAGTATGTCAATCACCTCTTGTCCAGCTTCCACGCTATGTCTCAACATCATCCTGAGGTCATTTCGAATGTCCTCATCAGTCGGGACAACAGTGGATTCGGAAAGCTCAACAGTCTGAACAATGTCCAGATTTCGTTTCCAATCAGTACTATATGGAACCAGTGAGTTTTCATCTTTAAGTATATCACAAAGTGGGGTCACAGTCATTCCTAACCTATAAGCACATAAAACAAACAAACAATTTAATATCCGATATTATCTCCCTTAAATAATATCATTAAATCACTAATCACATCTAAAATCCCATCAGGTAAGGCAAGCCACGATAGTGTGGACGTTTACCCACCCAAATGATTTAGCAATTAGATTTCCTTCGGTCGTACATCATCAATAGCGTTACCTCGATGGGAGGAATACTATTAAGCGTACCTAAGTGTTAACCATCACTCAGTACTGAGAAGTTTGTTTGAGATTCGCATATCACCGCAAGCCACGATAGTGTGGACGTTTACGTTGACACACGGATCCTTTACTTCCTTCTATAACTGTCTACATCAATCGATCTAAAGTCCCATTCAATATAGCAAGCCACGATAGTGTGGACGTTTACCATACCAAAAGACTTATACAATTGAAATCCAATTACTTGATCCATTTGATCTCGTAAATCAAGACGCGGAGAATCATAAGTGAAACTCGAAGTTTCTAACCAGTGATTCACCATGCGAGCAACCCTATCTCTCATAAATGAGGGAGCCGAGCAGACAATCGATCCATCTATCAAAGAATGGTACGAAGGTCTCTAATTTGTGTCCTCTACATGACCAAGTGGCTCTGGCTCCATTCCACTCCCCGGGGTGAGAATGAGTCGACTTGAAATCAGCTTCGGAAAGACAAATTAGGCATTGTTTGATAAACTTAATCAATGTTTCTCGTAAGAGGAATTACAAGAACTCTCCTCCAATGACTTATCTATACAAACTCCAAAAAGTTTGTAAAAGTCACCAAGAGAGCAGCAATGGAGACCATGGGTATGTTTCCATACCCTCTCCCACTTAGCTTTTTACAATAAAGGGATACGCTATCTAGTGCATAAAATAAACACATATAGCATGCATACATGTAATAAAGCACATAATATTATCACATAGTCAAAATAATTACTAGAATATTATTTTCCGACTATTATGGCTTTACTCCATCCCCGTACGCATCTTCTAGTCTTTAGTCTTCGTTTCTTGAATGCTCCATGTGACGAGAATATTAATATCCAATATTTAAATCTATTTATTTTCAATTAATACAAAAGTTACTTAATTCGAAAATTAAGTCAATTGAATATATCAAAAATAAAATTAAATATTATTAATATTTTATTTATTTTATTTTTCCTTTTCCACTTCATTAAATCTCTAGAATAATCCATCCAAGATATTCTTGGAATATTCTAGATGATATCCATAATGAAATAAAGAAATAAAATAATTAGGACTCTTCTACTTTCCATATTAATTAGTTTCCTAATCCATGAATATTTCCATAAAATAGAAATAATCAATTAGTAATCCTAATTAATTCCAAATTGATTCTTTTCCTAATCCATGAGAGTCCCCAAAAAAAGGAATTCTCAAATAGGAAAAACCCGAACCAATTAGGAAAGTAAATATCCGGACGGGGATAGCACGGGGTGGGGATCCCCGCGCCACCCATCGACCGCCGCCCTTGAGCCGCCGCCGTCCAGCCCACGCGCCACCTCCCTTGGTGGCCGGCGTGGCCGGAGCTCCCGCGGGCAGCCCCCTCTTGGCGTGGGTCGATCGTCCTCGTGGGATCGACCATGGGGATGGTCGATCCTTGTCCTCTTCCTCATGATCATCTCCTTCGTCACGCGTCTTTTCCGGCGGTCGTTTCGGCATCGATCCAACGCAAAATAAATTACAAAATAAATTTTACACTATCCGGTATCGATTCTATACATGAAATCGACCCTATACAATTTCCGGAAAAACGTAGAACGTAATAATAAATCCTAAATTCGGTCAACCCCCGAATTTTTACTATTACAAGCATTCACCACCACAAACGAATCTCGACATGTCCGAGAGTTTAATCAATCCAACATTCATGACAAAATAAATTAACAAAAATTAATTAAGCCATAATAGTCGGAATCCCTGCAAGGTAGAACAATTTTATCGAAAATACCGCGAACGTAAACCACGCTCTGATACCAATTGTTGGAATTCGATATCCCGGGTTATCAAAATTGCGGAACCGATAACCCGAACGAACCCTTCGCCGGAAATCACACGAACGCCGACTCATCCGCCGGAGTCCGGGCTTTGGAGACCACGCGCCCGAAGGCGCGCAATCCGCCCCCACCCGAACCCCCGCGAGCGCGGGGTTCGCGCGATCAATCGATCGCGTCTCACGCGATTGGGCGGGGCTGCCCAGCAGCCCCCGCGGCGGGTCCGGCGACCCGCCGCCGTCTGGAAGTCCCCACCGTCGAGGTGGGGTGGGGTGCGGCACCAGCCCGCGCCCCAGCGGTCGATCGCCGTGATCGACCGCGCGCCCTCGGCCCAGCCGAGGGTCGCCTCTTCCATGCCCATCGAACCCTAGGCGGGTCGATCCACGCGGTCCGGTGGCTTCGCCACCACCGCGTGATCGTCCGTCTACTCCGGGTCCGAACTTCGGATCTTGCGTTCTACGGTATAATCGATAAACCAAAATCGAATAATATCAAGTTAGTTTAGATATCATACCTACGATTCGTTGTTCGGAGAAACGAGATCAAGATGACCTTTGAATCTTCCCACGTATTCCTTGCACTCCGTTCGAACGTCGGGTGGGCGACGATCTATCGAACTCCTATGGATCTCCTTCAACTCTCTAGAATATCAAGTGTGATAATCTTGTCTTATGATTTATGAAGGCCATGTAGTGCTTTTATAGGCTACGTAGGGGATCTAAAGGAGGTGGAATATTGGGCTTCCAATATTGAAGATTAAATTGAGCCCAATGCTCAAGTCCAGTAATCCTTATCAATATTAATTAATTTATTTTCCACTATATAAATTAATTGCACTCCCAATATTAAACCATATTATATCCATATAATATTTCTCCGGTAGTATTATTTATTCCGTGTATTTAAGATATAAATATCCATGAATAAAATTTATTTATTACTTAATAAATTTATTCATCTCTTTTATCCGAGACTAGTACCACTCAACCTTATTTATTATGCGGAATAAATCCACTCGCGAGGTTTACATAATAAATCCTTATGAGCTCATCTCGGGGATATTATCAACCCTTCCGGGATACACTGTCCCGTCAAGAATTCACGGCATGCCATATATAAAATATAGTGACCCAACTCAACCGGTAATCGACCCAATAATTAAATCGGTCAATTCCTTTGGAAAATCAAAGTCACATATATTAAATATACACACCCGCAATTGTATCGGGGATTAAGAATAAAATACACTGAGTCTCAAATCAATTATCGCCGAGCAAACCTAATTGATGAGTCTCAATCGATCCGCTCAATACACCAAGTGTACAAGTGTGATAAAATAATTAAGATAAATTATTTTCTCTCTCACACAACGACTATACCGATGGATTGGTCCGTGTCCATCTAGGTCGTGAGCAACTGTTCGATTAAATACGAGTAACCGATAGTATGATCTTCTGTGCGCCCATGCTTGCACCATACTAACTACAACGTATAAAATCCAGGACTATAATTTGCATATATTTAATTAACAATAATTAAAAGCAAATGAATGTTCGTTATTAATAGGTAAATGAAAGTGCATACAGAGTTCAGAATACTCAAATCTAGACATTAAGTATACTACTCCATCACTTATAGGTTTAGAGAATAGCTATGAACCCACTTTCTATGATACTCAAGGAGCATAAGCTCACTGGCACCAACTATTGATTGGAAGAGAAATTTAGACATTGTCCTGACTTCGGAGGAGTACAAGTTTGTACTCCATGAAGTATGCCCTGCTGAGCCCACGGCTGCCTCAACTGATGAGGAAAAACTGGAATATCGGAAGTGGAAAAAGGCTGATGAAATGGCTAGGTGTTATATTTTGGCTTCCATGTCAAATGTACTCCAAACCCAACATGAGTCAATGGACACTGCCTATGATATGATGTTTAACCTCAAGGAGATGTTTGGGGAGCAAGATCGTGCGGCAAGGCAAGAAGCCATGAGAGTCCTCATGACAACTACTCAGTCTGAAGGAACGCCCGTTGGGGAGCACGTTCTTAAGATGATTAGTCTGTTGAATGAGCTTGAGATCCTAGGAGCTTCTATTGATGGGGAGACGCAAGTCGACATCATACTCCAGTCTCTGACCCCTAGTTTTGAGCAGTTTCGTATGAGCTATAATATGGGTAAACTATCTTATACTCTTGCGCAACTCCTGACTGAACTGAAGGCGGCAGAGGGGATCTACAAGAAGGGCAAGTCTCAAGCGCTTGTAGCTACCAAGTCCAAAGGCTTTAAGCCTGGTGGAGGTAGGGGCAAGAGAAGGAAGCAAGCCGGGAAACCCAGTGGTGTCAAGAGGACTGTACCACGAGTGGGGGCTGCAAAGCCAAGGGGCAAGTGCTTCCGATGCAACAAGTCTGGACACTGGAAGTCTGAATGTCCTCTCAGAGGTACGAATTTTTCTTTAGTCGTAAAAACATAGTCAGCGGTATTATCTACCAGAAATCTGGTGTGTAGATATGGAACCACTGACGGTATGTGCATTTTTGAATGCAGGGATTCCAGAAAACCCGGCGACTTAGAGAAGAAGAGTTCGAGTCTACACGGGCAAAAGCTGTAGAGGAGGCAGCTGTTGCGGTGGAAGACATTTATCTGCTTTAGTAGTTAAAAAGGATTTCATTTCAAGTTTATTGCTTAATGTACCCTCTATTTTAGAAAGAACATTTTGTTCTGGATTTCTATTTTATGAATGGATATTTTATTTCTTTAATCATTGGATGATTTTGATAAGAAATGATGGCATTATCTATTCTGGTACATTAGATAGCAATATATGAATGATAGATCCTAAGTCTACCACCGCTCTATAACTTGTTTTACTTAATTAGATATGTTTCTTTATTAAATCATTATACTTGTGAATTCTTGTACTTAGTAGTATTTTCAAATAAGATTCAAAAGGTCGAAATTGATTTGATCAATTATAGTTGAAGGAATGGACCTTCCGACCTGAGAATTGAATTTGGAGGACAATACATCTAAGCAAACCTTTCTTCATAAAGGATAGAATTCGGACCTAGTATTGGAAATGATTAGATATGCAGACACATGTGTGAATTAGATAGGTACGAGTAGTTCTTTCAAGAATACTCAATGATGGATTAGAGTACTTAAATGTGCCATAAAGGAAAAGTGTTTTGACTAGTCAATGGACACAAAGCTATTATGGGGAACCATTAAAGTATATCCATTAGAAGCCTGCGACTCGGTCGCGGAGGCCATCATCTATCTAAATAACACATAGCATAATCAAAGATTGGGATTCATCCCAAAGGGCCGCGCCATACACTTACGTGTAGAGATGGTGCGTTGTAAATAAGAAATGGAAATCTGAAAGTAAAGGAAAACAAGTTGTTCGGAACTACCTATGTTCTATGGATATTTCTGTGTAATTGTAGGATATCCTAGATGAACGAAGTATTGTGTGTTCTATAGTACTATGAACCAGAAGAACTTTCGTTCGGTTCATAGAGGAAGACTATTAGATGAACCACAAAGCCTGAACTGAATTAATACCTTGGAATGAGGAAAAGGACAAAAGACTGGGAACCAGCCAAACCGAGTAGAAGTACACCACACACTGCACCTATTGTTATTACTGTTATACACCGGGACGCCATTGCAGTGGGAGGTTGTTGAACAACCGGAGATATTCATAAGACTAGAGGAGTTCGGACTCTGGATCTAGTAAACATGAAATCGATCCCTAGCTCTGCATAAGGGCAGTACTAGATCTAAATGAGCCTGCTTGGAAAACAATAAGGATTATTGTAAAGAGGCTAGATCATTTAGAGTACGAGCTTGGTAAATCCATTCATGGATGGTTACAAAGCTATGAATCGTGGAACTTGCGAATTGATGAGATAATCCATTCAATGGATTCATCAAAAGGCAGAGACGATAGGTGTATTGGAGACGTAATGGAAACAAGGTGGTGTTTCTCGGAATTTTATGTAGATAACATTTTATCATTGGCAACAATGTAAAGATATTGTCAGACATAAAATAATGGTTGTCTAAATAAATCGGGATATAAGATTGAGAAGAAGTTGGAACGTGTTCTTGAGATCTTATAATCTAGGGATAAGAACATTGTACTTCTCCTAGATATCTTATATGATTATGGTTTGTTTTAACATGCGTAAATCTGAGAAAGGTCGTTGCCTTTCAGAGACAGAATATGTATATCTATCTAAGGTCATGTGTTTCGAACACATAAAGGAGATAGATGATACTAAGCAGTTTCCTACACCTAGTGTGGAAAGCTTAAATGCAGTGTTAGAAAAACAAGAACCTGATATCAACTATGCGGTTTGCGTAGTGGGAGGATATCATGAGTAATCTGGACAAGAGATTTTCAGAAATCTTCTTAGATTACACATTCTCAGATCTCAAATCAAAGAAGGACCAGTGTAAGTCGATATCAGGCTATGTGTTCACTTTTGGGAAAGGTGGAACCTTTAATATGTAGGAGTGATAAGCAGGATGCTTCTCAGGCTCTCTCATAACCGAACAGCAGCCTCAGAGGCAGCGGAAGTTTTGGTTAGATTCCGGGATAACCTCTAAGACTTGGAAATGACTCTTAGTTTATCAAAGGCTATTTTATAGCGGTGCATGATAAACTGGAAGAAGTCATAAGTCTAAAAGTGATGATAACACATAGTGCAAGTACCACCTGATACGAGTCATCGTCAAGGGAGACGACGTAGTAGTCACCAAGATAACTTCAGAGCGGCAACCTAGAGTGCTCATTCACATAGTACTTCTCGGAAGTACACCTTAAGCACGTGATGAGTATGGGAACCGGGAGTTTGGAGGAAATGACTAGACCTTAGTACAAGTGGGAGATTGTTGGAGTTGTGTACTTAATGTCTAGATTTAAGTAACGGTAAACTCCCGATCATAGCATTTAATCTATTAAATTAACAAACAATTGTTTTGCGTTTAATTATTATTAATTAAATATATGCAAATCATAGTCCTGGATTTTATACGTTGAAGTTAGTATGGTGCAAGCATGGGCGCACAGAAGATCATACTATCGGTTACTCGTATTTAATCAAACAGTTGCTCACGACCTAGATGGACACGGACCAATCCATCGGTATAGTCGTTGTGTGAGAGAGAAAATAATTTATCTTAATTATTTTATCACACTTGTACACTTGGTGTATTGAGCGGATCGTTGAGATTCATCGATTAGGATTGCCGGCGATAATCGATTCGAGTCTCAGTGTATTTTATTCTTAATCCCCGATATTATTGCGGGTTTGTATATTTAATATAAGTAACTTTGATTTACCAAAGGAATTAACCGATTTAATTATTGGGTTAATTTCCGGTTAAGTTGGGTCACTATATTTCATATATGACATGCCGTGAATAATTGACCGGACAGTGTATCCCGTAAGGGTTGATAATATCCCCGAGATGAGTTCATAAGGAATTATTGTGTAAACCTCATGAGTGGATTCGTTCCGCACAATAATTAAGGTTGAATGGTATTAGTCTCGGATTAAAGAGATGAATAAATTAATTAGCAATAAATTAATTTTATTCATGGATATTTAAATCTTAAATACACGGAATAAATAAATACTACCGGAGAAATATTATTTGATATAATATGGTTTAATATTGGGAGTGCAATTAATTTATATAGTGGAAAATAAATTAATTAATATTGATAAGGATTAATGGACTTGGGCAGTGGGCTCAATTTAATCTTCAATATTGGAAGCCCAATATTCCACCTCCTTTAGATCCCCTACGTAGCCTATAAAAGCACTACATGGCCTTCATAAATCATAAGACAAGATTATCATACTTGATATTCTAGAGAGTTGAAGGAGATCCATAGGAGTTCGATAGATCGTCGCCCACCCGACGTTCGAACGAAGTGCAAGGAATACGTGGGAAGATTCAAAGGTCTTCAACTTGATTTCGTTTCTCCGCACAACGAATCAAAGGTACAATCATAAACTCCTTCGTGTGAATTTATGTGAATTAAATTGTGATATGTACATGAACACAAGATCCGGAAAAACGACGAACTTCGGGGACGGGGATTCGAGATCCCCGGCGAACGTTCGAAGGACCCTCGGCTGGGAGCCGAGGGGTGCGATCGAACCTAGGGTTCGATCGCGGCGATCCGCGCGAAGGGACCCCGGCTGGACGCCGGGGCGTGCGATCGAGCTGGGCTCGATCGCGGGGGCGAGCCGCGGCTGTTGCCGCGGTGGTCAGCTGGGCTGACCGCCCCTCCCGACGGCGTGGGCGGTGAAGTCGCCGGACTCACCGCCCCGGGGCTGCCGGAGCAGCCCCACGCGATCAATCGATCGCGAGCCCCGACGGGGGCTCGGCTAGGGTTTCGGCCGCGGGTTTATCCCGCGGCGATGCTCGGGTCGAGCCCGGCTCCGTTTGGTGGTTCGCGTTGGTGATTTCCGACTCGCGGGAGACGTCGACTGGGGGCGGGCTGCGTGTCTTCGGGCGCGTAGTCTCCAAAGGTCGGACTCCTGCGGATGAGTCGGTATCCATGATCGGTTTCCGGCGACGGGATTTCGTTCGGGGTTATCGGTTCCGCAATTTTTGATACCCCGGGATATCGATTTCCAGCAGGCATAACACTAGAACTTGCAGGAGATGCGGTCGTATGTTTCGAGCATGCTATTGGCCGAGCGGGTCTGTCTAGAGGGTAATGCGGGTTTGGGCAAACTAGATCCATGTTTGGTCGCATAGGTTATCGAATTGTTCAGATCCAGGGGTTTAGGCATAAGGTTAGCTTGCCTTCTCTTTACACAGTAAGGATAGATGAGGGGTGGGGCAATTGTTGGGCGTGACGCAATAGGACCACTTTTATTTTTGCACCCTATAACTGCTGACAAACCGCTGGTAGAAATCCTTAGTGCCGATGACCGGTAGTTTGCCCTAATGAACCTAAGAGATGTTGTATGCCCAGATACTGATTTTCATCAATTTAGTTTAGTTTAGTCGTAGTCAGTTGAGTCAAGTTGTTCATGAGAGAACCGCTGTGCCCACAGCAAATCAAAACAAATCTTTTTAAATCGTGACAACCCTCTGGGCAAAGCCGAGATCACCTACTGCAATTGCCTCCTCGTGGGACCGACCCCACGTACTTACCACTATCTACCTTGTAGTGTTAGGTTATTGGCTAAATATAAATTTCATTTTGACAGCGCGTTTGCTCTAACGACAAGCATTCGCGCCCGTCAATCATCAATAGCGTTACTTCGATGGGAAGGATACTATGAACCGTACCTAAGTGTAAACCATCACCCAATACTAAGAAGTTTGTTTGGGACTCGCATATCACCGCAAGCCACGATAGTGTGGACGTTTACGTTGACACACAGATCCTTTTACTCCCTTCTATAACTGTCTACATCAATCGATCCAAAATCCCATTCAGTGCAGCAAGCCACGATAGTGTGGATGTTTACTACACCAAAAGACTTTTACAATTGACTCCCAATTACTTGATCCATTCGATCTTGTAAATCAAGACGCAGAGAATCATAAGTGAAACTCGAAGTTTCTTACCAGTGATTCACCATGCGAACAACCCTATCTCTCATAAATGAGGGAGCCGAGCAGACAATCGATCCACCCTTAAAAGGATGGTACGAAGGTCTCTAATTTGTGTCCTCTACATGACCAAGTGGCTTTGGCTCCATTCCACTCCCCGGGGTGAGAATGAGTCGACTTGAAATCAGCTTTGGAAAGACAAATTAGGCATTGTTTGATAAACTTAATCAATGTTTCTCGTAAGAGGAATTACAAGAACTCTCCTCCAATAACTTATCTATATAAACTTCAAAACTTTATAAAAGTCAACAAGAGAGCAGCAATGGAGACCATGGGAATGTTTCCATACCCTCTCCCACTTAGCTTTTTACAATAAAGGGATACGCTATCTAGTGCATAAAGTAAACACATATAGCATGCATACATGTAATAAAGCACATAGTATTATCACATAATCAAAATAATACTAGAATATTATTTTCCGACTATTATGGCTTTATCACATCTCCGTACGCATCTTCTAGTCTTCAGTCTTCGTTTCTTGAATGCTCCATGTGACGAGAATATTAATTTCCAATATTTAAACCTATTTGTTTTCAATTAATCCAAAAGTTACTTAATTCAAAAATTAAGTCAATTGAATATATCAAAAATAAAATTAAATATTATTAATATTTTTTATTTATTTTTTATCTTCCTTTTCTACTCCATTAAATCTCTAGAATATTCTATCCAAGACCCACTTGGAATATTCTAGAAGATTTCCATAATGGAATAAGGAAATAAAATAATTTAGGACTCTTATACTTTCCAAATTTATTTTATTCCTAATCCATGAATATTCCCAACAATAGGAATAATCAAATAGGAAAATAAATTCAATACTAAATTAATTCTTTTCCTATTCCATGAATATTCCTTAAAAGAAATAATCAAATAGAAAAACCGAATTAAAATAGGAAAGTAAATTTCCAGACCGGGATAGCATGGGGTGGGAGTCCCCACGCCACCCTCGACCCACGCCTAGGAGGTGGCCGACCACCATCGCCGGCGGCTCCTCCACGCATGGATCGATCGATCCTCATGGATCGACCATGGGGATGGTCGATCCAAGCCCTAGCCTCCTCTCGTCACTTCATCTTCTTCGGCGGTCTTCGATTCATCGATCCAACGCAAAATAAATTACAATTTAATTTTACACTATCCGGTATCGATTCTATACATGAAATCGACCCTATACATTTTCCGGAAAAACGAAGAACAATAATAATAAACCTAAATTCGGTCAACCCCCGAATTTTTACTATTACAAGCATTCACCACAAAAAACGAATCTCGACATGTCCGAGAGTTTAATAATCCAACATAAACATGACAAAATAAATTAACGAATAATTAATTAAGCCATAATAGTCGGAACCCTGCAAGGTAGAATAATTTTATCGAAAATACCGCGAACGTAAACCACGCTCTAATAACAATTGTTGGAATTCAATATCCCGGGCTATTAAAATTTGCGGAAAAATAATAACCCGATCAAAAACCTCAATCGCCGGAGACAAATCACGAGCACCACGTGAGCCGGGACCCGACCAAACGCGTCGCGCACACGAGGCGCGCGCACGCCCAGCCGAGTCCCCACGGGGGGACTCGCGATTGCCCTCAACAATCGCTGGGCTGCTTCGTAGCAGCTGTTGGAAATCGATATCCCGGAATTAATAAATTAATTAAAATTAATTATCTAATTAATTCCGACCGAAATCCTTTGGAGATCGAATATCCGGAATTGTCAAAATAGCGGAACGACAACTCCAATCGACTCCCGGAACACGTACATGACCATACGAAAAAGTTATACGAGGGTTACGCGGGAAAAACACGAGAGAACTCGCGTGAACCCACGAACCTCGCAGCAGCCACGCGGGGTGACTCGCAGCAACCCGCAGCGAGTCGCCTGACTCGCTGCTGCTGGGACTTGCTGAGTCGCTGCTGAGTCGCTACGGGTCCGCTGCGGGAAAACCCGCAGCACCCAGCGAATCTCCCGTAGCAGCCCGCAACAACCTGCAGCGAGTCGCCTGACTCGCTGCTGCTGGGCGCTACAGGTCGCTGCGGGAAAACCCGCAGCAGGCAGCTGATCGCTGCGGGAAAACCCGCAGCCGATCCGCGTATCGAGCCCTAGGCTCGATTTTTCCCCGCGCGATTTTCGTCCAGCCGAGTCGTCGAACCGCCGGCGGTCCGGTGGTCCAACCACCACCGCCCGGTTCGACCTCGTCTATTGGGTCCCCGTACGAACGCACGGGCTGCTCCCAGCAGCCCGCTAGGCACGCCCCGGATGCGATCCGCATCGCCCGCGTGCCCGCTGCGGGAACTCCCGCAGCTCGCGGCGATGCCGTCCGGGGGGATCGAGTCCACCTCGATCGAGCCCTAGGCTCCAGCCGAGGCTCATGCCCGGCAGCCCCTTTGGGCGAGAATCCATGAGCCGCCGGCGGTCCGGTGGTTCGACCACCACCGCCCGGTTCAATCTCACTTATGGGGTTCGTTCATCGGATCTTGGTTCACGATATTTTCACGATAATTAAGATGTAAAATCATCGAGGGGGTTTTCACGATTTTACCTTTGTTCTCGTTGTACGGAGAAACGAGATCTATGAAGACCTTGAGACCTTCCCACGTATTCCTTGCACTAGCTCGAACGTCGGGTGGGCGACGATCTTCCGAACTCCATGGATCTCCCTCTCTACTTTCTCTCTCTAGAATTGTGATCTTCAAGTTATGAGAA
Source organism: Euphrasia confusa (assembly GCA_954870475.1). NCBI lineage: Eukaryota > Viridiplantae > Streptophyta > Magnoliopsida > Lamiales > Orobanchaceae > Euphrasia > Euphrasia confusa. The sequence goes on from OX940953.1 coordinate 15,443,431, forward strand.
TAGAGAAGACCATGTAGTGCTTTTATAGGCTACGTAGGGGATCTTAAGGAGGTGGAATATTGGGCTTCCAATATTAATGATTAAATTGAGCCCAAGCCCAAATCTATTAATCCATTAATATTAATTAATTCTATTTTCCACTATATAAAATTAATTGCACTCCCAATATTAAACCATATTATATCAAATAATATTTCTCCGGTAGTATTATTTATTCCGTGTATTTAAGATATAAATATCCATGAATAAAATTAATTTATTGCTAATTAATTTATTCATCTCTTATATCCGAGACTAGTACCATTCAACCTTAATTATTATGCGGAACGAATCCACCTGCAGGGTTTACATAATAATTCCTTATGAACTCATCTCGGGGATATTATCAACCCTTACGGGATACACTTTCCCGTCAAGTATTCACGGCATGTCATATATAAAATACAGTGACCCAACTTAACCGGTAATTAACCCAATAATTAAATCGGTTAATTCCTTTGGTAAATCAAAGTCACTTATATTAAATATACACACCCGCAATAGTATCGGGGATTAAGAATAAAATACACTGAGACTTAAATCAATTATCGCCGGCAATCCTAATCGATAAATCTCAAGCAGATCCGCTCAATACACCAAGTGTACAAGTGTGATAAAATAATTAAGATAAATTATTTTCTCTCTCACACAACGACTATACCGATGGATTGGTCCGTGTCCATCTAGGTCGTGAGCAACTGTTTGATTAAATACGAGTAACCGATAGTATGATCTTCTGTGTGCCCATGCAACACCATACTAACTACAACGTATAAAATCCAGGACTATGATTTGCATATATTTAATTATAAATAATTAAACGCAAATAATTGTTTATTTAGTTAAATAGATTAATGGCAATGGATCGGGAGTTTCCGTTACTTAAATCTAGACATTAAGTACACAACTCCAACAATCTCCCACTTGTACTAAGGTCTAGTCATTTCCTCCAAACTTCCGACTCCCATACTCATCACGTGCTTAAGTTGTACTTCCAAGAAGTACTATGTGAATGAGCACTCTAGGTTGCCGCTCCGAAGTTATCTTGGTGACTACAGCGTCGTCTCCCTTGACGATGACTCGTATCAGGTGGTACTTGCTCTATGTGTTATCTTACACTTATGGACTTGTGATTTCTTACCATTTGCCATCGCACCGCTATTCACATAGCCTTTGGCAAATTAAGAATCACCTCTAAGTCCCAGAGATTCCCGGAGCTATACCAAAACTTCCGCTGCCTCTGAGGCCGCTATTTGGTTACCCATGGCAGAGTCCGAAAAGCATCGTGCTTATCACTCTTCCATGTTAAAACTCCTTCTCCTTCAATAGTGAAACACATAGCCTGATATCGACTTACACTGGTCCTCATTTGATTAGAAATCTAAGAGAATGTAATCCAAAGGAAGAGCTTGTCTGCTCCGTAATCCAGAACATAGTTTCCAGTACTTCGAAAGTACTTAAAATGTTCATTACAGCAGTCGAGTATTCCTTTCCAGGATTACCTTGATATCCTCCAACTATACTAGCCGCATAGCAGATATCAGGTTCTCATTTTCAACATTGCATTTATCAAGCTTTCCACACTTGAAGTGTAGGAAACCGCTTTCATTGCTTCTATCTCCTTTTGTGTTCCAAAACACATATCCTTAGATAGATGCATTCCGTATCTGAAAGGTAATATACCTTTCTCGGAATCTTGCATGTTAAAACGAACCATAATCATTTATATGTAAGATGTCCAGGAGAAGTACAATGTTCTTTTCTAGAGATCCAAGATCTCAAGAACAGGTCCAACTTCTTCCTATATCTTTCATAATGATTTATCCAGACAACCATCATTTCATGTCTGATTACATCTTTACATTGTTACCAATGATAAAATGTTATCTACATAAAACCTCCGAGAGACAGCACCTTGTTTCCATCACGTTTCCTATACACACGATTCGTCTATGCTTTGATGAATCCATAAAATGGACTATCTCATCAATTTGCAAGTACCACGAACTCAATGCTTTGTTCCAATCCATAAATGGATCAACTAAGCTTGTACTCTAAATGATCTTGCCTCTTAGCAATAATCCTTATTGCTTTCCAAGAAGGCACATTTAGATTTAGTACTGCCTCCATGTAGATCCAGGGATCGATTTCATGTATACTAGGTCCAGAGTCCGAAAACTCTCCTAGTCTTATGAATATCTCTGGTTGATCCACAACCTCCCACTACAACGGCATTCCGGTGTATAAACAGTAATAACAGTAGGTGCAGTTAGTGGTGTACTGCTACTCGGTTCGGCTAGTTCTAAGTCTTAATCTTTCTCTCTCATTTCAAAGTATTACGTCACTTTGGGCTTGTGGTTCATCTAATAGTCTTTCTCTAAGAACCGGGCGTTAGAACTTATAACGTCCTTCTGGTTCATAGTACTATTGAACACACATCTTTTGTTCTTCTAGGATATTCTACAACCGCACTTGAATGCGCCGTTGTTTCCAGACATATCCATAGAACACAGGTAGTTCCGTATAACTCATGCTTTTACTATTTCTATAAGAGTTCCATTTCTTATTTCCGACACACCATTTCTACACAAGAGTGTATGGTGTAGTCATTTGGGATCAAATCCCAATCTCTGATCAGTATGCCATGCATTCCTCAGACAGGCACTTGCCTCCGCGATTAGATCGCAGGCTTTCAATGGATATACCATGATGGTTCCCCACAATAGCTTTGTGTCCATTGACTTGTCAAAACACTTTGCTTTTGTGGCACATCAGGTATGCTAATCCATTCTTTCGAGTAATCATAAAATGAAGTACTCGTACCTTATTGTCTGAGTAAACAAAGGTCTGCACACATCAGAGTCAATCAATTCTTATACTTGTCCGGATCTTATATCTTATATCCATAAAGGATTGCTTAGTCATGTTATCTTCCAAATTAGATTCTTAGGTCGGAAGGTCCACTCCTTCAACTTAATTGATCAAATATCAATTTTCGACCTTTGAACTTCCTATTTGAATAAACATGATTTAGCATAAGAATCCACAAGTATAATCGATTTAATAAAGAAATCTCTTATTAGTAAAACGAGTTTTGTACTACGGTTCGTTGCACCGTGGTGGACTCAGGATTCATCATTTATATATTGCTAGCTAATGTACCAGAATAGATACTATCTTTATTTCTTCTTATAACCATCAGATGATTAAAAGAAATAAAATATCCATTCATTAGAAATCCAGAACAAAGTTCTTTCTAAAGGTACATAAAAGCAATAGCTCAAAATGAAATCCTATAATTGTCCTCCACTGCAACAGCTGCCTTCTCAACAGCATTGCCCATGTAGACTACGATTTCTTCTTTTCCAAGTCGTCGGGTTTCCTGGAACCCTCGCATTTAGAATGCGCATACCGTCAATGGTTCCATATCTACACACCAGGTTCCGGTAGATAATACCACTGACTATGTTTTACGACTAAAGAAGATTTCGTACTTTCTTTGAGAGGATAATCAGACTTCCAGTACCTAGACTGTTTGCATCGAGAACACTAGCCTATTGGCTTTCTCGCCCCATCTCGTGATCTAAGAAACTTAGGACCACTGGGTTTCTTTGCTTGCTTTTCCTATCCCCTGGTTTTGCCCTTAGGTTCGAAACCTTTGGCATTGGCTACAAGAGCTTGCGATTTCCGTCTCAACTCGTCTAAAAGGTCAATCATCTCAAAAACGTGTTTAAGCGTTTCCTCGAAGCGACTGGCCTTTATGAGTATCCTCATCGCTTCTTGTCTAGCCGCCTATGTCATGTCTAAACATCTCCTTGAGTTTGAACATGATAAAATCAGTTCTTTCCTCAACAGTCGAGACATTAGTAGGTTCGGGAGAACAAAGCTCACTGAGTACAAACTTGTACTCTTTAACAGTCTAGGCAATGTCTAGATCTCTATTCCAATCAATACATTTAGGGACCAATGAGTTAAATCCTTACGTATCACATAAAGTGGGTTCAAAACCATATCCTAATCTATGAGCACATATAACAACAAACAATCGATTTAATCTCCGATATTATCTCCCTCAAATAATATCATTAAACCACTAATCACATCTAAAATCCCATCAGGTAAGGCAAGCCACGTGGTGTGGACGTTTACCCACCCAAACGACTTAGCAATTAGATTTTCTTTGGTCATACATCACTTATAGCGGAACCTCGTGGGGAGGAATACTATAATGCGTATCTAAGTGTAAACCATTACTCAGTACCAAAGTAAATTGTTTGGAATTGCTACATCACCGCAAGCCACGTGGTGTGGACGTTTACGATAACTTCACAACTCTTCATAATTACTTACAACTGTCTACATCAATTAATCCAAAGTCCGTCAGTATAGCAAGCCACGTGGTGTGGACGTTTACTACACTAAGAGACTTTTATAATCGACTCCCAATTACTTGATCCATTTAATCTCGTAAATCAAGACGCGGAGAATCATAAGTGAAACTCGAAGTTTCTAACCAGTGATTCACCATGCGAACAACCCTATCTCTCATAAATGAGGGAGCCGAGCAGACAAACGACCCATCTATCAAAGAATGGTACGAAAGTCTCTAATTTGTGTCCTCTACATGACCAAGTGGCTCTGGCTCCATTCCACTCCCCGGGGTGAGAATGAGTCGACTTGAAATCAGCTTTGGAAAGACAAATTAGGCATTGTTTGATAAACTTAATCAATGTTTCTCGTAAGAGGAATTACAAGAACTCTCCTCCAATAACTTATCTATATAAACTTCAAAAGTTTATAAAAGTCACCAAGAGAGCAGCAATGGAGACCATGGGTATGTTTCCATACCCTCTCCCACTTAGCTTTTTACAATAAAGGGATACGCTATCTAGTGCATAAAGTAAACACATATAGCATGCATACATGTAATAAAGCACATAGAATATTATCACATAGTCAAAATAATACTAGAATATTATTTTCCGACTATTATGGCTTTATCGCATCCCCGTACGCATCTTCTAGTCTTCAGTCTTCGTTCTTGAATGCTCCATGTGACGAGAATATTAATATCCAATATTTAAATCCATTTATTTTCAATTAATCCAAAAGTTACTTAATTCGAAAATTAAGTCAATCGAATATATCAAAAATAAAATTAAATATTATTAATATTTTTATTTATTTATTTTCCTTTCTAATTCTATTAAATCTTTAGAATAGTCTATCCAAGTAAACTTGGAATATTCTAGAAGACCTCTATAATAGAATAAGGAAATAAAATAAATTAGGACTCTTAATCCTTCCAAATTAATTCCTTTCCTAATCTATTAAAAATTCCATAAAGGAATAATTAAATAGGAAAAATTAATTAAGGACTTTAAAACTTTCCAAATTAATTATTTTCCTAATCCATTTAAAATTCCATAAAGGAATAATAAAATAGGAAAAATAAATTAATTCTAAATTTATTCTCTTCCTAATCCATGAAAATTCCTTAATAGGAATAATCAATAAGGAAATAAATTTAATACTAAATTAATTCTTTTCCTATTCCATGAATATTCCATAAAAGAAATAATCAAATAGGAAAACCGAATTAAAATAGGAAAGTCGGATTATGGTAGGAGTAGCGCGGGTTGGGAGTCCCCGCACCACCCCCACCACCGACCGGCCAAGGAGAGCCGCCGCCTCCACCCCAGCCGGCCAGCCACCACCACCGGCGGCAGCCCACGGCCGAGGGCGCGACGTCCCCTCCCACTCGATCGATGGGATCGATCATGGGGTTGATCGATCCCCGGTCCTCTTCGTCTTCTTCGTCACACGTCTTCGTCTTCCGGCGATCGTCTCATCATCGAACCAACGTAATTAAAATTACAAGAATTAAATTACAATTATCCGGTATCGATTCTATACATGAAATCGACCCTATACATTTTCCGGAAAAAGTAGAACATAATAATAAACCTAAATTCGGTCAACCCCCGAATTTTTACTATTACAAGCATTCACCACACATAAAACGAATCTCGACATGTCCGAGAGTTTAATAATCAAGAACAATATTATGACAATAATTAAGAACAATTATATCTAGCCATAATAGTCGGAAACCCTTCAAGGTAGAACAATTTATCGAAAAATACCGTGAACTAAAACCAACGCTCTGATACCAATTGTTGGAAATCGATATCCCGGAATTAATAAATTAATTAAAATTAATTATCTAATTAATTCCGACCGAAATCCTTTGGAGATCGAATATCCGGAATTGTCAAAATAGCGGAACGACAACTCCAATCGACTCCCGGAACACGTACATGACCATACGAAAAAGTTATACGAGGGTTACGCGGGAAAAACACGAGAGAACTCGCGTGAACCCACGAACCTCGCAGCAGCCACGCGGGGTGACTCGCAGCAGCCCGCAGCAACCCGCAGCGAGTCGCCTGACTCGCTGCTGCTGGGACTTGCTGAGTCGCTGCTGAGTCGCTACGGGTCCGCTGCGGGAAAACCCGCAGCACCCAGCAAATCTCCCGTAGCAGCCCGCAACAACCTGCAGCGAGTCGCCTGACTCGCTGCTGCTGGGCGCTACAGGTCGCTGCGGGAAAACCCGCAGCAGGCAGCTGATCGCTGCGGGAAAACCCGCAGCCGATCCGCGTATCGAGCCCTAGGCTCGATTTTTCCCCGCGCGATTTTCGTCCAGCCGAGTCGTCGAACCGCCGGCGGTCCGGTTCGACCTCGTCTATTGGGTCCCCGTACGAACGCACGGGCTGCTCCCAGCAGCCCGCTAGGCACGCCCCGGATGCGATCCGCATCGCCCGCGTGCCCGCTGCGGGAACTCCCGCAGCTCGCGGCGATGCCGTCCGGGGGGATCGAGTCCACCTCGATCGAGCCCTAGGCTCCAGCCGAGGCTCATGCCCGGCAGCCCCTTTGGGCGAGAATCCATGAGCCGCCGGCGGTCCGGTGGTTCGACCACCACCGCCCGGTTCAATCTCACTTATGGGGTTCGTTCATCGGATCTTGGTTCACGATATTTTCACGATAATTAAGATGTAAAATCATCGAGGGGGTTTTCACGATTTTACCTTTGTTCTCGTTGTACGGAGAAACGAGATCTATGAAGACCTTGAGACCTTCCCACGTATTCCTTGCACTAGCTCGAACGTCGGCTGGGCGACGATCTTCCGAACTCCATGGATCTCCCTCTCTACTTTCTCTCTCTAGAATTGTGATCTTCAAGTTATGAGAATAGAGAAGACCATGTAGTGCTTTTATAGGCTACGTAGGGGATCTTAAGGAGGTGGAATATTGGGCTTCCAATATTAATGATTAAATTGAGCCCAAGCCCAAATCTATTAATCCATTAATATTAATTAATTCTATTTTCCACTATATAAAATTAATTGCACTCCCAATATTAAACCATATTATATCAAATAATATTTCTCCGGTAGTATTATTTATTCCGTGTATTTAAGATATAAATATCCATGAATAAAATTAATTTATTGCAAATTAATTTATTCATCTCTTATATCTGAGACTAGTACCATTCAACCTTAATTATTATGCGGAACGAATCCACCTGCAGGGTTTACATAATAATTCCTTATGAACTCATCTCGGGGATATTATCAACCCTTACGGGATACACTTTCCCGTCAAGTATTCACGGCATGTCATATATAAAATACAGTGACCCAACTTAACCGGTAATTAACCCAATAATTAAATCGGTTAATTCCTTTGGTAAATCAAAGTCACTTATATTAAATATACACACCCGCAATAGTATCGGGGATTAAGAATAAAATACACTGAGACTTAAATCGATTATCGCCGGCAATCCTAATCGATAAATCTCAAGCAGATCCGCTCAATACACCAAGTGTACAAGTGTGATAAAATAATTAAGATAAATTATTTTCTCTCTCACACAACGACTATACCGATGGATTGGTCCGTGTCCATCTAGGTCGTGAGCAACTGTTTGATTAAATACGAGTAACCGATAGTATGATCTTCTGTGTGCCCATGCAACACCATACTAACTACAACGTATAAAATCCAGGACTATGATTTGCATATATTTAATTATAAATAATTAAACGCAAATAATTGTTTATTTAGTTAAATAGATTAATGGCAATGGATCGGGAGTTTCCGTTACTTAAATCTAGACATTAAGTACACAACTCCAACAGCAGCCCGCAGCGAGTCTATGGACTCGCTGCCCATGGAGGTGCGGCTCGCCATGCGAGCCGCTGCGGGATCGATGCGGGAACACCTGCATCCCGCTGCTGGCCGCTGCGAGAAACCTCGCAGCCCAGCCGCGATCGAGCTCCGAGCTCGATCTCCTTCTCGCATGCGACCCTCGTGGTGGAGCCGTCGATCCGCCGGCAGTTCGGTGGTTCGACCACCACCGCCCGGTTCGACCTCTTCCACGGGTCTCGATCCTCGGATCTTTGTTATACGGTATTCTCGATAATTCGAATCAAATAAAATCATAAAGGGCGTTTAGATTTTATACCTTCGATTCGTTGTTCGGAGAAACGAAATCAAGACGACCTTTGAATCTTCCCACGTATTCCTTGCACTAGCTTGAACGTCGGGTGGGCGACGATCCTCCAAGCTTATGGATCTCCTTCACGAACTCTCTAGACTAATCAAGTATGATTATCTTGTCTTGTCTTATTGTGAAGTCCATGTAGTGCTTTTATAGGCTACGTAGGGGATCTAAAGGAGGTGGAATATTGGGCTTCCAATATTGATGATTAAATTGAGCCCAAGCCCAAATCTATTAATCCCATCAATATTAATTAATTTATTTTCCACTATATAAATTAATTGCACTCCCAATATTAAACCATATTATATCAAATAATATTCCTCCGGTTAGTATTATTTATTCCGTATATTTAAGATTTAAATATCCATGAATAAAATTTATTTATTGCTTAATAAATTTATTTATCTCTTATATCCGAGAATAGTACCACTCAACCTTATTATTATGCGGGAACAAATCCACTCGCGAGGTTTACATAATAAATCCTTATGAGCTCATCTCGGGGATATTATCAACCCTTCCGGGATACACTTTCCCGTCAAGTATTCACGGCATGCCATATATAAAATATAGTGACTCAACCGGTAATTAACCCAATAATTAAATCGGTTAATTCTTTTGGAAAATCAAAGTCATTTATATTAAATATACACACCCGCAATAGTATCGGGGATTAAGAATAAAATACTCTGAGACTTGAATCAATTATCACAGGCAATCCTAATTGATAAATCTCAAGCGATCCGCTCAATACACCAAGTGTACAAGTGTGATAAAATAATTAAGACAAATTATTTTCTCTCTCACACAACGACTATACCGATGGATTGGTCCGTGTTCATCTAGGCCGTGAGCAACTGTTTGATTAAATACGAGTAACCGATATTATGATCTTCTGTGTGACGGCGCACACGATACTAACTACAACGTATATAATCTAGGACTATAATTTACATATATTTAATTAACAATAATTAAAAGCAAATGAATGTTTATTTCAATAGATAAATGATAGTGTACAAGGAGTTCAGAATACTCAAATCTAGACATTAAGTATACTACTCCAACACTGGTATTATGCCCACATTACATAGGTAGCCAGAGAGAAAAGAGGGAGTTAGGGCATAGTGTTCAGAAAAAAAAAAAAAAAGAGAAAAAAAAAAAGAAAAAAAAAATCAGAAAAAAGAAAAGAAAAAAAAAAGATGAATAAAAAAGTTGTTGTGCTAAGGCCCGTAAGAAAGGGGCAAAGTGACAGAGAAAAGGCTAACATCAAAAATCCCTCAGCCCAAATAGAGCCTACTCCAAAAAATCTACCCATATGAGCCCAACACTACAACCTAATAAAAGTCCCTTTGATAACCCCCTGCTTAGCTAAAACAAACCCAGATTAGCAATAAGGCAAATTTAGGCAAAGTGGAGTCACAACAGAAAATAAGTGTCATTGAACCCATACAATAAAAAGAGAGAAACACTGTGAGGGAGTGAACTCAAAGACCTAGAACAGACTCTTGACGTATTTTTATCTTTACTTGAATTTTTTGTTATCTGTATGTACTATGCCCTGTACTGATCATGCTAAAGTCCTTTGTTTTATTTCTCCCTATTTCTTTCACTTCTGTTTTCACTTTGGTCTTGAGTCAGGCAAATCAGAGCCCACGCTTGGGGACAAGCGTATCCAAGTGTGTGCGGTTCTGATGAGCCATTTTATTTGCTCATCTTAGAGCGTTTTTACACCCTTTATTGAATCAGTTTGAGTCATTAGTGTGTCTGGGAGGGCACAATTAGGTGTTTGGGAAGAGTGTGTTTGGATGCAGGTAACAGGTGGCGCACTGGGCAAAAGAGGCAAGGAAATCCCCTTCTTTGGGCAAAGAAGTATTCTGGAGTGGGTAGTGACTGCAACAGTTTGACCACATCGGCCAAATGGGTAAAGTCATGAAGCAGAAGACCCAGGATTCTTATCAAGTACCATGCCTGGTCCGACCACCTATGTAGGAGAAGATACCTGAAGACGAAGATTTGGGTAGAGAGCGGTTGCGGACAAAAGGTTCCCTGTGGGCATGGTGTCAGCGTACCAAAATCCCTGAAATTGGGGGATCTGACTTATCCCCCAACTCATTGACTGCTGACTCCTATTCCTTAGGGAGGAGAAACAGCCGCGTTTTCAAATTCAAAATCGAAGTCTTTAAAGAGGGGCGCGGTGGGCAGCAAGACACAACAATTACGCATCGAGAAATCGAGAGAGCCGCCGGTCCCGCAGTTCGTCGCCGCCGTAGGAGGTGTCGCCGGAGAGAGATCGGAGTTGTTCGTCCGAGTCTCTTTCTTTGTTTTGAAGTAGAACCAGCCTTCGGGCCGAGAAACAATTTAATTGCTTTATGTTTTCGGTTTTCTTTTGATTTCCGTTTCGTACTTTGAATTCCCAAAATAGTTCGGTTTGAACTATGAATAATATAGCTTGCTTTTCCTTATTTATTTTGTCTTTTATTTTCAGCATGAGTAGCTAAGTAATTCGTGCATCTGGGCAGAAGGCGGATCGAAGGTGATTTAGGGTTTTAGTTTAACCGCGAGGTCGATGGGGCTAGAGTAGCCGGTTGGGGGTTTGTTCCCGAAGCAAAGTTGGTTGAGGATTATTTCTGGGGAGTTTGGGCAAACTAGGAAGAACACTAGTGAACCTTTACAATTTGGGATACTGGTGATTGGAAAACCGCATAGATGTACTTTGTAGTATTGTTGCGGGCATAGCACTAGAACTTGTTGGAGATTGCGGTCGTATGACTCGGAGTTCCGAGCATGCTATTGGCTGAGCGGGTATGTCTAGAGAATAATGCGGATTTGGGCAAACTAGATCCATGTTTGGTCGCATAGGTTATCGAATTGTTCAGATCTAGGGGTTTAGGCATAACGTTAGCTTGCCTTCTCTTTAAACTGAAAGGATAGATAAGGGGTGGGGCAATTGTTGGGCGTGACGCAATAGGACCACTGTTGTCTTTTTTAAAGCACCCTATAACTGGTGACAAACCGCTGGTAGAAATCCTTAGTGCCTATGACCGGTAGTTTGCCCTAATGACCCTGAGTGAAGTCGTCTGCCCGGATGCTTTGTTTATCATTTGATTTAAGTTTTCCTTTAAGTATTCTGTTAGATCTGAGTGTTTGCTTGTTTACCTTTTAGATTTGTTTTATTTGCATGTTAGTTTTGTTAGCCGTAGTTAGATCAACTTGTTTGAACCGATTACAAAACCGTTGTGCCCACAGCAACCAAACTCAAAATGTTTTTGTGACAACCCCTTGGGCAAATCCGAGATCATCTACTGTAATTGCCTCCTTGTGGGACCGACCCCACGTACTTACCATTATCTACTCTAGTAGTGATAAGGGTACTGGCAAAATATAAATTTCATTTGGACAGCGTGTTTGCTCCACGACAAGTATTCGCGCTCGTCAAAATTGGCGCCGTTGCCGGGGAGGCAAAATTCCAACAGTAAGTCGTTTGTGCTAACAGTTTGACTTGTTTTGTTTATGCAGGATTCCACTTCTGGCAAAGAGATTATAACTTGGTACGACCTGAGATCGAGAAGACCGCGAAGCAAATCCGGAAAGAAACAAGGCTAGCCAAAGCGTTAGCACGTGCCGCCCAAGAAGCTGCCCATACACCAAAGGCAGGAAATCCGAGAAGGGCAAGGAGAGGTGAACCAATTACCCCACCAAGACCTTCACCGGAACCAACCATAATGTACGGTCCACACAACCGGACCCTCGGGGACATGATGTTCCCTGCCAATCTGAATCTCCGACCATCGGGCATCACTTTGCCCGCCATCAACGAGAACTGGGAGATGAAACACAATTTCATCCAAATACTGCCGAAATTCAGCGATTTGCCCATGGAAGACCCTCAGAGGCATCTCCAGGACTTTGAGTTAGCCTGTGGAACCATAAGGGGTGAACCTGTTGGAAATCGATATCCCGGGCTATTAAAAAATTATGCGGAACCGATAGCCCGACCGAAATCCTTCATCGCCGGAGATTGGATTCCCGACTCATCCGCAGGAGTCCGACCTTTGGAGACTACGCGCCCGAAGACACGCAGCCCGCCCCCAGCCGATTTTCTCCCGCGAGTCGGATCCACGAACGCGAACCACCGCACGAGCCGGGGCCCGACCGAACACCCAGCGAGGCCCGAGGGCCGCGAGCATCCAGCCGAGCCCCCGTACGGGGCTCGCGATCATCTCAATGATGATCGCTGGGGATGCGCGAGGCATCCCCGGGGCTGCTCGTAGCAGCCCCGCAGCGAGTCCACGACTCGCTGCTCGCGGCGGGGTTCAACCCCGTACGCCCGCTACGGGCGAACCCGTAGCGCATACAGGGCAGCTACGGGTAACCCCGTAGCATACCCGCGATCGAGCTCACGGGCTCGATCGCCCCTCGGCTCCAGCCGAGGGCTCCTCCGCGCGACGCCGCCGGACGGTGAGGGCTGGGGTTCATCCGCCGTGGCACCAGCCCACGGCGAACCCTGATGGTCGACTCGAGGTCGACCCCACGCCCCGGCGTTCAGCCGGGGCTCATCCTCTTCGTCCGTGCGCCGGCGGTCGAACCCTAGGGTTCGGCCGCCACCCTCGATCCCGTCGAGGGTTTTCTCGACCTTCGCCGGGGATCTCGAATCCCCGTCCCCGAAGTTCGTACGTTTACCCGGATCGTGCGTTCATGTACATGCTAAAATTAATTCACACAAAATCATAAAAGAGGGTTTATGATTTTACCTTCAATTCGTTGTACGGAGAAACGAATTAACACGTTGATGACCTTGCGATCTTCCCACGTATTCCTTGCACCTTGTCCGAACGTCGTGTGGGCGACGATCTATCGAACACCTTATGGATCTTCCTCACTCTTCAAGACTTTTTAGTTGGCGTAACTTAGGTTGTGAAAAAGTGAAGACCATGTAGTGCTTATATAGGCTACGTAGGGGATCATAAGGAGAATAAATATTGGGCTTCCAATATTGAAAATTAAATTGGGTCCAACCCAAATCCATTAATTCTTATCAATATTAATTTTATTTATTTTCCACTATATAAATAAAATTGCACTCCCAATATTATTCCATATTATATCAAATAATATTTCTCCATCTTAGTATTATTTATTCCGTGTATTTAAGATTTAAATATCCATGAATAAATTTATTTATTGCTCAATAAATAATATTCATATCTTATATCCGAGACTAGTACCGTTCAACTTTAATTATTATGCGGATTAAATCCACCTACAGGGTTTACATAATAATTCCTTATGAACTCATCTCGGGGATATTATCAACCCTTACGGGATACACTGTCCCTTCAAGAATTCACGGCATGCCATACATAAAATATAGTGACCCAACTCAACCGGTAATTAACCCAATAATTAAATCGGTTAATTCCTTTGGAAAATCAAAGTCACTAATATTAAATATACACACCCGCAATTATTTTAGGGATTAAGAATAAAATACTCCGAGTCTCAAATCAATTATCGCCGAGCAATCCTAATTGATGAGTCTCAATCGATCCGCTCAATACACCAAGTGTACAAGTGTGATAAGATAATCAAGACAAATCATCTTCTCTCTCACACAACGACTATACCGATGGATTGGTCCGTGTCCATCTAGGTCGTGAGCAACTGTTCGATTAAATACGAGTAACCGATAGTATGATCTTCTGTGCGGGCCCGACACACCATACAAACTACAACGTATAAAATCCAGGACTATGTTTTGCATAATTAATTAATAATAATTAATTGCAAATAATTGTTTATTAATTAAATAGATTAAATGCTATGACTGGGAGTTTACCGGTACTTAAATCTAGACATTAAGTACACAACCCCAACAATCTCCCACTTGTACTAAGGTCTAGTCATTTCCTCCAAACTCCCGACTCCCATACTCATCACGTGCTTAAGTTTATACTTCTCGGAAGTATTATGTGAATGAGCAATCTAGGTTGCCGCTCTGAAGTTATCTTGGTGACTACTGCGTCGTCTCTCTGACGATGACTCGTATCAGGTGGTACTGGCTCTATGTGTTACCATCACCTTTTTGAACTTTATGACTTCTTCCAGTTCCCCATGCACCGCTATGTACATAGCCTTTGGTGAACCAAGAATCATATCCAAGTTCAGAGGTCATTCCGGAACCTAACCGAAACTTCCGCTGCCTCTGAGGCTGCTATTCGATTTATGATAGAGTCCGAGAAGCTTCACGCTTATCACTCTTTCTTCCTTAGGTTCCACCTCTTCTAAAAGTGAACACATAGCCTGATATCGACTTACACTGGTCCTTCTCTGATTTTTGGATCTGAGAAACTGTAATCTAAGAAGATTTCGTTTTGCTAGTAATCCCGTACATCCAAGTACTTTACAGCATTCGAATATTTCTTATCCAGATTACTTTGATATCCTCCCACTATGCTAACCGCATAGTTGATATCAGGTTCTTGTTTTATAACACCGCATTCACAAAGCCCTTTACACTCGAAGTGTAAGAATCTGCTTTGTCTATATCCATCTCCTTTAGGTGTTCAAGACACATACCTTAGATAGATGCATTCTGTTCTAGAAAGGCAATAACCTTTCTCAGAATTGTGCATGTTAAAAAAAAACAAACCATAATCGTATAAGATATCTAAAGAGAAGTACAAATGTTCTTATCTAGAGATCGAAAGATTTCTAAGAACATGATCTAACTTCATCTTAATCTTATATCTCGATTTATTTAGACAACCCCTATTTTATATCTGACAACGCTTTTACATTGTTGCCAATGATGAAGTGTCATCTACACAAAATTCCGAGAAACACCACTTTGTTTCCATTACGTCTCCAATACACCAATCTTGTCTATGCTTCTTGATGAATCCACAAAATGGACTATCTCATCAATTTGCAATTTCACAAGTTTCAGCTTTGTGATAATCCATAAATGGATTTACTAAGCTTGTACTTCTAATTGATCTTGCCTCTTTAACAATAATAAATTATTGCTATCCAAGTAGGCACATTTAGATTAGTACTGCCTCCTATGCAGAACTAGGGATCGATTTCATGTCTACTAGATCCAGAGGTAAAACTCCTCTAGTCTTATGAACATCTCTGGTTGCTTAACAACCTCCCACTGCAATGGCGTTCCGGTGTATAACAGTAATAACATTAGGTGCAGTTAGTGGTATACTACTCGGTTAGGCCGGTTCTCAGCCTTCTCTTTCCTCATTATAAGGTACCTTGTCCGTTAGGGCATTTGTAGTTCATCTAATAGTCTTCTTCTAAGAACCGGGTGAAGACACCCTTCTGGTTCGTAGTACTTATTGAACATACAATTACTCGTTCTTCTAGGATATTCTACAATTACATCGAGTGTGTCATTGTATCCAGAAATATCCATAGAACATAGGTAGTTCCGATTAAACTTGTCCTTTTACTATTAGAATTCCATTTCTTATTCCTGACACACCATGTCTACACATCAGTGTATGGTGCAGTCGTTTGAGACTTAATCTCAATCCTTGATTTATGCTATGTGCTACTTAGATAGGTGATAGCCTTTGTGAACAAGTCGTAGGCTTTCAATGGATATACTTGGAAAGATCCCCATAATGGCTTTGTGTTGAAAACACTCCGCATTTATGGCATACCAAGTATCTTAATCCATCTTCGAGTATTCTTGAAAGAACGACTCGTACCTTCTCTAATTACACATACCGCATTAATCATAAATCATTCTCTATACTCGTCCGAGTTCCATCCTTTATCCAGAAAGGTTAACTTGGTTGTATCTTCTTCCAAAATTTGATTCTTAGGTCGGGAGGTCCATTCCTCCAACTGTAATTGAATAAATCAATTTCGACCTTTTGAATCCTCTTTTGAACAAATACTACTAAGTTCAAGAATTCACAAGTATAATGATTGATAAAGAAATACATCTAATGAGTAAAACAAGTTCATATATATAACGGTTTGTTGCATCGTGGTAGACTAAGGATTTATCATTCATATATTGCTATCTAATGTACCATAATAGATATCGCCATTATTTCTTGTCTAAATCATCAAGTGATTAAAGAAATAAAATATCCATTAATAATAGAAATCCAGAACAAAGGTTCTCTCTAAAATAAAAGGTACAAAGCAATAGACTTGAAGTGAAATCCTATAACTATCAGAAAGATAAACGTCTTCCACTGCAACCGCTGCTTCCTCAACAGCTCTGCCCATGAGGACTCGAACTCTTCTTATCTAAGTCGCCGGGTTTTCTGGAACCCCTGCATTTAGAATGCACATACCGTCAGTGGTTCCATATCTACACACCAGAATTCTTGGTAGATAATACCGCTGACTATGTTTTTCGACTAAAGAAAAAAAAATTCGTACCTTTGAGAGGACAAGATGTAGACCCCCAGTACTCAGACTGCTTTCTTTGGGGATGTTTGCCAGAAGGCTTCTTTATCCCACCCTTTGGTCCAAGTCCCTTAGGATCACCGGAACCCCTTGTCTTCTTCTCCTTTCCTTTGCCTTTAGGTCCGAAACCTTTGGCTTTGGCTATAAGAGCTTGCGATTGTTTCAACTCGTCCAAAAGATCCATCATCTCAAAAACATGATCAAGTGTTTCATCGAAGTAACAGATCTTTACGAGTATCCTCATCGCCTCTTTTCTAGCCTCCCCATCATGTCCAAACAGCAACTTGAGTTTGAGCATGACATCATGATTAATGGCTAGTGAACGAGCACTCTCCCATTTTTCAAAGTCAAAAATCTCATCCTCAGTTGAGTTAATGGTGAGTCCAGGAGGACAAGTTTCATTGAGTACGTCTTTGTACTCTTTTGCAGTCTGAGCAATGTCTAACTCTTCTTTCCATTCAACACAGTGTGGAACCAGTGCGTCAAATTCCTTAAGTATCATCTCAAGTGGATTCATAGACATTTTCTAAACCTATAAGCACATTTAAACAAACAATTAATTTAATATCCGACGTTATCTCCCTGGAATAACATCATTAAATCACTAATCACATCTAAAATCCCATCAGGTAAGGCAAGCCACGTTCGTGTGGACGTTTACCCACCCAAATGATTTAGTAATTAGATTTGCTTTGGTCGTACATCATTATAGCGTTACTTCGTTGGGAAGAATACTATAAAGCGTACCTAAGTGTGAACCATTACTCAGTACTAAGGTGAATCGTTTAGAATTGTTATGTCACCGCAAGCCACGTTCGTGTGGACGTTTACGATAACTCGCAATCCCTCACAATTTCCTATAACTGTCTACATCAATTATTCTAAAATCCTATTCAGTATAGCAAGCCACGTTCGTGTGGACGTTTACCATACCAAAAAGATTTATATAATTGGAATCCAATTATTTGATCCATTTGATCTCATAAATCAAGACGCGGAGAATCATAAGTGAAACTCGAAGTTTCTAACCAGTGATTCACCATGCGAACGACCCTATCTCTCATATATGAGGGAGCCGAGCAGACAATCGATCCATCTATCAAAGAATGGCACGAAGGTCTCTAATTTGTGTCATCCACATGACCAAGTGGCTTTGGCTCCATTCCACTCCCCGGGGTGAGAATGAGTCGACTTGAAATCAGTTTCAGAAAGACAAATTAGGCATTGTTTGATAAACTTGATCAATGTTTCTTGTAAAAGGAATTATAAGAATTCTCCTCCAATGACTCGTCTATACGAACTTCGAAAGTCCATAAGAGTCACCAAGAGAACAGTAATGGAGACCATGGGAATGTTTCCATCCCCTCTCCCACTTAGCTTTTTATAATAAAGGGATACGCTATCTAGTGCATAAAATAAACACATATAGCATGCATACAAGCAATAAAGCACATAGTATCACATAGTCAAAATAATGCTAGAAAATTATTTTCCGACTATCATGGCTTTGTCGCATCTCCGTACGCATCTTCTAGTCTTCAGTCTTCGTTCTTGAATGCTCCACGTGACAAGAATATTAATCTCCAATATTTAAATCTATTTATTTTCAATTAATCCAAAAGTTACTTAATTCAAAGAATTAAGTCAATTGAATATATCAAAAATAAAATTAAATATTATTAATATTTTTATTTATTTATTTTCCTATCTAATTCTATTAAATCTCTAGAATAATCTATCCAAGTTAAACTCGGAATATTCTAGAAGACTCCTATAATAGAATAAGGAAATAAATAAATTAGGACTCACTACTTTCCAAATTTATTTTTATTCCTAATCCATGAATATTCCCATGAGTAGGATTAATCAAATAGGAAAAATAAATAAATTTAGTACTAAATTAATTAAATTTCTAATCTATGAATATTTCCATGAAGGAAATAAATCAATAGAAATAAAATTAATTTAAATTAATTCTTTTCCTAATGCATGAGAGTTTCCTAAAAGGAAAGTACTCAAATAGGAAACCCGAATTAATTTGGAAAGTTGGATTATGGTAGGAGTAGCACGGGTTGGGAGTCCCCGCACCACCCCCACCGTCGACCGCCGCCCGGGAGGAGCACCGCCGCCGCCCCCAGCCCACGCGCCACCACCACCGGTGGCCGGCGTGGCCGGGAGCTCCCACGGACAGCCCCATGTGGGCGATCGATCCATGGGGTCGATCATGGGGATGATCGGCCCCTTCGTCCATTGTCTTCCTCGTCACACCTTCTTCGTTTTTCCGGCGATCGTCTCAACATCGAACCAACGTAATTAAAAATACAACAATTAAATTACAATATCCGGTATCGATTCTATACATGAAATCGACCCTATACACTTTCCGGAAAAAAAAGGAACGTAATAATAAATCCTAAATTCGGTCAACCCTCGAATTTTTTACTATTACAATCATTCAACCACACAAAAAACGAATCTCGACATGTCCGAGAGTTTAATCATGATAATTAATAAAAAAAATTAATTAAATCCAACCATGATAGCCGGAAATCCTGCAAGGTAGAACAATAATCGAGCATATACATGAACACGAAACCAAACGCTCTGATACCAATTGTTGGAAATCGATATCCCGGGCTATTAAAAAATTATGCGGAACCGATAGCCCGACCGAAATCCTTCATCGCCGGAGATTGGATTCCTGACTCATCCGCAGGAGTCCGACCTTTGGAGACTACGCGCCCGAAGACACGCAGCCCGCCCCCAGCCGATTTTCTCCCGCGAGTCGGATCCACGAACGCGAACCACCGCACGAGCCGGGGCCCGACCGAACACCCAGCGAGGCCCGAGGGCCGCGAGCATCCAGCCGAGCCCCCGTACGGGGCTCGCGATCATCTCCATGATGATCCCTGGGGATGCGCGAGGCATCCCCGGGGCTGCTCGTAGCAGCCCCGCAGCGAGTCCACGACTCGCTGCTCGCGGCGGGGTTCAACCCCGTACGCCCGCTACGGGCGAACCCGTAGCGCATACAGGGCAGCTACGGGTAACCCCGTAGCATACCCGCGATCGAGCTCACGGGCTCGATCGCCCCTCGGCTCCAGCCGAGGGCTCCTCCGCGCGACGCCGCCGGACGGTGAGGGCTGGGGTTCATCCGCCGTGGCACCAGCCCACGGCGAACCCCGATGGTCGACTCGAGGTCGACCCCACGCCCCGGCGTTCAGCCGGGGCTCATCCTCTTCGTCCGTGCGCCGGCGGTCGAACCCTAGGGTTCGGCCGCCACCCTCAATCCCGTCGAGGGTTTTCTCGACCTTCGCCGGGGATCTCGAATCCCCGTCCCCGAAGTTCGTACGTTTACCCGGATCGTGCGTTCATGTACATGCTACAATTAATTCACACAAAATCATAAAAGAGGGTTTATGATTTTACCTTCAATTCGTTGTACGGAGAAACGAATTAACACGTTGATGACCTTGCGATCTTCCCACGTATTCCTTGCACCTTGTCCGAACGTCGTGTGGGCGACGATCTATCGAACACCTTATGGATCTTCCTCACTCTTCAAGACTTTTTAGTTGGCGTAACTTAGGTTGTGAAAAAGTGAAGACCATGTAGTGCTTATATAGGCTACGTAGGGGATCATAAGGAGAATAAATATTGGGCTTCCAATATTGAAAATTAAATTGGGTCCAACCCAAATCCATTAATTCTTATCAATATTAATTTTATTTATTTTCCACTATATAAATAAAATTGCACTCCCAATATTATTCCATATTATATCAAATAATATTTCTCCATCTTAGTATTATTTATTCCGTGTATTTAAGATTTAAATATCCATGAATAAATTTATTTATTGCTCAATAAATAATATTCATATCTTATATCCGAGACTAGTACCGTTCAACTTTAATTATTATGCGGATTAAATCCACCTACAGGGTTTACATAATAATTCCTTATGAACTCATCTCGGGGATATTATCAACCCTTACGGGATACACTGTCCCTTCAAGAATTCACGGCATGCCATACATAAAATATAGTGACCCAACTCAACCGGTAATTAACCCAATAATTAAATCGGTTAATTCCTTTGGAAAATCAAAGTCACTAATATTAAATATACACACCCGCAATTATTTTAGGGATTAAGAATAAAATACTCCGAGTCTCAAATCAATTATCGCCGAGCAATCCTAATTGATGAGTCTCAATCGATCCGCTCAATACACCAAGTGTACAAGTGTGATAAGATAATCAAGACAAATCATCTTCTCTCTCACACAACGACTATACCGATGGATTGGTCCGTGTCCATCTAGGTCGTGAGCAACTGTTCGATTAAATACGAGTAACCGATAGTATGATCTTCTGTGCGGGCCCGACACACCATACTAACTACAACGTATAAAATCCAGGACTATGTTTTGCATAATTAATTAATAATAATTAATTGCATATAATTGTTTATTAATTAAATAGATTAAATGCTATGACCGGGAGTTTACCGGTACTTAAATCTAGACATTAAGTACACAACCCCAACAGAACCCCCTTTGAGTGAGTACATCAGACTGCTGGCTTTTCCCTTTTCATTAGGGGAGGGAGCAAGAGAGTTGCTCTACACACTCCCCGAGGGGAAATCACCACCTGGACACAGCTCCAACAGGCGTTCCTGGAGAAGTACTTCCCTGCCGCTAGAATTCAACACATGCGAAGGAACATCAGTAGCATCAAGATGGGGGTAGTTGAAGAATTCCCTGCACATTGGGCTCGGTTCAAGAAGATGCTGGCAAAGTGCCCTCAGCATCAGATCCTAGACCACGATTTGATTCAGTACTTCGTGACTGGTCTAAGGCAACATGAGAGAACCCTTTTGCACGCTGCTAGTGGGGGGTCAATCCTAAATAAGAGTCTTGAAGAGGCATTTAGGCTGTTCAAGGAAATGGCGGAGGAATTCAGAGAGGATGGAAGTGAGTTGCCCAGGACCAATTTGGGGACAACCACTGCTGCGGATCTAAAAATCGACAAACTATGCAGCGCAATGGAAAATTTTATGAACACTATGGCCACCGGGCCAAAGAGAGGAGTGAAAGCTTGTCAGATCTGTCAGGGCACAGAGCATGCCACTGATGAATGCCCCACACTGTATGACGAGGAGGTCAAAGCAATGAGGTAGAGCAACGGTAACGGGCAAGGAAGGGGGAAACCCTACTATGATAATAGATATGGGAATAACAACAACTACAACGAGGGGCATAATGGTAACCAGAATTACCAGCGCTATAATCAGCAGGGGAAGTACCAACAGGAAGGCCCCGGGATGTACCACCAGCCCGCTCAGACCAAAGGGCCTACTTTGTCTGAAATGATGGAAACTTTGGTCAAAGAAAATATTAAGTTCCAGCAAGAGAATGCCAAAGCCCACCAAGAGAATGAGAAATTCAAGCAAGAGACCAGAGGGCAGTTCTAGAATCTAGGAGCCCAAGTCTCACATCTTACTCAAGTGGTGGCAAATATGGAACATAAAGGAGGTACTTTGCCCCCGAAGATCGAAGTGAACAATGCCCATGTTAATGTCGTCCAGCTCAAAAGTGGCAGACAAATGACCATAGCAGAAAAGTCTGTAGAAAAAGGGCAAAGAGCCCGTGTTAGATGGTCCCCCAATCATTGAAGACGACCTTGGGACAGATAATGAGCAAGAAGAGGTGATAGTCAGGGCAAGTTCCCACCTCCCAAAATCAAGCCACCTTTCCCGGGCAGACTGAGTAAAAACCGTGAGAGGGAAGAAACTCAAGAGATGTTCAAGATGTTTTAGAAGGTGGAAATCAATATGCCCCTTCTAACCATACTGAACGCTATGCCAAGATGTGCTAAGTTCTTAAAGGAACTATGCACAAAGAAGGTCAAATATCAAGATGATGCGAAGTTTGAGGTAGGAGATAATGTCTCTGCCGTAATTAAAAAGACTGGACCTACAAAGTGTGGAGACCCTGGCATGTTCTACATCTCGTGCATCATAGGGCATATGAAGATAGAGAAGGCAATGCTCGATATGGGAGCATCAATCAACGTTATGCCCAAAACAATGTACGAAGACCTGAAGATAGGGCAACTGAAGCCAACTTGAGTTGTGATCCAACTGGCTGATAGATCGAATGTTTATCCTGAGGGCATACTGGAAGATGTCCTGGTCAAAGTGGAAGAGTTGATATTCCCTGCTGATTTCTATGTGCTCGATATGGGCAGATCGAGTAAAGCCCCAGTGATGATATTGGGTAGACCGTTCCTAAAAACAGCAAGGACCCACATCGACCTTGAAATCGGTAGGCTGATGTGCAAATTCGAGGGAGAGACGGTCACCTTTGACCTCTACAAGTCCATGAAGCACCTAGCTGACACCGAAGAGATCCACTACATTGACCAAATTGAGAAGGCAGTGGAGGCAAAGGCACTCCAATGTGGCAAGTATGATCATACTGAGATAGCTATTCAACAAGGGCTTACAAAGTTTGACATGGAGGACGAGCCAGAAGAATTGCAAGAGGCGATCGAGCAGTTAGACTCTCTGGAGAATTTCAAAGGCAACCCGGGCAAACCGATAGAGATTGAAGAGATGACCATGGTGCCTTCACTTGAAAAGCCACCAGTTCTGGAACTGAAAAAACTGCCCAAACATCTCAAGTATTTATACTTGGGAGATAATGACACTTTGCCCGTCATCATAAGTGCCTATTTGCAAGAGGCAGAGGAAGCAAAGTTGAGATATGTGTTGGGGCAGTACAAACAGGCCATAGGGTGGACTTTGGCTGACATCAGAGGGATAAGTCCGAGCATCTTCCAACACCACATTCTTCTGGAAGATGACTCTGTGCCCGTACGTGATCCTCAAAGGAAGCTCAATCCAGCAATGAAGGAAGTTTTGCTCAAAGAGATCAAGAAGCTTCTCAGTGTGGGAATAATCTACCCAGTGTCTGATAGCAAGTGGGTTAGCCCAGTGCATGTGGTGCCAAAGAAGTCTGGAATTCAAGTCATGGAGAACGAAAGAAATGAGCAGATTGCCACACGACTACAAACTGGGTGGAGAGTTTGCATTGACTACCGCAAACTGAACAAGGTAACCTGCAAGGATCATTTCCCTTTGCCCTTCATTGATGAAATGTTGGAAAAATTGGTTGGGAAGAAGCACTTTTGCTTTCTAGATGGCTATTCAGGGTATATGCAGATATGGGTTGCTCAAGAGGATCAGGACAAAACCACCTTCACCTGTCCTTTTGGCACCTTTGCCTACAGGAGAATGCCCTTTGGCCTCTGCAATGCACCTGGAACCTTTCAAAGATGCATGATGAGTATCTTCTCTGACCTGCTCGAAAATGGGATTGAAGTGTTCATGGACGACTTCACCGTGTATGGCAACTCCTTTGACTCCTGCCTGGAACACTTAGAGATGGTGCTCAAAAGGTGTGTGGAGAAGAGCCTTGTACTGAATTACGAAAAATGCCACTTCATGGTCGAAGAAGGAGTTGTCCTTGGACATGTCATTTCAGCTAAGGGCATAGAAGTGGATAAAGCAAAGATCGAAGCTATCTCGAAGAAGGAGTTGTCCTTGGTTTCTACGGATGCTTTGTGAAAGACTTTGCTCAAATAGCCCGCCCTTTGACCAAACTACTCCAGAATGATCTAGAATGGGACTTTGATGAGGACTGCAAGGTTGCCTTCAACCACTTGAAGGAGAGATTGGTCATAGCGCCTATTATTCAACCACCAGAATGGGGCATGCCATTCGAGCTAATATGTGATGCAAGTGGATATGCAGTAGGAGCTGTGTTAGGGAAAATGAAAGGGAAAGAAAGGCATGTGATTTACTATGCCTCGAAGACCCTTAATGCTGCCCAAAGTAACTATGCCACGACTGAGAAGAAGCTTTTGGCCATAGTCTTTGCCTTTGAGAAGTTTAGGTCATACTTGCTGGGCAGTAAGACCATAGTGTATACAGACCACGCTGCATTGAAGTACCTAATGGCAAAGAAGGAGACTAAACCAAGACTTATTCGATGGATCCTGTTGCTTCAGGAGTTTGACATTGAAATTCGAGACAAGTCTGGCAATCAGAATCTCGTTGCGGATCATCTAAGTAGGATTCTCCAGAAAGAAGAGGATATGCCTATCACCAGACATTCCCTGATGGGCATTTGTATTCTATTATCGCTTTGGGCGAAGAGCCATGGTTCGCTGACCTTGTGAACATTATGGTTATTGGAATTTTCAGGGAAGGCATGACGTCTTATGAGAAAAACAAGATGAGGCGTGAGGCAAGGAGCTACGTCTGGGATGAACCCTATTTGTGGAAGAGATGTGAAGACCAAGTCCTTAGAAGATGCATTCCCGAGTCTGAGCAGCAGGGCATAGTGGATCATTGCCACAAGCAACCCTGTGGAGGCCACTTTGGGCCTAGGCGTACGGCAAGAAAAGTTCTGGATTGCGGATTCTACTGGAACACTTTGGTTCGAGACTGCTATGACCTATGCAAGAGATGTGATGAGTGCCAGAAGGAAGACAACTTGACCAAGCGCAATGAAATGTCCTCTGTGCCCATATTGCCAGTAGAGATCTTTGATGTCTGGGGCATAGACTTCATGGGGCCATTTTCGAATTCAAAAGGTAAGGAATACATACTCCTAGCAGTTGATTATGTCTCAAAGTGGGTCGAGGCAAAAGCTACTACCACCAACGATTCGCGCATTGTGGCTGAATTCCTCAAAAGGAATATCTTCACTCGATTCGGTGTGCCCAGAGCGCTCATAAGCGATCAGGGGACCCATTTATGCAACTATATCATTGAGAGGCTACTGCGAAAATATGGAGTTACTCATCGAATCACCTGTGCCTATCACCCCCAGGCAAACGGCCAAGCAGAACTCTCCAATAGGATTATCAAAGCTATTCTGAGGAAGACAGTTAGGCCAGAGGGGAAGGATTGGGCAGGCAAACTGGATGATGCACTGTGGGCATACCGCACTGCATTTAAGACTCCATTTCATATCTCCCCTTACCGCATGATAATTGGGAAAGCTTGTCATTTTCCCGTAGAGATAGAGCACAAGGCCTATTGGATATCCATGAATATTTCTCCGGTTAGTATTATTTATTCCGTGTATTTAAGATTTAAATATCCATGAATAAAATTAATTTATTCATCTCTTATATCCGAGAATAGTACCATTCAACCTTAATTATTGTGCAGAACAAATCCGCTCTTGAGGTTTACACAATAATTCCTTATGAACTCATCTCGAGGATATTATCAACCCTTACGGGATACACTTTCCCGTCAAGTATTCACGGCATGTCATGTATAAAATATAGCGACCCAATTTTACCGGTAATTAACCCAATAATTAAATCGGATAATTCCTTTGGAAAATCAAAGTCACTTATATTAAATATACACACATGCAATAGTATCGGGGATTAAGAATAAAATACTCTGAGACTTAAATCAATTATCAACGGCAATCCTAATTGATAAATCTCAAGCGATCCGCCCAATACACCAAGTTAACAAGTGTGATAAAATAATTAAGATAAATTATTTTCTCTCTCACACAACGACTATACCGATGGATTGGTCCGTGTCCATCTAGGTCGTGAGCAACCATTCGATAAAATACGAGTAACCGATAGTATGATCTTCTGTGTGGGCCCGCACACCATACTAACTACAACGTATATAATCTAGGACTATATTTTGCATATATGTAATTAATAATAATTAAATGCAAACAATTGTTTATTAATTAAATAGATTAAATGCTATGACCAGGAGCTTACCAATATTTAAATCTAGATATTAAGTACACAACTCCAACACCTGTAGTCACTGAGGTTACACCGGAGCGTCGTCGTAGTGGGAGGGTTGTTCGACAACCCGACAGGTTCATATTTACAGGTGAGTCTTCGGACTTGTTACCTGGAGAACATGAAGCCGATCCCTGGACCTACGACGAGGCGCTTAAAGATCAAGATTCTCAGTCTTGGCAAAAGGTGATGAAATCTGAGATTGAATCCATGGATTAAAATCATGTCTGGGATCTTGTAGCACCGCCCAAAGGTGTAAAAGCCATTTGCTGCAAATGGGTGTACAAGAGAAAAAGAGGGTCTGACGGGAAGGTGGAAACCTTCAAGGCTAGGCTTGTTTCGAAAGGGTACACTCAGAAAGAAGGGATCGATTATGAGGAAACCTTTTCGCCGGTAGCTATGCTAAAGTTGATCCGGATTCTTTTGTCTATAGCATCTCATATGGATTATGAGGTGTGGCAAATGGACGTCAAGACAGCATTCTTGAATGGGAATCTTGACGAGACCATTTATATGAGACAGCCAGAGGGATTCATCGAGAAGGGCCAAGAGCATCTAGTGTGTAAGCTAAAGCGATCTATTTATGGATTGAAGCAAGCTTCTAGATCTTGGAACATGCGGTTTGATGAGGTTATCCAGTCTTATGGATTCATTCAAATTATGGACGAGACGTGTGTATACCGGAGAAGTGACGGAAACAGTGTGGCGTTTCTCGTGCTTTATGTAGACGACATCCTTCTAATTGGCAACAATGTGAAGATGTTGTCGGACATAAAGGGATGGTTGTCCAAGCAATCCGATATGAAAGACTTAGGGCAAGTTGGGCATGTTCTTGGGATCAAGGTTATACGGGATCGCCAGAAAAGAACATTGAGCTTGTCCCAGACTTCATATATTGATACGATTCTGGCTCGTTTCAACATGCAGAATTCCAAGAGAGGTTCTCAACCTTTCTGCGATGGGATTCATCTATCTAAATACATGTGTCCCAAGACACAAAAGGAGATAGATTACATGAAGACAGTTCCTTATGCTTCGGCAGTGGGAAGTCTAATGTATGACATGTTGTGTACGAGACCTGATATCTGCTATGCCGCAGGCATGGTAGCTAGATATCAGAGTAACCCTGGACAGGGTCACTGTACTGCTGTAAAGAACATACTTAAGTACCTGCGAAGGACTAGGAATTATGTTCTAAGTTACAAAGCGTCCGAATTGATTCCTGTGGGTTACACAGATTCAGATATCCAATCTGATAAGGATCAGCGAAAGTCTACATCAGGCTATGTGTTCACATTGGGAGGTGGAGCAGTTTCATGGAAGAGTGTTAAGCAGAAATGCATTTCGGACTCTACCATGGAAGCCGAATATGTAGCAGCCTCTGAGGCAGCTAAAGAATCGGTGTGGTTCCGGAACTTCCTTATGGACTTGGATTGTTGGAATAGTATACTTAATGTCTAGATTTGAGTATTCTGAACTCCTTGTACACTATCATTTATCTATTATAAATAAACATTCATTTGCTTTTGATTATTATTAATTAAATATATGCAAATTATAGTCCTAGATTATATACGTTGTAGTTAGTATGGTGTGCGGGCCCACACAGAAGATCATACTATCGGTTACTCGTATTTAATCAAACAGTTGCTCACGACCTAGATGGACACGGACCAATCCATCGGTATAGTCATTGTGTGAGAGAGAAAATAATTTGTCTTAATTATTTTATCACACTTGTACACTTGGTGTATTGAGCGGATCGCTTGAGATTTATCAATTAGGATTGCCTGTGATAATTGATTCAAGTCTCAGAGTATTTTATTCTTAATCCCCGATACTATTGCGGGTGTGTATATTTAATATAAGTGACTTTGATTTTCCAAAGGAATTAACCGATTTAATTATTGGGTAAATTACCGGTTAAGTTGGGTCACTATATTTTATATATGACATGCCGTGAATACTTGACGGGAAAGTGTATCCCGGAAGGGTTGATAATATCCCCTAGATGAGCTCATAAGGATTTATTATGTAAACCTCGCGAGTGGATTTGTTCCCGCATAATAATAAAGTTGAGTGGTACTATTCTCGGATATAAGAGATGAATAAATTTATTATGCAATAAATGAATTTTATTCATGGATATTTAAATCTTAAATACACGGAATAAATAATACTAACCGGAGAAATATTATTTGATATAATATGGTTTAATATTGGGAGTGCAATTAATTTATATAGTGGAAAATAAATTAATTAATATTAATGGATTAATAGATTTGGGCTTGGGCTCAATTTAATCATTAATATTGGAAGCCCAATATTCCACCTCCTTTAGATCCCCTACGTAGCCTATAAAAGCACTACATGGTCTTCACAAATTATAAGACAATATTATCATACTTGATATTCCAGAGAGTTCGTGAAGGAGATC
This sequence comes from Euphrasia confusa, assembly GCA_954870475.1. Classification (NCBI taxonomy): domain Eukaryota; kingdom Viridiplantae; phylum Streptophyta; class Magnoliopsida; order Lamiales; family Orobanchaceae; genus Euphrasia; species Euphrasia confusa. Next base: position 15,472,779 of record OX940953.1, read on the forward strand.
CATAGAGTTCGGAGGATCGTCGCCCACCCGACGTTCGAACGAGTGCAATGAATACGTGGGAAGATTCAAAGGTCATCTTGATCTCGTTTCTCCGAACAACGAATCGAAGGTATAAAATCTAAACGCCCTTTATGATTTTATTCGATTATTATTGAAAATACCGTAGAACAAAGATCCGAGGATCGAACCCCGGATTAGAGGACGAACGCGTGGTGTCGATCTTGGATCGCCGGACCACGGCGCTCGCCCGCTAGGGTTTCGAGGTCGCGCGGAGGCTCGACCCTCGGCTGGGCCGAGGGCTTGCGATCGATCACTTGGATCGATCGCTGGAGCGCGGGATGGTGCCGCGCTCCACCCCACCTCGATGGTGGGGACCTCCAGGCGGCGGCGAGTCGCCGGATTCGCCGCGGGGGCTGCCCATGCAGCCCCAGCCGATCGCGTGGGACGCGATCGATCGATCGCATGAGCCCCGCGGACGGGGGCTCGGGCTGGGCGTGCGCGCGGCTTCGGCCGTGCCGTGCGTTCGGTCCGTGCTCCGGCTTGTACGTGGTGTTCGTGTAATCCGGCGATGAGGTTTTTGATCGGGCTATGGTTTCCGCAAATTTTAATAGCCCGGGATATCGAATTCCAACAATTGGTATCAGAGCGTGGTTTACGTTCGCGGTATTTTCGATAAAATTGTTCTACCTTGCAGGGTTTCCGACTATTATGGCTAAATTATTATTCGTTAATTATTTTGTCATATTTGTTGGATTATTAAACTCTCGGACATGTCGAGATTCGTTTTTGATGGTGAATGCTTGTAATAGTAAAAATTCGGGGGTTGACCGAATTTAGGTTTATTATTATTGTTCTTCGTTTTTCAGAAATTGTATAGGGTCGATTTCATGTATAGAATCGATACTGGAATTGTAATTTAAATTATTGTAATTTATTTACATTAGATCGATGCCGAGATGACCGCCGGAGAAGACGAAGTGACGAGAAGACAAAGGACCGAGGATCGATCAATCCCCATGATCGATCCCATGAGGATCGATCGACCCACGGCCGCAAGGGGGCTGTCCGCAGGAGTCCCGGCCACGCCGGCCACCTGTGGAGGTGGCGCGTGGGCTGGGCGGCGGCGGCGGTGAACCCTAGCCGGCCGATCGATCGGTAGGGTGGTGCGGGGACTCCCAACCCGTGCTACTCCTACCAAAATCCAACTTTCCAAATTTAGTTCGGTTTTCCTATTTTGAGTATTCCTATGTTTAGGAACTCTCATAGAATAGGAAAAGAATTAAATTGGAATTAATTTATTTCTTATTTGATTATTCCTATTCTTGGGAATTTTCATGGATGGAAATTAATTAATCATGGAAAGTAGAAGAGTCCTAATTTATTTTATTTCCTTATTCTATTATAGAAGTCTTCTAGAATATTCCGAGTTTGACTTGGATGGAATTATAAAGATTTAATAGAATTAGAAAGGAAAATAAAAATAAATAAAAATATTAATAATATTTAATTTTATTTTTGATATATTCAATTGACTTAATTTTCGAATTAAGTAACTTTTGGATTAATTTAAAATAAATAGATTTAAATATTGGAAATTAATATTCTCGTCACATGGAGCATTCAAGAAACGAAGACTGGAGACTAGAAGATGCGTACGGGGATGTGATAAAACCATTATAGTCGGAAAATAATATTCTAGTATTATTTTGATTATGTGATAATACTATGTGCTTTATTACATGTATGCATGCTATATGTGTTTACTTTATGCACTAGATAGCGTATCCCTTGTTGGAAAAAGCTAAGTGGGAGAGGGAATGGAAATATTCCCATGGTCTCCATTGCTGCTCTCTTGGTGACTTTTATAAACTTTTAAAGTTTATATAGATAAGTCATTGGAGGAGAGTTCTTGTAATTCCTCTTACGAGAAACATTGATTAAGTTTATCAAACAATGCCTAATTTGTCTTTCCAAAGCTGATTTCAAGTCGACTCATTCTCACCCCGGGGAGTGGAATGGAGCCAAAGCCACTTGGTCATGTAGAGGACACAAATTAGAGACCTTCGTACCATCCTTTTGACCGTCAGTGGTTCCATATCTACACACCAGGTTCCGGTAGATAATACCACTGACTATGTTTTACGACTAAAGAAGATTTCGCACTTTCTTTGAGAGGATAATCAGACTTCCAGTACCCAGACTGTTTGTATCGAGAACACTTGCCTCTTGGCTTTCTCGCCCCATCTCGTGGTCCAAGAGACTTAGGACCACTAGGTTTCTTTGCTTTCTTTTCCTTTACCCCGTTTTTGCCCATAGGTTCAAAACCTTTGGCATTGGCTATAAGAGCTTGCGATTTCCGTCTCAACTCGTCCAAAAGGTCCATCATCTCGAAACGTGTTTAAGCGTTTCCTCGAAATGACTGGCCTTTATGAGTATCCTCATCGCCTCTTGTCTAGCCGCTACGTCATGTCTAAAACATCTCCTTGAGTTTGAACATGATATCATAATCAGTGGTTATTTGCAAAAGCATTTTCCCACTTCTTAAAATCAGTTCTTTCCTCATCAGTTAAGACATTGGTAGGCTCGGGAGGACAAAGCTCACTTGAGTACAAACTTGTACTCTTTAACAGTCTGGGCAATGTCCAGATCTCTATTCCAATCAATACAATCAGGGACCAGTGAGTTAAAATCCTTAAGTATCACATAAAGTGGGTTCAAAGTCATTCCTAATCTATGAGCACATATAACAACAAACAATTGATTTAATCTCCGATATTATCTCCCTTAAATAATATCATTAAACCATTAATCACATCTAAAATCCCATCAGATATGGCAAGCCACGATAGTGTAGGTGGATCGATTGTCTGCTCGGCTCCCTCATTTATGAGAGATAGGGTTGTTCGCATGGTGAATCACTAGTAAGAAACTTCGAGTTTCACTTATGATTCTCCGCGTCTTGATTTACAAGATTGAATGGATCAAGTAATTGGGAGTCAATTATAAAAGTCTCTTGGTGTAGTAAACGTCCACACCACGTGTCTTGCTATACTAACGGATTTTGGATTAATTGATGTAGACAGTTATAAGGAATTGTGAAGAGTTGTGAAGGAGATCCATAGGAGTTCGGAGGATCATCGCCCACACGACGCTCGAACGAAGTGCAAGGAATACGTGAGAAGATTCGAAGGTCTTCAATCTATCTCGTTTCTCCGCACAACGAGACGTAGGTATAATCGTAAACCCCCTCTTATGATTATATGTTTTTAATCGTGATATATACATGAACGCACGATCCGGAAACGTACGAACTTCGGGGACGGGGATTCGAGATCCCCGGCGAAGGTCGAGAGAAGCCCTCGATGGGATCGAGGGTGGCGGTCGAGCCCTAGGGCTTCGACCTCCGGCACACGCGACGAGGGGAAGCCCCGGCTGGACGCCGGGGCATGCGATCGACTTCGGTCGATCGCCGGGGGTGCCGCGGCGGATCCACCCGCCCTCGTCGCCGGCTCGGCTACGGGAAACCCTTGGCTGGAGCCGAGGGGTGCGATCGATCGCGGGTCAGCTGCGGGGCGACTCGCAGCGACCCCGTGCATGCTACAGGTTCGCCCGTAGCGGCTCGCACGGGGTGATCCCGTGCGCTGGGGCAACGGGTCCGTGTACCCGCTGCGGGGCTGCTGCGAGCAGCCCGAGGATCGCTATGAGCGATCCCAGCGATCGCTATGAGCGATCCCAGTGATCGCTACGGGAGCGATCGCGAGCCCCTCGTGGGGGCTCGGCTGGACACACGCGGCCCTCGGGCCTCGCTGGGTGTTCGGTCGGGCCCCGGCTCGCGTGGTGGTTCGCGGTTGGTTCTCCGGCGATCGAGGATTTCGGTCGGGTTGTCGGTTTCCGCAATTTTTGATAACCCGGGATATCGATTTCCAACACAACTTCCTCCTCTTGACATCACAACCTGCATAGTAAATATTTCACAAGTCAAATTACACAAAAATATATGAAAAAACACACACAACTACACAAAAGTTCAACAGTGTTTACTCTGGTGGAATCGGACAAGTCTGTGCATTGTGACCCTCTCCTTGACATTTGCCACATCGATATGTTTTCTTCGAAAACCTCTCAATTCGACTCGTGAAGCGGTCCATTCTCGGCTGTCCTGGAGTTCGTTTCACCGGTGGGGGCAACACTATCATGTTTTGGACATATTCGGGAATCTCCGTCCATTGATCTTCTGTAGGAACAGGTATAATGTTCTCCTTATATGCTTGCATCATATACTCACGAGTGAAATAAAGAGAAGTCATATCATAAGCATATTGTCCTGTCCGACTCGGGTCCTTGGCACACGCCGCGGCAATGGCATACTCACACGGCATCATGTCAATTTGAAACACACCACATTCACACGTCATTGCCTCCAAATCCACAACCCCACACCATCTAGTCGACTCCACAGTGTACATCCAAGTACTTATTTTTTTGGTAACCCATTTAGGAGCACGGTCATAACGCTCACGCCACGTTGTTTCCCTTCTCGGTGTCAATACACCGGTGAACGCACGAGCTTCTTCACGATGTCTGCAAAACCATTCAACCATCTTATCCACGATAAACTTGATCAAGGAACATATGGGATAGTCTTTAGCGTCTTTCATCACGGCATTTATCACTTCCACTGCGTTAGACGTCTTCACCTTGTATTTATTCACACGGTGGTGGACTCTTGACCATTTCTCAAACGTGATATCTTCTAGCCACTTTTCACATTTCTCGCTCGCTGCTCTAAGCTCTGAAAAATGTCGATTGAACTCGGGTACAGTGTACGAGCACACAGCCTTATGAAAATGACCAACCAAGTCGTTTCTCCTGTTATACTTGGACTTGATGTTTTGCATGATGTGCCAATAGCAGTGTCCATGTTCTGCCTTAGGGTAAACAGCAGCTACAGCATTTATAACTGGCTGACCTCTGTCAGACACGATTACCAGATCAGATCTATCTGGAATCAAAAACTGCAAGCACTCAAGGAACCAAATCCAGCAACGGGTGTCCTCTGCATCACCCACACCCCAAGCAAGTGGGTAACTGTGATGCTCACTGTCAGTAGCAGAAGCAATAAGAAGCGTTCCCTTGTATCTATTGGTCATGAACGATGCATCAATGACGATAACGTCCTTCAAGTACTGAAATCCCCAAATACACGCTCCGATAGCCATGAAGAAGTACTGAAATTCATTATTGGCATCTGTCTGAATACGGGTGAACGTACCTGGATTCATTTGTTCAAGCATGTAACAATACGAAGGAAGCTTCGAGAAATTATCTTCATAGGATCCGCGAACCTTTTCCAGGGCTCTCTGCCACCCTCTCCATGCTTTGTCGTAACTGAAAGTAATATTTTCCTCAGTACGCATGAACTGTTGAATTGCAGCTGGTGTCAGAGGTTTCTTTGCGTTCAAGAACTGGTCCTGGAGTCGATTGCCGATAAGACTGCTAGAGGCCTGCCTGTGCACACCGCTTCTATCAATCAAAGAACAAGTGTGGATATTGGTGTAGGTTTTAATCACAAACTCATCGGTCGTCTTCCTCCTCGTTGCACGAATTTTCCATTTGCAATTTTTTTCAACACATTTCACCACCTTTCGATTGTGATCAGATTTGGCCACAACAAATTCAAACTTGCCCTGCAATGCTACCCGAGCGACAACATAGTTGAAATCGTCTTTGTTCTTGAAAGTCTGACCAACTACCAAATCGGAACCATCATACCGACACCCCCGTCTCGATCACAAAGTCTGAAAGCAGGAACAAAAACATCGTCCACAATAGGATTATTATAATAAGAACTACCGCCCTCATTATAACCATCGTCACCACCTCCACCATTGTTATTATCATCGTCATCAACAACAACAACATCGTCGTTATCATCGACCTCGATACCATCAAAACCATCATCATAATCACCACCCACACCACCATCATAATCACCAGAAACACCAACATACGAAGTATTACATAAATCAATGCTATCCCAAATAGATACAGACTGATCATAAGTAGATGGCACTATTACTTGACTGTAATATTGTGATGTTTCACCTGAAGTTCTTCGAGTTGGAAGTTTTTCTGGGCGAATTGGACTTTGACGTGCAGGACTTTGGCGTGCTGGACTTTCACAAGCAGGACTTTGACGTGCAGGACTTTCACGTGCAGGACTTCGGGGTACACAAGGACTGTATGTCACAAACAACTCCATTTCATCTTGGTTTCTATGAATCCACACAGCCGTATTCCAATCATCTTCATCGTTAAGATATATCGGAGGAGACTTTTCTTTTGGGAATCGAGAGATCGCAACTTCATTTGATGATGGATCGATGTCGATTTTTCCACACACCTTGTCAATAAGTGCATCAAAAGAAATGCTCCTATCAATCAATGTTGTTCTCGAGTGTTTCAAATCGCTCATTATCCATCTCCAATATCCCTCCAAGAGTTGCCACTCTCCACCAAAATGTATGATGATTGATATCTTATCCATGCCTGTAATTACAATAAAATGGGAAGAATCAGAATTCAAAACTGGACTGGTAAGGGCGTAGGGCGCAGGCCACTGCCTACGCCCTACGCCCATCTGGAAGTAACTCACTGTCTGCTTCCTGATGGGCGTAGGGCGTAGGCCACTACCTGCGCCCTACGCCCATCAGGAAGTAACCCACTGCCTGCTGCATAATGGGCGTAGGGCGTAGGCCACTACCTGCGCCCTACGCCCAACTTGTTGCAGCCTACAGCATACTTCACCATGGGCGTAGGGCGCAGGTAGTGGCCTACGCCCTACGCCCGCCTGCGATTCAAGTGCAATTTTGCAGATTTTTTTGGTTTCGAAAAGCACTCAAATCGCAAAATTCAAGCTCGATATTGACAACAACACACCCACAAGTCATGTAGAAGTGAATGCTAACCTTTTTACGTCGAATTGTTGGTGGAAAATCGTCGATTTCGGAGCCGGTTTTTTTGAGCGATTTAGGGTTACGGGAGAGAAAAATCGGAAGAGATGAAATGAAAGTGGGACTATTGTGCAATTATTTTGTTGGGTTTATTGTGTAAATATTTTGTATTTTAATTTCTTTTACATTTATTTTTATAAAAGAGGGGTAGATATCCAATTTTATTTTTTTAAGGGTTATTTAACCCTTACTTAATATTCATAGGAGTTTGAATGTTATTACATTTTTCTACCCGATCCCAAAAATAGTAAGTAGTCAATGACAATGTCCAAGAGTCACGACTTCTGATTTGGGTTTAATTATTCGAAAGTGTTCCTCTAAGGTTTGAGCCTTTTCAATTAAATAGAATTGTCCCTTTTGTTCAATAACATAACAATGTAAATAGTACTATATATATTTCATATTCTTCACAACAATGTTCAAATCATCATATTGACACACACCTCTCGCCTGCTATCAATCAATATGAAGTCTTCATACAGCCGAAAAATGCTCGTTGTGTTCCTGTTGATGCTTGTCTTCATCGACGGTACCCTACTTCTAAATATTATTTTTCATTTTATCATAGGATCACGAGTGTGCAAATACACATTATACTTTATTTATGATGTTTTTTTTCTTTATGACCATACATACATATTACAGGAGCATGGTCAGTACGTATACGTGGTTTTCGCACATCCCCGACGGGAAAGACGAGGAAAACTGGCACATCTCCGACGGGAACGACGAGGAAAACATGTGTTTACAAGAGTCAGTTATCAAAAATTATTTGTTATAGGAGTGGATGTTCAAAGACATGCAAGAAGGAGGGCTTTCAAGATGGAAAATGCCATGGCTTACTTCACCGTTGTTATTGCTCCAAGCCTTGCATTTTAATTTGAGTTTCTAAATGCGTACACTAGCTAGTGTATGTTTAATCCTAATTGTTGTTGCTAAAATCTTATGGAAAATAAATTTGAACTAATATTAATTGATGTTGCTAAAATCTTATGGCAAAAAAATTTGATGATTTAAATGTTTCCTAAATTATATAGTAATTAAGTTTTACGTTGTTATAGTAAATTATTTAATTATTTAAAGTAACTAAAAAATATTTCGAAATCTTTCAATAGGACAACAAAAAATTTATTTAAATGTGTTGTAAATGAAGCGAATGCAAACAGTACAAAAATGATAGAAAAATGTGCAAATAAAACAATAAGCGAAAAAACGAAATGTGTGAAAATCAAAATCGATCAAAAAATTATAGGTGAAAGATCTAGAAGTTTCACTATATGTAACTACACTAAAGGTGAATTTCACACATAACATTTCTCTCTTTAAAGGTGTTATGTGTTTGTAGGTAGTAAATAAGTATGGATGATTTGTAATGTGGTATGTATGCAAGTATTTTATAATTGTATTCAAGAAATTTTTAATTATTACATCAGAATTTGAGGGAGAGTTTTGTTTACTTTCCTTTCATGCATTACTAATTTCGAAAAAATTATATTTCTGTACACCACCAATAATATTATGAAATGTGATATGATTAATTAAATTATTTATTATTATTATTTTTGATATGATATTTATAAATTTAATAGTAAAAATCAAATTAATATTTTTTAGGGGAATTATGTATCGGGGCACCTCTAACAGTAGTATTATATCTACTACCTATATTTTTTCCTAATTCTGATATAGGGCAGTGTTCCATTATTAGCCTTTTCAATGTACTTCGTATTAATTAAAATAACTACTTATCAAAACCTAATATACAAAAAAAAATGTTTCTAATGTATCTCGCTCAAATTTTCCACAAAACTACGGTAGAAATCGTATTATAACATGCCACTCGTTTATCCCTTACTACACACTAAACTATGGGAGTCGAAGGTTGCAAATCACTCCCATAATATCCATGGCCTGGAGATGAAAACCCTACTCACACCCCATAGGATACTATGAGAGTGATCTATATTTCCCTTGTCAAAATACTATTCAATATTATTATCATTTTAGATTATTGTTAAATTTTAGTTATTTGTTCATAACAATCAATTCATTGAATATATATAAAAAGTGAAATACCACAACAATTTCCCATAGAAACAATACAATAAATTTATATGTAAAATAGATATTAAGAAGTTAATAGAAATCAAATACAAAAAACTTATCATAGATATTAAGAAGTTGATAGAAACCAAATACCAAACTAAAGATATTAAGAAGTTGTCATGAATATCATGTAAAATAATATTATAGAAATCTATCATAGATATGAAAGATTTCTCATAAATATCATAATTAGAAATTAGAAATCTACCATAGATATACAAAAATAAGTACAAAGAAAATTAAAACTATCATAGATATAGACCAATATTAAAATCAAAACAAACTATCATAGTACTAGCAACTAAAATTAATTTGAAAACGACAACTATAATATAAATACATAGATATAGACCAATATTAAAATTAAAACAAACTATCATAGTACTAACAACTAAAATTAGTTTGAAAACTACAACTATAATATAAATACATATGTACCCAAATTATGTAATGCAAATATATTTTGTTTGCGCAATATATTTTGATATTATATACATATATATAATCTGGATGGTTGCGCAAATATATTTGCAATATATTTTGATATTATATACATATATATAATCTGGATGGTTGCGCAAATATATTTTACCAAATATATTATTGCGCCAATATATTTACATCTTACGCAAATATATTTATATATATTTAGTAACGCTTAATATTAGTGAATATTAAATAAATTAATATGTGTTACCGTAATATTATTTACAAAAATCGTTTAATATTATCGTAAGGATATTTACGACTTTATACATTTAAAAAAATGCCCCTACTTAGTATTTAAAAAATACAAATACCCTAATAAATAAAAAAGTAAAAAATATACAATCCCTAAAAATGAGGTGAAAAACAATGGGTGTTCAAAATAATATTAAAAATCAATCTGTCCCATACCCTAATATTACCTATTTTTTAATTTACTTAATTCCATTATTTAAATTAGTAAGAATATTACTTGCGTTTGAATTTGAGTTTCTAAATGCCTACACTCTAGCTAGTGTATGTCTTATCTTAATTGTTGTTGCTAAAATCTTGTGGAAAATAAATTTGAACTTATATTAATTGATGTTGCTAAAATCTTATGACAAAAAAATTTGATGATTTGAATGTTTCCTAAATTATATAGTAATTAAGTTTTACGTTATTATAGGTGGTAATACCGGGTTCAGGACCAACTCATAAAATAAATAAGTTCTGAGGCCTCGTCCTTAAAAGTAGAAGTTTTATAGGCAATTATAGGCATTTGGCACGTGAAAAGTCTATAATACCCTTACTTGTAATAAATAAACTTTGTGCTTCACCATGTCACAGTGACATAACACCGTGCCACATTGTACTCCACCGTGTGTCACCGTGACACAGTGTACTTCACCATGTCACAGTGTAAGTCACCGTGTGTCACCGTGACACAGTGAAATGTCACCGTGACACAGTGAAATGTCACCGTAACACAGTGTACTTTCACCGTTTGTCACCGTGACACAATGAAATGTCACCGTGACACAGTGAAATGTCATCGTGACACAGTGTACTTCACCGTGTCACAGTGTACTTTCACCGTGTGTCACCGTGACACAGTGAAATGTCACCGTGACACAGTGTACTTCACCGTGTCACAGTGTATTTTCACCGTGTGTCACCGTGACACAGTGAAATGTCACCGTGACACAGTGAAATGTCACCGTGACAGTGTACTTCACCGGGCAACATTGTACCCCACCGTGACACCGTGTACTTTCACCGTGTGTCACCGTGACACAGTGTAATTCACCGTGTCACAGTGACCATACATAGCAAAAACTCACCGTAATATTTAAATGTGTGTGCACGTGAATTTCAATTGCCAAAAAGAGAGTAAGGTGCCTTTGTTTTTTAATATTCTTTTTCAATTAATGAATTGTACTATTGTGTCATAAGGGTATAACTGTCCATTGCCTATAAAACTTATATTCTTATGGACGAGGCTTCAGAACTTATATACTCTTATGCTTTGGTCTTAAAATGCCTCCGCCCCATATTATAGACTGAATACTTCCACATCTAAAAAATCGATACTCAATTTTTATCAAATCTAATCAAAATTTATTGTTATTTATGTCTAAATACTTTCACATCTAAAAACCCTAATTATATTTGAAAAAATAGGAAACAAATAAATAATAAAAAAACAAAAATCTGTCAAAAATTTCAAGTTTCCTTTTGTATCGTCGTTCTCACAATTTTCGTTGGTGATCTTTCCTAATTTTCCACACTCTCATTAGATCTGCTGCTTTTGTTCTTGATCATTGAGGGCATATCGAAAAGCCCATTACAGTTTGGTGTATATTCGGTGAAGTGTTCATCTAATTGTGATGAAAAAGGGATAACAGCTTCTTCTTCGGGGCTGTTTTTCCATGGCGGATACGATATCTGTGATTCCGGCAGCGGTACTCCGTAATCTCTCCGACAAGCTCTACGAGAAGCGGAAAAATGCTGCTCTGGAGGTGCGCAATTTCGTGTCTTGTTAATCCCTCTTTTGGGGTTCTCATGTTAGTGGGGGCCCTGCTTCCGTTTATTTACATTTTGGGTGTACATTTCTTACTGTTAATTTGTGTGGGTTTTGTTGGATCTAGGTGGAAGGTATAGTGAAGCAATTAACCATGGCAAGGGAGCACGATAAAATCACTGCAGTGATCAATTTGTTGGCGAATGAATATACGTACTCGCCCCAAGCAAATCATCGGAAAGTATGTATTGCCAATCACGTTTCGAAGTCTTAGAACTGTAATTTCTAGAGTGTTCTTGAATGTTGCATGTTCTATTGTCTCTCTTGATTCGTTTCATCTTCTTCGTTTTCTTTAGGGAGGTTTGATAGGATTGGCGGCAGCGACAGTTGGTTTGACTTCGGAAGCATCACAACATCTTGATGTAAGAAATTCCCTCCCTCATTTTGAAGGATAATTGATCATTGCTTTGTTGTCCCGGGTTTTTGAAATCGACCATCTATTTATTTTTCCTAGATGTCTTTTGCTTTGTAATTTTTATTCTATACAAGGTAGAATACCTGCATATTTAACGAGTCATGTATACGGAATTGACAATCATTGAACAGAATGTTATATCTGCCTCATAAAGTGGAGTTTACTTTACTTGCACCATTAAAGGACTACAAAATAGCTATGATTTTGGTAGGGTCACAAAAAATGAATCAATGACTACAAAACTCGGGCTATGTGATACTACTATTATATATGACGAAACAAAAGTATGGGTGTAAGTATATACTACAAGTACATAATTACTATAAACAAAAGTATGGGTGCAAATATATATGTTTGAGTACATAATTAGTAATTGTGTCATTGACTCAATCCAGATCTTATCCATGGAGAGTTAACTTATAAGAGTATCACCTTGACATGTTATAGAAAATTATACTCCCTCCGCCACAGAAACATTCATAGCCTGACATGGAGATTAAGAATAATGGTTTTATTGCCTAAGTTGACCAATAAATTAAGGGTAAAAATGTCCTTTGTTGTGGGAAAGTAAGGGTAGTTGACTAGTTGTGTGTAAAGTTGAAAAAGTAGTTCTTAAGGATATTTACTTTATTAGTTATTTCATTTTTAAGTATGAACATTATCACAGCATGTAGGGAGCAATTCTATTTTCTGCAGGCCCCAATTTTTTTTCTTTCAAATGACTGATATACATTGTATCTAAAGACACTTGATTTGAGCAATAGAAGTTGAAGTGCATCTTCGAATCAGTACCATCACCATGTAGAACTTATCTTTCATTTGTTCTTTACTTATGAAGGATTTCATCTGTTTTCTAGAATTCATTTGAAATAATGCAATATATGTCTATTGTTTTCAGTTTTCATCCACATTATTGATGTGGTTTAATGGGGTGTGAACATGAAAATATCTTATTTTGTTACTGCATTTTTTTTTATTCTGGGATTTCAGCAAATTATTCCACCTGTCTTGAATTCCTTTACTGATCAAGATGGCAGAGTTCGGTATTATGCCTGCGAAGCTTTGTATAACATTGCAAAGGTGATTGCAATCACTTGCATTATTCTTCTTTCCCGCTTTATGTTTTTGCACTTCATTATTGGTACTTTGCAGGTTGTGAGAGGAGATTTTATAGTGTTCTTCAACCAGATATTTGATTGTCTATGTAAGCTCTCAGCAGATTCAGATGCCAATGTACAGAGTGCTGCCCATCTCCTAGATAGACTTGTGAAGGTATAGTTTTTATCTTTGAACACAAAGGTATATTAAATGATTCTTGTTAGTGTTAAAGAGAAATTTTTATTTCTGTTGCTTGATTGTCTGAACGCAGGACATTGTCACCGAGAGTGATCAATTTAGGTTGGTAGTTCCCTTATTTTTGATTCTTATCTGCTTTGTTGAATTTCATGTTGGTTTAAAATAATTTAGCAACCTTGTGTTTAACTAGGCTCCATCACCCTTTTGACTGATGCAGCATTGTAGAATTTATTCCTTTGTTGAGAGAAAGAATGAATGTCCTAAATCCTTATGTCCGGCAGTTTTTGGTCGGATGGATTACTGTTCTAGATAGTGTTCCTGGTATTGATATGCTGGGGTTTCTCCCAGATTTTCTTGATGGTACGTGTTGTATTCTGAACCTCTGAGGTTTTATTTTCTCTACCGTTGTTTTTTGCTGATACATAATACCCATTAATGATGAATTTTAGGCTTATTCAATATGCTAAGTGATTCTAGCCACGAAATAAGGCAACAAGCTGATTCAGCACTTTCTGAATTTCTCCAAGAAATCAAGAACTCTCCAGTAAGACTTCATCTTGTGTTAACCTTGTATATTTTATTGAGAAGAACAAAATGGTGCATTGTTGGTTTCTTTTCTCTTGCTTATAGATGTGTCTAACTAATTATATTATTTCTCCTGAACAAGGCAACTGAGGGTTGTGAGGAGATTGTTTTTCTTTCATTGTACTATTTGTAAAGTCATCGATGGTCTTGCTTTTATCTCTGTAATAAGTTGTTGACTTCATCAATATATTTATGGGGATTTCGTCCAACTAGTATGCCTAACTGATGTAAGAAAACATTTATAAGATAATTAGGAGATAGGTGACGTCTTACACTCTTACAATGGTAACAGCTTGCTGTCTGTCTAAAACTTCAAATTATACAATCCAACTCTGAAAGGATTCTTATCTAGAAGACTTACTGAGAGTTCCGCTAGTTAGTATGCAAACTAAAGAATGCTACAGTATAAACTTTTACTAGTTCATATTACAAAGACTTCCGTCCTGTATTGTTATTTCTGAAACAAAGTCATAGATAATAGACTGGGGAAGAGAATAAGAAATCATACTTGTAGAAGAATTTCAGCCACAAACCAAAACCAAAAAACAAGGATAAAGTTACCACTAAAGAGAACTAATGCCTTGTCGCCTTCTATACTTCTATTTATAATTGAATAATTTTTCATTTTAGTTATTCTATTTAAAATTTGGTTTTGTGTTGGTTTTTGTGTGAGAAGTAAAATTACGTTAATGAATGAAATGGTTTTATTGGTCTAGGCTTGAAAATATATTTAGTGAGTACTTTTGAGTTTAATTTAAGAACATGATAAAAATGACTTTTGGGTTGGTTCACTTTTAATGTTTAGTTTGAGTAACCTGGTGCGAAGTTTATTTGGAAGAATTTCAGTGTTAGGTCCTATTGAAATGACACAGTTGGTAAGATGTTAAATAGATGTTAATTTGTAGTTGTAGCTAGTTCTCACTAAATTAATTTGAATGAAGGACATGCTTATAGGAATATTGACTGTTAAGTGATAGGTTAGGGGTTGTGTTTGATTTGGATAATTGAAATTATAGGGTTTTATAATTATATTGAGCCCTTCTACATAGAAATGATATCACAAAAATTTCAAAATTATTGTACTATACCTTTTCCCAAAGAAATATAACTACAATGTGATTGATTTAATGCATTTTTACTATCACTAATGTATTCTTGCAACAAATCCACTTTAAATAAAGGGATTTTTTTTAATGCCTGTTATAATCACCATCTTATAATGACAAATATACTATTTGTGGTCTAAAATACAGAAAAAGGCTTTTTTTTTAATATAATAATCCACCCAACATTAAGGATTCTACATGAAAGAAACAGAAGAATTTGACTTCTCTACATGAAGCAGAACTTAAACATATCATTACTTTGGTCTGGAAGCTTGATGGATTGTGATTTCTACAATTTCCTACGGATTTTCTGCGCTTTATTGCATGCTATCATTTTGATGAACGATTGAAATTCTGTTCGAATCACTTTTCTGACTTAAGCAGTGTCATCTTGAAGTCTGTAGATTATGGTCGCATGGCTGAGATATTGGTACAGAGGGCAGCTTCGCCTGATGAATTTACTAGATTGACTGCTATTACCTGGGTAAGTATTGTTGGTCTCAGATTCCAGGTGTTGAGTGCTTTTCTTCTGTTAGGCTAATATCAATTGTATGTATTGGGTCCATTTGAGTTTTATGCTCTTCTTTGCAGATTCACGAGTTTGTGAAACTTGGTGGGAACCAACTTGTACCTCACTATGCTGATATTCTTGGTGCAATCCTACCTTGCATATCTGACAAGGAAGAGAAAATTAGAGTCGTAAGTTTTCATGTTGAATGTCACCAATCCCTGTTTTAATTTCTTTCTGTGGGTTAATGTTTTCTTCTCCTTTATGTTTTAATGTCTCAAAAATGCTTATTTGTTTATGTTAACTTTAGGTTGTTCGTGAAACTAATGAAGAACTACGGGGAACCCAAGCTGATCCAACAGATGGATTCAATGTAGGATCCATCCTCTCCGTAGCCAGAGGGTAATCTATCCTTGAACATTTGTGTGAACTTTTTTAGTGAAGCCTTATATGATAAGCAAAACCTGGTCTTTATAATTCACTTGCAGGAATCTGTCTAGTGAATGGGAAGCGACACGTATTGAAGCTCTGCACTGGGTATCAACCCTATTACATAGACATCGGACAGAGGTAACTAATGCATCTTCTATAAAGGGATTTTCCATGTTGTCTAGTGAATGGTATGGGGCACATATATCAGCGGAGGAACAATGGCTGTATTATTGCTGGGTTTAAATATAGAGTTAGTGATGGAAAAAACCCGTTTTCCATGTTTTTCTGTCTTTGAGGTGTCCTGTTGCTTTGAAAGGTGGTTAGGAAACAGACCCATAATCCTCTGTAAAGTTCTTGAGTACAAATGTTGTTGGCAGGATGAAACCTCATGAAATGATATTAAGATTTTATGATTGACTCATTTGACTGTTCCCATTTGTTAATGACGATCATGGGTTTTGTTGTTGAGCCTGTATAATATTCTGTTGGTCTGAAACCCTGGTACACATTGTCTTTAGCCTTTCATAGTTAACATAAGATATATGATTATCTCTTAGATTTCGTGGTTAATCTTTATATGAATGATAATGATATAAATATATTTAATGTGGTATCAAGATTAAAGAAATTACCCTCTCTCTCTCTCTCTCATAATAGCATACTTCTTTCTTCTCTCTTGAGCCATTGTATGAATATTTTAACTCACTTTATTCTTTCACCAGGTTTTATCATTTCTGAATGAGATTTTTGAAACACTTTTGAAGGCACTATCAGATCCTTCCGATGAGGTATTTTTTGTCATCCCGATAATTTCTTACATGTTCTTTTTAGAGGCTCTTTGGCTGTGGAGCTAAGCTTGTATAGGGCATAATTATATGCAGTATGCTGCTATATATCTGAGAAGATTTTTTTGGAGTTGATTACATGTTACATCTTGGTTTTAAAACAAGTTCTCGAGGTGTTTGGATGCATGCACGGATTTGATTGTTAATGGTTCGAAATGTGTACGGCTCTAGTGATATAGTTTGGTAGGATCTTAAGTAAAAACATTATAAATTAATATATCTCTGTACTTTTTTTTAATTATATTTATTTAACGATGATTAAAGTTTGGAAGCATTAGTTTTATTCTGCCTATCCACTTGCAAAACGTATAATGACCACTCTCTTTCATTATATTTATTTAACGATGATTAAAGTTTGGAAGCATTAGTTTTATTCTGCCGATCCACTTGCAAAATGTATAATGACCACTCTCTATGATATGCTTACAAATTTATCCATTTTCTTTTTGATTTTTTGACAATATCTAGCATGGAAGCAGTATGTGATACAACATACTGAATATTGGATTTTCTTGGACATATGAATGAGTTTCACTTGATCGATATGCCTTCTTAGTTGGAAATAAGTTATGCTTCGAGATGTGATCAATTGTTAAAAATGGCTTTTTTTTGTTCCCAACGAAGGGACTTTCATCTTTTACTTCTTCCTCTACTTATTTTGATATCGTATTCCAGGTAGTGCTTTTGGTACTAGAGGTCCATGCATGCATAGCCCAAGACGAGAAGCATTTTGATCAGCTCATCGTTTATTTACTTCAGAATTTTCAACTGGACAACTCTCTCTTGGAAAAGTAAGCCCTCTTAGCTGTGTATACTTGTATTTGATGAAGGCTGGCATTATTTTATGTAGTGGTAGAAAACAATCTTATTGTCTTGCAGACGGGGTGCTTTAATCATCCGTAGGTTATGTGTACTCTTAGATGCCGAAGTTGTGTATAGGAAGCTCTCCAATATACTTCAAAGAGAGTCAGATTTGGATTTTGCATCGATTATGGTTCAGGTATTATGAACATTTAATATGGAACATGATTATTATTAGCTATTTCACCTTTAGAATATGCAATTTACAATCTTTAATAATGATAATGGAGATTATTTGGGTAAGCTCAATGATGCTTATTTCTCAGTATCATGTTTCTGTTTCAGTCTTTGAATTTGATTTTGCTCACTTCATCTGAGTTGTCTGACCTTCGCGACATCCTGAAGAAATCCTTGTTTGATTTGGCTGCAAAAAATTTATTTCTCTCTTTATATGCATCATGGTGCCACTCACCAATGGCAATCATAAGCCTTTGCTTATTGGCTCAGGTAAGAGGCTTTTAGCTTACTGATTAGATGTGCGATTGTCATGTTCTTGCATGTTCGTCATTTTTAGTATTTTTGCTTTGTTTCTTTGCTTCATTTTACAGACTTACCAACATGCGGGTTCTGTCGTTCAGTCTTTAGTTGAGGAAGATATTAATGTGAAGTTTATATTCCAACTGGATAAATTGATCCACCTTCTGGAGTCCCCTACTTTTGTTGACCTAAGACTGCAGGTGATTTAAATTTGTACAACTTTTACATAGTTACATTTGTTACTTATATTTGAGTTTCTATTTGGGTCTATGTTTCTACTGTTTATACTTTACCCATACTGAAATAGATACCAAGGCAAATTTTGTTTGCATGTATATAAGTGTTCTTGGATCTGAGCAATTATAGATGAGGGCCCCTATTATCTTCTTATTCAGTTAGAGTTGCACCAAGAAATCTGTTAGGTTGTTGAAGATGATTAAGAGGATTGGGTTTTCATATATTCCTTTTCAAAACCTAATTAACTTGTTTACTGTATGTGTGTCATCTCATTTACTTTAATTATAAGTTGAACACATCTTATGTTTTTCATATTTTATGTCTCACAATTTTTTGTTTTGAGATCTTGCTTTTAATTTGTAGCTTCTTGAACCGGGAAGATATATATGGTTGTTGAAAGCACTGTATGGTCTTCTGATGTTGCTTCCCCAGGTATGTATGTGGTTTCTGTTTTTGTTCTTGGCTCAGAAGAATCAACCCCTAATGGTCTCCTTTCTGCTGAAGTTTCTTTGGCTTTGATAGTTTCATTTTCCACATGTTTAAAAATGTCTTGTCGATTTTTTTTTTTTTTTTGTTTTGCAAATATCAGCCTCTATGTATACTAACCAGTAACGAGTGGTCATGATTGAAGTGTACTCTTAGGCTCCATTTGGATTGAAGATTCGAAATCCATTGCCAAACCCATCCATATGTTGGTCTAAAAACTCCAATGGATTTAAAAAAACTTCAAATTTAATCTTTATATTTTAGTTCCTCCTTTGGTGGATTTGAATTCTTCAGAACTAAGTTATTTGAAACCCAGCCTACACAGTACACACTACATATTTTAGTCACACTCAAAACACACTATAAGCATTGTGTAGAGTATACTGTGAGTAAACTTTTTTGTTCTCTAAACACAGTAACACACTACACAGTTAATATTGACAAAACACACTACACACTACATGCATTGTGTAGTGTGTGAAATGGAGCCAAAATTGTCCGAATGGGCATCACTACAACTTAAACACACACTTGCTTGATTTGACCCTGCAACATGGTATCTTGTTTTGACACGAACTCTACTCTACATACACAACACTTGTTGGCACATCATGGTTTCTTGAGTTTACTTCTACCATGTACAGTAATTTTTTCCTTCCTAAAGAGGTTTTATTTATTTAAATATTGATGCAGCAAAGTGTAGCGTTTAAGATTCTCCGGAACCGATTAAAAACAGTGCCTTCATATTCCTTCAGTGGAGAACAACTCAAGCAACTGTCATCGGGACACGCTTTCCCTGATTCTAGCATTGATGAACAACACGGTTTAGTGGACAGAGATTTGTGTGGCGATCAACGTGATATTGTGAATGAAGGAATAAACCTTGCCTCATGGCTGCAGCAATTTCAGCATGTTCAAGAGAACCATCGGCAACATTCCAAGTCACAGGCAGTGGCTTGCTTAAGTTCTACATATTCGGCAAAGGTTTGTAATTCCTTTATCTTAAATTAATAAATTATTTACAATGGTTTCCATCTTTTTTATTTTCCGTGATGGTTACATAAAATACCTTGAGACAAAAGAACAATTATCTTTCAAATTTACAAAAAATCCCCATCTGATTCACTATTAAAATTAAGTGGTAAAAAGTCCAAATATTCGTTTTTGTTGGACAAAATCCAGCCAATGACCTTGCATAAATAGGTGATGATTATTGGGTATTTTAGTCACAAATATCAGATGTAGTATATTCAAGATCCAAATGCTGAAAGTGATACCTTGTAATTTGTTTTGTTGGATGTTGAGGCTGGTAATCCATGATAGTGGACTTTATAATAATTTCCCCTGAAATTTAAGGGGCTAATTGGAATATTTTAATAAATGTGAAGTGGGGTGTTTTGCTCACATAGGAGTAATTACATTTAAGACGATAAAATCTCAAGTCTTTTTTCGAACCTGAATGGGAATTTTCGTAACTAACTCTTCATAATAACCATATGTAATACCAGGATTTAATTTATGATACACCTGCAACTTTTCGACAACCCAATGTTGACCTCACAGCATAGAAATATTGTTTTAATTGGATATATATGTTCAGGAAACACAAAGACCGGAAGAATCGAAACAGCCGTTGACAGTGCTAGATACGAATGGGCCTTCTTCCTCAAGGCCTTCTTCCCACAAAAGTCCTGGGCAACTATCTCGGTAATGTGGCCTGGTGAGGTTCGGTAAAACATTGTAAATTGTATATTCTTATAGCTTCTTGAATTGGACATGAAAAGGGTGTGGGACAGTGCAATTTTATTGGAAGCAAATTTTGTTTCGTGAAGAGAAAGAAACATACACCCAATGTGGTTCTCTGTTGTTTTGTTGAAAAACCATATGGCTGGCAAATATAGGTGTTTTGGGCTGACACAGTTTCTTTCCTTAATTTATTTAGGATTCATGATATTCACCACTCTAATAAAATATAGAGTATAATTTTTTGTTCTGTATGTCTCTCTTTCATGTGTTTGGGTTTTGATGTATTACTTTTGCAATAAACTCTAAGTTTTTTTCTTTCTTAATTCTCCTCTACAATACTAACACAAATTCTGAAGCAGAATTTCAATGAAGTTAACAGTAGATCCAATAATTTGTGACAATGTCAACTTCAAAACATAACTTTGATATGTGATCCAATAATTTGTGACAAGGTCAGCTTCAAAACATAACTTTAAAGGTCAACTTTAAACATAACTGCTCCTTTAAATTAAATCCATTAATCTTTGACAAAGTCAACTTCAAAACAAAAACATAATTTTGTGATAAAAAATATAATTGTGTGATTGTAATTATTTGATATGAGGAGAAAAAAGAGAAGTGTAACCGTTGCAGAGGCATCAATCACATGTACAGAACAAAGAAGTTTTTTTGCATCTGGTTTCCAAGTTCAATACTTTATGTAATGCACATTGTGACCATCACTAGTATCTGGCAAATCCACACTATATCTACAAATTTGGCTAACAGGAGCCAAGTTTTTTTTTCCATTTTCTTCTTCCTCTTCAAAAAAAAAAGGAAGAAAAAAGGAGAGCACAATACTATAACAGCCCTCGAAAGATCTTGAATATACAAATATATATAAGAGCAACAAAAACTATAATGCAGCTAAAGCAATTCGTATAACCTCACAAAGCGTAAATCTTCTCCTCGGAATTATAATCATCATCCAAGTCCGACACATTCGCTGAATACGACCACGAGAACGACTTACTCCCGCTCGCCCGCCTGATCCGCCTCTGCGAATCATTCCCGAACATCCCAAAATGCTGCCTGAACACAAAGTAGCACAAGCTAATCAAAGTCCCCACAAGAATAGGAGCCCCCAGCCCCGTCACCATCGTTGCCATCCAAGAATTGGCCTTCCCCACCACAACAAATGCAATGGACAAAAACGCCCCACACGTGCTGACACACGCGGCCCACATCATCTTATTCACCACCGACACAACCTGCTTCTGGGCCCGCGTGTCCCACGCCACCAGCGTAATCTGAACCACCACAACGGAAAGGGATATGAAGAGAGCCATCGAGTCCAGGATGCAGAAAACCCGAAATGCCACCTTGTTAGCGATGCGGGCTTTTCCGGGCTCAGGCCCGTCTGTTAGATACTGGCCCGGAAGGTTGAAGAGGGCGAGGAATGCGATTGAGGCCACTAGGACGGCGACAACTGTCACAGAGTTGATGGTGTTCTGGACCGCCTCGCGGTGGATCTTTCGGAGCTCCTTGGCGATGCCAGAGACTCGCCTGTGGGTCTTTTCGTTCTGTATGAGCTGGGATTGGACCTCGTGCTTGATGTCGCTGACTGTGCGCTTGAGCTCCATGGCCTCGTTGAGCTGGCCCACATGGCGGGCGTGCTTGGCGCCTGACTCAGTTAAGGCCTCGGTGATTTGGAGTGCAGAGGAGCCGTACTGTAGACGGTCAGCTATGTCCATCGGGGTCTCACGTTGACTGTTGATGGCGTTGACATCGATTGACCGGTAGCTCAGCAGGAGGGTGACTATCTGAAATGGAGGGTTACTTTTAGTGTTTCAACAATTATGACTAAATTTGCACCAAAATAATACTTATAGGACTGAAATTTTGTAAATTTATGGGACCTGGACTGTGAAAAAATGCGAAGCATTCGAGACTAATCTATTATCTATCATAATTTCCTAGATACTCCATTATGTTAGTGAACAATATCGCCAGGTATCTCAGGACAATTACAATTACTGGTCAATATAGAAGACGAGATTTCTGTAGTCCTATCAGGCAATCACCCCTTTGGTGTTTTAGTAGCAAATATTCATATTAACAATTATATATGTAATTACCACAAATTCGAAAAAACAAGCTAAGAGAATCTTCAAGTATACCATTCTTTTAAGCTACCAAGTAACAATTTTTTTCATAAATGCACTCTTCTAGTTTTAAGTGTCAAATATTTTTTGGTTGCTTCATATAAGCCATTAAACATGTATGCAATACACATACACACCTGAGAACGGTTTTTCCGTGTGGCTATATGCAAAGCAGTATTCCCTTTCTTGTCACGGTCGTTCAATATCGAATAATCGGCTTCCAATAATTCATCAACCACAGCAGTATCCTGACCTTTGACAGCCATATGCAAAGCTGTTTGGCCTTTCTTGTCCTTGATGGGGATAATACCCGGATCTCTTTCTATAAGCGCTTTTACAATATCCAACTGGCCATATCTCACGGTCGTGTGCAATGCTGTTTTCCCGTTTTTCCTCACGATTCTTGCTGTGCCCACATCAGCATCTAATATGGCATTCACTACATCTATATGGTTCTGAGAGGCAGCAGAATAGAGAGGGCTCGTGTTTGATGAGTTACACACTCTACAAAGCTCGGGCCATTTCTTTAGAAGTTCCTTCACGATTTCTGTGCAAAGAGAAGAAAAATACACATATAAAGGACTCATAATCAAGTGAAGCCAACGGTAGTTCAATCATTGTTTGATGAGTAACCCTTCAATTCAAAGAATTATTGATAGGATCAACACTAGTTTTATCAAACGAACATAAACTCGGGTTTCTCATCAAACCCCTACTTTGCAATTCTTAATAAAAATACAGAGCTGCATATTTCATACAACAACTACTAATTAGGAAGCATTGTCTGATACATAGACTTTTCCGAATGAGCTACTGAAAACGAACTATGCCCAATTCGCGTAAAAGTTCCGTCATCGTCCAAAACGGAAACATCAGTAATCACACATCAACCAAATATTTAATCAAAGTACCACAATCCAAACACAGTTCTTAGCAAATTCACACCAACATGAAACTAAACCAACTTTTTTTTCTGACAAATTTAATCTGCTTAACCTCAAATCGAGGAAACAGAGATTACAGACAATGATTAACAAATGAAGATCAAAAAAAGAGGTAATCAAAGAATACCTAGATGGCCCTTTGATGCTGCTACTTGAAAGGCATCCATATCCGATTTAGCCCTCATCTTAGCAACCTGTAAATCGCAAAGACCTATCAAGTACATGAAAGTCTCGATGAAGTTATTCTCTGCGGCCACGTACAGGGCAGTGGCCTGTTCCTCGTTCTGAAGGGCCATGAAAGAGGATGGATCGGACCCTTCATTCTGGATGAGGCTCTTGAGGGAGTCGAGATCGTCGGATCGGACGGCGGAGAAGAATGATTGGTGGGTTATGAATCTCAAGGACTTGGAGTCCATGTGCTACACTGTACGTAGCTCAGCTACACCAAGAACACACACAGATAAATGAGAGAGAAAAAAAAAAACGATAGATGATGAGGAGAGAGAAAAAGAATCAAGGAAAAGGAATTAAAGTAAAGTAAGAAAAAAAGTGTTTTGTTGTAAATTTGCAAAACGGTTTATTTTTGGACACCTAAATTATGGAATATTTTAATTGAGTACACTATGTAATATAGACAAATTTCATTTAAGTAAAAAAATTCAACGACGTTTTATGTTTTGTTCTTTGGAACTGAATACGAAAATTAAAATGAATTTAATCGTATGAACAGGACTATTTTATTTATAATAATTATAATATTTTTATAGGTTAATATAATAATATTATTATTAAATATTATAAACAACATTCTTTAGATTTTTTTATATAAAATCATTTTCCTAATTATTTTTTATTTTATATACTCTTATATATATATATAATTTTTGAAATATTTACTCTTATACTCTTATACTCATATATATTTGAATATTTTTGAAATGAACTAAAATTTTCATGTGAATAGATAAAACCAACGAAGAGTTGACATGCTTGATCTTTTTTGAATTGAACTAAATTAAAGTGTACATAAACTAAAATGAATCAAATTAGAATTAAATAAAAATACATAAAATCTTACTTTACGTTTTAATTAGTGAAATGTCTATTCAGTTGAGTGAGTGTCAGACAAATATAAATATATTGAGTATCATTCATTTTTTTAAATTTATTTATGCAAAACACAAATCAACAAACGAAGAAAAAATTATTTAAGTTTCATCAAATAAAATGTTCTAAGCTAGCATGTAAAAGAGGAAAACATACATAACCAAGCCGGAATAAGTTAGAGAGCCAAAATTCCATATTTTGATCAAAGAACAAGAGATCAAGGGAAAACTTGGAAACAAAGCTAAAGTAGAACCGAAAAGTAAAATAGAGAATCTCATTCTATAGTGCCGTTAATATATAGTATACTTCTTTTACATTTCAAAAGTTAAATATTGAAATTATTAAAATAATTTTGTTTTATCAATTTTGCATTCATAAGGCTTTTGGGATAAAGCTAAATGGTATAAATAAAGTTTAATATAATTATACTTTTGTCCATAGCATAATCTTATTTCATGTAAAATAAAGTGAGCTTTATCAAAAGTTTAAAATCTTATTTTTCTAATTAAACACTACACTACAATTAAACTTTTGCAATATTAGAGATGTAAAAGAACCCTTATGACTAGACAAAGGTATAGTGGGAACCAAGACAAATAGGAAAAAAGAAAAAGAATATAACTACTTATAATAAAGAGAATTTGGTAGATGTACACAAGTTTGTATATACCTAATTAATATATACTGTATGCAATTACAACTTTTAAATGGAATTGGAGCTTCAACATTTCTTAATGACATTCAACTTTATAAGCTTATAAATATAGGCCACAATTGATCATCACAAAATACCTAAACATACACACACTTGCAAATTAACATGGGCAACCCTCTGATGAGTTTGTTCACAACTGCTTGCTTCATGCTGCTGCTCGTCTTCTCGACTGGTAAGTTCTTCTCCGTTTAAACTCTCTGTTCCGAACGTACATAATTTAATCGAACGAGAAAGTGAATGTAATGCAGGAATGGTGAATGTAGAGGCGAGGAAATGCGAGACTAAGAGCCTCCACTTCAGGGGACTCTGCTTCGTTAAAGGCAATTGTAAGGCCGTGTGCCGCTCCGAGGGCTTCCATGCCGGCCACTGCAGAGGCTTTCGCCGCCGTTGCTATTGCACTAAGCACTGCTAATTAAGTGCTAATCAATTATATATATAATATATATGAAATAAATAATAAGGAGAGTTTGTATCATTGTGATGTTTGAGTATCAATCAATCTGATTTGACAATTTCTTTCTTATGATTTTCGATTAGTCAATTGATCATAATCGAAAACACATTAAGCGGTCGGGGCACAATGGCCATGTTCATAGTACAAATCGGATTATAAGGTTTAGCCATTGATCTGATTTCAAGGTTCTTCCTAACACGGCTTCTCGTGATCCTTAACTCGGCCACCGGTCTCCACCTTTCGACGTTCTTCTTCACTTGTCGACATTTCCTTTCACTCGACAATAAACGCGCAAACCTGATCAGAAAAAACAAACAATATCGCAACGATCAGATTCACGAGAATTCTGTAATCGAAAACATTATAAGTTAATACCTTTTGATTGCACACTCATTCGTCACCTCATTGCTCACCGCCTCAGTCAACCCCGTCTCCAAGTTGACCCTCGACAGCGGGGCCCTCAGGAGCCTTTTCCCGATCTTCACGAGCCTTTCCAAGTTGTCTTTCGTTGCCACGTCCATCGAATTCTCGATCCCAGACAGCGTATCGTCTTGGATTCGAAGGTAATTGTCTTCAGACTGAAGAGCTTGGAATATCAAGGAAGTGTGAAAGTCAACCATATCGGCACTCGCTTGACTGAATATCTCGAGGAGAGGTGTTGTGCCTCCGTAGAGTAGCCAGTCGATCATACCCCACTTGGAAGATAATTTTGTGTTGTACTTCTCGTCGATCCTCGCGGCCCCCGTGCCTATCGATAGTGTTAGAACACGAGGGTAGTCTATAGGCCTCGTCCGGAAGAAGTCCGTGCTGCTTTCGAACATTTGTTTCATCACTTCGTTTATTGCAATCAGAGTCTTACCACAAACAAAATGAAATCATGTTAGTTGAGCGAAAACTATCCCGAGGTTTAGAACTTGTTCTTTTAGAATAAAACGAGCCGAACTGAATTTAATGGATTTAAACTGATCTGAATGAATTTGACTAGACTAAACTGAACTAAATATCAAATACTAATAATATTCTTACATATACTAAATTGTATGTCTAAACTCAACTGAAACAACCTAACTGAATCTAAACTAAACTGAACTAAAATAAACTAAAATTAAGTCCAAAGTCTAATTACAAAGATTACCGGATTATTAGCAGCAACGCCTCCGTCTATGAGATTGTATTCTCTAACATTCCCCTGATCGTCTCTTGTCACGAATTCGTGTCCCGGAAGAAAAGTCGGTGCTGCTGAAGTACTTATGCAGATGTCTGAAAACTTAGCATCCAACAACGGGGATCTCCTTGCCTACACAATCGTTCCGTTTTTTTTTCTTTCAAAATTACGTCCACAATTAAGTGACGAAGAGAAAAATAATAAATCGTACCTCGTACGTAGAGAAGATCACCGGCTGCAACCTCTTAATGTCGAAAGCCGGGATAATCACATTGGTTATGGACTGGCTCAACTTGATGCCCTTCAACTTTTCTTTCAAGATGCTACGGAGGTGTCTCCCATTGTACAAGGGTCCCAACAAGGACTTCAACAATTTCCCAAACGGAAAAAACGTGCTGCGAAAAATCATACACACACACACACCATCACAATCACTATGATTATTCTGATAAAATATATAGTATTTATTATGATCAGAAGAAAGTTACTGTGTTTGTGGAAAGATCATTGGACAGTTTTCTATGTAGAAAGGAATGATATCCTTGGCAGCGTAGAGCGGTCGGTTATTTTCGTCGGGAGATGTTATCATTGCAGTGACGAGACCGCCAGTGCTCGTCCCGGCTATGACGTCGAAGTAGTCCGCAAGTCGTGAGTCCTTTCCATCCAACTCCTATGTATATATATATATATATATATATATATATATATATATATATGCATACATACCAAAATCAAATGTTGTAACAACTTATAATGATGCACTTATAACTCAACAGGCTGTGTTCTAGTTACCTGAAGTTGAGATTCGAGGAAATCGAGGATGACGGCAGGGAGAATTCCTTTTATGCCCCCGCCGTCGATGCTGAGGACGGTGATGTACCTGTCGCAGCTCGGGGGCTGATCAGTCCGACGAATCGCCATTGACTCGAGTAATTAGATCAGAGATGTGTAGATCAGGTAAGTCTAACGTTGGAAAAATGAATTAAAAATTGAAGTTAATTACAGTACTTCAATTAATTTATTAATTGCACCTAATCAGATTGACTTTGGATTAATTAAGAGGCTTCCTTGAAATTGTCTCGATTACTTTATTATATTTGGTCAGAATTGTTTTATATTGTTCGTTGTGTCTGAATTCGGACTATATGAATTAGAAGAATATTAAAACTTAAGTACTCCAATTAAGTTCATAATATCAAATTAATTTCTGAGACTATACGAGTTAGAAAATTAATGAAATTTTTATTTAAATTAGAGGAGTAGCTTCCTAGGCTTAAAAAGTTGGTTATTTTTCCACAAAAATGTAAAATAATTGTCAAAATAATTAGTAACACAAGTTTCTCTCCCAGCCTCAACAATGGTTTCTACCCTCTCAAAAGCTCTGTTAATCCGTATCGTGTGCACGTCATTGCTCTTTTTTTTTTTGTTTATGATTCTTTAATGTAGTCTGTACGAGCTCGTGAAAGAATCGGATAATAATAAGCGTTATGTTCTTGTTGTGATCGATCATATTTCATATATAAGTTGCAAACTTTTATGCAAACAACAACCTTTATAATTAATAAGGAAACCGACATCAGGAGAGGGCCGGCTCAAGCTCAACTTTTCCGATGTCAAATAGATTTCCGGGTATATAACTCATAAAGAAAGTGGACATACAAATTAGCTCATCATGTTTTTAAGCCCAATCTCGTTCGAAACTCTAAGAATTGAAAAGGGTAATGAATCCATTTACAACAAATTCACATAAAATTTTGGACCCGCCAAGCTCAGCAGCTGTTGTTGCTCCTCTCTAACATAAACCTCGACATGAAAACTCAGTTGATCTTCCCCGCCTTGCAAGTCAACTTGCTCGTCGAACATCTCTTTCGCAGACTTCACCGCTCCTTCTCCGCAGTTCCTCAACTTTACACTCTTGAGCGTATCGATGTTTCCGATTTCACAAGAGATCTCCTTGAGCTCTTCCAAGTCACAAAGATTTAGATTTTCAAGGCGTGGAAGGATGGACGAATCCTCTTCCAACGCCGTCCATTTTTCGAGAAACCAACATCCCTTCACCATCAAGTATTTGAGGCAGGGGAATTGCCCTTCGCCTATTTCCCACTTACCTTCCCCGAAGCACCCGCCTGATAGTTTGAGACTCTCGACAAGGGGCAACGAACCGATCCTTTCCAACATCTCGTTCCATTCAAAAGCAAACTCGATGCAAAGACTCAACTTCTTAAGGGAATGTGGAAAGCTAATATCCTGCAGAGGAGTAATCGGCCCCACGGGTAAGAAGGTGACGGAGAGGAATTCCAATCCACGTAGATTTTTCAAGTTGCCCACAAAATACACATCATCAACATCATCCTCGTCATAACCATTGTATTCCAATTTCAATCTTTTGATATTGGGAACTCTCTTAACCACCTCATCACTACATTTCAAATTCCTTATTCCTTTAAGTGTGTGTAGAACTTCCATGATGGCCCCATCGAAATTCGGAGGATCGGGGAGACATGAACAAGAATTAGTGAACTCGACATGCCTAAGTTGTTGCATTGTCCAAAAAATGGCGAACAAGGTAGGACTTCCCAAATATGAATAAGAAACGATAAGCGTACGCAAATTCCAAAGGTCTCTAACAAAGGGGAGGAACGGCCGAGCCATTGGAGTCGTGATAGCAATGTGTCGAAGGTTGACATAACAAAACAAGGGGGATACCGTACTTTTTCGCGCGTCTAACGTCCTCAATAACACAAGATTCCGAGACAATGAAACCTTACCTTTTTCGCAAATAATCGAACGAGCATTGGACATAAATCTTAAGTCACTACTATCTTTCATTTTTGTAGTGTACTTGGCTATCAAAATCCGCCGTACGGTATTCATGCCTCGAGGAGGAGGAGGAGGAGGAGGATCCAATTGCCCGAAGGCCTCGTATAACCAACGATGAGGATCACGATGCCCGATGACATGATAAAACCCTTCTTTTCGACCTTCTTTCAAGCACATGTCCCTCACCAAATCGTGCATTCTGCAAAACCTTAAGCTCCCTGTCGGTCCCAACTCACCGATTATAATGAGATTTCTATCGATCAAGTCCTGTATGAACCCTCTTGCAGTTGTCTCCAAGGGTTCGCCGTTTGTTGGTCTTAGAAATCCTTCCGAAACCCATAGTTGTACGAGCGTAGATACACGAATCTCTTCGTCTTCCTGAAACACTCCCATGTATAAAAAACACGGCTTTAAATAGATCGGCAGATGATCATAGCTCAGCTTCAACAATCTCAAGCAATGCTTATCGTTATTCGTATTCACCACGGAGGTGAAGTTGTTTCGCACATAATCCCAAGATGCTCGAGTGTGGTCAATTTTTTTCAGAAGACCTCCGACCACGGCTATGGATAAAGGAAGCCCTCTGCAGTTGTCCACAATCATCTCTCCGATTCCTTCCAGCTCAGACGGGCAACGACCCTTCTCACCGAATACTGTTTTGGAGAACAGATCCCAACTGCTAGCCTTATCTAGGAAACTCATGTGGAGGCTGTAATCATTGTTCAATTGCAAACTCAATTGTGATAGCCTAGTCGTCACCAGCGCTCGACTGCCATTACAATTGTTAGGAAAGAAGCGTTGTATCTTATCCCATGAATCGATGCTCCACATATCATCCATCACGATTAGAAACCTTCTGCAGAACAAGTGTTTGTGGAGCTCCAATCCCAACTCGTCTACACTCTTCTCACTCAGGTGTTCCTTCTTGGTGTTGGTAGCTTGAGAGAGAAGTTCACAGAGGATTTCTCGGGTGTCGTAGTGTTGAGAAATCGTGGCCCAAGCACATATATCAAAACGCTCCTTAATAAATGGTTTAGTATAAATAGTTTTGGCAAGAAAAGTCTTACCTATGCCGCCCATTCCCACGATCGGGATGACCTGGCAATCGAGTTGGCCTCCGACGAGCTTTTCCATGATTTCGAGCAAGACGCCATCGGATCCCACCAAGGTGGTTTCACTCGGAGCAACAACAACACGGACGACATTTGTCTTGTGTGTATCGACCACCTCCGCCATTATTAATAATACTTTCTTGATCGAATTCATCTCTTCGATTACACCTTGCAGACGATCATGGCATAGGTTGATGGACTTGATCTTCTCGTCGTTTGCCTTTTTGGTTCCGGCGTAGTGTCTACCCTGCTGCTCGATACTGTCCACAATATGGGACTCGATAGCATCTTCAGCCGAGTGAGCTGCGACTGCAATACGCATCTCCAATGGATCGGAAGCTTCTTCTTCTTCTTCTTGTTCTTCTTTGTCATCGTCGGCAACAGGAGGAAGAGGACTTTTGTAGGATTGGAGAAATTCGTCAAAGAATGCGACGTGTTGAGTGAGGGAATCGAGTAGTCGTTTGTCGAGAGAAATCGGAGGGGAAGGATGGTGTTCCAGATCGTGTACGAGGTGCATCAAAGAAACCAATGCTCCATAAGCAGCCATGATCAATTCGGAATAATGAATTAATCTCTGAGTATATGATCGATTAGATGATTTGGTGTTTGTTGTGAGTAAATATAATATCAGTACTATGCAATTTTTTATTTTTTGTAATCCAAGTTGTGAATTTCGGTTCATAAAATAAAACATGCCCACGTTCATTGACTTTTTTTGTTACTTTTAAATTTAAGATTCCAACGAAGAAGCTCTTTAAATTCTAAACAATAGTCACGAAACAATTATAATTATTTAATTATATTTTGTGATGTGTATAAAATTTAGGGTTAAAAGCTTTAAACTTTCAAAGTTTTGGTAATTGAACATTTTTTCAAAAGCTTTTATAAAATGCCCTAAACACTCAAAGCTTTGAAAAAAAATTGAACTTGACCTATATATATTTTTAAAATTTTAAAATCATTAGAAAAGAAAATATAATTCACCCAAAAAAAATTGTAAATAAATAAATAAAATTATTTTTCAAATGAATATGACATTTTCACATTTTATTATACTGAAATTAATAAATTATTTATATTAATATTTTTCTCAATATTTTTTTATTTTAATGATAAAACTAAATAGTATATTAACTGTAACACCCCAAAATGAGAGATAAAATATAATACTAGTATTTTGAAAATTAAAGATTATTTCTAAAAGAGAATGAAATTTAAGTAGCTTCAAAATCTAGAAAATTGAAAAACAAGCTTCAATAAATACACCCTTACTTCTCGCCATTTGACAAATTTATTTAAAAGATAGATGAGTTAAAATAGCTCAATGAGGAGGTAAAATGTAGAAATTTTAAAATCAAAAAATATTTTATTAAGTATGAAACATGTAAATAGTCAAAGTAATAAACATGAAACAAATTTTTATAAGTAAAACTTTATTACGATTTTGATAAAGATTTTAAAGAAACATATATATATAATACCTAGGCCTGTCAATTTTGATACGATCCGATAACACGACTCGAAACCCGCACGAAATAAAGCGGGTTGAACCCGCACAAAGCGGGTCAACGGCGAGTCAACTCGCCATGATCCATTAATTACCTGTGAACTCGAAATTAACCCATTTATTAAATTTATTTTAATTTTATATATTACAATAATACATTATCTATTAAATAAATAAAAAATATAATAATATATTAAAGGTTTAGAATGATCGATTGATTGTCTCTTTATTATAATTAGGGTTATCATAACATTCACAGTCTCTTTTAAATTTTGTCTATTTATGTGATTTGTGATGTGTAGTTTGTTTTTATTTAATTAAGTAACTATTCATCAAATGAGTTTCATTTGTATAATACTCCGTACTAGGGTTGTGCCATTAGAATTAACACACTTCATTTGTAATAGTATGATCATTCTTATGAGATATAAAGAGTATATAAAAGAACAAGCGTATAAAATTGTATGATGGTTCACAATATACATATCAGGTATTTTTAGTTAATTAAATTATTTTATTGTATTATTATTTATAAAAAAGAAATCTAAATTTTAATTTTAATTATTAAAATAATTTTATTTTTTTTCAATATTTTACATTTAAATTGATTTGTTAATATTTTATTTTTATATTATTTAACATGAAACAATTTATTTATTAATGAAATGAGTTAAATGGGTTGAAAACGGGTTGTAAATGGGTAACCCGTTTAAAAATAGGTTGGGTTTGAGTTTAATTTTTCGACACGATTATTACATGAGTTGGGTTTGGGTTTATGTTTTTTGACTCGCGAATAGTCTTGACACGCACGAACCCGCGCGACCCGACACAATCCATTGACATCGCTAAATTACCAATCAAATTTTAATCTTCTAAAATAAATTTGGAAAAAGAGTTGTCACATTTACTTAGTCAAACAATCAAACAAACGATAGGAAACTTCTCCAATCCTTAATTGTAATTATAAATCAATATAATGATATTTATGATAATCTGAAATAATAAAGCATCAAACAATCAAGCATTTATGTTTAGAACATATATGAGAATAATTATGTACCGTTCTCAAGTCACAAGTAACAAGTCACGCAAACAATCAAACAGTTGAAGTCTTAGTACGAAACTCTAGAGGTGACTAGCACTTAGTTTTCGAACTAACTCTAGATGTAACTAGCACTTCGATCACCAGAAAGAAGATCTACGTGCAGTGCCGGAGCCACTTGAAGCATAGGAGGGGGGGGGGGGGGGGGGGGGGGGGCTTAAGCCCCCCTAAAAAAATTACCTTTGTAATTTTTTTAATTTTTTTTGAAAAAATATATATTGGGGGGCTTAAGCCCCCCTAAAAAAATTACCTTTGTAATTTTTTTAATTTTTTTTGAAAAAATATATATTTCTCATGTTCAGCTCCCCTAAAATATATGTATATACATAAATATTATACATAAAATAATTTTAGCCCCCTCTACTCGATTTTTTTGGCTACGTCTCTGTCTACGTGCACGGTGGAGGAGATGGTGGTTCTGAAATTATACAAAGCAAACAAACGATTACAAAATGTTCTCTCTAGCTCACTGATTGCATATCAATCGCAAACAAACGTATAATACTAAAAACGAAATGCACAAAAGTTATGAACTCATCTGAGCCATCAACGTGCAACTAACTCGCAAATCTCAACCGTACGATCATTCCTTGCAATTTCATGTGCGATTTGTAGATGAGCTGATAGAGACCAAAACATTACAAAAATCATGCATTTTGATGAAAAATCGAGTGAGAAATCACTCACCTTAAACCGCTGCACCCGCGCCCAATCACCAGACAACGACACCGTTTTGATCACGCGAGAAATTCAAAATTCCTGAGAAATTACCCAAATGACCATGTGATCATTTTGTGTAGAATTTGCACCCGAAGTCGATTTTTGTATACATTTTCAACAATAATCGATCGTCAACATTAGTTCATTTAGAAAACACTTTAAGCGGTTGAGGCACAGTGATGTTCATAGTATGAATCGGATTATAAGGTTTAGCCATTGATCTAATTTCAAGGTTCTTCCTAACATAGCTGCTCGTGATCCTTAACTCGGCAACCGGTCTCCGCCTTTCGATGTTCTTCACTTGTCGACATTTCCTTTCACTCGACAATAAACGCGCAAACCTGATCAAAAAAATAACATCGCAACGATCAGTTATCGTACGTATAATCGCATTACACATATATGATAAATAATAGTAATACCTTTTGATTGCACACTCATTCGTCACCTCATTGCTCACTGCCTCGGTCAACCCCGTCTCCAAGTCAACCCTCGACAGCGGGGCCCTCAGGAGCCTTTTCCCGATCGCCACGAGTCTTTCCAAGTTGTCTTTCGTAGCGACATCCATCGAATTCTCAATCCCCGACAGCATATCGTCTTGGATCCGAAGGTAATTGTCTTCGGACTGAAGAGCTTGGAATATGAGAGAAGTGTGAAAGTCAACCATATCCGCACTCGCGTGACTAAATATCTCGAGCAGAGGTGTCGTGCCTCCGTAGAGTAGCCAGTCAATCATGCCCCACTTGGAAGATAATTTGGTGTTATACTTCTCGTCGATCCTCGCGTTCCCCGTGCCTATGGATAGCGTGAGAACACGAGGGTAGTCTATAGGCCTCGTCCGGAAGAAGTCCGTGCTGCTTTCGAACATTTGTTTCATCACTTCGTTTATCGCTATCAGAGTCTTACCACAAAGAAAATGAAATCATGGTAATTGATCGAGGTTTAGAACTTGTTCCTTTAGAATAAAAGAAGCTGAACAAAATTTAATGATTTTGAACTGAACTGAATGGATCTAAACACTCTACTTAACTAAATTTTTTTATTTTTTATTTTATAAAAACTAGTCCTCCTACCCGTGCGATGCACGTGTATTTAATTCAACTTTTTGATATTCGGAGTAGTGCTCTTTCTGTTTAATATTAGATGTAGAAATTGATAGTAGACAAATAAATATTAAGTGAATGATCTAATTGAAATATTACAATAAAGAAAATTATATTTATATTACAAATTCTGTGATACTTTTTTATAGACTAAATTTGTTCTATTTGTAAGACGACAACGCTGATCACAAAGCAGAAGCTTCAACCCGGTCGTGTTGGTTACTCTAAACAACGCAACGTACAATTGATCGTGCGTAAATACTGGTTTCTTCAAAAATATTCCAAGATTTGTTAACGACTGACCTTTACTCTTATTAATAGTCATGACATACAATATCATAATCGGAAATTATTTTCGTTGGAAAGCAAATTGGAATTTGGTATTAGAGGGCGTTAGAGCAATTCGAGTATTAAAAATCATTTCCCCAGAATTATTTCCTTCTAATACTTTTGCGTGAATAATATAATTAACAAGTTGTATTACAACCATCCTAGTACCATTGAATAGTTCGATCCATATTCCGCAATAGCATAACGGACACTCCAACCTAATACGAAACAATTCATTTATCAAAAACTATATATCATATCACAACATTTTTAATTAATTCGTTAATTATATATAATAAATAGAATATGACATGACTATATAAATTGTTGCTTAAAGAATTAGATTTTAGTAAAAAAAAGTTTATAATAATACCAACCTTCAATTTCATGGTTTGGTAGTTTGGAACACTTGTTGGTATTTAAAAACTCAAACGAATGCATTTAATCAAACATGTTATCTCCGCGTTCGGTTGCTAAAATACTATCCGAACTCAGGTAAATCCCTTCGTCCGTATTATGCATTGCAACCATGTAATTGTTGATTTCATTAACGTCATCCAGGGTCGGCGCTAGAATCGCTCTTCCTTCTAAAAAATTGATATTCTCGATGTAATCATAGAAAGATGGGTACGCGGCATGAACAATCGATTCAATATAATTATCCGATTGAATTATCAAATATTCATTCGGGATCTCTATATCTACTTCTCCGTCGTTCTCGCTGTCAGTAGTACCATCCCCTATAGAAGAGCCAATCAGAGAACTCACGCAACCTACGACCATCATTTTCATCGCCGATATTTTGCTTCTTAGTCAAACGCAAATCTTGCAATTTACCTCGTACATTTAGGCATGACCGGTCAAATTTAAAAATAATCTCTTCTTGAAAATATACTAAATATTAATATGATATAATGATTAATACAAATTAATATTAATACTATTATTTATTAAAATTTATATGATAAGGCAAATAAATAAATAGTATGTGATAAATAAAGAATAAAGTGAAGATATTAATAGAAAATATTAAAAAATGATTTATTTAATAATTTTAATTTTTCATGTCAATCTTTACTATAATTAAGGAGTTTATAAAAGTAAATTATATAAAATTAAATCGCACAGAGAGAATAAGAAAAATATAAATATTATTATTAATGTATTAATTATGTATTTAATAATTATTTAATAAATTGATTAAGATTAAATATTAATAAATATTAACGGTTGAACAAAATTCTTAATCTAACGATTATTATTAATATGTAATAAGTGTGAACACAAATAAATGAAACATTTAAAATATATTAGTTAATTATATATTTTAAAGATTAAATACAAATACTGTTGCGTAAGTTAAAACAGAAATAAAATTATAATAAAATTAAATAAAAATATTATAAAATTTATTAAAATAATAATTGTGAGTTAAATTACGTAAAAAAAACATAATCAAAAGCTTGGTTACATTTAAAACTTTAGCATTACAATGTTTCGATATTTTTTCAAATTCTGATTCTTCGATTTAAAGAATATTTTACTTATAAATAAACCTACAAAATAAAAAACAAAAAACAAAAGTAAGAAATACAAAAGGTCTGCAATTTTTTTTATTAAAAAGAGTAAAAAATTCAAAAAACCTGGACAAAAATACAAAAATCATTAACAAATAAATTGTTATATTTACAATACAATTATAATCAACAAACAATAATATTAAAACTAAAATTAGTAAAAAAATACTTACATTTAAGGCTGCAAAAAATAAAAATATTAATGATCAAACAATAATATTAAAATTCAAATTCAAATCAGTAAAAAATACTTAGGCTGCAAAAAATAAAAATATTAATGATTAAATGATAATAGAGAGTAGAGAGTGTTCTTGGAGAACCACTTCAAGCAAGCAAGGTATTCATCATCCGGGTTCGTGTGCAACACGTAGAGGCCGGGCCATTTGTGCGGCTTCAACATCCAGACGATCCAAAGGCGTGACGAGGTCATTCACAATGAGAGCATCTAGTGGCTGATCCATTAAGGTGGTTCAATCGACTCAACACCACCTTAATCAACATCAACGAGGCACGCTACACCGGTTGTAAGTGTTCTCGTTAATCCTTATATATACATACACATATATATATATATATATATATATATATATATATATATATATATATATAAATATGTATCTATACATATATATGTGTGCACTAGATCTTGTTGTTCGTGTTTACTCGTTTTACACGCTTCCGCACACACGAACGAGGTAATCATGCGATTGGATCGGCATCGAAAACCATCAATTGGTATCAGAGACTAGGGCTCGTGCACACTTTTGTGTTGGACACAATATGTTTAAAATCAACATAATTGGCTTAATTGTTTTATGTGATTATGTGATTAGATGTAAGGCCGGCCACCGTTAGTGGTCGGGTGAATGAAATTGTCGTTTTTTAGTACGATTGGCCATAGTCTTTTGAGGGTTGCGTCCCTTAGAATCATTTGTAATAGATAGATTTTCTATTTCAATATGTATTGTTCAATGTGTAAGCAATGGATTGAATCCATGGATCGACATTGGATATCGGCTCTCCGGCAAAAACGAGAAAAAACGAAGCAAAACGAAGCGAAACGGGCAAAACTCGGGCTGCTGGAACAAAACGGCGGGCGCCGTTTGTGCTCCGGCGGGCTCCGATTGGATTCGGCGGGCGCCGTTTTGGAAACGGCGACCGCCGTTTTGGTCAGCCAGGTTTTGGACCCTTTTGGCGGGCGCCGTTTTGGAAACGGCGACCGCCGTTTGTGAAACGGCGGGCGCCGTTCGTGGTTTTTGAGGTACGGACTTGGTTTGACCAAAATCGGCGGGCGCGGAACTGAAACGGCGGGCGCGGACCAGCCCAGAAGATGTTCAAGGCCTTGTTTGTTGCTTTTAATCTTTTATTTTGAGAGTTGCGAGGTTCTAGGGGCCTTTCGAATACGTATTTAAGTGCTTTGCTAGTTCTAGGTTGATTATGTTATAATTGTTCAACCAACATACATACAAACCTTAACATGCATGTCCCGATAATAATGAGTAAAATATCTTGTCCAAAACATCACACCCATGAAAGCCCTCGATCATAAGTTGATAGGTTCGCCTTAGCGGGGTATCACTTGTTATCTTGGGATAGTGGGAGTAAGGGTTAGACCCTTACTCGTGAGTTTGGTTTTCTCATCGATAGATCCACTGCAGGCGTGGCTATCAAGACATGAGATGAGAATGAGATTCTCGTCGACCGAGAGTGATATTAGATATCATTGACATAGGGTATGTCTACCTATCTTGAAATACTTAGGTGCGGACTCAGTCGGCTTGAATATTTGCAAGATGAGAATCTTGGGATCGTTTTGTTCTAAGGGACAATGATATTGGATATCAATTGAACAAAATGAAATAAATAAGTACAATTGTTAGACAACCTTATTTGTTTACCGCTTTGTGGATGTTTACATACTTTAGTTATCTTTCTTTTATAGTTTATCATGTCAAATATCAACTCAATTCAAGTTTGGTTCAATTATTGATTATGAAAAATTGAACAATTTTTCTTGATTCACAACGTAATTTGAGGATGGTCCTCAAATACGAAGACAAGGAAAATGTGTTATATAACCACATCCTAATATATCATTGAACAACTCAATAGCATGTTCGGGGAATATGCTAAGATTGAGCAGTTCTGAATGACTAGGGTCATCGCTTCAGCTAGGCTGAATTAGAGAAACCTATAGGGACCACATGTGCAGCAAATGATTGGATTATTTGCTTTAAGTGATCTCCTAATTTTTTTTAGAATGATGAGTCGTGAATTAAAAAGGGACCCCGAGAGGGATATTCTTATAAGGGATGAGGTATTCAAAAGAGCATGGGCAAGAAGGCTACTAGGGTTCCTAGGGAATCTGAATACGTCTACTGCAAAAGTGTCGGACACTAATTGCAAACATGTAGAAATTCATATTTATTCAATTTCAAAACAAATGCCTAATTTGTCTTTCATATGATGAATTCTAAAGTTAGGATTATTTTCACCTCGGGGAGTGATTTAATCCAAAACACTTAGTTCATCAATGACACAAATTAGAGACTTTCGAGCCATGGGATGGCGTTAGTTGATTGTCTGGTTGGCTCCCTCATATTTTATGAGAGATAGGGCTTCAATTGCATGATAATATCGCTGGTTTGAAAACTCCGACTTTTCACTTACGATTTATCACGTTTTTTATATTGGGATGATTATGAACGAGATTTCGAATAAAAATCAATTATTGGGAATATTTGAACTTGCCTAA
Organism: Euphrasia confusa; assembly: GCA_954870475.1. NCBI lineage: Eukaryota > Viridiplantae > Streptophyta > Magnoliopsida > Lamiales > Orobanchaceae > Euphrasia > Euphrasia confusa. The sequence continues at coordinate 15,512,995 of OX940953.1, forward strand.
AGTTTAAAGAAGATGTGAAGAACGGGGTTGCTTCATCTTCAGGTATTAATGTTATATACATTAAATTTCGCAAATTTTACTTCTTCGGTATTGGATGCCATTTGTGGTTCTCACAATTGTAAGTGAAGGAACTACACAGAAGTAGGAGTTTGGAAAGTAGAAATGTCGATCTATGGGCTAGAAATTGAGCGAATGTCGTTGCATTAGCTGTAGGATCATATGATGTTGTTGTGACTTAGGGCCTTGTTTTAAGTATTATAACTATGTATTTTTCGTATCTTTAATAAACAATGAATATTGGTTCAGTATTGGATAATGATGGATTAGTTTTTCACTATTTAAATAGTTTGATAACTATTTTAATTGTGAACTATTATTTGTTTTGGTATGATAATTACATTTTTATGTATACTTTAACTCAACAAATCATATATATAATATTAAAAACCAAAGGCCAAATCGTATAAGTCTCAATGAGACATAACTATAACATTGTTAATTAGATCAAAATCTAAACATGTAACGATGCCTCTTTTAAGAAGGCATTCTAGAATCATTTGACTTGGAGTCATTTGATACATGTGAATGATGTTTGATGGACAAAATAACAATGTCATCTTTCTTGGAGAAAGGAGAACATGTGAGTGATTAATTAGGGATGATCCATACTGATGTATGTGGAACCTATCAGTTCACAAGCAAATGAATGTTATGTTTCGGAAAAGATAAAATAAACTATATTAGATATAGTTCGACCATTCGATGAGAGTTCTAAATGAACTACTGGTCTCTTTTGGGAACACACAATTCTTGACTTCAACTTATACACTGAATAGGACGCTGTCAAAAGCTGTTGATAAGACACCATACTAGGTATGGAAAGGGAGGGTCCCTAAATTGTTTTCATCAAAATTTGAGGTTCTAAAAGCATCTCTGACGAGATTTATCTCTATAGAGCTTGAACTCAAATGGGATAAAAGTTTCTTTATGGTATCCATAAGAAACTCGAGGGTACAACTTCTACGATCTATCTGAAAACAATATTTTGTTGCTCGAGATAGTGATTTTCTTGAAAAGAGTTATCTTTCCTAGAAATTCAGTGGGAGCTCGGTTGTCTTGAACGAGGTTCTAGTGAAACAACCAATGGTGAATACTCAAGACTGGGTTGAGAGTGTTCTTATGGTTTTGGAAGCCATACCAGCCCTCGTAGGTCCGAAAGGCATAAATCTATCTCTATTTTTCAAATACTTAGATATTTTGACCAATGAGAGATATGAATTCATGCTTTTGGAAAGCGGTGAACCTTCGACCTAATTCCAAGCTATGACGAGTCCAACTACTGAAAATTGGCATGGTGCCATGAAATCTGAGATGATATCAATATCTGATAATCAAGTATGGAACTTGATATATTTGCATCACGGGGTTAGACCCAATGAATGCTAATAGATCTTTAAGATCTAAACAGACAGATAGAAAACTTAGGGTTTTCAAAGCAAGGTTGATGGTAAAAGTTTTATTCACGAGGTGGATTATGGAAAAACTTTCACCAGTTGCTTTGATTAAATCATTCATATTATCTTAGCCATTGCTACTCATCTTGATAATGAGTTATGGTTATATTTGATGTTAAAACTATCTTCTTCAATTGGATTCTAGAAGAGAATGTGTTTTGACAAAGCCAGAGAGTTTTATCGATCCTAATAAGGCTGAGAAATTATGCAATCTTATAATTCCATTTATGGAATAAAGCAAAGCATATCAGAGTAGCAATCTTCAGTTCAATGAATCCATACTGGGTTTTGGGTTTCAGAGGAACTCGGAAGAGTCTTGTTTTACAAGAAGAACAGTGGGAGTTACGTTGTATACATTGTGTTGTATGTCGATGACATACTCCTTATTGGAAACAATATTCCTATGTTTAATTCTGTTAAAGAATGGCTTGGAAAATGTTTTTTATGAAAGATCTTTGAGAAGCACAGTACATATTGGGCATCAAGATCTGTCGGAACAGATCGAAAAGGATGTTTGAACTTAGTCAAGTGACCTATATTGATAAGGTAGTTGATAAGTTCAGAATGAAAGACGCCAAAAGGGGTCTCATTCCAATGAGTCATGGCACATCTCTTAGCAAGATGCAAGGCCCTACGGGACTTAATGAGCAAAAGAGGATGGAAAACATTCCTTATGCTTCGGAAATAGGATTTATAATGTACGCCATGATATGTACACGACTGGACGTATCGTATGCTTTTAGCATGACGATTCGGTTTCAAGGAAACCCAGGTGAGGCGCATTAGACTGCGGCCAAGAATATTCTTATGTACCTTAGATGGACTAAAGAATATTTTGTTGTCTTTGGAAGACAAAAAGAGTTGATATTAACAAGTTGTTTGAATGCTAACTTCAAAACAGACTAAGATAATTTTCGATTTTAATCTGGTTATATCTTTTGTTTGGTTAGAGGTGAAATTTGCTGGAATAGTTCCATGCAATGCAATATAGCTGATTAAACTACAGAAGCTGAGTACAGTATTGCATTGGATGCAATAATGTTGGCAGTTAAGATTTGAAAGTTCTTGAATGAACTAGGTGGCGTAGCTAGCTCAGCCCATCCGATAGTTCTCTATTTATAGTAGAATTATCTCGCAAGCCAATGAGCTAGGAAGCACCACATGTCTAAAAATGGTGCTCAGGAAGTTCCACATTATCTAGGAGATAGTTTAGGGAGACATCGAGATAATAAAGTTGCAACTTTTGGTAAGGTTGCAAACCCGCTCTCTAAACCTCTCCAGCAGTTTAAGCTTGAGGCTTTCACGACTGCAATAGAGATCAGACATCTTAGAAATGGGTTGTGATTTCTATTACTGTATTAGATACTTTTGGAGATTTGGTAAACATTCACTCATATGTATAATACATATTTCTTCATATAAATATGGTTTAATTTATATGAATTGTCCAAATTATTAAGTGATATCAATTGGGTTATGAGGTCGACTTACCGCATAATGAAGTCCCAATGGTTGAACTGATATACTTGAATCATATAGTTGTTCTTGGTTCGTATAATCGAGTACGGACAAACCGATAATACAATGAACTAGTTTGTAATGTGTACTATAGCGCTGCTTCATGGGCTAGTGATGTGGGACATCAAGTACAATTACATAGATATTAGCTGGGAGCTAATGATCGAACAGACCCGAATGAAATAGTATTTGAGATTTCAGGTCATAATACTATTTCATTGACTGTCGAGCAATTTCCTCTGACCTGAGTAGTCCAGAGTGACTCCATTGTGAAATGGTATACTTTGATACAAGTAAACGCCTTTCGTAAAAGGAGGTTATAAAACTTGTTATTGGGTATATCAGGAAGCAAGTGGGAGAGCTTGGATTGACAAGATGGGATTGTCCTCCATTTTTATAATGGGATATATGTCTTACCGGCCACTTGGAGAGTCGAGACTGTGGAAAATACGTGGCCACGTCCAAATTCGTATCATAGTGATAAATCTGGTTTTACTGTCTGTCTCAAAGTCCAAGAAAGGTTTGAACCGATTGATAATGACTCGAGTCTTGCCTCAAGTTCAAACTTAGACATAAAGTGACAACAGGAAATTGGCAGCACACTGGCTCTGAAGGCCAAGTGGGAGATTGTTGGTATATGTCCTTAGATCCTACGTGTGCAATCGATAAAGTCATAAGGTAGTCAATTGGATGTTAAATGATTAGTCGATAATATTGTTTATTGCTATTAGCAATATAATATTGATCGATAATCATACCTACAGGGTCAAACACGAACTGATGATGTACGATGTAGCTTGTTAATTATATTGATTTAGAATCAATATTTACGTGGATTAATACATGCATGGGATGCATGACTTGCATGGAATGCATGTCACATAGTGTTATATGGCATGCCACACAAGCAAGTGGGACCACATGTCATGATTTGGCGTGATTATGTGGAGGTGTCTTTTCATCTCCACATTAACCACCATTACTTGTGCATTATGATGCACATAATGGGGGGGGGGGGGGGGGGGGGAGGAGTTACATGGAGTGGTAAATGGACATGAATATAGACATGAAAATCTGATTTTCATGTCACTTGATGCTTACCCACGAAATTCACACCAAAAGGAGAGAATAGAGAGTGTTCTTGGAGAACCACTTCAAGCAAGCAAGGTATTCATCATCCGGGTTCGTGTGCAACACGTAGAGGCCGGGCCATTTGTGCGGCTTCAACATCCGGACGATCCAAAGGTGTGACGAGATCATTCACAAGGAGAGCATCTAGTGGTTGATCCATTAAGGTGGTTAAATCGACTCAACACCACCTTAATCAACATCAACGAGGCACGCTACACCGGTTGTAAGTGTTCTCGTTAATCCTTATATATACATATATATTGGATGTATATATATATATATATATATATATATGTCTATACATATATATGTGTGCACTAGATCTTGTTGTTCGTGTTTACTCGTTTTACACGCTTCCGCACACACGAACGAGGTAATCATGCGATTGGATCGGCATCGAAAACCATCACTCACTTCTACGAGAAGCTGGGTCGAGGTGATACATCCACCCTTAACGGAGCACAGGCATATCCACTAGCCCGGAGGCCAGACACACAAATAGACGGGCTCCGGGCCCCGGACCGCGCCCCGACACCGATCACGGGCGCCGACGACCAAACATGCAGAAGGACGAGAGAGACGAAGCGATGAGAGACTAGTGGCGGGCCCGAGCCTCGAACACCGAAGACCATCGCGTGAGTGACGCGCGACGCAGAAAGAGCACAAAGTCACATAAGGTGATACGACGATACACGAGCTCTGGGCTTCGAGACCCGGCTCGGTGGCCATCAGGACATCTGGGCTCTGAGACCCGGCTCGGTGATCATGTAGATAAAATCTACACCGGGTAGAAGAGCACAAATAGAAAACGTTTCTATTTTTATGCATGCGTTGCTACGTGTCGATAATGGACATGTGGTTTATACTTAATTTCCCTATAAATAGGAGAGGATTCAGAACGAAGGAGGGGGAGGATCCCGAATGAGTGATCTGATACCCACCAAAAATATAAACCCACAGTAAAAGATCGGGTAATTACCTGAGAATAAATAGATATCTTTCTCTCGGGTATTCAGGCCTAGTCTCGGTGTGATTTCATTTCAGCTCCTTTTTTACATATAAATTTACGCGTATTTGCGTCGTGTCCAAACCCAACCCAACTCGAATAATAATATAATAATACCTGACAAAAACGACTCAAAACAACATGATCTCAACTTCAAAATGTGGCCTGCTCTGCAATGTACCATGCTTAATTCCACAAAATAATTTATTATTATTTTTTCAATGTATTTTATAAATAATTACTCTATGTCTCATATTAATGGTTACACTTTCCTTTTCGAGTTGTTCCATATCAATAGCCACGCATCATTTAATGAAATAATTATTCCTATTTTTTCATTTAAAGAGGCATATATACTCTTATATTTTCACCTACTTTTGTTAACACTACTCTCAATTACACTTACTTTATTAATTTAAAAATAAATTTTCACCCTCAACGTTTGGGTAAAAAATTAATAACATATTTTTGTGTGTCCGGTCACATGTAACCATTGTTTTGGGATGAAAGAAGTACATTATTCATCTTAATTATAATTTTTAATTAATTTTTGACATTTGTATAGTATCAGTTTTATTTTTAGTTTTTTTACTGTTCGAGTCATCATTATAGTATAGTATATTCAAAATAAAAATGGCTAAATCTTGTTAATTTCATACTAAAAAATGAATAAATTAATAAATGAGTTAATAAATTTTAGTTTACTCAATATATAATTCTTTTCGTAGGCTGACGACGACGCATGTTTGTCGTGGAACAAACGTCGGTCAAAATAAATTTGTAAATTTCCTAAACCTTTCACCAACAACAAGTATTAGTGGCAAGTATAGGGTCGATCCCACGAGGAGTTTATTGTTACTTTCCCCTGGCTTTACCCAAAGGGTTGTCACGATTAAAAAGGATTTATTGTGTTCGCTGTGAGCAAAGCGGTTCCGTGATCTCCTTACTACCTTGACTGAAATAAAAAAAAAACAAAATAAAAACGAATTAAGAACATTTGGGCAAGTCGTTACCTTGATCACACTGGTCAAGTGTTTACACATATATCATTTTGCTAACAACTTCATCTTCCGGTTATAGGCCCCAAATATTAACATCCCTATAATGTCACGCATATTAATACCCTTGACCCTCATTCGCTCTGAAATTACGTCTTCAGCGTAGGATACCAACTTTTCGCGAAGTTGGCCTTAAACTCACAGTCAGCAGCTTCAGTCGAAGAACTCACAGTCAGCAGCTTCAGTCGACGAACTCACAGTCAGCAGCTTCAGTCGACGAACTCACATTCAGCAGCTTCAGTCGAAGAACTCACAGTCAGCAGCTTCAGTCGACGAACTCACAGTCAGCAGCTTCAGTCGACGAACTCACAGTCAGCAGCTTCAGTCGACGAACTCACAGTCAGCAGCTTCAGTCGACGAACGCACAGTCAGCAGCTTCAGTCGACGAACTCACAGTCAGCAGCTTCAGTCGACGAACTCACAGTCAGCAGCTTCAGTCGACGAACTCACAGTCAGCAGCTTCAGTCGAAGAACTCACAGTCAGCAGCTTCAGTCGAAGAACTCACGCACTCTCTCAACTATCGCTTGGTTGTGTGTATAGTTCAAACTCAATGTAAGTAAAGTAAAGTAAAGTGCTGAAGACAAAGTTATGTAATAGTTTTCATTTCATTGATCGACGTAACTAAACTATTACACGGGTAGAGAAAGGTAGACGAAATGATCAAAGGTCGTATCCCAAGTGACGCAGCACTCCAACGAACCAGAGACCTAGTACTACTACACCTAGAGCTAAATCACATAACCCTACTAGTGGTGCACAGCACAAAACAACTACCAAAACTCTAAGGCTCAGCGCCAACAAACAACGACAGCGATACTCGAATATCAGATTTCGTTCTCTCAAAATCGTCAAGTGATGAAATCGAAATCCATGGGTTTATATAGGCAGCCCGCACATGTGAGATGATGACGTGGCATATTCTCATTCGTCACATGCTTGGCTGATGTCACTTCTCCATGGATGACATCACTATTGTTGAACTTGGATTCTTGAATCTTGGAATCTTGAATCTTTGATTCTTGAATCTTCGAATCTTGAATCTTCAATTTCAAAATCAGAACTTCAATTCAATCTTGACTCCATCGATCTCAATTCTTCATCTTCAATTTCTCGTGAAAATATCTAAGTGTTGAAGCCTCAGAATTTCATCGTCTTCATGGTCGTCGATATCATTGAAGTAGTAAACACAAAGTCTCCGAATCCAATACATGAAGACAGTCGCCAGTTGCTGGGTTGGACAGTCGACAGTCGCTGGGTTGGACAATCGACAGTCGCTGGGTTGGACAGTTGGAGTCTCCGGTTTTTGAGTCTCCGTTTTTGGAGTCTCCACTTTTGTGTAGTCTCCACTTTTGTGTAGTCTCCACTTTTGTGAAGTCTCCACTTTTGCGTAGTCTCCACTTTTGCGTAGTCTCCACTTTTGTGAAGTCTCCACTTTTGCGTAGTCTCCACTTTTGTGAAGTCTCCACTTTTGCGTAGTCTCCGGAAAAGTTGACAGGAGTCTCCGTTTTTGGCGTTCTCTGGAAAAGTTGACAGGAGTCTCCGTTTTTGGCGTTCTCTGGAAAAGTTGACAGGAGTCTCCGTTTTTGGCATTCTCTGGAAAAGTTGACAGGAGTCTCCGTTTTTTTGGCGTTCTCTGGAAAAGTTGACAGGAGTCTCCGTTTTTGGCATTCTCTGGAAAAGTTGACAGGAGTCTCCGTTTTTGGCGAAAAATGAGTCTCCGGTTTTGGATACGTGAGTCTCCGCTTTTTCAGCGACTCCAGTCGCTGGTTCCAAAAGCGGCGACTCAAGTCTCTGGATCCATGTTGTAGCTCTTGAAGTGTAGATTTCAAGGAATTTTGAATCAAGTCAATCGGAGCTCGCACGAAGAAGATATGACCAAAATCGACGGACTGCTCATGGTGAAGCCTTGTAGTCGCCGGATCCAAATGTGGCGACTCCAGTCGCCGGATCCAAATGCGGAGACTCCAGTCTCCGGATCCATGTTGTAGCTCTTGAAGTTTAGATTCCAAAGAATTTTGAATCAAGTCAATCGGATCTCGCACCAAGGAGATATGCCCAAAATCGACGGACTGCGCATGGTGAAGTCTTGTAGTCGCCGAAACCAAATTGTGGCGACTCCAGTCGCTGGATCCAAATTCGGCGCCTCTAGTCGCCAAATCCATTTTGTAGCTCTTGAAGTGTGTATTCCATAGAATTTTGAATCACCGCAATCGGAGCTCTCACGAAGAAGATATGACAATAGTCGACGGACAGCGCACACCTACCCAACCACTCCTTATAGTAGTCCTTACTAATATATGGGTAGTGACAGCAGTAGACATCAGCCACCCTGATTTTTACACACACCCTGCTAGAGTTCTAGTTCCAGTTGGCACTCATGTTGACGTGATGCATTGGACATCACTGATTCCATATCACCATGTTATATGCTATTCATCAATTCATTCAACACCTGAAACAAAACACAAACACCCAAAACATATGTTGTCGCCAAAACCAACATTTACACGCTCTTATGTTTAAAGTCCTATTAGATCTCTCTCAATAGGTCTCCTGACATTGACCAATTCGACACTATGTGACCGCATGAGTCTAAGTTGATCAAGCCGCTTTCATCCTCCAAGCAAACCCAGAATGGCCAATAGCATGCCCGGACAGACCCGAGTCATACGACCACATCTCCAGCAACATGTTGTACTTCGTGGACGCCCAGTCTTCCAGTCGCGTTGATCCACGTACTTTTGTGTTAGGCAAGTCGGGGTTCCCACTGGTCATTGTAGGATTGCCCAAGTCCCTAACATGCTCAATATACTACCCTGTTGAATCGGGAACAAAGCTAAGCTAGTTGCTGTCATCAAGAAGCCTCACAGTATTTTACACAGCAGCCTGATCAGGATCAGAACTTGACCGAACGATGTTAATTCAGCAATACATAATTAAAATAAATAAAGAAAGCAAAAACAAAATTAAATAACTGAAAAAAGGAAAATAAATTAAAGAAAAACATAATATACAATTTTTCCCAAAATACATATAATCTCAAAACAAATACATATAATCTCCTCACTCGACTCTAAAAACAAATACATATAATCTCTCATAAATTTGTGTTGTTTTGTGGAGCTCGGGTTGTGTGTTGTTGCGTTCGGTCCTCTCTTTTTTCGTGTCTCTTTTGTTCCTCAGCGTCTTCTTGTATTTATAAATGATAGTAGTCTTGGGAAGCAAGTATAATCGCTGATCTTGATTGGATAAGGATTCTCTTGAATACTCCTAGATTTTCAGGACTCTGGACAGCTGCCTGCCCGTGCTGACATCTTGACAGACTCCTGTGTATATATGACTCTGATATGATGTAGAGACGTGTTGGACAATGACTCTTTAGTTGAATAGAGTCCATCATTGATACTTCTCTGAATCTGGTCACCTTTGAAGACTCCATAATTCACAGGACTCTTCGTACACTGCTTGCTCAACATCCATCTTTGGTCAATTCCGATCTTTGTCCAACTTCAATCATCAGGCGGTACTTGGTCAAGCTTCGGTCTTGGTCCACTTTCCGACTCTGTCCTAACTTGCTCAACGGGACCTGGATGTTCCAGTCAGACCAGCTTGCTCAACCTGCACCCTTGACCACGAAGGTGATTTCCTTGCCTCTTTTACGCCTCGGTCTTTTATTTGCATTGGTTAAGTCATGGATCACATGTGAGACTTTGGAAGTTGGGAATCTCCGCAAAGTGCCTTCGCCCATAATGGTTGCTTGCCCAAGTAGGCCCAAGTGTTTGAGTCACTGTTGCTTTGATTCCTCGATTTTGGTCCAAGGGACTGGTTCCCTTCATGCATGCGGTGTATGCCCATAGTGGTTGCTTGCTCAACTGTCGGTGATCAGTCGAAAGTGAGTGTTTTGCCCACAGTGGGTGATCTGGCCAAAGTAAGTGTTATGCCCAAACCGCCAGCTTGTGCTGCCTTTTGCCTAAATGGGAAAACTTCTTCATCTTTCACGTAATTCACTCCTATTATGCCCAAGGTGTAACCTGCTATGCCCTGCATCACTCTTACTCCAAATGTGTCCTCCCAGACATAATAAAATAATAAAAGAGAAAATAAAGACTCGACACTTGACTCAAAAGAACTAAAAATGGTGCAAAAATATGGCTCATCATAGGCGTATCTGAACAGTTTCATAGAGAAATTTTCACGTAAATTAAGAAAAAATAGTTTTTATATTTTAAATAATAAAAAAGATAACTAGTACTCCATCCGTATCCGAAGAGTTTGCATAGAGAATTTTTCACGTAAATTAAGAAAAAATAATTTTGTTTATATGTTAAATAATAAAAAATATGGGTATAATAGGTATGTTGTGTAAATAATGGATAAGTTAAGTGAAAAATAATAAATGAGTTTTGAAAGAATAAAATTAATTTTTTTTTTCATTTATGGGTGTGCAAAATTTTAAGAGACAACAAAAAACGAAAAGTGTGCAAACTCATGTGATTTCAAAGGAGTATAAACTTGTATACCATTTCAAAATAAGGAAAATTAGAGTGAAAGCTTTTGCCATATATTTATATAGGCTTTTTTACTTTATAAATATAATAAATTTAAATGATTTTTAAAATGGAAAATTACATTAAAGGAATTCCTTCCCCAACGTCGTTGCTTTAAAATGAAGATAAGAAAACAAGAAGTCATTTCAACGTTGAAAGTCATGATAACTTGAATGTTACTCATACTATAAATAAGAGCCATAATAACAATACCAGTCGTACAGATCATTGATTAGCCATCTCTCATTCAATCTCTCTTCCTCCCCAAGAAATTAAGTATTTTTCGCGATGAAGGCCTTTTTTGTGCTCGTGCTTCTCCTCATCACCGGTTATTCCCTAGCTCTATCTATCGTAATTGGATGTTAACTACATGTTATAAATTTCTTTTAACGATCAATTGATTACATATATAGTGTTCATTTATTTTCGTCGCAGTTCAAATGAGTAATGGTGAGATGGGGCTCATAGCAGAGGAAAAGAAAGTATGTGAGTACAAGAGTGAGAAGTTTTGGGGAATCTGCTTTAGCGATATAAAGTGCACCGACGTGTGCAAGAAAGAGGGCTTTGAAGGTGGCGACTGCCAGGGTCTTCGTCGCCGATGCTATTGCTACAACCATTGTCAGGTTGTCCCTAAGCAGTAGGCTCACGTACACAATCGTTACGAATCCGTATGAAATTTGATTATGCATACGTGCAGATCAACTTTTTTTACATATGTATGGTTCACACATTTCACATGTGGCTTATATGTAATAAGACGAATATATGATATATGACATGATTTTATAAGATAGAAATGTTCTAAAGGTGAAAAGATTTAATTTCATCAATAATTTTGGTATGCATTAGACACTATTGGAGTTTAATAGCTCGGAATATAAAATAGATAACAAAAGAAAATGATAAAAAAGAAATATAAGACGAATGAGAAAATATCATTATAATTTAATTTACGGGTTACGAATACAGTGCACTCAAAAGCTCAAAATTGCATGTACTTCAAGCTTTATCTATTGCGAAGATTTGAAATGGACGTGGAACACTCAATTGTAAAGGTTAGTATGTCTGAATTGACAAGATTACAACACAATTGAAATCACCAAAAACGAACAAGAATTTAACGTGCTTTGTTCGACTGAAAATTCGATCTACATGCACGAGGATGCACGAGGAGGGAGACGGTTATCAAATCTTATTTACACTCTCAAGGTGATCGAAAATATTACAATATGGTTATAGAAGCTCAACGTAATGAAAAATCAACACATTAGGTACACTCAAAGTTCCTAAAATATGAGCTCGTATGAACCCTAAGATCAACTAAATTGGGACGAATTTCATACATCCAATTATAACACAAATTACATGTCACATGCTGAGCGTGAGCGTGAGCTGATGAGGATTATAAAGCAATTAAAAGCATACAAAACTGTTGACGATCGGGACGATGTATAGTATGATAATAACGAGATACCGAAGAAAAGAAATCAACAAGAAAATAGAGAAGACAAGAATTTACGTGGAAACCCAACTGGAAAAACCACGGGAGGAACGACGAACAATTCACTATAATATTACTTCACGATTACAAGGATGATATACGATCTAAACCCTCAAATCTCACGTAATTGAAATTACGTCTTCGACGTAAGATACCAACTTTTCGCGAAGTCGGTGTAGAAAGCGTAAAACCTTCGAAGAGTCGACCCACTCAGCGCTTCACTCAATATTGGGCGCCTAAGATTCAAGCGCCTAGGAGAGGTGCTCAAATCAGTACTCGGCGCCTAATAGGTATGCACTGAGTTATATGCTTCTGGGCGCCTGGGAGCAACACACTCAGAGGTGAAACCAAGTCTCTTAGAGAATCACCCTCTCAAAGAAAAGTACTCAAATCACAATCTTGTAATCTTGAACAGCAAGTAGATAGGAGACAAGATATATGTAATATGTTTCATTTCATTTAGAATCAAACAAAACTATTACAAGGTAGAGAACGGTAGATAACATGATCAAAGGATGCAGACCAAGTGACGCAGCACTCTAGCACTCCAAGGATCCACCGCTTTGCGTCTAGAGCTAAATCACATAACTCTAATACAAGGCGCTCAGCGAAAACAAACTACACGAAAACTCTCTCACGGAATGCGCAACAAGCGACAATCCTAAAACTCGTAAAATACTCTAAGTAAAAACTCGATTTCAAAAGTAAGGGTGTCAGAAGTTATTTTCCAAATCGGGAACATGGGTATTTAGAGGAGTGCCGCACGTGAGAACGACGGAGGAAAGTGATCCTCATTGGTTGCACGTTCGGCTGACGTCAAACGGAGATTCTTGACGTCACACTTCCAAAACCATCTTCGAATCTTGAATCTTCGAACCTTGAAACTTCGAATCTTCCAATCTTTGAATCTTGAATCTGGGCGCGCTTCAACATATGCACAGCTCAAATGCTCGTCTACGCTTTAACTTCATTTTAACCTGAAAATCTTCTAAGTGTTGAAGTTTGGCGCGTCGTCATCTTCATTGCATTTGATGGATGTTGATACAGCGCGACTTCATTCCGAGGCGCCTAATCCTTCAAGCGCATGACATGCGCCTGATTCACTTAGTCAAGGCGCCTAGCGCATGCTTCCTCATGGGAGGGAATCCAGGCCTGAGAGACCAAGCAATGCGCCCCGCGCATTGCATCTTCACGAGCCAGGCTACACGCCTGAAGTATCATCCGCCTGACACGCATGCGCCCGATGCGTCCATGCGCTCTCTTCTTCAAGGATGTTGTTAGGCGCCTGATACATGGATCCAATGCTCCTAGCGCATCACTTCCTCATAAATGGTGCATGATTGCAATGCGCCTCGCGCATATCTTGCAGATCTTCTATCAAGGCGCCTCACTCCTTGTCCATCCGCTCAGTGCAATGCGCCTCGCGCATTCCTCCTTCAAGAGTTTAAACTTTAAGTATCCAATCATTCGATGTATCATCCTTGAGCCTTAAACCTGCAAAATAGGACAAGGAGAGAAATACAAAGTTGTAGCCAAAACAACATTTACAATCTCCCCCTTTTTGGCACAACTCGTAAAGAAGTTAAACATTCGTAAAGCTCCCCCTCAAAAAAAACAATCATAGTCAAAACATTCTAAGTAAAATCTTAGAAAGATAATTATAGAGAATAAGATAGCATAGAATTCAGAGTTATGAAAACTCAAAGTCACACGCCTCAGGCGCCAAAAACAAATGCATGCAAGCGAGTAAGTGTTTTATGCATGCAAAATACAATCCAAGTAAAAACAGTAAATAGTTCAAGGGGAAAAACATTCAAGATAAATTCAAAGAAAAGAATCAGAGAATTCAATGGGAGAATTGACTTCGACGTCAATATCCATATTCTTGGCATCTTCCGCACGTATCTCATCTTCTTCATTCTCAACATTTTCTTCTTCTTCAATAACTTCGTCTTCAGAAGTATCATCTTCAACGCCATCATCCTCGTTGTCTTCATCATCGTCACCTTCATCATCAGAGATATCAACCGCAATCCCTTTTCCTTTGACATCTTTTGTACCTGCAATTTCAGAGGGAGAGCCAGATGATTTGGCCTTTAACTCATCGGTGACAATCTTCAGATCTTTAGGGCCCGACACCTGCATCTCAAAAAGATTAGAAATTTCCGTCTTGGAGTCCTTTTCCTCCTTTACCTCAACCGCGAATTTCCTTGTGATCTCACTCATCACATCCTTCATAAGTTGATACATAAAAGTACCATGAAGAGATTCCGGGGCTCCAATTCCTCCCCCTTGGCGTGCAGCCTAATGATACCTCATAAGAATAGCATGAAAGTACTTCTCAGAGAGACAATCAACTCATTCGTTGTTTGTATATTAGCAACGCGTTTGAGCAGTAAGTCATTTGACGCATCGACCAAATCCTCAAGAATGCTGGACGCCACAACAGAATAGGAGCCAATAAGTTGATCCTTCGAGAAGGTAATCATTTCAGGCGCCTTGGACGGAGAAGAGTGTGTCGCCAGATTTGAAGTATTAAGAGAGACGGTGCGTGGGCGCTTGATGGCCAAGGCGCTCGACGACTTTGTGACTTTTCGTTTCGACGCCGGTTTCCGGGGAGAAGGAGAAGGGGTCTTGGGTTCAGGTACATCTTTCGGATCAACAAATCCTTTCCAAGAACATCCACTCGATGTTTATCAGGATCCATGTACGTCTTTGCAACAACGATAGTTGATGATTTTTTTAGAGGAAGATCTGGCGAGTCATCCAGCATGTTATAAGCAAACTCTGTTGGAAATCGACTACTCGGGACGTGTCCGTTCGATCATCTCTCGAACATCCGAACACGCCCAGTCGACCTCATGTGACAACTCTACGCTGACGACGAAGCCCCGCAGCCGATTCACGCCCAGCCGTCGCGCACGAGGCGCAACCGTGCGAACCGGCTGCTGCCCGCTTCAACCAGCGGGCGCTGCCCGCCACCAGCGGCCGCTGTTCACGTTCAGCGGCCGCTGCTCAGCCACCAGCGGGCGCTGGAGAGGCCCTTGGCAGCGCGCGCTGCCTGGCTTCCAGCGGGCGCTGCTCGTGACGAACAGCAGCGCGCTGCCGCTGTTCCGGGCTCGTTTCCGGTCCGTTTTTCCTCTTCCGACCACCGTTCCGAAGGTCCTTGACCCCCCAGTAGTCGAGGAACACGTACCACGACTCCCGAAACCCGATCGTTCATCCGATGTATTTTTAACGAATCAAGATATCGAATATTGCGAAAATAGGGTTTCGATTTCTTTTACCTTTGATGCGTGATTCGGAGAAGCCGAATAGGCGAACACCCTGAGATCTTCTAGTGTGTATCCTAGCCCTCGACGCCGGACGTTGTGTGGGCAACGATCCACCGGAGTCTTCTCTTCTTCTTCTCTCTCAAACCCACCGTGCGATGTTTTTCTGTCTCCAGAAATATATTTGCGCTAGCAAATTATTTTCTACAGAAAAAGTTATTGCGCAAACTAAATTAATTAAGTAGAGAAAAAGATTAATTGCGCTAACAATTATTTTTCTCCACAGAATTAATTATTGCGGCGAAACTTAGGTTAGGAGAAGAGAGAGTGAGGGATTTATATAGGCCACACCAGGGACCTTAGGACAATTAATTAATTAGGCTAAATTGTAATTTAATTAAACCGGTGTCCTTAAAAGAAAACCTTTAATTAAATCCAATTTTAATTATAATTAATTCCACTATAAAATTATAATTGAATTCCCAATTAATTAATCTATATTATTTTACCAATAATATTTCCGCCGAAATTACATATACGACTTTCCCCGTGTTTAAGATATCGAACGTCCACGAATTAACTTTAATTACTAATAATTAAATTAATTCGTTTCTTATTATCCGAGACTAGTACCACTCATCCTTATTATCATGTGGAACGAATCCACCTGCAGGGTTTACATGATAAACTTTATGAGCTCATCTCGGGGACGTCATCAACCCGATAAACGGGACACGGTTTCCTGTCTATAATCTATAGCATGCCGTGCGTACAATTACGATCCCCAATTTACCGAGAATCTCGACTAATCATTTAGTCTCACTCATTGGCAAGTCAAAGAACCGAGAATTGGACACACGCACCTATAATTATATAGGGATTAAGAATTCGTATATCCGTAATATCTGAGGTCTAGTTCGATTACTGCGATTAGTATAAATCGAACGCCCTCCCGTGGTCCTGCTCAATACACCAAGTGTACGAGTGTAACATGATAGTCAAGACCGACTATCTACCAGTCACACTACGACGTACCGATGGATTGTCCCTGTCCATCTAAGTCGTGAGCTACTGTTCGATAGTATACGAGTAACCGACAGTATGATCTTCCGCGTGTCTCCTCACGCCATACTGTCTACAACGTATACATCAAGGACTATTGCATTAAATGCAATCATGCTTGAATCATATCTTGAATTAAGGTATAGATAAGGAGTTCTGTATTTGCACTAAACTAGACATTTAGAATACAACTCCATCAATCTCCCACTTATACTAAAAGTCTAGTCGCCCTCTCCCAAACATCAGATTCCCATAACCTCATCACGCCTACCCAACGCTTTCGCTGGAAGTGCCTCTGTGAACGGGTTTTACCAGGCAATCCTCTCGATGCTATCTAGGTGACAACTGCATCGTCTTACTAGACGATCTCTCGAATCAGGTGGTACTTGCGCTCTACGTGTTATCTCCCACTGTGGACTCGTGGCATTTCAAGTTTTCCAATACCGCTATTCAAAATAGCTTTGGGTAAACTAGAAACCACATCTAAGTCCCTTAGGAAGTTCTGGAGCCACACTGACCTTTTAACTGCCTCAGAGGCCGTTATCCTTTCAGTTTCCATGGTAGAGTCCGTAATGCATTGCTGCTTTACATTCTTCCATGTGACTGCTCCACTTCACAGTGAGAACACATAGCCTGACTTCGACTTTCAACTGTCCCTGTTTGATTTGAAATTCAATTCTATGTAATCCAAAGGAAACAACTTGACTGCTTTGTAACTCAGAACATAATTCCTGGTCCTCTGCAGGAGCCTAAACATGTTCTTTACATCAGTCGAGTGATCCTTTCCAGGATTACTATGATATCTCACCACCATGCCCACGACATAGCAGATATCAATCTCGTGCATAGCATTACATACATTAAGCTTCCCACCATTAAGGTGCAGGGAACTGCTTACTCTTCATCTATCTCCTTTATTATGTCAGACACAAAAACTTAGATAGATGAATTCCACATCTAAAAGGTGAAGACCTTTCTTGGAATTCTGTATGCTGCAACGAGTAAGAATTGTATTTAAGTATGAGACTCGAGATAGGTTCTATGTTCTTTTCTGGCGATCATTTATAACTTTGATCCCAAGAACATCCCTGACTTCTCCTAAGTCTTTTACACTGAATTACTCGGACAACCATCCCTTTATGTCCGATAACATCTTTCATATTGTTGCCAATTTAGAAGGATGTCGACTACATAAAGAATGAGAAAACACCACATCTTTTCTGTCACTTCTTTATTACACACAGGACCTAAACATGCCTTGAATGAATCCATGAAATGGATTTTCTCATAGGTCCGCATGTGTCCAAGATCTTGAAGCTTCCTTCAATCCTAAGATTGATTAAGCTTGCTTACCGAATGCTTTTGGCTCTTTTCGATGAATCCCTCTGGCTGTCCCACATAGATGGTCTCGTCAA
Organism: Euphrasia confusa; assembly: GCA_954870475.1. Lineage (NCBI taxonomy): Eukaryota > Viridiplantae > Streptophyta > Magnoliopsida > Lamiales > Orobanchaceae > Euphrasia > Euphrasia confusa. Next base: position 15,531,020 of record OX940953.1, read on the forward strand.
GACTTCGATTTAGAAATCCGTCTTGACTTCCATCTTCCATGTGAAGACAAAAGAATCCGGATCGTCTTTTGCCAAGACTGAGCATCTTGATCTTCCAGCGTCTCGTCATAGATCTAGGGGTCGGCTTCATGTTCTCCAGGTAACAAGTCCGAAGACTCTCCTACAAACATGAACCTGTCTGGTTGTCTAACAACCCTCCCACTACGACGACGCTCCGGTGTGTCTTTAGTGAATAAAGATTACAGTAGTGAACTACTCAGTTAGGCTGGTTCTAAGTCTTGATCAGTCCTTCTAAGCACATTAAGTATTACCCTACTCTTGGGCTTGTGATATTGCATATATATAGTCCATGTCTAAGAACCGAACATTGATGCAATCAACGAACATCTGGTCCTTTGGACTATATTACATATCTCAATTCGTTTTCTTAGGGTATCCTATAAACAGCCGAATATCTGTACAAGTTTCCAAAGGAATCAAGTTCAGGATAAACGCCGCTGTTTCCAAGCCATATCCCAAAAACGAATTAGGTAACTCCGAATAACTCATTGTCTACTTTCCCATATCTATAAGAGTCCTATTCCTTATTTACAACACATTATTTTGCCGAGGCATAAATGGTGTATTCTGTCGGGAGTTAATCCCTTTTTCTGATAAATATGCCTTACTCCTCAAAGAGGTCTGCATATATCAGAGCGAATCAACTCTAGTACTTTCTTGGATCTTTTCCCTTTAACCGTAAAGGGTTGCTCGGTCATTAAAACTTCCAAGTATGATTCTAAGGTCGGAAGGTCCTCTCCTTCAACCTAGCTGAGTGGTCCATCAGCTTCATCCTTTGAATCGTACTTAAGTTAAAATGATTTAGCCTAAGATTCCATAAGTACATTTGATTCATCCTAGAAGGATCTTTACTCTTATTGGGGTTCGATAACGTGTTATTAGTTCCGGTCTATTGCATCGTGGAAGAACACAGATTTAGTATTAAATTGTCTATCAATGTACCAGAATAGATAATATCCCCGTTTCCTACTCCGACAAGTCTGAAACTATCAGAAGAAACAGAATATCTATTCTAAGCCAATTTAGAAATCCGAAATGAAATTTCTTTCTAAATGCCGGTACATAAAGACAATTTATTAGAACTAAAATCCTACCGTTAAAACCATTTAACATCTCCCACTGCAACGGCTGTTACCTTAACAGTATTGCCCATATAGGTTATTACTTCTTCCTATCTAAGTCTCCGGGTTTCCTGGAACCCCTGCATTTAAGTGCAGACATGATTAGTGGTTTCTGTATCCACACACCAGGTACTGGTAGATAACACCACTAAGCATGTTTCGGTGACTAAGGAGAAGTTAACTTCTAGTTGCTTTGAGAGGACAATTAAAACTTCCAGTATCCAAACTGCTTACAACGGAAGCACTTGCCCCTTGGGCTTGCTTGTCCCATTCCGTGGTCCAGATATATTAGGCCCACTGGGTTTCCGTATTTTCTTCTTCCTTTTGCTGCCCGAAAGCCTAGGAAGAGTCAATCTCTCAGCCATAAGTGCTTTATGGACCCTCAAAGATTCTCTCAGCCGCTTGAAGTTCAATCAGGAGCTCCGTCAATGAATAAGACCCCTTATTCATATTTTAGTTTAAGCGGAACTGCTCAAAACTTCTCGGCAGAGACTGGAGCACAAAATCAATCTGGGTTACCCCTTTGATAATTTCTCCCAGAACCTCTATCTCATTACGATAGCCCATCATTCTAAGAACGTGATCCCTTACCGGCGTTCTTTCCGACATGATGGCCGTCATGAGTTGCCTCATTTCACTTTGCCCGGCTGTCCTGTCCTGATAACCAAAACTTCTTGAGGTTAAGCATCATATCATAGGTAATGGTCATGGCATGATCCCGATGTCGCAGCACTTTTGACATGAAAGTCATAATGTTGCTCTGCGTCATCTCATAGCCTTGATCCATTTCCAATGAGCTTCCTTTCCTCAGTAGTGGAAGAATCATTTGGTTCAGCAGGTCAATTGACTTGGAGTACATAATTTTACTCCTCTGCAGTTAGGACAATGTCCAAGTTTCTTTTCCAATCCATACAAACAGGTTCAATGAGTTTGTTGACTTTTAATGGGAATAATACCATATAAAACAAACAATGAGTTTAATTCGATATCATTTCCCTCAAGTGATATCATTAAACTACCAATCATTTCCAAAATCCCATCAGACATAGCAAGCCACGTTCTTGTGGACGTTTACCAGTCCAAATGATTTTATGATTGGATTTCACTTCGGTCGTACATCATCATAGCAGTGACTCCGATGGGGAGGATACTATAAAGTGTACCTAAGTGTATACCATTTCTCAGTACTAAGTCCACCGCTCGGGAACTACATGTCCACCGCAAGCCACGTTCATGTGGACGTTTACGTTGACATGCGGTCCTACACGACTTTCTATAACTGTCGAGCCTCAATTAATCCCAAAGTTCCGTTTCCATTTAGCAAGCCACGTTAGTGTGGACGTTTACTAAACAAACAACTTTATTAATTGAATCCTACTTATTTAAATGTCATAGAGTCTCAATTAACCCAAAGTATCGTTTCCATTTAGCAAGCCACGATAGTGTGGACGTTTACTAAAACAAACAACTTTGTTAATTGACTCTTACATTTATTAAATTTCACAATTTTATTAATCAAAACTTGATATCTCGTAAGTGAAACTCGAAGTTTCTAACCAGCGATCAATCATGCAATTGAGCCCTATCTCTCACTAGGTGAGGGAGCCAATCAGACAATCGATCTAGTCATCGAATGACTCGAAAGTCTCTAATCTGTGTCATCGACATAACCAAGCGCTTTGGCTCCATTCCACTCCCCGGGGTGAGAATGAGTCGAGTTGAAATTAGTCTTTGAATGACAGATTAGGCATTGCTTTTGAGAAAAATAATTGTTCAATTTTATAAGTGGATTTTAAATTCGAATTTTGATCCAGTGATATCCGTGTGTCGACTTTATCCGATAGGGAGGATGACACTAAAGCCAACTCGTAAGTGACACACATCACTATCAAAACAGAGAATGGAGACCGCGAGATTGTTTCCAATCCCTCTCCCACTTAGTATTTTACGAAAGGGATAAACATGCATAAACAATTTAAGCATAATAAAAGCACGTAAACACATATAAAGCATTTAACGTGGCCCCGATTATTATGGCTTTAAATATCTTGGATGCACATCTTCTCGGAACTTCGGCTCGTTGCTCGTCTCGGTCTCGATACACCACCGACTCGTCCAAGTGCCAAGAGACGAACCCCTCCCACTGGAGTATCGCCCCAAGCCTCAACGAGCGTTCCGTGGTGTCCGTCGAACCCCCGCGGCGTTGCTGCCGAGCCTCGGGCAGCGGGCGCTGCCTCACATTCAGCGTTCGCTGGAGAAGCCCTGAGCAGCGGGCGCTGCCCCATCTCCAGCGGTCGCTGGTTGAGCCCAGTCAGCCGCGGGTTCGACTTCTCGACCCTCGTTCGTCCGGCCTTCGATCTTCTCTCGATCCACCAAGTAGCAGCAACATTACATAAGTAAAACTAACTACTTCCGGCATCGATCCTATACAGGTTGATCGATCCTATACAATCCGGATACAACGAAAACGATAAATAGAACCTAAACGACTCAACCCGTCGTTTTAACTATTACATACATGCAACGATTTCAAAAACCAAAACCGATCTCGACAAGCCCGAGAGTTTAACAAACCACATACAGCACAATCACATGGCCATAATAATCGGGTTCAAACCTGCAAAACAAATCTCGCAAAAATACAACGAACGTACAAAACCGGCTCTGATACCATTTGTTGGAAATCGACTACCCGGGACGTGTCCGTTCGATCATCTCTCGAACATCCGAACACGCCCAGTCGACCTCATGTGACAACTCTACGCTGACGACGAAGCCCCGCAGCCGATTCACGCCCAGCCGTTGCGCACGAGGCGCAACCGCGCGAACCGGCTGCTGCCCGCTTCAACCAGCGGGCGCTGCCCGCCACCAGCGGCCGCTGTTCACGTTCAGCGGCCGCTGCTCAGCCACCAGCGGCCGCTGGAGAGGCCCTTGGCAGCGCGCGCTGCCTGGCTTCCAGCGGGCGCTGCTCGTGACGAACAGCAGCGCGCTGCCGCTGTTCCGGGCTCGTTTCCGGTCCGTTTTTCCTCTTCCGACCACCGTTCCGAAGGTCCTTGACCCCCCAGTAGTCGAGGAACATGTACCACGACTCCCGAAACCCGATCGTTCATCCGATGTATTTTTAACGAATCAAGATATCGAATATTGCGGAAATAGGGTTTCGATTTCTTTTACCTTTGATGCGTGATTCGGAGAAGCCGAATAGGCGAACACCCTGAGATCTTCTAGTGTGTATCCTAGCCCTCGACGCCGGACGTTGTGTGGGCAACGATCCACCGGAGTCTTCTCTTCTTCTTCTCTCTCAAACCCACCGTGCGATGTTTTTCTGTCTCCAGAAATATATTTGCGCTAGCAAATTATTTTCTACAGAAAAAGTTATTGCGCAAACTAAATTAATTAAGTAGAGAAAAAGATTAATTGCGCTAACAATTATTTTTCTCCACAGAATTAATTATTGCGGCGAAACTTAGGTTAGGAGAAGAGAGAGTGAGGGATTTATATAGGCCACACCAGGGACCTTAGGACAATTAATTAATTAGGCTAAATTGTAATTTAATTAAACCGGTGTCCTTAAAAGAAAACCTTTAATTAAATCCAATTTTAATTATAATTAATTCCACTATAAAATTATAATTGAATTCCCAATTAATTAATCTATATTATTTTACCAATAATATTTCCGCCGAAATTACATATACGACTTTCCCCGTGTTTAAGATATCGAACGTCCACGAATTAACTTTAATTACTAATAATTAAATTAATTCGTTTCTTATTATCCGAGACTAGTACCACTCATCCTTATTATCATGTGGAACGAATCCACCTGCAGGGTTTACATGATAAACTTTATGAGCTCATCTCGGGGACGTCATCAACCCGATAAACGGGACACGGTTTCCTGTCTATAATATATAGCATGCCGTGCGTACAATTACGATCCCCAATTTACCGAGAATCTCGACTAATCATTTAGTCTCACTCATTGGCAAGTCAAAGAACCGAGAATTGGACACACGCACCTATAATTATATAGGGATTAAGAATTCGTATATCCGTAATATCTGAGGTCTAGTTCGATTACTGCGATTAGTATAAATCGAACGCCCTCCCGTGGTCCTGCTCAATACACCAAGTGTACGAGTGTAACATGATAGTCAAGACCGACTATCTACCAGTCACACTACGACGTACCGATGGATTGTCCCTGTCCATCTAAGTCGTGAGCTACTGTTCGATAGTATACGAGTAACCGACAGTATGATCTTCCGCGTGTCTCCTCACGCCATACTGTCTACAACGTATACATCAAGGACTATTGCATTAAATGCAATCATGCTTGAATCATATCTTGAATTAAGGTATAGATAAGGAGTTCTGTATTTGCACTAAACTAGACATTTAGAATACAACTCCATCAAACTCCTGCCGACTTAGCATTGAACATATAAGGCAAGGAAAAGGTAAAAAGATATCCTTGGCGATTTTTGAATTTTTGAGCTTTGCTATCTCAGCCATAGCCATTAACGTCATCATGCCAAGATCAAATTGTTGACCAGTGCAAACCCGATACATCACATGCATTAGAAGAGGAGTCATTGTCTTGAGATTGTTGTGAGGTACCCAATTCGAGGAAGCAACACGATAGATCATAGTGTAGAAGGAAGTGAGATCAGCTACCTCTGGTAATTTTGTTTTCCTCTTGCCACCCGTCACAAAAGTACCAATCTTAAGTTCTTGCGCAACCTCCTCAGAAGATTGTTTGACCCACTTGATCTTGCGCATCTCATCATCATAGCGCCCAAAGTGTTCATTGATATGTTTCGGTTGAAACTTATATACTTTACCTCTGAAGAAAAAACGTCCAAACAAGGGACTACGAGGATTTATGAAGTCTTCATCCAACGCGGCATAGAAGGCGCGCACAACATACGGTGAATATTGATAGCGCGCATGAGCAGCTTGATAAAGACGCAATTCGTCAAACGCATCAGATATCTTGTAATCCTCGAATTGATCCTTTCCAAAGGTTTTGTAAGGATGAATGGGCATGATCTTCATACGATCCATCCGACGCTCAGATTTTTCTTTGTAAAATTCGGAGTAATAGGCGGGCGGAATATCCTTGATAGTTTGCGCATATTGAACCACTTTCTTCGGCGTTTTGAGCGTATCAGATTTCGCACCAGACGAGCCAACAGTAGGAGGAATGGAGAGTGTTTCATTCTCAGAGTCTCGAGCATTGGAATCCGCAAGAATAGGCGCATCCATATTAGGCGCCTTAGAATTAGGCGCATCAGAAATAAGCGCCGTGGAGGCAGGCGCCTTCGAGAGATTTTCCCCAGATTCACGCGCGTCAGATAGAACGGCTTCTTCCTCGATTTGTGATAGTGAGGCTTTTGAGGGAACGAGACCAGCATCGATATTTTGTTGAAGCGTTTTGGGAGGAGACTGAGTACCTGGTTTATTTTTCTTTGTGTTGATTCTGATTTTCAGGGGATTGGAACCTCCTGATTGCAGTGATCCAGATGATGATTTCTTTGAGGATGTCGAGAGGGCGCCATCCTTTGATTCGGTAACCGGTATAAGGGAAGGCGTGGGAGAAGGTCTGTTGGAGTTGTGTACTTAATGTCTAGATTTAAGTACCGGTAAACTCCCGGTCATGGCATTTAACCTATTTAATTAATAAACAATTATTTGCAATTAATTATTATTAATTAATTATGCAAAATATAGTCCTGGATTTTATACGTTGTAGTTAGTATGGTGCGCATGGGCGCACAGAAGATCATACTATCGGTTACTCGTATTTAATCGAACAGTTGCTCATGACCTAGATGGACACGGACCAATCCATCGGTATAGTCGTTGTGTGAGAGAGAAAATAATTTATCTTAATTATTTTATCACACTTGTACACTTGGTGTATTGGGCGGATCAGCTTGAGATTTATTGATTAGGATTGCCTTGGATAATCAATTTAAATCTCGGAGTATTTTATTCTTAATCCCCGATATTATTGCGGGTGTGTATATTTAATATTAGAGACTTTGATTTTCCAAAGGAATTAACCGATTTAATTATTGGGTTAATTACCGGTAAAATTGGGTCGCTATATTTTATATATGACATGCCGTGAATACTTGACGGGAAAGTGTATCCCGGAAGGGTTGATAATATCCCCGAGATGAGTTCATAAGGAATTATTGTGTAAACCTCATGAGTGGATTCGTTCCGCACAATAATAAAGGTTGAACGGTACTAGTCTCGGATATAAGATATGAATATTATTTATTGAGCAATAAATAAATTTATTCATGGATATTTAAATCTTAAATACACGGAATAAATAATACTAATCGGAGAAATATTATTTGATATAATATGGTTAATATTGGTAGTGCAATTTTATTTATATAGTGGAAAATAAATAAAATTAATATTGATAAGAATTAATAGATTTGGGTTGGACCCAATTTAATTTTCAATATTAGAAGCCCAATATTTAATCTCCTTATGATCCCCTACGTAGCCTATATAAGCACTACATGGTCTTCACTTTTCACAACCTAAGTTACGCCAATCATAAAGTTCTGAGAGTGAGGAAGATCCATAGGAATCCGATAGATCGTCGCCCACACGACGTTCGGACGAAGTGCGAGGAATACGTAGGAAGATCGCAAGGTCATCAACAAGATTCGTTTCTCCGTACAACGAATCGAGGTAATAATCGAGAAACCCCCTCTTTGATTATGTGCTTGTTTTAATCGTGATATATACAAGAACAAGACGATCCGGGAAAGCGTCGAGACCGGGATACGGGGATCACGCGATCCCCGTCGGGATCGAGAGGGGCGGCCGAACCCTAGGGTTCGACCGCCGGTACCGCGCGCCGAAAGGGGAGCCCCGGCTGGACGCCGGGGCACGCGATCGACTTCGGTCGATCGCTGGGGTGCCACGGGCTGGTGCCGTGGCGGACCCCAGCCGCCCCTTCGACGGCAGCGCGTCGGAAGCAAAGCCCTCGGCCGAAGCCGAGGGGCGATCGAGCCCGTGAGCTCGATCGCGGGTCGCTGCGGGGATGACCCGCAGCTGCCTCGTGCGCGCTACGGGTGTTCCCGTAGCGGATGCGCACGAGGCTGACCCCATGCGAGCAGCGAGTCCACGACTCGCTGCGGGGCTGCTACGAGCAGCCCCGGGGATCGCTACGAGCGATCCCAGCGATCGTCCGAGGACGATCGCGAGCCCCTCGCGGGGGCTCGGCTGGGCGCACGCAGCCTTCGTGCTTCGCTGGGCGTTCGGTCGGGCCCCGGCTCGTGAGGTGGTTCGCGTTCGGGGATCCGACTCGTGGGGGACTTCGGCTGGGGGCGGGCTGCGTGTCTTCGGGCGCGTAGTCTCCAAAGGTCGGACTCCTGCGGATGAGTCAGGGATCCAATCTCCGGCGATCTAGGGTTTTCGGTCGGGTTATCGGTTCCGCAATTTTTGATAGCCCGGGACATCGAATCCCAGCAATTGGTATCAGAGCGTTTGGTTTCGTGTTCATGTATATGTTCGATTATTGTTCTACCTTGCAGGATTTCCGGCTATCATGGTTAATTTGATTAATTGCTTAATTAATTATCATGATTATTTATTAAACTCTCGGACATGTCGAGATTCGTTTTTGTGTGGTTGAATGTTTGTAATAGTAAAAATTCGGGGGTTGACCGAATTTAGGATTTATTATTACGTTCTTTATTTTCCGGAAAATGTATAGGGTCGATTTGATGTATAGAATCAATACCGGATAGTGTAATTTAAATTATTGTAATTTATTTACGTTGGTTCGATGATGAGACGATCGCCGGAAGACGAAGACGTGTGACGTAGACGAAGAGGACGAAAAACCGGGGGGGTCGATCAACCCCATGATCGATCCCCATGAGGATCGATCGACCCCATCCCGGGGGCTGCCCGCTAGGGCTTCCGGCCACGCCGGCCACCGGAGGTGGTGGCGCGTGGGCTGGGGGCGGCGGTGGTGGTGGTCCCGGGCGGTGGAGGTCGACGGTGGGGATGGCGTGGGATCTCCCAATCCCATGCTATTCCTACCAAGATCCACTTTCCTAATTAATTCGGATTTTTCCTATTTGAGTGTTCTCCTTTTGGAAACTCTCATGGATTAGGAAAAGAATTAATTTTAATTAATTTTATTCCTATTGATTTATTTCCTTTATGGAGATATTCATAGACTAGGAATTTAATTAATTTAGTACTAAATTTATTTTTCCTATTTAATATTCCTACTCATGGGAATATTAATGGATTAGGAATAAAAATAAATGGAAAGTAGTAGTCCTAATTTATTTTATTTCCTTGTTCTATTATAGATATCTTCTAGAATATTCCAAGTTTACTTGGATAGATTATTCTAAAAGATTTAATAAGAACTAGATAGGAGAATAAATAAATAATATTATTAATAATATTTAATTTTATTTTTGATATATTCAATTGACTTAATTTTCGAATTAAGTAACTTTTGGATTAATTGAAAATAAATAGATTTAAATATTGGAAATTAATATTCTCGTCGCATGGAGCATTCAAGAAACGAAGACTGAAGACTAGAAGATGCATATGAAGATAAAGCCATGATAGTCGAGAAAAATAATTTCTCTAGCACTATTTTGACTATTTGATCTATGTGCTTTATTGCTTACATGCATGCTATATGTGTTTATTTTATGCACTAGATAGCGTATCCCTTTATCGTAAAAAGCTAAGTGGGAGAGGGGATGGAAACATTCCCATGGTCTCCATCACTGTTCTCTTGGTGACTTTTATGGACTTTCGAAGTTCATATAGACAAGTCATTGGAGGAGAATTCTTGTAATTCCTCTTACAAGAAACATTGATCAAGTTATCAAACAATGCCTAATTTGTCTTTCTGAAACTGACTTCAAGTCGACTCATTCTCACCCCGGGGAGTGGAATGGAGCCAGAGCCACTTGGTCATGTGGATGACACAAATTAGAGACCTTCGTGCCATTCTTTTATAGGTGGGTCGATTGTCTGCTCGACTCCCTCATTTATGAGAGATAGGGTCGCTCGCATGGTGAATCACTGGTTAGAAACTTCGAGTTTCACTTATGATTCTCCGAGTCTTGATTTACGAAATCGAATGGATCTTGTAATTGGGAGTCAATTATAAAAATCTCTTGGTGTAGTAAACGTCCACACCACGTGGCTTGCTATGCTGACGGATTTTGGATTAATTGATGTAGACAGTTATAAGTGATTGTGAAGAGTTGTGAAATTGTCGTAAACGTCCACACCACGTGTTAGAGTTGTGTACTTAATGTCTAGATTTAAGTAACGGAAACTCACGATCCATTGCCATTAATCTATTTAATTAAATAAACAATTATTTGCTTTGTTAATTAAATACATGCAAATTATAGTCCTGGATTTTATACGTTGTAGTTAGTATGGTGTTGCATGGGCACACAGAAGATCATACTATCGGTTACTCGTATTTAATCGAACAGTTGCTCACGACCTAGATGGACACGGACCAATCCATCGGTATAGTCGTTGTGTGAGAGAGAAAATAATTTATCTTAATTATTTTATCACACTTGTACACTTGGTGTATTGAGCGGATCGATTGAGACTCATCAATTAGGTTTGCTCGGCGATAATTGATTTAAGTCTCGGAGTATTATATTCTTAATCCCTGAAACAATTGCGGGTGTGTATATTTAATATAAGTGACTTTGATTTACCAAAGGAATTAACCGATTTAATTATTGGGTTAATTACCGGTTAAGTTGGGTCACTATATTTTATATATGGCATGCCGTGAATTCTTGAAGGGACAGTGTATCTCGGAAGGGTTGATAATATCCCCGAGATGAGCTCATAAGGATTTATTATGTAAACCTCGCGAGTGGATTTGTTCCGCATAATAAATAAGGTTGAGTGGTACTATTCTCGGATATAAGAGATGAATAAATTTATTAAGCAATAAATAAATTTTATTCATGGATATTTAAATCTTAAATACACGGAATAAATAATACTAAGTTGGAGAAATATTATTTGATATAATATAGATAAATATTGGGAGTGCAATTTTATTTATATAGTGGAAAATAAATAAAATTAATATTGATAAGAATTAATGGATTTGGGTTGGACGCAATTTAATTTTCAATATTAGAAGCCCAATATTTAATCTCCTTTTGATCCCCTACGTAGCCTATAAAAGCACTACATGGTCTTCACTTTTCATTAACCTAAGATACGCCAATCATAAAGTCTTGAAGAGTGAAGAGGATCCATAGGAGTTCGATAGCTCGTCGCCCACCCGACGTTCGAACGGAGTGCAAGGAATACGCGGGAAGATCACGAGGTCATCGATTTCGTTTCTCCGAACAACGAATCGTAGGTACAATTCTCACCCCCTTGATGATTGTTCGATTTCGTTTTTATTGAGAATACCGTAGAACGCAAGATCCGAAGGATCGAACCCGGATTAGACGAAGGACCACGCGGTGGTGGCGAAGCCACCGGACCGCGTGGACCGCACGCCTAGGGTTCGGCGCGCGGAGGAGAACCCTCGGCCTCGGCCGAGGGGGCGATCGCTGGGAGCGATCGCCGGCGGTGACGGGCTGGTGCCGTCACCTCCCCACCTCGACGGTGGGGGCTCCTCGACGGCGGGCAGCAGGTCGCCGGACCTGCTGCTGGGGGCTGCCGGATGCAGCCCCATCGATCGCGATGATCGACGCGATCCACGATCGCGCGAACCCCGGCTCGCGGGGGTTCGGGTGGGGGCGGATTGCGCGCCTTCGGGCGCGTGGTCTCCAAAGCCCGGACTCCGGCGGATGAGTCGGCGTTCGTGTGATTTCCGGCGAAGGGTTCGTTCGGGTTATCGGTTCCGCAATTTTGATAACCTGGGATATCGAATTCCAACAATTGGTATCAGAGCGTGGTTTACGTTCGCGGTATTTTCGATAAAATTATTCTACCTTGCAGGGTTCCGACTATTATGGCTTGATTAATTATTCGTTTAATTTATTTTGTCATGATTGTTGGTTTTATTAAACTCTCGGACATGTCGAGATTCGTTTTTGGTGGTGAATGCTTGTAATAGTAAAAATTCGGGGGTTGACCGAATTTAGGATTTATTATTATGTTCATTGTTTTTCCGGAAAATGTATAGGGTCGATTTCGTGTATAGAATCGATACCGGAATTGTAATTTAGATTTTTTGTAAATTTATTTTGCGATTGGATCGACGAATCGAAGACCGCCGGAGAAGACGAAGTGACGAGAGGGACAAGGGCTTGGGATCGATTGGATCGATCCCATGGAGATGCCCGGATCGATGGCTATGGGCGATGGGGCTGGTTGCCCTAGCCGCGGCTGCCACCGGTTCGGTGGTGGGCGGCGTGGCTGGGCGGCGGCGCTCCTCCCCGTGGCTGGCGGTCGGACGTGGTGGGGGTGGCTCGGGGTCTCCCAACCCGGGCTACTCCTACCGGAAATATACTTTCCTAATTAATTCGTTATTTCCTATTTTGATTATTTCTTTATGGAATATTCTAGAAAAATAGAAAAAGAATTAATTTACTACTAAATTTATTTTTCCTATTTGATTATTCCTACTCATGGGAATATTCATGGATTAGGAATAAAATAAATTTGGAAAATTATAATAGTCCTAATTATTTTATTTCTTTATTTCATTATGGATATCATCTGGAATATTCCAAGAGTTTCTTGGATAGATTATTCTAGAGATTTAATGGAGTGGAAAAAGAAAATAAAATAAATAAAAAATATTAATAATATTTAATTTTATTTTTGATATATTCAATTGACTTAATTTTCGAATTAAGTAACTCTTGGATTAATTGAAAATAAATAGATTTAAATATTGGAGATTAATATTCTCGTCACATGGAGCATTCAAGAAACGAAGACTGAAGACTAGAAGATGCGTACGGGGATGTGATAAAGCCATAATAGTCGGAAAATAATATTCTAGTATTATTTTGACTATGTGATAATACTATGTGCTTTATTACATGTATGCATGCTATATGTGTTTATTTTATGCACTAGATAGCGTATCCCTTTATTGTAAAAAGCAAAGTGGGAGAGGGTATGGAAACATACCCATGGTCTCCATTGCTGCTCTCTTGGTGACTTTTATAAACTTTTGAAGTTTATATAGATAAGTCATTGGAGGAGAGTTCTTGTAATTCCTCTTACAAGAAACATTGATTAAGTTTATCAAACAATGCCTAATTTGTCTTTCCAAAGCTGATTTCAAGTCGACTCATTCTCACCCCGGGGAGTGGAATGGAGCCAGAGCCACTTGGTCATGTAGAGGACACAAATTAGAGACCTTCGTACCATTCTTTGATAGATGGGTCGTTTGTCTGCTCGGCTCCCTCATTTATGAGAGATAGGGTTGTTCGCATGGTGAATCACTGGTTAGAAACTTCGAGTTTCACTTATGATTCTCCGCGTCTTGATTTACGAGATTAAATGGATCAAGTAATTGGGAGTCAATTATAAAAGTCTATTAGTGTAGTAAACGTCCACACCACGTGGCTTGCTATGCTGACTGACTTTGGATTAATTGATGTAGACAGTTGTAAGTAATTATGAAGAGTTGTGAAGTTATCGTAAACGTCCACACCACGTGGCTTGCGGTGATGTAGCGATTCCAAGTAATTTACTTTGGTACTGAGTAATGGTTTACACTTAGATACGCGTTATAGTATTCCTCCCCACGAGGTCACGCTATAATTGATGTATGACCAAAGAAAATCTAATTGCTAAATCATTTGGGTGGGTAAACGTCCACACCACGTGGCTTGCCTTACCTGATGGGATTTTAGATGTGATTAGTGGTTTAATGATATTATTTGAGGGAGATAATATCAGATATTAAATCGATTGTTTGTTATTATATGTGCTCATAGATTATGGATGGCTTTGAACCCACTTTATGTGATACTTAAGGATTTTAACTCACTGGTCCCTGATTGTATTGATTGGAATAGAGATCTGGACACTGCCCAGACTGTTAAAGAGTACAAGTTTGTACTCAAGTGAGCTTTGTTTCCCCGAGCCTACCAATGTCTTAACTGATGAGGAAGGGACTGATTTTAATATCATGTTCAAACTCAAGGAGATGTCTAGACATGACGTAGAGGCTAGACAAGAGGCGATGAGGATACTCATAAAGGCCAGTCGATTCGAGGAAACGCTTAAACACGTTTTTGAGATGATGAACCTTTTAGACGAGTTGAGACGGAAATCGCAAGCTCTTGTAGCCAATGCCAAAGGTTTCGAACCTAAGGGCAAAAACCGGGGGAAAGGAAAAGCAAGCAAAGAAACCCAGTGGTCCTAAGTTTCTTGGATCACGAGATGGGACGAGAAAGCCAATAGGCTAGTGTTCTCGATGCAAATAGTCTGGGTACTGGAAGTCTGATTATCCTCTCAAAGAAAGTACAAAATCTTCTTTAGTCGTAAAACATAGTCAGTGGTATTATCTACCGGAACCTGGTGTGTAGATATGGAACCATTGACGGTATACGCATTCTAAATGCGAGGGTTCCAAGAAACCCGACGACTTGGAAAAGAAGAAATCGTAGTCTACATGGGCAATGCTGTTAAGGAGGCAGCTGTTGCAGTGGAGGACAATTATATAGGATTTCATTTTAAGTTATTGCTTTTATGTACCTTTTAGAAAGAACTTTGTTCTGGATTTCTAATGAATGGATATTTTATTTCTTTTAATCATTTGATGGTTATAAGAAGAAATAAGGATATTATCTATTCTGGTACATTAGCTAGCAATATATAAATGATAAACCCTAAGTCCACCACGATGCAACGAACCGTAGTATACAAAACTCGTTTTACTTTTAAGAGATATTTCGGTAATGAATCATTTATACTTGTGGATTCTTATGCTAAGTCATGTTTATTCAAATAAGAAGTTCAAAGGTCGAAAATTGATATTTTGATCAATTAAGTTGAAGGAGTGGACCTTCCGACCCAAGAATCTAATTTGGAAGATAACATAACTAAGCAATCCTTTATGGATATAAGATATAAGATCCGGACAAGTATTAGAATTGATTAACTCTGATGTATGCAGACCTTTGTCCACTCAGACAATAAGATACGAGTACTTCATTTCATGATTACTCGAAAATGGATTATCATACCTGATGTGCCACAAAAGCAAAGTGTTTTGACAAGTCAATGGACACAAAGCTATTGTGGGGAACCATCATGGTATATCCATTGAAAGCCTGCGATCTAATCGCGGAGGCAAGTGCCTGTCTGAGGAATGCATGGCATACTGATCAGAGATTGGGATTTGATCCCAAATGACTACACCATACACTTTTGTGTAGAAATGGTGTGTCGTAAACAAGAAATGGAACTCTTATAGAAATGGTAAAAACATGAGTTATACGGAACTACCTATGTTCTATGGATATGTCTGGAAACAACGGCGCATTCAAATGCGGTTGTAGAATGTCCTGGAAGAACAAAAGATGTGTATTCAATAGTACTATGAACCAGAGGGACGTCATAAGTTCTAACGCCCGGTTCTTAGAGGAAGACTATGTGATGAACCACAAGCCCAAAGTGACGTAATACTTTGAAATGAGAGAGAACGATAAAGACTTAGAACCAGCATTAACCGAGTAGCGGTACACCACTAACTGCACCTACTGTTATTACTGTTGATACACCGGAACGCCGTCGTAGTGGGAGGGTTGTTAAACAACCGGACAGATGGATTGGACTGGGTGAGTCTTCGGACTCGGCACCCGGAGTTCATGAAATCGATCCCTGGACCTATGATGAGGCAGTACAAGATATAGATGCGCCTTCTTGAAAGCGATGAAATCCGAAATAGAATCTATAGATTCTAACAAAGTCTGGGATCTTGTAGAACCACCAAGCGGCGTAAAGCCAATTGGGTAAATGGGTCTACAAGAGAAAGAGAGGATCTGACGGAAAGGTTGAACCCTTTAAAGCTCGGCTTGTTGCGAAAGGATATACTCAGAAAGAGGGAATCGATTATGAGGAGACCTTCTCGCCGGTAGCCAAGATAAAGTCGATCCGGATTCTCTTATCCATAGCAGCTCATATGGATTATGAGGTGTGGCAAATGGATGTCAAGACAGCTTTCCTTAATGGAAGTCTTGACGAGACAAACAACCAGAAGGATTCATTGCTAAGGGGCGAGATCATCTAGTGTGCAAGCTTAATCGATCCATTTATGGATTGAAACAAGCCTCGAGTTCGTGGTACTTGCAAATTGATGAGATAGTCCATTTTATGGATTCATCAAAGCATAGACGAATCGTGTGTATGGGAAACGTGATGGAAACAAGGTGGTGTTTCTCGGGTTTTATGTAGATAACATTTTATCGTTGGCAACAATGTAAAGATGTAATCAGACATGAAATGATGGTTGTCTGGATAAATCATTATGAAAGATATAGGAAGAAGTTGGACCTGTTCTTGAGATCTTGGATCTCTAGGAGAGAACATTGTACTTCTCCTGGACATCTTACATATATATGATTGTGGTTCGTTTTAACATGCAAGATTCCCAGAAAGGTTCGTTACCTTTCAGATACGGAATGCATCTATCTAAGGAAATGTGTTTTGGAACACAAAAGGAGATAGAAGCAATGAAAGAAGTTTCCTACACTTTAAGTGTGGAAAGCTCGATGAATGCATTGTTGAAAACAAGAACCTGATATCGGCTATGCGGTTAGCATAGTGGGAGGATATCAAAGTAATCCTGGAAAGGAATACTTGACTGCTGTAATGAACATTTTAAGTACTTTCGAAGTACTGGAAACTATGTTCTGGATTACGGAGCAGACAAACATTTCCTTTGGATTACATTCTCTTAGATTTCTAATCGAATAAGGACCGGTGTAAGTCGATATCAGGCTATGTGTTTCACTATTAAAGGAGAAGGAGTTTTAACATGGAAGAGTGATAAGCACGATGCTTTTCGGAATCTGCCATGGGTAACCAAATAAGCGGCCTCAGAGGCAGCGGAAGTTTTGGTATAGCTCCGGGATAATCTCTGGGACTTAGATGTGATTCTTAATTTGCCAAAGGCTATGTCAATAGCGGTGCGATGGCAAATGGTAAGAAATCACAAGTCCATAAGTGTAAGATAACACATAGAGCAAGTACCACCTGATACGAGTCATCGTCGAGGGAGACGACGCTGTAGTCACCAAGATAACTTCAGAGCGGCAACCTAGAGTGCTCATTCACATAGTACTTCTTGGAAGTACAACTTAAGCACGTGATGAGTATGGGAGTCGGGAGTTTGGAGGAAATGACTAGACCTTAGTACAAGTGGGAGATTGTTAGAGTTGTGTACTTAATGTCTAGATTTAAGTAACGGAAACTCACGATCCATTGCCATTAATCTATTTAATTAAATAAACAATTATTTGCTTTGTTAATTAAATACATGCAAATTATAGTCTTGGATTTTATACGTTGTAGTTAGTATGGTGTTGCATGGGCACACAGAAGATCATACTATCGGTTACTCGTATTTAATCGAACAGTTGCTCACGACCTAGATGGACACGGACCAATCCATCGGTATAGTCGTTGTGTGAGAGAGAAAATAATTTATCTTAATTATTTTATCACACTTGTACACTTGGTGTATTGAGCGGATCGATTGAGACTCATCAATTAGGTTTGCTCGGCGATAATTGATTTAAGTCTCGGAGTATTATATTCTTAATCCCTGAAACAATTGCGGGTGTGTATATTTAATATAAGTGACTTTGATTTACCAAAGGAATTAACCGATTTAATTATTGGGTTAATTACCGGTTAAGTTGGGTCACTATATTTTATATATGGCATGCCGTGAATTCTTGAAGGGACAGTGTATCCCGGAAGGGTTGATAATATCCCAGAGATGAGCTCATAAGGATTTATTATGTAAACCTCGCGAGTGGATTTGTTCCGCATAATAAATAAGGTTGAGTGGTACTATTCTCGGATATAAGAGATGAATAAATTTATTAAGCAATAAATAAATTTTATTCATGGATATTTAAATCTTAAATACACGGAATAAATAATACTAAGTTGGAGAAATATTATTTGATATAATATAGATAAATATTGGGAGTGCAATTTTATGTATATAGTGGAAAATAAATAAAATTAATATTGATAAGAATTAATTGATTTGGGTTGGACGCAATTTAATTTTCAATATTAGAAGCCCAATATTTAATCTCCTTTTGATCCCCTACATAGCCTATAAAAGCACTACATGGTCTTCACTTTTCATTAACCTAAGATACGCCAATCATAAAGTCTTGAAGAGTGAAGAGGATCCATAGGAGTTCGATAGCTCGTCGCCCACCCGACGTTCGAACGGAGTGCAAGGAATACGCGAGAAGATCACGAGGTCATCGATTTCGTTTCTCCGAACAACGAATCGTAGGTACAATTCTCACCCCCTTGATGATTGTTCGATTTCGTTTTTATTGAGAATACCGTAGAACGCAAGATCCGAAGGATCGAACCCGGATTAGACGAAGGACCACGCGGTGGTGGCGAAGCCACCGGACCGCGTGGACCGCACGCCTAGGGTTCGGCGCGCGGAGGAGAACCCTCGGCCTCGGCCGAGGGGGCGATCGCTGGGAGCGATCGCCGGCGGTGACGGGCTGGTGCCGTCACCTCCCCACCTCGACGGTGGGGGCTCCTCGACGGCGGGCAGCAGGTCGCCGGACCTGCTGCTGGGGGCTGCCGGATGCAGCCCCATCGATCGCGATGATCGACGCGATCCACGATCGCGCGAACCCCGGCTCGCGGGGGTTCGGGTGGGGGCGGATTGCGCGCCTTCGGGCGCGTGGTCTCCAAAGCCCGGACTCCGGCGGATGAGTCGGCGTTCGTGTGATTTCCGGCGAAGGGTTCGTTCGGGTTATCGGTTCCGCAATTTTGATAACCTGGGATATCGAATTCCAACACCACGTGGCTTGCGGTGACGTAGCAATTCCAAGCGATGTACTTTAGTGCTGAGTGATGGTTTACACTTAGATACGCGTTATAGTATTCTTCCCCACGAAGTTACGCTATGATTTATGTATGACCAAAGAAAAACTAATTGCTAAATCATTTGGGTGGGTAAACGTCCACACCACGTGGCTTGCTTTACCTGATGGGATTTTAGACGCAATTAGTAATTTAATGATATTATTTGAGGGAGATAATATCGGACATTAAATTGATTGTTTGTTTACATGTGCTTATAGGTTTAGAGAATAGCTATGAATCCACTTTCTATGATACTCAAGGAACAAAAACTCACTGGTCAAAACTACATTGATTGGAAGAGAAATTTAGACATTGTCCTGACTGCTGAAGAGTACAAGTTTGTACTCTATGAGCAATGCCCTGCTGAACCCACGGCCGCCTCAACTGATGAGGAAAAAGAAGCATATCAGAAGTGGAAAAAGGCGAATGAAATGGTTAGGTGCTATATTTTGGCTTCTATGTCAAATGTACTCCAAACCCAGCATCAGTCGATGAACACTGCCGAGGATATGTTATTTAACCTCAAGGAGATGTTTGGGCATCATGACCGTGCGGGTAGGCAAGAAGCCATGAGAGTCCTCATGTCGACTACTCAGTCTGAGGGAACGCCCGTTGAGGAGCACGTTCTCAAGATGATGAGTTTGTTGAATGAATTGGAGGTCCTAGGAGCTATGATTGATGGTGAGACGCAAGTCGACATCATACTCCAGTCTCTGACCCCTAGTTTTGAGCAGTTTCGTATGAGCTATAATATGGGTAAACTATCTTATACTCTTGCGCAACTCCTGACTTAACTCAAGGCGGCAGAGGGGATCTACAAGAAGGGCAAGTCTCAAGCGCTTGTGGCTACCAAGTCCAAAAGCTTGAAAGCTATTGGAGGTAGGGGCAAGAAAAGGAAGCAAGCCATAAAACCCAGTGGTGCCAAGAGGAATGGACCACGAGTGGGGGCTAGTAAGCCAAAGGGTTTGTGCTTCCGATGCAAGAAGTCTGGACACTGGAAGTCTGAATGTCCTCTCAGAGGTACGAATTTTTCTTTAGTCGTAAAAACATAGTCAGCGGTATTATCTACCAGAATTCTGGTGTGTAGATATGGAACCACTGACGGTATGTGCATTTCTTTAAATGCAAGGGTTCCAGAAAACCCGGCGACTTAGAGAAGAAGAGTTCGAGTCTACATGGGCGAAGCTGTTGGGGTAACAGCGGTTGCAGTGGAAGACATTTATCTTTTTTAAGTTTTCATTTCAGTTATTGCTTATGTACCCCTTTATTTTGAAAAAGAACTTCGTTCTGGTTTTCTTTATTATTAATGGATATTTTATTTCTTTAATCATTTGATGGTTTGGATAAGAAATAATGGTGATATCTATTCTGGTACATTAGATAGCAATATGTGAATGATGAATCCTTAGTCTACCACGATGCAACAAACCGTTATGTATAACTTGTTTTACTTATTGAATGTATTTCTTTATCGATCATTATACTTGTGAATTCCTTGGTAGTATCTATTCAAAAGGGATTCAAAAGGTCGAAATTGATTTGATCAATTATAGTTGGAGGAATGGACCTCCCGACCTAAGAATCAATCTTGAAAGGTGATACAACTGAGTTAACCTTTCTGGATAAAGGATGGAATTCGGACAAGTATAGAAAATGATTGATGATTAATGCGGTATGTGTAATTAGAGAAGGTACGAGTCGTTCTTTCAAGAATACTCGAAGATGGATTAGACTACTTGTTGTGCCATAAAAGCAGAGTGTTTTAACACAAAGCCATTATGGGGATCCTTCAAAGTATATCCATTGGGAGCCTGCGACTTGTTCGCGGAGGCTATCACCTATCTAAATAAAACATAGCATAAATCAAAGATTGAGATTAAGTCTCAAGCGACTACACCATTCACTGATGTGTAGACATGGTGTGTCAGAAATGAGAAATGGGATTCTAATAGTAAAAGAACAAGTTTATTCGGAACTACCTATGTTCTATGGATATTTTTGGATACAACAACACATTCTATGTGGTTGTAGACACATCCTAGAAGAACAAGTAATTGTATGTTCAATAGTACTACGAACCAGAAGGGTGTCCTCGCCCGGTTCTTAGAGGAAGACTATTAGATGAACAACAATGCCCTAACTGACAAAGTACTTTAAAATGAGGAAAGGAGAGACTGAGAACCAGCCTGACCGAGTAGCGGTACACCACTAACTGCACCTAATGTTATTACTGTTATACACCGGAACGCCATTGCAGTGGGAGGTTGTTATGCAACCAGAGATGTTCATAAGACTGGAGGAGTTTTAAACTATGGATCTAGTAGACATGAAATCGATCCCTAGGTCTGCATAGGAGTTTGCGAGAAAGGTGTGTTAGAAACGTAATGGAAACAAATGTGGTGTTTCTCGGAATTTTGTGTAGATAACACTTCATCATTGGCAACAATGTAAAAGTGTTGTCAAACATAAAATAGAGGTTGTCTAAATAAATCGAGATATGAGATTAAGATGAAGTTGGATCATGTTCTTAGAGATCTTTCGATCTCTGGAAAAGAACATTTGTACTTCTCTTAAGATATCTTATACGATTATGGTTTGTTATTAAACATGCACAATTCTGAGAAAGGTTATTGCCTTTCTAGAACAGAATACATCTATCTAAGGGTATGTGTTTCGAACACATGAAGGAGATGGATAGGGACAAAGCAGTTACCTACACTTCGAGTGTGGAGAGCTTTGTAGATGCAATGTTGAAAAACAAGAACCTGATATCAACTATGCGGTTAGCGTAGTGGGAGGATATCAAAGTAATCTGGATAAGAAATATTCGAATGCTGTAAAGTACTTGGAAGTACTGGATTACTGGCAATACGAAATCTTCTTAGATTACACTTTCTCAGATCCAAAATTAGAGAAAGACCAGTGTAAATCGATATCAGGCTATGTGTTCACTTTTAGAAGAGGTGGAACCTAAGGATGAAAGAGTGATAAGCGTTATGCTTCTCGGACTCTATCATAAACCGAATAGCAGCCTCAGAGGCAGCGGAAGTTTTGGTTAGGTTCCGGAATGACCTCTGGACTTGGATATGACTCTTGGTTCACCAAAGGCTATGTACATAGCGGTGCATGGAGAACTGGAAGAAGTCATAAGTTCAAAAGGTGATGATAACACATAGAGCCAGTACCACCTGATACGAGTCATCGTCAGAGAGACGACGCAGTAGTCACCAAGATAACTTCAGAGCGGCAACCTAGATTGCTCATTCACATAATACTTCTGGAAAGTATAAACTTAAGCACGTGATGAGTATGGGAGTCGGGAGTTTGGAGGAAATGACTAGACCTTAGTACAAGTGGGAGATTGTTGGAGTTGTGTACTTAATGTCTAGATTTAAGTACCGGTAAACTCCCGGTCATGGCATTTAACCTATTTAATTAATAAACAATTATTTGCAATTAATTATTATTAATTAATTATGCAAAATATAGTCATGGATTTTATACGTTGTAGTTAGTATGGTGCGCATGGGCGCACAGAAGATCATACTATCGGTTACTCGTATTTAATCGAACAGTTGCTCACGACCTAGATGGACACGGACCAATCCATCGGTATAGTCGTTGTGTGAGAGAGAAAATAATTTATCTTAATTATTTTATCACACTTGTACACTTGGTGTATTGGGCGGATCAGCTTGAGATTTATTGATTAGGATTGCCTTGGATAATCAATTTAAATCTCGGAGTATTTTATTCTTAATCCCCGATATTATTGCGGGTGTGTATATTTAATATTAGAGACTTTGATTTTCCAAAGGAATTAACCGATTTAATTATTGGGTTAATTACCGGTAAAATTGGGTCGCTATATTTTATATATGACATGCCGTGAATACTTGACGGGAAAGTGTATCCCGGAAGGGTTGATAATATCCCCGAGATGAGTTCATAAGGAATTATTGTGTAAACCTCATGAGTGGATTCGTTCCGCACAATAATAAAGGTTGAACGGTACTAGTCTCGGATATAAGATATGAATATTATTTATTGAGCAATAAATAAATTTATTCATGGATATTTAAATCTTAAATACACGGAATAAATAATACTAATCGGAGAAATATTATTTGATATAATATGGTTAATATTGGTAGTGCAATTTTATTTATATAGTGGAAAATAAATAAAATTAATATTGATAAGAATTAATAGATTTGGGTTGGACCCAATTTAATTTTCAATATTAGAAGCCCAATATTTAATCTCCTTATGATCCCCTACGTAGCCTATATAAGCACTACATGGTCTTCACTTTTCACAACCTAAGTTACGCCAATCATAAAGTTCTGAGAGTGAGGAAGATCCATAGGAATCCGATAGATCGTCGCCCATACGACGTTCGGACGAAGTGCGAGGAATACGTAGGAAGATCGCAAGGTCATCAACAAGATTCGTTTCTCCGTACAACGAATCGAGGTAATAATCGAGAAACCCCCTCTTTGATTATGTGCTTGTTTTAATCGTGATATATACATGAACAAGACGATCCGGGAAAGCGTCGAGACCGGGATACGGGGATCACGCGATCCCCGTCGGGATCGAGAGGGGCGGCCGAACCCTAGGGTTCGACCGCCGGTACCGCGCGCCGAAAGGGGAGCCCCGGCTGGACGCCGGGGCACGCGATCGACTTCGGTCGATCGCTGGGGTGCCACGGGCTGGTGCCGTGGCGGACCCCAGCCGCCCCTTCGACGGCGGCGCGTCGGAAGCAAAGCCCTCGGCCGAAGCCGAGGGGCGATCGAGCCCGTGAGCTCGATCGCGGGTCGCTGCGGGGATGACCCGCAGCTGCCTCGTGCGCGCTACGGGTGTTCCCGTAGCGGATGCGCACGGGGCTGACCCCATGCGAGCAGCGAGTCCACGACTCGCTGCGGGGCTGCTACGAGCAGCCCCGGGGATCGCTACGAGCGATCCCAGCGATCGTCCGAGGACGATCGCGAGCCCCTCGCGGGGGCTCGGTGTTGGAGTTGTGTACTTAATGTCTAGATTTAAGTACCGGTAAACTCCCGGTCATGGCATTTAACCTATTTAATTAATAAACAATTATTTGCAATTAATTAATTATTATTAATTATGCAAAACATAGTCCTAGATTTTATACGTTGTAGTTAGTATGGTGTTGCATGGGCACACAGAAGATCATACTATCGGTTACTCGTATTTAATCGAACAGTTGCTCACGACCTAGATGGACACGGACCAATCCATCGGTATAGTCGTTGTGTGAGAGAGAAAATAATTTATCTTAATTATTTTATCACACTTGTACACTTGGTGTATAGGGCGGATCAGCTTGAGATTTATTGATTAGGATTGCCTTGGATAATCAATTTAAATCTCGGAGTATTTTATTCTTAATCCCCGATTTTATTGCGGGTGTGTATATTTAATACTAGTGACTTTGATTTACCAAAGGAATTAACCGATTTAATTATTGGGTTAATTACCGGTTAAGTTGGGCCGCTATATTTTATATATGACATGCCGTGAATACTTGACGGGAAAGTGTATCCCGGAAGGGTTGATAATATCCCCGAGATGAGTTCATAAGGAATTATTGTGTAAACCTCATGAGTGGATTCGTTCCGCACAATGATAAAGGTTGAACGGTACTAGTCTCGGATATAAGATATGAATATTATTTATTGAGCAATAAATAAATTTATTCATGGATATTTAAATCTTAAATACACGGAATATATAATACTAATCGGAGAAATATTATTTGATATAATATGGAATAATATTGGGAGTGCAATTTTATTTATATAGTGGAAAATAAATAAAATTTAATATTGATAAGAATTAATAGATTTGGGTTGGACCCAATTTAATTTTCAATATTTAGAAGCCCAATATTTATTCTCCTTATGATCCCCTACGTAGCCTATATAAGCACTACATGGTCTTCACTTTTCAAGAGAGAATTAATTGACCTACGCCAATCATAAAGTCTTGAAAGTGAGGAGGATCCATAGAGTTCGATAGCTCGTCGCCCACCCGACGTTCGAACGGAGTGCAAGGAATACGCGGGAAGATCACGAGGTCATCAACAAGATTCGTTTCTCCGTACAACGAATCGAGGTAATAATCGAGAACCCCCTTCTTTGATTATTTGTGCGTTGAATAATTGTGATATATACATGAACGCACGATCCGGGAAAACGACGAACCTCGGGGACGGGGATTCGAGATCCCCGGCGAGGATCGAACGCGGCGGTCGAACCCTAGGGTTCGGACCGCCGGACGCGTGGCAAAGGGAAGCCCCGGCTGGACGCCGGGGCACGCGATCGACGCGAAGTCGATCGCCGGGAGGTTCGCCGTGGGCTGGTGCCACGGCGGGTGGACCTCCCAGCCACCCTTGGCCGGCGGCGGTGGCGCACGGGAAAAGCCCTCGGCTGGAGCCGAGGGCGTGCGATCGATCCTCGGATCGATCGCGGGTAAGCTGCGGGGTCACCCGCAGCGACCCCGTACGTGCTGCGGGTTCGCCCGCAGCGGATGCGTGCGGGGGCTACGCCCCGCTGGGCAGCGAGTCATGGACTCGCTGCGGGGCTGCTACGAGCAGCCCCGGGGATCGCTACGAGCGATCCCAGCGATCGTCGAGGACGATCGCGAGCCCCTCGCGGGGGCTCGGCTGGGCGCACGCAGCCTTCGGGCTTCGCTGGGCGTTCGGTCGGGCCCCGGCTCGTGAGGTGGTTCGCGTTCGTGGATCCGACTCGCGGGAGAAAATCGGCTGGGGGCGGGCTGCGTGTCTTCGGGCGCGTAGTCTCCAAAGGTCGGACTCCTGCGGATGAGTCGGGGATCCAATCTTCGGCAATCGAGGGTTTTGATCGGGTTATCGGTTCCGCAATTTTTTGATAGCCCGGGACAACGAATCCCAGCAATTGGTATCAGAGCGTTTGGTTTCGTGTTCATGTATATGTTCGATTATTGTTCTACCTTGCAGGATTTCCGGCTATCATGGTTAATTTAATTATTGTTAATTTTATTATCATGATTATTAAACTCTCGGACATGTCGAGATTCGTTTTTGTGTGGTTGAATGTTTGTAATAGTAAAAATTCGGGGGTTGACCGAATTTAGGATTTATTATTACGCACTTTATTTTCCGGAAAATGTATAGGGTCGATTTCATGTATAGAATCGATACCGGAATTGTAATTTAGATTATTGTAATTTATTTTACGTTGGTTCGATGATGAGACGATCGCCGGAAGACGAAGACGTGTGACGAAGACAAATAGGACTTGGGATCGATGGATCGATCCCATGAGGATGATGATCGATCGAAGCCTTGCCGGCGTGGCAAGGCGGCGGCGCCCCTCCCTGGTGGCCGACGGTCGATCATGGTGAGGATGGCGTGGGATCTCCCAATCCCATGCTATTCCTACCAAGATACACTTTCCTAATTAATTCGGGTTTCCTATTTGAGTACTTTCCTTTTAGGGAATTCTCATGGATTAGGAAAAGAATTAATTTAAATTAATTTTATTTCTATTGATTTATTTCCTTCATGGAATTATTCATAGATTAGAAATTTAATTAATTTAGTACTAAATTTATTTTTCCTATTTGATTATTCCTACTCATGGGAATATTCATGGATTAGGAATAAAAATAAATTTGGAAAGTGGTAAGTCCTAATTTATTTTATTTCCTTGTTCTATTATAGATATCTTCTAGAATATTCCAAGTTTACTTGGATAGATTATTCTAAAGATTTAATAAGAACTAGATAGGAAAATAAATAAATAAAAATATTAATAATATTTAATTTTATTTTTGATATATTCAATTGACTTAATTTTCGAATTAAGTAACTTTTGGATTAATTGAAAATAAATGGATTTAAATATTGGAAATTAATATCCCCGTCACATGGAGCATTCAAGAAACGAAGACTGAAGACTAGAGGATGCATATGAAGATAAAGCCATGATAGTCGGGAAAATAATTTCTCTAGCATTATTTTGACTATGTGATCTATGTGCTTTATTGCTTTCATGCATGCTATATGTGTTTATTTTATGCACTAGATAGCGTATCCCTTTATCGTAAAAAGCTAAGTGGGAGAGGGGATGGAAACATTCCCATGGTCTCCATCACTGTTCTCTTGGTGACTTTTATGGACTTTCGAAGTTCATATAGACAAGTCATTGGAGGAGAATTCTTGTAATTCCTCTTACAAGAAACATTGATCAAGTTATCAAACAATGCCTAATTTGTCTTTCTGAAACTGACTTCAAGTCGACTCATTCTCACCCCGGGGAGTGGAATGGAGCCAGAGCCACTTGGTCATGTGGACGACACAAATTAGAGACATTCGTGCCATTCTTTGATAGGTGGGTCGTTTGTCTGCTCGGCTCCCTCATTTATGAGAGATAGGGTCGCTCGCATGGTGAATCACTGGTTAGAAACTTCGAGTTTCACTTATGATTCTCCGAGTCTTGATTTACGAAATCGAATGGATCTTGTATTTGGGAGTCAATTATAAAAGTCTCTTAGTGTAGTAAACGTCCACACCACGTGGCTTGCTATGCTGACGGATTTTGGATTAATTGATGTAGACAGTTATAAGTAATTGTGAAGAGTTGTGAAATTGTCGTAAACGTCCACACCACGTGGCTTGCGGTGACGTAGCAATTCCAAGCAATGTACTTTAGTGCTGAGTGATGGTTTACACTTAGATACGCGTTATAGTATTCTTCCCCACGAAGTTACGCTATGATTGATGTATGACCAAAGAAAAACTAATTGCTAAATCATTTGGGTGGGTAAACGTCCACACCACGTGGCTTGCTTTACCTGATGGGATTTTAGATGCAATTAGTAATTTAATGATATTATTTGAGGGAGATAATATCGGACATTAAATTGATTGTTTTTTTACATGTGCTTATAGGTTTAGAGAATAGCTATGAATCCACTTTCTGTGATACTCAAGGAACATAAACTCACTGGTCCCAATTATATTGATTGGAAGAGAAATTTGGACATTGTCCTGACTGCTGAAGAGTACAAGTTTGTACTCTCTGATAAATGCCCTGCTGAGCCCACGGCTGCCTCAACTGATGAGGAAAAGGCAACATATCGGAAGTGGAAAAAGGCTGATGAAATGGCTAGGTGCTATATTTTGGCTTCCATGTCAAATGTACTCCAAACCCAACATGAGCCGATGGACACTGCCCGGGATATGATGACTAACCTCAAGGAGATGTTTGGGGAGCAGGATCGTGCGGCAAGGCAAGAAGCCATGAGAGTCCTTATGTCGACTACTCAGTCTGAGGGAACGCCCGTTGGGGAGCACGTTCTCAAGATGATGAGTTTGTTGAATGAACTTGAGGTCCTAGGAGCTTCCATTGATGATGAGACGCAAGTCGATATCATACTCCAGTCTCTGACCCCTAAGTTTGAGCAGTTTCGTATGAGCTATAATATGGGTAAACTGTCTTATAGCCTTGCGCAACTCCTGACTGAACTGAAGGCGGCAGAGGGGATCTACAAGAAGGGCAAGTCTCAATCGCTTGTGGCTACCAAGTCCAAAAGCTTGAAAGCTATTGGAGGTAGGGGCAAGAAAAGGAAGCAAGCCATAAAACCCAGTGGTGCCAAGAGGAATGGACCACGAGTGGGGGCTAGTAAGCCAAAGGGCTTGTGCTTCCGATGCAAGAAGTCTGGACACTGGAAGTCTGAATGTCCTCTCAGAGGTACGAATTTTTCTTTAGTCGTAAAAACATAGTCAGCGGTATTATCTACCAGAATTCTGGTGTGTAGATATGGAACCACTGACGGTATGTGCATTTCTTTAAATGCAGGGGTTCCAGAAAACCCGGCGACTTAGAGAAGAAGAGTTCGAGTCTACATGGGCGAAGCTGTTGGGGTAGCAGCGGTTGCAGTGGAAAACATTTATCTGTTTTAAGTTTTCATTTCAGTTATTGCTTATGTACCCCTTTACTTTGAAAAGAACTTTGTTCTGGTTTTCTTTATTAATGGATATTTTATTTCTTTAATCATTTGATGGTTTGGATAAGAAATAATGGTGATATCTATTATGGTACATTAGATAGCAATATGTGAATGATGAATCCTTAGTCTACCACGATGCAACAAACCGTTATGTATAACTTGTTTTACTTATTAGATGTATTTCTTTATGGATCATTATACTTGTGAATTCTTTAAACTTGGTAGTATCTATTCAAAAGGGATTCAAAAGGTCGAAATTGATTTGATCAATTATAGTTGGAGGAATGGACCTCCCGACCTAAGAATCAATCTTGAAAGGAGATACAACTGAGTTAACCTTTCTGGATAAAGGATGGAATTCGGACAAGTATAGAAAATGATTAATGATTAATGCGGTATGTGTAATTAGAGAAGGTACGAGTCGTTCTTTCAAGAATACTCGAAGATGGATTAGACTACTTGTTGTGCCATAAAAGCAGAGTGTTTTCAACACAAAGCCGTTATGGGGATCCTTCAAAGTATATCCATTGGGAGCCTGCGACTTGTTCGCGGAGGCTATCACCTATCTAAAATAACACATAGCATAAATCAAAGATTGAGATTAAGTCTCAACCGACTACACCATTCACTGACGTGTAGACATGGTGTGTCACAAATGAGAAATGGGATTCTAATAGTGAAAGAACAAGTTTATTCGGAACTACCTATGTTCTATGGATATTTCTGGATACAACAACACATTCTATGTGGTTGTAGAAACATCCTAGAAGAACAAGTAATTGTATGTTCAATAGTACTACGAACCAGAAGGGTGTCCTCGCCCGGTTCTTAGAGGAAGACTATTAGATGAACAACAATGCCCTAACTGACAAAGTACTTTAAAATGAGGAAAGGAGAGACTGGGAACCAGCCTGACCGAGTAGCGGTACACCACTAACTGCACCTAATGTTATTACTGTTATACACCGGAACGCCATTGCAGTGGGAGGTTTTTATGCAGCCAGAGATGTTCATAAGACTGGAGGAGTTTTAAACTCTGGATCTAGTAGACATGAAATCGATCCCTAGGTCTGCATAGGAGTTTGCGAGAAAGGTGTGTTAGAAACGTAATGGAAACAAATGTGGTGTTTCTCGGAATTTTGTGTAGATAACACTTCATCATTGGCAACAATGTAAAAGTGTTGTCAAACATAAAATAGAGGTTGTCTAAATAAATCGAGATATGAGATTAAGATGAAGTTGGATCATGTTCTTAGAAGATCTTTCGATCTCTGGATAAGAACATTTGTACTTCTCTTAAGATATCTTATACGATTATGGTTTGTTATTAAACATGCACAATTCTGAGAAAGGTTATTGCCTTTCTAGAACAGAATACATCTATCTAAGGGTATGTGTTTCGAACACATGAAGGAGATGGATAGGGACAAAGCAGTTACCTACACTTCGAGTGTGGAGAGCTTTGTGGATGCAATGTTGAAAAACAAGAACCTGATATCAACTATGCGGTTAGCGTAGTGGGAGGATATCAAAGTAATCTGGATAAGAAATATTCGAATGCTGTAAAGTACTTGGAAGTACTGGATTACTGGCAATACGAAATCTTCTTAGATTACTCTTTCTCAGATCCAAAATTAGAGAAAGACCAGTGTAAGTCGATATCAGGCTATGTGTTCACTTCTGGAAGAGGTGGAACCTAAGGATGAGAGAGTGATAAGCGTGATGCTTCTCGGACTCTATCATAAACCGAATAGCAGCCTCAGAGGCAGCGGAAGTTTTGGTTAGGTTCCGGAATGACCTCTGGACTTGGATATGACTCTTGGTTCACCAAAGGCTATGTATATAGCGGTGCATGGAGAACTGGAAGAAGTCATAAGTTCAAAAGGTGATGATAACACATAGAGCCAGTACCACCTGATACGAGTCATCGTCAGAGGGACGACGCAGTAGTCACCAAGATAACTTCAGAGCGGCAACCTAGATTGCTCATTCACATAATACTTCTGGAAAGTATAACTTAAGCATGTGATGAGTATGGGAGTCGGGAGTTTGGTGGAAATGACTAGACCTTAGTACAAGTGGGAGATTGTTGGAGTTGTGTACTTAATGTCTAGATTTAAGTACCGGTAAACTCCCGGTCATGGCATTTAACCTATTTAATTAATAAACAATTATTTGCAATTAATTAATTATTATTAATTATGCAAAACATAGTCCTAGATTTTATACGTTGTAGTTAGTATGGTGTTGCATGGGCACACAGAAGATCATACTATCGGTTACTCGTATTTAATCGAACAGTTGCTCACGACCTAGATGGACACGGACCAATCCATCGGTATAGTCGTTGTGTGAGAGAGAAAATAATTTATCTTAATTATTTTATCACACTTGTACACTTGGTGTATTGGGCGGATCAGCTTGAGATTTATTGATTAGGATTGCCTTGGATAATCAATTTAAATCTCGGAGTATTTTATTCTTAATCCCCGATATTATTGCGGGTGTGTATATTTAATATTAGAGACTTTGATTTTCCAAAGGAATTAACCGATTTAATTATTGGGTTAATTACCGGTAAAATTGGGTCGCTATATTTTATATATGACATGCCGTGAATACTTGACGGGAAAGTGTATCCCGGAAGGGTTGATACACGCCAATCATGGTCTTCACTTTTCAAGAGAGAATTAATTGACCTACGCCAATCATAAAGTCTTGAGAGTGAGGAGGATCCATAGAGTTCGATAGCTCGTCGCCCACCCGACGTTCGAACGGAGTGCAAGGAATACGCGGGAAGATCACGAGGTCATCAACAAGATTCGTTTTTCCGTACAACGAATCGAGGTAATAATCGAGAACCCCCTTCTTTGATTATTTGTGCGTTGAATAATTGTGATATATACATGAACGCACGATCCGGGAAAACGACGAACCTCGGGGACGGGGATTCGAGATCCCCGACGAGGATCGAACGCGGCGGTCGAACCCTAGGGTTCGGACCGCCGGACGCGTGGCAAAGGGAAGCCCCGGCTGGACGCCGGGGCACGCGATCGACGCGAAGTCGATCGCCGGGAGGTTCGCCGTGGGCTGGTGCCACGGCGGGTGGACCTCCCAGCCACCCTTGGCCGGCGGCGGTGGCGCACGGGAAAAGCCCTCGGCTGGAGCCGAGGGCGTGCGATCGATCCTCGGATCGATCGCGGGTAAGCTGCGGGGTCACCCGCAGCGACCCCGTACGTGCTGCGGGTTCGCCCGCAGCGGATGCGTGCGGGGGCTACGCCCCGCTGGGCAGCGAGTCATGGACTCGCTGCGGGGCTGCTACGAGCAGCCCCGGGGATCGCTACGAGCGATCCCAGCGATCGTCGAGGACGATCGCGAGCCCCTCGCGGGGTCTCGGCTGGGCGCACGCAGCCTTCGGGCTTCGCTGGGCGTTCGATCGGGCCCCGGCTCGTGAGGTGGTTCGCGTTCGTGGATCCGACTCGCGGGAGAAAATCGGCTGGGGGCGGGCTGCGTGTCTTCGGGCGCGTAGTCTCCAAAGGTCGGACTCCTGCGGATGAGTCGGGGATCCAATCTTCGGCAATCGAGGGTTTTGATCGGGTTATCGGTTCCGCAATTTTTTGATAGCCCGGGACATCGAATCCCAGCACTCGGCTGGGCGCACGCAGCCTTCGGGCTTCGCTGGGCGTTCGGTCGGGCCCCGGCTCGTGAGGTGGTTCGCGTTCGGGGATCCGACTCGTGGGGGACTTCGGCTGGGGGCGGGCTGCGTGTCTTCGGGCGCGTAGTCTCCAAAGGTCGGACTCCTGCGGATGAGTCGGGGATCCAATCTCCGGCGATCTAGGGTTTTCGGTCGGGTTATCGGTTCCGCAATTTTTGATAGCCCGGGACATCGAATCCCAGCAAGGTCCAGCCGACATCAAGGCGCAATGCGCCTTATGCTCCTCGTAAGCATGCGCCTTTTCCTCCTTTGGCGCATTCTTGAATTGCTGAATAAAATACTTAAGCATCTCCTCGTTCGCTTCATCGACGACATCAGACATGATTCCTATAACAACAAAAAATCATGAGTATAAGAAACTTGAAGGATTTTCATGAATCAGAAATATAAAAATAAGATAAGAATAGAAGAAAAAGAAATCAAACTTAGTAAATTTACAAAAAACAAGTTTGAATGTTCTTGATCGTTCTTCAACAGTTTTTAGAGAGAAAACGAGAGATATGAGAGCGTAAAAAAATTATGAATGACGTAAGAGCTCTATTTATAGTTTTCAAAACCCTAGAAGCCCAAAGGTCACAAATTGTACGGGCTTTAATACACAAATTAGCCCACGAAGTGAAAACGAGGCCCAAAAGGAATTTGAATTTAAATCTGTAACCGAGCCGGCGAAGAAACCGGGATCGACGCGAATAAATCGCAAGAGATCACGCGCCGAGGTTTTCCTGTGAAGCATGAGGCGCCGAGAGCATTGGTGTTGGAGAATTTGGCGCTTCTTCAAATTCATGCACCGGGAATAAAATCAAGAGGCTGTAAGCGGCGAGGATTTTACGCGCAGAGTCCAGCGAATTATGTGCCAAGAATCAGGCGCCTAGAGTCAAGCGCGGAGAGTAAACGACTATTAGAGAAATCGATTTGCAAAAAGTCAGGTGATGAACGCTTCCTGTGATGCATCAGGCGCCTAGTGATGTAAGCGCCTAGTGAAAAAGAGGCGCCTGGTGAATGAGGCGCTAACTCATGTGCGTGAAGCAAACGTTGAGAAGAAGTTGCACAGGGATTGCATTAGACGCCAGGGAGCGTGACCGAGTATCAGGCGCTTAGAGTAAGTCAAGCGCCGAGATTGCATTAGGCGCCAGGCTCCTTGAAGTTAGAATATTCAGAGAGTTGAGTCCTCGAGGTGCTGAGTATGAATCTGCAGGAACTCAATAAATCAACACATCCCGAGTTAGCATTCAAGTTTTCAACAACAATCAAAACATTAAAAAAAAAACACATTTTAGTGGAGATTTGAGGGGTGATACGAGCCAGTGAACATCAAATATTTTCCCAAAAAAAAAATTCCCACTTTTCATCATTTTCCCAAAACAAAGATTTTTCACGCAATGTGACGAGAACTTTGAGGTATAAGAAAAAAATCTCCCATATTAAAACACGGTGAAACGGGCCGAAGTATTTTGAAAGAAGTTAACTTGTCATTCGTCGCAATCACAAGAATACTATCGTGTTTCGTCGGAACATATCTGAAGAGTTGATACCGCACAAGAGATTTTAATTAATGAGTGTTGAGTGAACAAACAAGGAAACTCCCAAACATTCAAGGCTTTTACTGCAATCAGAGGGGAGCAAGGGTCACTTGCGTCCTCCAGACGATTTTTTAAGCAAAGAGAATGAAATGCAACATATGATCTTTACAGCAGTCAGAGGGGAGCAAGGATCACTTGCGTCCTCCAGAAGTGTAATAGAGTGAGCATCTTAAAATCTTGACTTCGAAGAGGGGAGCAAGGGTCACTTGCGTCCTCCAGAAGTAATCTAGCGCCCATGTGTTATTTTTCGAAGAGGGGAGCCGGGGAATCCGACGTCCTCCGTTACTTAGTATTATGGATCTATGCACATGATAGGATTGGGGAGAAGGAGCCAAGTTCACATTAAAAACACTCAGAGGAATAAATACTCTTGGATCCAAAGATTTAAGCGGCCTCGAATCTATGTTCAGCTGATTAGACTAATCCACGATGACTCAGAGTGCATATTCAGAAGTAAAGAAAATAATCTTTCAGACTTCAAAATTTTTCGTGTTTTCCTTAGAGAGAACACATGCAGAGAGAATTTCTTAGAGTTTTAAATCTCTCAAAGTCAAGAGGTTTGGTAAAGATGTCAGCAAGCTGTTTTTCTGTTGAAATATGCTGTAGACTGACTATATCATGATCAACCAAATCTCTAATGAAATGATGTCGAATGTCGATGTGTTTAGTTCTTGAATGCTGGACAGGATTTTCGCTGATCTTGATAGCACTTTGATTATCACAATACAGCACCAAGGGAGCACTCTCGACGAGATAGTCATCCAACATTTGCTTGAGCCAAAGCAACTGAGTGCAGCAACTCCCGGCAGCGACATACTCAGATTCCGCCGTTGAGAGTGCGATACAATTTTGTTTGCGGCTATGCCAGGAAACGATATTATTGCCAAGAAAGCAACAACATCCAGAAGTACTCTTTCTCTCATCCGTGTCACTTGCCCAATCAGCATCGGAGAAACCGACAAGATTTGAAGAGGTGTCGCCCGTATACCAGATTTCTAGATTAGACGTCCCGGAAATGTATCTGAGAATCCGTTTGACTGCTCGAAGATGATCTTCCTTGGGATCTGCTTGGTACCTAGCACACATGAAAACACTAAACATTATGTCAGGACGAGTAGCAGTTAAATAGAGTAAACTTCCAATCATCGAGCGATAAAGAGTTTGATCAACGCTTTGACCCTTCATTGATTTTGACAACCGCTCAGTCGTGGCCATTGGAGTCTTTGCTGGTTTCGCTTGGTGCATCCTAAATTTTGCGACCATGTTTTCGCATATTTGCTTTGTGAGACGAAGATCCCATTAGGTCGTTGAGAAATTTGAATTCCAAGGAATTGATGCAATTCTCCTTCAAGGCTCATCTGAAAGGTTGAAGATATTGATTCTGTGAAGGCTTTTACAAGCTTAGAGCAAGTAGCTCCAAAAATGATGTCGTCAACATAAATCTGGGCAACAATCATATGCTTTCCATCTCGTTTGAGAAAGAGAGTCTTGTCGACGGATCCACGCACAAAACAAAACTTCACGAGATAATCCGTTAAACACCCATACCAAGCACGAGGGGCTTGCTTCAACCTATAGAGAGATTTATGAAGCTTGTAGACATGATTTGACTTAGAAGTGATGGAGTTGTATTCTAAATGTCTAGTTTAGTGCAAATACGGAAATCCTTATCTATACCTTAATTCGAGATATGATCCAAACATGATTGCATTTAATGCAATAGTCCTTGATGTATACGTTGTACACAGTATGGCGTGAGGAGACACGCGGAAGATCATACTATCGGTTACTCGTATACTATCGAACAGTAGCTCACGACTTAGATGGACAGGGACAATCCATCGGTACGTCGTAGTGTGACTGGTAGATAGTCGGTCTTGACTATCATGTTACACTCGTACACTTGGTGTATTGAGCAGGACCACGGGAGGGCGTTCGATTTATACTAATCGCAGTAATCGAACTAGACCTCAGATATTACGGATATACGAATTCTTAATCCCTATATAATTATAGGTGCGTTTGTCTAATTCTCGGTTCTTTGACTTGCTAATGAGTGAGACTAATTGATTAGTCAATATTCTCGGTAAATTGGGAATCGGAATTGTACACACGGCATGCTGTAGATTATAGACAGGAAACCGTGTCCCGTTTATGATGTCCCCGAGATGAGCTCATAAAGTTTATCATGTAAACCCTGCAGGTGGATTCGTTCCACATAATAATAAGGATGAGTGGTACTAGTCTCGGATAACAAGAAACGAATTAATTTAATTATTAGTAATTAAAGTTAATTCGTGGACATTCGATATCTTAAACACGGGGAAAGTCGTATATGTAATTTCGGCGGAATTATTATTGTTGAAATAATATTAAATTAATTTCGGGGATTCAATTATAATTTTATAGTGGAATTAATTATAATTAAAATTGTGGAATTTAATTAGAGGTTTTCTTTTAAGGACACCGGTTTAATTAAATTGCAATTTAGCCCCTAATTAATTTACCTAAGAGGTCCCTAGTGTAACTCTATAAAAACCCCCCCTTGCCTATCCTAAACCTACACTTCGCCGCTTTTTATTTTCAGCAGAGAAAATACTTGCTTAGCGCAATTAAGATTTTTCTCTGTTAAAAACATAAAGTTAGCGCTGATATTTTTCTCTAAGAGAGAAAAGAAATATTAACGCTGGTAGAAAAAGGAGAAAGCAGAAAAGGCAGACCCAACGGATCGTTGCCCACACAACGGTTGGAGTCAGGGAAGAGGCATACACTAGCAATCGCTAAGGTCTCAACAATTCGGCTCCTCCGAATCACGCGACAAAGGTATGAGATCGGACCCTAATTCCGCACTCTTCGATCTCTTTATTGCGTTAATTATACAACGAACCAAAGATTGGTTTACTTGGCTTGGATGTGACGTTCTCGGACTGCTGGGAGGTTTCTGACCTCATCGGAACAGCCAGAACGGGCGAAACCCGCTGCTGGAATCGCGACGATGTCGGCCGACATCGTTTCATGAGCAATTTAATGTCGGCCGACATTTGCCCTGTCGGGCGACAGCCTTTTGGCGTCGGCCGACAGACAGGGCAGAATGCCCCGTTTTCGCGCGGTTGCACTTTCGGTGCAATGGCTGGGCGTGGTTCGGGTCTAGAGCTTTGTGTTAAGTATAATGGGTACGCCGGAGGTCGACAGGGCTTGTCCGGATGTTCGAGTAGTCGAACGGACATGTCCCGGGTAGTCGATTTCCAACAAGAAGGATCCTCGAATCCTTTAGATTGTGCGACATACACTTCTTCCTCCAATACTCCATTCAGAAAAGCAGCCTTGACATCCATTTGACGAAGTTTGATGCCTAGATGGCATGCGATCGCAATCAAGAGTCTTATGGATTCAGTCCTAGCTACTGGAGCAAAAGTCTCATCAAAATCAATGCCTTCGACTTGGGCATATCCTTGAGCAACAAGTCGAACGTTGTTTCTCACAACTTGGTTATACTCATCAGTCTTGTTTTTGAAGATCCATTTAGTTCCAACAATATTTATGTTTGAAGTTCGGGGAACCAAGGACCACACATTATTCCTTGTGAATTCATTCAACTCCTCCTGCATAGCCATGATCATCTTTCATAGCTTCCTTGTAATTTTTCGGCTCATTCTCAGAGAGAAAACAGGAAATGCCGATTTCATGGCAAACGGCAGAGGTGCAGATATTGTATAATTCATCTTGAGAATTTATCACTTTCTTTGAACGAGTAGTACGCTCATTCAGATTTCCAATCATTTGAGCTGGAGGATGTCGTTTTTTAATATACCCAGGAGCTTCGCGCGGAGCATCGGCTGGATATTGGATGTTTGCATTTTCTTCATCATCCGAGGAAGAGTTTCCATTTTTGGTTACTTGTATCCCCAGCTTCAAGATGAGTGTTAGGAGATGAAAACTCTGAATCCCCATTTGGAGGTGGAGTTGGGAGAGTATGATATTCCAGAATTCCTTCCTTAACCTAATCTTCTTCTTCCTTTTTCCCAAGATAATCTTGCTCATCAAAATTTATATTCACGGTTTCCATAACCTTCTTGGTTCCAAGATGTTGGAGTTGTGTACTTAATGTCTAGATTTAAGTAACGGAAACTCACGATCCATTGCCATTAATCTATTTAATTAAATAAAAAATTATTTGCGTTTAATTATTTATAATTAAATATATGCAAATTATAGTCCTGGATTTTATACGTTGTAGTTAGTATGGTGTTGCATGGGCACACAGAAGATCATACTATCGGTTACTCGTATTTAATCGAACAGTTGCTCACGGCCTAGATGGACACGGACCAATCCATCGGTATAGTCGTTGTGTGAGGGAGAAAATAATTTATCTTAATTATTTTATCACACTTGTACACTTGGTGTATTGAGCGGATCGATTGAGACTCATCAATTAGGATTGCTCGGCGATAATTGATTTGAGACTCGGAGTATTTTATTCTTAATCCCTGAAACAATTGCGGGTGTGTATATTTAATATAAGTGACTTTGATTTACCAAAGGAATTAACCGATTTAATTATTGGGTTAATTACCGGTTAAGTTGGGTCACTATATTTTATATATGGCATGCCGTGAATTCTTGAAGGGGCAGTGTATCCCGGAAGGGTTGATAATATCCCCGAGATGAGCTCATAAGGATTTATTATGTAAACCTCGCGAGTGGATTTGTTCCGCATAATAAATAAGGTTGAGTGGTACTAGTCTCGGATATAAGAGATGAATAAATTTATTAAGCAATAAATAAATTTCATTCATGGATATTTAAATCTTAAATACACGGAATAAATAATACTACATTGGAGAAATATTATTTGGTATAATATGGATTTATATTGGGAGTGCAATTTTATTTATATAGTGGAAAATAAATAAAATTAATATTGATAAGAATTAATGGATTTGGGTTGGACCCAATTTAATTTTCAATATTGAAGCTCAATATTTAATCTCCTTTTGATCCCCTACGTAGCCTATAAAAGCACTACATGGTCTTCACTTTTCACAACCTAAGTTACGCCAATCATAAAGTTGGGGAGAGTGAAGAGGATCCATAGAGTTCGATAGCTCGTCGCCCACCCGACGTTCGAACGGAGTGCAAGGAATACGCGGGAAGATCACGAGGTCATCGATTTCGTTTCTCCGAACAACGAATCGTAGGTACAATTCTCAACCCCCTTTGATAATTGTTCGATTTGTGTTTATCGAGAATACCGTAGAACAAAGATCCGAGGATCGAACCCCGGGACGAGGGTCGAGCCGGGCGGTGGTGGTTGGACCACCGGACCGCCGGCGGCTCGTGGATCCCTCGTGGGGATCGAGCGCGCGAACCCTCGGCTGGACGCCGAGGGTCGATCGAGCCCTACGGGGCTGATCGCTAGGGCTACGGGTTTTACCCGTAGCAGCTCGTAGCGAGCTGCGGGTTTTCCCGCAGCGGCTCGCTGGACGCGAGCCCTAGCCGCGAGCAGCGGATCGCCGGATCCGCCGCGGGGATGCTGCGAGCATCCCGGGGATGCCGCGAGGCATCCCGTGCGATCGCTGCGAGCGATCGCGAGTCCCCTCGTGGGGACTCGGCTGGGCGTCCGCGTGCCTCGTGCGCGCGACGCGTTCGGTCGGGTCCCGGTTCGCGTGGGCTCGTGGTTTCTCCGGCGATTGAGGTTGTCAATTGTATGAACCTCGGCTCGCGGGTTTTCGGGTGGGGGCGGATTACGTGCTTTCGGGTGCGTGGTCTCCAAAGCCCGGACTCCGGCGGATGAGTCGGTATACGTACGATCTCCGGCGAAGGGTTCGTTCGGGTTATCGGTTCCGCAATTTTGATAACCCGGGATAGCGAATTCCAACAATTGGTATCAGAGCGTGGTTTACGTTCGCGGTATTTTCGATAAAATTGTTCTACCTTGCAGGGTTCCGACTATTATGGCTTGATGATTATTCGTTTAATTATTTTTGTCATGTGATTGTTGGTTTTATTAAACTCTCGGACATGTCGAGATTCGTTTTTGGTGGTGAATGCTTGTAATAGTAAAAATTCGGGGGTTGACCGAATTTAGGATTTATTATTATGTTCGTTATTTTTCCGGAAACTGTATAGGGTCGATTTCGTGTATAGAATCGATACCGGAATTGTAATTTAGATTTTGTAAATTTATTTTGTGATTGGATCGACGAATCGAAGACCACCGGAGAAGACGAAGTGACGGGATGGACGAAGGGCTAGGGATCGATTGGATCGATCCCCATGGATGCCCGATCGAAGGCGTGGGGCGGGGGGGGGGGGGGGGGGGGCTGTTGCCCTAGCCGCGGCTGCCGCCGGTCTGGTGGCTTGTCAACGTGGCTGGGCGGCGGCGCTCCTCCCCGTGGCTGGCGGTCGGACGTGATGGGGGTGGTTCGGGGTCTCCCAACCCGGGCTACTCCTACCGGAAATATACTTTCCTAATTAATTCATTATTTCCTATTTTGATTATTTCTTTATGGAATATTCTAGAAAAATAGAAAAAGAATTAATTTAGTACTAAATTTATTTTTCCTATTTGATTATTCCTACTCATGGGAATATTCATGGATTAGGAATAAAATAAATTTGGAAAAGTATAATAGTCCTAATTATTTTATTTCTTTATTTCATTATGGATATCATCTAGAATATTCCAAGAACATCTTGGATAGATTATTCTAAAGATTTAATGAAGTGGAAAAAGAAAATAAAATAAATAAAAATATTAATAATATTTAATTTTATTTTTGATATATTCGATTGACTTAATTTTCGAATTAAGTAACTTTTGGATTAATTGAAAATAAATAGATTTAAATATTGGATATTAATATTCTCGTCACATGGAGCATTCAAGAAACGAAGACTGAAGACTAGAAGATGCGTACGGGGATGTGATGAAGCCATAATAGTCGGAAAATAATATTCTAGTAATTATTTTGACTATGTGATATGTGCTTTATTACATGTATGCATGCTATATGTGTTTATTTTATGCACTAGATAGCGTATCCCTTTATTGTAAAAAGCTAAGTGGGAGAGGGTATGGAAACATACCCATGGTCTCCATTGCTGCTCTCTTGGTGACTTTTATAAACTTTTGAAGTTTATATAGATAAGTCATTAGAGGAGAGTTCTTGTAATTCCTTTTACGAGAAACATTGATTAAGTTTATCAAACAATGCCTAATTTGTCTTTCCAAAGCTGATTTCAAGTCGACTCATTCTCACCCCGGGGAGTGGAATGGAGCCAGAGCCACTTGGTCATGTAGAGGACACAAATTAGAGACTTTCGTGCCATTCTTTGATAGATGGGTCGTTTGTCTGCTCGGCTCCCTCATTTATGAGAGATAGGGTTGTTCGCATGGTGAATCACTGGTTAGAAACTTCGAGTTTCACTTATGATTCTCCACGTCTTGATTTACAAGCTTAAATGGATCAAGTAATTGGGAGTCAATTATAAAAGTCTCTTAGTGTAGTAAACGTCCACACCACGTGGCTTGCTATGCTGACGGACTTTGGATTAATTGATGTAGACATTTGTAAGTAATTATGAAGAGTTGTGAAGTTATCGTAAACGTCCACACCACGTGGCTTGCGGTGATGTAGCGATTCCAAGTAATTTACTTTGGTACTGAGTAATGGTTTACACTTAGATACGCGTTATAGTATTCCTCCCCACGAGGTCACGCTATAATTGATGTATGACCAAAGAAAATCTAATTGCTAAATCATTTGGGTGGGTAAACGTCCACACCACGTGGCTTGCCTTACCTGATGGGATTTTAGATGTGATTAGTGGTTTAATGATATTATTTGAGGGAGATGATATCGGATATTAAATCGATTGTTTGTTATTATATGTGCTCATAGATTATGGATGGCTTTGAACCCACTTTATGTGATACTTAAGGATTTTAACTCACTGGTCCCTGATTGTATTGATTGGAATAGAGATCTGGACACTGCCCAGACTGTTAAAGAGTACAAGTTTGTACTCAAGTGAGCTTTATTTCCCCGAGCCTACCAATGTCTTAGCTGATGAGGAAGGGACTGATTTTAATATCATGTTCAAACTCAAGGAGATGTCTAGACATGACGTAGAGGCTAGACAAGAGGCGATGAGGATACTCATAAAGGCCAGTCGATTCGAGGAAACGCTTAAACACGTTTTCGAGATGATGAACCTTTTAGACGAGTTGAGACGGAAATCGCAAGCTCTTGTAGCCAATGCCAAAGGTTTCGAACCTAAGGGCAAAAACCGGGGGAAAGGAAAAGCAAGCAAAGAAACCCAGTGGTCCTAAGTTTCTTAGATCATGAGATGGGACGAGAAAGCCAATAGGCAAGAGTTCTCGATGCAAACAGTCTGGGTACTGGAAGTCTGATTATCCTCTCAAAGAAAGTACGAAATCTTCTTTAGTCGTAAAACATAGTCAATGGTATTATCTACCGGAACCTGGTGTGTAGATATGGAACC
Source organism: Euphrasia confusa (assembly GCA_954870475.1). Taxonomy (NCBI): domain Eukaryota; kingdom Viridiplantae; phylum Streptophyta; class Magnoliopsida; order Lamiales; family Orobanchaceae; genus Euphrasia; species Euphrasia confusa. The sequence continues at coordinate 15,574,138 of OX940953.1, forward strand.
ATTGACGGTATGCGCATTCTAAATGCGAGGGTTCCAGGAAACCCGACGACTTGGAAAAGAAGAAATCGTAGTCTACATGGGCAATGCTGTTGAGGAGGCAGCTGTTGCAGTGGAGGACAATTATATAGGATTTCATTTTGAGTTATTGCTTTTATGTACCTTTTAGAAAGAACTTTGTTCTGGATTTCTAATGAATGGATATTTTATTTCTTTTAATCATTTGATGGTTATGAGAAGAAATAAGGATATTACCTATTCTGGTACATTAGCTAGCAATATATAAATGATAAACCCTAAGTCCACCACGATGCAACGAACCGTAGCACAAAACTCGTTTTACTTTTAAGAGATATTTCGGTAATTAATCATTTATACTTGTGGATTCTTATGCTAAGTCATGTTTATTCAAATAAGAAGTTCAAAGGTCGAAAATTGATATTTTGATCAATTAAGTTGAAGGAGTGGACCTTCCGACCCAAGAATCTAATTTGGAAGATAACATAACTAAGCAATCCTTTATGGATATAAGGTATAAGATCCGGACAAGTATTAGAATTGATTAACTCTGATGTATGCAGACCTTTGTCTACTCAGACAATAAGATACGAGTACTTCATTTTATGATTACTCGAAAAATGGGTTAGCATACCTGATGTGCCACAAAAGCAAAGTGTTTTGACAAGTCAATGGACACAAAGCTATTGTGGGGAACCATCATGGTATATCCATTGAAAGCCTGCGATCTAATCGCGGAGGCAAGTGCCTGTCTGAGGAATGCATGGCATACTGATCAGAGATTGGGATTTGATCCCAAATGACTACACCATACACTCTTGTGTAGAAATGGTGTGTCGAAAATTAAGAAATGGAACTCTTATAGAAATAGTAAAGGCATGAGTTATACGGAACTACCTATGTTCTATGGATATGTCTGGAAACAACGGCGCATTCAAATGCGGTTGTAGAATATCCTAGAAGAACAAAAGATGTGTGTTCAAATAGTACTATGAACCAGAAGGACGTTATAAGTTCTAACGCCCGGTTCTTAGAGGAAGACTATTAGATGAACCACAAGCCCAAAGTGACGTAATACTTTGAATGAGAGAGAACGATAAGGACTGGATACAGCCGAACCGAGTATAGATACACCACTAGAACCTGCACCTAATACTGTCACTGTTGATACACCGGAACGCCGTCATAGTGGGAGGGTTGTTAAACAACCGGACAGATGGATTGGACTGGGTGAGTCTTCGGACTCGGCACCCGGAGTTCATGAAGTCGATCCCTGGACCTATGATGAGGCGGTACAAGATATAGATGCGCCTTCTTGGAAGAAAACGATGAAATCCGAAATAGAATCTATGGATTCTAATAAAGTCTGGGATCTTGTAGAACCACCAAGCGGCGTAAAGCCAATTGGGTGTAAATGGGTCTACAAGAGAAAGAGAGGATCTGACGGAAAGGTTGAAACCTTTAAAGCTCGGCTTGTTGCGAAAGGATATACTCAGAAAGAGGGAATCGATTATGAGGAGACCTTCTCGCCGGTAGCCAAGATAAAGTCGATCCGGATTCTCTTATCCATAGCAGCTCATATGGATTATGAGGTGTGGCAAATGGATGTCAAGACAGCTTTCCTTAATGGAAGTCTTGACGAGACAAACAACCAGAAGGATTCATTGCTAAGGGGCGAGATCATCTAGTGTGCAAGCTTAATCGATCCATTTATGGATTGAAACAAGCCTCGAGTTCGTGGTACTTGCAAATTGATGAGATAGTCCATTTTATGGATTCATCAAAGCATAGACGAATCGTGTGTATGGGAAACGTGATGGAAACAAGGTGGTGTTTCTCGGGTTTTATGTAGATAACATTTTATCATTGGCAACAATGTAAAGATGTAATCAGACATGAAATGATGGTTGTCTGGATAAATCATTATGAAAGATATAGGAAGAAGTTGGACCTGTTCTTGAGATCTTGGATCTCTAGGAGAGAACATTGTACTTCTCCTGGACATCTTACATATATATGATTGTGGTTCGTTTTAACATGCAAGATTCCCAGAAAGGTTCGTTACCTTTCAGATACGAAATGCATCTATCTAAGGATATGTGTTTTGGAACACAAAAGGAGATAGAAGCAATGAAAGCAGTTTCCTACACTTTAAGTGTGGAAAGCTCGATGAATGCATTGTTGAAAACAAGAACCTGATATCGGCTATGCGGTTAGCATAGTGGGAGGACATCAAGGTAATCCTGGAAAGGAATACTTGACTGCTGTAATGAACATTTTAAGTACTTTCGAAGTACTGGAAACTATGTTCTGGATTACGGAGCAGACAAACATTTCCTTTGGATTACATTCTCTTAGATTTCTAATCGAATAAGGACCGGTGTAAGTCGATATCAGGCTATGTGTTTCACTATTAAAGGAGAAGGAGTTTTAACATGGAAGAGTGATAAGCACGATGCTTTTCGGACTCTGCCATGGGTAACCAAATAAGCGGCCTCAGAGGCAGCGGAAGTTTTGGTATAGCTCCGGGATAATCTCTGGGACTTAGATGTGATTCTTAATTTGCCAAAAGCTATGTCAATAGCGGTGCAATGGCAAATGGTAAGAAATCACAAGTCCATAAGTGTAAGATAACACATAGAGCAAGTACCACCTGATACGAGTCACCAAGATAACTTCAGAGCGGCAACCTAGAGTGCTCATTCACATAGTACTTCTTGGAAGTACAACTTAAGCACGTGATGAGTATGGGAGTCGGGAGTTTGGGGGAAATGACTAGACCTTAGTACAAGTGGGAGATTGTTGGAGTTGTGTACTTAATGTCTAGATTTAAGTAACGGAAACTCACGATCCATTGCCATTAATCTATTTAATTAAATAAACAATTATTTGCGTTTAATTATTTATAATTAAATATATGCAAATTATAGTCCTGGATTTTATACGTTGTAGTTAGTATGGTGTTGCATGGGCACACAGAAGATCATACTATCGGTTACTCGTATTTAATCGAACAGTTGCTCACGGCCTAGATGGACACGGACCAATCCATCGGTATAGTCGTTGTGTGAGGGAGAAAATAATTTATCTTAATTATTTTATCACACTTGTACACTTGGTGTATTGAGCGGATCGATTGAGACTCATCAATTAGGATTGCTCGGCGATAATTGATTTGAGACTCGGAGTATTTTATTCTTAATCCCTGAAACAATTGCGGGTGTGTATATTTAATATAAGTGACTTTGATTTACCAAAGGAATTAACCGATTTAATTATTGGGTTAATTACCGGTTAAGTTGGGTCACTATATTTTATATATGGCATGCCGTGAATTCTTGAAGGGGCAGTGTATCCCGGAAGGGTTGATAATATCCCCGAGATGAGCTCATAAGGATTTATTATGTAAACCTCGCGAGTGGATTTGTTCCGCATAATAAATAAGGTTGAGTGGTACTAGTCTCGGATATAAGAGATGAATAAATTTATTAAGCAATAAATAAATTTCATTTATGGATATTTAAATCTTAAATACACGGAATAAATAATACTACATTGGAGAAATATTATTTGGTATAATATGGATTTATATTGGGAGTGCAATTTTATTTATATAGTGGAAAATAAATAAAATTAATATTGATAAGAATTAATGGATTTGGGTTGGACCCAATTTAATTTTCAATATTGAGCCCAATATTTAATCTCCTTTTGATCCCCTACGTAGCCTATAAAAGCACTACATGGTCTTCACTTTTCACAACCTAAGTTACGCCAATCATAAAGTTGGGGAGAGTGAAGAGGATCCATAGAGTTCGATAGCTCGTCGCCCACCCGACGTTCGAACGGAGTGCAAGGAATACGCGGGAAGATCACGAGGTCATCGATTTCGTTTCTCCGAACAACGAATCGTAGGTACAATTCTCAACCCCCTTTCATAATTGTTCGATTTGTGTTTATCGAGAATACCGTAGAACAAAGATCCGAGGATCGAACCCCGGGACGAGGGTCGAGCCGGGCGGTGGTGGTTGGACCACCGGACCGCCGGCGGCTCGTGGATCCCTCGTGGGGATCGAGCGCGCGAACCCTCGGCTGGACGCCGAGGGTCGATCGAGCCCTACGGGGCTGATCGCTAGGGCTACGGGTTTTACCCGTAGCAGCTCGTAGCGAGCTGCGGGTTTTCCCGCAGCGGCTCGCTGGACGCGAGCCCTAGCCGCGAGCAGCGGATCGCCGGATCCGCTGCGGGGATGCTGCGAGCATCCCGGGGATGCCGCGAGGCATCCCGTGCGATCGCTGCGAGCGATCGCGAGTCCCCTCGTGGGGACTCGGCTGGGCGTCCGCGTGCCTCGTGCGCGCGACGCGTTCGGTCGGGTCCCGGTTCGCGTGGGCTCGTGGTTTCTCCGGCGATTGAGGTTGTCAATTGTATGAACCTCGGCTCGCGGGTTTTCGGGTGGGGGCGGATTACGTGCCTTCGGGTGCGTGGTCTCCAAAGCTCGGACTCCGGCGGATGAGTCGGTATACGTACGATCTCCGGCGAAGGGTTCGTTCGGGTTATCGGTTCCGCAATTTTGATAACCCGGGATAGCGAATTCCAACACAAGATTGTATGCTCTGTAAGCATGACTATTTTTACTGTATCCCACAAAAATTCCTCTATCGGCTTTATCCTCAAATTTCTTCAGAGGATCACGATCCTTCAAAATGTTGCATGTACACCCAAAAATTCGGAAATGCTCAACTGAAGGCTTCTTTCCATTTATAAGTTCGTAGGCCGTTGCCGTGGTGCCAGATCTTATACTTATGCGATTCAAGATATATCCGGCAGTGGATACAGCTTCTGCCCAAAAAGTTCTTGCGAGATTCTTAGAGATTAGCATAACACGAGCCATTTCTTGAAGTGTACGATTCTTTCTCTCAGCAACCCCATTTTGTTGAGGTGTTTTGGGGGCTGAGTATTCATGATGGATTCCTTTGAGAAGACAATATTAATTGAAGCTAGAGTTTTCAAATTCAGTGCCATGATCACTTCTGATCCTTTTCACCTTTGCTTCATGATTAGTACAAATCCATTTTACAATACCTTTGAAGGCATTGAATGTTTCACCTTTAGAGGCAAGAAATCTCGTCCAAGTATAACGAGAAAAATCATCAACAACCACGAGAACATATACTCTTTCTTGGTTATGCTCTTCACTTCCATAGGACCCATGAGGTCCATGTGAAGAAGTTCAAACGGAGCGGAAGTGCTCATCAGACTTGGGAGTGGTGGATGTGAAGATCTTGTGAGTTTGCCCTTTTGGCAATTTCCACATACTCGTTTCTCAATCTTGGGGAGTTGAGAGATTCCACGAACTATCTCCCCCTTGACAAGTTTACTCAAGTTCTCGAGCTTGTGTGGCCAAGACGTTGATGCCTAAGATCAACTTCATCTGAGACTGGTACAAAGAAACAACTATATTCAGTTGTGTAACAATTATTTTTGGCTCTTGGACCCTCCATAATGCATTTTCCTTCATTGTTGTTCACTTTGCAAGAATCCATGTCAAAACCAACATTCATCCCCTCATCACACAGTTGGCTGATGCTTATCAGATTTGCTACAAGACCTTTGATGTGGACAACATTTTTGATCGGAGGTAATCCCTTGATGTGTAGAGTTCTCTTTCCCTTGACGACATCTTTTGCTCCCCCTCCAAACACCACAGGAGCGCCTGTCATAGGCTCGTATTCTTTTAAGAATTTCTTTGTTCCACTCATGTGTCGAAAACACCCACTATCAAAATACCAAATACCTTTGGAGCCTTTCTCAGACGCATTCAAAGCAACATTGCAGAAAATAAGTTCTCTTGGCTTCCAAACATTTGTGAGAGTGGGATTGGGTTTGATGTCACTCCCTTGATTCGACACCCACTTTTTCTTGATATCAAATTTCTGAGGATATCTCAACATCTTGGATCTATCGTTATTCTGACCTTTCAGAGATAGATAATTTTTCTTTGAGAATTTTTCTCTGACAACTTTCCTCTGAGAATTTGGTCTTGAGAATTTTCTCTGAGAATTTGAGGAGGACTTTCCTTCTTGATTTCCTTAGCTGATCCATTATTATGTTTCTCAATCACCAATCCATGAATCAAATCATTTTTCAGTTTGTAGCAAAAAGGCCTAATGTGTCCAGGCTTGTTACAATAGTGACAAACATATTTTCTTTCTCTTCGAGATCCTTGTCTCATAGGAGCATCAACTCTGACAGATTTTGAGTGAGCAAAGTTTTCGTCATGTTTCAAGAATTTGGTCTTGCTCAACTTTCTCAAGAGATTATCTTCATAGGGTAAGATCCCTCGAGGATGTTTCACAATAGATTTCGGAAATTGATAAGTCTCCGATTTTGAGCAGTTAGTCGAGTTTAGTTTTGGAGAGTTAACATCAGGAGACGTCACAACCTTTTTCCCTTCAGCAATCTCCTTTTTCTTCAATAATTCAGATTCACTCAAGATTTCATTCTCTGCAACCTCTTAAGTATTTTCAGATGCCCCGGGCTATCAAAAATATCGCGGAACCGATAACCCGACCGAAATCCCGTCGCCGGAAACTCGATCACGAACACCACGTGAAGCCGGGCTTGACAAGAGCATCGCCGCGGGATGAACCCGTGGCTAAACCCTAGCCGAACCCCATCGCGGCTGGGGTTCGCGATCGCCGTGCATGGCGATCGCATGGGGCTGCTCCGGCAGCCCCCGGGTGGCGGTGAGTCCGGCGACTTCACTGCCGTCGCCACCGAGGAGGGCGGTCAGCCCAGCTGACCACCGCGGCTCCAGCCGCGGCTCGCCCCCGGCGATCGATCTCGTGATCGATCGCCCGCCCCGGCTTCAGCCGGGGCCTCCTCTTTGCGCACGCCGCCGGACGAGGGTGGCCGGGGGGTTCATCCACCGTGGCTCCAGCCCACGGCGAACCCCAAGCGATCGACCCATGGTCGATCGCACGCCCCGGCGTCCAGCCGGGGCTTGTCCCTTCGTCCGCGCGCCGGCGGTCGAACCCTAGGGTTCGGCCGCCACCCTCGATCCCATCGAGGGCTTTTCGATCTTCGCCGGGGATCTCGAATCCCCGTCCCCGAAGTTCGTCGTTTTCCCGGATCGTGCGTTCATGTATGTATTACAATTCAATACGCATAAAATCATAGAAGAGGGTTTATGATTTTACCTTTGATTCGTTGTGCGGAGAAACGAAATCTAATTGAAGACCTTTGAATCTTCCTACGTATTCCTTGCACCTCGTCCTATGGATCTCCTTCAACTCTCTAGAACTATCAAATATTGATATTCTTGTCTTATGATTTATGAAGGCCATGTAGTGCTTTTATAGGCTACGTAGGGGATCTAAAGGAGGTGGAATATTGGGCTTCCAATATTGATGATTAAATTGAGCCCAAGCCCAAGTCTATTAATCCTTATCAATATTAATTAATTTATTTTCCACTAAATAAATTAATTGCACTCCCAATATTAAACCATATTATATCAAATAATATTTCTCCGGTAGTATTATTTATTCCGTGTATTTAAGATTTAAATATCCATGAATAAAATTAATTTATTGCTAATTAATTTATTCATCTCTTATATCCGAGAATAGTACCATTCAACCTTAATTATTATGCGGAATAAATCCACCTGCAGGGTTTACATAATAATTCCTTATGAACTTCTCTCGGGGACATTACCAACCCTTACGGGATACACTTTCCCGTCAAGTATTCACGGAATGTCATATATAAAATATAGTGACCCAACTTAACCGGTAATTGACCCAATAATTAAATCGGTTAATTCCTTTGGAAAATCAAAGTCACTTATATTAAATATACACACCCGCAATAGTATCGGGGATTAAGAATAAAATACTCTGAGACTTAAATCAATTATCAACGGCAATCCTAATTGATAAATCTCAAGCGATCCGCCCAATACACCAAGTGTACAAGTGTGATAAAATAATTAAGATAAATTATTTTCTCTCTCACACAACGACTATACCGATGGATTGGTCCATGTCCATCTAGGTCGTGAGCTACTGTTCGATTAAATACGAGTAACCGATAGTATGATCTTCTGTGTGGGCCCGCACACCATACTAACTACAACGTATATAATCCAGGACTATATTTTGCATATATTTAATTAATAATAATTAAATGCAAACAATTGTTTATTTAATTAAATAGATTAAATGCTATGACGGAAAGTTTACCGATACTTAAATCTAGACATGAAGTACACAACTCCAACAGTCCAGGCTTGTTACAATAGTGACAAACATATTTTCTTTCTCTTCGAGATCCTTGTCTCATAGGAGCATCAACTCTGACAGATTTTGAGTGAGCAAAGTTTTCGTCATGTTTCAAGAATTTGGTCTTGCTCAACTTTCTCAAGAGATTATCTTCATAGGGTAAGATCCCTCGAGGATGTTTCACAATAGATTTCGGAAATTGATAAGTCTCTGATTTTTAGCAGTTAGTCGAGTTTAGTTTTGGAGAGTTAACATCAGGAGACGTCACAACCTTTTTCCCTTCAGCAATCTCCTTTTTCTTCAATAATTCAGATTCACTCATGATTTCTTTCTCTGCAACCTCTTAAGTATTTTCAGATGCTTTGATGAACTTTACTTCCTTCTTTTCAGGTGTAGCATATATGGATTCAAACACCTTTTGGAAACCAAGTCCGTAACGGTTTGGATTCATGTAGGAGGCGGCGTTGTCAAACACCGAAGAATTCGTATTCATCTTTCTCAAGAGTTCATCACTCATGTGAAGTTTCTCTTTCAGAACGTAACACTCTTTGTCACTCATTGCGAGATCAGTTTGATTTTTTATTAACGAAGATTTTAACTCATCATTTTCAGTGTCTGAGTTCTTGAAGAGAGTTTGGAGTTTCTTAACTTCAGATGTTTCCCTTTTTAAGGAAGTTTTCAGTTTCGAATTTTCAGAATTCGACTTCTCAAAGGATTCTCTTAGCTCAACGACTTCCTTGAAATACTTGTGTTTTTCTTCGAAGAGATCATCAAATTTGATTCTCAGAATTTTCAAGGAATTCTTCAACTTTAGATTTTCAGAGTTTGACTCCTCAAATAGGTTACCCAGCTTGATAGCTTCTTCAAAGAATTTTCGTTTTTCCTCAGAGAGTTCGTTCACGGATTCTTTCAAGAATTCTAGAGATACGGTGAGTGCTCCGTTCTCAATGATTGATGCTTCATGTAATTTTTGGAGTTTCGAGAAATTCTCATTCAAGAAATGCATTTCAGTCGGCTCCAATTCAGTTCGAAGCACATTTGGAGTACTCTCTTTCTCTTGAAATTCAAACTCTGAATCAGATTCGCAATCTGAGAAGATACCATCATCAAACGCTTTTCTATCTTTGGAAGCCATAACGAAAATATTGTCAGCAGTAGCTTTGTCCTTCAGAAAATCATCTAATTCAAGATCCTCATCAAACGTGACAACAAGAGCGTTGTCCTCATTTTCTTTCGAGCTTTCATCCTCAGAATCATCATTCTCAGAGATCACATTTTCGTCGTCGATCACCACATAGCTAACTGGTAGCTTCTTTTTGCGATGTAAATTTGGACATTCATTTTTTATGTGTCCAAAGCCTTTGCACTCAAAGCATTGCTTCTTAGAGACATCCTTGCTGCTAGAGGAGTATGGTGATAGTTTAGTGCCCTTTAATTTACTTCTAGAGAATGAAGCTTGATTTTTGTTGTCTGGGGTGCTCTGAAAAGAGTTAGAGTTTTTCTGAAATTTTCAAAAATTTCGAGCACGGTTCTTTCTCTTGAAATCTTGTTTCACAAGATAAGTGACTATTCGATTTCTTAGCCCTCGTACTCCTTGAGCTCTTCCCTTTCTCAGAAATTTTAAGTGCGGTCATTGGCTCATAAACAAAAGACATATCAGGGTTACTTCGCACCTTTAGAGCCAAGTCATAGTTTCTCAAATCGGCCATTAAGTAGGCATAGTCCCAATCTTGATTACTTTCATCACGTGCTTCAAGCGTTAGCACTTTGCTTTCAAATCTGGAACTAAGGCTATGAAGTGTTTTCTCATAGACCATGATAGCTGGAAGAATTTCTCCATGTTCATACAGCTCGTTGACATATCTCATGATTTTGTCCAAATACTCATTTATGTCTTCATCTTCTCTCATACGGAGTTGTTGGAATTGAGCAGTGATAGTTCGGATCTTAGAGCGTTTAACGGCATGGCTTCCCTTACATTTTCTCTGAAGAGTTTCCCATGCATCTTTAGCCGAAGTGCAATTCTTAACCAGCTGGTACATGCTAAGTTCCAGCCATTCGCAAATAAGGAGAAGAGCCTTGCTATTAGAAGTAGATAGGTCATGTTCTTCTCTTGTAAAGCTTCGCTCTGGTTTAGGAATTCTTAGTCCATCAGCATCTTCGGTATATGGACGCTCCCATCCTTCCAACACCGCCATCCATGTACGAGAGTCATGACCTTTAATTCTAGTTGAGACTTTAGCCTTCCAGTTGGAATAATTCTGATGAGTAAGCATTATCGGTTTTTGAACAAACATTTGAGACTCCATTGTAGCGGAAAATATGAAGTCGAGATTAGGATCACGTCGTATACGTACGACGTCCCTCTCTGATACCAATTGAAATTACGTCTTCGACTTAAGATACCAACTTTTCGCGAAGTCGGTGTAGAAAGCGTAAAACCTTCGAAGAGTCGACCCACTCAGCGCTTCACTCAATACTGGGCGTCAAGATTCAAACGCCTAGGAGAGGTGCTCAAATCAGTACTCGGCGCCTAAGAGGTATGCGCTGAGTCATACGCTTCTGGGCGCCTGGGAGCAACACACTCAGAGGTGTAACCAAGTCTCTTAGAGAATCACCCTCTCAAAGAAAAGTACTCAAATCACAATCTTGTAATCTTGAACAACAAGTAGATAGGAGACAAGATATATGTAATATGTTTCATTTCATTTAGAATCAAATAAAACTATTACAAGGTAGAGAACGGTAGATAAAATGATCAAAGGATGCAGACCAAGTGACGCAGCACTCTAGCACTCCAAGGATCCACCGCTTTGCGTCTAGAGCTAAATCACATAACTCTAATACAAAGCGCTCAGCGAAAACAAACTACACGAAAACTCTCTCACGGAATGCGCAACAAGCGACAATCCTAAAACTCCTAAAATACTCTAAGTAAAAAATCGATTTCAAAAGTAAGGGTGTCGGAAGTTATTTTCCAAATCGGGAACGTGGGTATTTATAGGAGTGCCGCACGTGAGAACGCCGGAGGAAAGTGATCCTCATTGGTTGCACGTTCGGATGACGTCAAACGAAAATTCTTGACGTCACACTTCCAGAACCATCTTCGAATCTTGAATCTTTGAACCTTGAAACTTCGAATCTTCCAATCTTCGAATCTTGAATCTGGGCGCGCTTCAACAGATGCACATCTCAAATGCTCGTCTACGCTTTAACTTCATTTTAACCTGAAAATCTTCTAAGTGTTGAAGTTTGGCGCGTGGTCATCTTCATTGCATTTGATGGATGTTGATACAGCGCGACTTCATTCCGAGGCGCCTAATCCTTCAAGCGCATGACATGCGCCTGATTCACTTAGTCAAGGCGCCTAGCGCATGCTTCCTTATGGGAGGGAATCCAGGCCTGAGAGACCAAGCAATGCGCCCCGCGCATTGCATCTTCACGAGCTAGGCTACACGCCTGAAGTATCATCCGCCTGACACGCATGCGCCCGATGCGTCCATGCGCTCGCTTCTTCAAGGATGTTGTTAGGCGCCTGATACATGGATCCAATGCGCCTAGCACATCACTTCCTCATAAATGGTGCAGGATTGCAATGCGCCTCGAGCATATCATGCAGATCTTCTATCAAGGCGCCTCGCGTCTTGTCCATCCGCTCAGTGCAATGCGCCTCGCGCATTCCTTCTTCAAGAGTTTAAACTTTAAGTATCTATGGACGCACTGCTCACAGAACTCTAACTTCGACAAGCCCTTATCCCTAAGAAGCCCTTGTCTACTCAACTCGGCCATTACGGAATCACTCATATGCCCTAGAGGCATATGCCAAAGTCTCGTTGTATCGACATCAGGGACTTTGGAATCGCCCACGGCTACTTCACACTGTAGACCCAATAAGAACGTAAAGCCTATTAGACTTCCGTTCGCCTTTCATAACCACCAACGAACCGCTGGCAACCTTCACGACTCCACCTTCTCCGGTGAACGAGTAACCCTTAAGCTCCAAAGTACTAAGCGAAATTAAATTTTGCTTTAAGCCGGGAACGTATCTAACCTCGCTTACGGTGCGGATCGCGCCGTCAAACATCTTAATCCGGATGCTTCCTATCCCTTCGATCTTGCATGACGTGTTGTTTCTGATGGAGTTGTATTCTAAATGTCTAGTTTAGTACAATTACGGAACTCCTTATCTATACCTTAATTCGAGATATGATTCAAGCATGATTGCATTTAATGCAATAGTCCTTGATGTATACGTTGTAGACAGTATGGCGTGAGGAGACACGCGGAAGATCATACTGTCGGTTACTCGTATACTATCGAACAGTAGCTCACGACTTAGATGGACAGGGACAATCCATCGGTACATCGTAGTGTGACTGGTAGATAGTCGGTCTTGACTATCATGTTGCACTCGTACACTTGGTGTATTGAGCAGGACCACGGGAGGGCGTTCGATTTATACTAATCGCAGTAATCGAACTAGACCTCAGATATTACGGATATACGAATTCCTAATCCCTATATAATTATAGGTGCGTATGTCCAATTCTCGGTTCTTTAATATGCCAATGAGTGAGACTAATTGATTAGTCGAGATTCTCGGTAAATTGGGAATCAGAATTGTACACCTGGCATGCTATAGATTATAGACAGGAAACCGTGTCTCGTTTATCGGGTTGGTGATGTCCCCGAGATGAGCTCATAAAGTTTATCATGTAAACCCTGCAGGTGGATTTGTTCCACATGATAATAAGGATGAGTGGTACTAGTCTCGGATAATAAGAAATGAATTAATTTAATTATTATTAATTAAAGTTAATTCGTGGACATACGATATCTTAAACACGGGGAAAGTCGTATATGTAATTTCGGCGGAATTATTATTGTTGAAATAATATTAAATTAATTTCGGGGATTCAATTATAATTTTATAGTGGAATTAATTATAATTAAAATTGTGGAATTTAATTAAAGGTTTTCTTTTAAGGACACCGGTTTAATTAAATTGCAATTTAGCCCGGGATTTATTTGCCTAAGAGGTCCCTAGTGTAACTCTATATAAACCCTCCCTTGCCTCTCTTAAACCTACGCTACGCCGCAACAATTATTTTTCTCAGAGAAATTAATAGTTCACGCAATTATAATTTTTCTCTGTTAAAAATAAATGGTTAACGCAATTATTATTCTCACATTGAGAATAATTAAATTAACGCTGGTTTGAGAAGAGAGAGCAGAAAAGGAGAATCCAGCAGATCGTTGCCCACACAACGGCTAGAATCAGGAAGAGGCATACGCTAGAAACGTCTAAGGTCTCAACAATTCGGCTATTCCGAATCACGCGACAAAGGTATGAGATCGAACCCTAATTCCGCATTTATTCGATCTAAATTATTTCGTTAAAAATACATCGGACGAACGATCGGGTTTCGGGAGTTGTGGTATGTGTTCCTCGACTACTGGGGGGTCTAGGACCTCCGGATCGGTGGTCGGAAGAGGAAAATAGGACCGGAAACGAGCCCGGAACAGCACCAGCGCGCTGATGTTCGGACCAGGCAAGCGCCCGCCTGGGTGGCAGGCGCCCGCTCGCGCTGGGTCGCGAGCGACCACTCGGGCAGCAAGCGCCCGCTTGCGCGGGTGCGCGAGCGCCCGCCTGGGCAGCAGGTGGCCGCCTGCTCCGGGCAAATTGTGAGCCGCGGCCTTGGCTGCGGCGGACGCGCGATCTGATGGGCGGGTTGCCATGGCTGTTCGGAGGTGACCTCCAGAAGTTGATTGGGGACGTCCGGATGTTCGAGGGTTCGAACGGACGTGTCCCGGATAGTCGATTTCCAACAATTGGTATCAGAGCCAATTTTGTCGTTTCGTTGTATTTTTGCGAGACTTGTTTTGCAGGTTCGAAGCCGATTATTATGGTCAATTGTTTGTACTGTATGTTGTGGTTTGATTAAACTCTCGGGGTTGTCGAGATATTTTGTTTTGATACGTTGCTTGTTTGTAATAGTTAAAACGACGGGTTGAGTCGTTTAGGTTCTATTTATTTTTCGTTGAATCCGGATGTATAGGATCGATCACCTTGTATAGGATCGATGCCGGAGTTAGTAGAATAATTTTTGTAATTATTTTCTGTTATTGGATCGAGAGGAGATCGAAGCCCGGAGGAACGAGAATCGAAATCGATTCGAGCAACGAGTTCGAGTTCCAAGTGACGTGCGTTCAAGATTTTAAGGCCATAATAATCGGGCCACGTTAATTGCTTTTGCGTGATTTACGTGTTTTATTATTCTTAAATTGTTTATGCATGCTTATCCCTAAATCATAAAATACTAAGTGGGAGAGGGATTGGAAACAATCCCGCGGTCTCCATTCTCTGTTTTGATGGTGATGTGTATTGACTTACGAGTCGATACACGGATATCACTGGATCAAAATTCGAATTCAATTCCACTTATAAGAATCGAACAATTAAATTTTTCAAAAGCAAGTGCCTAATCTGTCTTTCAAAGACTAAGTTCCACTCGACTCATTCTCACCCCGGGGAGTGGAATGGAGCCAAAGCGCTTGCTTATGTCGATGACACATATTAGAGACATTCGAGTCATTCGATGACTAGATCGATTGTCTGGTTGGCTCCCTCACCTAGTGAGAGATATGGCTCAATTGCATGATTGATCGCTGGTTAGAAACTTCGAGTTTCACTTACGAGATATCAAGCTTTGAATAATAAAATTGTGAAATTTAATAAATGTAAGAGTCAATTAAAAAAGTTGTTTGTTTTAGTTAACGTCCACACTATCGTGGCTTGCTAAATGGAAACGGTACTTTGGGTTAATTGAGACTCTATGACATTTAAATAAATGGGATTCAATTAATAAAGTTGTTTGTTTTAGTAAACGTCCACACTAACGTGGCTTGCTAAATGGAAACGGAACTTTGGGATTAATTGAGGCTCGATAGTTATAGAAAATCGTGGAGGACCGCATGTCAACGTAAAAGTCCTCATGAACGTGGCTTGCGGTGGATATGTAGTTCCCGAGCGGTTGACTTAGTACTGAGAAATGGTACACACTTAGGTACGCTTTATAGTATTCTCCTGACGCTACCGTCGTTTGAGTAGCGCAAAATAAATTTATAAGAACCTAAAGCTTCACACCAACAACAAGTATTAGTGGTAATTATTAGGTGTCGATCCCACGAGGAGTTTATTGTTATTTTCTCACGGCTTTGCCCAATGTGGGTTGTCACGATTTTAGAAAGTGTTTTGAGTGAATGACCGAACAACTAATATTACTAAAAGCAAATACTAAAGCACCAAAAAATAAAATCAAGAAATAAAATACTCAGCTACTGAACTTGACCAATAACAAAAATAAACTACTCAACTACAGAACTCGACCAAACTATAAAACAGAGCATCTAGGCACAGTCGTCACCTTGTCTACCTGATCAAGTTACTACTGTTCATCGGCACATAAGATTTTGCTAACAGCTTTATCTTTCGGTTATAGGTTGTCCAATTAAAGTATAAACGCCCCTATGATATCACGCACGCAAATACCCCAACCCTTATTCACTCTTTCAGTTTAAAGTCTTATTAGATCTCTCTAAGTAAAACCCCTAGTATTGATCAATTCGACACTATGTTAGCCGACATGAGTCTAAATTGACCAAACTGCCTTAATCTCTAAGTGAACCCAAAATGGCCAATAGTATGCCCGGACAGACCCGAGTCATACGACCACATCTCCAGCAACATGTAATACTATGCGGACGCCCAGTCTCCCGGCACGTTGATCCGCGTATGTGTGTGTTAGGTGAAAAGGGTTTCCTACTGGCTACTGTACGTTGCCCAAGTCCCTAACATGCCTGTAGATACTACCCTGTTGAATCAGGAATAAAACTAAGTTAGTTGCTGTAATCGAAAGCCTCTCAGTATTTTAGACAACAGATAGACCAAGTTCGGACCTTGCCCAGACGCAGATTAACTAGCTACGCATGAACAAAGCAAAAATAAATAAAATAAAATAAAAGGAAAACATTTTATTTGTTGTTAGGGGATTACCGTAGGGGACTGGGGGCGAATTCGCGCGCATACCTTCCCTCCAAGAGGCCCTACGGGGTCCCCTACGGCTAGCTGTAGGGAACTTGTCCCTACGGGCAAACCCCCGTAGGGGAATAATAAATCCCCTACGGGTATTATTCCCGTAGGGGAGTATTTTTTTTTTAAACTATACGGCAATTAAAGAAATACCCTACGGGTATTTTTCCCGTAGAGGTCCCCTATGGCATTTGCCATAGGTAGTATTTTTTTTTAAACTATTAATTTATATATTAATAAATTAATTAAATATTATTATAAAATTAGACTAAATTATTTTAAATTTTTTTAAACCATTATTTTACTAAATAATAAAATTACTATTAAAATTTTTTTAACTGTTTACTCAATTATGCAACTACGCAATTATGCAATTACAATTTTATAAAAATAATTAATTACAATTAGGAAAAAACTTACGCAATTTTATAAAAATAATTAATTAAAAAAATATTGCAATTACGCAAAAAATAATAAAAAGTTATTATAATCTAAACACATTTCAAAAACAACTACTAAGTAATATTTAAATCTATATAAAACTTGTAATCGCAAAAAAATTAAAAAATAATAGCCCTTAAAAATTAATAAAAAAAGATTTGAAGTTCTATTTAATTTAATATATTTAAATACCCTTTTATTTAAAATTACATTTTTCTAAACCACTATTTATATTTATATTTTTATATATATATAAATATATATATATATATATATATATATATATATATATATATATATATATATATATATATATATATTGTATTTTATCTTATTATTATATTATATTACATAATAAATATAAGTTAATGATACATATATAATATCTTTTAAGAATTGTACATATAACTCAAATAGCCTAGCGGTTATCATCCTCCTCTTCATTCATAAGGTCAAGGGTATGGGTGGATTAGCGAGTTGCTCGGATCGTTAAGCTCGTGATCGTTAAGCTCGTTATAACTAAGCTCGTTAATTTTAGTGGGAATACCGGATTCAGGACCACCTCATAAAATAAATAAGTTCTGAGGCCCTGTCCATAAAAGTAGAAGTTTATTAGGCAATTGAGTAGGAAAAGTCTACACTACCCTCGCTGTTTAACAAATGAATATAAACTGAATATGTAATTTAAAATAGAATTTTCTCTTTTAAAAATTAATAATAAAACTCCAATAGACTATGCACGATAATAAGACACCGTGAGCCCAATCACGATAATTGTACGCCGTGAGTTCATCCACGATGTATAGACACCGTGCGACCATCAACGATAAATGGACACCGTGAGAACATTAACGATAAATAGACACCGTGAGAACATCCACGATAATCGTACACCGTGAGACCATACACGATAAGTAGACACTGTGAGAACATCCACGAAAGTCGCTCTCCGTGAAAGCATACACGATAAATGGACACCGTGAGAACAACCACGATAATCGTACACTGTGAGACCATACACGATAAGTACACACCGTGAGATCATCCACGAAAGTCGCACTCCGTGATAACATATACGATAACTGGACACCGTGAGCAAATCCACGATAGTCACACGTCGTGAGAATAATCACGATAATTGAACACCGTGATACATACACGACTAGTGGACTCCGGTAGACCATCCACGATAAATGAATACCGTCAGAGTACACAATAATCCTAAGCCGTGAAACCAGTCACGATAAATGGACAACGTGGTACGATATGATACACGATAATTAAAAGCGACTGTGTGATAAATTTGAATGAGAATATGAAAATGCAGAAATTTAAAATAAATTAAAATCTTATAATTCATTATAGTAACGATTACACAGATGATTAAAAAGCAAAACCCTAAAATTTTAGAACAATTGATGGATCAAAACTCTAAACCCTAAACACAATCGGTCAGCCGTATACCAAAAAGCTGAGAAAACAAGAAAAATAACAAAGCATCACACCAGTGAATCTGCAACACAGGTTTTTAAGCCTCGATCAGAACTGGTAAATCGGAGGAGGTAGACAAGGAGCTCAGGCTAACATGCACTCCGAATCATCACCACCGATACCCCGGAGTCATAAGGAGACACATATGAATACTACGGGAGGTTTTGGAACCTCGCGTATCTCATGCAAGATGACCCAGGGGAATGATGCTTTAATTTTGGAAACTCGAGTATCTCGATACAGTAATGCAACTGCTGTGAAATTCGAAAAAGTGTGGTGATAACTGCTCCATGAAAAAACCAGAACAAAACAGAGAAATGGAGAATTAATGGATATAGAAAAATAGAGTTCTTTCGTTTGTATTTATAGGTGTAATATTCTGATCCATCCAACCACCAGGATTTCAATAGTTCCACGAAACGATTCAACTGCCAACTACGCTTATTAATTACTCGTATTAATTAAATTAATAGAAAATCACCCCATCGAACACTCCCTATCCATTAATTTGATATGACCATTCAATTCAGGGAATTGATGCATCTCTTTTCTGAATCATCCCACCGCCAGATTTCAATCGTTGCTCGAAACGACTCATCAACTCCCAACCACGCCAATTAAACACATTGTGATTAATTAATTAAGAAAATAAATAAAACCCTAGAACTGTGTCGCCGTGGGGTTCCCTCGGTGGATTGTAACACCGTGCAACGGTATTAGGAAGGTAGAAAACCCTAAAACCTAATGTGACGCTGTGGAAATTCCACGGTGGATTGTAATACCGTGCACCCAGACACGATAAGTGGAAACCCTGAGCCATCCACGATAATAAAATGCCGTGTTACAATTTACAAATCACGATAAATGGACACCATCGACGATAAACAGACACCGTCATAAAAACACGGTAGGTGACACCGTGAGAACATGAAAGATAATCGTACGCCGTGAGACCATCCACAGTTATATTACACCGTGAGACCATCCAAAATAACCCTTCACCGTGAAGAAAGGCACGGAAATCTTATACCGTTTACATACCACGGTCCACGGTTCAAGGTGATATATTAATAAATTTAGGGTTTCAACGTGTCCAAAAAAGTACTGCATCCCCATTCTCCATCCTCGCACCTTCTACATTAATTGCATTTCAGCAGGTCCAACAACCACAAATAATAATTGCATTTCACCTCGACGTTAATGACACTTCAACAACCCATTGGGCAGTTGCTCTGTTGCTACTAAAATCAATATGAGAATTTTAGAGTAAAAAAGAATAATGGTCTGAAACCAAACTCAAAACCCATTGGGCAGTTGTTGTGTTGCATTTCTCTCGAATATTGCTAGTTCATTTACACAACAAGCTCAAAACAAGTTCGTTGTCGAGTCTCTGAAGCACATCAAAGGTACGAAAACAACGAGGTAGCACGTTTCGCATTTTGTTTAAATGTTTTAAAGCACACTGAGGTGTTTTTCACCGAATGTCGTCGTTCACCGTGAGATAGAGAGCACGTTGCACGGTTCACTGAAGGTGTAATAGGTTTTCCTTAACCCCGACGTGTTTACGAAATCACCGTGTTATTACCACGGAGATTTTACCGTGTTATTTATAGCGGTGGTGTCACCGTAGCACGTTGTATTCGTTCACCGTTTGATACTTAATCGTAATAACACCGTGTGGTAAAAATCATCTCGTTTACATCGTGCATACTTATTAGACCATGCATGCATGCAGGTCGTTAGGTTTTCAATAGCTGTTTGTTTTAATTATCTGTAATTTTATATCACAAATGTCGTGGCAGCGTGTTTCTTTACGACATGGTGGTCTCTGGGAACAGTCAGCATACGTAGGCGGAGATAGCGTGGCCATACACTTGATTCGACAATATGTTCGTACTTGTTAGGATCGTATCACTTCACATTGCCACCACAACTTCTATTTCTCAGACAAAGAGGATTGAATATATATGATTTCGTCATTGGATATTACAAACAACACAATTTGATGGAGACATATTCGACTCCTATCAAAGGACTTCCGCATCCTGCTGATTGGGTCGTTCCAGTGTATATAATTGATCACGTCATTCATCCTCCGGTTGCGGTGAGACAGGCTGGTCGTCCGAAGATGAGCCGTGCACGGTCTGCTGTCGAGGGTAATGCCCCCAGAAGAAGAAGTCAGCCTCTGAAGTGTAGTAAGTGTAATTCGATCAAACACAACGCGCGCAAATGTGACCAAGTTGTTTTACCCACCGACAGCCAGCCGCTCGAAGATGATCAGAATTCTCAACCCACGGTGGAACCAATCCGACAGAAAAGACAAAAGAAAAAATGTAGCGTATGCCGGAGTGCAGACCATAACATACAGACATGTCCGGTGCGGGGGGATTAACGTTAAGTTCTGTGACCATGCTGAACAATTGTGATATTTAGGTATTGCAACTAATTATGTTGGGATTTGTATGGTTTCTGTGAATTCGTTTTTTGTGTGTCACGGTGAATCTTATAAATGACCGTGTACCACCGTCCGTGTTATATTTGTAGTACATCGTGTGGCGGCCGTGATATTACGCCGTGCATCGGTTGTCCCGCCACCATCTTGGAAACTAGTACTACTGGTACAATACTCGTTAAAATTTATCTGATTTCCGCACGGTAACCTATACGGTGATATATCACAACATCACCGTGTAAGTATGAACAATGACGTTTTTTGGTGATTATTGCTCGGTTGTGTGAATATTTTGGTTAAAATGCGAATCAAAAGTTAATTTTCCATCTAGATGATTATATGAAACCGACAAAACTCCATAATTATGCAAGAAACGATTGAATGTGATATATCATGTGCAATATATGATCACACTTGAGAGTAACTTGTAAGTTGTAACAAATGAATTAGACATCTCTTGAATTTGAGACATGCATACTCCAAATCAAATCATACGTGTTTAAAATCAAATACCATAAGTCTCAATGATTGAAACATATCACAGTGAACGTTAATAATGAATTCAAAGTGTGTACAAACCATGAGAACTCGTTTTTTTGGTGTTTCACAAATTCACGATGAATATTAAAAATGACCGTGTAACACCGTAAGTGTTATGTCGTGTGACGGTCGTGATATTTACACCTTGCGAAACTCCATCCCTCAGTTTTATTTTCGATAATTTAATTAGAATTTTAAATATAAATCAGTAAAATTAACTCGCGCCTGCAAAAGCTGATTTGAGTACAGTGCATCGGTTGTCCCGCCACCATCTTGGGAACTAGTACTATACCAGTACTCTTCTCGTTAAATTTCAAATTTAAAAATTGATCTGATCTCCGCACGGTAACCCTATACGGTGATAAATCACAACATCACCGTGTAAGTATGAACAATGACGTTTTTTGGTGATTATTGCTCGGGTTGTGTCAATATTTTGGTTAAAATGCTAATCCAAAGTTAATTTTCCATCTAGATGATTATATGAAACCGACAAAACTCCAAAATTATGAAAGAAACGATTGAATGTGATATATCATGTGCAATGTATGATCACACTTGAGAGTAACTTGTAAGTTGTAACAAATGAATTAGACATCTCTTGAATTTGCGACATGCATACTCCAAATCGAATCATACGTGTTTAAAATCAAATACCATACGTCTCAATGATTGAAACATATCACAGTAAATGTTAATAAAGAATTCAAAGTGTGTACAAACCATGAGAACTCGTTTTTTTGGAGTTTAACGAATTCACGATGAATATTAGAAATGACCGTGTAACTGTTGGAAATCGATCACCCGGAGTTGCCGGAATTGCGGAACATGACAACTCCGATCAATAACCTTCGCCGGAGATAACACGAACACCACGTACGAGCCGGAGCACGAGCCGAACGCACGACACGGCCGAAGCCGCGCGCACGCCCAGCTCGAGCCCCCGCACGCGGGGCTCGATGCGATCGAACACCGATCGCATGCTAGCGATCGGTCGGGGCTGCCCAGCAGCCCCCGCGGCGAGTCCGGCGACTCGCCGCCGCCTGGAGGTCCCCACCGCCGTGGTGGGGTGGAGCGCGGCACCAGCCCGCGCTCCAGCGATCGATCGGGGTAATCGATCGCTGCCCCGGCTCCCAGCCGGGGTCGATCCTCCTCGCGCGCCGAAACCCTAGGCGGCGATCGCCGTGGTCCGGCGATCCTTGATCGCCACCACGCGTTCGTCGTCTAATCCGGGATTAGATCCTTGGATCTTGTTTTTCGATAATTGATTCAATAAACTTGAATTAAATTGCGGAAATTTAATTCACCTTTCGATTCGTTGTGCGGAGAAACGAGATCTTATGATGACCTTGAGATCTTCCCACGTATTCCTTGCACTAGCTCGAACGTCGGGTGGGCGACGATCTTCCGAACTCTATGGATCTCCTTCTCTACTTTCTCTCTCTAGAATTGTGATCTTCAAGTTATGAGAATAGAGAAGACCATGTAGTGCTTTTATAGGCTACGTAGGGGATCTTAAAGAGGTGGAATATTGGGCTTCCAATATTAATGATTAAATTGAGCCCAAGCCCAAATCTATTAATCCATTAATATTAATTAATTCTATTTTCCACTATATAAAATTAATTGCACTCCCAATATTAAACCATATTATATCAAATAATATTTTCTCCGGTAGTATTATTTATTCCGTGTATTTAAGATATAAATATCCATGAATAAAATTAATTTATTGCTAATTAATTTATTCATCTCTTATATCCGAGACTAGTACCATTCAACCTTAATTATTATGCGGAACAAATCCACCTGCAGGGTTTACATAATAATTCCTTATGAACTCATCTCGGGGATATTATCAACCCTTACGGGATACACTAACCCGTCAAGTATTCACGGCATGTCATATATTAAATATAGCGACCCAACTCAACCGGTAATTGACCCAGTAATTAAACCGGTCAATTCCTTTGGAAAATCAAAGTCACTTATATTAAATATACACACCCGCAATAGTATCGGGGATTAAGAATAAAATACACTGAGATTTAAATCGATTATCCAAGGCAATCCTAATCGATAAATCTCAAGCGATCCGCTCAATACACCAAGTGTACAAGTGTGATAAAATAATTAAGACAAATTATTTTCTCTCTCACACAACGACTATACCGATGGATTGGTCCGTGTCCATCTAGGTCGTGAGCAACTGTTTGATTAAATACGAGTAACCGATAGTATGATCTTCTGTGTGGGCCCGACACACCATACTAACTACAACGTATAGAATCCAGGACTATAATTTGCATATATTTAATTATAAATAATTAAATGCAAATAATTGTTTATTTAATTAAATAGATTAGTGGCAATGGATCGTGAGTTTCCGTTACTTAAATCTAGACATTAAGTACACAACTCCAACAATATCCCACTTGTACTAAGGTCTAGTCATTTCCTCCAAACTCCCGACTCCCATACTCATCACGTGCTTAAGTTGTACTTCCAAGAAGTACTATGTGAATGAGCAATCTAGGTTGCCGCTCTGAAGTTATCTTGGTGACTACAGCGTCGTCTCCCTCGACGATGACTCGTATCAGGTGGTACTTGCACTATGTGTTATCTTACACTTATGGACTTGTGATTTCTTACCATTTGCCATCGCACCGCTATTTACATAGCCTTTGGCAAATTAAGAATCACATCTAAGTCCCAGAGATTATCCCGGAGTTATACCAAAACTTCCGCTGCCTCTGAGGCCGCTATTTGGTTACCCATGGCAGAGTCCGAAAAGCATCGTGCTTATCACTCTTCCATGTTAAAACTCCTTCTCCTTCAATAGTGAAACACATAGCCTGATATCGACTTACACCGGTCCTCATTCGATTAGAAATCTAAGAGAATGTAATCCAAAGGAAATGCTTGTCTGCTTCGTAGTCTAGAGCAGTACTTTGAAAGTACTTTTACAACAGTCGAATATTCCTTTCCAGGATTACCTTGATATCCTCCCACTATGCTAACCGCATAGCCGATATCAGGTTCTCGTTTTTCAACATTGCATTTATTAAGCTTTCCTCACTGAAAGTGTAGGAATCCGCTTTCATTGCTTCTATCTCCTTTTGTGTTCCAAAACACATATCCTTAGATAGATGCATTCCGTCTCTGAAAGGTAACGAACCTTTCTCGGAATCTTGCATGTTAAAACGAACCATAATCGTATAAGATATCAAGAGAAGTACAATGTTATTTTCTTGAGATCCTAGATCTTAGGAACATGCTCTAACTTCTTCTTTATCTCATATATCGATTTTTCTAGACAACCATCATTTTATGTCTGACAACATCTTTACATTGTTACCAATGATAAAATGCTATCTACATAAAACCTCCGAGAAACACCACCTTGTTTCCATCATGTTTCCCATACACTCGATTCGTCTATGCTTTGATGAATCCATAAAATGGACTATCTCATCAATTTGCAAGTACCACGAACTCAATGCTTTGTTCCAATCCATAAATGGATCAACTAAGCTTGTACTCTAAATGATCTTGCTTCTTAGCAATAATCCTTATTGCTTTCCAAGAAGGCACATTTAGATCTAGTACCGCCTTCATGTAGATCCAGGGATTGATTTCATGTATACTAGGTCCAGAGTTCAAAACTCTCCTAGTCTTATGAATATCTCCGGTTGTCAAACAACCTCCTACTACAATGGCATTCCGGTGTATAAACAGTAATAACAGTAGGTGCAGATAGTGATGTATCGCTACTCGGTTCGGCTGGTTCTAAGTCTTAATCGTTTTCTCTCTCTTCAGAAGTATCATGTCATTTTGGGCTTGTGGTTCATCTAATAGTCTTCCTCTAAGAACCGGGCGTTAGAACTTATAACGTCCTTCTGGTTCATAGTACTATCGAACACACACCTTTTGTTCTTCTAGGATATTCTACAACCACATTTGGATGTGCCATTGTTTCCAAGACATATCCATAGAACATAGGTAGTTCCGTTTAACTCATGCTTTTACTATTTCTATAAGAGTTCCATTTCTTATTTCCGACACACCAATCCTACAGAGGACTGTATGGTGTAGTCACTTGGGATCCAATCCCAAGCTCTGATCATAAATCAGAGTCAATCAATTCTAATACTTGTCCGGATCTTATATCTTATATCCATAAAGGATTGCTTAGTCGTATTATCTTCCAAATTAGATTCTTAGGTCGGAAGGTCCACTCCTTCAACTTAATTGATCTTACAATCAATTTTCGACCTTTGAACTTCTTATTTGAATAAATATGACTTAGCATAAGAATCCACAAGTATAAATGATTTAATAAAGAAATCTCTTATTAGTAAAACGAGTTATGTATAACGGTTCGTTGCATCATGGTGGACTCAGGATTCATCATTTATATATTGCTAGCTAATGTACCAAAATAGATAATATCATTATTTCTTCTTATAACCATCAAATGATTAAAAGAAATAAAATATCCATTCATTAGAAATCCAGAACAAAGTTCTTTCTAATATGAAAGGTACATAAAAGCAATAACTCAAAATGAAATCCTATAAAATGTCCTCCACTGCAACTGCTGCCTCCTCCACAGCATTGCCCATGTAGACTACGATTTCTTCTTTTCTAAGTCGTCGGGTATCCTGGAACCCTTGCATTTAAAATGCACATACCGTCAGTGGTTCCATATCTACACACCAGGTTCCGGTAGATAATACCACTGACTATGTTTCACGACTAAAGAAAATTTCGTACTTTTGAGAGGATAATCAGACTTCCAGTACCCAGACTGTTTGCATCGAGAACACTTGCCTCATGGCTTTCTCGTCCCATCTAGTGGTCCAAGTTGCTTAGGACCACTGGGTTTCTCTGCTTGCTTTTCCTTTTTCCCCGATCTTGCCCTTAGGTTCGAAACCTTTGGCATTGGCTACAAGAGCTTGCGATTTCCGTCTCAACTCGTCCAAAAGGTCAATCATCTCAAAAAACGTGTTTAAGCGTTTCCTCGATGTGACTGGCCTTTATGAGTATCCTCATCGCTTCTTGTCTAGCCGCCTATGTCAATAGGCTCGGGAGGACAAAGCTCACTGAGTACAACCTAGCACTCTTTAACAGTTTGGGTAATGTCTAGATCTCTATTCCAATCATTACATTTACGGACCAGTGAGTTAAAATCCTTAAGTATCACAGAAAGTGGGTTCAAAGCTATTTCCTAATCTATGAGCACATATAACAACAAACAATCGATTTAATATCCGATATTATCTCCCTCAAATAATATCATTAAACCACTAATCACATCTAAAATCCCATCAGATATGGCAAGCCACGACAGTGTGGACGTTTACCTACCCAAATGATTTAGCAATTAGATTTTCCTCGGTCGTACATCATCATTAGCGTTACTTCGATGGGAAGAATACTAAGAAGCGTACCTAAGTGTAAACCATTACTCAGTATCTAAGAAGATTGTTTGGGACGCGCATATTCACCGCAAGCCACGATAGTGTGGACGTTTACGTTAACATACGCTCCTTTACTCCCCTCTATAACTGTCTACATCAATCGATCCAAAATCCCATTCAGTGCAGCAAGCCACGATAGTGTGGACGTTTACTACACCAAAAGATTTTTACAATTGACTTCCAATTACTTGATCCATTCGATTTTTGTAAATCAGGACGCGGAGAATCATAAGTGAAACTCGAACAACCCTATCTCTCATTAGATGAGGGAGCCGAGCAGACAATCGATCCATTTCTAGAAATGGTACGAAGGTCTCTAATTTGTGTCATCCACATGACCAAGTGGCTTTGGCTCCATTCCACTCCCCGGGGTGAGAACGAGTCGACTTGAAATCAGTTTCAGAAAGACAAATTAGGCATTGTTTGATAAACTTAATCAATGTTTCTCGTAAAAGAAATTACAAGAATTCTCCTCCAATGACTTGTCTATACGAACTTCAAAAGTCCATAAAAGTCACCAAGAGAACAGCAATGGAGACCATGACAATGTTTCCATTCCCTCTCCCACTTAGCTTTTTACAATAAAGGGATACGCTATTCTAATGCATAATTAAATACACATAAGCATAATAACAAACATACATTTCATGCAAGTACGTACACAAATAATCAAATAATTGCTCAAGTAAAATTATTTCTCGACTATTCGTACCTTGATGAATTCCTGCATGCTTGTCTTGAGTCTTCATTCTACGTCTTGAATACTTTGCCGAGCGACGGAAAAATTCTTTGATTCTCATATTTAATTTAATTTTAAATAAAATCCAAGATTCCAATTCAAAAAAAATTTGAATCAATCTAATGATTTTAAATAAAATACTCCAATTAAATAAAATCAATTTTATTAAAATCCATTGATTTCCATATTTAATTATATTCTAAATAAAATCCAAGATTTTCCAATCCAAAATAAATTTTGAATTAATCTAATGATTTTAAATAAAATACTTAAATTAAATAAAATCAATATTTTAATAATTTCTCAATCCTATTTAGATTAGATCTCAAGAATCCTAATCAAAATCGAATTTTGATTCTTCTTAAGACTTCTAATCCAAGTAGGTATAGGATATCTAGAGAAACTAGGATTTTCTTTCCTAATTTAACTCTCCATCTAATTCCATTATTTAATTCCATAATTAAGAAATCTAATCCAAATAGAATTTGAATTAATTCCAAAATTAAATTAAATTAAATTGGAAAGATTAAATTATTTCCGGAAAGATCGGATTTACCGGGACGAACCGAAAAAAGAATTTCCGGTCAACCCAAAATCGAACCATGCTTAGTTGGTTCCATGCATGAACAATGCACACCGACTACCAGCCCACATATCATGCATGGCCACGGCATTAATTAATTCTCATGCAAAGGAATTAATTCCATTCAGCCATTCAACACATGCAAAACACGCACAGCATCAGAAATCGCATGGTGTCGGCCAAAGACAAAGAAGATGTCGGCCGACACCTTTTGCAAAAATACAGCAACGGCGCGAACGAAATTCGATCGTCTTCTTCGGCGAGACTTGTGCACGAGCCCGGTCGATTTCCGGCATGGCGTCTCCTATGAAGACACACGCCATCAACCTCGTCACAGCTCACACACGAGCAGCCCGCGAAACGCGTTCGATCGATCGCGCCGGAGCAGCCGATTCCCGGTATGACGCCGCCACCGACATCACGTCATCGACTACGCTCCAGCAGCACGCCCAGCCGCTTCCATACGCAGCCCGCTTCGAACGATGGCGCACCAGCAGCCCGCAAAGGTGTACCAGCAGCCCGCTCAAAGCTCCAGCCACGGGGATCCATCGCTTGAGCTCCAGCTCGTCGGCGATCGACATCCGGCGATCATGCCGTCGATCCCTGCCAACAGCTCAGCCCGTGCCGCCTCACCGCTGCTCCGGGAGCAGCTGAAACAGCCCGGTCCTTGCTCGTGTCGCGATAGATCGTCAAGGTTCGATTATTCTGAAAAACCCTCAATTTTTTAATATTTAATTTTTCCGACCAACACGATTCATACAAGAGA
This sequence comes from Euphrasia confusa, assembly GCA_954870475.1. Classification (NCBI taxonomy): domain Eukaryota; kingdom Viridiplantae; phylum Streptophyta; class Magnoliopsida; order Lamiales; family Orobanchaceae; genus Euphrasia; species Euphrasia confusa. Next base: position 15,603,023 of record OX940953.1, read on the forward strand.
GAAAAACATAGACGTAGAACAATATATATAGCACAATAATTTAATAAATTAAATTAATCTATGGCTATAAACATCGAGAATCGATTAAATTAATCTATGGCTGATACCAATTGTTGGAAATCGATCACCCGGAGTTGCCGGAATTGCGGAACATGACAATTCCGATCAATAACCTTCGCCGGAGATAACACGAACACCACGTACGAGCCGGAGCACGAGCCGAACGCACGACACGGCCGAAGCCGCGCGCACGCCCAGCCCGAGCCCCCGCACGCGGGGCTCGATGCGATCGAACACCGATCGCATGCTAGCGATCGGTCGGGGCTGCCCAGCAGCCCCCGCGGCGAGTCCGGCGACTCGCCGCCGCCTGGAGGTCCCCACCGCCGTGGTGGGGTGGAGCGCGGCACCAGCCCGCGCTCCAGCGATCGATCGGGGTGATCGATCGCTGCCCCGGCTCCCAGCCGGGGTCGATCCTCCTCGCGCGCCGAAACCCTAGGCGGCGATCGCCGTGGTCCGGCGATCCTTGATCGCCACCACGCGTTTGTCGTCTAATCCGGGGTTCGATCCTTGGATCTTGTTTTTCGATAATTGATTCAATAAACTTGAATTAAATTGCGGAAATTTAATTCACCTTTCGATTCGTTGTGCGGAGAAACGAGATCTTATGATGACCTTGAGATCTTCCCACGTATTCCTTGCACTAGCTCGAACGTCGGGTGTGCGACGATCTTCCGAACTCTATGGATCTCCTTCTCTACTTTCTCTCTCTAGAATTGTGATCTTCAAGTTATGAGAATAGAGAAGACCATGTAGTGCTTTTATAGGCTACGTAGGGGATCTTAAGGAGGTGGAATATTGGGCTTCCAATATTAATGATTAAATTGAGCCCAAGCCCAAATCTATTAATCCATTAATATTAATTAATTTTATTTTCCACTATATAAAATTAATTGCACTCCCAATATTAAACCATATTATATCAAATAATATTTTCTCCGGTAGTATTATTTATTCCGTGTATTTAAGATATAAATATCCATGAATAAAATTAATTTATTGCTAATTAATTTATTCATCTCTTATATCCGAGACTAGTACCATTCAACCTTAATTATTATACGGAACAAATCCACCTGCAGGGTTTACATAATAATTCCTTATGAACTCATCTCGGGGATATTATCAACCCTTACGGGATACACTTTTTCCCGTCAAGTATTCACGGCTTGTCATATATTAAATATAGCGACCCAACTCAACCGGTAATTGACCCAGTAATTAAACCGGTCAATTCCTTTGGAAAATCAAAGTCACTTATATTAAATATACACATCCGCAATAGTATCGGGGATTAAGAATAAAATACACTGAGATTTAAATCGATTATCCAAGGCAATCCTAATCGATAAATCTCAAGCGATCCGCTCAATACACCAAGTGTACAAGTGTGATAAAATAATTAAGACAAATTATTTTCTCTCTCACACAACGACTATACCGATGGATTGGTCCGTGTCCATCTAGGTCGTGAGCAACTGTTTGATTAAATACGAGTAACCGATAGTATGATCTTCTGTGTGGGCCCGACACACCATACTAACTACAACGTATAGAATCCATGACTATAATTTGCATATATTTAATTATAAATAATTAAATGCAAATAATTGTTTATTTAATTAAATAGATTAGTGGCAATGGATCGTGAGTTTCCGTTACTTAAATCTAGACATTAAGTACACAACTCCAACAGTAACACCGTCAGTGTTATGTCGTGTGACGGTCGTGATATTTACACCTTGCGAAACTCCATACCTTCACTTTTATTTTCGATAATTTAGTTAGAATTTTAAATATAAATCTGTAAAATTAACTCGCGCCTGCAAAAGCTATTTTGAGTTTTGAGTACTGTCAATACTAATAATAACCGTGCATCGGTTATCCCCGCCACCGTCTCATCAGGTTCTCCACAAAAATACACGACTAGTTAAATTTCAAATTTTAACATTGATTTTAAAACCGCACGGTCTACTGTCACGGTATAAATTGATACCGTGTGACAAAGAGACCGTGTGGTCATCGCGGAGTTGTTTGACACCGTGGCATACTGAACTCTCACGGTGTCTAATTAGAAATTCGTTTTCGTGTGTCACGGTGATTTTATTATAGACACGGCGATTATGTGATTTTTAGGTCTCATACATGATACAACTACCACTAATAAATGGGCCTTAATAAGTGGGATGCGTAAAACCCGAAACGACGCCTATCACGGCGCAGTTATTTATAATTACACGCGACCTTCTGTAATAATTATTTAAACGCGACCTTTTGGAATCCCGCGAGAAACATTATTCATAGTGATTTATGCAAGCCTAATCTCTATTAAACTCTGAATATTTCTTGGTCCTTAATCCTCATACCAATAATGGATACCCCTCAGATAGCTGATGCTTTCATTGTTGTGCTGACTGATGAACATATTGAATCTAGACGGTTTCGACTTCCCGAACGTTTCTACCGTTTGCGTGTGAGATACAGTACAGAGCCTCCGCTCTTCTACCTCCGCGATGTTCACGGTGAGAGGTGGGCAACCTTGATGGGCTTTAAAAATGGTTTGGCGTATTTCTTCAATGGTTGGACTGAATTCAAACACATCCACAAGTTGAAGAAAGGCATGACCCTCCTGTTCGAGCATAGGCCACTTCCAGACGAGTTCCTGGTGCGGATATTTAAAGAGGATGGAGATGAACTCAAGTCATTCTTGCCGAGACCTGCTCCAGGAAAGAGAGCATTCGAGGATGTACCTTCGTCGTCGTCGTCTCTGAAAAAGAGTAAACCATCTTAGGGTTTCGGCGTTAGGTTTTTCTTTTGTAAATCTGCGACTTTTGTAATTCGGATTCCCCTAATTTAGTACACCAAAATTACTCCGTATTCCTTTTTCCTTGTTTCCAAAATTATACGCTGGAATATTGCACCGTTGTTTCACGGTCAATATAAGATTCACGGTGCATACATGGTCTTACCACCGTGTGTAGTGCACCGTGTACACACCGTGCGCGATAGTATACACTGTGAAAACTAATTTCTAGCCCTGCAACATATTTTTCACAATTTAGTACAAATTTACCATAATATGTGGAGAGAATGAAGCAAACGACTTCACATTTAATATTTCGAAAAAAAACACAATGACAAGTTCATTGAAAATCACTTAAGCATAACAATAATTATGATTACAAGAACCATAATTATGGAGACAATAAACAGAGTAGTCTTCAACTGGATGGATACGTCGTGCAATGACGTCTCCATCTTCTTCAGATCTTTCCTAATTTTAGCTTCTGTGGCTTTGTCTTCCGCTCTTGACATTTGTTGTTGTATCTCTCCCTCATTTGACGGGTTACACCAGGAATCGAATGTATGATCTTGACAATAATACATCAATTTCTGATAATTCTCAGATTTCGAGGACACCACACGAATCTGAAGTTTCTTCCGACATTTACCACAAACATTATCTTGGTACTTCAATCGGCTTCGTTGACCAGTACTCACAGAGTTCACCGATTGTGTAGACATATGGTTGTGATCAGTTTTTGACTTATTTGTTTTGGATGATTTGAATTCAAATTTGAATTCAAATATTTGCTTATGTTGAAAGAGGATTGCGGCTGGCACGTGTTTAGAGAGGACTGCGGCTGGCACGTGTCACGGTTCAAGATACACAGTGGAACCATGTACAATTATTTATCCACCGTGACACGGTAATCATATGAGTCTACCATTGGCTACAACACAGTACTGTGATTACACCGTGGACTTATTCATTCAGGCACCGTGTACAAATATTCGTTCACAAAACAGCAATTACAAACCAGTATTAATGAATCACAATGTGAAAGCAACCAACATGTTTATACTGATACGTCAATCAAAATGGATCAACAACATCATTCAAGCTCAGCCAAAAAATCTTCAGGCATATTTGTTTCCTGACCTCCTCAATGTACCCTTCATCGATGTTTTCGTTCCGATGCATCAGAGGTTCGACAAACAAACGGTCAAGCTGCATGGTACAGTAAACTCCACAAGAGTGTTTATCAGTAGCATCCTGGACGAATTGTTCGGCGTCCGGCATGACTTTCAACTCGAAGGCCTCCGCAATCGCATGGTGTTGACCCTTCTTTGCCCAGTAATCTGATCTCCTCAACACAAGAGGTAAAAACTCCATTAACGGCCTCAATTCGTCATTCCGAAATCCGTATTCAGGATACGTCGCCAGTTGAGTATGAATTAATGAGTCATACAACTCGATAGTCCAATCTTCGGGGGATATTCGGACGGTGACCCAATGATGGTGGACATTACAAATCGCCACGATCTTTACATGCCATGTTTAAGGTTTGCGAGTTAGAATTCAGTTTCACTCTAGTTAAAATGAAGCATGTATGCTTTTCAATACTTACGTGAGTAGGCTGGTCGGACTCCATTGACATCGGACCATATGTGTCATCCACTGCTTCTCGAAGAGAATCAGGCACTACCCAATCATCAATAGAGCCACGATGAATCTTATATGCAGCATCTATAGTACTCTGGAAAAAAATATTATTAGTAAAAACGAAGGTGTCCAAAATGACAGTACTGTAAAACTTACCAAAAATTGAGTGCTCAATAAGACTGTGTTTGTACTCCCTTTAACATCACGACCTTTGCACTTCAAATAAATAATATAGAGATCTAGCACCTCAGATTCGAAGGCCCAATTGAAGTCCTCAATTTTATCAAACAAGTCCGCACCCACTCTGTGGTCTATGGAGCCTCGACTGCACGATATCAAGTCGGTAGACCCGGAATTCATCCATTCTCTGAATAACGTTTCCACATATTCGAGTCCGCTTTGGTTCGCACTAGATTGCGAATGGAAACGTTTCATGAGTTCGAAGACTTTTTGAGCAACAACTTCCTTAAAGCAAGTGCCAGAATCATCAGCAAGGAACGAAACAATATCTGCCCTCAGTTCGGCGTCCCAAATCGTACCTACCTGGCGATCGATCTCATCGTTGTCCGGCCCCTCACGACCGAAGACACCTGCTTTTCGACAGCAAATGTCCGTCACAGAAGTCAGATCAGGTCCGAAAACACGTCGCTTAGAAATAGGCCTTTCTATAGCACGTGAAGCTTTTTGTGCAGCACGCTTGTGAGACGGCTTGACTCGATCTTTCTTCTTAATACCTCCTTTTCGTCGAGGTGGACAGAATTCAAAAGAAAATAGCTCACAATCATCTATAGATTCAGTTACAGTAACATAAGATAATGCTTTGGCCTCTTCCGGTGTAGGAATTAACGATTCAAAAACTTCCATCTACAGACAAATATACTCTGTATCAACGTACAACAACAATAAAGTTCAACGCGTGTGCTTTTTAATAATGAAAATTCAATAAAGTACCTTCTCATTGAAGAATTTAGTGTCATCGCACGCAGCTTGTTTCGATGCAGTAGAGTCCCACATCAGGCAACGTGGAATTCTCGTAACCCGAGCACGTTTCGCGCATAATGCTCCGATCGACGGTACGGACTCGTACATCCAAAACTGAAAAGCCCAAACCGGCCCGTAGAAATGGTAAGTAGATTCATCATCATGCATGGACGTCGTTTTGAGGTAGTAGGATAAATTCTGATAGGAATAAGCGCCCCAGGGAAATTCCTGCCAACTGTTGGAAATCGATATCCGGGGATATCAAAAATAGCGGAACCGATAACCCGAACGAAATCCCTTCGCCGGAAAAACATCGCGAACTACCTCACGAGCCGGAGCCCGGCCGAGAACACCCGCCGCGGGATGAACCCGCGGCTGCCCTAGCCGAGCCCCCGCGAGGGGCTCACGATCGCACCCGCGATCGCATGGGGTTGCTCACGCAAGCCCCCGGGGCTACTCGGAGCAGCCCCCGCGGAGAGTCCGGCGACTCGCCGCCACCGCGTCGGAGCAGGAGGAGGGTTCCGCCGCGTCACCAGCCCGCGGCAACCCCCGGCGATCGACTCAAGGTCGATCGCATGCCCCGGCGTCCAGCCGGGGCTTCTCCGCTTCGAGGTGGGCGGTCTGCCCATGCAGATCCGCCGTGGCTCCAGCCACGGCTGCCCGACGATCGACCACCGCGGTCGATCGCATGCCCCAGCTCCGGCTGGGACTCCTCACCTGCACCGGCGGTCGAAACCCTAGGGTTCGACCGCCACCCTCGGCGTCCAGCCGAGGGCTCTCGTTGCGTGCGATCCCCACCGTGGATCCGCCGTTCGCGGTGGTCCGGTGGTCTTCGACCACCACCCCGCGTTCGGCCCTCAGTCCGGGGTTCGTTCGTTCCTCGGATCTTGGTTCATGTGTATACGACGAATTAAATTAAAATCATCGAGGGGGTTCGTGATTTTACCTTTGTTCTCGTTGTACGGAGAAACGAGATCTATGAAGACCTTGAGACCTTCCCACGTATTCCTTGCACTAGCTCGAACGTCGGGTGGGCGACGATCCTCCGAACTCCATGGATCTCCCTCTCTACTTTCTCTCTCTAGAATTGTGATCTTCAAGTTATGAGAATAGAGAAGACCATGTAGTGCTTTTAAAGGCTACGTAGGGGATCTTAAGGAGGTGGAATATTGGGCTTCCAATATTAATGATTAAATTGAGCTCAAGTCCAAATCTATTAATCCCATTAATATTAATTAATTTATTTTCCACTATATAAATTAATTGCACTCCCAATATTAAACCATATTATATCAAATAATAATTCTCCGGCAGTATTATTTATTTCTTGTATTTAAGATATAAATATCCATGAATAAAATTAATCTATTGCTAATTAATTTATTCATCTCTTATATCCGAGACTAGTACCATTCAACCTTAATTATTATGCGGAATAAATTCCATCTGCAGGGTTTACATAATAATTCCTTATGAACTCATCTCGGGGATATTATCAACCCTTCCGGGATACACTTTCCCGTCAAGTATTCACGGCATGTTATATATAAAATATAGCGACCCAACTTAACTGGTAATTGACCCAGTAATTAAACCGGTCAATTCCTTTGGAAAATCAAAGTCACTTATATTAAATATACACACCCGCAATAGTATCGGGGATTAAGAATAAAATACACTGAGATTTAAATCGATTATCCAAGGCAATCCTAATCGATAAATCTCAAGCGATCCGCCCAATACACCAAGTGTACAAGTATGATAAAATAATCAAGACAAATTATTTTCTCCCTCATACAACGACTATACCGATGGATTGGTCCGTGTCCATCTAGGTCGTGAGCAACTGTTTGATTATATACGAGTAACCGATAGTATGATCTTCCGTGTGACGTCGCACACCATACTAACTACAACGTATATAATCTAGGACTATAATTTGCATATATTTAATTATAAATAATTAAACGCAAATAATTGTTTATTTAATTAAATAGATTAATGGTAATGGATCGGGAGTTTCCGTTACTTAAATCTAGACATTAAGTACACAACTCCAACAATCTCCCACTTGTACTAAGGTCTAGTCATTTCCTCCAAACTCCCGACTCCCATACTCATCACGTGCTTAAAATGTACTTCCAAGAAGTACCCTGTGAATGAGCAATCTAGATTGTCGCTCTGAAGTTATCTTGGTGACTACAGCGTCGTCTTCCCTGACGATGATTCGTATCAGGTGGTACTTGCTCTATGTGTTATCTTACACTTATGGACTTGTGATTTCTTACCATTTTCCATCGCACCGCTATTTACATAGCCTCTGGCAAATTAAGAATCACATCTAAGTCCCAGAGATTATCCCGGAGCTATACCAAAACTTCCGCTGCCTCTGAGGCCGCTATTTGGTTGCTCATGGCAGAGTCCGAAAAACATCGTGCTTTTCACTCTTCCATGTTAAAACTCCTTCTCCTTCAATAGTGAAACACATAGCCTGATATCGACTTACACCGGTCCTTATTTGATTAGAAATCTAAGAGAATGTAATCCAAAGGAAATGCTCGTCTGCTCCGTAATCCAGAACACAGTTCCCAGTACTTCGAAAGTACTTAAAATGTTCATTACAGCAGTCGAGTATTCCTTTCCAGGATTACCTTGATATCCTCTCACTATACTAGCCGCATAGCAGATATCAAGTTCTCGTTTTCAACATCGCATTTATCAAGCTTTCCACACTCGAAGTGTAGGAAACCGCTTTCATTGCTTCTATCTCCTTTTGTGTTCCAAAACACATATCCTTAGATAGATGCATTCCGTATCTGAAAGGTAACGAACCTTTCTCGGAATCTTGCATGTTAAAACGAACCATAATCATATATATGTAAGATGTCTAGGAGAAGTACAATGTTCTTTCCTAGAGATCCAAGATCTCAAGAACATGTCCAACTTATTTCTTTATCTTTCATATTGATTTATCTAGACAACCATCATTTTATGTCTTGACAACATCTTTACATTGTTACCAATGATAAGAATGTTCTCTACATAAAACCCGAGAAACACCACTTTGTTCCATCACGTTTCCAATACACACGATTCGTCTATGCTTTGATGAATCCATAAAATGGACTATCTCCTCAATTTGCAAGTACCACGAACTCAAAGCTTTGTTTCAATCCATGAATGGATCAACTAAGTTTGTACTCTAAATGATCTTGCCTCTTAGCAATAATCCTTATTGCTTTCCAAGAAGGCACATTTAGATCTAGTACTGCCTTCATGTAGATCCAGGGATCGATTTCATGTATACTAGGTCCAGAGTCCGAAGACTCTCCTAGTCTTATGAATATCTTCGGTTGTCACACAACCTCCCACTACAACGGCATTCCGGTGTATAAACAGTAATAACAGTAGGTGCAGTTAGTGGTGTACCGCTACTCGGTTTGGCTGGTTCCCAGTCCTTATCGCTTTCTCTCATTCAAAGTATTACGTCACTTTGGGCTTGTGGTTCATCTAATAGTCTTCCTCTAAGAACCGGGCGTTAGAACTTATAACGTCCTTCTGGTTCATAGTACTATTGAACACACATCTTTTGTTCTTCTAGGATATTCTACAACCGCATTTGAATGCGCCGTTGTTTCCAGACATATCCATAGAACACAGGTAGTTCCGTATAACTCATGCTTTTACTATTTCTATAAGAGTTCCATTTCTTGTTTACCACACACCATTTCTACACAACAGTGTATGGTGTAGTCATTTGGGATCAAATCCCAATCTCTGATCAGTATGCCATGCATTCCTCAGACAGGCACTTGCCTCCGCGATTAGATCGCAGAATTTCAATGGATATACCATGATGGTTCCCCACAATAGCTTTGTGTCCATTGACTTGTCAAAACACTTTGCTTTTGTGGCACATCAGGTATGCTAGTCCATTTTTCGAGTCATCATAAAATGAAGTACTCGTACCTTATTGTCTGAGTAAACAAAGGTCTGCATACATCAGAGTAAATCAATTCTAATACTTGTCCCGATCTTATACCTTATATCCATAAAGGATTGCTTAGTTACGTTATCTTCCAAATTAGATTCTTAGGTCGGAAGGTCCACTCCTTCAACTTAATTGATCAAAATATCAATTTTCGACCTTTGAACTTCTTATTTGAATAAACGTGACTTAGCATAAGAATCCACAAGTATAAATGATTCATTACAGAAAAAACTTTTAAAAGTAAAATGAGTTATATACTACGGTTCGTTGCATCGTGGTGGACTCAGGATTCATCATTTATATATTGCTAGCTAATGTACCAGAATAGATAATATCATTATTTCTTCTTATAACCATCAAATGATTAAAAGAAATAAAATATCTATTCATTAGAAATCCAGAACAAAGTTCTTTCTAAAAGGTACATAAAAGCAATAACTCAAAATGAAATCCTATAAAAATGTCCTCCACTGCAACAGCTGCTTCCTCCACAGCATTGCCCATGTAGACTACGATTTCTTCTTTTCCAAGTCGTCGGGTTTCCTGGAACCCTTGCATTTAGAATGCTCATACCGTCAGTGGTTCCATATCTACACACCAGGTTCTGGTAGATAATACCACTGACTATGTTTTCATGACTAAAGAAAAATTTCGTACTTTCTTTGAGAGGATAGTCAGACTTCCAGTACCCAGACTGTTTGCATCGAGAACTCTTGCCTATTGGCTTTCTCGTCCCATCTCGTGATCCAAGAAACTTAGGACCACTGGGTTTCTTTGCTTGCTTTTCCTTTCCCCCAGTTTTGCCCTTAGGTTCGAAACCTTTGGCATTGGCTACAAGAGCTTGCGATTTCCGTCTCAACTCGTCCAAAAGGTCCATCATCTTAGAAACGTGTTCAAGCGCTTCCTCGAATGAATGACCTTTATGAGTATCCTCATCGCCTCTTGTTTAGCCACTACGTCATGTCTAAACATCTCCTTGAGTTTGAACGTACATGATATCAAAATCAGTCCTTTCCTCATCAGTTAAGACATTAGTAGGCTCGAGAGGACAAAGCTTCACTGAGTACAAACTTCTACTCTTTAACAGTCTGGGCAATGTCCAGATCTCTATTCAAATCAATACATTCAGGGACCAATGAGTTAAATTCCTTAAGTATCACAGAAAGTGGGTTCAAAGCCATATCCTAATCTATTAGCACATATAACAACAAACAATCGATTTAATATCCGATATTATCTCCCTCAAATAACATCATTAAACCACTAATCACATCTAAAATCCCATCAGATATGGCAAGCCACGATAGTGTGGACGTTTACCTACCCAAATGATTTAGCAATTAGATTTGCTTCGGTCGTACATCATCATTAGCGTTACTTCGATGGGAAGAATACTAAGAAGCATACCTAAGTGTAAACCATTACTCAGTATCTAAGAAGATTGTTTGGGATACGCATATTCACCGCAAGCCACGATAGTGTGGACGTTTACGTTAACATACGCTCCTTTACTCCCTTCTATAACTGTCTACATCAATCGATCCAAAATCCCATTCAGTGCAGCAAGCCACGATAGTGTGGACGTTTACTACACCAAAAGATTTTTACAATTGACTCCCAATTACATGATCCATTCGATTTTTGTAAATCAGGACGCGGAGAATCATATGTGAAACTCGAAGTTTCTAACCAGTGATTCACCATGCGAACGACCCTATCTCTCATAAATGAGGGAGCCGAGCAGACAATCGATCCACCTTTAGAAATGGTACGAAGGTCTCTAATTTGTGTCATCCACATGACCAAGTGGCTTTGGCTCCATTCCACTCCCCGGGGTGAGAATGAGTCGACTTGAAGTTAGCTTCAGAAAGACAAATTAGGCATTGTTTGATAAACTTAATCAATGTTTCTCGTAAAAGGAATTACAAGAATTCTCCTCCAATGACTCGTCTATACGAACTTCAAAAGTCCATAAGAGTCACCAAGAGAACAGTAATGGAGACCATGGCATTGTTTCCAATCCCTCTCCCACTTAGCTTTTTATAACAAAGGGATACGCTATCTAATGCATAATTAAATACACATAAGCATGCATACATGAAATAAAGCACATAGAATATTATCACATAATCAAAATAATACTAGAATATTATTTTCCGACTATTATGGCTTTATCGCATCTCCGTACGCATCTTCTAGTCTTCAGTATTCGTTCTTGAATGCTCCATGTGACGAGAATATTAATCCCAATATTTAAATCTATTTATTTTCAATTAATCCAAAAGTTACTTAATTCGAAAATTAAGTCAATCGAATATATCAAAAATAAAATTAAACATTATTAATATTTTTATTATTTTTATTTTCCTCTTCTAATTTCATTAAATCTCTAGAATCCTATCCAAGACCCACTTGGAATATTCTAGAAGATTTCCATAATGAAATAAGGAAATAAAATAATTTAGGACTCCTAATCTTTCCAAATTAATTCCTTTCCTAATCTATTAAAAATTCCATAAAGGAATAATTAAATAGGAAAAATTATTAAGGACTTTCAAAAACTTTCCAAATTAATTATTTTCCTAATCTATTAAAAATTTCATAAAGGAATAATTAAATAGGAAGAATAAATTAATTCTAAATTTATTACTTTCCTTGTCCATGAAAATTCCAAAATAGGAATAATCAATAAGGAAAAATAAATTTATTTCAATTTAATTCTTTTTCCTATTCCATGAGAATTCTCAAACTTAGGAATACTCAAAATAGGAAAACCGAACTAAATTAGGAAAGTCGGATCTTGGTAGGAGTAGAATGGGTTGGGAGACCCCACATCACCCCACCGTGATCGACCGGCCACCGGAGGGGATCACCGCCGCCGCCACCCCAGCCGGCCAGCCACCACCAACGCCGGCGGCAGCCCACGGCCGAGGGGCGATCGGCCCCTTCCTCGCGGTCGATCGTAAGGGTCGATCATGGGGTTGATCGTCCCTCTCGTCCATCGTCTTCTTCGTCACATCTTCATCTTCCGGCGATCGTTCCAACATCGAACCAACGTAAATAAATTACAATAATTTAAATTACAATTCCGGTATCGATTCTATACATGAAATCGACCCTATACATTTTCCGGAAAACATAGAACAATAATAATAAACCTAAATTCGGTCAACCCCCGAATTTTTGCTATTACAAGCATTCACCACACATAAAACGAATCTCGACATGTCCGAGAGTTTAATAATCAAGAACAATATTATGACATTAATTAAAATAATTAAATATAGCCATAATAGTCGGAAACCCTGCAAGGTAGAACAATTTATCGCATATACACATGAACTAGAACCACGCTCTGATACCAATTGTTGGAAATCGATATCCCGGGCTATCAAAAATAGCGGAACCGATAACCCGAACGAAATCCCTTCGCCGGAAAAACATCGCGAACCACCTCACGAGCCAGAGCCCCGGCCGAGAACACCCGCCGCGGGATGAACCCGCGGCTGCCCTAGCCGAGCCCCCGCGAGGGGCTCACGATCGCACCCGCGATCGCATGGGGTTGCTCACGCAACCCCCCGGGGCTGCTCGGAGCAGCCCCCGCGGCAAGTCCGGCGACTCGCCGCCACCGCGTCAGAGCAGGAGGAGGGTTCCGCCGCGGCACCAGCCCGCGGCAACCCCCGGCGATCGACTCAAGGTCGATCGCATGCCCCGGCGTCCAGCCGGGGCTTGTCCGCTTCGAGGTGGGCGGTCTGCCCATGCAGACCCGCCGTGGCTCCAGCCTTGGCTGCCCGGCGATCGACCACCGCGGTCGATCGCATGTCCCAGCTCCGGCTGGGGCTCCTCACGTGCACCGGCGGTCGAAACCCTAGGGTTCGACCGCCACCCTCGGCGTCCAGCCGAGGGCTCTCGTTGCGTGCGATCCCCACCGTGGATCCGCCGTTCGCGGTGGTCCGGTGGTCTTCGACCACCACCCCGCGTTCGGCCCTCGGTCCGGGGTTCGTTCGTTCCTCGGATCTTGGTTCATGTGTATACGACGAATTAAATTAAAATCATCGAGGGGGTTCGTGATTTTACCTTTGTTCTCGTTGTACGGATAAACGAGATCTATGAAGACCTTGAGACCTTCCCACGTATTCCTTGCACTAGCTCGAACGTCGGGTGGGCGACGATCCTCCGAACTCCATGGATCTCCTTCTCTACTTTCTCTCTCTAGAATTGTGATCTTCAAGTTATGAGAATAGAGAAGACCATGTAGTGCTTTTATAGGCTACGTAGGGGATCTTAAAGAGGTGGAATATTGGGCTTCCAATATTAATGATTAAATTGAGCTCAAGCCCAAATCTATTAATCCCATTAATATTAATTAATTTATTTTCCACTATATAAATTAATTGCACTCCCAATATTAAACCTTATTATATCAAATAATATTTCTCCGACAGTATTATTTATTCCGTGTATTTAAGATATAAATATCCATGAATAAAATTAATTTATTGCTAATTAATTTATTCATCTCTTATATCCGAGACTAGTAGCATTCAACCTTAATTATTATGCGGAATAAATTCCACCTGCAGGGTTTACATAATAATTCCTTATGAACTTATCTCGGGGATATTATCAACCCTTCCGGGATACACTTTCCCGTCAAGTATTCACGGCATGTCATATATAAAATATAGCGACCCAACTTAACCGGTAATTGACCGAGTAATTAAACCGGTCAATTCCTTTGGAAAATCAAAGTCACTTATATTAAATATACACACCCGCAATAGTATCGGGGATTAAGAATAAAATACACTGAGATTTAAATCGATTATCCAAGGCAATCCTAATCGATAAATCTCAAGTGATCCGCCCAATACACCAAGTGTACAGGTATGATAAAATAATCAAGACAAATTATTTTCTCCCTCATACAACGACTATACCGATGGATTGGTCCGTGTCCATCTAGGTCGTGAGCAACTGTTCGATTATATACGAGTAACCGATAGTATGATCTTCCGTGTGACGTCGCACACCATACTAACTACAACGTATATAATCTAGGACTATAATTTGCATATATTTAATTATAAATAATTAAACGCAAATAATTGTTTATTTAATTAAATAGATTAATGGCAATGGATCGGGAGTTTCCGTTACTTAAATCTAGACATTAAGTACACAACTCCAACACCAACAATCGTGGTCCTCGACCAACAACCATGCCGACTTATCGATTTTAACCTTATGGTCTCGTCAAAACAATATGAAATAATACATGAGGAGCTTGACTACTTTCATATAATCCTCCGCCTTCGCTTCTTTGCCGAGATTTACATCCTCGAACTTTTGGCGTAGCTCCGATAAGCTAATGGTTGTATCTCCTTTGAAAAATCGAATAAACAAGCTATCGGGAGGAAACTAATGTGAATCAAAAATATCAAAGCCTGTCTAGTGCCCAAAATTGAGTCCCGTTACCATGGCATAAGCAGCCGGTGTGAATTTCGCGATCTTCTCACCGACACAAAACCAATGTTCCATCGCCGGTATTGTCGGACCAGTCAACTCTCTACATAGGAAATGATGCAAATAACGAGATGCGTGTGCAGCATGTCCTTTAACTAATCCTTCGTTGGGTTTTACAAATTCCAGAAAATGCTTCATATAGGAATGCTGAGCGAATTCAGCCAATGTTGCATCGCCGCCGTCGATTGAACCCATAACACGCTTTATCAAGTTTATCACGTCGAAACGGTAATACAAATTGATTCTTGGGGTGATCGACTGCAAAGCTACTGGTCTTTCCATTCGTACCCAGCCTGAAAATATCAATCAAATTAGAGAAGATTTCACGATTCACGGTGAGTTTAAATTAACACCGTGGCACATCAAAGGGTGAAATGTACACGGTGAACATCTAAGGGTGTAGTGTACACGGAGATGTTAAATCCACGACGAGCATATACAACAGTTATCAAGGGTATACGGTGAAGATACACACGGTGATGTCAACCACCGGGATCGTGCATAACCATAAGACGGAATTACACCGTAAGAAAAAAAAACTATTGAATATCACGGTGTAAATTCACCGTGAACATACAAAACGGTGTTTTTCCACGGTGTACATTACACACGGTGTATGTACACCTTGGATCGAGCACGTACAAGACCGTAAGTACACATACACCGTGAAATAAAACACTGTCGTGAATCGTGATCATACACGACCGTAAGTACACGCGGTAACTTTACACCGTGAGATAAATCACAGTCGTGGATCGTGCTCGTACAAGACCGTAAGTACAAACGGTGTAAGTCACCCGTGAGATATATCACCGTCTAAACCTCTACCGTGATAATACACGGTGATAAAACTCACGGTTGAACCTTCGTCTACCAGAACTGACACACAACCGCATGCGAAAAAATTGCAGAGAGCAATAAACCATTAACCATTTTAAAATGTCGGAAACAAAAACCATATCTTGAATGAATATACCGGTATCAAATTACAAATCGAATGATTTACAAGCATCAAAGCTCGAATAATCAAAAGTTGGAAAGCTAGGGTTATGGACTTACCGGAGGTTGAGCGCGATTGTATAGGGTGTCTATGTTGTCACTGCTTTCCATAATGATGATCGTCGGAGACGGAGTTGAATAGTTGATTCGATAACGGTCGGGGCTGATGTTTCACCGTGGCGGCGCTCGTCGTGCGTGTGAATTTCAAACGTCGAAAATTGATTTTGTGGGGCAACTTTATTTTTCTGATATTCTTTTTGTTATTTTGTAATATTCGATTTGTTGTTTTGTGAGAAAAGATAACTTTTGAGGGCACTTAAGTCTTTTCATTCAAATTGGCTTACTTAACTTACATTTTTATGGACGGGGCTTCAAAACTTGTATACTCTTATGCTTTGGCCTTAAAATGCCTCCGCCCCTTAATTTTAACGAGTTCAAACTCTTGATTAGCTCGGTTCGTTAAATACTCGTTTAGTTCGTGAGTGTTCTCGAGCTGCTCGTTAAATTCATACTTAGGCAGGTAACAAATCATGTCAGCAAAGAAGTAGCATAAATAGGAGCTCATAATCACGTTTTAACAACTCAAATACAATAAGTAAATAACTCAAAGACCCAACTCATGGGTTGGGCCCCTATATGTTGAGTGGAATGGGTGGGTTGACCCTTGACATTCATGGACTGAGCTTCTATACGTTTTAACGAGCTTACCGAGCATGCTCGCGAGGCTCGTGTACTCGTTCGTTAAGGTCGTTATTATTAACGAGCTGAAATGGTTGTTCGGCTCGGTTCGTTAACTTACGAGCTCGAGTTGAAACGAGTCGAGTAGCCGAGCGCTCATTAAGCTCGCGAGCAACGAGCATTTCGTCCAGCCCTAGTCAAGGGTTCAAACCCTGAACTATGCAAAACACATGAATAATTATTATAAAGCCCTCAATTGAGGACTGGGCTTGTTTCGGGCCTTGGGGTTGTGGGATGTTGTCGGGCCTTGGGTTGCGGGTCGGGCTGGTGGTTCGAGCCCCATGGAGTTCACATTTTAAAATGAAAGCGTATTCCCTACGGGAATAAGCCGTAGGGTCCCCCTACGGGCGAACCTACGACTACACCGTAGGGCATCCATACGGGGAATATAGGGGGCGGAAACTTATCCCCAAGGGATTTCTCTACGGCACCCCCGTAGGGGTCACCCCTACGGCTCCAAAAATCCCGTAGGGGATCTGTTCCCCTGAGCCAGCACCTACGGCGTGATTCCCGTAGGGGATGCCGTAGGGAACCCTGTTCCCTACGGATTTCTGCGGATTTCCCTATGGGAATGGCTGTAGGGGATTCGCGAATTTTTTGTAGTGCACCACCTTTACACTCCCCGGCAACGGCGCCATTAATTGACTCGCCCCCGAGTGCGCTAAAAATATTTACTCGGGGTCTCGACTCGCAAGAGGACGAGGCCCTTCGTAGTATAAGTTGGCAAGGACGACCCCAGTCATTCTCTCGAGGAGTGTAGGCTCGGAGTGTTCGTTTAAAGAGTGCGTTTAATGTTTGCTTTGTGTACAAATAATATCAAAGTGGGAGAAAAGGAGAAGAGAAGATATACTACTAAATGAAAGACAAGAAAGCATGTAAGAGCAAATAAACAATAAATCAATAATAAAAACGGAGGTTTGGTATTTGGATCATTTCACCTCGGAATCGGGTCAATAACAATAAAAACCGGGCCATAGATACGCTCAAGTGCTTTCGCGGTTTTAGAGCGGGCCGACTAGTCCCTCGGTTAAGGTCAAACTATGGTTGATTAGATTAGTGTTCAAGGAGGATTACCGGGTAGGTCTCACCTCTAACAAATCGAGTAACGACCAAAATCACAAAGTGAAACATCTCCGGGTAGGTCTCGGTTTCAACAATCGATCAAGTTCAATAACAAATAAACAAATTAACACAATCAACATGACCAACAATCAAGATAAATCAACCATTCATCCTTTGATCAAATCACCAATTACCAAACCAATAAATCTAGCCTAACATGATACTAAAGCTAATAAACAAGAAAATCAATTAAAGAGCATGCATAAATGAAATAACAATTAAAGGGAACGAAGATACCGATCAAACGAGGAGTCGATCTTCGATGTGTCACCCAACGAAAATTGATCTGATGAATAGAACGGGCTCGATGATCCAAGAACAAAACGTGAATGTAAAAATACGAGAAAACTAACGAGGAATGAAAGATCTAAGAATTAAAATGCTTGAAATGAAGAACTTGAAGAACAAGAAAATAAAATATCTAGAAATTGTTTGGAGTACTATTCTAATATATACATGTGGTGACTTTCTCTCTCTAAAAAGGCTTGTAAAAATTGGTCACAAAAATGAGTCACATGGGTTGTGTGTGTGCTTCTCTTATTTATAGCTTTCCAAGAGCATGTGGGTCTTCAAAATGTCATTTTTGCCCTCAAGAACTCCATTTCCGAGCAGTCAACACAAAAGTCAACGTTTTGGCTTTCGACGGGTGCGGTCGCACTCGATGATCGAAGTATTTGGTGCGCTGGGAACGGTCGCTCCCAATTGCATCAGGCGCGGTCGCTCCCGTTTGGGTGCGGTCGCGCCCAGTCTCTCGTCCTCTTCAACACTTCACTGTCCTCGTTTTTGGCTCGTTTTCCTCCGAAATCCTCTCGTTTAAGCTCTAAATCCCTATTTCACCAAAAAACTTCAACAAAGTAAAGGATTCAACAATAATTGAGGAAATTTCATCAAAATGTACAAGAACGGGTATATAAACAAACAAAAAGGTGTATAATTCACACCAACTACGGAGGAAACAGATACCACACATTCCACACATGTAACCATGCAAAACAAAAGTCTACACAAGTCACATGACACCACAATGATACTACACATTCCACATAACCATGCAAACAAAAGTTTACACAAGTCACATAACACCACGTGAACTGCAAGCCATACCGAAACCACCCAAAAAACCACTAAAATAATTTGTATAAAAACCAATAATTCTAAAAGTACTTTTTTTTAATGAAAAATTAATTAATTAAAGGGAATAAGGGATCACCCTTTACTAATTTTTCTTTTTACGAGGCTTAAAAATAGGAATAAGAAAACAAGTAAGCGCATCAAGAACCTGAATTTTTCTTGCATATGAAAGAATTGTTGAATATCATCAAAATTATTAAAATTCAATTAATCATCTCTTATTCCGATTCAATATGCTATAAAGAAGAGCCCAATTATCTATGTTTGTATACGTACGTATATTCAATCTCATATGTAAGAATTGTTGAAAATCATCAAAATTATTAAAATTCAATTAATCATCTCTTATTCCGATTCAGTATGCTATAAAGAAGAGTCCAATTATATATGTTTGTATACGTACGTATATTCAATCTCATATCCTCTCCACACGAAAAAAATCGTTCACCAAGCATGAATGCTTATTTATTCGTGCTCGTACTTCTCCTTATCTCTGGTTTTTCCTTTACTGAAATGTTGACGACGCAAAAACTTTGTCGTGGAAGCTAACGTGGCCAAAATAAATTTATAAAGTTCCTAAACTCAACACAAGATAACAAATGATAAGTATAAGGTCGATCCCACGAGGAAGCAATTGCAATTTAGTTAATCTCGACTTTGCCCAAATGGTGTCACAATAAAAAGGTTTTGAATTTGGTTGTTGTGTCACAGCGTTTTATCAAACTACTAACTAACACAAATAATGAATCTAATTAACCCAAACTAACATGCAGAAATAATAAACTTTACACTTCGACCAGACTGGAAACAAAAAAAAATAAATCAAACTGAAATCAAGTAGAGGAAAGCAGGCTTCTAGGCTCACGACTTCTCTCTGGGTTATTTGGGCAAACTATCGATCCCTGGCACTTATGGTTTTAACTGATGGGTTGTCAATCGGTTATAGGATGTCTAACAAAGTAAAGGTAGTCCTATTAAGTCACGCCTACAATTACCCCACCCCAATCCGTCCTTACTGGGTAAAAAAAAGGCAAGGTATACTTATGCCTAATCCCCTGAGTCTAGTCAATTCGATCCCTATGTGGTCGCGTGGATCTAGTTTGCCCAAACTCGCATTATTCTCTTGACGAACCCAATTTGGCCAATTGTATGTCCGGAAATCCGAATCATACGACCGCAAAGCTCTAACACTTTCAAGCGCTATGCCCGTAGTACATCTAGGTACTTTCTACTCGGTTTGATCAATCGCTGGTATCTCAAAGTGTGAGGGTTTCCTAACGGCCAAATTAGTCTGCCCAAACCTGCAAAAATGTAGTTAAACCTCAACTGTGTGATCGGGAACAAACCTCCAAGCAGTTAACTAAAAGCCCTATCAACCTCACAGTTCTAACTTAGCCCAGAGTTCCCCGTCGATCCGCCTTTGCCCAGACGCCCTGTTATTTAGCTGCTCATATGCGATAAAACAAAAAAAGAAATAAATTAGAAAACGAAACTGAATTGCATAACTTTAGAAATTGAAATTGTTCAATCTGAAATAGTTAAACAGGAATTGAAAAACATAAAGCATTAAATTGTTTTTAGCCCGAAGGCACGATCACTTCAAAAGAAAGAACTTTGCCGGAAATATCCAAGTCCTTCGGTTGCCGGCAGCTGCTTCGATCCTTGCGTGAACGGGGTCGTGAAATTGGTGTCTTCTCTTCTCCATCTTCTCTTCCTTATATAGACTTGAATTAGGGTTGCGTAATCACGATTGCATGGGCCGCTGCATGGGCTTCCTTTTCCAGGCGCCGCTAAATACTTTCCTTCTTTAGCTCCAGCCGCCTTTTCCTTTGCCCGCTAGCAATCCGCTACTCAAACTCTCTACAGGTATTATCCTCCTCCACAAGTGAACAGGCCAGGCACGATACTTAGTAATCGATCTGGGTCTTCTGCTTCATGACTCTGCCCAAAATGGCTTGGTTTGCCTGACGAGGCCAAACTGCTCAGTCACTACACACTCCAGATCGCTGTTTGCCCAAAGAAGGGGGTTTCTTTTCTTATTTTGCCCAGTGCGCCACCTGTTACATGTTTGCCTGCATACTCTACCCAAACACTCTATTGTGCCCTCCAAGACACATAAAACAGACTCAAACTGACTCAATAAAGGGCTCTAGATTAGCAAATAAAATGGCTCATCAAATGTATTTTCCAATTATTTTTTTCTGATTAATTATTTGATCAAATAGTGTCATTTTTCCGAAATGTTCTCTTTGCAGATCATCAGATGACATGTGCGACTGCGCTTAGAGTTGTGGAGAAGAAAGTGTGCAAGTACAAGAACGAGAAGTAATGGGGAATTTGCTTTAGCGAAAAAAAGTGCATTGAGGTTTGCCAGCTTGAGGGCTTTGATGGCGGTGACTGTCGAGGGTTTCACCATCGATGCTACTACTACAACCATTCGCTAGGCGATACAAATAGAAAAGGTCCAGCAAATAAAAAGGTCAGTTAGTTTGTGCAATGCCCAGTCCAGCAGATGACCCATCTTCAATTAAAAAAATGATTTGTTTCAAAGGGAATTAAAATGCATGCGGCATATGGTTCCGAAGCCCAGATAGTCTAGAATATTTTGGAATAGACTAGAGGTCATTTGGAGTTGTCTACGAACAGTTATAGCATTAATGGTGAAGAGTGGCAGTTTCGGGCAAATTCATGGAGGAAGTGCAAAAATTCTTAGTTTACTTATTTTCATGTCTTAGCAATTCTTGTTTTTAATATTAGTATATGTCTAAGGTAAGCGTCTAAATAAGTGATGTAATAAATGAATGTTAATGCATGAAGTGTCTTGGTTAGGATATAAAGATCAATCGATCGTAATGTGAGGGTATCACATATTGAATAATAATCATTTTAATTTGAAGTCTATCGACTTTTTGTAACGCCCCGGCCCGTTGAGGGGTCGAAGCCCGACCCTAATGGACCGGCTTGGTTACCAATGACTGCCTTCGGGAGTGATATCCTGGCCCCACTGTACCAACACTTGTCTTTTCCAGCGCACTTTGTCCTCACTCGTGGGCACCCGGGAAACTTCCCAGGGGGTCACCCATCCTATAACTACTCCAGAGCCAGCACGCTTAACTTTGGAGTTCTTATAGGAGGATGCCCAGAAAAGTAGATGCATCTGTTGGTATGAGTAGCATATTCAATCCTTTTTAAGCCTTTGAATTTTTCAATCCTTTTTAAGCCTTTGAATTTTGTGGGGCGTTACAATCACCCCACCTTTTTTTCTGCGCAACGTCCTCGTTGCGTGTCTTACTTGCCTTACTTGCCCAGGACCAACCATCCGTGCAGGAATGCCCCTTACGGGTACTCACACCAACTTCTGGGTGAAGCACTTGGCCCCGCAAGACACTTAGTTCCCACAATTCCGGTCGGAGTTTTTTTTTCCTTTTATCCTTTTGGTGGATTCCATAAGGTGGCGAACCATTTCGATCTCTTTGGTGGATTCCTTAGAGAAAGAAATGGATTAACTAAGCGTGTACTCTAAATGATCTTGCCTCTTAGCCATAATCCTTTGGATTTCATTGCTTTCTAAGAAGGCACATTTAGATCTAGTACTACCTCCATGTAGATCCAGGGATCTATTTCATGTATACTAGGTCCAGAGTCCGAAGACTCACTCAGTCTTATGAATATCTCTGGTTGACCCACAACCTCCCACTACAACGGCATTCCGGTGTATAAACAGTAATAATAGTAGGTGCAGTT